>CM061526.1:47764418-50164418 GCA_030068015.2 Neoceratitis asiatica | reverse complement strand
CTTTTGTTAACACAAGTAAACTCGATGGTCCATGAGAGAAACAAGGATTCTCTAAATATAAGCCTCAAATGCTCGTATACATTGTTTGACTTTGTGACTTATTTATAGTCATCACGAAAGCTATACAAATAGGAAATTGCAGTCTTTTGAATGGTATTGAATAATCTCACGGTATCATTAGAATGTGTGGTAACAGAACGATTTCTCCTTTAAACTTTCCTGTCAAAATAGTTGCTTCGAGAACATTTCCGGTGATTTTGTTTTATTACCAAATTACGTAGAAGAATAATCGGTGATCCAAATTTTAATCGAAAATTGTGTGGTGTGTTTCCTGATATGTCTAAGGAGTTTAATAATTTTATTGGAAGATTCACTGCCTCATTTTCATTAACAGTAGCATCGTTTGACTTGAACGACATCAAATCAAACAATTCAATTCAAAATCAATTTCTAACAATATTACAATTGATCTCTCTTCTGATTGTTCAATGAAATTATACTGGCATCGCGTTGTCACACGCTCTCCACAACTGAAAAATAGAAAAAATTTTGGATCTCCATTTGGCATTAGCATCAATGACCCTATTTTATGGTACACGGCCTTGTATTTTAAATGTTGTTTCAAAATTACGATCATCAGATGAGATATCGCAAATTTTTGATCCTCCAAATGATGTCATTTGAAAGCAAGAATTAAACTTCCGTGTCATTCACAAAAACAATTTTGAATCATTTGAATTGCCAGAAAGTAGTGATTTAAAGTAAAGTGAGTAAAGTGCGGTAATAATACAACTTTCCATGAGGCACAAAAGAGGCCAGGTGTTTCATTGCGAAACAATAGTAACTTTGGGATCAGCTGAGTAATTAATGCCTGGTACATAATTAAACGCAAGGCGAACAAATGATTCATGTGTTAATGCACGATTGGTCCTCTGTCTTTCTCGGTCTCGTTCTCTAATTGAATCTATGTTTGGTTCACGTGCAGTTCTTGCTCTCGATAAATACTATTGGAGACTCTATTCTCTTGTTTCATGCACACGAATATCAGCTATGAGAACCCTCCGACGCCGATGTCCAGATTTCTTGCTACGAGCATTGTTGAGGTTAGAGTTTTTTGGTGGCACTTTACTGAAAATTTTATGTGAATAGATTTTTTGTACTATAATTTTGTTGTTTTTATATTTCACTGCATCCTGTAACTGTAAAATAGTAGTTAAATAGATATCCAAAATAATATACAACAGATGAAAAATAATCCAGAAAAAGCAATTTCGCGGAATATATCGATCAAGAGATCACATATGCTACGTGTAGTTGAAAAAGAAATTTCAAATTCAACGGTAGTGCCGTCTGTGAGGACTCAATAATAAGTGGTCTGCAAGTTTTCTATAACAAATCGAATGTGAAGCGCCACCTGTTTGTGATTTACGAAACTTACGATTAATAACAACTTTGATAATCATGATTTGATTGTTATTTATAAATTATTGATTTTATTAATCGAAATAAAAACGATCATATCTGTTAAGTTGGACCAAATTACACATAAATGCCAACTTTCACCAATATAGGTTGAGTTGGTGAAGGCTCTACTGGGAACATACATTGTGACACTGTATTTTTATATATTAGATAAAATAAATAAATAAAACAAAGTAAATAAAATTTTTTTGTAAAATTAACCTCCGAAAGAACAAATGAACAGAGAATAAGTTTTCAAACTATGACTATTGCTGAGTAATTTTAACCCTCCCCCCTTTTAAAAATTTTTTATAGGAAAAAACGGCTCATGTCTGGCTAAATTTCTTTTTCTAACTATCGATGGTACCGATTTTATGCTATACCCTTCCAAAAAAAAAAAAAAACAAAAAAAAAATATTATCGAAATGGTAGCACTCTAAAGAAACTTATTATTTAAAATTGAAAATATACCAGAAAATCGGTATCCTATATTGCATATCCATTATAGAGGTATTTACAGCTACCAAAAACCTATTACAATTTATTTAAATGAATATCTACCACAATCAATCACAAAGAAATTGTATGATATGTACGTATATGTGAAAATTAATAAGTACTCGCATATCTAATGTCGTGTATGTCATGTACTTGTGAGTAACCCAGGAGTCACCCTCATACAATATTTACACGGCATATCACTCATACGCCCCCACCTACAATTGATAAATTTCATGCCTGCCTGCACATGTGTATAATGTATATCCGTTTGAGCAAAAACATATCAACAACAACAACAACAACAATGCAATATCAACCCTTAAACTTCAATATGCAAATATGTCGCGAACAAATCCTGTGCACAAAAAAATAGTATATATAGCAGCAGGAAAACAGTCATTTGAAAAATGTCTTTGCTTCGATTTTTTTGGTTGCTTTTATTGACAACCTTTATTTACCTATTTTACCTAAGAAATGTGGTGCAAAGAAAAATTAGACTAACAAACATGAAATCCAATTCCCAAACATGTTCAAATTTCAAATAAAAAATATATAAAAAAAATTGAAATTCTAAGCCGAATGCATTGAGGCGTGTGCATTCAATTACACGCATTGTAATGTATGTGTAATTGTGTACGCAATTGGTTTTGTGTTGTCTTCAGTTTCGTAATCCTTTTATCAATTTTGTTGTTATCGCTACAAAAATATTGCTTTCTTCGGATTTGCATAAAAGTAAATAACAAAATTACTTCGCGCTTTATAACTGCTGGAGCGGTTTTTGACCGGTGCTCAGCCTTCTATTCCTCATACAAATATAGTGACCTATTAAAATGAGGAGATTTTTGGCATTTATTTTTTGATGATTATCCCTTTCAAATGTTGGCCACGGCTACGTCTCAGATGGCCCATCCGTTGAGTCCAAATTTCGACGACTCGTTCGAACGAATGACACGCGTGACGTTTTCTTTCAAGGCTTGAATCGAAGCGCGATTGTCCGCATAGACTTTAGACTTTGCATATCCTCACAGGAAAAAGTCTAACGGTGTGATATCACACGATCTTGCTGGCCAACCGATCGACCCAAAACGTGAAATTATCTGCTCACCGGTGTGTTATCTCAATAAATCCTCTGATTGATGCGATGTCTGGCGGCGTTGTATTGAAACCAAATGTCGCGGAAATCACGAGCTTAAATTTCAGGCACCAATAGTCCGTTATCATGGCGTCGGCATTGACGGTTACGTTATAACTGGCATCATTTTTTAAGAAATATGGACCAATGATTCCACCGGCCCTCAAACCACACAAACCGTTGTTTTTTCTGGATGAAATAGCAGCAACTAAATATCTTCAGGATGCTCTTCATCCCAAATGCGGCAATTTTGCTTGTTTACATACCCATTGTGCCAGAAGTTGACCTCATCGCTGAACAAAATTTGGCTCGAAAACGTCGGAACTTTTCAAGAGCTCATAGAGCAAAGCGATGTCGCTTGGGAAGGTCGAGCGGTTTCAGTTCTTGGAAAAGGTGTATTTTGTATGTTTGCAACTTAAGATCTCGACGTAGAATGTGCCAAGTCAATCCATACGTCAGTATGCGAACGGCGCCCAATCGACTCACCACTGTCTTCGTGTACACTCTCAGCTACGGCCGCTATATTTTATTCACTGCGTGCCATTCGGTAAAGTATTATCCAGTAATGAAAGCTGGGTCTCAAGATGGGTAATGGTGGTGGTGAATTTTCGTAATAAAATTGAATGATTTGTAAGCGTTGTTCGGGCGTAAGTCTTTTCATGGTGAAACTCCAAACAATACTGATTAAAAATAACACAACAGCTTGACACGACTCATATGTGATCTGTCAAAAAAGGCTTTTAAAAACAATACTTCTACTTGTGTCTCACCTAAATATTTTTAAATATATACAATAACTAGCAGACCCGGTCACACATTTTTGTGGCTTTCTGTATTATTATTATTGTATTGTATTGTTGTCATTAAAGTGCTAATTAAGCAACATCTAAATCAATATTTTAAATTTTTTATTACTTTGTAATCTTGATCTAGCTACATATTTGGAAGTGTGTTTCGCTCATTCGTTACTGAAATCTCAAGAAAATGCGAACGCAGATTTCGGCCACAGAAAAATTAAATGACGCAGCGAAAAAAATACGCACGGCTTACATCCATATTTTTCTAATTTTTGTCTGTCTGATATTGATGCCTTTCCCGTAAAAAAATGCTTTAAACAAGTTGAACCTATTGCCTCCATTTAGAAATATCATATAAAATTTTAACCAAAGCGAAACATAAATTAATTTCTTTCTCAATTGAATCGGTCCACATCCTAGAAATCATAATTCACGTAAATCGAATCATAAATAAGATTTCGAATAGGTCGATCCATGGTCCACTTCATGGAGAGAAAAGTAGTGTATCTATTAATTTAAGCAAAAATCTATCAAATTGTTCGAATAGGTCAGCCCCTGGTCTGATTTCCGCTATGCAAAATAGATAAGAACCTATTCGCAGACATAATGATGATGAAGATATATAAACGAAATTTTATTAAAGTCGGTTCAGCCGCTTTGGAAGAGTTCGAGGAAAAACACTATGACAGGAGAATTTTATCCGTTGATATCATGTTTCTGCTTTCATAACGCTGGTTAATTCGCAGTGGAGTATAGTTATCATCAGCAGATTTTACAGCCTGTCTGTCAGAATTTCAGACTGTGATGACTTCTTATGGAAATAAGTTCTGAGATTTAAAATTAGTTTGTCATGCAACGCTCCGTTGTCAATCTCTCCCCTTCCGCCTTCCTTCATGGTCAACGTCGTTCGAAAGACCGAAGTGATGGTACGATGATCTGTATGTTTGGACATGACTGGAAGTATTATATATCTTCCAGCTCAGTTATTGACTATTTTCTAACACGAAAACTGTACGACACCACAGGTATAACAAACGAATTTATTGCAAGTGTCTGATTTCTTTCATTTAATAAAGTTTTGCTTATAGCATGTAGCCGTCTCCTTAATTCCATCACAAGTTTTCTCCGAATGCATAGCTTAAACACAATTGTTATGCATGGCTCCAAGATACTTGTATGTGTCATTTGGTTTCATTTATTTTTGTCAAGGCCTACAGGTTCAATGGGAGTGTTTCGAAGACTCACCTTTCCTTTCAAGATAATAATAGGTATTTCCCAAGACCAACAAGCATTTTAATGTCTTTGGAGAAAATTGCGACACAATCCAAAAGTTTTTCAAGATGGTTTAGGTTGCTAGCATAAAGCTTCAGATCATCTACGTAGAAGATATGACTCAATCGGTATCTTCCAGTCTGTTTCATTATTTAAGTTATCCGAGGCTTGATTTATTCTTCTCAACTTTGGGTATGGTATCATTTTAAGCCTTAGGCTTTAATAAAACCGCTACTCACGTGAATTACGCACGTTGATCGAATCGCCGCTCACTCTGAGACACATGCGATTGAAATTGCTTTCCAGCTTTGGCACGCGATTGGTATTTTATTTTCCACCTATCCGGCATATTTACCAAGCGTTCCCCGATCCTCCTCCTGGGGACGCGTCTGGTAGGAGACTGGAAACTCCTCACGGATTATTTTATTTTATTTTATTTTAGAAGTGCTCTCATGGCTGCGTAAGACTCCCTGCTTCTGGACTACTTTCGTGGCAAGCAGAGCGTCAAAAATCGATGAACTCGTCGGAGTGAATGATTGGAATCATGTGGATTCAAATGACAACCCGGCCGATCTAGATAGTCACGACGTATCCCCTCTCGAACTAGTGGGGAGTAGACTCTGGTTGCAAGGTCCCAAGTGGTTGAAATTGGAACCGTCGGAATGGCCTTAGAAAAATTATAAAGCGATTGAAACTGAGTTGGAAAAGAAAAGCGTAAGAAAGACATTTCGGAGCGATTCTCTAATTTTTCCCTAGTATTGAGGGTAGTTGTACAAATTTTTCAATTCTACCGTAGAACGCATCCAGTACTAAAGCTTATACCCCGAAACGAAACCACTGAAATAGGATCCGAAGAAATTCGAAAGGCTAAGGAACATCTTATTCTGGTGACACAAAAACAGTGTTACTTGACTGAATACCAGGCACCCGCAGGTTCAAACCCAATAAGCGCCAAGAGCTTCATCATTACGCTCAATCTCTTCCTTGATAGGAATAGAATTATGAGAGTAGGTGGAAGACTAGACTAAATCCCCATAATTTTATTATATGACTGCCAATTTTCCCGACTTCTTGTTAAGTTTTCACACGTGATTCCATTGTATGGTGGGAGTCAACTTGTGTTGAGACTGATGCGAATGGAATATTGGGTTGTGTGAGTGAATAATTTAATAAAACATATTATTAATAATTGTAAAGTTTGTATTATTACAGAAAAAAGACAAGAGAACAAATCACGGCTGCGCTTCCACTTGAACGAACAGAAGTCTCGACACCATTCACCAATTCCGGCGTCGATTTTACTGCACCATTCGACATTAAAAACTTTACGGATGGAGCATGTCTGGTAACAAAAGGATACGTCTGCGTATTTATATGGTTTGCGACGACACAATACACTTGGCGCGGTTGTCCTCGTAACGTGTATTCGGACAATGGCTCAAACTTCGTAGGAGCCAGAAAAGCTTTGAGGCAGAATTTCACGAAGTTTAGGACTGAAGCATCCAGTCTTACTGTGCAGTCATATACCCACCAAGAAATTAACTGACAATTTATTCCTTCAGGAGCACATCACATAGGAGGATTATGGGAAGCGAGAGTGAAGAGCTTCAAGCTACAGGTGTCAAACACTATGCGCTTGACAATGGAAGAGTTATCTACCCTACTCGCAAAAATAGAAGCGTGTCTGAATTCACGTCCAATCAGCCCACTTTCAGATAACCTCGAATAGAGGGAGGCTTTAACCTCAGGACACTTTTTGATTGGAACCCCACTTCTGGCGATTGTAGGACCCGAAATCAACGGAAGCCCACTGCTTTTTATTTATTTTATTTTATTTTATGTTATTTATTTATTTTTCTTCATTTTATTCTACATTTTATTTATTTTTTATTATTCGAAGAAAATTGAAATTTTTATAAAATTCTCACATATCCTCATATATTTATGGGCGCATATGTACATATGTACATTGTATAACATATGAATGCATATGTATGTAAAGGGTGTTTTTATAGAGGTATAGAACTTTAAGTTGGCATTACTTTTCAAGATGGCGACCGATTTAACAGCTGTCAAGTGATTTATTCTCAGTTTGGTTTGGCAATTCATCATGAATAGACTCACGCCTGAACAACGCTTGCAAATAGTGCAATTTTATTTCGAAAATAATGGTTCTGTGCGGAAAACGTATCGCACACTACATCCATTTTAGCGATGTTTAGCGATGAAGCGCATTTCTGGTTGAATGGCTACGTCAACAACCAAAACTGCCGCATTTGGAAAGAAGGTAATCCTCAAGTGTATGTTGAAACACCGTTACATCCAGAAAAACTGACTGTTTGGTGCGCTTTATGGCCTGGTGGAATCATTGGTCCGTATCATTGGACGTAGTGCGCGATACATTTTCCGCACAGAACCATTATTTTCGAAACAAAATTGCACTATTTGCAAGCATTGTTCAGGCGTGAGTCTACTCATGATGAATTTCCAAACCAAACTGAGAATAAATCACTTGACAGCTGTTAAATCGGTCACCATCTTGAAAAGTAATGCCAACTTAAAGTTCTATACCTCTATAAAAAAACACCCTATATTATTATACCTATGTACTTACATATCTACCTATCACAGGAGACATGGAAATATATACGCGTCTCCGATTGAAATAACAATTGTCGAATTAGAATGCAAAAAAAAGTAAAAGAAGAAGAAGAAGAAACGATAATAATAATAATAATAATCATAAAGAATTCAAAATAAGTAGCATTGTTATGCCACAACAACAACAACAATACTAACATAAAAGACAAAACCAAAATGAAAAGAAAAAAATCGAAAAACAAACTGAATTTCAAATCGTGTCGCATTGTTATGAATTTTAGCGACGCAGAGTTGTATTATGGCGCAACGCATATGTGTATGCTTGTTTGTGTGTTGTGAATCGAACAGGATGTATGTTTACTTTACATTTTCCCGTGATGCCGCCGCCACTAACGGCCAAATTCAAGAGCATAGAACTATACGCATATTTTGCTATACTTAACGGTATACACATATGAGTAAATGCGTATATGTCTGACATGTGTATTGCCATCTCCCCCCACGCCGCAAACTGAGCACCCACACAATTCACTTCAAAGTTCATCTAACTCTTCACTTCATATGCATACACGTACAGAAGTACAAGGTGGAGAGGAGACCTTCGAACTCTACTCATGTAGATCCCTTTCAATCCTTCGCAATATCGCAATCTCTCATTCATTGTCATTGTACGTTGGTATTGTCGTTGTTATGGCATAATATTTGATTCGACTTTGGCATTACTTTGAAATGTGCGAATGCTTAGCGGAATATTGAAATTACCGTGTGACACTTGAGGCTGTGCTCTGTGCTCGCAATTCGCCCACAATACCATACCATAGACTCTCAGTCGATGTGCGATACTACAGAACTCATCTCTAAGTGAAGTACATCAACGTCTTCGTCGTGGCTCAAGTATGCACGCCTAACAACAGAAATAATGGCATCCTGAATAACATAACAAAGGCAGCAACAGCAACAACAACAACACAATAGTAGTGCCAAGTCGTATGCCAATTGCCGTAGGACTACAACAATACACATTACCATTACCAATAGTCATGAGCCAGCGCCAACAACAACAATAACAACAACAACCACAACAACAGCATCCTCAAGAATCCGCGCATTGAAAACATAGTCACATTGTGGAGTTCACGTTCGTGCCAGCTTCTGGAGGTAGTTATATATACATACATACATAAATACCCGCGTTGCTGCTCCAATCCAATGCCATACCAACCAGGGAGTACAACATCATACCACTTGTTTTCTGCTTGATTGAGCATCGTGTGACAACAATGCGACATGTCCTGCCAAAGCGCAAATTCATTTTTGTCAATTCTTGTTTTCCTGTCGCGATTATTCCTTTTAACAATTCGTTTTCTTTTTCAAACTTTTTCCATTTTTTTTTTCTATCTAATTTTTCCATTGTGCCTCAACTGTTTAGGAGGACACTTACGGTTTTGAATTTAATTTGGTTCAAGAGTTATTGGAACGGAAGTGTAGAAATTTGGGACATTTTCTGTTGTATTAGAAATGCCCGGTTGCGTGGGGGTTAAGTTTAATGGATTTATGGAATGTTTTAACTATTCAAGCGGGATGTTTGTTCTCATCTCAATTTGCCGTTTTTGCCGAAGGATGCAGGTCATACTACTAGCCGCCGCATGAAATCACTTATCACTTTTCTATTTTGAAAACAGAGTTTCTCTATGAAAAAAATCAAACATATCGCGAAAGTTGAGATGGCTGCTGAACCTTGAGCATTGTTTCTCAGCAATATCTCACCAGGAGAGTTATATCATTGGTATTGACGAAAATATAGTTCTCAACTTGATATTAACTGTCTACAAAGATTTTACATGAAAGTTATGCAATAGATTGAATAAAAGAAATAATATTTTGATGATAAGTGGGAGGATGATTTCTCAAAAATCGGGGAAATATTTATTTCCCCTATTGTGGTCGCATCGTCTTGATGTTTTACCAACATATGGAGGGATCCACGGTTTATTCGAAGCCGCCTCCGAACGGCTGATAGATTTTCATGAGGAGCTTTTGTTTCATGCCAGAAATACATTAGGAGGGCTTGACATTCTTATGTACCCTGAAAATTGGTATTGCCGTAGTTTTTTTATCGATAACCCTTAACAACTATTGACATATATTTGCCATTACCGAAGTCGTCATCGTTGTCGTTGTCAACGTCGATGTTAGACGGCTTAACATCGGTCGACACTGAATTTGCTGACGACTAGTCATTTTCAAAAGTATACTCATTTTTTCTTAAAACATTCCTACACATTTTTTATGAATAAATTTTTAAAAGAATAATATTACATTTTTTAAGATTTTTTTCATTTAAAGACGATAGTTCAGGATTTTTAGGTAGGCATACATATATAAAGGGTAATCCAAGTAGAGTTACTTTTTTCAATAGTCCCTATTTGACAGATCACGCGTGAGTGGTGTCAAGCTGTCATGTTATTTTTTTTCACTATTGTTTGACATTTCATCATGGAAAGATTTACGCCTGCGCAACGTTTACAAATCTCATGGTCAATATTATCGGCCTACTAAGCGTTCCATTCGCAACACCATCACCCATCTTGAGACCCAGCATTCATTACTGAATAATATTCGACCGAAAAGACCACGTCCAGTACGCAGTGAAGAAAATATAGCTGCCGTAGCTGAGAGTGTACACGAAGACCGCGGAGAGTCAATTCGGCGCCGTTCGCAGCAACTCGGACTGACGTATGGAACGACCTGGCGCATTTTACGTCGAAATCTTAAATTGAAAGCGTACAAAATATTGCTTTTGAAGCTGCTCGACCTCCCCAAGCGACATCGTTTCGCTCTATGAGCTTTCAAAAAGGTCCAAGAACATCCTACGTGTTCGAGCCAATTTTCGTTCAGCGATGAGGCCCATTTCTGGCTCAATTGGTATGTGAACAAGCAAAATTGCCGCATTTGGGACGAAGAGCAACCTGAAGAGATTCAGGAGCTGTCATTTCATCCCGGAAAAACAGCGGTTTGGTGTGGTTTGTGGGCCGGTGGAATCAACGGTTCATATTTCTTCAAAAATAACGCCGGTGAGAACGTAACCGTCAGTGGCGACCGTTATCGCGCCATCATACCAGACTATTTGATGTCTGAAATTGAAGCTCGTGGTCTCGCCGACATTTGATTTCAAAAAGACGGCGCCAGAAAATTTCACGTTTTGGGCCGGCCGATTGGCCACCAAGATATCACACCGTTAGACCTTTTCCTGTGCGGACATGTAAAGTCTAAATTCTGTGCGGAAAATCCCGCTTCGCTTCAGGCCTTGGAGTAAAACATCACACGTATCATTCGCCAGGTACCAGTCGAAAAGCTCGAACGAGTCATCGAAAATTGGACTCAACGGCTGGATCATTTGAGACGTAGCTGCGGCCAACATTTGAAAGAGATAATCTTCAAAAAATAAATGCCAAGGAGTGTTCTTTCGAATGTTAATAAGCATTGCCCATTAAATTTGAATTTTCTGTGATTTTTCTTGAAAAAAGTAGGTAACCTCGAAATGGATATCCCCATTACATATTATTCTTAAAACATCATTGGAAAACTTTTTAAGCCTTTGAATTAGAAAAAAACACTTGTAAGTAAAGAAGTTTCAAAAGGGACCGAACAATTTTAAACTTCAATGTGAGCCAATTATTGAAATATAATTGACATTGGGCCTCCAATAAGAGGCAGAGTTGGCAGAAGCTTGGGCTTGTTTAAGTAAAAAAGAAAATTTTTATTTAAAAATATTTAACTGAAACAATTGCACATCTCACAGAAAAAGGTCACGACATTCGAATTACATAAAAATTTCGTGCACAAATTGAAATATCTGACGCAAAAACGTAAACTCGTTGATGTGGCGATGTGGTTTCGACTGAAAAAATTAAATATAATTTGCCATTATATTTTTTAGAGATGAGATTAACATAGTTTAATGTTTCATTATCTTTGAAACAGAAGATTAATTCATTCTCTTGAAAGCTTCTAGTGCGTTTTCATCACAGCTCGTCCTCGTCCACCCTTATATTCCATGAACCAGGGCACCAATAATATGCGACTTGTAGCGTTTGGATTTCGTCAACTCAGTCCAAATATAGCACTTGTTGTTTATACGGGTTCCTAGATAGACAAAATTTTCGTCTACTTATCCAGTCTGGAGAAAGTAAAACTAATAGTGCAGATGTTGAGACCGATGATGTATCATTTGCATGCGTTGGAACCCATTGTCGAAGAACTTTTCCCACTCTGATTGAGGTATCTCCAAAACATGCGTTCTCAACACATCAACCGCCTCTTCGGGGGTCGAAAAACGTTGATTTCTTAGTTTAATTATTACATACGGGAATAAAAAGAAGTCACTCAGAGCCAAGTCAGGACTAAACGGTGAATGATTCATCCAATTGATGCTTTGACAGATCAAAATGCAGTTGCTTCAGTCGATGTGTGAGAGCTCGCATTGTTGGATCCATCGTCGGCGGTTGATTTTTCTGATTTCTTTAAAGGCAACTGGCAATCAAATGGTTGTGTACCACTCAGAATTTACAGTTCTGCATAGAAATATGAAGGGTAACTCCCGTATAAGTAAGATATATAATTCTCGTTTCACGGTGTTTGTACCAAACTCCTCCGAAACAGCTTTACCAATTTTTATGAAATTTTGTGTGCAAATCGGTCAACATTGATTTTTTATACCGGAAAGTGGACTAGGGATTGGCCTATTCGAAAAACACTTACCTATGGTTCGATATATAGCGACTAGGCATAGATCCGAATAGTGCGTATGCTTTACTTCGAGGAATTCAGATTGACATCTACGCGAAAGACTTTGAATAGCGAATAAGCGACTCTCACATGCAAATACTCAGCTAGATCAATCAAGCAGGAGCGAATTTCAGCCGAGCTCCTTATTCAATTTGGTGCGTTTTGTTTCTGATTAATGATAATGATGATGGATCTTTATGAGGAGCATTTTTTTTTAATGTCAGAAATACTCTCAAAGAGGGTAACTTTCTCCCTTCCAAGGGGCGAACTCTCTGAGAAAAAACTTTTTCCATAAAATTTGGATACTGGTCTAACCGGGTTTCGGCCCTTTTCCTAAAGGTACTCATCTAATCAGATTACCAGAGGTGGATGCTCTTTGCCAAGCCCATATCCAGTCGAACGAGGACGACTGTTATCGAATGTCCCCTCAAAAGCGTGATATACAGTTAATTCTGCTGTTTGCCTTTTCTTTAGACGTTTCTGTAAAATCGCTGTTAAATTGTAGAATAGAAACTAGTATCAGTTAGAAGAATCAACTCTCTTTTTTCCACAAGAATTTTGATTCTGACAGTAAGCCTTGACCAGATTAAGCATGTATTAAACGCTTTGATATAACGAATTGTCCAAAAAAGCAAATTTTCTCTACTTACTTCGATCGAGTATACCTATAGAACTTTCAGAGAATATTTTAATGTCTAGTGCAGAAATTTATTTCTATTTTTACAAGAATCCTTTTTCTCGGCGTTTATAACTTAATATCTCAAATGCTGAGTTCCAGTAACTATCTTTGTTCATACTCACTTAGAAGGGCTTGGACAACCCTTTGGCTGGTTTGTGGAAAGGAGAGGTTAGGTACTAGATAGCGGCCACACTTAAGCCATTAAGTAGGCTCATACAGCTACTTCCGGCGTAATTCAACTATGTGTTACCGAAGAACTCGATCGATTTGCTTACTACTTCTTCTCTTCCATCTATGGTTGCTAATTTTCGTTAGGTGTGACATCGTGGAGGATATGACGTCTCAATGGGCAGAAGATCGACAATCGGAGAGATAGTTCTTCAGGGGTTCGTCCCCTTTCATGCACACTCCACTCTCACTTGCTTCACACTTAACTAGTTTTTTAGTTTGATATCTAAGGGGTAGATATCTCGTCAATACACCTTCAAGAATATTAAGTTCCTTTTGCTTACTGGCAGTAGCAGTTTCGTCTGTCTACCCCGCAATAGTTAAGTGGTGCGCTCAACATTGGAAATGCTACAGGAATTTAAGTATTTCTTTGGAATCTACTGCTTTAGGCAACATTTGAAGGTGCTGAAAGATCTGAGACTGAGTTAATGATAAAATAGTTTCTTTATTGAAAGTAAACATAGCACGGAAAGTAAGCTTTGATGCCTCAACTTAACTAGTCGAAACCAAATGCTGCTACTTCATACCTGCCGTGCCGTGAATTGGATCTCTGTTATCACACTGCTGGCAGGATTTGCCTTAATGAGTAGAGCTACAGAAGAAAGAGGTGGGCAGAAGTGCGCTTCCAATTAAAATTTTGGATGAGGTCAATTTGAAATAAATCTTTGAAGGTCGTAGACCTTTTTCTATAGAATTGTCCTACGTAACTCGCCTTTAAACAGAAGCCTGCAGAAGGATTTGCTCACCATGAAGGCTCTCTGTACGGGTATTTAAAAATCATCGCAGTGCCAAAACAATATCTAAAAGAACAAACCAAACTCCAACAAAGCATTACTTAAAACCCTCATTACCACGCAACTACTACCCACCCCAAACTACAAAATACCTTACACCTATTCAACAGTTGGTTGTACATAATTACGACAAAGTAATTTATTAGTTTGCCCACCATCCTCCAACGCCAGCCGCGCCGGTCCTTCTTCCGTTTAGCTGATGACCTTGAAAATACTTTTTCTACATAATTACATCACGCACTGCCACCGAAGATGACTGGCGTAATTTCTTACTTCCTTGCATCCATTAAAACACCACCTCCCTCCACCAAAACCACCGAGCAATCACAGCCGCGGCGAAAGTCATTACAACAAAACAAAACTTCATCTACAAACAAAAAAAAAACAAAAAAAAAAAAACAGTTGCCACAGCCAAACTGCGGGTCGTCGTCGTAAGAAAATGAAAGCTCGTGAAGCGTACAATGGAGTGAGAGAGGAAATAAAAACAAATTAAAAGTAAATGAACAGAGAAATGTGCGCGCGAGAATAATAATAAAAGCAAATGAAATAATTGGGGAATTCCCACGAACTCGAGCAGACGGTTTGACATAATTTTCACGAACAGCGCGCTGCTAATACTTTTACGGTCTACGTACACATATAGGCAAACATACGGACACAACAAAATACCAAGTAAGCAGCATAGAATGAAGCTGTTGCCTTTAGTATGCTTCCTCTTCTCTTTATGTTGAGTTGAAATTGCGAAGATTCTTGCGTAGACCGAGGAGAGTAGAGTGTTGGGGGAGGCAAATGCGCAGCGAAGACGTCTACCATAACCAACCTCAACAAAATTTTAATTAATTGCAATACCAACAGCCAGTCAAACCCAACTCCCACCCTCCAGGCAGACAGACGGTTGGAAGACAAAAGCGTAAATGCGGTTGGATGTGTGCGTAGAGAGTGTGGTGAGGAAAACATTTGCGGCAGCTGTTCATTACGGTTCATGGCATGGCAGCAACGGCAGCCATCAAAGTTTGCATTTTCTTATGAAAGTATTTACTTGGCGCGCTTTTCATTTCCCTTTCGCCTTTCGCCTTTCGTAATTTCTCGCGCTGTTTATAAGGAAATTCATTTCGCCTAAGATGTTGTGGCGGTGTGTTTTTGTTCGTTGTTCATTCTTTATTTTTAACTGCTTCGTTGTCATTAATACTGATTTGCCACCAACACCACTCCATTGATGGGCCTGATGTTATGCGTTGCTGAGTAACGGTCTCATTTAGTAAGAGGTTTAAAAATTTTGCAAGCTCTCTCTCACTCTCTCTTTGCGGCAATTACTATTGGTTTGTTTTTGTTTCCTTCAAGCGACCTTGTCTCCCTCCCTCTCATCATTAGAACCAAGGTTATTGCAATGGCAGTTTACAGTTTCATTATTTCGTTTCTCCGGGTGTGCGAGTAGCTGGAGGCTGGTTTGTATTTTGTGTTAATGAACTTTTACCTTTACACAAGCAACTCATGACCTCTTAATGATAATGATTTTGCTTGGTGATGTTAAAGTTTTCGACTAAGGAGGAAATAGAAAACCTGGAGTCCCGAAAGTCTTGTATTTTTTTAAGTCGATAAATGTATCTTCAATTTTCAATAATATAGTAAACACGAAGATAGTGCAGTCTTACTGCCTCAGACCAAAAATTGTTATCTCCTTTTAACGAAGGAACTTTATATTTTCCACTTGAGCTGTATACCTTTGAACTGACTCTAGGTAAAGATGAGTAAGCTTCCGATTCGGCGAACACGCTCATAACCCAAAATGGTTCTAAGAATTTGCAGGGTTTAGGGCAAATATTGTGTAAAGGTTCAGTTTGATTAACGAATCTGCGCTTCGAGTCGGCACTGTTTGTCTCCTGCCGAGTAGATATTTACAGAAATGGGGGTACACAGTCTTCCATAGAACCTAGCATATGCGAATATATCCAGAGAGTAAGATTAGAGAAAACGCGCTATTAAAATATTGTACTAGACCGCTTGGAACTTTCATTCTACGCTACTATCGGATACCCTACCCGAGTGCTATCCCGTTTAAAAATTACCATTTATCTTGTTCGTCTGGCCTCCGCTCGATATGCTTATGTCTCCAACTATATTTTAACCTTTACTCAGAGTTTATGAATTCTAATCGCAAATCGATACGTCCATCTTTCGACTATGACGAAGTTCGAATAGCAATTTCTAGCTAGCAAAGTAACAAGGCACAGGGAGTCGGAGTCAATGAAAAATCATATTTTTTGCACAATATAGTCCATAAGAAGAGAATCGCCACAGTCTGCGACAATTATTGACAGATAGAGAAGGCTTACCTAATACAACAAATAAGGTCGCATGTGGCGTATGACATAGCTCACAGTCCACGAACTCATTATAAAGGGTGATCAAAGTAGAGTTACTTTTTTTCAATAGACTTTTTTTTAACATATCATCTTGACATTCGACCGAATAGACCACGTCCAGCACGCAGTGAAGGAAATATAGCGGCTGTAGCTGAGCGTGTACACGAAGACCGTGGAGAGTCGATTGGGCGCAGTTCGCAGCAACTCGGATTGACGTATGGAACGACTTGGCGCATTTTACGTCGAGATCTTAAACTACAAGCATACAAAATACAGTTTTTACAAGAACTTAAGCCGCTGGACCTTCCCAAGCTACATCGCTTTGCTCTATGGGCTCTTGAAATGTTCCAAAACGATCCGACATTTTCGAGCCAAATATTGTTCAGTGATGATGCCCATTTCGAGCCCAATTCGTATGTAAACAAGCAAACTTGCCGCATTTGAGGCAAAAAGCAACCTGAAGAGATTCAAGAGCTGCCATTTTATCAAGAAAAAATAATGGTTTGGTGTGGTGTGTGGGCCGGTGGAATCATCGGTCCATATTTCTTTAAAAATGATGCCGGTGAGAACGAAACCGTCCGTTATCGAGCCATGATAACCGACTATTTGATACCGTTGAAGCTCTTGACCTGTGCAAATTTGGTTTCAACAAGACGTCGCTACTTCCCATACGTCGCATCAATCAAAGGATTTATTGAGAGGACACTTCGGTGAGCAGATAATTTCACGGTATGGGCCGGTCGATTGGCCACCAAGATCGTGTGATATCACACCGTTAGACTTTTTCCTGTGGGGATATGTAAAGTCTGAAGTCTGTGCGGACAATCCCGCTTCGATTCAGGCCTTGAAGGAAAACATCACGTGTATCATTCGCCAGTTACCAGTCGAAATGCTCGAACGAGTTTTCGAAAATTGGACACAAGGGATGAACCATCTGAGACGTAGCCACGGGTAACATTTGAAAAAGATAATCTTCAAAAAATAAATGTCAAAGAATGTTCTTTCGAATGATAATAAATATTCGCCAGGAAATTTTAAATATTCTGTATTTTTTCTTTTAAAAAGTAGAGATCCTCGAAATGGATAACCCGTTATTTTGTAGGTGTGGCTTCGGAACTGTTTGATTAGTCTTCGACGATTATATAGCTGATTTTAAATCCAGCTGCTAGCATTTGGTACGGCTGGGTAAATTAGCGCCGAGTAGCACCAAAACTAAGTCTGGAACGAGAATGAGTTATACGAGCCATTCGATACTATTTAAAGTTTCAGACAAAGTGACTCTTATACCTTTAACCTGTTTCATCTTGGGCGAGGAGAAAATAAAGCGAACGCCGAGCTAAGTGGAGAAGCAACAATCTTCTGTAAAAGGATACAACTGCTGACAGTTGTTTCTACTTTCTCCAGATGACAAGCCGAAATATCTCCCTAACTCATGGTGTTTTCTACAAGTTGCTCTTCAAACTCGTCCTGCTATAAGATGAGAAAGCTTGAACAAAAACAACATCCGATGAGTCGACCATGGGAGTTTTCGTGCAACGACGAGTACCACAGATGGTGGAATGGTTAACTGAATGATACCCGCGTTTGGCAATGTCGTTCGTAAGGCGGAAAACAATTCAGTTTTGAAAGTCTTCGATGCAGTATTTGCTGGTTGAAGGATCATTTGAAGGGTTTGCTTCATTTTATGTTCCCAATTTATTTGCTCTACAGCTCCAGTATAGAGGTACTTATCTTGAAGTGAGACAAAGAGTGAGCCGGTTTTAAGCTCGACTTTAAATGGACTGACCTTATCATTTGCTCGTTTTGTTTTTGAACTTTTGTCTGTGAACAAAAGTCGCAAATAATTTCATTCCATTAGATACATTATCGAATTATGTATATTTACACCTACAGCGGCACATTTTAAAGTAAATCCAAACAAAATAGTTTTCCGTTTAAATCCGAACCCTGTGTAACCCTTGAACTTTGCATATGGGTTAATGGCATATGTAAACTTAACACATAAAATCTACATAAATAATTGTATTAAATAAAATAAAATGTCAAGCTAAATGTTTAGCCATAAATTAACAATTTTGATGTGAAAACAATTTTACCCTTTGCCAGCAAAACGCACACTGAGATGGCAGAAGACAATAGAAGTAAGAGCCATAAAATATTGAACACTTCAGTAGCACACATATCATAATAGACATACAAGCATACGTGCATATATGCACATATACATATATGTATGTGTACGTCCACATGTCCTTTCATGTAGTACATTAGAAAACATGAATATTCATAGCAGCGCAAATCAAAAGGACAATTTAGATTAATACCCATAAAATAACTGAACAAACATTTATGAGGATGAGGCAACGTATGCATGTTATGTATGTAAGTGATCCTCAGCGAGAAGATAGATAACAAAAACAATATGAAATGCGTGTAATAGCGCTTTTTACGCAACCCTTATCTTCATGTTAATATCACTATTTGACTATTTGGATTTTGTATGGAATTAGGGTGGTACGAATATGAAGGGTTTGATATTTTCAGCCTAGACTTCGAATGGGTATTCGAAGAGAATTAAATAGAAATTTTTATTTTGTAACTTCAGAAAAATAAATGAAAATTCTTTATAAAATTGAATAACATTAGAGAAACAATATTAATATAGTACACGAAGACCATGGAGAGTCTCTAGGACTTGTTTGTGCAAGAACTGGAGCCGCTCGACCTTCCCAAGCGACATCTTTTCGCTCAAAGTTCAATGAGGATCCGACGTTTTCGAGCCAAATTTTTTTCAGCGATGAAGCCCATTTCTGGCTCAATGGGTATGTAAACAAGCAAAATTGCCGCAATTAGGACGAAGAGCAACCAGAAGAGATTCAAGAGCTGCCATTTCATCTATAAAAAACAATGGTTTGGTGTGGTTTGTGGGCCGGTGGAATCATTCGTCAATATTTCTTCAAAAATGATGCCGGTAAGAACGTATTTATTTAGAGAACACATCTGTGAGCAGATAATTTCACGTTCTGGGCCAGTCGATTGGCCATCAAGATCGTGTGATATCACACCGTTAGACTTTTTCCTTTGAGGATATGTAAAGTCTAAAGTCTATGCGGACAAGCCCGCTTCGATTCAGGCCTTGGAGCAAAACATCCCGCAAATCATTCGCCAGTTACAAGTCGAAATGCTCGGACGAGTAATCGAAAATTGGACTCAACGGATAATCTTCAAAAAATAAAATTTGAGTTTTCTGTGTTTTTTTTTTTCTTTAAAAAAGTAGGGAACTTCGAAATGGATCACCTTTTGGGTTCTTTCTTTAAGAAGAATTATAAAAGCCCCCTATCGTGACCGGTGTCGGGGTCGGCACAGTTTGGATTATCGCTCATCAACAGGATTTTATGATGGGCGTATGATAACCTCTAGATTGATTATCTGCGGAGCTTTTCTCCGAAGGCGACTGTTGAATTCTTATGAAAAGATTTGTATATCATGTAATATTTGTTAAGAACCACCCTACTATATATGCCCGCTTTTATCGCCAAACCATGCACAACTATCTGTAAGCTATTTAAATGCACACTAAACTAAAAAACAGCGAACTGAAAAGCCAAAATCAAAACCACTCTCGATTTCATCAATACCCATTCTTCCATTCAAATTGTCTGCCTATCATTGCAAATCGGCAATAAATCGCAAATTTAAATTTTTTAGCAACACCAGCACATACAGATGCACATACATATGTATGTTACATAAAAAAGGAGCACTTGACGGGCGACGGCTGTGAACAATGTGGAAACCCACTAAGCTAACAAAAGGCTTGATGAGTAGCGCAGGAATAAAATAGAAAGGACTACAAATGTGTTTGGGTATGCTTTCGCACATATCCCCATATATCCTTGAGTTGCGCATCCTTTTGTTTGACTATCTTCTGTGGCGAACCTTTTTGTTGTTTTGTTATTGTTGTTGCTATTTTTTTTTCTTTTTTTGGTTGTTCAACGCTTTGTTGAGGTTGCCTTTAGCTTTTGTTGTTTTCATTATTTATTTATATATGTATTGTTTGTTGTTGTTGCTGTCAAGCATTGTGGTGTTCTTGTTGTTGTTGTATTTTTATAGGCTTCTATGCTTTAGATTGTGTGTACATGTGTGAGTGTACGTGTGTGTTGTTTTGCTATTAGCGTGGATATCGAAAATATTGCCAAATTCTGAATCATTTAAACGGCCCACATTGTGCACACGCACACACACACACACTAACACATGGGTATGTAGCTACATATAAAAGCAAAAATATGAATATTCAAAAACTTAATACCTTCATGTTTATACCGTTATGTATGCGCATGTTTGTTTGTAATATGCATTTTTGGGCTTTGCAAATAATCAACGATGTATAACATCATGCACAGTACATACATACATATGTATGTATATGTATATACGTATGCTTATACCTGACTTTTCATCGTTAATGCGCATAAATAGACGCGCAAGAGCCAAAGTGAGTTGCGTAATGCGCAGGCATTATTAATTAGCTGCCAGTTTCGGCATTAGTTTTATGTTTCAGCTCGTTTTAAATGCAAAAATGTTGTTGTTGTTGTTATTGTTGTTGTATTTTTTAATATTTGCTACCCACAAAGTGAACTGAGCACTCGCACACATATGTACATACGTCGAGTAGCTGCGGTTTAAAGTTATACTTTTTTTCATAATAATAAAATCGCTACGTATTAAACGCTTAACTGATTACGAAGGCAAGCGAAGCGAAACCCTTTCCCACCTTTCGCATTTCCATATGTTGTCTTATCGACAGTGCAGAGGCCTATCTATATACTCGTATGCATATGTGCACATGTAAGTGCATATGAAGATGCAGAAAAAAATCCAATAGCAAGGGTTAGTGCGAATACTTTCATATACTCGTATGTAAGTATGTATGTATCTATCACCATGGTTAACTGCACATAGCATATTAATAATAATAATGAAAAGAAAAAAACAACAACAATGGTACTCACATCATCTGCATATTCATTTAAATTATCCACCTTTGTATAGATGTTTGTATGTATGTATGTACGTGCGTATTTGTCTGCGGTTGAAAAACATTGGTTTGCCCTCAAGCAGCACATCACCATATTCTTACACATCCATACACACATATGTACATACTCGTATGCGCATAGTTAGTTAGCTGAAATGTAACTTCACGCATTATGATTTTGATTACTGATTTTATGCCTCCGGTGAAATCACCTCTGGTGTATTTTGCGTTATTAAATTTTATTTGCTCTACTTTAACATACTATTAAATGCGTTCATTTAGGAAGCTAAAACTATGTAATTCTTCAAATCTTAAAGTTTGATTATGGAAGTTGACTGAAAAACATGTTATTTCGCAGCTTTAATGAAGGTCTGCTTATGCACCTAAAATCTACCCCAGAATAGTCTCTCGAGGAAGCAATATGCATACACCAAAGGCTAATCCATCGATACAGCACTACACGATATAAAGTGTGATCCATTTTGAGGTTTCCTACTTTAAAAATGAAAGAAAAAAACAAATAAAATTAAAATTTAATGGGGAATGTTTACTATCATTCGAAAGAACATTCTTCGGCCTTTATTTTTTGAAGATTATCTCTTTCAATGTTGGCCTCGGCTACGTCTCAGTTGGTCCATCCGTTGAGTCCAATTTTCATTGACTTGTTCGAGCATTTCGACGGATAACTGGCGAATGACATGCGTGATGTTTTGCTACAAGGTTTGAAACGAAGCGGGATTGCCCGCTTAGACTTTAAACTTTACATATCTCCACAGGCAAAAGTCTAACGGTGTGATATCACACGACTTTTGTGGCCAATCGGACGGCCCAAAACGTGAAATTATCTGCTTACTACGTGCTGGACGTGGTCTACTCGGTCGAATATTATCCAATAATGAATGCTGAGTCTCAAGATGGGTGATGGTGTTGCGAATACGCTCAGTACACTTAGTATGCCGACTATGTTGACCATGAATTTTCGTAATAAATTTGAATGATTTGTAAACGTTGTTCAATACTGAACAAAAATAACATAACAGCTTGACACGACTTACCCGTGATCTGTAAAAAAAGGCTATTGTAAAGAGTACCTCTACTTGGATCACCTTGAAGTATGTCGCATTTGGTATCTTCCGCGTCATAAAATGGGCTTTTAGCAACATTCTTCCTGAATTCGTAATGAAACAGCCCGTATTGGTAGTTCCAAGAGTCTCTCTTAAAGATAATTTTCGCAGAAATCATTTCGCTGTGCCAGTATCACCAGACACACAACAAGAGGGACCCTTCAGAAAGGAGTCCTATTCACATGGCTGTAGAGTCTCACAGAAATAAGCTGATTCGCAAACTGAACAGCACGTAAACTAAGAGCGACTGGACCCACAAATTCTAATTGATCAACTCCAAAACGTCTAATATGTAATAGGAAACTGTTGCAGCCACCGCGGACTGGATGTAAATCCAGCAAAAACTGAGCTTATCCTATTTATCATGGTACAAGCCACCTCTAATAAAGAGCGTGAAGATCATCCTCTTTATCGAAGTCAAATATCTCGGATTAATCTTGGATACCAAACTCATCTGGCGCCATAACACGACAGAACGGTTCAGGAAGGCTATAACTGCACTTAACGTATGCAAAACGACCATTGCAAAAAATGGGATCTATAACTGAATATTGTATACTGGATTTATGCAGTGATAGTTAGACCATTATAATTCTACGGTGTCACCGTGTTGTGGCCGGCATTAGAATATGTCCTTTTCTGGAACAAACTAGAGAGAACTCAACGGTCGTCAGCTATCCACGTGACAAGAGCTCCACCATCGACTCCATATTAAGCACTACTATCTCTCCTCAACTTCCTTCCCTTGGAACTTTATAATGAATAGTATAGCGCACGATAAAATATTACCCCCAGCTGAAGTGCCGCTAAATTCAGTATGTGCTTTGAAAACCTCTTTTCAACAAAAATCCCAAACAGAAGTGGATGGGAAAACATGAACTCCCTAGATCAGAAAGCCATAGTCATCTTTACGGACGGCTCAAACCTCGATTGCAACGTGGGGTGTTGAATCCACCCTTCGATGATCTCAATAGATATTAGCATAAGACTACCCGATCATTGAAACAACTTCCAGGGTCCGCTCACGTCAATGTTATCATGATAATCGGTCATGATATATTCCGACAGCCAAGCTGCTATTAAGATATAACGCATTTTCAATTTTTTCAGACATTTCGCCTGTGACAGTTGAAAGTCTTTTGCTCCTCTGTTCATCGTGAACAGGCGTACGACCGTTTTTAAACTCGGGACACACTCGATACAAAAATTGGCTATAAAATGTAGAAGCACTCTAAAAAAAACTTTCAAATAAATGTAAAACGGCCGTAATGTAGGGGGTGCCTGGGCACGGGAACATCACAGGCAATTGTACGGCTGACGAACTTGCAAGTTTACTGAACACCACTACCTCTATCACTGTCCAGTCTTGACATCTTCGAGACACAAGTTTCTAGGGAACTGGCCTGCCTCGCTGAGCTTTTTTCAGAAGAATATAATAGTTATCAAACTTCAGATTATGAAGGTGACGAGAGCCAAACAGCAGTTTCACAATAGGCCTATTATACTTTTATAGCTTTACTGAATTAAAAACGAAAAATTTCAACAAAAATATTTAAATTATATTTATACAAGAGAAAAGTTGGCCGAAATGACATCTTTTTCAGTGATAACCACATCTACCTAACTGATTTTTTATGAAATGTGTTTTCGATTTGTATTTTATTACAAATATAACATAGGTCTGCTTAAAATTATAGTAAATTTTCATTTCTCTCAAAAATATACTAGGAGTAACCGCTTAGCATAGGAAATGCATGCTTTACAAAAGTTTCATAGGAATTTGTTTAAAAAGCAGGGGTTGGCCCCGTTACAAACTCAATTCAAATAATAGTAACAAGCTGAAAAAGGCGCTAGAGTTTTTTGAATCCCCAAAAAAGTTTTGAAATGGCCTTTCATCCTTCTTTTACCAGAAGGAGAAGAGACAGACCTACCAAAATTTATATTGATCGTATCAGAAACACGAGCTGAGTTGATTTAGCCATGTCCGTCCGCCCGTCCGTCTGTTTAAACGCAAACTAGTTCCTTAGGTTTTGAAATATTTTAACCAAACTTAGTGAGCAGATGCACTTATGTTATACGTTTAAACAATTATTTGCCGGAATCAGCCAGATCGAATCATTATAGCATATGTATAACCGAATTTTTCAGATTTTCAGATCAAGACCGTGACATTTGGTATACTTCACAAACAAAATGATTTGCACATTGGTTCAGAAACTCATCGAAATCGATCGGCAATATCATATAGCCCCCATAAAACTTTTTGAGCCGAAAAGCCGCCAAAAACTTATCTAGAAGCCTGAAATTTGGTATTCTACAAACATGAAGTCAATATTGAAAATGAAAATCATCTAAATCCACTTTTGCAATTTCCAAAAAATGTGATATGTTCATGTGAGGTATAAAGCCTTCGGCAT
This sequence comes from Neoceratitis asiatica, assembly GCA_030068015.2. Taxonomy (NCBI): domain Eukaryota; kingdom Metazoa; phylum Arthropoda; class Insecta; order Diptera; family Tephritidae; genus Neoceratitis; species Neoceratitis asiatica. The sequence continues at coordinate 50,139,220 of CM061526.1, read as the reverse complement.
GGCTGAAGACAGCACTTCTTTCTTGTTTTGTGTGAAAATGCGTCTCGCTTCTCTCTTCAAATCGCGGTATCTATCCCAACCCGCACATGTTGTGGTCGACCGAAATGTTGCGAGGTTGGCAGCTCGTTTTCTTTAAACTGCTCACCGCACCAGCTCTTTTTTTTTGACACTGTTGAAAAACAATTGTTTCCACAGCGGCGGTATATAAAGATTTTTTTATTTCGTTCCACAGCTCCATTATATCGAGTTGCTGATGTGTCCTCTCAGAGGGAGGAGTACAAGTCGAGTTCAAAACACTTCGGCTGTATGCTGTGACCTCGAAGCTTCCTTGTGTTTGTTAACGGGAGTTGTTTGCTGCACTGAGATGGGTGCATTTTTTCGCTGCACTCAGATAGTGATCCGAGAAAATGTTAGGTCCTCGGAACGTACGAAGATCCGAAACACTGGATGCCTCAGTCATTTTGGGGATGAATTTTCCGATTGTTGCCCTAAAAGTACCTTCTTAGCCCACTCTGCTGTTAAAATCGTTTAGAATAATTTTGCGTTTTAGACACTCTTTGGTGACATCGTTCTTCGTTTTGGTGCTGCTTGTGACTACACGTTGTGGCCGCTGTGGTAGATTTCACAAGTACTTACCTTTTTCCGTCCTTGTCCCGTCCACCGCACTTTTTGGACGGCGGTGATCCCAGCCTGTAGTCTTACGGGAACATCAACCAACAAAGCGTGATCCTTTAAACGTTTGTAGAGGTAGAGGTCAAAGGAGGGTATCTCATCTGACGCTTATTTGTATGATTTTTCATAGCAGTCGATTTTTTATGTGGTCGGTCCCAACCATACGTGCAATCGTAGACTTTTTACCTTAGTTCACCTCCAAGCTGATGTTTGCTGGTTATCCAAAGAATAACTGATCTAAGACCGGAAGTCGTGCGCTGCTTGAACTATTGAACTATATGTAAAATAATCGTTTCTGCCCACCCCCAGATGGATGACATTCAAAAACTTTCCTCCCTTGCGTCAACTTATGTGCATAATGCCATCCTACCCACACTATTCCGTAATAATCAAAGGATGCAGTGAGACAAGCCTCTCTATTTGTTGTTTAAACTTATCGTGCTTCTTTTGGCTTCTCCACTGTTGTTCCTTTGAGACGATTGACCTTCAATTTCGCTGTTATAAACATATACACAATGATTTTTCCTTTGTTATGGCACTTTTAAACTGAACAGGATCATTCAGTAACGAACTTCTGCGACACACATATTAGGCCCAGAACAATTTTCTTTATTTTCTCAAAACTCGTATAGTTTAAAAAGCAATCAGAACCGAGAGGTACACTGTCTGCCTTAATCAAGACACCACTTGTGGCGAGTTTTAATGTACATACATTGGGATCTGAAAATGTGCTATTTAACATCGCTGCGAAAGTTCTTTGCACAGATAAGTTGTTTAAGTTTTAATTCAATCCCAAATTCACCTGAGTGTCAATCATTGCAAGTGCCTTCGAAACATTTTCAGAGGAAACAAAGATTCCCTCCCATAATGAGATTGGAACGCTGATTATTTGTGCGAGGGGCTTTGTTGCATGTTGATCAAAACATTTTCTGCTTCTCCACCAGCCCTCCGTAATAGTTTTGATTTAAAACTTAAGAGAAGCTGTCCCTTCTGTTTCTACGAAATTTTCTTGAAACATATATATTAGGGTTTCTAATAAGAGTGATGTGATTTCTTTAAAAATTACACACTAATTTTTAAGGAAATTCAAATGTTTTTTATTTAATGTGAAGTACAATCGGCAGCCACGACTTATTTTGCAGGAACGAATTCGATGAACCCAATTTTTAAACACTCTTTCCATTAAATCAAGTCGTATGTCAGGAATAGCACGTCCAGTATTGACTTTCAAAGCTTGAAGAGAGTATGTGTGTCTAGTAACCCCACTAGAAGTAGTCTAATGGTGTTAAATCACAACTTCTTGGAGGCCATTCAATGTCACAATTTCTTGAAATAATCGAGTCTCCAAACCTTCCTCGCAATAATTCGGTTGTTGCACGTTCTGTGTGACACGTAGCCCCGTCCTGTTGGAACCAGATGTTGTTAAGATCAACTTCTTCCAATTGTGGCCATAAAGAGTTAGTTATCATCGATCTATACCGCTCTCCATTGACAGTAACGGTGCTACCAGCTTCATTTCGAAAGAAGTACGGACCGATGATTCCACCAGAACAAAAACCACACCAAACTGTCAATTTAGGTGAAAATAATGGTTGTTCATGAATAATTTGTGGATTTTCTTTGCACCAAAATCAATAGTTTTCTTTATTTACCTTACCACTCATCAGAGAAGATGATTTTCTTTAAAAAAATCGTTATCGTTTTCAAGTTGTTCCAAGGCGAGATCAGTAAATTCACGACGTTATGGTGGTCCAATGGCTTCAGTTCTTGAGTTAGAACGATTTTATAGGGATGGAAGCCCAAATCCTTTCTCAAAATTTGTCAGGTTGTAGTTTGAGACAGTTCCAATCCTTCAGAACGTCTTGGAATCGACAAATTGCGGTCTTCAACAACACTTGCCTGAACGGCAGTAATATTTTCATTACTTCCACCGGTTCTTTATCTTATTGGCACTTGAACATTATGCAAAGAAAATGTACGCTCGAAATTTTAAGCAATTCGACGAATAGTGAGCACACGTGGACGATTATTACGACCTTAAAATGGCAAAAGCTCACGACAAGTTGCCATTGCAGAACGATTATTTTGATAATAATTTTTAATAATTTTGATAATAATATTGAAAACTTTTTTTGTCTTGTAACATTAAACATTATTGAATTACATTACTGAATACAATGAAAACAATGACAGATCATGACATATTAAAAATGGCCAAACGACACTTAGAAATCATCTCTATTGGAAAACCCTTTACATTGAATAACTATTATCGATAGTTGGAAAAAAATGTTGAATGATCAATCAATTGAGGCTTATTGACTTCCGAAAATGTATGCCTCATTTTCGCATTCCATAATCCTCATGGCAGAAAAATCTTCATAAAAAATATTAAACTTTCAATCATGCAAATTTCAACATCGATTGATGCTAAAAATACGTGACTTCGACGGCTTTCAGAAAAAACAACAACATGAAACGTAAAGGTAAATACGGATTCATAATTTATGCGCGAGTAAACGCCCATAAAGCAACCAACATCCGATCAGTAGGCATATGAATTCAGGCGATCATCAGAATACAACAGCAACGGCAGAGAAGTTGAGAGGACTGCTGTTGACTGTTTGTGCGCAAGCGTAATTAGATGGCGCAACCCTTCTTCCAAAATTGTTTTGATGCGCACGATTTTTCATTGTCTTTGTGCAACGCAGGCGAAGGATTTCCTACCTTTACAGCTTTTTGTGAATAAATTAAAATTTATTACCATTTGCATGAGTGAAAACGTAGAGTGAATGATCAGTGTATACTGGCAGTGAGTAGAGAGGGCGAATGAATTTAAGCCCTTCATAATAACAGATGCGCTAGAGGACCGCAAAGGCATTATGCTGCGATCTGATTAAGTACTATGACAGCGTGAATGCGTAAGGATCTCAAAATTTCAGTTTGATTTCGATAACGGTTTGATATGCTTCAAATACTAGAGAGTGAAACGAATTGTGTTAATTTTAGCTTAAAACAATTTGAATAAAAAATGGACAAACTTTATTTAGTAAAAAAGATAAAAGTAAAGTAAGAAAGAATATCAAATAAAAAATTTACTAAATTATAAAAATATAATAAAATTAAAAAAATAAAAATAAAAATAACTAAATAAAGTACAATAAAATAAAAATCTAAATATAAAACAATTAATATAAAATTAATATAAATAATATAAAATAATAAAATAAAATATAAAAATCAAATTGATTGAAAAAAAAAAATTTTTTAAATTATATGAATTAAAAATATAAAATAAATATAAAAAACAAAAAATAATAAAACTAAATAAAAATAGCATACAATAAAAAATATATAAACATTTAACAAAACAAAAAATTAATCCAGTAAAAAATTAAAAATAAAAATAAATAAATTAATAAATAAATAAAATATTAAAACATAAATAATAAAATAAAAAAATAAATTTAAAATAATAAATAAAATAAAAATTTAAAATAAAAAAATTAAAAGAAAATAAATACATAAACTTAATTAAAATAAAATAACATAACATTAAAAAATAAAAATAAAAAATAAAATTAAATAAATTAAAACAAATTAAATTAAATTAAATTAAATAAAACTAAATTAAATTAAATAAGTTAATTATAGTAATAATAAAAATAAAATAAAAAATAAAGTAATTTATATATAAATAAAAATAAATTTATAAATATAATAAAATAAATATATATATATAAATAAATAAAATAAATATTTTATTAAAAAAATGAAAAAAAATAAAATACAATAAAAAAAATTTACATAAATTAAACAAAATAGAATAAAAAAAAATAAACTTAAATAAAATAAAATAAAATAAAATAATATAAATTAAATTAAATAAAAAATAAATTAAAAATTAAAAAAAATAAAATAAAATAAATAGAATTAAAAATAAAATAAAGTTAAATAAAATAAAATAAAATAAAATGAAATAAAATCAAATCAAATAAAATCAAATAAAATAGAATAAATAAAATAATATTAAATAAAATAAAACAAAAAAATAAGATATAAAATAAAATTAAATATAATAAAAAGAATGAAAGAAAAAAAATTAAATTAAAAAAAATAAAATAAAATAATATAAATTAAAATAAAATAAAAATAAAGGAAAATAATATAAATTTTATTAAAATAAAATAGAATAACATAAAAAAATTAAAATAAAGTAAAAAAAATAAAACGAAGTAAAAAAAATATAATTTAATCACTTAACTACGATACAATAACATAAAAATATATAAAATAAATTTAAAAATATATAATAAAATAAATTAATAAAATTAAAATCAATAAGACAAAATGAAAAAAATAAATTTAAAAAAATATGTATTCAAGAAATTTAAATTAAATAAATCAATTAAATTAAAAATATAAAAAACAAATAAATATTAAAAGGAAAAATTTAAACAATATAAAATTAAAATAACAAAATTTAAAAAAAATCAAATTTATTTATATAAAACAATATACAATAAATTTAAATTTATAAAATAAAATAGAAAATATAAAATAAAATAAAAAGAAATAAAAAATAAAAAGATTAAATAAATAAGATAAAGCACAAAAAATAAAATTAAAATAAAGAAAACTCTAAAAAAAATTAAATATATTTTAACAAAAAATTTATATATATTAATAAATTTTATATAAATTAAATAAAAATAATAATAGATTAAATTTAATAAAAAAAATTAGTACCTAAAAAACAATTAAAAATAAATAATATAAAATAAAATATAATAAAATACAATTTAACAAAAATTAATATAACAAATTATAAAACAATTTAAAAAATAAATAAAATTAAATAAAAAACAAATTCAAAATGAATAAAGCTCATTACTTATAAACAAAAATTAAACACAAATAAATAAAACAAATATAATTTAAAAAAAAAATATAATATTATGTAATAAACCTAAAACGAAAAAACACAATTTAATGTAAGCAAAAAACAAAAAACAAAAAAAAAATTAAATTATATAAAACGAAATAAATTTAAATTAATTAAAATAAAATAAAACTAAATAAACTGCAATGAAATAAAATAAAAAATATAATAAAAATGACAATATTGAAACGAAATAATTATAATAAAATTAAAAAATATAAAATAAAGTCATATAAATAAAAAAATAAGAATTGTGCAACGCCAATATGTTAATAAATACAATAATAATAAAATAAATTTTCATTCCGATAAAAAAATTCCTTAACACAAATCGCTGACATGTCTACCATAAATAGGAAATAAAAACAATTTGCAAATGCAGTAATGATAAAAAAAAATTAATTAGTGCAATGATATTTACATAAGCTCATATCTATGTTACATATCTAGTATTTAATGGAAAATAGTATTAACCAACACGATAGTGAATGCAATTGTTTTCGAAAATTGCGTACGAACACGCATCGTTGCTTTTGAATTTTTAATTTTTGTGTGGAAATTGAAATGAAAGACCTGAAAGAAGAAGAAGAGTTGTGAGCAATGAGTGTGTAAGCAAGTGACTAGTGACTGAACAGCGGCGCTTCCTTCTAATGGACTCCAACTCAATTATCATCTGTTGCGTTAATGATCCAATGGTTTTTGTTGTTTCTTTTTTTCTTTTTGTGGACTTGGCAATTAAAGAAAACCATAAATATGTAAAGTGTAAAAATTGTTTGCTTTTAATGAGAGCATATGTAATTGAATTTTTAATATAAATACCTAATCATATGGTTTGTTACTTCGTCGGCATTAATGGCTACTAATTAGAAAGTGTCCATTAACGCCAAATATCGTAAATTATGTAAATTGAGTGTGTAAATAGTAGATGGATGGGGAATATAAGTGCATAGATATGAATGTGAATATAAATTAGAAGAGGGTCAGTTGTCTTCGAAATTAAAGAATTATTTCATATCTGTACGATCACTTAGGTCACTCGATCGGAAAATAGTATAAATGAAATTTTTAAATATTTTGTTTAATTAAGAAATTGACTGAGGTACACTAGAACATATATTTTTTGAACGGAGCCATTTTATTTTAGCAAATGTACTGCAATTTATAATGAGGAGTCCTTTGACTTGGGTTTGTAGTTACAGCGGCATAGAAAGAGCATGGAAGGTGGATGTACTTCGAGTCAAAGCTCCACTCAGTAATTACTTTGTGACGAAAAACGAATTGGTATGTTTTTGATTGAACGTTCAAACTATTACCCAGGAATATCACATACTAACAAACCCCGAAAAGCTAAGATCATCCTTTGTTCCTTTTATTAGCCTCTACAGCAGTTTTGAAAGCGATGTGAAGAAAAAATAAAGCTTTCATTTCATGACTCTCCTGCTCTGGGTAGAATTCGATATTTTTGAGAATATTTTTACCATTTATCTGTCCAGGGCGTTAGTTGTAATATAAAAATGGTTCTAATACCGGCTTAAATGCATCATTGAACTCAGAAATCGCAAACAAATGAACCGCCCTAGGAAGTATATGACCCTCCCAGAGAGGGTTACAGATACCCCTTGAATTGTCTACCTATTCTACCCTGTCTCGTCTTCATGTTATGGTCAATTCCTATAAGGCTTCCAATTGCATTCAATAGGAAAAGGGTGATCCATTTCGAGGTTCCCTACTTTTTTAAAGAAAAATTACAGAAAACTCAAATTTAATGGGGAATGTTTATTATCATTCGGAATAACATTCTTTGACATTTCTTTCTTAAAGATTATCTCTTTCAAATGCTGGCCGCTGCTACGTCTCAGATGGTCCATCCGTTGAGTTCAATTTTTGATGACTCGTTCGAGCATTTCGACTGGTAACTGGCGAATGACACGCGTGAAGTTTTGCTCCAAAGCCTGAATCGAAGCGGGATTGTCCGCATAGACTTTACGCTTTACATATCCCCACAGGAAAAAGTCTAACGGTGCGATATCACACGATCTTGGTGGCCAATCGACCGGCTCAAAACGTGAAATTATCTGCTCACCGAGAGAACACAATAAATCCATGGATTGATGCGATATGTGGGAGTGTCGCGGAGATCACGAGCTTCAATTTCAGGCATCAAATAGTCAGTTATCATAGACGAAAACGGTCGCCATTGACGGTTACACTCTCACCGGCATCATTTTTGAGGAAATATGGACCGATAATTCCACCGGCCCACAAATTACAACAAGCCGTTGTTTTTTCTAGATGAAATGGCAGCTCTTGAATTTCTTAAGGTTGATCTTCGTCCCAAATGCGGCAATTTTGCTTGTTAACATACCCTTTGAGCCAGAAATGAGCCGCATCGCTGAACAAAATTTGGTTCGAAAACGTCGGATCTTCTTGGAACTTATCAAGAGCCCATAGAACGAAGCAATTTCGCCTGGGAAGGTAGAGCGGCTTCAGTTCTTGCATAAAATGTATTTTATACGCTTTCAATTTAAGATCTCTACGTAAAATGCGCCAAATCATTCCATAGGTCCGTCCGAGTTGCTGCGAACGGCTCCGAATCGACTCTCCACGGTCTACGTGTGGCGTGCTGAACGTGGTTTATTCGCTCAAGTATTATCCAATAATAAATGCTGGGTCTCAAGATGAAGTATTGTATTGCGAATAGTATGCTCAGTAGGCCGATTATGTTGACCATATGTTGAGCTAATCGCGCGAAATACATTCTTTCCAGAACGTGAATTTTCATAATAAAGTTGAATGATTTGTAAACGTTATTCAGGCGTAAGTATTTCCATATGAAATACCAAACAATACTGAGCAAAAATAACATGACAGCTTGACAAGACTCACGCGTGATCTGTCAACAAAAGGCTATTGAAAAAATACCTCTACTTGGATCACCTTTTGTTACTCCAATAAGGACGTCAAGACCCCTTTTGGGGTATTGACATTACACAAATATCATAAGACTCATACCAACAAAGATTACTAGTATGGTGGACGACACTAAAAAGGAAGTGCCGCGTTAAATCTCTGTAATGGCTGCATTATGTATATATATATATGTTAATTGAGTATAGCAGTCGTGATGAACTAACTAAATTAAGACTCTGGCATTCATCATTGACATCATTCCGATTTACATATACACAAGTGACCAAAGGCTATATATAGCCATAAGAACAACCAGCTAGTCATCTAACAAACATAGATGGTTTCATCCATTTCCCAAATATGAAGGACATAACAGCATACATAATGTTATAACAGAACTCGGGCTAAACATTTGGTGAGACCAAGAAAAGTAAACCTTCTGCCTTGGTGCAAGCCACCAACTCCTCCCTTTGCAGAGAAGAATGGGCGGAAGTAAAAGCCATCGGTAATACTAAACATATCCACATGTATACTGATGGATATAAATGCGAGACAAGCACAGTAATAGGGTTTTTCACGGGACGTCCCAGTAATTAAAGTAGCTTCAAACTCAATGACTAAAACTCTGTCTTACAACAAAAGATCGTAAGCCAAATGTGAAATCGGTTTAACGGGAGAATATATTAGATTTCTTGTAGGTAGCCAAGTGAGAATTAAGGCAATTAAATGTGTCTAAAATGTAGAAGGTAATGAAAAGGTAGTTCGTTTGTTCAAGCTAGCGCTATATCAGCTGCCTCAGCGCCTTAAATATTGTGTAGAACAATGGATTTTAGGAAAACCCTTAACGTCGTAGAGCAATACCAATGTAGGGCGTAAAACTAAACTACTCTCGGATTACAGTCAGACCGAACTCTCGCGTGCACTAAAGAAAAGAGAACTTACAGTTTTCTTAGGTGCACTTACGGTACATCAGCCTTTGAGATGTCATCTCCAGAAGCTAGATGAGGTAGAATCGACAGAGTGGAGGACCTGCTCAGAGGATGTTGAAACGCTGGAACTTTGCCTTATAGTTATGGGTAGAAGAAAGTGAAAAAATACATGAAATCGAGTATACTGTTTGCAAACGCTTGATTGGATTTAATAGGAAAGCACAGTAAGCTTACTCAATGGCTTAGGAGCGCCCGTACGCGGTTAGGTCCTTAACCTCGTATTTCAGCCAACTACATTCAGGTCGGTTTTGTATACTTTAAGTGGGACTTTATTCAATCCTCAGCGCTATACAAAGTTGCAACCGACTCCTTGCTTAGCGATGATTGCAGTATGCACTACTTTTCAATTACTCTCGCTGATCTTATACAACATTATACAACATTGTCGATCTTTCAGTATCGCCTGCTAAATTCTTGATTTTTCTTTAACACTAGTCTCCGACTTAGTCTCCGACTATAATGATGATTGATGGTAACCGGTGAGCTCTTCAAAGGCATACCTTGATTGGTCTATTAAAACGTTTACATTCTTCTATACGATTTATACGCACTTATATGTCGAAGCTGTAGTATTCTCAAATATGTATGTATCTTTCTGATAAATCACTGGGGCTTAACACACTACATTATATTATACTGGCCCACACTCGACCCGTGGTTTCATAATGCTTATATAAGTATTGTAGTAATCGCTCCTTGGAGTTCGAGCAACGTACGAAGCTTCTTTAGAAGAATTCCTGTTTCCAATAGCTGAATAATGAGTTCAACTAATTGGTGAATTCTAAGACGAGCAGAGGTTTTGAGCCTAAAACTGAGTTTCAAATCAATTGAAGAGATCAATTTTTTATTCTCCTTAGTTGCCGAATGAGCGCTATGCTCTCCTAATACGGAGAATGCAAAAAATATCGATTGAATTGGTTATTTTGAAGAATTAGAAATTGAATTTCCTGTATTTTGGTTGAAAATTCAGGAATTGTTCTCAAATTAAACTTTAGTGTTCAAAATACGTTACACGAAAGTCTTATTCCCATGCACATATATGCATGAGAGGAGGTATGTTACTCGCCTCAGCCTCGGCCTGCCATGCGAAATCTTTCAAATGTGGAAAATCAACATTTTGACGGTTTGTATGGAAAGCCTTTACGGTGCTTTGCATCACGCTGCATTTACCCTAAAGTTAATAATAATAATAATAATAGTAATAGTAATATGTTGAATTGTATGATGCATGGTATGCCTGTAAGCACATATATATGTACGTGTGCATGTGTGTGCATGCAATAATAATACTTAGTGCAATGTTAAAGTAAAGCACACTTCGCCTTTGTGCATTGTATAAAGTTTACTAGCAAAGGCTTTACACAAAAGCCGCGGCGGCGGTTGCGTTACTTAGTGAGTACACACATACATACGTACATATGTACATTCATATATCATGTGAGTAGCTCGGCTTAGCTCATATGAAAAATTAAAAGAGAGAAAAAAAGCAGAATGAATAAAGCCACTCACTATAACAATTGATGCGTAAGCTCCACTCTGCTAGTGCTTAAAACTTTCCAAGTTTCCGGATTACTTTTCACTACCACTTACACACATACATATTCTTACTTGGACTTGTAGTAAATATGTATATATGTATGTGTTGTAAGTATACTTTACTTTGTTAACATTTTCTTCATTTGTCGGTGCAGACCACCACACATATGAGTAGGCATACATACATACATGCCCACTTACGAACTTACTTTCATATATACATACGGTATCCACATACATATGTATGCACTATAAATATTTGGCCAACACACAATTTTTTATTGCCTTGATTTAGCCAACCAACCATACATCCAATCCATGCTGGTTGGTGTTGTTGTTGTTGGTGTTGTTGACTTACTTGGTTCTCATTGAAACTTTTCACTTTGAATTCTTTGTTACAATTCTAATTTCTTTACAGGAATCCGTCTACTTTGCTATTACTTTTATTTTAATTTTAGTTTTCATGCGAAGGGCTTTGCGCTTTGGCTTTTCCAGGCAAAGTTTTACATAATTTATTTGATTTTTAAAGCGAACTAGTTTTGCTGAGCCTCAGGAAGTACGATCTTATAGAGTCAACACGTCATCTTGGTTTATGCGATGGCTTCCAATGAAATGTTTGAGTCAGTCCTAAGCATTTAAAGCTAAATTGAGTAATCACATGTAGAGAATAACAGCTTGACATGAGCTGGACCGGCTCGAACCGTCTCAAACACAAATTATTTGTCTCAAAATGTTGAATATTAATTATCCAGATCCAATATCCATCTCTTTAGGCGGCTCACAACCTCAAAACTCTATGATAAAATTGGATGTGTAAACCACTCCCGATCCATTTTAGTCGGCATGAATGTGAGACTACCGCAGCAATACAGCGCTTTCCAAGCAGAACTTATGCTACTCCAATCACGAAAGCAGCCGAATAGCTTCTAAGACTTACAGTTACAAAGCAAATAATCACTATGTATAAATTTTGCAATATCCGAATGGTTAGCATTGCGTACTACAATTCGGAAGGCCTGGGTTTGGGTCCTGGTGCGGGGAACACTCAAAATCATAGAAAACTAATTTTTCTATATGCGGTCACCCCTGTGAAGAGAATGCCGTGCCCTTCAAGTGTATTTCTGACATGAAATAAAAGCTTGGAGGCAGCTTATAATAAACTATAGGTTCCTCCATTTGTTGGTGAAAACATCAAGACGCAAAACCAAAGATTGGAGGAGGAGCTCGGCCGAAGATCGCTACAGCGGTTTTAAAGCGCCAAATATGTATATATTTAAGCACTGACTGCCAAGAAGCCAACCCATACACATACAAAATGGCGACGATATGTGTGAACAGTCTTTCAAATGAATAAAAAAAAACACCTCAGGAAGGGCCGGGAATCACTAGAAAGGACGAGCTACCGATAAGCCCTAAACGGCATGCAAAGTAAGTGTATCAACAACTACATTAATTCTCTTTCCATAGCATGCACGAGGTGTAGTTGACTTGCAAGACCCGAGTAATAATGGTACAATTAAAGTCTGGATACTATATCTCGCTCAACTCCTACTTATTCAGACCCGACATTGCATGCCTACCCCTCTGCTTTTGGTTGGACCCATCCAACCAAGTCGTTTATTGGACCTCCAGTAAGACAACCTCAACGACAGTGACTAACTTAACTTAAGCGATATTACCTAATCGGTACAATAACAGTAACAGCAGCATTTACCAGACAGCAGCATATACCAGACGAGATTGAGATTGAGAGAGGCAACAATACAAAATTCAGAACACGAGGCGGGTATACCTCTGTGCACTGTAAAGTAAATACTAAAACTGCGGGTAAATCGGTTAAAGAAATCCGTCCAGTGTTGGACGACAAAAATAATGGTCGAGACATTTACTTCCCTAGACCGGTTCTCTATGAGCGTAATAACACGACGCTATTTAATGTAAAAATGAAAAGTACTCTATCAACGCACCAAAACCATTTCGACATCGTATGTGCTTCTGCGCCATATATCAAGACGGATATGATAAGCGACTTGTAGAGTTTTGTACCTCTTTGTCAATAGCCAAAATTACTTTTCAATTCCAAATTTAGTACAAAGTAGCGTCTGTTGGCTAAGTAATCAATCATAGGTTACATTTTAATTCTGACAGTGTTGTTGGTGTTGAAACTTATTTCAAGTTAATCGGCTTCAAATTTATGACTGCCAACAGTGAGGCTGAAGCCAAGACAAGAGTACGCGAAATGTTTGCTTGATGGCAGAAGATATTTCGTAGTGCTCTATTGAAGCAGCCCTTCTCCGGTTATGTCGATTATTTTTCTGTTATTAAGTTAAAAAAGTGACACGACAGAAAATTACCATGCACGAAATCTCGTTGGAAAGCAGCCTCTAAAGCCCTTCAAGTTATTTAATCTGCGATCTACAAGTTTTTAAGTCGATTCAGAGGAGTTGAGTGTAGATCATTTTTCCAATAGTATTTTTTTTCTTTTGGCACTTAGCAAATATCTCACAATGACGAGTTCAAATCAGCTTGTAGAGGTACTTTTTTCAATAGCTTATGTTTAAAAATCGAAAGACTGTGAGTAGTCTTAGCGGCCAATAATCCTTTAAGCACAAATTTATGTCAGGAGCTATCAATTATTTGTCCGAATAGACCGGTCGAAAGGATTTAAAATACCTAGATGACATAAATTTCATTCAATTCGTATTCACAGTTCCTTTTGGAACCACGCTGAAAGGGTGTTTTTAGCAAGGATTTTAGTATTTAGTATTTTCGCCAATCATCAGATACTCGTAAGTCAATTGCTACATAAACTTAATTGAAGTTGTCCAAATGTGGTTTTAGAATTTTCTCAATCATAAAAGCGTTTAATGTGGCCAAATAAGCTACCAACTCAACATGCAACAAACAAACTAATTTGCAAAATACTCCACCCTTTTTCCCTTTATAGTTTTCCTTCTTTCAGAAAAAAAACTTTTTGATCTATTTTTTAACAACCACAAAATACTATATTTTTGTTGTTGTAGTAAATATAAACATTAAAACGTTTTACATGTAAAAAATGTATTTGTCATACACCAAGAGAGTGGTTAGGAGAGAGCGGTTGGAGAGGGAGAGAGAGCGGTACGGGCCAAAACCACTGTGAATCCATTAAAAAAAGCAATATGGAAAATAAATGAAATGACTATGCTACCTGTGCCACAAAGGTATATACATACATATGTTTGTTTGCATGCCTTATTGTATGGGTGTATGTAAGAAAGGTTTGTACACGCTTCGTATAATGTTCGACCTTTTTCACTCAACCACAAAGACGACCGCCGCCATTTCAATGCTATTTTTGACATTTTCTATAGAAAAATACGAAATAAACCAGAGAATGGATGTAAACATACAAACAAACATAGTTAAGTGCATATATAGAATGAAAAGAGAAATGCGGTGCAATGAACGAAAATGGCAAACTCAAATCAATTGACATTCGACCCTCAATTACAACAACAACAAAAGTATACACACATGGGAAAAAAAAACAGAAAATATAGCAAATGAAAATTTTCAACTTTAGGGATGAAGAGTGAGTGGGACAATAGAACCGCACAACATTATAAGAAAACATGCAAACAAGCATACTTACAAATGTACTTATGCAAAAAATACTTACAAAAATACGCTCATGTAAAATCACATGTGGATGTACATACTGGCTTGCCCGCATGTCTCTGGAAAATGCGTTTATATTTTGTGAAGACGACACATGACTGCGAAAGCTTTTGATAAGGATCGGTAACAAATTTGACTTTATTCGACACATGCCGAAAAACACAAACAAACACACACACCCACACACACACACACTAATGCTTATGAAGAATAAAAAAATTCTTGCTTAAAGCTCAAACCACTTTTTCTATCAACATTCAAATGTGAAAAATCAAAATTTCAGCAGACAACTTAGCAAAGTACACACATAATATATACATTTGTATATATATATAAATATATATATATATTTTTACAAGCGTGTTTTAGATTTGTACGCCTTTGAATTTTACACAAATTTCAATTTTAATATCATTCAATTCTATTCAATTCAATCAAGCAATATTTCTTCTCGTCTGATTCGCATTTCGATTCGTTGATTCGCATTGTGGTACACAAATTTACATACTCATATACGTAAATATATACATACAGTAGCGGACAAAAGTCTACATACGCCCCTTGTTTTCGTTGAATTGAAATTCCAAAAATTTTATTGGAAAATTTATCGATACTGTTTAGCTCAACTATTTTCCTTTAGCATAAAAAAACAAGAAAAAATATTTTTTTTAACATAAAAGAGTAAAGATATGATAAAAAAAGCGTAAATCCAACATTGACGAAAGTCTATAAACAGTACATATACAACTTATCTTAGCGCAGAAAATTTGGTTAATATCAAATAACATGATCTTTTTAATATTTGGTTAGTCCACCGTTCGCATCAATAACAGCTTGAAGCTATCGTGGCATCGAAACTACAAAATTTGTCAATTCTGATGGAGTAGTGCTGTCCCAAGTTTCAATAAGACGTAATGCTGAGCTGGAAATCTGATTTGTTCTAATTTTTCGCTCAAAAATCTGCCAGACATAATCAATAAAATTCAAATCTGAACTTTGAGGTGGTGTTGGTAGTTGCCCTGGAGCATGATAAAATAACCAATCCTTGACAATATGGACCGTGTGCTTTGGATCGTTAACCTGTTCAAAGATCCAGTCTGTGCCAAGCTGTCCACCGAAGGCATCAGATTAGCTTCCAACAATTACTTATATTTGAACCGATCCATATTACCCTCAAATAAAGCCAGCTTTCCAACTCCAGATGCCGCAACCGCTGCGCAAACCACTACGTTGCCGCCACCATGCCTCACTGTTGGTACTATATTTTTGGAGTTAAGTGCAGTGTTTTCTTTTCTCCAAAGTTTTGCTCTTCCATCGCTGTCGAATATACTGAACTTCGATTTGTGTGCGAACAAGACTTTTTACCAAAAATCCATTCCCTTGTCTATATGTGCTTTAGCGCACTCCGAGCGTAGTTTACAATTTTTTTTTTTTTCAGAAATAAGAGGCTCTTTACAAGCCGTTCTACTGTGGAAGCCGTTATTGTGCAGAGTTCTTTGAATTGTTCTTGGATGTACACACTTACTTGATGAGCTTGCGATGTTTTAGGCTAATTTTGGAGCAGTAACTTTAGGATCATCCTTCACTCCCTTCAGCATAAAAGTAGGTCTCTTCGAGTTAGTCTCTTCGGGCGGCCAGCACGCGGCTTATTTTCGGTGGATCAATATTTTTTCCAAAGTTTTTTACAATGGTCTGTACCTTTGATGGACTTAAGTTTAAAATTTTTTTAATTTCACAATACGATTTATTCCCTTCTCTGTGCTGAATAGCCAAGTTTCTTACATCAATGGATATTTCTTTTCACGGAGCCATTGTTGATGCTAATTTGTTTAAACTACAACTAAATTCAGTACCAGAAAATTAGAAAACATAATTAAAAAAAAAAAGGTAAAAAGGGTGCCTTACCTCCATAACAACACAGCATATCGACATAGCTGCTAGTAAACCTGTGGTGTTTGTAGACTTTTATCAAGGAAATTTTTTCGTTTTTTCACCATAATTTTCTTATTTTATGTTCGAGAATGTACTTGTTTTAATACATGTGATTAGAGCAGGGTTTAAAGTATAACTGTATACCTACATTTTTCAGCGAAGTGATAGTACTTTCTACACAACGAATATAGGCGATGTAAGTAGACTTTTGTTCACCACTGTATGTGTACTCATTTCAAGCGAATTTCCTCTTTGTATACGCTCTGGAATTTCAAAAGATCAAATTTTAACAACAAAGAATTAAAATTTTTTTTCTGCTATCGAAAAGGAATTTGTAAGGTGATTTTTTCGGAAAAGTCTGATAAGTATGGTAGGGTATTTTAATTTATTTTAATTTTTTTTAATAAGTATATAAATAATTTTATCATCTATTTGTCAAAATTTTAAGAAATATATAAATATGCGCTTAACAAAAAAAAAAACTTAAAATAATCAGTAAAGGAATACTAATCGATTGAAGGAGATTAATTTTATATCGAACAGTACTCGTTTGATATGGCTGATTTTTTTCTTCTTTTTTGAGAAACTTCTTTTTAACCATATTTCGATGTGCTGCCAAGATAATTATTAAATAATCTTTTTTCATGAGTTATGTTTAATTAGAAATATCACAACTTGTTCAGTTTTTTAATTTCGTTTTTAGGAAATCTCACTAGCGATAATAGTTTTTGAAATGAATTACAAAGGGTTAGGGCAATATTTTGCCATCTGTTATACTTAACTGTCAAAAGTTAGGCCTTTACGAAATTGGATTATTAAACAGCCGCGAAATGCGTTAAAATTTTGATGCAAACATTGCTACGTATCGTCCTTTGAGAGGAGATTATGCTGCACAGAATTGTCCAACTACTCAAGAAATTCGTGAAACTGCAAAGAAATGTGAAGAGCCTGAATCGGTTGCGGCTAGTGTAAAGCCTGTACATCATAGTTTTGCACGTTTCACCTTAAATATCGCTGCTATAAGTGAAAGTTTAGTCGAAGACCCGAATGTGTCGGCTTTATCAAGAGCTGGGACTTTCTGACGGCACATTATGGCGTATTTTGCACATGAACTTACATCTACATCCATATCCATGGCAGCTCACACAACAACTGAAGCCAGCTGATAATTTACAACGTCGATTGGGTGCTTGAAAAACAAAATTTTCTTTACTCGGTGGATACGTAAATCAGCAAAATTGTCCTCTTTGGCATTACACTCAAAAAAATTTACTGTCTGGTGCGCTCTCTGATCCGGAGGTATGATTGGACCTTACTTCTTTGCAAACGATAACGGAGAATCTGTCACTGTCATTTTGGAACATTATGGTTGTATGATAACCGACTTTTTTGGCCTGAAATTGAAGAACACGACTTGAACGATAGACGGTTCCAACAAGATGGTGCCACATACCACGCAACACGAGCTAATATTGCTTTATTGCATGAGAAATATCCCGCCCGCGTAATCTCTCCTCTTGGCGATGTCAATTGGCCACGGAGATCGTGCGATTTGGCATCCTTGGACCTTTTTGTGTGAGGCTACGCGAAGGGTAGTGATTATGCGGGTAAACCTTTAACTCTTGAGCACTTGAAAACATTCATCAAGTTATGGCTGAGATACCGCCTAATATTTGAGAAAAAGTGGTCGAAAATTACCTCTAATAGATCGAAGTTTGCAAAGATTCACGAGGCGGTCATTTGAATGATGTACTGTTTCCCACATGAAACGGGTGATCCATTGCGAAGTTCCCTACTTTTAATGAAACAAACACTGGAAATTCTAATTTAATGGGAAATGTTTATTATCATTCGAAAGAACATTCTTTGGCACTTATTTTTTGAATATTGTATTTCAAATGTTGACTGCGGCTACGTCATAGGTCCATCCGTTGAGTCCGGCGAATGGCACGCGTGATGTTTTGTGTCGCGGATACCACGAGCTACAATTTCAGTCCTCAATAGTCGGTTATCATGTCGCGATAACGGTCGCCATTGACGGTTACGTTCTCACCGGCATCATTTTTGAAGAATATATGTATATATATATGGACCGATGATTCCACTGGGCCACAAACCACTCAAAACCGTTGTTTTTTCTAAATAAAATGGCAGCCCTTTAATCTCTTCAGGTTGCTTGGTTTTGCTTGTTTAGATATCCATTTAGCCATAAATGGGTCTCATCGCTCAACAAAATTTGGTTCGAAAATGTTGAATCTTCTTGGAGCTTTTCAAGAGCCCATAGAGCGATGCGATGTCGCTTGGGAAGGTCGAACAGCTTCAGTTCTTGCCCAAGCTGTATTTTGTACACTTTAAATTTAAGATCTCGACGTAAAATGCGCCAAGTAGTTCCATACGTCAGTCCGGGTTGCTGCGAACGGCCGAATATTATCCAATAATGAATGCTGGGTCTCAAAATGGGTGGGTAATGGTGTTGCGAATAGTACGCTCAGTAAATCGCGCGAAACATATTCTTTGCAGAACGTGAATTTTCGCAATAAAGTTGAATGATTTGTAAACGTTGTTCAGGCGTAAGTCTTTTCATGATGAGATTCCAACCAATACTGAACAAAGAGAGGCTATTGAAAAAATTACCTCTACTTGCATTACTCTTTATAATGCCAAGGTTCAAACTTTATATTGAAAAAGAAGTTTCATATAAAAAATGATTCTAAATGCATTTTATTTGCGTTTATTTTGGAAACCCTCAAAGCGGGTATCCTGTATTAGAGTTAAAAACTCTTGGAGATAGAATATTGAAACTCAGAATTATATACACCTATTTATATTTTTCATGAACAAATAAACATTACAGTAATTTTCATCCGAGGTATTTAAGTACCAGAAAGAGAAGAGATAAACCCATCTTAGTAGATATCGATGTGATCAGAATGACGAGCTGAGGTGATTCATCCCTGTCTGTCTGTTCGTCTGCTTGAACGAAAAATGGTTTTATAAGCTTTGAGATATTTGGTCGAAGACAACAGTTCTTTTAATTTTATTTTTTATTTTTCTTCTCCTATCTCGTTTAACAAGACTTCAACTTAAGACGAATTCGGGGAAGAAATGTAATTTATATGACTATGTTAGACCCATGTCTAAAAAAGGTGTTGCCTTTTCTTGAATATCGACTTTTTCCCCTTCAAAGTTGTCATCCCCAGATATAATATACTAATTCCAGCGTTTTTGTTTTTTAACCCTCAAAGCACTTGAAAAAGTATTATTTGTGAACTTGCTGAGCTTCTCCTTCGTTGTAGTCTTAATCTCCTCAATTGACTCAAACGGATTGTTTTTATTTAAAAATAAAAAATATTCAAGAAATGTTTTTTACACTTCGGGAAAAAAATTATAAAATTATAAACTTCCTAAAGTTGAGAATATTTTTTAACAAGAGTTTATTTGGTTAGTTGAGAGGGGAGGTTGGCAATCTGATGGCAAGCGGCAGTACCTAAGCCTTCAGTAAGCTCATTGTGTTCGCCTTTAGAAGAGTTGCCAATTGTTTGAAATTTAAATGCAATAAAATCGATAAAACAAATAAAATATTACAGTTAAAATATTATGATATAAATATTACAATATCAATAAGAAGTAAACAAGACTTCTATATATAATTTCATAATTTTCATTTTATAACCGGTGAAGCAATTTTCGGTCGAGCTTCTCCTTTCATTGTTTTTGTCTTGAAGTTTTTCCAACACATGAAAAAGCTTACAAGTTTTCTTCAACCGCCTCTCATGCGGATCTTCATATAAGAAATGCGCTCTGAGAGATTGACATTGGTGCAAATATTTCTAA
This sequence comes from Neoceratitis asiatica, assembly GCA_030068015.2. Classification (NCBI taxonomy): domain Eukaryota; kingdom Metazoa; phylum Arthropoda; class Insecta; order Diptera; family Tephritidae; genus Neoceratitis; species Neoceratitis asiatica. The sequence goes on along the minus strand of CM061526.1, from coordinate 50,118,745 downwards.
GAATAAGAGTGAAGAAATTTAAAATACAGAGAGAAGTCAAGACAAGGTAACTACCTACTCTCTGAAAAAACATAATAGAACTGATATGTTATTTAATTTTCCACGCTTACGCTCGTTAGAAGGTTATGTCAAACCAAATTTGATGTTAAATTGAATCGAAAGGAATAATGAACATGACCAAGAAGCAAAGCAGTGAATCATAATTTTGAAGAAAATGAAGCGAATCCGTAAATAAGTTAGGGTTGAATTATATTCATTGATTAGATAACAAAAACAAATATTAAGCATCGAAAATCGCTCTATTGTCTTTCAAATACTCTCCATTAAGATCTATACACTTTTGCATGCCACCATTGTCGATACACTTTTATCACTCTGAAATATCTCCAAAACATTCGTTCCGAATGCATCAATCGCCTCTTCGGGTGTTGAAAAACATTGACCTCTGTGTTTTTATTTTTACATAAGGAAATAAACAGAAGTTCCTTCAGTGCCAAAGCAGGACTATACACTGAATGACTCATCAAATCGATGTTTTGAGAACTCAAAAATTTAGTTGTTTCATTCGATGTTTGAGAGCTCGCTTTGTCGTGGTAAAGAGTGATTTGTTTTCGACGGTTGGTTTTCCTGACTTCCTAAAAGATAACTGGCAAGCAAATGATTTTGTAACACTCATAATTACCGTCCAGTTTTTCCAGAAGAACAGGCAACTTTTTGTGTGGAGATGCTTTGGCTCATCTTGAAACACCCATACAGTCGACTGCTGTTTACTTCCGGGCTCATACGCGTAAATAAACGATTCACCACCTGCCTCCTGGTGAAAGAGAGTATCGTATTTTTTGAACATTTTTCCCGGCCAATCGACAGGAGCCACTTTTTAAGCGACTGATAACTTGTATGGGACCCAACGTAACGATTTTTTTCTTCAATAAAATGTTCATGCAATGTTGAATAGAGTGATTGAATTCTCCATAAAAATGTAATTAAGATCATCGTTGCACTGGCGCTAGGGCGCTGGGGTTGTCAATCTGGTCATAGAACGGCAACAAATAGTAGTCACCGCCACTTGTAAACTCGTATCACAAACCAAATCCTACCTATTATTTCTTGTAGGAACTCTGATTGATTTAGTTATTCGCGTCGTCAGTTGTTTGAAAAAATCAGCAACTGCGAGGGCTAAGCCTCAGCACCTTTTCTGACATATCTCTAACAACCCAGGTGAGCTATCTGGGAAGTTGTAGGTATCAACCGGTTATTCAACCATTGATAAGCGCGGCATAACAAAGGACAAGTCATAAAACCGTCTAATTAGCAAATCATACAGAGAAACACCACAAGGCTGGGTCTTGCAACAAGTGTGTAAAAATAAAATCCTTCTCCATAAAAACTCTAAATTTTTGAAGCAAGTTCGGCTTCTCTAGTCACGTCTTCCCTCCCATCCACCGCACTTCTTTGCAAAACATTTCATTTTGAAAGCATACAAAGAGTCTTAGTAAAAAGCCAAAGAAAGAGTCGAATGACTCGCTGTGCACCTGTCCATTTCTAACTCGATATTCTCATTCTGTTTGATGTTAAATTGATGTCACAACGCATATATTGACAAATTTAAGATATATCCATATGTGTATGTGCATGTATTTGCGCATTTTTTTAAGGTAGTCAGAGTCAGAGTGGTCCCTCAACACTTTCGCTTGAGTTTCCATTTGAATTTCGCATTTCGCATTTCGCAAATGGCATTCAACTCAATTACTTTGATACCTTTCTGATGCCTTTCTATCATTTGTTGCGTCTTGACGCTACGTCAATGTGTAATGCAAGGAACAAGAGAAAAGGCAACAGGAAGTCGGCGCAGCCACACGATGGCTGGAAATGAGGAGGTGAGCGCAAAAAAAATTAGAATTCAATTTGCAAATACGATTTGAGACGCACACATACAAACACATGTGTATTGATAAAGTGATGAATTGAATAAATTTTCGTTGGAAAAATGTTGGCTCTTAGCGAAAGCCCAGGTCTTGGCGACAGCGCGCGCCGCAGTGTGGTTGTCACTCACATCAATGGTGCAGAAGAAGACTGTGTAGAGAAAGTATCCACATGTGTGGCCGATAAAAGACAACTGACAAAAGCACAGTTTGTTGAGCACCTTCGCACGAAGGTGGATCTCTCTCGAATATCAAGTCAAGATGAACAAATATTAGAAAGCGTGTGAGTACACTGGCAGAAGAAGGCGAGGGGTGCACGCGCTCACATCTCATTAATTTGTGATTGATATGTCGGTGCACCTGTGCGAGAGTGTGTATGTGTGTGCACGTTTGTGATACATCACAAATGGAATTGAAGTGTGATCCCATTAGAAACAGACAACAGCAGTAACAAGTATAAAAACAACAACAGCAACAAGTATGCAAAAAAGAAAGAAAAAACGGCAATAACAATGATAATAATAGCAACCAACACATAAAACTACAACCAAACAAACATATGGACTTAGAAAATTTTATCTTCATACATTTCAAGCACATGCAGTTTGTTGCGCGAGGTATTTTGAGACTGCTCAGTTCGAAATTGGTTTGAGGAGTTCACCAATTTATGGAGATAAGGAGATATTTATAGGAAAATACTTAAAAATGACTTGCTACTGGAAGTACGAACTCGTTTCACCAAATTAGTGTGGTTAGTTTTATCGAAGCTTCGTCAACAGAAAATGCTGCTCCTAGAATGAGTCGAGTTTTTCAAGATTTATTCATAGTTTTTGTAGACTTAAAAGACTTGCTATACTGCAGAGATGATCCAAACTCTGTTTTCACTTCATTTCCCCTAAGGATACTTCACAAATATGGAGTTAATTATTAAAAGCGTTGCAGCGATAAACCATGGTTCCCTTACCTTGTTTTCGAAAGGTGTCAACTCGTCCTTGTTTTCGTCCGTTAATTGTCTCAAATATGCTTCGAGTTATTCCAGTCTACTCGGTGATAAACTACTCAATAAAATGGTCACTAAAAAATTTTAGAGAAAAATTTCTTCGTTGGAATTTTAATTTATTGCCTATAACAGTTTGGAATTTTTTTTTATAAAAATTTAGTTATCGGTATGACACTTGGGTAGTGGGCGAAATCGGTCTAAGATCACAGTCTTTACCCAACAGCTTTTTATAGAGCTCTTCTGTTGAAGCTATGAATATTGAAAAATATCGAGAGTATGATTTAAAATTTTATGAATTGACGGAGGAAGATAATGCGGCGAATACTTTGCTGTTAGTTTTCTTACAATATCCAACGCAAATTTTGTAATTTTTTTCACATTAATTGTATACCCAGATGATAATGCGAGCAGAAATGTTTCACAATCTTCAATTAGGTATTTTTCTATGCTAATTATCTCAGCAGATAAATGGCAACATTGAACATTTTCCCCATCACTTGAAGATCCAATACCAACTGTTTTTGGTTCGTCGGCAATTAAACCCATTTATATAGGAAACTCGTAGTGAACATTTTCTCAGAAATCTTAAAATAATTTGTTTTTCTTCCAAACTTATTATTTGGAATTTTCTGATATCAAATGTTTAAGAAGCGTGAAGAAAAAGGTTAAAAATCGAAGTTATTTGTAGAATAACACAGAAAAAACAGGGCAAAAACTAGCAATAATTTAAAAAAATCTTAAGCTAATCCTTATAGATACTAGAGGTGAATCTTGACTAATGTTTCGATTAACAAAGTAAGCAACGAGCAAATATATGTAATTCAGCTTTAAAAAAACAGTATTAATAATGTAGCAAGTGGGATATCATAAACGATAGACGAAAATATCGCCCATGTAGTACAATGGCATTCGGCAAAGCCTGAGTCACAGCTGAAACGTAACTTCTCACTCTTGAATCTCTTGCAGTAGCTCTGCTGTGATAAGCTTTTAACTAGAAAGTTTGGGTGGTTCGATAACCATATCGAACAATTGTTATGAATTTTTATCTCTTTTGTTACAGTATTAATTCCGAGATCGTTGTGGATTGCAGAGTTTTATCCACGCCAAAAGCCACTGCACATTGCTCTTAAGGCTTTAGCATGTAGCCTTTGAATTCTGTCTAGAGTCGATTTAAATGATGAGCGCCAAAGTTGGATCCCATATGTACAAGATGGTTTTATAAGCATATTTGAAAGTAATACTTTGTTTTCTAAACTTAGTTTGGAATTGGAACCTATAATCCAATACAAATTCGCAATTTTCAATTTAGTTTGAGTAATCTTTTCCTCTTTTGGATTTTTTTGGATATTTAGTGTTTTTTGTTGGAATTTATTTAACCGTACTATTCAACGAACAACTTAACAATGACCAAAATAAAAGAAACGTCCGACAATTGTGATGCCAGATGGCTTTTTTTTAAAACAAATTATGACAAGTGAACTGCTGTGCTGCCACAGATATATACTAAGTATTGCTGTATCATCTGAAAAAGTTGATATGATGAGGATTCTGTTTGTGGGAAGATGGCTTTTATAAATTAAATATAAGACGGGCCCTAAAACACTTGTGGAACACCAGCTCATATTTCACGGGACTCAGTATCTTCTTTGCCATACTAGAAATTTTCTGTCAATAAGGAAGCTTTTTAGAATGGCATAAATATTTGCGTGAAGCGTACCTCTCAGCATATATAATAGTCCATCTAACAAAACTTAATCAAATGCCTGAGCAACATCGAGGAACACTGCAGTAAAATATTGCTGACACTTTCAAAGGCTGATCCTATGTTTGTAGCGATTCTATGCACCTGCGCTATCGTGCTATGCTTTTCTCTAAAGCCGAATTCGTGGCATGGTATGTCCGTTTCAATTTTAAAATCGGATGTATTTTTTAAATAACATTTTTACCAAGATTTTGGTTTTATGAGCCTACTAAAGTAAAATCTTTTTACCATGCTAAGAAATCATGATAATAAGGTGGCAAACCCTTCTTCTATAACTTTAAAACAAAATATAAGGAAAATACATCGATGATGTTCTAGACTCATTAGCTGGCATGGAATGGTCCTCAACACTCGACCTTAAGAGCGGCTATTGGCAAGTGGAAGTAAGTGAGGAAGATAAAGAGAAGACAGCCTTTGGCAATTCACGGTAATGCCTTTTGAATTATTCAACGCTGCTGCCACTTTTGAAAGACTAATGGACCATGTGCTCAAAGGACTACATTGGAAGACTTGGTTGGTGTATCTTGATGAAGAGGTTTCCCAGAATTTTCCAGGAAATAGCTGGCGCTGCTCTGAAACTAAGTCCTAAGAAGTGATCTTTATTCAAGAAGGAGGTGAATTACTTAGGTCATCAAGTAACTACGAAGGGCATTAGTACTGTGAAGGAAAAAATAGAAGCAGTGAAGGATTGGCCAAGACCAAGAAACTTGCATAAATTAAGAAGTTTTCTTTGGCTTCGTCCGATTTGTTCCGAATTTCGCCAGTTTCCATGAGCTCACTAGGAAAATTATATCTTTCAAGTGGAAACTGAACAAAAGTAGGCTTTCCAAGCCTTGAAAGAACGGCTATGCACTGCGCCTATGCTAGTGTACGCGGTTCCAGGTGCAACATTTATTCTAGATACAGATGCTAGTGGCTATGGCATAGGAGATGTGCTTTCGCAAGTGATTGATGGGCAGGAGAAGATAGTTGCCTACTATAGCCGGTCTATTGGGGAACCAGAGTGGAACTACTGCGTATTTCCGAGAGATCTACTATCGTTGGTGGTTTGCATTAAACACTTCCACAAATATCTGTATGGTCAACATTTCCGAGTTAGAACGGATCATGCAGCGCTAAAGAAGTTACTACAGTTCAAGAATCGCGAAGGGCAGTTAGCTTGGTGGATCGCGAGACCGCAAAATTATCTCAACATATTAAGGAAGACATAACAGAGGTCCGACAATTACACAAACAGAAGAGTGGGAGGCAAGCCACTTAAAGAAATGTCAGCAGAAAGCGGATCTTGGAATTATTAATGCAAGGATTGAAGATGAATAGACGGACAATGCAGCGTATTAGAGTTGATATCTGGCCGTTTGCATAGAGTATGGAAAAGTGAAGATGGCCAGTACTTTCAAAGGCTAACAGTAATCGTAACCTGTTCCCGATGTTCTTGAGGAATTCCATAATGGTCCTAGTGGAGGGCACCTAGGCATTACGAAAACGATGGAGAATATCAAGCAGCGATTCTATTGGGTTGGTTGTCGTCAATCGATCGCTGAGTGTATTGCTAAGTACAAGGAGTGCATTGCAGCTAAAGGGCCAAAATCATGAAGTCATGGTCAGATGAAGCAGTATAACTCTGGTGCTCCAGTTGAGCAGGTTGTCATGGATGTAGCTGCTCCATTCCATATGAGCAGACAAGGAAACAAATACGTTCTTGTGGTTATGGACTACTTCAGTAAATGGCCTGAGGTCTACCCAATTCCAAGTCAGGAAGTCAAAACAGTTGCGGATGCGGATGCAGTGCGCCTTTGAATAGGCAGTGCTCCAGGAGATGTGCCTGATACTTGGTATTCGGAAAAGCCGAACGGCAGCTCTGCATCCTCAATCAGATGGCATGGTATAACGATTCAACCGGACCCTGGAAGAGCACTTGCGGAAGGTAGTGGACAAACATCAGGATGATTGGGATATCCACATACCGCTGTTCCTGATGGGATATCGGTCGGCATTGCATGACACAACAGGTCAAACACCTGCGAGGATACTCTTTGGTTGGGAACTTCGGGTACCTAGCGATTTAAAATTTGTAATAAATGGTGATGCGAGAAGAATTGAGAAGGAAGCGTCTAGCGTTCCAGAGGAAGAATTGAGAGAGATAGATGCTTTTGTGATGCAGCGAACTCAAAGTATGAGTAACGAAATGAAGGCCAGATATGATAAAGCGATGAACTCCGAAGGCTTCCAAAATGGAGATTTGGTGTTGCTGTACAATCCACAACTTAAAAAGGGTTTGTCCCAAAACTTCAATGCAATTGGAAAGGCCCAAACAGGATCATCAAAAGACTAAACGACGTAGTGTATCGAATCCAGACTGTTGGGAGGTCAAGAAAAAAATTAAAGTAGTCCACCTAGAGAGGCTTGCTGCATTTGGATCGCCCCGTTCAGGCTTAGGTGTAGGGTAGTGTGGCAAAAATGCGAAGCTAATTTTAGATGAGAGAAAGAAGATGATAACTGGCATGTTCTAGAATATTCGTTATCGAGAAAAATTCGATCATTCCAGGCGGCGGTTGCGAACAAATGATTGAGTATATAAGGGTGAAACACAACTGTAAAACAAATCAGTCATAAAGCGAACGCGTTGGTGATAACACTAATTGTTAGTTACCGAATAATAAATGAACATTGAGTAAATTCTTTATAATCAAGAAACTGCAAACATAATTGGTGACTTTTATTTAACAATCCAGTGATCGAACTCGAAGGATTTGGGAAATCATCGAGCCAATTTTGCTAAACTATATGGACTATATGAGACGGAGTCTCTTCCATAATGAGGTGATGAGCTCTTCATAGAAAGTTTTTTTTATGGAAGAAGATGGCTTTCATAGCTTTCTAAAAAGAAGTCTTCAAAAACAGGTCCAATGAGCATATGATAGACTGTATTACCGATCTGTGGGTTGCAGTCTAATATCTAACAAAAATATACACAAATTCGTCAATATAATACTTCTAATGAGAATTTATTCCATTTTTTCATTCTTGTTCCATGCTCGCGTACACAGTCTTAAGTAGTGCAGAAATATTTTTATTTGAAATTAAGATTTTTGATTTTTTTCCAAAAATCGGAATTTTTAGCCTACAAAACTAAGAATCTGTAAAAAAAAACCTTCAATATTTCGTAATAGCGCACTAGATGCCGCGCGAAATTAATTCCACCTTACTTATATTTTCCTATATTTATACAGCCACATACAACACATTTCATTTCAAAATGTCGTCAATTTTTAACATTTGATGGATTTGCCTGCAGTGACATAAGTCACTAAAATATCTTATTACAAAGAAAACGAAACGAGCGTCGCGTGTGTGAGACGCATGTGCGGGGGATGGAGTTTACGTTGAAATTTGCAAGCAGCCATTTTTATTTCGCAAATTTAGGAAATATATGTATGGCATGCATGTACATATATGCATACGCTCGCATGGCGCACATGTGAGTATTTATGTATTTATTTTTGAAATTCGATTTTTGTTGCCTTCTCGCAAATTGACACCCTCTCCAACCCAACCGGCAACCACGACGACGATGGGAAAAGCGCGACACTCATGCCGGAAGCGTGAAAATCTATACACACTCATACCAGTAAAATCGGAAATCAACCATCAGCGCACCAGCAGCATAGGTAGAGCGGTCGTGCGGAGCGTGTTAACACTGAAATGGAAAATTACGATACGTTTGCAGAGTTACTGGGGCAGTACGTGCGAATATACATAGATATTTACGTACATATGTACGTGTATAGTCGATTATTTCAATGGTTTTGTATTCATCATACATAAATGTATGATCCCCCTCTTCAAAGTTGCCAAAAAGCATAGAAGTCACTGAGCCCAATTCGCAAATTTACGCATCAACGCGGCTACAAATAGCCGGTAGAGTGACAGTTCACATTAACACACAACACACAACACACAACTTTCATATGAGTTACATGAGGCGAAGGTATTCCACACGACGTTCACCCCGATTACTTTGCAAATGACAGTTCGATACATCAATACTCAAATCTTCCACCCTCACCTCGTTTTGAGTTTCTTACACCAATAACTGGATGTGTTCGTATGTAAATACATATATGTGAGTGTATTTTATTACTGCAAATGGCATCTGAAAATTTGCTGGATTTCTTTCACTTGTCATTTGCCCAATTTCATCAATTCAATTTTGCAAAAAAAAAAAAAAAAAAAACACTTTGATATCTTTATGTATGTTCAGATATATAAGTAAATATGTGAAATTTCGGGTACGAATATTAAAAATAATTATTTCGCACACTTAGCGCGAATTTTGTATCATACATTTCACATAAGTCGTACTTTTCGTTTGGTGTTTCTCCAACCTCTTTATAATAAACTCTTTTAACTTCTAAAAGAAACTTCAGGAGCCTTGTTTCATAATATTTCAAGGCTGGGTCGCGAGCAAGTGTTTTTGTATTCAATGTGCGAGCGGAAGTCCAAAAGTTCGACAAATGAAAGGGTTTTCAATAGGGATGATATTATTTCTAAGTGTCGTTTTGGCCATTTTTAATATGTCATGATCTGTAATTTTTTTTTTCATTGTATTGAACTTTGATTTTACTTCACATTAAATAAAAAATCATTTGAATTTCCTTAACAATGATTGAGTTTTTTTATGAAATCAAATCACTCTTATTGGAGAACCCTATATTATAGAAAATTTAACTCGTACAGACTCGACTGTGACTTAACCAACGTATGTACAGTAAGGCAACGACACTTACCGCATCTTTGCATGTCCCCTAACACTGACTAATCTAAACTCCCCTCGCTCTTTGGTCCATATTCATCTCTTTTCTGGGAATTCCGCCCAACCAACCCCTATATTAACAATACTGCCGTCAGCAGCAATTTGAAAAAAGTTGAGTAGAAGAAGAATGCGAGGTCATTGTGAGAATCCTACATGACAATTTGAGTATGACAAAATTTAATTCCAGCTAGGTACCCAGAATATTATCTAAAAAAAAATGGACAGGGATGAAATTGGATCATATTAACCTTGAAGATGAAGCCTATGCTCTTTACTGTACACCAGAGTAGTTTAAATGGCCACACCACCACCATTGGAGCTCGAAAGTATCTAGTTGTTGGCGTGTGTATCTCTCTGATGGTTTGTGTGGAAATCTTGCTCATCTATTCTGACATGAAATAAAAGCTCCTTATAAAATCGGTCTTTCGGTGGCGGCATAGAATAAACTGTAGGTCCCTATATTTGTTGGTAAAAACATCAAGACGCAAAACCAAAAAATTGGAGGAAGAGCTCGTCCGAAAATCGTTTCTGCGATTATATCGCACCAAGATATACAGATTAAACTTATCAGTTTATAATTACAATTTAAATTAAAAAGCTGATGCATATATATTCCGCAGTAAAGCAAGCAAAGTAAAATTCGTGGAAGTATAGTCCCAAATATCCAAAAACATGATATGTAGCTGCGTCCCAGAAATTTTGCTTACAGCTTATTTTGTGCATTCCCTTGCCTATGTTTTAGCGAAAGCCAGTTGCGTTTATAAAGGTAACCGGTTGCGTTGACCAACGTTTAATTGTACGAAAAATTATAGAAAGTCACAAGCTATCAGTTCCAAAATTAACCACAGAAAGTCAGGAGGAACTAGGTAAATCATTTTGTGCTGAAACTCTTCTTCAGATACTACGTGAGGATGATTTTAATGACCGAGTATCCCAAAAAAAGCCATTCATTAGCAACAAAAACAAACTAAGCCGAGTTGCTTTTGCCAAGGAGCTGGAAACCAAGGATTTTGACTTCTGGTACACAGTAATTTTTGCTACCGAATCGAATTTCAATCTTTTCGGCTTAGATGGAATGGCTTACGTATGGTGGAAACCCAATACTCAGCTTCAAAAATGTAAAATCAGGCCAACTGTTAAACATTGTGGGGGCAGTGTTATGGTATGGACATGTATGTTTGGAAATTCGTGACAGACGTGGCTAATATGTAATTGTCGATATGAATCCACCCGCCCAGTCATCCGACGTGAACCGGACGTTAATTAGAAAATAACATACGAAAATACCGTATAAGTAGTATTTAAAAACTAAAAAGTACATTTTCGAAAGAATGGGACAGTATCGGAACAGAAAGTACAAAAAAATAGTTGAGTCCATGCCATTCCAATTTAAAGGACAACTACGACCTCAACTTCAGATTTCTATAAAAAGTTCTGGCCAACGCTTTGGCATCCATATAAATACGAATTTCGGCAACTTCAAAAAGGGACGATATATTATAATGCGTTTGACAATGTGATTTTATAGGAAATACTAGATATGCTCACTTGTATCGACTTCCCGGCTACAGAAAAACAATTTTAGATGAAAACCTGCTCTGTCACGATGTTAACTGTAAGTCTGGTTAAAATTCAGTATATACCATTAAAAAGTACAGGTACTGGAAACGCAGCTATTTACAGAGCAGAAGTCCGAAATGAAATAATGAAGTCTACAAACGTGGGTCGTAATTTAATTAAGGAAGATAGTTTACTATAAAGAGGCCTTCATTGTTCTCCAGTTCATTTTGTCAGACCGTTTCAATCTATATCATGAAAAAAAAATATTTGTCTAATAAAATATTTATATAAAAATAAGGTGTTACCTTATATAATCAGAACATTGATTCATTTTTTGTACATTGTAACTCGAGAACGGCTAAGCCGATTCAACAAAATTTATACAGGTTATTTCAACTACAGATACAGATACAAATATTATGTAAGTGTGTTTGTGACTAAATTTCTCCTTAACGACTACACCGATTTAGATGGAATTTTGTATTCTAGAGAACTCGATAATAGTTAAGCTTAAAATTCTGCAGAGTTGCCATCTATTTTTATTTACCATATAAAGTCTTCCATAAGAGTGTCTATGAATTCAAACTAAACGTATGCACCGAAACGGATGAAAGGTTTGTTTGCCTTACAATCTGTTCTAAAATTAATATTTGAAAAAAAAGTAAAAAAAAAGTATATAAATAAAAGTTAGGCTTTAGAAAAAAATATTTTTGAGTAGCGTTGCCACCTATTACAAACTTTTTATTATGAAATAATTGTTATAATGCGTTATTATACATTACCATGTGGGTATTGGTATGAGGAGATTTCTAAAGCATAATGGTGGACACATTTTTGAGGAAACCAAACTCAAATTGATAAGATAAATTAAATGTTGTATCAAGAGTGATAATAAAGGTTTTTCCAATAGGGATGACATGATTTCTTTATGTCGCTCTGGCCATTTTTAATATGTCATATGATTTATGATCTGTCAATTTTTTTCATTTTATTCGGTAACGTTTACAATTTCATCCATGGCAAGATATACACAAGAACAACGTTATTGATTTTCCCTTGGAACAACTTGAAAACGATAACGATTTTTTAAGAAAACCATCTTCTCCGATGAGTCTCACTTTCATCTGAGTGTTGCGGTAAATAAACAAAACTGTCGATTCTGGTGCGAAGAAAATCCACAAATTATTCATGAACAACCATTACATTCACCCAAATTGACAGTTTGGTGTGGTTTTTGATCTCCTAGAATCGTTGCTCCGTACTTCTTTCGAAATGAAGCTGGTAGCACTGTTACTGTCAATGGAGAGTGGTCTAGATCGATGATAACCAACTTTTTATGGACACAATTGGAAGAAGTTAATCTTAACAACATCTGGTTCCAACAAGACGGGGCTACGTGTCACACAGCACGTGCAACAACCGAAATATTGTGAGAAAAGTTTGGAGATTCGATTATTTCAAGAAACTGTGACATTGAATGACATCCAATAAGTTGTGATTTAACACCATTAGACCACTTCTAGTGGGCTTATTTGAAGTTATTGGTCTTTAGTAATAAACTAGACTCTCCTTACGCTTTTAAAGTCAATATTGAACGTGCTATTCATGACATTCGAATTGATTTAGTGGAAAAAGTGCTCGAAAATTGGATTCATCGAATTCGTTCCTGCAAAAGATGTCGTGGAGGCCAGTTGAAGGATGTTGTATTCAGAACTTAATTGTATCGATTCTACTTCACATTAAATAAGAAAACATTTGAATTTCCTTAACAATTAGTGAGTTTTTTTTTAAGAAATCATATCACTCTTATTGGAAACCCCTCTATAAAGATTAGTTTGCAAGGTTGTAATAAAAAAACTTTTTAAGGGATGCCAACGTTATAAAATTTTAAATAAAATCAAATTGTAAAGATTATGAAGATACTACTTCGGTATTAAATTGAAAATATCTATGAAAGTCTTAATTCAAAATAAATTTTGAAGGTGTTTCCACCTGTCTAAAAATTTTAACTTAAAATAAATATAATAATATGAGAAATTTCGAAAAGTTCCTGAAGGGATTTGCAAGTTCTCTAAAAATTTAAATGCAGATAGCTCATGAAGTTTCTCCGTGCAACATATTTGTGCTTGCCACATGTTTGAAAAATTTAAATTGCGAGCAGGTAGAGGCACTACAAATACACTGTCAAAATACTGATGCCGAAAATTCAAAAACGAGACTAATTGCTCGTTTAGCTCGTGTTAATTGCTAATCTTTCGAGGATTCTCGATGGAAATTTTCGTAGAAGTGTTTAATTATACGGGAATGCTTTGGTATAGTAAAAACAGATTTTAGACAAACATTCCCTGAAAACAATATCAAAACTTATGAAATAAGACAAATTATTGAAATTTTAATAAACCAAGGCTGGGATTTTCACCTATACCTTTTCATGGCGGCCGCGATAGACGTGTGGTTAGCATTGCGTACTACAATGCGGAAGGTCTGGGTTCGAGTCCAGGTTCGGGCAACATCCAAAATTATGGAAAATTCATTTTTCCAATTACGGTTGCCCCTCGGCAGGGAATGTCACGCCACCCAAGTGTATTTCTGACATGAAATAAAAGCTCCTCATAGAAATCCATTGACAGTTCTGAGGCGACTTAGAATAAACTGTAGGTCCCTCCATTTGTTGGTAAAAACATGATGACGCAAAACCACTAATTGGAGGAGGAGCTCTGCCAAAAATCGCTCCAGCGGTTACAAAGCGCCAAATATATATAACGGGTGATCCATTTTGAGGTACTTAATTTTTTTAAAGAAAAAACTCAGAAAAATCAAATTTAATGGGGAATGTTTATTATCATTCGAAAGAACGTTCTTTGGCATTTATTTTTTGAAGATTATCTCTTTCAAATGTTGGCCGCGGCTACGTCTCAGATGGTGAATGGAAGCGCGATTGTCCGAATAAACTTTAGCTTTTACATATCCTCACAGGAAAAAGTATAACGGTGTGATATCTCACGATCTTGATGGCCAATCGACCGGTCCAAAATCTGAAATCATATGCACACTGAAGTGTATTCTCAATAAATCCATTTACTGATGCGATGTGCGGGAAGTGGTGCGGTCTTGTTGTTACCAAATATTGCCGAGATCACGAGCTTCAACATCAGGTATCAAATAGTCGCTTATTATGGCGCGATAATGGTCCCCATTGACGGTTACGTTCCCACCCACATCATTTTTAAAGAAATATGGACCGCTGATTCCACCGGCCCCAAAAACCACACCAAACCGTTGTTTTTTCTGGATGAAGTGGCAGCTCTCGAATCTCTTCAGGTTGCTCTTCGTACCAAATGCACCAATTCTGTTTGTTTACATGCCCATTGAGACAAAAATGAGACTCAACGCTGAACAAAATTTGGCTCGAAAACGTCGGAACTTCTTGCAACTTTTCAAGAGCCCATAGAGCGAAGTGGTTCCTTGAGAAGGTCGAGCGGCTTCAGTTCTTGCACAAGCTGTATTTTGTACTCTTTCGATTTAAGATCTCGACATTCCATTAGTCAGTCCGAGTTGCTGCGAACGGCGCCGAATCAACTCTGTACGGTATTCGTGTACACTCTCAACTATGGCCGCTATATTTTCTGCAGCAGCTCCAACTGTGAAGTTTTCAAGACGAGAAGTGCTTTTGACGGTCTTTGACCAGATAAAACACGGGGTCTTTCCGATACAAAGACGCGAAGGCATGAGAATTTTTCTCACTTTTTTTAGGAGTTCATGTCAGCTTAGGGTCAAGAGCTTAACCGTGCTAGAAGGGCATCTTGATATATAAGCCAATTAGTTTGGTAGAATTTTCGCCTCAAACTATGAGAATCGAGAAAAGTAATTCAAAGATAGAATATGCAACAAGGATTACCATTTAACACGTTCTTTTTGGCAATGATTAACAACACCACCCACCACCAGCTCAAGCCCGAAAAAACTCATAGTGCAACATAAAATTGGCGCCAAAATCCGTTATTATTTTTATTTTATTTATTTTTCCTTCATTATTTCATATTCCCCACAACATACAGCAAAGCAACGTGTTGTTGGTGCCACTACAGGCTCCTTTTTGTCTTCTCTCTTACGATTTTATAATTTCATTCGCCATTAAAATTTTTACTCCTGTCCTGATTGTATGGTTGGTGCTGCTAGCGGATGCTGCGTTGATGAGTGAAAATTCATGAGAGAGCACAGTGTGGCATGTGCACCGAGTGGCAGGCAGCCGCTGCTGCTTCTGCTGTTGCTGTTGCTGTGGCACTATCAAACGACGAGGCAAGCAAGTAAATGAATAGAATGAATGAAACGAAATGAATAAAAGATAATGAGAGAATTTGCGGCTGACGAAGTTGGTTGTTGATGTTGTTGCCACTGGTGTGGCTGGGGCACACAAAAAGCGGCATGCAGGCAAGGTTGGGGTAATGAATGAAGCGGATAGGAAAGCGCCAAATGAGACTACGGAGCACGGAAACGGCACAATTCGAGTGCACTTTGCCATTGCGGGCTGCCGCCGAGATGGTTGCTTACTAGGTGAGTGTGCGTGGGTGTGAGTATGGTGTTTCGGTGGTTTGTTTTGTTCGGTCGTTGATGAGATAATGGGCCGGCATTTTCAGTTCTGTATGCGAGACTGTTTAACGCCCGCGCTTCTTTCGTCGCCCTGCCCTGGCTCTGGTGCTTAATTTTCCCGCTAAAAAGTGAATTATTTTAAATGTGGGTTTCAAGGTCAAGGTGATGTTGGCTGGCGTTTTTGTTGGTAGTGTTACGCGAAAGTAGCAAACACCCACGGTCTTCTGTGTTGGTATTTGCCGGCGTTGGAGGTTATTTTATATACGTATATAACTCTTCTTTATCAATTATTTCATTTCGCTCTCATTATTACTCGTTATTCGCGAGTTTGCCGCGATTGGAGGATGAGTTGGCTGCGATGAACTGCAGTTTGTGGCGGTTACTCGGAGAACGTTAATAAGAGTTTTGTGTTTTTTGCGCATTTTGGGTTACGTGGAGCTGAGTTTACTCGAGAGGATGGCATTTCTGTTGGTTTCCACAATTTTGAGTTTCTTAGTATTAACTAAGAAAGCAAACTGAGTTGTCACAAGCTTTTCATTGAATCTTTATAGGCGACTCCCACGCTGACTTTGGATTAAAATCTAAAGTCTTGGAGCCGAGATTTAATTGAAAACAGAATTACGTTCAAGAGAATGCGACAAGGCAACACGATTCGTGCTTATTGGGTAGCAATGCATGCCACAAGCTCAATGGCATGTTATTGTTGTAGTAGGCGGACTAGGTAACCCTACTTAACGGGAGATCCAATAAACGAGCTGTTTGAACGAATTGGCACTAGAGGTATTTGGGTATTAAATAAGTCGGTTTCTGAATAAAGAGGAAGTTTGTGTTGTGCGAGAAATCATTGCATACTGAACACATGGTATTTATGTAGGGTTCGAAACTGGATAAATAGGAGTTGGGTCTACAATATAAAGACCTCAATTGAGCCAGTATTACTCGGGTCTCGCCAGGCAGCTCGACCTCTTCGTCCGCTAAAGGTGGTGGCAGGATTCACTGAAGGAGAGTAAATGTAGACGTTGATTGACTCTCAATGAATGGCGTTTAAGGCTTCTCGGCGGAAGCCACATTCAGCCGATATGTAATATATTAGTGAACAGGTGACATCTAACTGGAGAATTCTCCTTATCATTCTCAATCCGGTTTTTTTGGCAAGTTTGTCTTCTTCATTTTAGGCCCTGACATGAAGAATGACTAAAAAAAAACTTTAGGTTTAATTGCCTCTCAACAGCGAATGTCAATAATCCATTCCGATTCAGGTCCTGCCATTTGTGACAAACAAGTCGCACACAACAAATTGAAGAAGAAACTCGGCCAAATTTCTGTCAATGCGTATAACACGCCATGACCCCGCAATTATTGAAGATTCTTTGGTAGGTATGGATGAATATAATACTCAGAAAAGATTTGTGAATCACGTTTTAAGATATTTGATGTTACTTTCACCCAAATGACCCAAATGAATCTTGATTAGTGTGGGTGGTGAAGTCATCCCGACTGTTCACTTAATACTAGTATGAGCGGAAGGAGAAGGTTCGTACTTTTCCTTCTCTAAAAACACCATTGCGTGCCTCGATGTCCGACTTATTATCCAACTAGCTGAGCGATAAGAAAGCCTATGTTTTCAAAAACCATTGGAAGCAGTCGCTGAACCCTTTATCCCTTAAGGTTAATTCTTTTAAGAGTCCTTGAAAGCAAAGGGCTTCTACTATTTGGAACCGATTTTTCAGTTCATGCATTTCCTTTTCAGGTCCCAGTGGCACCGCACAGAGAAGATAAAAAAACGTGTTGCCTTATAATCTCATGTATAGGGTTATCCCTTTTGCGGCTTCCAAAATGAACGTTAATAAAATGCATTTAAAATGACTTATAGAATGAAATACTACATCATTTAAATGACCGTCAAGTGAATTTTTGCAAACTTTGATTCGTTTGAGATAATTTTTGACCACTTTTTGACACATATTGGGCGGTAGCGTTGATTTTCAAGTACTCAGGAGTTGAAGATTTAGCCCTACATAAAAAAGTCCAACGATATCAAATCGCACGATCTAGGTTGCCAATTGACATCGACAGTACGAGAGATTAAGCGGTTGGGAAATTTCTTTCCCATCTTGTTGGAACCACCACATATGGTCCATTTCGTGTTCTTGAATAGCAGGCCAAAAAAGTCTGTTATCAAGCGACCATAACGCTCCACATTGACAGTGACAGTCTCGTTGATATCGCTTTCAAAGAAGTAAGGTACAATCACACCGGACCAAAGAGCGCACCAGGCAGTACATTTTTTTGACTGAGATGACCATTCTTCAGTTATTTATTATCAGGATTCTCGGCCCCAAATGCGACAATTTTGTTTATTTACGTATCCACCGAGTAAGAAATGTGCTTCGTCGCTCAAGAAAATCTTGCTGGAAAAATCCCGGTCCACTGCTTGTTGCTCATGCATCCAACTATGGCGTTGTGAATAATCAGCTGGTTTCAGTTGTTGTGTGAGCTGAAATTAATACGGATGTACGTGTAAGTCCAAGTGCAAAAAAAACGCCATAATGTGCCATAAGAAAGTCGCAGCTCTTGAGAATGTCGAGAAGTAGACGCATTCGGGTTTTCGGCTATACTTTAACTTAGAGCAGCGATGCTTGAGGTGGAACAAGCAAAACGATGATGCTCAGGTCTTACGATATCTGCAAACGATCCAGTCTCTTAAAATTTCTTTAAAATTTTACAAATTAATTAATTAAATGGTGGGTGCACATAATGGTCAAGTAGTAGTTAATCCTCATAAAGTACGAAATGTGGCCACCCTTGAATCACCATTTTTGTAAAGGGTGATCCAAGTAAAGGTACTTTTTGCAATAGCAATTTTTGACGGATCACGCGTGAGTCGTGTCAAGCTGTCATGTTATTTTTGTTCAGTATTGTTTGGCATTTTATTATGGAGAGCCTGAACAACGTTAACAAATCATTGAACTTTATTACGAAAATTCACGTTTTGTAAAGAATGTATTTCGCGTACTTCACTCAACTTATGGTCAACATAATCGCCCTACTGAGCATACTATTCGCAACACGATTACCCATCTTCAGACCCAGCATACATTACTGGATAATATTCGACCGAACATACCACGTCCAGCACGCAGTGAGGAAAATATAGCGGCCGTAGCTGAGAGTGTACACGAAGACAGTGGAGAGTCGATATGGCGCCGTTCGCAGCAACTCGGACTGACGTATGGAACGACTTGGCACATTTTACTTCGAGATCTTAGATTGAAATCGTAAAAATACAGCTTGTGCAAGAACTGTAGCCGCTCGACCTTCCCAAGCGACTTCGCTTCGCTCTATGGGCTCTTGAAAAGTTCCGACGTTTTCGAGCCAAATTTTGTTGAGCGATGAGGACCATTTCTGGCTCAACGGGTATGTAAACAAGCAAAGTTGCCACATTTTGGTCGAAGAGTTACCTGAAGAGATTCAAGATTCATTTCATCCAGAAAAAATAACGGTTTGGTTCGGTTTGTGGGCCGGTGGATTCATCGGTCCATATTTCTTCAAAAATGATGCCGATAAGAACGTAACCGTCAATGGCGACCGTCATCGCGCCATGCCTGAAACTGAAGCTCGTGATCTCATCGACATTTGGTTTCAACCAGATGGTGCCATTTCCCACACATCACATCAATCAATGGATTTATTGAGAGAACACTACGATGAGCAGATGATTTCACGTTTTGATCGTGTAATATCACACCGTTAGGCTTTTTCCTGTGGGGATATGTAAAGCGTAAAGTCTATGCCGACAATCCCGCTTCGATTCAGGCCTTGGAACAAAACATCACGCGTGTCATTCGCCAGTTACCAGTCGAAATGCTCGAACGAGTCATCGAAAATTGTACTCAACGAATGGACCATCTGAGACGTAGCCGCGGCCAACGATTGAAAGAGATAATCTTCAAAAAATAAATGCCAAAGAATGTTCTTTCGAATCATAATAAACATTCTCAATTAAATTTGAATTTTCTGAGTTATTTTTTTTTTTCTTTAAAAAATTAGGGAACCTCGAAAAATATAACCCGTTAGTAGGTTTCAACAATTTTAACGCGGTGTTCCGTTGTTAAGTCACCCATTTTCATAAATGCCTGACTTTTAACTAAAACAAAGCATATTTGATTTGACAGTGGAGCTTGACAGATGTCCAAATACACCCCTACATTTTCGAAACTACTAAAAATTGGTAATTTATAGACGCAATCTTCATGATAACTCAAATATATCAAATTGTTCCAAAAATCCCAAAAAAATTGCGTGTGCTACTCTAAATAATTAAAAATAATTTTTATTGAACGTTTCCCCTTATTTTCAGTTGCATGCATTTTGACTAATATATTTATTTATGTATTTCTTATAAAGACATTTCATCAAGTATATATAATATTTTTTTGTATGTAAATTAATTTACAAAAATATTTAAAAATGTTTAACCCACTAGAAAAAGCTCTGGAATAAATACTCTATCGCTGCAAAGACGACCAAGCTTTCCAACAGGGTTCATTTATGTTTATATTTTTATTATTTGGATAAAATTATAGTGACAGAGCCTCTCTCTACCCTCTCAAATTCCTTTAAGTGTATGTCTGTATATATATGTATGTATGTATGTTAGTTACCAAGTTGATTCCTGCAAGGATTCTTGAATAAAATTTAATTTTGTATGCTGACGAAAATTTCCATATGAACAAATTTTTATGAATATAATCATATATTGAGATGTGCACACACACATATATATACATACATACATATAAACATACTTATACGCGAATTATTTTCAGCCAAAAGGCAAAATAGCACACAAGTGCTCGCATCCATGTAAAAATCAGGCATGCAATAGAAGCAAACGAAGAGAGAATGAATATACCAAAGGAATTCTTAATGTTGAAATTGTAACAATGATTTACAAGTATGAGGAATGCAAAAAATGCAAAAAAACTATATATGTGAGAAGTAATAATAATAATACAAGTAACGCCAAAACAACCCCCGTTGGCAGCAGTAGAATTGAGGAGCGGGGAGATTTTTATATTTTTATATTCAACAAAAGACAAGTATTTATGTGAAGAATTTGAAAATGTAAGAAAAGCTTTGAGCAAATGCGAAATTGAAGGATATTTTTTTTTAGTTTTTAAGAAGTTAAGTTAACGGAAGTAGTTTTTATGCATAAACATTGATGTGTAGTTTGATGTGTTCCAAAATTATTGGCAGAAAATTTCGACTAATGAATATGATAAGTGGAACGAGAAGAGCTTTTATGTTCAGAACTATTTTTTAACCAATTATTATTCTTGATATAAAAAATTAGATATTCCATTTTATTCTGCTATAGATATGACGGTTTGATAAATCCAGTAAGAGGTTAAGACAAGAGGCCAACACGATCATTTAAAAATAGGTAAAAAAAATAGGAGTTTCGTGAGTTTCGTGAGGTTCAGCCAAAGAGTGTAGTTTATATAAGAGAAGGTTTTCAATGGGGTATAAACCCAGCTCACTAACTCCTAAGTATAAGCTCTTCATCATTAGCCCAACAATTCTCAGATAATATCTAGATCGTAAATGCGCTCACTTCAGCGGAGAGTGTTACAACTTTCGATTGTTTTTCTCAAATAAAAACCAAAAACAAATAATAGACTTTCGGATCTGTTGTAAATGTGTGAAATACGTTAAGGCTCCCTACACAAATTAGTACAAAATTCAGCTGAAGAATAAAAACACCCTGGAACAGCATATCTCGCAGGGTTTAAAAATATTTACACAGACCTTAAAGCTGTAAACAATGCTCATTAATCTCTAAGCTTGGGCTGGCAGGATGGAGGTTATGATACAAGTTTTTAGAGCGTGGTTGGAATGTATGTGATGGGTGGAGCTCGAGGGTCAGACCTGTGTGATAACTTAGAAATAGCGCGTAATGCATATTCCATTTTTAGAAGGGATTTTATGGAACACTGTGACTCTGAAAAAAGTTTAAAAGTTTAAATTGTCACCAATAAACAATTCCTGATGTTGGTAAGCATTTAACCATAAACTCTTCTCAACCGAGAGAGAGGATAGTACGAGAAATATTCAGAAAGTAAGTGTACTGAATTTTTGTGAGTTTGAAAAACTTTTATCTAAGCAAAAAATAGGGCTATTTAAGCCAATGATGCTGCGCAGTTACTGTAAAAACAACACTGCTCCCGTCAACTGCTATCGATAAATAGACTGCTGTAAAATTTTGAGCAAACTGCGCCATTCAGCTTGTGTTTGAAAGCACAACAGAAATGGAAAAAAGTGAGTTTTGTCTGCTGATTAAGCATTACTTTTTGCGTAAGCAAATCATCACCGAAACCAAGGAAAGACTTGATAAATACTAGGAGGACTCTGCACCATTAATTTTAATGTGATTAAATAGTGGTTTGCTGAGTTCCATTTGGTCGTACCAGTAGAAGTGATGCCGAACGTTCAGGCCGTCCAAAGGATATCGTCACGCCAGAAATCGTCGATAAAGTTCATGGAATGGTCGATTGGAAATTAAAAGTGCGTGAAGTAGTTGAGGCTCTAGGCGTCTCAACTGTGCGGCTTCATTTCATTTTACATGAATATTTGGACATGAAAAAGCTATCCGCGTGATGAGTGCCATGACTATAAGCGCAACAGTGAAACCACTTCAAAGGAGTGTTTGGCGATGCTGAACCGCGATTCAAGCAATTTTTTGCGCAGTTTCGTTATTTAACCAAAGAAGGCCAAGACGGGTCTGTCGGCCATCAATATCATGGCAACAGTTTTTTAATATTAATGTGGTGTCATTCACATCGATTACCTTGAATAGGGTGTAGTCACCAAGGCAAAAATTCATAATTTGACTACGAACTGCTACCCCATCAAATATATTCTCCAGATTTAGTATCCCGCGACTATTTCTTGTTTCCAAATCTGAAGAAATGGCCGGGCGAAAGCGATTTGGGTCGAATGAAGAGGTCATCACAGAAACAAACTCTTTATTTGAGAGCCTTGAAAAAAAATTATTTGGAAGGAATACAAATATTGAAAAAAACGCTGGACTGAAGAAAGGAAACTATTTTTCCAAAAAGTCACTGACTAAGCAAACCACTCTGTACTTTAGAGCTTAATATAAGCTATTTTTGAACATGGTCGTCATCCTCTCTATGCGGGTGATGAAGCGGGGTATCATTTTTTTATTATATTCGATATTCGAAGGTTTCTGAGATTGTTTAGTGTAGTAGAGAACTGGAAATTATTCGCGGAAACATCGCGATCGTCATGGATTGACACTGTGCACGAGATATGTTGGCGCGTCGACTATTCTCAACTGACTGACCTCGAACCGGTCTCGTTACAAAGGGGCTCGAATTTGACAACCTCTGTTTCTTAGTAATGTTGACAGCGAGTAATAGCCTCTACCTCCATTGCGTATTCAGGCATATAGCATTTGAGGGCATCGAGAGGGCGAACAACTTACCAGTGCTTATATGGGAAGCAAACAAGCTGAGGTAGAAAATCTATGGTACTTGAGCAACTCTGATTGGATTACGAACTGGGTGTCGTTACCAGCAGCATATGCGCAATTGTAGAAGAACTGCCAATCAACAAGCCACTGAAGCATCTCCTCTCAGCAATCAACAAAGAAACAAAGCATTTACTAAATTTTCAAAAGAGACTATATCTACATGAAATTAAATTTGACGTTATGTGAGTGTTATACTGTTGCAATGGGCCCGTATAAATCATTCCAACAACCGAAACTACGTAACTTGTCAGTAGTCAAGCAAGTTTAATGAAGTTATAGTAGGAAAATTCTATTCAAACCACAGAGAACTATCGACGTGTGCATATTCCTGCGTGTTGGAGAATATCTCGTTCTTGTTATCAGAGCAACTAAAATTTCACATTACCAGGTAATCGAAGTCAAGGGGCCTGTTCCAAAAAACTGACATTAATGTATCGTAATTTATTCTCCATTACATAGCCTATAAGACCTCACCTTAACGAACCTTGACTTGTACTCAACTTCGAAATTACGTATATCTCTTTTACCGCCAAGGTAGATATTAGATGCAGACCAAGTCTAGGTTCGCTTATGACTTTTTATTGACTTTGAATAGATTCTACGAAGTTCAAGTCCAAAGTCTTAAGTTCTGAAGGCAGTTTATTATAGAATAAAAAATTTGTTGTGAAAGGAGTTCAGTTTTCATAAAATTATGAGATGATGAGCTTAAGGAAAAAGTTTTTTAGATTATAATTCTGAAGGATGTTGCCTTCGGCAAGCCAAAAATGGAGTATATAAAATAAAAAGGAGCATTATCTCCCAAACGTGGTCATACATACAGTGGCGGACAAAAGTCTACATACACCGCCTGTATTCGTTGTACAGAAAGTACTATCACATTGCTGAAAAAACAAATCCATCTCTAATATAAAATAAAACAATTATGATGAAAAAACGCAAAAATTTCCTTGACAAAAGTCTACACACACTCGCAGGCTTACTTGCAGTTATGTTGTTGTTTAGCATCAACAATGGCTCCGCGAAAAGAAATATCCATTGACGTACGAGTCACAGAAAAGAGAAGAAATGGTACGGTGAAATTTAAAAAATTTTAATCTTAACAGATCATTGTAAAAAACTTTGGAAAAAATGGATCCACCGAAAAAAATCCGCCTGTTGGCCGCCCAAAGAAGCTAACTTGAAGAGACATCAGCTTTATTCTGAAGGAAGTGAATGATGATCCTAAACTTACTGCTCTGAACGATAACGGCTTCCACAGTAGAATGCCATGTAAAAAAACTTTTTATTTCTACAAAAAAAATTTTAAATTTCGTTTGGAGATCGCTAAAGCACATTTAGGAAAGGAAATGGATTTTTGGCAAAAAGTCTTGTTTACAGACAAATCGAAGTTCAATATGTTCGGCAGCGATGGAAAGCAAAAGTTTGAAGAAAACACAGTCAAGCGTGATGGCGGCAACGTAATGGTTTGCGGAGCGGTTGCGGCATCTCGAGTTGCAAAGCTGGCTTTTATTGAGGGTATTATGGATCAGTTTAAACATAAGTCATTGTTGGAAGCTAAACTGAAGCCTTCGATGAACAGTTTGGAGCTTGGCGCAAGCTGGATCTTTGAACAGGATAACGATCCAAAGCATACGGCCCACATTGCTAAGGTTTGGTTGCTTTATCATGCTCCAAGCAACTGCAACCTCAAAGCTCAGACTTGAATGTTATTGAATATATCTGGGACATTTTTGAGCGAAAAATTAAAAAAAATCCAATTTCCAGCTCAGCATTACTCAAAGAACGTCTTATTGAAGCTTGGGACAATATTACTCGCTCAGAATTGATAAATTTAGTAGCTTCGATGCGACGACGGCTTCAAGCTATTATCAACAAAATACTAAAAAGGTAAGGTTACCTGATATTAATCAAAGTTTTAGCGCTAAGATAAGTTATGTATGTACTGTATGCAGACTTTTGTTAATGTTGGATTTACGTTTTTTTTGTCATATCTTTACTTTTTGATGTTAAAAATTATTTTTTTTATGATAAGGGAAAATAATTGAAATAAACTGTATCATTACATTTTCCAATAAATCTTTTGGACTTTCAATTCAACGAAAACAGGACCTTTGTCCGCCACTGTATATATTTTCTAATTTTATCTAAGGTCATGGTGTCCATGGAATGGATGTAAACACTTCAGTGGAGAAATTATGCGATACAGTACTCGAAGATGGAAGCCAAGGAAGACGAAGACATCTAAGCTATTGTAAGTTTTAGATGAAGAAGAATCTGATGTCTCGAATCGGCA
The DNA here is from genome assembly GCA_030068015.2 of Neoceratitis asiatica. Taxonomy (NCBI): domain Eukaryota; kingdom Metazoa; phylum Arthropoda; class Insecta; order Diptera; family Tephritidae; genus Neoceratitis; species Neoceratitis asiatica. The sequence goes on along the minus strand of CM061526.1, from coordinate 50,093,244 downwards.
TCTATCTGCGAGGAGAAGAAACGACAGGCGCGCTATTAAAAAGAAGCAGAATTTTAAGAAAATAGTTTGCATATTTGACAATAAATATTTACTATATGTTTAACCAGCGGCAAATTCCGCAGATTTGCCATAAATAAATATTGAGTTTTAAACACTCGCAAACACACACACACATATATACACACAAGCTTAGAGCACTTATCTTCAATATGTAGACACGACATTTATCAATAGAAATGTATATATATATATTTTGTATATACATATATGTATGTACCAATATATATTTCGCACAAAATATTGTATGAGAATTATGTATGTATTTACATACATATGTATGTGTATGTGTGAATGTGTTTTCATCGCGCTGGTAAAATGAAACGAGCAAGTAGAATATCAAAATATGCAAATTGGAATTTCGACTTGGCAAAATACAAAATCCATACATGCATAGAAACCTACGAACACACACATCCACACATACATATATAAATATATTTGACGATACATTCACTACTCGTATCGTTGAACAACCGAACCAACACAGCACAACCCAAACCACGCGCACATCCTTTTACGCCTCTACTCTCCTCCCCACAGCGCACAGCCTAACCAACTATCCTTTCGTCGTCTTCTATCCATCCATCAGCGTGTACATCCTTCTACACATTCCACACCATCATCCTTACGACTACACAGCAACCGCAGTTAACCCCGTTTCATTTTGTTGCTTGAACTGCTGCTGCTCCATTCTATTCTTCTGCTTCTTCTTCTTCTGCTTCAATGACTACTTACTCCATCGACTTTTCTATTATCCTTTTTCTCTATGTTATTCCACATATACATATATGAATGTATAAGTATAAAATTCTCTCACAGCTTTGTTGTTGCTCAAGTTTGCCAGCCGTATTGTTGTTGTAGTCGAAAATCAGCATATCCTCGAGCAACAGCCATTATCCTATATTCTAATATTGGCACATTTTATCAACGCAAATTTTCTCATTCTTTACTCATTCGTTGCGCTTTTCAGCTCTCAGCTATTGCCTACTTGAGTCCCAAAAAAAAATACTCTCTTATCGTCTCTTCACCTTTTCAAAGCACCGTCCTCATATACGCGACCAATACGCATGCGTCGACACACGCTCTCGCTACCCCTCACGTAGAGCAAAAAAAAAAAAAAATTTGTACTGTTATAGAGTAGAAATTTGCCATTGCGCTCCTTTGATCCATAGCAAGGATATGCAGGCATTTCATTCACTCCCCAAGGTGGCACCGAAGCGCGTATACATATCAATTGTCCCGGTGTAAGCGAGAGAGGCTAGTTGGCAGTGCATGGCAATCTCACCGCAAATTATTGTATTTATTGTTGTTGTTGGACACATTCAGGTAGCAGCAGAGCTGTTGAGTAGGTTGGGCCGGGCAGCGCAGGCATAATTACTATGGGAACGATGTGGAAACGGAGCAAAAAAGGCAAATTAAATGAATTGCCACCGTATCCATGGGTGTGTGTGTGGGTGTGTTTGTGTGCAATAATGAAACAAAGAGCAGCGCATACAATTTTTTTGGTACACTCATCCACCGGCATATGCGCCATTAATGAACGTATACATACACACATACATATAGACAGACATACAAAAATTTTGTAGTATTTTCCTTCTTTTGCCAGATTTAATGACGTAACGGACAGTGAGGTAGTCCATATGATTTCCTTACTACGCTTTGCCCTGTCTTCTTATGGCTCTCATCATAATCATCACCATCATCATCATCATCAGCTCACAACGACGTCTGCCCCCACCAACGTCGCAGCAATTAAGCAACAGTTGTAATTAAATGAAACTGGGTTTCGAGTTCAAGGTAAGCCAACGAACCCAACGGGTAGTGTGCGAAATGAGTATTTGGTAGTGTGTGTGTGTGTGTGCTAGTGTGACTGTGTATTGTAATTGTGGCTGGCAGTGCGCTTGCTTTTGATTTTTGGCTAAAAAAAAGTTTTTAGTGAAAATTTTGCATTGAACGTAAGTGACGGTATCTGCGTTGAGTTTCGTTAAAATTAAGACTTTAAGATTATTTTTCGTGGGTGCACGGGTTTCTCTGCTTAATAACAGAACTTCAAAAAGCATTCTAGGCTGTGTGTGATGTATATTGCTCAAAATATCGTAAAAAATATCTCAACTGCATTATTTTGTATATTTCTTAAAATATATTTCATGGATATCGCTTTAATGGTGCTGTGAATATAGAGGGTGCTCCAAGTAGATGTACTTTTTTCAATAGCTTTTTTTTTTGACAGATTACGCGTGAGTCGGGTCAAGTTTATTTTTGTTCAGTATTGTTTGGAATTCAACACTTTGCGCAAATAAATTTAAATTATAAAAAATGTAACCAGAAAATGTCAAAATTTCATAAAATTTTTGTTCAAGTTGCTCGGAAAGGCTCAAAATACACGAGTGCACGTAAATATTCGAGTAATGAATATTGAAAAGGTGTGCGAGTACTCGTTCTTCAAATGCTGGAACTCTCTGAAAAAGGGCGTAATGGGTCTTGAGCTGCAGATTTTTGGCTAGATTACACTAGGTTAATTCATATAAAAGTTATTTTTCATTACTATTTTTGACGTTATTTAGTCTATCTGTTGTTTCCTGAGTCTCGCCCAAGCAGTACGGAAAGATTTTCTGATTCAACTTCTTTCGTAAAACGACTTAGTGTAAGCAATCACATTTTTGTTAAAAGTTTTCTTATATCAATCTTAGTATTCATATTCGCAAAAATATATTTCTCTACAACAATTTTGTAACCTAAAATAATTCTAGCGGGAGGGTTTGAGCTTATTTTTCTTATATTACTCTGAAATTGCAAAAAAATGTTTTTTTTTCAATGAACACAAAGTTAAGAAATTAGTGAGCATAAGAGTTTCAAATTTGATATATATATATGTATATATATGTATGTATTGATAAACTAATAAGCAGTATTATAACATTTTGTCTTGAAACCCCATATACCTCCTAGTGACTTAAAATAACCGGTCAATTAATTATTATCATTTATTTTTCAACGAAAATAATTTCATTACTACTCAAAACTGCGGTTGACGTCAACTCTCGCAGCTTTTGTATTTCTCTTACCATGAATCTCAAAACCTCTAACATAAATCATTCTACAGTGATATGGTCAGTCCCAAAATAAAAAGAAAGAAATATAAGAAATCTTTCTGTCCATGGCTTTTCAAATGAAATGATAGAAAATTATAACTCGCAACATTCTGAAATATTGTTATGTTTAAAAATGCATAGTAAGCTAGAGAGTATTTCGCAATTTACGAAACTTCAAAAAAATTAAATTTTTGTCAAAAAGTTTTGGTTGAATTATATGTAAGTTAAAAAAAAAACTTATAATTGAAAGTCAAAGTTTCAACTGGTTAGAAAACTACTAACGGAAAAATGTTTCGTGTAATTTCTGCTTCAAATTGCTCTATTCCATCTTCATTTTCATTAAACGCCCCTATTAAAAGACAACAGAAAATATAATGTAAGGAAGAAGAAGAATATATCGAAGTTCAATCACACTTATTCCTATAAAGATTCTTTAGGTAAAATTTTTTCATATTTTTTAAATACATCGAATCAAGGAATGGTCATGAAGAATATACTTTAAAATTTTAGCAGTTAACAAATACGAATCTTTTGCATAACTGGATAGCATTGCCATAATGCAGTAATCTAATGCCACCTACAATAGAATACACCTCTGGATATCTCGACTCATGCACTATTTAGTAATGTAGGGGTCTTCATTGGTTGGTTAGTTGATCGTTAAGGTGAGAGATTAAGGGGGTATTCTAGTCTAGAAGTTTTTGATGCGATATTTATTCATATTACAAATATACAAAAAAAATTTAAAAACATTCAAAATTCAAAAAGTTAGCTGCTGACGAATGGCGAGTAGAAAAAAACTGGCGCGCCACCATAACCAGATTCCGACCTTCCTAGCAATATGGAAACAAACAAAAAAAAGATTGTTTATCTAGAGGAATCTCGCTATCGTATGAACTAAAGAATAGTTAAAAAAATAATTTGCAATTCGAAAATGCCTTTTAGAAATATATTCCTAAAGGGTTATACTATGAATATATAAAAAAGAAATCGATTTTTAAAAATTTCTAGACCGATTACCCCCTTAAGGATATCATTTCAAGGTGATGATAAAAGTGTCAACAGTGGCTCCAGCATGAGCCAGCTCTTCCACTTCTTAGTCACCTTTTACATCCTATATAATGTATACCGTGTTTTCCCGTGAAATTAGTTTTTCGGCAGCCTTACACGCTCTCACATAATTGAACTTTATGTCGGCACATTCAATAGCCTTAATTACCTCTTGGCTATTGGCTTGGTCAATAGCGGTCCTGTTTTTCATAATATTTCCATCGCCAGTATCATTTAAATAAAAAAATACTATAAAATATAATTTAACACCTCTAGGCAAATTTATCTGATTGAAGATTTACATGTTAAGACCCGTCGAGTTCGAGAACTATTATCAGATTTGCTATTAAACTTATAAAACGAATGCCAGTTGTAGCTAAAAAAAATCTGGTAAAATATTTTCTATCGCTCGACCTTTTTTAAGCTGAAGAATAATAAAGGAGAGGGCTACCACGGGGACATGAGGGCAAAATTGTGATATTCGAGATAAAATTCACCAAGTCAAATCTATCGTTCTTTTGATTTTTGCCAAATCAGGTTATGATTGGTTATAAAGAAGAAAGGAGTACAGAAAATTTAATAGTTTTTCTGTATTTAAAGAAAATCTAATGAAGAAATTCTCATCCAAGTTAGAAAATATTAGCAAAAAAATAATGGATTTTCGCTGAAAACTTGAAGATTTTTGTTGTTGAATTGTCAGTAATAATCTGCATCAACACAAGATAATATTTTGAAGGACTAAATCAGTGAAGAGGTCTCGGTTTCCAGAAGTTGGTTGCATTTTTAATTTATTTATATACATTTAATTACTCATTAGAAAGTGCAATATTTTTCGTTACAAAATATTTATAATAAATAAAAAATTCGGGATAAAAAATATTGACCGCATTTAAAAAATTTCCAAATAAAATTTTTTTCATATTTTGCTATTACAGTACCTCGACTAACTCAGTGTTAATATTATTACATTTCTATTTCATTTTACTATTTATTTAGCAAAATCCCATGCAGAGAACAGGAAAACTTTCCCACTATCATTGCAATGTAGTAGCAGCATCACGAAAACACCCACCCCAGAGATTTTCATTCAAAAAACGACCACAATTATCGCGGCAGCATCACGTGCTCTCATTTTCATTTTCAATGCTATTCTCATTTTCTCAATTATTCTTCATTCATTCATTTACTTACAGTCTCATTTCCATATTCGCATTAATTTTTACTTGATTTTATTTTATTTTTTTATTTTCATCTTAATGTTTTTATGCGCTTTTATTTTCATCAGCAAATTCGCATCTTATATTGGACACAGTTGGCGGCAGCGGCAACAGAAACAGCTGATATGGCGGTAATGAAGGTGAAGTTCATTTATATGTGGATTTGAATAATTATACGAGGAAAAAAGGATACTTGGAATGTTTATGACTTCGATGGAAAGAAGAAGAGAAATGCTGTAAAATAAAACAAAATAAAAATAAAATAAATTAAAAAACATTTAAATTCAATTAAATTTAAATAAATTAAATTATATTAAGTAAAATTTAATTTAATCGAAATAAAATTAAATAACGTTAAATAAAATAGAATTATTTAAAAGGATATAAATTAAAGCAAATTAAGCTAAAATAATATAAGATAAAATAAAAGTAAAAAAATAATATAAAACAAAATGAAATTAAAATAATACAAATTAATATAAAATAAAAAAAAATAAAAGAAAATTAAATAAAACTAAAAATAAATAGAAAAATAAAATAAAATATAATATAATTTTAAATAAAATAAAATAAAATAATTAAAATTATAAAAAAAATATATAAAAAATAAAATGAAATAAAATAAAATGAGAGAATAAATATTAGTTAAAAAAAATAATAAAAATATATAATAAAATGATAAAAATAAAATAAAAATAAATACAAAATAACATAAAATATATTGAATAAATAAAATTAAATTAAATTTTAAAAAATGAAATAAAAAAAAGTGAAAGAAAAATATAAAATGAAATAAACAAAATAAAATACAATAAAATAAATATAAATATAAAAAATAAAAAATTAATCAAAATTTATAAATTAAATATAATTAATATAAAATAAAATAAAATAAAATAAAAAAGAAATAAAATAAAATAAAAATTAAATTAAATAAAATAAAATAAAATGAACAAAATAAAATAAAATAAAGAAAATAAAATAAAAAAATAATATAAAATAAAATGGAATAAAATAAAATAAAATGAAATAAAGTAAAATAAAATGCAATAAAATGCACATTAAAGTGAATTTAAATGAGATAAAATAAACTCATTGAAAGAAAATTTAATATATATAAGTAAAATAAAAAATAAAAAATTAAAATAAATTAAATACAATTAAAAAAAAAATTAATTAAAAGAAAATTATATATATTAAATGAGATGAAAAAAACGAAATACGGTGAAAAAAAATAAATAAAAAAATTAAAAATTAAAATCAAATAGTAGTTAATATGGAATTTCATAAAATTTGTTTTTATACAATATAAAAATTATTTGGTTTGTAGATAGATTACATTGTTGGAAATTAGCTAAATAAACATACATAAATATGTTTACTATGCACATAATATATTTTTAAATAAACTAATAAAAACTTTATTCACTTTTTTTTTTCATTTTATGAAATTTAAATTGCCAACATTCAATCTACGCATACAAATGCTCTCTCTTATCGCTGGAGCAATAAAATTTTGAATGCTTTCTTCGGATACATATAGTAAGTTCCCGCAGCAAAAAAAAATCGATTATTGCGTATTCGCTAAACGCACAGTTGCCAGAGCACAGAAAAGGGGGAGAGCTAACAAAAATTTGCATGCGTTCAAAGTCACCCCTTACACTTTTATATTATAGATAAAAAGAAGTGTATACATATGTATACGCATATGGAGGGTACAACCAACAACAATAGCAAAATATCTAAGATGAGTGTAACAAATAAATGAAAACGCCAGACTGAACGTGCACAAAATTCTTTGCATTCCCGTTCATTCAATTCTTTCATCTTATCATGTATCCTTACATTGAAATAGAAAATTTCGTTATCTCAAAACGAAAGGATAAGAAAATGAAGAGTAGCTCTTCTTACGGATATGTACATACGAGTACATATCTAGTTATGGTTGTGAATGTGCAAGCACTCGAGTTGAAATTGAATACGAAGTAATTGTAAAGCTTCAAACGAAAAGAGCTAGAAGAATTTTTAACGGGTTTACTCAAAGCTAGAATTGTTTGAATAAATTTATTGCAAAACATTATTTAAATGACACAAATATGTTCGCTTCTGTGAACCCGACACATCATTAATATTAAAAGATCCTTCACATTTATATTCAGACTTTAGTTTTATTATTATTATTTTTATTATTTCTTTAATTTAAGCTGAGTTTCTGCTATTTGTCAACAATTGGGGACACAAAGTGAAACCAGGTCTCTTCTTCTCATCTTTGCTATTCCTTTCGAATTTCGTGCCTCGTCAAGAGCGTACTGCATTGAATACTTCAAAGTTTTAATGACCGTCCACAACGACACGAAGGCGATTCTACTTACTGTTTATGAGTGAACATATTTTGCTTGCCCTCACTCACCATCGCAAACACTCGCTTTGTTTCCTTGGATCTGAAAGAGTCTTACGGTAGAGAGGAACCTCATCTGAAACATCCTATCTTGAGACATCTTTTGCTATATCGAGAGGACTTCTAGCATAGGGTAAAATGTATATCCTCTACGTACACAGTCTTCGCTGTTTGGCGCAAAAATAAATAAGTAAACAAGGGTTGTTCTCCATCTGATCCTCCCAAAGGAGTGGAGCACTTTCACTTCCTCTTCTTCCACAAGCGGGTACTCCATCATACATTTTCAAAGCTGGAGTGCTCTCATCCATTCGGACGATATGGCCTAGCCAGCGTAGCTGCTGTCTCTTGATTCCCTGAACTATGTTAATGTGGTCGCATAGCGCATACAGCTCATCGTTCCATCGTCTGCGGTGTTCGCCGTTGCCAACGCGCAAAAGAAATCTGCCGCAAAACTTTTCTCTCCAAAACTCTCAAAGCCGAATCATCGGATGTCGACATCGTCCAAACTTTTGCTCATATGTCAGGACGGGAATGGTGAGTGGCTTGTAGAGTTCGGGTCGTAAATGCGATGACTTGCCTCGCCCTCGCTCACTTCCAAACTCACTCTTGTAGAAGTTTGTACCCAGCCTATTTAGCTCTGCAGCTCGTATTAATTTCTCCAGCATCAAATCGATCGCATGATAAAGAGTCACCTTGTCTAAAACCTCGTTTGGTATCGAACGGCTCGGAGACGTTCTTCCTAATTTCTTATGAGTTTTGTAGGGATTTCAAATTCAGATATAGGGACGTAGAGGCAGTTCCTTATTCTGCTGTCGAAGGCAGCTTCAAAATGGATAAAAAAAATGGTGTTTATCGATTATTTTCTCTCTGGTCTTCTCCAGGACTCGGCTCATGGTTAATATAGGTCTAAAGCTACACTGATAAGGTCCAATCAGTTTGTTGATGGTGGACTCTCACACAATATGCTAGATAGGACTTTGTATGCGATATCAAGGAGGCTTACCCCACGATAATTTGCGCTGACCGTGAATTCTACCTTTATTGTATGAGGCAGAGCACGCTTAGGTTCCATTCATCGGGCATGCTTTCGTCTGAGCATATTCCGCAAAGCAGGCTGGAGAGGTGTTCCCTCCATACACTAAGTATGATCTAGATATCGGTGACCGGATTACCTTCTTGGTCCTTAGATGTGTATGCTCCGGCCTTCAAACCTTCTGTGAGTCACCGCATTTTTTCATAGAATTTTCGAGCATTAAATTTATCGGCCAGCTTTTCAAACTCTTCAGCTCTCGGTATCAATCTCACCGCGCACGTATTGTGGTCAAGTGCAACTTTGCGAGCTAGGGCAGTCCGTTTTACTCTCCACTGCGAACATTTCGCAACACGATAATGTGAGCAGCCCTTTCCCAAGACATGGTCACCAATCAGTGATGAGCTTTGAACTACATCTAAAGGAAAGAGTGGCCAAATTGTCTACAGAAGTATTATTTTAGTTTAGTCTCTTCATGGTTACGGTTGATCTGTTTATGAAAGACGGCCCCGAACCAAGTTGTTCGTTGAGAACTTCAATCGCGTTCAGGGCAAACTTAAAACGAACTGCTGTTTGATATCCTTGAAAAAAAATATAAATATTTCACCTCGATCTCATGAAATTTCGAGTAATGGCCTTCAAGCTGACATACAAATCCTTAAAGCTCAGTGGCAGACCTGTATGAAAGCCAGGAAAAAAGTCAGACTTGGTCTCATAGCTAGTATTTAGATTGAATCAAGAAAAACTTTGATTATTGAGTCAATTCCTGAGAGCTGATTCAATTTCAGAAACGCAATATTTTGGAAACATGAAGTTTATACACAACTTCTGGTATTTTCCGTCTCTTTCTTTAGCAAACTTTAGCATGTACATCCATAAGACCAACAATTACTTAGTCACTCTACTAAGTTAAATATTTCCAGTGAGTAAATTGAATGCAAATGGAGTATACAAAATGGTAGAGAAGCGAAGAGGAAGAGTAGGATGTGGAGGCGGAGGAGGAAGAACATAATATTTCTTAGAATTTAACCACACCTGGTTGGGCTGATATTAAAGTGGACTATACATTCACATATACATACATACGCACCTAAATATATGCACATATTTACATCCATGAAAGCATACCAACAACTTGACAATATTAGAATATTCTTCAGCTCCAATATGCCACCCGCGAGGTCCGCCTGTCAGGGCGTTCGCTGCTTGTATAGCATACATTTGGAGTAGCATCCATCAATTTGATGGATAAATATATGCAAATTGTGTATTAGCTCTACTCATTGCTATTGTTGTTGGTGTTGGTGCTGTTGTTGTTGTTGTTGTTGTTGTTGTTGTTGTTGTTGTGTTTATCCTTTGCCTTCTGTGCGGTTACGCTGTTGTACAGTTAGTATATGAGAATGAATTGGTTAGTGCACGTGTATGTGAGCAGCACGCCATTTACAGGGTGTCACATAGAGAAAGAAAGAGAGAAAGAGAGAGGAATGTAACGGTAACAGATCTAAAAACTTCTGCAGGTAAGTGGTATAAAATTTACTTGTCCACATTTGCGAGAGCCGTCGCTGAGATTTCAGAAAATAATTTTAAAAAATATTCAAAATTTTATGTCACCAATGACACCCTGTTTAAGCCAATTTCCTGTACTTTCAATAAATCATGTTAACATCTTTCGATGGCTGAATACGTTGGAGGCGGAAGAAAAAGCTAAAGCAAAAGTACAAAAATAATATAATACTACATGCCGTGTTGTTAGAACAAGAATAACAACAAGCACAGAAACAACCGAATATATTTGTCTTCGAACGCTTTTTGCATATAGAATATTAAGTAAGTTTTACATTTCATTTTGACGTGCATTGTCATAGACACCCACAAACTTATTGCATACAGTCATATTGATATGTATACGTACGAGGTATGTTCAATGGAAAAGGTGAATTTTGACTTTTCGCGGGGTGTGTACATTCATTATCGATATATAAAAAATTAAAAAAATTGTTCTTGAAAATCTAGGAAAGCGTTTGGCCACAAATGATGAGATCAAGTCAGAATCGAAGGAAGAGCTAATGGCCATACCGAAAAGCGCATTTCAGAAGTGTCTCGAGGATTGGAAAAAGTGTTCGCACGAGTGGATTATATCCGAGGTGGATTACTTTAAAGCGCACAAAATAGATATTGAAGAATAATAAGTACTTTTCACAAAAATTCAAAATTCACCTTTTCCTTTAAACACACCTCGTATGTACTTACACATCCATACATATGTATAACGACTGTTAAAACTCATTTTAGTACAACATTCACTTAGTATTTTTCACACATTTGTAAATATTTTGCTCAAAATCGAAATGAGATTGTGACATTTTTATGCAAATATCACAAGTTGATGACGCGACATACATTGATAGTTATATACATACTCGTACATGCAGTACATACACCTATGAATATGGCATGTTAAAATTTATTGTACATAAAAAATATAATATGTGATAAAAGTTAAATAATGCAGACATTAAATAAGCTTCGTGCAGTAGATATTTGAGAGCATAAAATATATTCGTGGAATGTAAAAATATTATTTAAAATAAAATTAAAAAAATTAAAAAAAAGAAACACGCATTTTCATTAACCTGAGACAAACTGGGGGATTTATAGTCCGCACCGAATATATTTTCGCTGCATAATTCATCCACTAGGGAAGATTTTTCTGTCATCTCATATAAAGGGTGATCGAAGTAGAGGTACTTTATTCCATAGCCTTTTTTGACAGACCACTCGCGAGTCGCGACAAGCTGTTGTGTTATTTTTGTTTACTATTGTTTGGCATTTCATCATGGAAGGACTTACGCTTGAACAATGTTAACAAATCATTCAACTTCAAAACGAACGAAAATTCACGTTCTGTAAAGAATGTATTTCGCAAGCTTCGATGAACTAATGGTCACATACTGAGCATACTATTCGCAACACCATCACCCATCTTGAGACCCAACATTCATTATTGGATAATATTCGACCGAATAGACCACATCCAGCGCGCAGTGAAGAAAATATAGCGGCCGTAGCTGAGAGTGTACACGAAGACCGTGGAGAGTCGATTCGGCGCCATTTGCAGCAACTCGGACTAACGTATGAAACGATTTGGCGCATTTTACGTCGATAACTTAAATTGAAAGCGTGCAAAATACAGTTTGTGCAAGAACTGAATCCGCCCCGAAATTCCCAAGCGACATAGCTTCGCTCCATGGGCTCTTGAAAATTTCCAAAAAGATCCGACGTTTCCGAGTGAAATTTTGTTTAGCGATGAGGCCCATTTCTGGCTCAATGGGTATGTAAACAGGCAAAATTTCTGCATTTGAAACGAAAGGTAAATCTGAAGAGATTCAAGAGCTGCCATTTCATTCAGAAAAAACAACGGTTTGGTTTGGTTTGTGGGCCGGTGGAATAATCGGTCCATATTCCTTCAAAAATGATGCCGGTGAGAACGTAACCGTCAATGGCGACCGTTGACGCTCGTGATCTCCGCGACATTTGCTTTCAATAAGATGGCGCCACTTTCCACACATCGCATCAATCAATGGATTTATTGAGAGAACACTTCGGTGAGCAGGTAATTTCACGTTTTGGGCCGGTCGATTTGCCACCAAGATCATATGATATAACCCCGTTATACTTTTTCCTCTGAGAGTACGTAAAGTCTTAAGTCTATGCGGACAATCCCGGTTCGATTCAGCCCTTCGAGCAAAACATCACGCATGTCATTCGCCAGTTACCAGTCGAAATACTCGAACAAGTCATTGAAAATTGGACTCAACGGATGGACCAACTGAGACGTAGCCGAGGCCAACATTTGAAAGAGATAATCTTCAAAAAATAAATGCCAAATAATGTTCTTTCGAATGATAATAAACATTCCCCATTAAATTTGAAATTTCTATGTTTTTTGTTCTTTAAAAAGAAGTACGGAACCTCAAAAAGAGTCTTTTTTTTTTGTTGGTAAATTCAGAATAATATTATTTATTAATAATAGAAATAGTTTCTGCATCATTTGGAATTCATACTGCCATTTACTGTGCAGCCTGTGGCATGAATGGCTGTAGGCTGTTGAGCCACTGAAACGAAATAGGGATGTTGACACCGCTCACTCAAACAATCAATAAAAATTGAAATTTGAATCTCTGGGGAGGCATCGACTCACGACTTTCGATGTTAGTATCCTTTGGAATACCAATGAAAAACATTTGAAATAAGCCCCCCTTTTGATGACTCGTGCAAAAATTTAAGAATCACGATTTTAGAGACAAGGAGGGAAGACTGTGGGTCTTTGTGATATTTACTTCTATAAAGGAGCTCAAATTTGATGTTGGTGTTAAGATGGAAGGGAGACTTCATCGCCAAGTCATGGCATTTATCCCAGTTAATAAATATGCAATATTATATGCAATCCGATTCAAAGCAAAGATCTTCAACATATCGCTTATTTGCGTCCACGCCTCGACGGCCGGGAAGGATTATATAACCAAAGATGTTTCCATGAGCGCCTAGAATACACTTTTGAGCGCTGCCCCCGCCACGATGTCAAAAGTGTGAGAAAGAAGGTATTTTTGGTGCCCAATTCAGAAAATTCAGCATTCACGACGAAACATCGCAAAATGGGCTGAGGCGGATCGCCTTCGCCGGAGTCCGAAATATGGATACCAGTAGTACTACAGTTCAGAAGGCCTGGGTTCGAGCCCAGGTTCGAGAAAAATCCAAAATTATAGAATATTAATTTTTCTATTTGCGGTCGCCCCTCGGCAGGGAAAGTCAACCCCGGGCTGTATTTCTGACATGAAATAAAAGGTCCTCATAAAAATCCATCGGTCATTCGGAGGCGGCCTAGAATAAACTGCAGGCTCTTCCTTTTGTTGGTAAAAACATCAAACAAGCAACCAAATCATGTTGTGAGTGAAGGAAGACATGTATCTATTGTTTTAGATGTACCTACTCTCCGAAGAACTACAACGACTCGGATCTCTGTGTGGTCGCGGCAAAGAACATCCGTCAACAAGCACAAGGAAAGCTTGATGTCCGACGGATGAAACTTAAGTGTGTTATACTCAATCGAAAAGAAAGGAGAACGCCACTGTTTGCGCCAAATTTTCGTGGGGTAAGCTCCTCAATGTCGCATATCAGGTCCCATATAGCGTATTGTATGCAAGATTAAAGCCCACGGTTAACGAACAAATTGGACTTTATCAGAATGGCTTTAGACCAAATATAAGGCTGCCTTCAACAGCACGTTAAAAAACTCAAACGGCTATGTAAACTGAACCTAGATAATACCAGAAGAGAAGTCAGAATTGGAAAGGACTTATCCGAGCCATTCAATAAACAAGACACAATCTTTAACTAAAGTGTACAATTGTTGGCGTATGCCGATGATATTGATAAAAATCGCACTGTGAGATTTACTCTTCACCTGGATGGACAAAATAGCGAAGGTGAGACCAAATACCTCCTGCCATCAAATAAACAGTCATCACATTCGCAACTCGGCTCTCACGTCACTGTTGACAGTCATAACTTCGCCTCTTACGAGCTTATTATTGCAAGAAATACATCTTTTAACTGTTTGCATAGAAATCAATATTAACTCTCGCTTATATAGCAGAGAGGAAGCCATGTGAAGCTGAGAGTAAACCTAACCGATGCGAGAAAACAGTTTCAAGAGCTGACTCGGTCTGATGTTGAATTATTGTGATATGATTTCTTTAATAAAAAAACACACTAATTTTTAAGAAAATTCAAATGTTTTTTTATTTAATGTGAAGTACAATCGATGCAATTAAGTTCCGAATATAACATAATTAACATGGCTTCCATAACTTCTTTTGCGGGAACGAATTCGATGAACCCAATTTTTGAGCACTTTTTCCACTAAATCAAGTCATATGTCATGAATAGCAAGTTCAACATTGACTTTTAAAGCTTGAAGAGAGTCTGGTTTATAGCTAAAGACCAATGACTACAAAAAACCCAATAAAGAGTAGTTTAGTGGTGTTAAATCACAACTTTTTGGAGGCCATTCAATGTCACAATTTCTTGAAATAATCGAATCTCCAAACCTTTCTCGCCCCGCCCTGTTGGAACCAGATGTTGTTAAGATTAACTTCTTTCAATTGTGGCCATTAAAGGTTGGTTATCATCGATCTATACCGCTCTCCATTGACAGTAACGGTGCCACCACCTTCATTTCGAAAGAAGTACGGACCGATGATTCCACCAGACCAAAAACAACACCAAACTGTCAATTTAGGTGAACGCAATGGTTGTTCATGAATAATTTGTGGATTTTCTTCGCACCAGAAACGACAGTTTTGTTTATTTACCGCACCACTCAGATGAAAGTGAGACTCATCGGAGAGGATGATTTCCTTAAAAAAATCGTTATCGTTTTCAAGTTGTTCCGACGTTTATGGTGGTTCATGGATGAAATTATAAGCATTACTGAATACAATGAAAAAATTACAGATCATGACATATTAAAAATTGTCAAAACGACACTTAGAAATCATATCATCCCTTTTGGAAAATCCGTTTATTTCTCATTCGTTTACCACAACTGGCGATTTTTCCGAAGTCCTAATCTCATTTCTGTGTAAAATTATAATTCATCGATGCTCAGTTTTTACAAATGTTCGGTTCCAATCGAATTAAGACGTCCTTACTTGTTTTCACTTAAATATATGTCATGGAAATGATGCCTACCAGCTTGCAGCTTAGCGAAATTTTTTTAAATTTTTAATTTACGAGTTGCAAATATGCCAAAGAGAAATACTAAAGAATTTGTCGGTTATATAAAAATATTATAAAATTTTAGTGAGAATTTCCCATAAAAATTCCGACAGAAAATTGCAAGGAACTAACACATACACATGTGCAGAGGTTGCATGTATGCATTTTATGTCAACAGCAAAGAATCTGAAGTCTAAAAATATGAATTGCCATCACTTGCATGCAAAGAAGAAAAAAAAAACAAAAAAAAAAAAAATAATTACAATTATAACAACAATGTACAACAGCAATGTCGCTAATATGCCAGTAGATTACAAGGAAGAACAGTTTGAATGCAGTTAACTGCATATTTGCTCATATTTACGAGTATAAGGTTGGGGAGGGGGCTAACTGCATACTAAATGTCGCTGGTTCTGCGATATTGTGGCGCCTGCGCGCGCTGTTTTTGGTTTGCTATTTGACTGGCCGAAGCGGAATACAGAAGCGATGGTAAAAGTCAGCAGTCAACACAGAGTTAGTAGCTGATACGAGTTGTTATGAGTGTATGAAAGCCTGAATATTATATGGTTGGTGGTGATGATAAAGAGAATGATGACAGCAATTAAAATTCCACTATAATAACTAAACGCACAGGAATATGCATAAGTGCATATGAGATTACATACAAACAGATGATACATGAGTTTGTAGATATGTGTAAGTGTGTGTGTGTGTGTTATATGCACTTGTGCTTGCAAAGAAAGGCACTCAGCGATAAAAATAGTTAGAACAAAGGCTGCCTGAAAGCCTGCCTACTTCAGTCGGTGGCAGCTATGAATGCCATAAAAGCCGCCCAGACGCCTTGTGATTACATACGAGTTACTTTTTTGTGTGTGAGGATACAATGTAATGGACCGAGGTAGCGTTGCAACGATGTTCTAAGTATTTTTTTTTTTTTTTTTGCAAAATTAGTAATTCCTTAAAGGACTCCGAAGTCTACCAATAAAAAGTTCCGGATTTTCTAGTTTTTTTGTGAACTCTTTTTCATAACTGGAACTGGAAAAAATTTCAAAATTAACAGTTTCTTACCTTTTGCCCCGGCTCCTGCCCGATTAGAGTGAGTATTCGACAATTTAAGTTTCCCTCTTCGAGATTTCTGAATGAAATTGTTTCAGTATCAGTCGGATCCGAGCATGTCGTTCAACTTATGGCGAACAATTTTGAGCTACTTCCTAATCGCTGTTGAAGTTTTATGAGGAGCAATAGTTTTCATGAAAAAAATAATAATATACTCCGAGGTGTTGTCATTTTCGGTTCGGCCGCGATATGTTATGCACTTCTGTAATGGAGATATTTGTTATAGAGAGAGGATCACAACTCAGGTTTTTCGCGAGCTCGAAGCTTCCGATAAACTCAAAACTTTGGACTCTCTTTCCAAATTCCTCAACTATATAATGTCCAGAGTGGGAACTCTTCGAGCTCTTTTTGAAGTAAGCATACAATTATCTAAGACATCGATTCGGGAAGTTTGCATCTTCAGACAAACTCAAAAATTTCAACTCCAATATCCTAAAACTGATCTCCGGAAGCAGCTGTGCGTCTAGAAAACGGACTGCTGCATATTTCAGCTTGTTTCCTCTTGATTGCTCAGTTTCGAAGAGGCTTCGTTTTTATTAAATTCTACAGATTTGAACAAAGTTTCGAAAAACAAATCCAATGAATATCAATCGACGTCTCCTTCATACATAAATTTTATAGAATCGACATCATTTTGAGCTACAGAATCTAACTGAAGCTTAGAGAACCTCAAATCTGCATAGGGTCGTGAGAAAAAGGGATAAATAGGAATCCAGTTCCAGAAAGTAGCCTTTTTGGTTTTCTTCTATCCTTTTAAGCTCCAGCTCCGGTTCCGTTGCCCGAAACTCATCACCGTCACATCGCTAGTTAGCAGGTTAGCAGTCAATAAGCGGCATGCGATATGCGGAAGCGGACTAGAAAATGTTTCGGCTGTGAATGAGATAGGCGGGCAGACAGTAGTTGGCTGAATATGCACATATGCACACTCATATGTACTCATATGCACAGAAGCCGAAGAAGAAGAAGAAGAATATATAGCGGATACTCATTCTTTGGCAATTATTCATATAAATATGGTCAATAAATCAACGCGATAATGATGGTGTACAAGTGCTTGGCATCGTCACATCAGCAAAAACAACAATAACAACAACAACAACAACAACAACGTCGTCAATAAATGGATGCAACAATTCTGCGTTGTTTTGCCATTCCATGGGGAGATGAGTTCAGAAGGCGGGCTAGTTTGTTGAACAATTGCATTGAGAAAAGTGAACGGCGTCGAAGCTCAAGCAGCGCTTACTAAATGCAACGGATAAATACGTCGAGATAAGAATTGGTTGTAAAGAGCAGGAAATTATGGTATCTTAAACTAAATTACCGCACTTGACCAAAGTGAGGTTAAGTGTGTGCAAAATGCATTTAAAATATAAAATATGAATACTTCAGGTAGTCTCACAATCTAGATATTTATGTTTTTGCTAATTAGAGTTGTTACGGTGTTGGAGTGACTGGAGCCGGAGCTGTGGTATTTGGATTTGAGTTATTGGTCATAGGAGTTGGATGGGAAAATAAAAAGAAAGTGAAGCTCTATGAAAAATCCAGCGTATATAGAGTAAGAGTTTAATGCTCGACACCCTAGTCGGCGATTGAGATCGGTTAAAGACTTATAGGCTTCGCAAACTATAGAGGAAGTCCTCTATACAGTGGAAATCGGCGTCAGTGGTTGTTAGCTGAGAAGGTAAGTGGGCTTAATAGCGCGAGATGCGCCATTTTGATACTCTATCGAAAGGACTTACTATGTAGTTTCATCGTTACTTTCGAGCCATTTGATGCCCTCAATGAAACTACTTATATCTGTTATACTTTCTGATACCTGATGTATTCTTGTCGGGCTCCTGATATAGCTAGACATTCACGGGGAAAATTGTAAACTGTTTCCTTAGTCCTTTCCCTTTTGTAGTTGGGGACAATGTTTTATAGGGCAGACCTGCTTTTAGTCCTCCAAATGGCCAATGCACCATTATAGTACATACTCTTCCTGGACCTAATTAATACGACTTTAGTTTTTGTTTTGCCATACCTAGGTCTATCTGTGTCGTTATCTTACAGTTGAATATAGATTCCCAACTGCTCTAAACTATTTATTCAAATTATGCATAAATCTCCATCTTGATCATTTCTAGCGGGCAAAGCTAGAGGGGCTCCCTACTTGGCCAACTCGTCAGCTTTTTCATTGTGAAAAATGTTCCTGTGGCCGGGAACCCAGATTATGGAAAGTGGTGTTCACCTGACAGCGAGCTCAGAACCTCCTGGCTGTTCATTTATATGGTTGCTTTCTGTACCCTCCCATAGTTATTCAATAAAGCTACACAGGATTTTTCTTTGACTAGTATGTAACCTCCCCGGGAATAAACTATCGAAATGCACTATTGAGAGAGCTGATTCAGGATGGTGTCCAATACCTTTTTTGATTACAACCATGGAACGCTTTTAGTTTTATAGCAGAACACGCTGGTACTTTTGATTGAAAACGTCTAATTGATGCAGGAGCATGTTAAACGCCGCAGTCAGACATGACTTAATAGCTCCGGTAACCCCTATAGAGGCTGCTCTCTGTATTCCATTTCATTTTCTGTCCTTAGTTTTTTTTCTTTGGCGGCCGTATATATCCTCATGACTGTAGATCCAGCTCATAGACAACAAAAAGTCTCAACCTAATGTGGGCTCAAGTGGAAACAGGGTAGTCTCACTCTCGGAGCTCTATTCATTCAGATTTTTATCCAAGTTGAAAATAGTATTAACTACCGGAGTCCGAGCCATGAACCCTACCCTTTGTTGAGTAAGCACAAAAGTAAAGTTCCAAGGGCTTATCCCGCTCACCCGAAGTTGCGAACTTTCCAAACTGACGGGAAGCATTAGAAAGAAAGGATAGTGGTTCTCCTTTCATGTGTGAAGGTGTCATCAGGTGGTAGTACTAAACATCGATCTGCTTGGAGAGCTTCCCTTTTGGAGTGTGAGTCTTGATAGAAATGATGGAATCTATGATTTGAAGCTGCCTCTGAACGTCTTTTGCGTACGAAATACATCATTCGGAAGGATTGAAATAGTCTTCCTACTGGCGACGGTATTTAGAAAAAAAATCAATAGTATGGTCTCGTCAGAAATCGAGCGGATGTACCTCCGTAATACCCTCTACGATCCACTCAGCTGCTACAAGCGGCATGAGGTTAGTTAATTGCAATATTACTAGGATGGTATCCAGTTTGTGGAATCGTTTTATCGATATCGAAGTCAGTATAGGAAAGCGCATTCTGGGCACTTTTCCATTACCAAGAAGAACATCGAAGGTATGATGTATATTTCTAGCCGAAGCTTGCCTGAGTCGCACTTGAAGAAGTAAAATCGAATGGAGATCCGACCGAACGAAATCGAAATCGCAGAGCCTTAACTCTAATACACACTTACATATATACGCAAGTACACATGTAGACACATACATAAATATGTATGCAGCCTTCCACAGTCTCAAAGCAAATAACCAACGGGTTTGCACATAATTCAATTAATAATTCTCGCCACCAAATGTCAACTGCAATCAGCAAACAGTTGTAAATTTTACAAAAACAACAGCGCCTGCCATCCAACGCATACTTTCCCGCCATAAATTTGCATATTGCGCCGCAAGGATGTTTCCCTTTACTGCGACGCATGCGCAAAGCCGTCCAATTGTGAAAATATTAATTTTCACAGTTTGCAACGTTTGCATCTAATTGTTGCCCTACAGAGCGACGCACCAGCCGACTCACTGGCTGGCTGCCTGAGAGCTTCTCTACCTACTACCTATGGAAGCTTCCAAAAATGTATGAAAAGGTCGCTGCTTCGCATTCACATGCAAATTTTTGGCAACATTTTTCACGACATTCGATCGCTTTGTGATCTATTGTGAGCTACAAAGAAACACAAATTATAATAAAAAATAAAAACGCTGCGGAGCATAACTAAAAAACTGTCAGACCTTTTTTCATCCTTTCTTCGATTTCCCATAAATCACTGCCGTCAAATTTCTTTATATTCTATGCGCTGGCGCAGCGGTGCACAAAAGAAAGGAAGAGCGCGCAAAAAATAATCAAAAACACATGCGAGTGAAAGGATTCTCTGATTTCACATCCTTTCACAACTAATTTACATATTCATCACCGCAGCGGCAGCAGCAGCAGCATCCCTCTACACACCTGAATCAAACATGTGCCATATACATATGTATGTTTGTGTGTAGTTAAATTCGAAAATTTCACTATCACAGAACTGCAATAAAAATCAAAGGACAACCTTTCGCTTTCCACCTTTCCACCTTTGCGCTTCCAACCCTTAGCAGAATCAGAAAATCGTAAAAAAATTACTGTCCCTCTTTTTCTTTTATTATGCAATTATATTCAGCGAAGGTTTGTCACGTACCTTCGAAGAAATTGCTTTATTGTTGTAAGAAAGCAGCGGTTCCCAAACAATATATTTCAGATTTTTTCTTTGGACTTTTAGTGATTTGTACTGTAGTATAATGAAAAAGAGTTTAAGCACAGTTTGTTGTATCGAAAAGGAGGTTGCTGTAAAGGACTACGCACTTGGCATCTTCTTCGACAAAGAGGGAACTTTTACGAACATTATTCCTTAATCTGCAAGGAAAGTGTTTGAAGCAGCCCATAGCAAAGCTTATGGAGTCTAGACTGAAATACAGTACCATCTAAGATTGGACAGCAGCTGTACAACTAGACACACTATTAGAGAAACCCCTAGAGGGGAAGTTTTATCCTCACTGCTGTGGTGTCTAATAGTGATACGGAAACAGAACAGCATGGGTTATTGTGTGGTATTTTACGCTGATGACATTGTTCTAACAGAAACCGAAAAATATCCCAAAATTCTAAGTGATCTACTTCGAAACACCTTATACATAATATGAAATTGATTCAAGGAGATTTTTCTCTCTACTGAAGTCAAATATTTTGGGTCAATCTTAGATGATAGACTCAATCGGAGCAGTTACACAAAAGTACATGATTCCCTCAGAAGCCTTCCTCTAGATCTGTAAGGCAAACTTCCAGCGAGCCGCAACCTAAGTAGACTGAGCGCAATCCAGCTTTAGAGGAACCGCAGTATAGGACACACCCAAATATTATCTTTCGCTGCATAGTTTGCGGAATGTCAGGACTGCATCACCTCCAATTTCTATTTTGACAATCTATTTTCCGCAATCGCAGTTGTAGCAACGAAGAGGAGAAGCTGTCACTGCCTTAATAACAGCGTGATATAAGTTTAGGTGGAAATAATTTTTTTATCAACACGCAAAATTCCTTTTTATCAATTTTTTCCACAATAACAAAAGTTACATCACTCAAAATGCTATAATTCACAAATTAATGATCCGACAGCTATCAAATTTATACGCGCATCTTTTGAGGGTGAGGGCAAACTAAAAATTCAATAATTAATTAATTTTAGCAGCACCATCTATTGGTATAACTGACCTGTTTTGCGACGAAATGAGAACCATATTTTCCGTCTGCTAAAGAATAAAAGTAAAATAAAAAATTTAATTAAAATTAAATATGTATATGTAAAATAAAATAAAATTGAAAAAAATAATATATAAACAAATAAAACAAAATTACATGAAATTTAAAAAAGGATTAAATAAAATTTCTTTAAATCAAATAATTCAAAATTATATAAAATGAATGAAAAAATTTAATGGAATAAAAACTCAAAATTTTAACAAAACAAAAATAAATCAATTAAAAGGGGAAAATGCTATTTAAAATTAAAATAAATAAAAAATATTTAAAAAAGAAATAAAAAAATAAAATAAAACAAAGTAGAATAAAATAACGTAAAATAGAATAAAATAAAATAAAATATAATATAATAAAAGAAAAGACAATAAAATAAAATAAAATTAACTAAAATAAAATAAAATAAAATAAAATAATATAATTAAAATTTAAAAAAATAAAATTTAAAAAATTTATATATAAAAAAATAAAATAAAATAAAAAAATTTAAAAAACTAAATAAAAGTAAAATAAAATAAAATAAAATAAAATAGAGTAAAAAAATTAAAACAAAACAAAATTAAATAAAATTAAATTAATTAAAAATAAATAAATGAAATTAACAGTTGATAAAATTTCCGGTCAAAGTGTTACACATTCCCATTACTACAGCAAAAGAATCCAAGCAGTATGTTAAACATATCATTATTATATTATTATACACACATATAGGCAAATATATTTATCCATCCCTAATTTGTCGCAAATATAATATAAACGCAATAGATAGCGCTTAGCGCCATCTCCAGTAATTCGCTTGCAACCAAGAGCGCAGCATTAGAATTTATTATGCCAGTAAAGGCAAATCAAATCATAGTCGATAAAGCAGTGCGACAGGAAGCAATATGCAAATAACCGACGCCGAAAAGGAAGGGCAAACCCATTAAGGGTGGCGCTCCAATTGGAATATATTTATTTTGCCATGTTTAATTATTAATTCAGAGCAATTAGAAAACGTGCTGAATTGCTAAATTTTTGAATTAAAATAAGGAGCTTTTCGTGTTTATAATTACTCAATCGTTAATTTATACACAATTATTTAAAATTGTGCGCAGAGTGAAAAAGTATGTAAGTGTATCAGTGGCTGATGTAGGTTATACTTGAACGCTATGCTGACCTCTCAGGTGTGCAACAACAAAAGCTGGTATATTAAAATGTAATTAATTTAGAAAGTATTGCATAATTACCGCAGACAATATATAATTTTTATAAATAACGCTTGTAGCAAAGTGTTTTAACAACACCGTACCGACGACACAACATCCGCAGCCGGAGCGACTGTCGCACTACTACTACAGTAAACATACAACTCGACATATTGTATTTTGGAATTATTTTGTAAACAGTTGAGAGGCTTTTGTTGTACGAGTACATGAAAAACCGCAGAAATTATAGCCTTCTCCGCTCTTGTCTTCGCACTTTCGTTGCGCATACTTTCGAGCCGCAGCAAAGCAAGCACCAACAGCTGCCACCGCAATTTTAGTATGTGCAAATATGTGTGTGAAGGGGGTCCAGTGACTTTCCAAGCCGCCGCTGCTAATATGAAGTTAAGCTTTGGTCAGCGCTGAATTTGTATTGCTGTTATTTTGTGTTGAACTCATTACTTAAATTTTTTTTTCATTTTTCTCTGTCTCAAAATTTGTTAGGATTTTTTCCGTTTGGCACAATTTCCAATTCATCGATAAACATTACAAGCGCACTGTTGTGCAAATACCAACAAAATGCAACACTGGCGTATCTAATAACGCCGGCTTGAGGCACAGGAATATTCACATGTGACTCTATTCCGCATTGCGCTCGTCGTGCTGCCTAATCTGCACTTAACATCTTCCACAATTGCTCTATGTAAAGAGGAAAATTCGGTTAGGTGCTGAGCTTATCCACTTCAAGAAAGCTTTTGAAGTGTATTCTAACAAGCAAAAAAAAGTGTTAGAAGGAGAGAGTTTCCGACAATCTCGAGCCAAGGAAAGGTAGTCTGCCAGTCGAGAAGGTAACAACAAGTCTATTTAGAGGTTTTCAGATATATGAAAGGAAAGAACTGAAGAAACTCTTAATGTACGTTCACTCAAAATGGTTCCGAAGGACCAAGTCAATGCAAGGAATTAACCCAAGTCGGTATGGTCACCAGCATTTTATGCTTTAAAGGTGGCAATCACAAAGCGACAGCATAGGATGTTGCTGAGATCCAAGACTTGACAAAAATTCATTTGATACATTACACCCCGACCTGGATAAGAGTTGTCACGGAATTTAACAGAACGAACTAGAAGAGTGCTATCCCTTAATGAGCTAAAATTGGTTCAAAAAGTTACCCGGTCTCAATAACCAACATAAAAAAAGTTAGTGTTACGATAGGAAGGAGTCCTTTGCTTTTGAATGCAAGGGAAAGTGCTGAAGATTTATGACTCGCTAGTATAGTAAAAAGAAATGAATATTCTTTAGAAGACTTCCAAAATTTCAAGAGCAGACGACAGTCACACTAGTTCTCTTTTTGCAATTAAGAAGAACTGCCCTCAAGAGCTTGGCTAGATTTCATAGCTAAAATAAATTTCAGTGATCAAAATTGATCTGCTTGTTATATGAATTGATACCTGCTAACAGAAGGCTCCACCGCTGACCATTCCAATAAATCTGAAATACATTCTTGATCAATACTCTGCTCCTTTCTACCTGACATAGGGAAAAAGAACTGCATGACGCTCTGTTTTTCATAGTTGTTGCAGAAATGCGGAAGAAGCACTTTAGTTCGCAATCATTTGACGCTTTCGATACCCCCAAAGCTATCAGAACAGTTTTCTCACAAGGGCTAGCCTTAGCTATTTCATGGAAATGAGAAAAAACTCAATTTACACGAATGCGCAACGGAGCAAAAATGATGGCGTCAGCTTTACCATACCTGACTACTACGCATGCTTCAGTTTGCAATGAAGGAGATGGTCCCATCTTATCAGTCAAAGACATTATGTTAATAAACAAAAGTTACTGAGAGTGTGATTCAAAAGCCTTCACACCTTCCCCCACCATATGACTGAAATTTTCACTAAAGTACGAAGCCGCTGACAACTTATAAGGATATCGGTCGGTCGGCTCTTAAAACACCGTACCGCAGATTCGCGAGACGTAGATGTACCCAATATAGTCGACTGGCTAGCCGTGCGTACTGCCATTCGGAAGGTCAGGATTCGAATCCTTTAGTCCGACCAATATACAAAATTATAAAAAATAAATTTATCTTGTAGTGATCGTCCGTCGTCAGGGAATGTGGAAAGTCGTCCGAGTGTATTTATGATACGAAATAAAAGCTCCTCGTAAAAATTCATCGGCAGCTCGGAGGCAGCAGTAGGTTCCTACATTTGTTGTACATTTGTTGGAAAAACAACAAGACGCTCGGCTCGCTTCAGCGGTTGCAAAGCGCCAATTATATATAAATCAAGCAGATCCTGGCAAAACACCGCCTTGAGAAGCGCAACGGGAAACCTCTTTATATTGCTTGTAAACCACTCTCATAGCGAAACATCCGCAGAGATCATCCCTTCTAAAACTTGCGAGAAGCAGAACTGCCCTCCAGACATAAAAAAGCACTGAAGTACGCGACATGCTACTAAGAGTCTATTCATAGAGAGCCAGTCAACACCTTCATCAAGTTACTTCCATCAAATGGCTTTATCGGAATTAAACCACCGCCGTTAGCAGCCAAAAAAGTTACTGGAGCTGCTACATGAAATCCATATAACACTGCCACTATGCTTTGAATACCATGGTAGACTTAATTCATACTTAATCAATCAATACCCCGACATGCCCAGCTTACATTCAGCATACGATGTATTTCCACATGATACTTACCATTTTTTGTAAAACCGGTTAATCTTGACATCTCTCTTCCTCGGTTCGAATCTATCGAAAGAGTTTGTTTCTCGGACCTCTCGCTAGATGATCTCAATTGACTGGCTGTGCTTGATCCTTAATGGGTTACCTAGCTGCTACAGCAACAACAACAAAAACCGAGTCAGTGTATTCGTCACGCCTAAACTTATTTCACTTTACTGCAGAGGTTACGTTCCCCCGAACCCTCTCTTAAGCTCGCCACTGCTCGCATTATAAACTGAGCTATGTAAACCGATATTTAAGTACGGCATGTTAACTCGATAATGTGGCACGCTGCTGCGCGCTTTAAATAAGTACATATGTAGGTACATACACACATAACATACATGATGATTCAGTCCATCCGCGTTGGATTTGTTGATTGCCTGTTAATTTCTGTTATCGATCGTTGGCTTTGTTTTCTGTTTTTTTTTTCGCTTTCATTGGCTTATTGATCCGCCACTTTTGCGATTAACCACATTATACCGTTTCCCGGGCTGCACCAGTGCACATGGAGGTGTACTTAAGTACACAAACATGCACTTATGAGCAAATACATGCTGGCGCAGACATCCGCTTGCTTAACCGAACGAACACCTTGATCGGCAAATTATCTCCTCTTTAAACGGGGTGCAAACAATTTTCGGGCCATAATCGTGTTGTAAACGTGCTGTACGCCGTCCGCTTTTTGCCGTTTGACTGTCTGTCTGTTTGTTTGTTTTCATTTGGTTTCTTATTCGCCCCATCATTATCGTCAATGATCTGCGCGATCGACTTTTGACTCAACGCGCTTCAGTACATTAGCTTTGGCTTTGGCTTTAATCGATGGACTATGAAATGAGCTCTTTTTGGCTTTGGCTTAAACAAACAAATTGTGGCACTCAGATGAGGGGAAGTAAGCGAAATTGTTGCGAAGGAAAAAAAATTGGTTTATTTTGTATTGCTGAGTGACGGGCTCAACGACGTAAACGCATGCCTTTTGAATTGCGATTGTCTTGTCTGTTGTTGCTATTTTTGTTGTTGTTGTTGTTGTTGTTGTTGTTGTTGTTGTTGTTGTTGTTGTAGCTATTGTTGTTGCTGTTACATATTGGTCACATTCATCAATTCATTGAGTTTGATCGAATGCAATGCTGCTTGTCGCCTGTCCGACTATTGCACTGTTCGCCTGTCGCCTGTCGCCCGTCGATCGATCGCTCGCATTGCTGCATTGTGCGGTATTTTTCGTGCCGCAGCTCAATCAATAAAATACACAACAGAAATTCGCTCTCACATTCACATCAAATTAAATGTAATTACTTTTGACGAAACAAACAACTCACAGTTCGCAATACGTTTCGACAACGGCTGTGTGGTGTGTACAAATCGGTAAGGCAAGACGCCGTAAAAGCCATAGGTTCCCCTTTTCCCGCTCTCTCTCTTTCTCTCGCTTGCTATCAATGAGTAACTGTCGTTTGTTCGCTGAGAAACTTTTACTAAATTAGTTTTTTTTTTTTAATTTTTATTTATTTATATAGCTCAGACACCACTGGCACTCGTAAAGGATATGCGCTTGATTATTCATTTTATGTCTTACCATCTACTCATGCTTGCTCGCACACGAGTATTTTGGTGTTGTTGAATTTAATTTTTTATGACCCTACCAGTGCTGTTGTTGTTGTTGTTCTTGTTATTTTATGTTTTTATACCATTTTTGTGGTCATTATGACACGAAGTCAATGGTTTGTTTGCCTGAGCCGTTCTTCCTTCCATTCAATTAGTGATTTTATTAGGTACAGACCAAGGCGCACACACGCACATGCCTATGTATATACAAAAATGAAGGTAAAGGGTTAATAAAGTTGACGTTGATGGTCATAAATGTTTTGTGCCTGAATTCATTGGCTTTTAACTGCTATTCTCTATCTGTTTGTTTTAATAAACTGGGTCAACAGATTATCTCGCTTAGCCGAGCATTACGAAAGGCAGGTAGTTCCGTTTTTAAAGCCTTTTTAGATTAACAGTTATTAAAGAAAAACACCACCATATTCCTCACAACGCGCACTTTTAGAGTTAAAAATTACCCTTTTAGATGATATTTTCTACCGGCAGTAGTGTGAACTAATCTAAAAATATTTTCCAGAATTTTGCTATTAAATTTTTTCCAACCTGCTTCAACGTAAGTTCCCACTGTCATCGCAATTACAGATATCACTATTTTTATTGGCGTCTAGAATTGTCAGCTATTGTCTCGTAGGCATTGAATTTGGCATCAGAGTTCGGGTTAAACGGCAGTAATTTCCTTCTATGAATGCCTTTATAGTCATGCGTCGCAATAACAATTGCATTTTCGCCAACTCCGCACGTTTTATTGTAATTAAGTGGGTTGGAGAAGGGTTGACGTGCTCTGAACGTTTGCCCCAGAAAGTTTCATATAGGTTAGGTTGAACTGGATAGCTCTAGGCAGCCGATTCACTTCCCTAGTGCTTCCACATGCGCCACATACGATCAGAGCTTTGCGCTGCTATACTTCCTGCTGTGTCCCTACTTTCGGAAGGCCAGTGTTCGAGTCCTGGTTTGATCAAGATCCAAAATTGTAGAAAATAAATTTTTCTTATTGTGTTCGACCCTCCCCAGGGAATGTCAAGTTTTCGGAGCGTAATCCTGGAAAAAAAACTCCTCATAAAAATCCATTGACCGTTCGAAGCCGCTTAGAATAAACTTTAGGTCCCTCAATTTGTTGGAAGAAGAGTTTCACCAAAAATCGCTTCAGCAGTTACAATATATATGATTGAAGATCCTGTATCTTTTCCTTCCCAAATAGGATCCTGATAAGATAAGATGTGCCGAATGTAAGTGTTCCTTTGCCTCCTTAAATTTTCTACAATTTTTGTGCTCTACCATACCGAAATTGAAGGCAAATGGCGCCAATAGTTTATGCCCCGTTAATAGTTATATATAGTATTTACTGTTTTGTATATAATTTTCGAAATTCCTTCAGTCCTTTGCCGGTTTCCGAAATCTCCTAACCTAGCGAAGCAAGATCGTTTCTTGTGCGTAATTTACCTTCATTGCCCTTCTGCCCTGAACTACTCTTTTCTGAACATTTTTATAATCACCTTTTTATATAAGGATCGTCTCAAGGTTTATAGAAGAATATGTACCGTCTCTAGGTCCATAGAAAAATATATGGGCACATCTTTTCTTATACTGTGTGGCATTTTTTTAAAGGCAACCAAAATTCTCAAACCCTATTTCTCACGTATTACGGCCTGTTTCGTCTTCCTTTATCTAATTGAGGCATTTAAACGTTCTCATAAGCCACTTTTTGCACCGAATGGTATCACCTTCAATATTTAACTTTATCGTTGTGTCCTATACCAACTCCATCTGATTGTTTCCTTCGCGGTGTTCACATAGTTACCTTGAAATTCTAGAAACGGCTTATATTTATCCTGGTTTTTTATTACAGTTTTCATAAAAATAAAGTGCGAGTTGGTGCGTTCCTCTTGCAGCTGGATACAAATCTTCCGTTTATCAAATTCCGTTTTCCGATGATTTGGTTAAGATTTGTGTTGTTGTAGTGATAGCAAAGTAATGTATTTCAACAGACAATCATATTTCAGACTACGGTTGGGTCATTCAGTCTAGGCACCTTTATTCATGTTCGGTGACGAAGGCTGTGTCAAAGATGTCAGACTTTCTCTATACCTTGGCTTTGAAATCACCATGTACTACTTTGAAATTCAGATAGGGTAATAAATCCTTTCCCGCCAAGAAGCCTTTTATAAATCGATTATAGCAGTCGTGGCAAGAAACACTTGGCGGGAAGCTTTTGAATTAAGCGACTGAACAATCCAGGAGAAAGCACTTAAATCAAGGTCATATAATCAAGACAATCTAAACTGGCGTTGAATGCCCTATGTATGTATACCACTCGACTTGACTCGACTCGGGCTATAGGACGAATAACGGTCGGTAAACATAATCACAAAAGGAAATCGCTATTATCTCCAATTTTGATGCTTAATTAACTGTCCAAAAATTACTCTATTGACCATATTCCCTTTGAATATACGAGGATGGTTTGATAATTCAGTGAATTTTGAATAAAATAAAAATAAAAAAATTTCGGCAAATAAGCGTTTTATTTCTCAAAATCTAAATTTCCTACGTTTTTTCCAATTTTTGTATTTCTTTCAAATAAAGAATTTATTCAGAGCCTTCAAAATAGGCCTTTGTCTCTGTGATGACCTCTTCGTTAGATCGAAATTTCTTACTGACCCGCTTTTTCTGCAGATTTTGAAAGAAGAATTAATCGCAGGGGGCTAAATATGAAGAATATACTGATTGGGGTAGCAGTTCGTTATTCAATCTATGAATTGTTGCCATGGTGACTGCACACGAGTACACCCGTGCATTGCCCTGATGGAAAAGCACTTTTTTGCCAAATACGATCATATCTGCTTCAAATCAATATCGAATCTGTCTCCTTGTGCATCTCAAAATACTGTGGCCATAACCTTGTTGGCCGACATACCCACCTTGGCCTTTTTTCGGGCACGTTCACCGGGAGAAATCCACTGACTTGATTGTTCTTTGATCTCTGGTGTAGTGTGGCGGATTCATGTTTCGTCTGCGGTAGCGAAGCGACACTAAAATTTGTTTTGATTGCGGTAGAGCATCGCCAAACATCCCTTTTAAATGGTTACACGGTTGCGCGTTTCGGTTGGTTTGGGAGAAGTTGCGGCTCCTATAGCATTTGATGTACCTACTCTGTTGCCATGCCTATAGCCTCAGCCACCACACGCACTTTTATTTTCCGATTGTCCAATATCTTTTCATGAATTTTATCGACGATTTATGTCATGCCGACCTCTTTTTGGCGGTCTTAACGTTCGGCTTCACTTGCGGTGGTACGACCATACCGGAACTCAGTAAACCATTTCCTAGCCGTTGGCATTGATGGTGCAGAGTTCCCATATTATCTATAAAGTCTTTCCTTGATTTCGGTAATGATTTTTTTACGCAAAAAGTAATGCTTAATCAGCGTGCGAAATTCTCTTTCTTCAATTTTCGTTAAAATTCACGAGGTCGTCTGCTTTCAATAGCTTTCAAACACACAGCAGTCTATCAATCGATAACAGTTGACTAGAGCAGTGTTGTATTTACAGTAATTACGGGGCAAATGCAAAAAGTTACGGACTTATCAAGAGGGACTATTTCATTTTCTCTAAGAATAAACATGACGTAGGAAACAATAAACTTTCTGATTAATTCATTAATTTTTCCAAAAATTCATTTTTGGGAGTTTCCCTAAAAGGCTTCCATTTTATCTCGTGCTCTGGAACGTCACCTTGACATAAAGTATTCAGAAAAATAGTAAGCTCACAGTCTCGCTTGCGCTTCTTTTTAAGGCATTTTAGAAAAATGGAATCAGCCAGTGAAAAGACAACTCACTTCAAGTGAAACTATTCTAAGATGGAACGAAGGTGTGGTAGGGTAAAACTCTTCATGGATCAGAAACTTAAATAGTTATTTAATGTTAAACTAGCGATTTAAGGAAGCTAGTAAAAAATGGATGATAACCTTTGTTAGATCGTAGCCGAATCGAAAATCACTTTTAGGAAAATGCGAAGAAAATCGGTAAATACGAGTAATTAAAACCAAATTCAGTTACAGACTTGCTTCCCTCAAAGATCGACAAAACTAGATTAAAATAACCTTTGACTTGAAATTTCATTGCATTATTACTTGGAGCAGCTGTATGTACTGAATTACAGAATATGGTTGCCACCTTTTTGTAATTTTGGAGTATATTATTTTTCATTTCTGCTACTCACTTTTATTCACATTTCTAGGTGTAGAGATGTTAATAAATATGTATGATATTTAACTTCACTTGAACATCCAACTAAGATAATTGACTAAATAAATAGCTAAACTTCATCTTATAAATGATCAATTACCCAGCATTACATACAATTATTAATAGCTATGCATTTATTGCGAAAATTCGTCGCTCTTGACTTAATTAATATACTCGCATATGTGCATACATATGTACATATGTGTATGAACACCGCTGTATGTAGGAATTTAGATTATAGATACGAGTAAATATGCAGCAGGTGAATATTATCTACACGCACACACATACTCGTACATCTGCACATGCACACCGAGTGTGACACATAATTATTGATATGAGCTTGTCACATAAAATTCATTATTTATTTTATTATAACAATTACTTTCTTCAACGCTAATGGCTAACCAAAGTTATTATTAAATAAGTCAACGAAATGAAAATAAATATGTCTTCATAAATAAATGCGTGTAAGTATGTGCATACAATGTGCGATAGGATTCATCATCGCCATTTTTATTATCATCATCATCATCATCATCGTAAAGCAACACAAATTATATATTTGAAGGCCGATGGAGCGGCAAGTGTTGTGAAGATGGCGATGTCGAAGTGGAGACTTGAACGATTGATGACGAACAATGCGAGTGTAATTATGTCAAAATAACACTTCAGTTAAAAATAGTCATTATTGTAATTATAATTTATGCCATTGCAGCAGGTTTTCACTCTTTAAATTGCATTATTGTAAAGGAAATAAAAACATAAATAAACGAGAACGAAACAAGTACACTGGTATACAAAAAATAAAAATAAAAAACTTCATCGTTAAAAAATAATAATGTTCAACGGCATAAAAATAATTTTAATCGTTATTTTTATTTAACTTGGCTTAGTTTTAATTAATAGTTTCTATTTTGTTTTGCTTTTTTAATTTTTTTTAATTTTTTATTTTTATTTCTTTTATATGATCTAATTTCACTTTATTTTACAGCTATTATTTCGATATTTAATTTTTTTATTTTTTATTTTTTTTAATAATTTTATTTTAGTTCTTTTTTCAATTTTGTGATTATATATAATTTGATTTAATAATTTTTATTTTATTATTTTTTTATTTTAAATTTATATTTTTTCTACATTTTTTTATTAAAAGTTTCTTATTTCGTTAATTTTTTTAAATATTTGTGTTAATTTATTTATTTAATTTCAATTAATTTATATCTTTATTAAATATTTTTTAACTACATTTATTTTTTCACTTTCCCAAAAAAATCTGATTCAGCTCGAAAAACTAATTAACGTTATTGAACAGTGAGCTGAAAAAATATATAGGTATTGCGGAAGAGCTTGCCGCACGAACGAAATTTTATCCAATAATAAAAAAAACCTTGCCTTAGAATATTTGTTAATAGATACTCACAAAAGCAACTGCATTGCGACAAGTTTAAAGTTACAAAAAATTCTGAGCACTTGATCGTGAATATGTAGAAAGAGGGAAAAATTAAAAACAAAAAGAATTTAACCTGGCACACACGTGGTCTAATGATTTAATGAATTAATCCTAAGTTCGGATCCAATTCAAACAAGGGTGTCTGGAAAATAAATCTAATGAGCAAAGTGGTGGTTTTCGAAATAGATATAATTTCTACCGCTTAGATTGTTGTTGTAATTTTTTCACTCTTCCTAAAAATAAAATATGGTCTGATTCAGATCGAAAAACGAATTAATACAGTTATTTTATTTTATTTTTATTTTTATTTATTTTATTTAATTATTTTATTTTTCTCTTATTTTACTTTATTTTGTCATATTTTATTTTGTTTTATTTTATTTTTTTGTTTCTTTTTATTTAATTTATTTCTTATTTGACTCATATTATTAATTTTTTTAACAAGAGTTTACAATTTTTTATTATATTTATTTTATTTCAAATTATTATTTTTTGTTTATATTATTTTAATTTACTTTTTTTTTAATTGATTTAAATTATTTAATTAAATATTTTTTAAATTTCCCTTATTTTTTATCTCTATTTTATTTTATTTGTTTTATTTTATTTAACCCTTTTTCATTTTTTAATTCATTTTTATTTTATTTTATTTAAATTAAAATTTTTTTAATTTAATTTGATTTAAATCTCTTATTTTATTTTATTTTAATGACACACCTTCTTAATTTTAGTATTTTTAATATCCTTTATTCTATTTTATTTTAATTTTATTTTGCTTTATTAAATTTGTTCTATTTTAATTAATTTTTTTATTATATTGAAAATAATTTAATATATTTTATTTATTTTACTTAATAATAACTGATTTACATTTTCTTAATTAAATATTTTTTTTTCATTATTTTTTTATTTTTATTATATTATATTTTATACTATTTTCTTCCTTAATATTTTTCTTAATAAATTTTGTTTTTTATTAATTTTTTTTTGCAAAATTATTTAAATTGATTTATATTGTTATAACTAAATAATTTTTATTTCCTTTATTTTATTTTAGTCTTATTTAATCTTTTTTGTATTTTCTTCTTCAATTTTTTATCATATTTAATTTAAATTAATTATTTTTTTATGTTATATTTTTTATTTTATTTTATTATATTTTATATTATTATGTGATGTATTTTATATTTATTTATAATTTAATTGTTTATTTGTTTTATTTTTTTATATCATATTATGTTTTATATTATTCTTATTTGTTTTTTTTATTGCTAAGTTTTCAGTTTATATATATTTTTATATTGAATTTCATTACTTGGTTTTATTTTTATTTTATTAAATTTTTTAATTTTTAGTCAATTAGAAAAAATTATTTTGAAACAGAATAAAGTTGAGTTTGTATATAGTGATAAGAAAAATCCTCAAGGTTTTATTCTTTATATAATTATATTTAAATTGTGAAATATAAAATATTCCTCTCACTTGAAGCCCGAAATTTTTTTAATTTTTTCTTTTCCAGAATGTGCACCAATTATAGTAAAAATTTATAATGGTTCGATTAAGTTAAATTGTTGTACGAGGGATTCCTTTACCTTAAGAAACTTTTAGAGTGCTCTTTTTTCCTGAAACTAGACTAAGGACAAGGTTTGATTTGTTTAAAGTTTAGTACGTCGCGTCGGTAGACTCTGATCAATATCTTGTAGCAGCGAATAAACGCACTCGCCTCTGTGCAGCACAGAACGCCCATCAAGAAACAAAAGGAAGATTCGACGTCGTAAAGCTGCTACCACAACAGACAGTCGAACGGTTTTCAACTCGACTTGCACTTCTCGTCTCTGAAAGAACTTATCAGCATCTCGATATAGGGGAACTATGGAAAGGTATCTCGAGCTACCTATGTACATACCGCTGCTATAGAAACAATTTCATTTCGGCAAGGCAAAGGAGAAAGCCGGTTCAATGAGGATTGCTTACCTCACAGCTTTGCGACCACAACACGTACCAAGTGGGACATATACCAAGAGCTGAAGAGGAAAGCGAGACGTATGTGCAGGCAAAAAAAATAAAGATGCCGAAATTCGTGATTATGAAGAGCTTGAAAAGCTGACCGCTGACGTAACTAATGCTCAAAAAATTTATGAAAAGATGCAGCGACTTACTGATGGTGGTTTCAAGCCCGAAGCTTTACAAGGCGCTCATTATTCCCATCCTGCTATAAGGTGCAGATTTCTAGATTAATATGTAAAGTTATTTTTCTCCAGGAAGGGGATAAAAGATCTACCGAGCGAAAAAAAATGAATATAAGGTTAATATACTGCGGCTGCAGATTTTTCTGGTTTCAAGTTATGTTTATATGCTTCGTGTTATTGTATAAAAAAAGTAAATCAGAATAGTTGTGGTCGATCTAATTCGAGGTACTCGCATCAAAATTTTTATGAAAGACTAAACTCTGACCATATGTTATGCACACTTCCTTTAGAAGGTAAAAAATAACTTAGTAATATGCCAGCGGTTGCAAAAAGTAAATGTTTAGCATTGCGTGTTTCAATACAGACCCCAGATTCGAGTCCGGGTTCGATAAACTTTCAAAATCATAGAAAATGTATTTTTTTTTTTTTTTTGTGATTACAGTCGCCTCTCATCAGGGAATGTCAAGTCTTTCGTGTGTATTTCTGTCGTTAAATAAAAGGTCATCATGAAAATCCTTCCATCCATAGAAAAAAATGAAGGCACCTCCATTTGTTGGTAAAACATCAAGACGAAAACAAACATAAAAGCAAGAACAACATGTGGCCGGTACTACTGACATTTTATTTTTTTTAAACTTTGTTTCCAATGTTTTCGGTTTGAGCTTTTAGATTATAGGACCTAATTAATTATTAAATAAAAAAATTATATGTATCGTAAATAATTCGTAAACGAAAAAATCTTGGAAATTATTTACAATAATGACATATAGGAAATTAAAAGACGTTTAATTTTATATATCAACCTTGTATCTACGTGAAGGGATACTCCAGATAATGTCAACTCTATTTATGGTGTACTTAAACCAAAATTCGTTATTTGTGGTTTTCTCGAAAAAAAGGCACAGGAAAAAAAATTTACCGTTATTTTCGTGCTCAGCAACAGATCTAATATGAATGGGAATTGGTTTTATAAAAAACTGAATTATAAAAATTTGCAAACAAGTGTATTTCACTTAAATAAAAATATATATTTGCAACTACTAGATATGTATATAACTACAAAATGACAGTAAAGCTGCATTTAAAATTGAATGGACAAATTTTCGTTGAAATTTAGTATGTTACAACAGCTTTTTCATTTCATATGCACTTATACTTACATTGTGCTCAAGTCTAATTGGCTCACCAGCCAGCCACTGCAATTCGCAAAACTGAAGATGCACTTCATACATAAATTATATGCTTCGGTGTAATGAGCTAAAAACAAAAACAAAAGCGAAGCCCAAAAAAAAATATAGCATTTTCAATACAAAATTTAAAAAAAAGAGTAGAAGAAAATACAGAAAAACGGAAGAGAACCCGAATTTTATTGTACAAAAAGAGCCTAAAGGACTAAACGAATGACAGTGGCGGTAGAAGGTGTGGAGGGTGTAGGCTTTTTAAAGAGCTCAACTCACTGGGGTCTTGACAGCAGCCGCCAGGCGCGACGTCCACTTATTTATTCACTCGCATGTGACATGTGATTTTGTACTTGAATTAATGAGCATCGGGCGGCGACTGGCTACCTGCCCACTCGTGCGCCGAATGAGTAGCTGACGCATATGATGCAAGGTTGGACTGGTTGGTTTAAGGCCTTTGCCAACGCTGCTGGTTTTTGCTGTGTCTTGGCAGTTTTGGCGCAGCAATCTTGTCATTGCGACTCAATTACACTTTGCAATTATGAAAGCAAAAATGCACTCCAGTATGAAAACAAGTATTGAAGGTTTCAAAAAATAAAAAACATATAAAAATAAAAAAGCACATAATAATAAGAGCTGAAAAAGAAAAGAATTGCAAAAATATGCCTTGCAACCCTTACTTACGCACATACATATGTACATACCTACCTACTTGCCTTGCCTGAGTTGTGTCAGCGCTGGCTCAGCGAAACGGGGAGATGTCGCACTGTCTTCTTTGCAGCATACAAATTGCAGCAGCATGAACAACAACAGCAAGAACAACAACAACAATATAAGAAAGGAGTTACGCGCATTGCAGTGGCAGTTGCATCGCAGGTTTGTCGCCAATTTTTTATTTTTTGTTTGTTTTATTTCCCTGTGGTTTTTTTTGTTTTTTTTTGTTTTTTTGTTTTTTGCTTTCCTTCGCCAACGTCAAACGATCTGTTAATAAACACCTTCCCTCAGCTGCGTGCGCATGAATGCATTTTTCATATTATTTTAATGATGGCGCATTGTGCGGCTGCACGTTAACAACAAACAATAAGTGGTGCAACAACAACAACAAAAACAAAACAAAACAAAAATATTCAAAAAATGTAATAAAAAGAATCAAGTAAGCAACAAACATTAAGTGGACATCATACCACACATTACATGGAAGTCATTACACGATAGGTATATACATACAGACATACATACGTACGTATAAGTATATGCATTTAGAAGTGAAGCTGCAACTTCAAATGATTATTCAGTAGCATTTAACGGTACCCAGTGAGAAATTATTTTCCATTTGATTTAATTTATTTTTATCTAATTTAGAAGGCAGGAGATTCAATCGATTACCGAGAGAAATCCTAATCGTAACAGTGAAGGTTCTTCAGATAAAGCTGCTTGAAAGCAAATCGCATCTGTCAAGCTCCTTCCTCCTAATTCTAGAAAGAATCGGTGCGGTGTTAGTTGAGGAGCCATGAATATCTTTGGAAAATTTGGTCTGTGGACTTAAATCGCCCACTTTCTACACGCACATCTTTAGTGTAACAAACAAGGTTAGAACTCCTAAACTAGTGAGAAAATTATACAGTCAGATATGTTAGTGATCGTAAATTCTCTTCAGATGTACTGACAGTGAAAGCTGCGAAGACTGGCTCTGATGAATTAATTCGCTCTGCCTCCTGTTACATACTTCACTTTGACAAAATGCCACCAAAGGTTGGTAGACACAGCTTAAAAAGTGAAATAGCTCTTGGTCATAGGTGCAGACGCGAATGCGTATCACACAGCCCAGTAAATCAACGAAAATTATGGCTTTTTATTAAAACATTGGATCACTTAGACTCTTTAAATTGGCCAGTATTGCCGATAATGAGTTCTGCTTGAGGGAACATCAAGACATATTTGAAGATCCCAAAAAATAGGTTTATCAATGCAAAAAGGAGTAATGTAAAAGCTTCTGCGGTTAGTTAGAAAAGACTATCGAAGTAGGTAGTTAGAAAATTGCAATAACAAGTAACCCCATTTAGGGATCGCTTTCGACATCCTTCTTCACCTCGCATACGATTGCAACTGCCACTAAAGTACAGAGCCGCAAGAAAATCCTCAAACCGCTAGCAGGCAATACCTTAGGAAGGAACAAAGAAACTTTAGTCCCTACATACGAGGCAAATTACCGGCCGGTCGTAAATTACACTGCACACTCGGAACATCGGGGACTAGCGAGACTCAGACTAGCGATGCTACCTTCAGCATCATCCCAACAGACATTTACCCGAACCTCCACCTAGACACATCAGGAAGGAAGTGATGATTCCATGCAGCAATTTTGAACAGAACCGTGTGCGCTCTTCAAGTTGAAGTTGTCTACTGACAGGCTTTAAGCGCCATTCACCTAGAATCCGCTAACACCTTCGTGAACTCTCTTCCTCGGAATTTAGTTCTATTAAACCACTATTGCAGACCAACCACTTCTTTGTGGGCCCCCAAAAACCAAATCATCTCTAGTCCGAAAATCTTATCCCTCTGGTCCGAATCGTCCAAAACGGCGCATTTCCTGGACCTTCCGTTACATGACCGCGATGACTTTGTCTCCTAAGGCGAGGTTCAGCTGTGCACTACAACAAAAACATATGATTGATATATTGCAACCAAGCACCCTACTGCTTCTGGGCTAATGCGCAAGAAGTGTGGAACCCATTTGCAATATAGATGTCCAATTTTTAAGAGATATCATGGCATATGTTTTACCAAATATCATAACAAAAGATAATCTATTATGGACAATCAACAGCTTCGAACCGTTTAAGTCCAAGAAAGTATGGTATTTTCTACCTATGATTCAGGAGCTTTCAATTGTACTGTACGGTGCCAGCTGGCGACAATACAAGTATATGAAGAATGTTTAAAGTTTAACTTTTTGTCTGTTGTTTGAAGAGAGGTGAGGACTGGGTTCATACCAGTGGTGCCCATATATAGTATTCTCTATTCGAATAAATACAGACCAATATCCTAACTTCATTATTTCTGAAGACATTTGAATAGATTCTAGATCCCTACATTACAGATAAGTTTCTGCCATGCAGCATGACTATGTATTACTCACTAACCCGGCTACGCTCGCTAGGTCTGTCGTTCGAATGGATGAAGCTTTGAAATCAGCCGAACTGCCATTATTCTATAAATAAAAAGTTGCAGAAAAATTAACACGGAGTAAAATTCAGAAAGCTAGCCTACGTAGTTTTTCTGTATCCACTCCGCGATAATCTTAAGTAGAAGAATATTCTTCGGGGATTTTATGGCCACCGCTCTAGTAGCAAATGAGCTTTTGAAAAGGTTTGAAGGGAAAAAATCTAAGCTAATTACCTATGCAAATAGCATTGTTATTTTTGTGAATGGAAAGTTTCTAGATACTATTAGTAACGTTATAGAGAATGCTTTAAAAGTCATACAGTAATGGGCGACCTTCATCAACATTTTACCTCTATGCGTCGATAAAACGGATTCGGTACTCTCTTAAAAGAAAGTACAAGATTCCAGCTTAGAAATTTCCGAGGCTGAACGGGATAAAGCTATCAATTAAAAATCACTCCCAGTACCAGGACCGCATTCACGGGAGTTATTTTAATTTTTTGATATTGAATAGAAAATAAAATGAACTCTTCGAACATAGCTCAATAAACAAGAGCATGGGAAAAGTAAATTTTAAGCCACATTATGCAGAAACGTGCGGCTCCTAGCCAAAATAACAATGTCTACACAGTTGAACCAAAAAAGGACGATACAGAGAACGCCGGAATCTATCGCGCTGGGTTAGATCGCAGTCTACCCTTCAAGCTTAGGGATTATTGCAATATTTCCATTGTCCGCTGAGCTTGCTAGCACCGCATGAAAATCACCAACATTTTCAGAAAATATCATTGGAAGCAGGGAAGAAGTAGACAAAGTGGCTGAAACTAAGCATATCTTTCAGATTGCAGATCACAAGGGTATTGTGAGGAACGAAATAGTTGATGATATTGTCAAAAGTGCAATCCGTCTGGCAACATGTACATGTAATGTATACGAATTGTCCAAAGGAGCTGGAAGATGGATTAATGTGAAAAAAAAATATCTTGACGGCTTGCAAGACCGCTTAGATCATGTGCAATGGTTGTAAAGTAAAGCACATCACTTTTTGCTTACACGATTTTGAAAGGACTGCAGCACAGTTAGTAGGCCTCATGGAAGGCCAGAACTTATAACTATTTCCAACTGATTATCACTTCCCATACGCATGCACGACGTAGTCGGCATAACGTATCACACGCGTGCAGAATGGGTAGTAATTAGCTGTGGCATATATCGAAAATGGAAGTAGGCAGGCAATAGTGATAAGTTAGAGCATCTATATTTCTGTCTGGCCTTATCTGGAACTCGTCTTAGACATTTAGGAGGACTAGAAGAAATTCGAAAAGGAAGGAGAGGAAGTTTTAAAACTGGATATCAGCAGCTCTGGAAAGCTACTGTCATTGTGCGTCATTCATTTAAGACGTAAACAACATTAATTTTTTCACTCAAGTATATCGAACTGTGTGCATGAAAAAGTGATTTTGCGTGGAGTTATTCCTCATTACTTTAGTATGAAGAAACCTGCTGTGGAAGTCGTGGGATTGTAACTGGTAATTAAAAACGGATACATTACGACAGCCTTATGTCTTATGTGAAGACTTGCCAACCAACCAAATCAACGGCAAAGCCGAATATACTGACTGTATTTGGTGGGATCAGAAGGGCATGATGAATTATGAGCTTCTAAAACCGAGTGAAATGGAAACTCCACCAACAATAACTCATCAAATTGAAACGAACGATTACCGAAAAATGCCCGAAATTTGAGATCAGATATGAGGTAACAAACTGTGGGATTTTCCAAAAAGAGTGATATGATTTCTTTAAAAAAAAAGCACACACTAATTGTTAAGGAATTTTAAAAGTTTTTTATTTATTGCGAAGTACAATCGATACAATTAAGTTCTGAATATAACATAATTCAAATGACCCACACGACTTATTTTGCAGGAACGAATTCGATGAACCCAACTTTGAGCGCTTTTTCCACTAAATCAATCGTATGTCATGAATAGCACGTTCAATATTGAATTTGAAAGCTTGAAGAGAGTCTGGTTTATTGCTTAAGACCAACAACCTTAAATAACCCCATAAGAAGTAGTTAATGGTGTTAAATCACAACTTCTTGGAGGCCATTCAATGTCACAATTTCCTGAAATAATCAAATCTCCAAACCTTTCTCGCAATAATTCGATTTCGAAAATTTCGATCGCACGTGTGATGCGTAGCCGTCTGGTTGGAATCAGATGTTGTCATGATCAACTTTTTTCAATTGTGGCCATAAAAAGTTGGTTATCATCGATCTATATCGCTCTCCATTGACAGTAACGGTGCTACCAGCTTCATTTCATGAATAATTTGTGGATTTTCTTCGCAACAGAATCAACAGTTTTGTTTATTTACCGTACCACTCAGTTGAAAGTCAACCTCATCGGAGAAGATGATTTCCTTAAAAAAATCGTTATCGTTTTCAAGTTGTTCCAAGGCAAAATCAGCAACGTTGTTCTTGCGTATATCCTGCCATGATGAAATTGTAAACATTACTGAATATAAACGATTGGGAAGTTTGACTCTCCCGCTTTACGGCCCCTACGTTGCTTATTCTGATCACCATTTGTTACGGTTGATGCCGAATGCCCTCACTGAAATACGGATCACACCAGGAAAGATTTAAAAAAAAAATGGTTTGATTCATTCTTGGTCAAAGTTCCTTTGGGATGGAATCTGCAAATTGTTAGAAAGATGGGAAAATATTAGAGCTTCAGATGGGTAATACTATTATTTCATGTTGCAATATCAGTTAGTAACTATTTGGAAAACAGCGTCTGGGCAGATTTGCCTCTACAGCCTTACAGCTCAGACCTTGCTCATTCTGACTATCATTTGTTCCGGTCGATGTCGAACGTCCTCACTATGATACGGTTCACATCAGAACAGAATTTTTGAAAATTGGTTTGATTCGTTCTTGGTCAAAGTGTCTTTGGAATGGAATCAGCAAATTGCTAGAAAGATGGGAAAATGTTATAGCTTCAGATGGGTTATGCTTTTAGTATTGTTATGTACATATATATTTTTCTTAAATAAAAATTATAATTCTGAAAAAAAAAACGCACGAATTAGTTTAGTTAAGTTTAGTAAATTAATTTATTTTAATTTATATAAATTTCCTAGACGGCCGATTTGCTTTAAGTGAAAAGATGATGCCGAGTCGTTAAAAATATTATATATATGAATATTTATTTACCCCATTGGGCCTACAAACGCCTCCGGCGTGCACACAAGCAATGCAACAAAACAATATGTGAAGTCTTAAGAGGGCTAAGGACAATGCCAATGCTGCAGCACTTGTATTAATTGCATCCTTTGCACAATAACTTCAACAACAAGCTGAAGCTATGTACCTCGCCCATGCCGCTCAACGTCCATACGAGTATATGGTATGCATATGACTGTGTGTGATATGTAAACATGTGTGAGTGTACCTATGATATGCATTTAGAATATCTGGCTACAGTAACAACAACAGCAACAACAACAACAACATCAGCAGCAATAATGTCAACGCTGTGAAGGGGTTGTGCATTCAGAGAATTTTGTATTTTATTTTCATAATTTTTTTATAGAAATTGAAATTCATACATACACACATGCATATCTTCTCTTGATTACGCACAAAACAACACTGCTGCAATGAGCTTTCAATTTGTTCATAGTTGAATTCTTCAGCATCATTTGCGCAACTCACAACACCACTTGAACACTGGCAATCCTTATCAACAGCGCGTTTGCAACAAAAAGCATCAAGAGTGTGTGCGTTCTTCAAGTTGAAGTTGTCGCTAAACACAGATACTCATATGCGGCAGCGGTTGTGTGCATGTGTGTGTGTATGTGTGTGTATGATATGTAAATGCAAGTGCCGAGTCATAAACATATCGTTGGCAAATGAGCTGGGCTGGCCAAACGACCCAAACCACCGGCCGTCGAAACTCCTGCTGGCGGCGGCAGCTTGTCTTTAAGGACATACAAACATGTGTAGGTAGGTAGGTAGTATGTATGAAGTACATGCAAATTATTTATGAATAATTCCGGCATGCAACCACTTTAATATGCAAATTACAAATTGCAGCTACGCCAGTGACGTTAACATTGGTCCGGCGTCTGGCAGTGGAATTCGAGGTAATTTTATATTATTTTTTGCGCCTATTTCTTCCACTCTCGTTGAGTTTGTTTGCCACTAAAATTTCAAGTGGTGCAACGCGTATATGCATATTTACATATATTTTACATATATTTTTAATGATGATTTCGTGGCGAAAGCAAGCGTTTTTCACTACGTGCACTTAGGATGCACCGATAAAATCCTAAGGAGACTGTGAGAGAGCGTCAAACTGATTTAACGAATTTAAATATCCCAAAAAAAAAGAAGAGAAATTAAATATAATTATGAAAAAGCAAATAATTAGTAAACCATTATTTTTGTAAATTTTGAAATAATATCTTAATTTCATAACTCTTTATAACATAATTAAATTTCCATTTACCCGCTTAACTGGGGACAAAACGATAATGGCAACACTCCATTTACGTACTGCGCACACTCACTCACGTACGTACATTGTACGTACGTATATTCGTATGCAAATAACGTACATAAATGGACAGGACCCGTCCGGGTAACGGTCAATTACATGTTTACGATGGCAATTTTAATTGATTTTTTCATAGCTACTGGGCTCGTGTCATTTAAATTATACGCACAGACGCACCTACATGCGCGCATCCACATAAGTACATAAATACATACAAATATATGTAATTAAAAATAAATATATAGTGATGCGTTTAGTGGACACCTGCATAAAATGTGCATAAAATGTGCAGGTGTGAATTAATT
The DNA here is from genome assembly GCA_030068015.2 of Neoceratitis asiatica. Classification (NCBI taxonomy): domain Eukaryota; kingdom Metazoa; phylum Arthropoda; class Insecta; order Diptera; family Tephritidae; genus Neoceratitis; species Neoceratitis asiatica. The sequence continues at coordinate 50,048,379 of CM061526.1, read as the reverse complement.
AATAATTTAAGTAGTTGCTTTAAGTACTCTTGGTCGATGGTGGTGCCGAAGTGTGTGAGAGAGAGAGCTAAAAGCGTCAGTTAAAATAGTTAAAAGGAAGTCATAAAATCTATTCAACTATTTATTATTTAAATGTGTATGTGCGTGTGTGAAATGAAATATATATGTAATTTAAATAAAATAAATAAATTTATTTATAACCTTTAAATTGGTTTTTTTTATTAACGAAGACACTCACTGTGCGTTTTCAAATGCACTAAGCGTTTCACTTGCACTTTATTAGCTTTAATGGCTTTACGGCTTTCGCGTTTATGGATTTTTACTAAGTGTATACAGAGGCGTATCTTAAATAATATTAATATTTCCATTGAAATTTTGCTTCTTCTTCTTCTTCATCTGCCTTTTATTTTAAACTCAAAGGCGATCCATTTTGAGGATCCCTACCTTTTTAAAGAAAAAAAAAAGAAAATTCAAATTTATTCTCCATTAAATATATTATCATTCGAAAGAACATTCTTTGACATTTATTTTTTGACGGTTATCTCTTTCAACTATTGGCTGGGGCTACGTCTCAGATGGTCCATCCGTTAAGTCCAATTTTCGATGACTCGTTCGAGCATTTCGACTGGTAACTGTCGAATGAAACGCGTGATGTTTTGCTCCAAGGCCTGAATCGAAGCGGCATTGTTCGCATAGACTTTAGACTTTACTTATCCCTACAGGAAAAAGTATAACGGCGTAATATCACACGATCTTGCTGGCTAATCGACCAGCACAAAAAAATTATCTACTCACCGAAGTGTTCTCTCAATAAATCCATTGATTAATGTGATGTGTGAAAAGTGGCGCCGTCTCGTTGAAACCAAATGTCTTGAAGATCACGAGCTACAGTTTCAGGCATAAAATAGTCGGTTATCATGGCGCGATAACGGTCGCCTTCGACGGTTACATTCTCAACAAAAACCATCATTTTTGAAGAAATATGGACCGATGATTCCACCGGCCCACAAACCACACCAAACCGTTGTTCTTTCCTGGACGAAATGGCAGCTTCAGGTTGCTCTTCATCCCAAATGCGGCGATTTTGCTTGTTGAGCCAGAAATGAGCCTCATCGCTGAACAAAATTTGGCTCGAAAACATCGGATCTTCTTGGAACTTTTCAAGAGCACATATACTGAAGCGGTGTCGCTTGCGAAGGTCGAGCGGCTTCAGTTCTTACACAAGCTGTATTTTGTACGCTTTCAATTTAAGATCTCGACACAAATCGGGCCAAGTCGTTCCATACGTCAGTTCGAGCTGTTACGAGCGGCTCTTCATGTATACTCTGAGCTACGGCCACTATATTTTCTTCACTGCGTTCTAGACGTGATCTATTCGGTCGAATATTATCCAGTAATGAATGTTGGATCTCAAGATGGGTGATGGTGTTGCGAATAGTACGTTCAGTAGGCCGATTATGTTGGCCATAAGTTGAGCGAAGCGCGCGAAACAGTACTGAAAAAAAAACATGGCAGCTTGACATGATTCACGTGTGATTTTAGGAGATCCGGCCCAGGTTGTGTTAGATAAAGAAGAAGCAGTTTCATAGCGCAAAAATACGCTCAGTCACAATACTCCAATATTTTCAAAACTTTATTTGAACAGCCAGGGACCATAGTTTTGCATACCGAAACTTGTATTCTGCTTTCACCGTGGACAATAACATCTTAACTTCGATCTATGGTGTCAATTTGTTTAACTCACTCGATTTCCTTAGCAAGAAGAGACGTTACTTCTTATATAGATCAGATAGATTCTTCACACTATATTTTCGATATTTAAAAAAAAACGGTTTGGTTTGGTATTGCTTTCTTTTCATTATGAATTTTAGTTCATTAGTCGTATAACCTCAGTATGAATAAAAATTGAATTCTCCACTGCTGTTCCAATTTAAATAACGCAGTCTTGTGATGCCATATGGAGACAATACGAAATCGGTTTATGGAATTGGCGCGACAATCAAAATTTCGTAATAGTGTAGTATCGTAAATCGAATCATAAGTTTTATTTTTTGTAATAGATCGGCCTCAGACTCACTACTTGGAAGAAAAAGTGGTCCTCATATCAATTTATGCAAACGGCTTCCTAGGTAAAAAATTTGAAGAAAATCAGACGGAAAATACGATTTCTTTCCAATAGGCCCACTTCCTGAATTTTTCTTCCGCATTCTTCTTGTTTGAGATCATTCCGAATCGGACCATCGAAATCGGTCCAGACAGAAACTTATATTGAATGTAACCGAGTCAACAATACTTCGCAAATCCTTTCTTCTTTTTCGCCATTCGGAGTCAGTTGAAAACACCAAGAGAAGCCATGTCCTTCTGCACCAAATGCTCCTTAAAGAAGTTGAAGCATATCTATCTCTCTACTTCCATCTGCGAGTAGGGCATCGAGAATTTTCGTGTGTTTCATCGTTCCAATGTTCAAGTGTAAGATGGAGGAGGTTCAATGTAATTTGAGGTAAATTCATTGCGTGCGGGAAGTCACTGATATCAAGTCCAATGAACAGCAGAATTTCTAAATGTCTAAGACGAGTTCTACATAGAACCGGACAGAAATAAAGGTGATGTTACAACGTCTCACTCATTCCTTTCTCTCTTCACTGTCTACTTGTATCATTGCTATTAATGTCTATTATTCTCGCATGTGATGCGAATTAGGTTGTAAGCAAAAATTTCATTGCAAATAATCTTGTCGATTTTGTATAATGCAACGCGTTTTCTTGCGTTTTCCATTATATAGATTCTTTGGTATTTCATGAACTGCTAGCCAGATGAACGACACTTTTTGCAATCTCATTAGCTATATAGACGTTTCCCACAGTGCCCTTTGTATGGTGGAATCCAAAAAACATGCTTAGATTGGCCTAGTCAATTGCTTGGAGCCATATTATCCTTTACTCCCTGTTTCTAAAGACATTTTATGACGTAATACCATGTGAGCTTATTTATTTAATTTCCGTCTGCATGTCAATGTTTACTGTGGTGTTAACTAGCTCAGCGACGTTTCTTACCGCGAATACCTCCGCCTGAAAAATACTTCAATAACTCATGTAGATGATGTAGTATAAGTCGCACATTGCTATGTCATCTGACCTTTTTTATTGTGGAATTAAACTTTCTTTCTCAAATAGAGTATAGGAAATCTGACCTATTCACAAAACGCCACTTTACTCAACTTAAGGCCAGACTCTTTTCCGGTGCCTACAGCAGCATTAAATAGTGATACTCGAAACAGCTGGCTGAGAATTTTATTTGCTGACTGGCATCTGACTCAGTATCAACTCTATAATAGAGATTTGCCTTTGGACCTGAAGACCGTACAAATCATAAAGGATCCTGCACCTAACACATATGCTTTTATTTGGTCTTAACGTCTCACTAAATTGACGGTGCATCAAAAAGGACGTTGTTTTAAAGAGACCCCTACAAATACAAAGAACGGATGAAGAACAAATAAAGAATAGCGAAGAAAAAGAGTGAGTATACCATCTGAAGCGAAATCAAGCTTAATTTGAAAAACGTGGAATGTTAAAGGGAACGGTTGCTTAAAGTTCCCGTACAGCCCAAACCGCAGTGCACAAAATATGTGGACTGGCAACCAGCCAGGTGATCCTAACACCAATACTGACATCAACTCTTATCAGTCAGCGAAAAGTACCAGTGATGAAAAACGAACCAAGAAGGTTTCGAGACTGAAGCATACTCATGTTGGAACCACCGATATCCAGACATACTGAATTTATGGAGGAAACACTTTTCCAATTTGCTGATTGGCTGTGAAAGTGCGACATCCTGTCCTGAAAGAAAGATGACGAAATAGATTTTTCATTGTCCGTTTAAAAAATAACAAAGTGACATAAGCTGATGATTTACCGGCCGAGTTATTCAAATACGACGGCTAAGAACTGTCAAGGTGCATGCATTAGCTTCTTTGCTGAATATGGTCAGCCGAACGCATTTCCGACGATCAGAACCTTAGTGCGCTTTGTCCAATTCGAAAACAAGGTAGACCCCGAGGTCTGCGCCAATAACCGTGGGTTAAGATTCCTCAATAATAAATATAAGGTCCTAGCATATTGTTTGAAAAAATGAAGCCCACAACAAACTGAATGGGCCTTATCAGTGTGGCTTTAGACCATATATATATATTCACCATATACCAAATCTTTCAGAGGATCCGAGAGAAAAGAATCGATACACATTACCTTTTCATCCATTTTAAAGCTGCCTTCGACAGACGATAAGGAACTGCCCTGCGCCGTTTTGTCTGAATTTGGTATCCCTGAAGAACTCATACTCAGAATTGCGAAGAAGCTCTCCGAGTCGTTAGATACCAAACGAGGTTTCAGACAGGGTGGACTCTTTATCGTGTGTTTTTTTTTTAACTTGATGATAGCATGATGGCATTATCCATTACAACCGCACCGTTAGTTCCGCTTTCTCTAAGTTAGACAAATACAAATGGCATGTTGTGATCGCGTGTGATAGGCAAAATCTGCTGAATTGTCTAATTAATCTGTGTAAAAAGTTATTTTAAAAAAATCAGGAAAATGTGCAATACTTTTTTATGAACAAACTACTATGTATGAGCAATATATATGTACATATAAATATTTATTTAATTGCATAAAAAAATATAGTTTCAATGTGCCATCGCATCTTCCACCAGCCGATGCGCTATCAAAACATCCGCTTGTCAATCGAAACAATGCAAAACAACTTTTCATAAAAATCACAAAAACGCGCTTGCATACATACGAACTGTCGACCTATAAATCCTTTCTGCCTAAAGCTTTGAAAATGCTCGTATAAAAGTGAAATCGCATCCTGGCTAATTTTTCCGGTGTGTCATAGACAAACAACAACTGCGCTGGCAGATGCACGACACATTAATCTCCGTAAATAGGCAACGATTTTAGTTTTTTCTAATCGCAAAAAAAAAACGAAATTCTCAACAAACAAAAATAATCACTAGGAAATGATATCCTGACATAGTCAGTCGGCTTCGTTTGGATTTTGAATTATTTCCGTATGCAAATGCGTTTTTTTCTACAAAATGAGTAGAGTAAAAAAATAGATTTTTTATAGGATTTTTTTTTTTTGCTTGATGCTGCGCCTAGTTTTATTTTGTGTACAGACAAGGGTTGAATGTGTTATGTGATACCAATATACATAATGAAAAATAAGAAACATGAAATGAGAAAAAAACTAATTTCAATACTTTTATAATGGTTATGATTTTATCAATGGGAAGAACTTAGAAAAAAATTTAATGTTGTTAAGCTGTTATTTGAAGCTGGATGGATGATGCCATGACAATGCTGAGTAATTTATTTCAATTAAGTGTGTTTTTGGATGGAAAAAATTTTGAGACTGTGGCTAATGTTTAAGAAAAAAATTATTCTTTGGCTACAATAAAATATAAAATATTTCTTGAAGCATTTTTTGCCTATAGTTTCTATCTGTATTGGAAATAATATTTTTAAATCCTTGGAAAATGAAAGATGATGGGATGTTTCTGATACACAACTTTTAATTAATTTGCCTTTTTTTTACTAACTAATATATTTCTTTATTTATTTTTATTAATTTATTTGATTAATTTAGAAATAGTTCGCATTAAATTTTCTTCCGTCTATTTTAATTTTTATTCATATATTTTAAGTTTTTGTAATTTTCATTGATTTTCATTGTTTAATTATGTATTAATTTGTTTATTTATTTAATAAATTAATTAATTTATATATATATTTTCAGTTTTTTATTTTTTTACTTATATATTTATTTTTTTATTTATATAGGCAAATTGAGATCCTTTTTCATTAGCCTTTTTTTTACAGATCCCACATGAATCGTCTCAAGCTGTCATGTTATTTTTGTTCAGTATTGTTTAGTATTCCATCATGAAGACTTATAAGAAAATCATTCAACTTTATTACGAAAGTCCACGTTCTGTAAAGAATGTGTTTCGCGCGCTTCGCTCACCTTATGGTCAGCTGAGTGTACTACACCATCACCTATCCTGAGACCCAGCATTCCTTATTGGATATTATTCGACCGAATAGACCACGTCCAGCACGCAGTGAAAAAAGAGTATATACAAAGACGGTGGAGAGTCGATTCGGCGCCCTTCGGAGCAACTCCGACTGACATATGGAACGACTTGGCGTATTTTGCGTCGAGATCATAAATTGAAAGCTTACAAAATATAGCGCAAGAACTGAAGCCACTCGACATTCCCAAGCGACATCGCTTCGCTCTATGGGCTCTTGAAAAGTTGCAAGAAGATCCGACGTTTTCGAGCCAAATTTTGTTCCGCGATGAGTCCCATTTCTGGATCACCCTTCATTTATTTGGTTGTTTTATGTGTTAAAATATGTCCAAATTTTGGGTTTACTTTATAACTTCAGAACGGCTTCATCAAAATAAATCAAAATGAGCGCATCATAGAGATGTTACTAACTAAAATGTGAAAATTGGTGAACTGTTGATTTATTACTTTATAACTTGAGAACGACTACAGAAAATTCAACCAATTTTACATAGAATATTTGGGCTATTATGTAGATAATTTTTATGAAAATCGCTATTAGAAAAAGAGGCCTTACACCGCTATTGTTTTTCTTATACGCAAAAATAACTTCACGTTTTCGTTGTTACCTTATAAGTCAAGAACGGCTTCAACGAAATTAACCAAAATTCTACAGGATATTTCAGTTACCCCTGCGAGTTAAGGGTTCGAGAATTTACCAGCCGTAAGGCATGCCTGCCGTAGGAGGCGACTAAAGTCCAATGGTTCCCGCGTCAGTCAGGTCTTTATACAGGAACGACCCTGGCTTTTATCCGGCCAAGAGCTGTCACTTCTGCAATTTTCCCCGAAAACCAATTTGTGGAATATTTTTGCGGTTACAACAACAGCGACAGTTTATTTCGATTTATGTTTTCCTAAATTTGGAGAAGAGATGTGTTATGGAACGCTCCATAAGCTCGACTTTTAAATCCAGCCTGTACATAATCCAGACAATTTTAAAATGTCCAGACAAGACAAAATCAGAATACTACATAACAATGATATAACGAATTATAAAAAAGTTGTATTATACAATGCGTCTCTACATATCTCTTATGTATATTTTTTGAGTGGCAAACAATCGGGATATAAAGTCCAGACAAATAATAAATATAAATCAAAAGTCGCAAGATGTCTGGATTATGGTTTATCTGGATTGCAACGTGTCTGGATTCTAATTTGTCGGGATTTGGTCGTGTCTGGAATATATTTGATCTGAATTTGATCGTATCTGAATTATGTGTTAGAGAATTATATATTTCGGGATCATCATCATTTTTTTTTTAATTTCATCAAAGGATTTCTTCTTTTGGAGAGGTCGAAGTATCTAGGGGTGGCAACCTTTAGAGAGTTTAATGAAATAGCAGGTGAAAAGTTTCCTCAATTTCTCTGTTTCGCCAACTCCACAAGGTGGTTGTAATACCAAGTGGGGGCTAATGGGATCTTAATTGTATCACAATAGACCCGTTTGGTGGTCCAGATGAGCTAATGCCCAGCAGTCACTTCAACCTAACCTAATAATGTATACATGAAGAAATATTATATAGATATATATATACATATGCGTAAATGCGTGTTTTTAGGAATTTTTTCTCACAGAGGTACTCCGAGAGAAGATGCCATTTTATTGGGTGTATACAAGCCTGCATAGCAACAGATTTGATCAAAGATGAGGTTTTCGATCAAAAATTCTTCATAAATGCAACTAAGAGAATGAAATTTGGATCAAAATCTGCATATTTACGTTTATTAAATAAACATCAAAATCGGAGTACTACAGCATTTAGCCCTCATACAACCGATTTGTTCAGATATGAAAAATAATATTTAATCCAAATAGCAATTTGATATATTCCTGAAATTTATGTTTTGCTTATTGGAGTATGTTTGATCTGGATTTGATCGTATCTGAATTATGTGTTCGGAATTTTTTTTCGGAATTTCAAATATTCTATAAGCGTGTTTCTGACAAAATTCCTCCTTAGCTGCTAAACTGAATTATATAAAATGTTGTGTGTAAATTTTAAAGAACTCAAGAATAGTTAAATTTATAATTCAACAGAGTCGCCATATATTTTGAAACTGGTTATATATCACATAAAGTCTTCTGTAAATTTGTGCATGATTGAACTCAAGCTAAATGACTGTACCAAAATGATGAAAGGTTTGTTTGTGTTCAACTCTACTCTACGTTAGAATGATTTAGATTTTCATTTCGCAGAGCTATCATCTATTCTGATATCTGAATTTGATATAAATAATAAATTAAAGGAAATATTACAATATATCAAACTGAAAATATTAAAGAAAATATTTTTGAACAGCGTTGAAGCGTATTAAAATATTTAATATAAAGTATTGACAGAATACATAATGCTTTATGCAATACTATATGGATATCAGAATAAATAGACTTATAAAGAATAATGGTAGAGAAAGTTTTGATGAGAGTTAGCACTTGTTTAAAAGACTGATTTCAAAAATTAAATATAACAATATGGGTAACAAATTAGAGAGATTTTAATTTTGGGGTGAATTTCATTATGATTTCTCTTCCCACATGCTTGAAAAATTTAATTTGTGACCAGGTGGAAGCAATGCATATATGAATCGGAAGCAAACAAAATGCAGATGCAAACCATTCAAACCCGAAACTAATTGCTTGGGATGAGTGTAGAAGGGAACATACTCGAAAATCGTTCGAAGATTCCTAATGAATATTTTCTTAGAAGTTTACAACTGAGCGGGAATGCATTGGTTTTGTAAATAGAGATTTTTGACAAATGTTCAAAAAAATTAACAAATCTTATGAAATGAAACAACCGATTGAAATTTTAATATTCTTCCCAATGTTTGTTTTCGTGGAGAAATGGAGAAACATGCCGATATTATATTTTTCATTTAAATTATTTTTAAACTATTCTTTTTTTATAATTATACTTTTCATGTACATGAAATTTTAAACTTTGGTGCGAAGTATGTAAGTACCAGAGGAAGAGGAGATAGACCCACTGAAATTATACCGATCGTATCAGAATGACGAAAAGAGCTAATTTAGCCATATCCATCTCTCCGTCAGTCTGTTTGAACGCAAGCTAGTCAAGGCTACTAAATTTTTGAGATATTTTAACCAAATTTGGTAGGCTGCATTTATACGATCCGTCAAAAGAGTACCTAAGAACGTGAAATTTGGTATACTACATACAAACTAAATTGCATATTGGTTCTAAAAATCATCGAAGTCACATGATGACTGCAACATATATCTCCCATACACCGATTTGTTTAGATGTGAGACTATGGTCAAATCTCAGCCAAAAAGCAGCTATGAGCATGAAATGTGATATCCTTCATAAGGAAATTAAAATATATATTGCTTCTGAAAATCGTCCAAATCGGACTACTGTATCATATAGCCCCTAAACAGCCGATTTGTTTACAAATGATGTTTTGCGTAAAAAATCTACTAAGAAACCATTTAAAAAAGTGAAATTAAGTATATTCAAGTTAAGATGGAGAGTTCGGCCTTGCCGAACACAGCTCCTCCTTCTTGTTTTTTTTTTACTTTTTTTTAGTTTATTTTTTATCATTTATTTCTATTTATATTATTTCTTTATACATTTCTTTAAGTTTTTAATTATTTATTACTTTAACTTCTTTAATTTATAGTTAATTTTCCAATTTGTTTCTTTTGTTTTCCATTGGCTTATTTAATTAATTAAATCATTTGTTTCATTTATTAGTATTTTTTTAAATAATGATTTATATTTTTCCACTTATATGTTTATTCCTTTTTAATTATTATTTTTTATTGTGTAATAATGTTTATTTATTATATTTAATATATTATTTTAATTAAATTTTTTTTTATTTTTTTGTTATTTATTTATTATTTGCTCAGCTATTTTTACTTTTTTTCAAATTTATTTTTTATTTTATTTATTTATTTTTTTACTTTTTTCTTTGTAATTCAAATCTAAATCATAAGAAGTTGCTGTGAGCGCCTGGGGAAAGATAACTTGTACGAACGAAATCAAGATCTACTCACGATCACACATAAAGAGGAGAAGGTAATTTGAGGATAGGCAAGTTAGGTGAAGTAATAAGTGATACGAAAATTTTCAATTTCAGCATCTCAATCGCAAGAGACTTTATAAGAAAGTGCATAGATCATTCCATTTCCTATTTCCGGCAGCTACGTTCACAAAGCCGCAAGCCTTACCGCGGTAATGCCCAGCGGAGAATCTCTAGCCAGAGCCCCCACTATATGTAAATCCACTTTGATCTTCTAATAGATAAGAATTTACCTGACTTTTTACGGTTCACAATTTGCTAGAAAGATCGCCCAACCCCGAATGTGGAGATGCTAACGCAGATTAGGTGCCTTAAATTAGCACCTATTTGCGTCCGGCATTAAAAATAAAACGCGAAAACAAGCAACTCTTAGGATCTAAAAGGTTTTCCAATAGGGATGATATAATTTCCTTTTGGCCATTTCTAATATGTCATAATCTGTCAGTTTTTTTTTCATTGTATTCAGTAACGTTTACAATTTCATCATAGCAAGATATACGCAAGAGCAACGTTGCTGTTTTTGTTTGGAACAACTTGAAAACGATAACGGTTTTTTTAAGGAAATCATCTTCTCCGATGAGGCTCACTTTCATCTGAGTGGTGCTGAGCAACCATTACATTCACCTAAATTGACAATTTGGTGTGGTTTTTGGTCTGGTGGAATCATCGGTCCGTACTTCTTTCGAAATGAAGCTGGTAGCAACGTTACTGCCAATGGAGAGCAGTATAGATCGATGGTAACCAACTTTTTATGGACACAATTGGAAGAAGTTGATCATAACAACCTAGAACCTCAAAATATAAGGTAGTAAGGTAGTAAGTAGAAATTTCAGAAGAGCTACTAATTGAGAAGCTAAATATAGTAGCCAGATTGACTCGCTGTCGGCCCTTTCCACAAACTTTTCGAGAGCTAATTTTGTCGAAGAGTTTATGGTTTCCATCTTTCCAGTGGAATTTTGCATTTTCATGTCTAAATACGAAATCAAACTACTCTTTTTATACGAGTAGATGTCCTTTTGAAGCTCTTAACCCGTACTGTCTGAAACATCTTTCTTAATTCGGAAAGCGGACTTTTTTACGATCATAACATATTGAAGAGAATCTAAAGGGTGTTTTTATAGAGGTATAGAACTTTAAGTTGCAATAAAACAACGATGGATTATTCGATTGACATGAATTTTATTTATCCGAAAGATAATCTTGTGGCATTACATTTTAAATATGATTTCTGGCATATGACCGCCACGGCTGGCGCGGATGTAGTCCAATCTGGACGTCCAATTTTCGATGACTTTTTCCAACATTTGTGGCCGTATATCGGCAATAACACGGCGAATGTTGTCTTCCAAATGGTCAAGCGTTTGTGGCTTATCCGCATAGACCAAAGACTTTACATAGCCCCACAGAAAGTAGTCTAGCGGTGAAAAATCACAAGATCTTGGAGGCCAATTCACAAGTCCAAAACGTGAAATTAGGCGGTCACCAAACGTGTCTTTCAACAAATCTATTGTGGCACGAGCAGTGTGACATGTTGCGCCGTCTTGTTGAAACCACATCTCCTAGACATCATGGTTATTTAATTCAGGAATAAAAAAGTTAGTAATTATGGCTCTATACCGATCACCATTGACTGTAACATTCTGGCCACCATCGTTTTTGAAAAAGTACGGACCAATGATTCCACCAGCCCATAAAGCACACCAAACAGTCAGTTTTTCTGGATGTAACGGTGTTTCAACATACACTTGAGGATTACCTTCACTCTAAATGCGGCAGTTTTGTTTGCTGACGTAGCCGTTCAACCAGAAGTGCGCTTCATCGCTAAACATCGCTAAAATGGACGTAGTGCGCGATACGTTTTCCGCACAGAACCAATATTTTCGAAATAAAATTGCACTATTTGCAAGCGTTGTTCAGGCGTGAGTCTATTCATGATGAATTGCCAAACCAAACTGAGAATAAATCACTTGACAGCTGTTAAATCGGTCGCCATCTTGAAAAGTAATGCCAACTTAAAGTTCTATACCTCTATAAAAAACACCCTTTAGTTGGCTGCTGGTTACAAGATACTGACCATCTGAGTCTGAGACCTAAACAGAATCTAATCAAAATATTAATCTTAAGTCGATCTTGTCCGGCTTAAGCCGAAGGAATTTAAGAAAATTACTTTCTTTTCAAGGAGAGAAAGCAAATACAAATGAAATCGGTTTACTTATGTATGTGTGTCTATTCACCGTTATTTTAAATTAGTCTTTCGATTACAATTTTCTTATCCGCAACAGTAAATAGCAATCAGAATATAAAATCAGCTTACCGATTGGTAATTTATTTATTTCTACTTCCTGCCCCAACTCTACCTTGAGTACTTTGACTTTATTTCAATATTAATCTCCTGCATTTACCGCTATTGATGTCTTACCAAGTAATGAATGTATGTATGTATGTATATACTCCCTGTCTGTTGGCCATAAATATTCATGGTACAAATTACAGTTTAATTGTTTTTATCACGACTGTTCATTTCTTCAACTTGTAGTTGTACAAAAACAAAACAAAAGAAACTCGCGTAAGACGATTGCCAGCCAACGCCTTCTAATTACCATTTGTGCGAGGATTATTTTGGCAAAGCACAACATGAGAGCCGGATCTGGAGGAGAATAATAGAAAAAAATGCGTTGAAGTTCAAAATCTTTAAGCCAATGCATTCTACAACACACACGCTTACATGCATATACACAGCAAATAGCAGCTCGCTTCACTCGCTTGTCCGCAACATGGCATTTACATAAGAAATTCACTTCTTAAATTAATCCTCAATAAGTCAATGCGCTTGTCTGTTCGACTTTCGCCTCGGACAAGCATTGCCTTCGTTCGCGCCCGAAGACATGGTTGTAAAATTAAAGTATTAAAAAGCAATTAGCATTTAAATATCACTCGCTAAGAAGAAATCTTTTTGACTGTTGCTGATGGAAAAGACTTACGCTGACGTCGCGCTGGGTGGCGAATTCGGAACAGATGTTTTGCACTTGTAAGCGAATTGTAGAAGAGGCTATGCTTGGTAAGCGGTGGGTGGGCTAATAATGGAGGTAGGCGGTCGTCTGAGCGGTGGAAAATTATAGTGAGATTAAAGTGAAGTAAGTCGAATGGACTAAATCGAACGTGTTGAGAGACCGGTGAAAAGCGAATTACAATTTGAGCAGACTCTTGAAATGGTATATTTAAATAACATACGATAGTAGAAAGTAAGTTCTTAAATTTTTGGAAAATTGTTGGAGTCAAAATCTCTCAAATCATACTTTTGGTCCAGTTTTGTCACTAGTAATATGTAAATGAAATGAATTTTTTCTTGGTCGGATATAAGCCTTGGGTCAGAAAACTAGTAATTAATTTTATTTTGTATTTAATTTACTTAAAATTTATATTTAAATATTTTATAGTTCCAAATTTTATTTAATTTGTAAATTTTGAATTTTAATTATTTCAATAATTTTCTTCAGTTTTATTTTACGTTATTTTACTTAATTTTATTTAGTTTATTTTTATTTCGTTTATTTTATTTTTATTTTTTCTTCATTCTATTTTTTATTTTATATTTTATATTTTTTTTATTTTTTTTATTTTTAATTTTTTTATTTTTAAATTTTTTTTATTTTTTTTTAATTTTTTTCTTTTGTTTTATTTTATTTTTTTTTTTTTTCGTTTTTTTTGTTTTGTTTTGTTTTATTTGATTTTATTTGATTTTATTTTAATATTTTTATTTATTTGCTTTTATTTAGTTAATTTTATTTAAATTATTTCTTTTATTTTATTTTTTTATTAAATTTTTTTTATTATATTTAATTATTTTTATTTTGCTTTGTTTTATGTTATTTTATTTTATTTTATTTTATTTTATTTTATTTTAATTTTTTTTTTATATCTGCCTTTAGTTAAATTTATTTAAATTAATTTTTTTATTCTATTTTATTTTATTTTATTTTATTTGCTTTTATTTAGTTAATTTTATTTAAATTATTTTTTTAATTTAATTTTTTTATTAAATTTTTTTTATTATGTTTAATTATTTTTATTTTACTTTGTTTTACGTTATTTTATTTTATTTTATTTTAATTTATGTTATATTATTTTATTTTATTTTAATTTTTTTTATATCTGCTTTTATTTAAATTTTTTTAAATTATTTTTTTTATTTTATTTTATTTTATTTTATTTTATTTTATTTTATTTTATTTTATTTTTTTTATTTTATTTTAATTTATTTTATTTTTATTTTGTTTTATTTTATCTAATTTATTTTATTTTATTTTATTTCATATTATTTCTTTTTATTTTATTTTATTTTATTTTATATTAAATTATTTTATTTTATTTTATTTTATTTTATTTTATTTTATCTCATTTAATTTATTTTATTTTATTTCATTTTGTTTTGTTTTCTTTAATTTGATTTTATTTTATTTTATTTTATTTATTTTTGTTTTATGTTATTTTATTTTACTTTAATATTTTATATTTGCTTTTATTTTATTTTATTTTTATTTTTTAATTTTTTATATTTGCTTTTAGTTAATTTTATTTAAATTAATTTTATTTAATTTTAAATTTTTTATAAATTTTTTATTTTTATTTTATTTTTTATTATATTTTTTCATATTTATTTATTTTTTATTTACTTTGTTTTATGTTATTTTATTTTATTTTATTTTAAAGTATTTTATTTTTATTTATTTATATTTTATTCTAAAAATTGCTTTATATTTGTATATTGGAGCGTTAAATATTTTCAATTAAAAATGAAAAAATTCGGCAGACATAACTGTAAAAATGAGATTAGAAATACACAGTAAGTCAATTTACATTACACCATCAATATAATCCAATTTCATTGCAAATTGTGACTATCTGACCTGCGGACCCGTGTAACTCGTCAATACTAAGCCAACGCACATACATACCTAGCAGATATGTATTAGATTAAGGCTAAGCCAAATATGCATAAATCTCTAAAAAATGAAAAATGTAAATGACGAAATATAAAATGAAAAATATTGTAAATATTGATTCCATCAAATCAGGGAAAAGTTCGAACGAAACTTTCCAACGGTGGCCACTCCAAGCAAGCTTTCGCTGCTACATATTTTCATATTTTGCCAAACAACTTTTTATTTCGTTGTGAACGCTTAATCACAGCGAAAAAAGAAAATACTTTATATATCCCAACACCGTATTACGCTTCGGTTTGAAAACACCCATTGGCCTCGCCCCATGGACCTACTTTTTTCGGCGTACATCAGTATAAATATGAACTCACACTCGCTTTTGTCTGCCACCTCTTTAGCGCTTAGAGCTATATGCAACGAACCGGCGACTCGACTCCCTTCAGGCTTTATGCCCCCACCGCCACCATCCCGTCATATTCATCGTTAGCGCGCCCCGCAATGCACTCCGGCACACTTGAAAAGTTGCTCATCCGCGAGGAACCATTAAAATTTTGAAAATCCATCATTGGAAAATGGTTGAAAGCTATCAACTTCCGTCCACGTCTCACCCCGTCCAGCACTCTTTACAGCAAACCGACCAAAATAACTCCCACCTAAAATTATTCGAATACGAATGGGAATGTGTGTGTGAGTGCGTGTGTTTGAGTACGTTTGCACAAATGTGTTCGATCAACGTCGTCCATTCGTTTCGACGACCATGTTTGTTTCCATTTCAGCGACGTTCGCCGTCAACTTCGTCGCTCTCACCGGTGGTGCTTCGATTTTTTCGGTTGCAGTTTTTTTTTCGCCTTGCGAAGCCGCATACACAATTTGAGGGTGGCAGGCTCTGCGTTTTTTACACACCTTTTTTCTTTGCTTAGCAACGTAGACGACGGCGGGTGGATGAAACGTATGGCGGAGGTGGTTGTTTCATGTTGGCTCTGTGTGTGCATGTGTGTATATGTGTATGTGTTTAGACTTATATCCGGGGTGTTTGTTGTTGCCGTGTTGAGTTCTTTCTGCATACAAAGATTGTACAGTCGTTGTTATTGTTGTTGTTGCCGCGTGGGTTGCCAGTTTAGTTCTTGTTACCCTCAGTTGGGAGTTTTTTGCCTTGCCTTCTCTAAGTGTATGGGTGTGTGTGTGTGTAGCTCACTCATGGCAACAATAAAAGCTTACCTACGCCGGTATACATGTGCGAGGGTGGCGCTTGGTGAGTTTGTTGGCAATGAATCTACTACAAAATACTACAGTTAGTTGTTCTATCGAGTATTTTGTTGTTTTGTGTTTGTGTTTGAATGACAGCAATTGTCGACAAAAAGTTCATTTTTAGTAACAATAACAGTTTTGAAAACGTCTCATGACACAATAAAATCAGGTAATTGTGATTTTTATTGCTAGAAATCCACTTAAGTAATTATGTTTGTAGATAATACTTACGAGTATATCATATGCTTTCGTGGGAGGCACAACGTTGTTATTGCTAAGACAACAACAACGATGTTTCATTAGAATAACACGACTGGCGAGTGCTGAGGTCGAAGAAAGCAGCGAGTTTTCCAAATGTCGGGTTTCGCTTCGTTTATTTCGAGAGACTCGTATCAGCTGCATACTAAAAAAAATAACGGTAGGGATTTTTAAGCGATTTTCGAGCTTCTTAGATTTACAGCGAACGTTTTCTCATAAAAGTGGGGGTCTATATTTTTAAAACTCCTGCGATGTATTTTTATAAAACGTTTGTATTTAATGCATATTTAGGCCTTCCGCATACTGGCACATACTGCTACCCATACGGTTAGCTGCTGCTCCAATTTGTGGTGCGCCTTTTTCTAATAAATGGAAGGGCCCACAGTTTATTCTAATCAGCCTCCGAACGAATGATGGATTTTTATGAGGAGCTCTTATTTCATGTCAGAAATATACTCGGAGTGGACCGCAATTAAAAAAAAACATCTTTGATAATTCTGATGTTGTTTCGGGAAAAATTCAAGCCCTTAACGCTTCTCGTAGTAGCAGATGCGACTAACCTCTCGGTTACTGGGACCGCTAGTTGAAGTATAGACATCAAATAATGATTAAAGAACACCAACTGAAAGCCGCTCACAATAAAATCGAAAAGTTTTGTAGTTCGTGGTTCATTCATGGCCGCTGGCTCGATTTAGAAGTAGTGTTGATATCGTGAGGTGTAGATCTGCATCATTTAATCTAGTTAGGGTTTAAGTAATCGCACCAATATCAGTTTGATCAGTTAAAGTCCTTGACTTCGGAGAACATTGCAAAATCCAGCCGCTTTGTATGGCAAGGTATTGACCATACTCATTCTTATACTCATCGCCCAGAGCCATGCTTCACTTATCTTTTCTACTTTTGGGACATCTATAATCTCCACAGACTTGTAAAAACACTGAATTGGGGAGCTCAGCAGGATACGTTTTGATACCGCCGTACCAACATCGACACTATGAGACTCTTAGGCTGGTTGTTTAATAATATGTATAATATCCTACCATAAGTATCGATAAAGATCCCACTCTGAAATTATTTCAGCAATCAAAATTAATATACAAATACTCAGTTCTTACCTTATGAGGCAGCGTCCCAAAGGCATTCTTTGAACGTCATTCAAAGAGAGAAGGATTATTAAACGAGTTTCTCAGGGATATGTACATAATTCTTGAACAATTGCATTATGAATGCGATCTAAGATAATCATTACAACAACACACGGACAATATCTCTCCCTATCAAGGGTTGCCTTATAGCCTAGAGTATAGCTCGGGTTAAACTTTTGCTTATCCAGACGAGATTCAAATTTCTTTGTCGGTAGAAGCGAGTACCACATTAAACAGTACCCAAATAAAGTATCAATCAATCCATGCCTTCTCCTCAAGGTACCAAAAACAGATGGACGAAAAACTGGGTATAGGAGAAAGATCACGAATATCACATACAACGCCTAAGGGTTGGGACACTAGTTTTGGAAGATGACGTCTCCAAACTGAATAAAAATTTGAATGCAGTAGCCATTTCTGACCTACTTAGCGCAAGGCTGCTTACGGATACATAATACGCTCGATTAGTGTAGTCTTGAAACTATATCGGTCTCCATCGGGTCGAAAGAATGGAAAGTTGAAGGAAGCTGTAGGTGAACAACCTGAATGAAAAAAAGCAGTAGATCTGTTAGCGAATCAATTGCATCAAAGAAATCTAAAAGACCCTGCGCAGGAACTCTTATATGGTCCAGTAACCAAACCCTTGCAAGCTCACTATGCTCAGCAATAGGTGTGCTCTTCGATTTTTTCGACTCTTGAAAGAAATGGATTAAAGAATATTTCTTAAATTTTACGAAGAAAAGTGCTCCAAGGCACTTCAAATGTTGACTGAGGCATTCGGTGAGTTCAATTTGTCTCAAAGAAGTGTTTATAAGTGGTAAAAGCGCTTTACAGAAGGCCGAGAAGATGTTGATGACGATGAGCGTTCTGGAGGTGTGACCACGTCAACAAGCGAAGAAAACATCGGAACAGTGAAAAAATTGTTCTTGAAAATCGTCGAATCACTATTAGGGCAGTTGCAGAGGATGTTGGCATATCAATCGGCTCATGCAATTCAATTCTGTCGAATGTTTTGGTCATGAAACGTGTGGCAACGAAGTTGGTTCCGAAGTTGCTAAGTTTTGAGCAAAAGCAATGTCGCATTAGCATCGTTCAGGAATTGTTGAATGACGTCAACAACGATCCGGGTTTGCTCAAACGGGTCATAATTGGTGATGAAACATGGGTATATGGTTATGACACCGAAATCAAAGCCTAATCATCCCAATAGAAGCTTCCAAATAAGCCAAGACCGAATAATTAAATGTGAAGGTTTTGCTCACTGTTTTCTTTGATTACAGTGGTGTGGTGCATCAAGAGTTCATGCCAAAAGGTCGTACAGTTAATAAGGAATTCAACTAGGAATTTATGCAACGTTTGCGTGAAGATATACGGCTCAAACGATCGGAATTTTGGAAAAACGAATTGTGGATTCTGCATCACGATAATGCACCATCTCACACACCAATGCTTATTCGTAATTTTTTGGCCAAAACCAAAACCGTAAGCATGCCTCAAACACCCGTACTCACGTATTTTTCCTAAGAAACCAATGAAAGAAAAGCATTTTGTCTCAATTGATGAGATCAAGTCAGAATAGAAGAAAGAACTGATGGCCATACCGAAAAGCGCATTTTAGAAGTGCTAAAATTGAATTGGAAAAGCGTTGGCACAAGTGTATTATATCCAAAGGGGATTTCTTTGAACAAAATGGATAATGATGAATAAATAAGTACTTTTCGAAAAAATTCAATAGTTCCTTCGAACACACCTCGTATGTATAGTAGTCGAACAAGTCGAATAAGTTCTGGTGCTTCAGCATCGAAAACACCTTTTTGAAGGCTTCTTATATAACATTAGCGCCCTTTTACGGAATGTAAGAGAATCCTCTGGGAAGAATAATGAGTCGAACATGATAGAGGGATTAAGGAATTGATCTAAGAGATCAGTTCTGGACCGTGCTAACTTTTAGGATCAAGGCTCTGTATGCGAGAGCATCTCAGCTTTGTTCTGTTATTGCAATTCACAGTTAAGGCCAAAATATCAGATTTGAAATGGATGCATGAGGAAATGGCTTTCCTCTTTACTTCCCACCATGCTTACCTGAATAAGGAACTTGAATCTCCCTCAAACGAAAGGCCTTTTTCTGCGAATTTTTTTTCACCGAGAAATTCAGTATGGAAGTATCCGCCAAGTGAGGTTGTCAAGCTTCAAGGTAAACTTATCCATCCTCTTTCCAATTAAAAAACATCCAAAACCATATCCAAGGAGATAATGTAAATTTTTAGTATTAAACAAATGGCGATCGAAATAGCCGAGCAGTTAGTATTGCGTATAACCATTTTGAAGGCCAAGGTTGAAGTCCTGGTCGACCAACATCCAAAATTATTGCGGGCGTCCTTCGTCAGGCCGTTCGGATGTGGCTTAGAATAAACTGTATCTGTCTCCACTTCTTTGAAAGGCCTAGCAAGAAGCACACCACAAATTGGTGGAGGAGCTCGCCCGCAAACCGCTTTAGCGGTTACCAAGCCCCAATTATATATATATTCGTATTAAAGAAATGTGCGCTTTCATAAATTTATTTATTTCTTCCATTCAATGTTTTCGCTTTTAAGAATAAAAATGCGTTGAAGGTAAAACCCAACGGAATGATGGTTGCCAAGCAGAAGAAAATTGGAAAAATATTCATAAATATAAATTCTAGGCAATTGTGGGTGTGAGTGTGTGTAGTTGAATTGTGTTGTTGTTGTTGTTGTGCGTATACCTGTGCGTTCGCAAAACAATTTCATTTTATAATGTGGCCCATCCGCAATGGAAAATTGGTTTTTGAAAAAAAATTACTCATATAAATTCACATTCCAATTCCCAGCAGAAACGCACACACACACACCGACAGACGTCCGCCGCAGAGTGAAGGCAAGCATGGAAATTGGCATTCAAAATAAGGTAACACACACACACATGACAATCGGCCATTGGTTGAGACGTAGTAGCGGCTCACCGCAATTTTATTGTATCCAAAGAATAACAAACAATCAGAATTATGCTGAAAACGCCGAAAGCCGTTGTGTGTAGAATTGTTGATCGCCGAGCTCAGGCACAGCTAAGAATTTACGAGTACACACTACAAATTGTGTGTGTGGTTGTGTGTAAGCGCAATAGATAGTGCACAGGTGTGGGTCAATAAGTGGGCTGCAGTACAAAAAGTTCTCAAAAATTCTTCTAACGGCAATGAAAAAACGGTGAAAACAGAAAGAAAATACACACATACTCAGAACTGAAATAAATAGTATTGGTATGTACATGTGTATGTAGGCGCATATAACATTGTGCACACGCAGTCAAATGAGGGCAAACGAAAATGTCCGAAGAAAACAATTCTGAGGTAGACAAAATTATACGAGAGTATAGGAGCCCAAATTGTTGTTTCCTCATTTTATATCGGCACCAAGCTACTTATACACCCTCTCATATACTCTCGCCGACCATTGTTGCTGTTTATTGTGATATATTGCTTTGGAAGAATTATTGTATAATAAGTGTACTGTTATTTTCCCTTAAGAGCTTGCTCGTTCTTCTTTCTCTCTATCATCTTTTTTGCTTTAAGCCACTTGATTTCGGTTAAATCTTATAGAAAATTCATATTTATCGATTTAAAAAACAAACTAAGCCGAAGCTTTACTAAATTTCGACCGAAGACTACGGTACTGTTCCTGTCACCCTTTTCATAATTGGTGCGATCGCTATAGACGAGTGTTTAGCAGTTCGTACTACCATTCGGAAGGCTAGCATGCGAGTCGTTGTCCGCACAACATTCAAAATTATAGAAAACTAAGTTTCTTAATTGCGGTCAGCTCTCGAAAGGGAATGTCCGACCATGCTAGTGTATTTCTGTGTAGGCCTGTGCATCATCGTTTTGCTTGCTCGACCTCCTAGTATCGCTGCTGTATGTGTCTATTCGCAACGTTCTCAAGAACTGGGACTTTTTACGGCACATTAAGGCGAATTTTGCACTTGGGCTTACACCTACATCCTAATAAAGACCAGCTCACCCAACAATTGAAGCCAGCTAACCATTCACCCCGCCGTGGTTACGTCGATTGGGTACTTAAATAACCAGCAATGAACCGAAATTTTTTCTAACAACATTTTCTTCAGCGAAGTGACACATTTCTCACGCGGTAGCTACATAAATAAGCAAAATTGTCCATTTGGGGCTCCGAGAATCCTCACATAATTGAAGAGAGGGCATTACACCCCAAAAAAAAACTTACTGTCTGGTGTGCTCGTTGTTCTGGAGTTGTGATTGGGCCTTACTTCTTTGAAAACGATAGCGGCGAGACTGTCACTGTAATTTCGGAGAGTTATGGTCGTATGATAACCCACTTTTTTTGGTCGACAATTGAAGAACACGACGAATATGGGTTTATTGTGTGAGAAATTTCCCGGCCGCGTAACCACTCTTCTTGGCGATGTCAATTAACTACCGAGATCATGCGATTTGACACCTTTGTACTTTTTTTACGCGAAAAACCATGTTTATGCGGGTAGACTTTAGAACTTTCGCCAAGTTGTGGTTGAGATACCAACCAATATGTGCCAAAAAGTGGTCTAAAATTACCGTAAACTAGTAGAAGTTTGCTAAAATTAAAGAGGGGATCTATAGAATAATGTATAATGTATAATGTAATGTAAAATGTATGTGTTTCATATATAATTCCAAGGTTCAAATAATATAATAAAAAAGAAATTCATGAAAATAATTATTTTAGATGCATTTTATTGTCGTTTATTTTGGAAACCGCAAAAGGAATAACCCTGTATATAAACATTAAGAGGTAGACCCGGAGAATGAGATAGTGCCGCTCTTTCTTAATACAGCCCCGATTTAACCTCTTTGTCGACAGTGGAGTTCGACAAGGCCCAGTGGAAGCAGAATACTTCACCAAGATTCTAAATTTGTCGTTCTGCTAGTTGTTATAACGAACAAGTGAAAACAGTTAAGAATATACTCACTAGTGAAACCTTTTCAACCTGGACTTAAAATCATCTGATATCTCTGATTTCCCTCAGCGACAAAGTTACTTTGAGCCTTCCTAGTGTCGGCAAGCACACATTATCTGAGCCAAAGCGGAGAGATTTTTTCTCTTAAGTCGCCCATCATGGTGCTGGGATAGTCAAAGCGGGAAATTTACATTTTTATAATAAAATATTGAGAATTTAGATTAAGAAAAAAAATAAAAAAATTTTGCTTTTTAAATAAATTTTCATAAAAATAATCAACGAATTTAAATATATATAACCGAGTGAACTACATATAGTCAACGAATGAAATCTTATCGCCGATAATAACTACAAGAAGAATGGGCTTTCAATAGCACTCTCTGGCAACGTTGACCTCGGCCTAGCGTCACATTAAGGAAGTTTTCATAAAATGCGCAGTATCACCGGATCATTTGGCGTCAAATTGATTACTCATTGTCTCAACAAAAATTGGCTCTGTGGGATATTTGTCGAAAGCCTACTCAATGACTAGTTATGCTAAGCTACAGGGTGATCCATTTCCAGGTTCCCTAAGTTTTTTAAAGAAAAAAAACAGAAAATTCAAATTTAATGGGGAAAGTTTATTATCATTCGAAAGAACATTCTTTGACATTTATTTCTTGAAGATTACCTCTTTCAAATGTTGCCACGGCTATTTATTGAGATGGTCCATCCGTTGAGTCCAATTTTCGATGACTTGTTCGAGCATTTCTATTGGTAACTCCAAGGCCTGAATAAAAGCGGGATTGCCCTTATGGGCTTTAGACTTTACATATCCTCACAGGAAAAAGTCTAAAGGTGTGATATCACACGATTTTGGTGGCCCATCGATAGGCCCAAAACATGAAATTATTTTCTCACCGAAGTGTTCTCTCAATAAATCCATTGATTAATGTGATGTGTGAAAAGTGGCGCCGTCTCGTTGAAACCAAATGTCTTGAAGATCACGAGCTTCAGTTTCAGGCATCAAATAGTCGGTTATTATTGCACAATAACGGTCGCCATTGACGGTTACGTTCTCACCGGCACCATTTTTGAAGAAATATGAACCGATTATTCCATTGGCCCACAAACCACACCAAACTGTTGTTCTTTTCTGGACGAAATGGCAGCTTCAGGTTGCTCTTCATATACCCATTGAGCCAGAAATGCGCCTCATCGCTGAACAAAATTTGACTCGAAAACGACGGATCTCCTTGGAACTTTTCAGGCGCCCACAGAGCGAAGCTATGTCGCTTGGGAAGGTCCAGCAGCTTTAGTTCTTGCACAAGCTGTATTTTGTATGCTTTCAAGTTGTTCCATACGTCAATTTGAGTTGTTTTCATGTACACTCTCAGCTACGGGCACTATATTTTCTTCACTGCGTGCTGGACGTGGTCTAGTCGGTCGAATATTATCCAATAATGAATGCTTGCTCTCAAGATGAGTGATGGTGTTGCGAATAGTAGGCTCATTAGGCCATTCTTTGCAGAACGTAAATTTTCGTAATAAAGTTGAATGATTTGCAAACGTTGTTCAGGTGTATGTCTTAGATGATGAAATGAAAATACTGAACAAAAATAACATGACAGCTTAACACGCGTGCTTTGTTAAAAAAAAAGTTTATTGAAAAAAGTACCTCTATTTGGATCATCCTTTTTATATTTGGATTTTATAACCGCTGAAGTAGTTTTCGGCCGAGCTCTGCCCACTTATTAGGAGGCGACTGCTATAGCAAAGTGGTTAGTGAGTTTTACCTTTTGAAAGGCCAGGTCTGGAGTCCTTGTCCGAAAAACATCCAAAATTATGGAAAATAGAAGTTTATATTTTCGATCTCCCCTCGGCAGGAACTGTGAAGTCTTCCGAGTGTATTTCTGACGTGAAATAAAAGATTCGTATTCTGCTTAATATAAACTGTAGACTCCTCCATTCGTTAGAAGATGACATGAGACGAACAACACAAATTGGAAAAGGAGCTCGGCCGAAATTCGCTTTAGCGGTTGCAAAACATCAATTATCTGATTATATATAAACATTACAAGAAAGACCCAGAGGATGAGATGGTGCCGCTCTTCCTAAACGCAGCCTTGACTGAACCTCCATGCGGGCAGTGAAGTTCGACAAGGCCCAGTGGAAGCAAAATACTTCACCAAGATTCTGAATCTATCGCTCATCATTGCTGGTAAAACCGACAAGTGAAAACAGAGAAGAGTGCCCTCACTCTACAACTGGCAATGTGAGCAAAACAGTCAAAGACCTCCGAAGCGACTGATCATGCTCAGCTATATTCTAGCTGACATTAATGCTGATGACCTTAAAATTTCGAATGCAAACAAGATAGCTATTGTTGACTGCCTACATCTCTTTGAGAAATCGGCTTATGATCTTGTTTTTTACAAGACGGAATCCCTATGTTCTTTTAATGATAATAACAATATTATATGCAAGCAATATCAGGAAAGACGTACTAAATTACACGGACTCCATACGTATCGACGACTATTAAATTCCATTCAAAGAGTGTAACCACTGTAAGGTAAGGTAAGGTAAGGTAAGGTAAGTTAAACTTAATTATTCAGACTATACCTCAGCAAACGCAGTAAACATGAATTACGAATGCGTTCATCCCAAGAATTATTAGGCTATGAATGAATGAGATCCCAGTCCCAAATATTCCGCGGGGGAATGTCTAGCCCTCCGACTGTATTTCTGACATGAAATAAAAGCTCCTTTTAAAAATCCTTCGACCGCTCAGAGGCGGCTTAGAATAAATTGTAGGTCCCTCCATTTGTTGGAAAAACATCAAGACGCTCACCATAAATTGGAGAAGGATAAAAGGAGAAAAATTGATCCTTTTGTGGTTTGACCAGATCTTTAATTTACTTGTTTCTCAATATTTAATTCTGCTGATTACAACTAAAATTTGCAAAGCAAAAGCAAAAGATATTTTCTTCCGCAGTCTATCAGTTCTTATCATTTACCAATCAGCCTTCTTCTAATCATCTGTTCCCCCGCCCTTTTCAGGCGTGGGGTTTCCAGCATTTCTGCCGTTCATTAGTCGAAGGCAAATCTAAATTTTATTTTTTATTTTCTTTACCTTTTCCAATAATTTCCCTGTTGATTACTAGGCATTGTGTTTTGGCTTTCCTTGACGTTATTCTCATCATGAAAATGATTGTCAGCATCAATCAAGGTGCAATTGCGGCTCAATCAATTGTTAACTTGATTTTGGCCTTACAATGTTTGATTGTATGTAAATATGTATGCACGGATGTCTTTTCAATTGACTGACAGCTTTTTCACAGGCATTTTCACATTCACATTTCTTCGCGTCTCACTAATCAGCGGGCTTTTGTAAAATTAAAATTTGATTTTATTAAATTAAATGAACACCAAGGATATTGGTTGATGGTGTTGCGGTGGAAAAGTAAGTAAAAAAGTGCAGAAGAACCAAAATTATGAATGAAGAAAGAAAATTTTATCTTCTTATTGCTTTAATTTTGGAAAGTACGGAGAGGGTTTGCTATTTCTGAAAAGAAATGTATTGGACTCGTCCGGTAAAGCGATATATGTAGCTATTTTGAGTATTTTTTCTCAAATAAGAGCATTAGCATACACCTTGAAGAAGCGGTTAGTTCTATATCTGTTTAAAATTTCCGGTATGAAATAAAAATATCGCCATAAAAACCAGCAGCCGTGCGGAGGCAGCTTAGAATACTATGTAGGCGGCATCATTTGAGGGTGTTGGACAACACTTCAAGACGCACACCGCAAAATGGAGAAGGGTCTCGGCCGAATACCGCTTACAAAACGCTAAGAAGAGAGTAGAAAACGTAATAATATTTGATTACCTCAAATTCCTTAGACAAGTGAAAGCATCATTTTTTTTAACAAAAAGTCAATCGGACTCCCATGCATTTTTTGATTATAAAGCACTCAAAATGTTTCAATTATTCTTTTTCATGAGATAAATAGTAATGTAAATCGCACACCCCATTTAAATTAATAACAGTTGTCGACAATGCAATTGAGGGCCTTAAAACATTCCTACAACTGACAGCGAAAATCTCAACGCACGGTACGCTTAAGACCAACAGGCGACAAAGTTTCAACGGTCTCCAGAGTAAACACGTACGTGTGATTCTATTTTTCACTCATTCACATTATGTTTGTGGGCTTGCGATATATATTCGTGTCTTCCCATTTTTGAATAATTTGGTTACCCTATCTTTCATTCTTAAGTTATTAGAAACAAATTTTTCTCTTACCTGACCTCTTACCTGATTTGTTACCCGAGCTGTTACACTTTAGTTATTGTA
This sequence comes from Neoceratitis asiatica, assembly GCA_030068015.2. Lineage (NCBI taxonomy): Eukaryota > Metazoa > Arthropoda > Insecta > Diptera > Tephritidae > Neoceratitis > Neoceratitis asiatica. The sequence goes on along the minus strand of CM061526.1, from coordinate 50,021,282 downwards.
ATCAAATGGATTTGTTGCCCGATCTGTTACCCATTGTTACCTTTTTATTTCCATTTAAATGAAAAATTCCAATTTTAAAATTTTTTTTGTTATTAAAAAATAAATTTGCATATTTATTTAAATACAATATTAAAAATTAACGTCTTTTAATTTTTTCCAATAATTACAATGAAATTTGTTCGTTACCATAAATTTTACATAGTATAACACATTAAAACCTGGGGCTTTATATAAATATTTGCAATAAAATATTATTTATACATTCATTTGTGATAAACAATTGCGATTCTTTATTTCCAACTTAATCCCAAATAGACAATAAGATATCTGAAATATACTATAAGAAGAAAAATACTACGATATGATAAAGAATATTGAATATTTGTTTAGAAAAATGTTATCATTGCTCAAATTTATTTTATTTTAAAATATCTCTCTTTAAATTAGAAAAAAAATAGTTCATAAAATATACAGCTTAAATTTTACATGAGAACATCAATTAAACAAAATTAAAATAAAACGGTAATGAAGTAAATAAATTATTTTTCTCTTCATTACTAACATCAATTCTCAAAAATTGAGTGAAAATATGTTTTGATAAAAACTTACTAAAATCAGTTTTATAGGTAATACTTTAAAAATTTTATTAATTATTTCAGTCCTAATAATTTTAAAAAATAAACCATTACCGATATTCATTGCGCAGAACCTTCCGTCATGCCATTGCAAAGTCTTTACAGATAACATTCAACTCCTCCCTGTTAGTTAGCGGTTTAAGAATTTACCCGCGGCAAAGCATACATGTTGTAAGAAACGACAAACATCCAATAGTTCCCACGGCAGTTGGGTCTTTATACCGGAACGACACGGATTTTTATCCGGCATAGGACTGTCACTACCACAATATTCCGTGGGAACCAGTTGGGGGAATATTTTTTTCCGTTTTTACAACAACAACACCATGACATTCAACTTCCACCACCGCACATCATCTTTATATGCGTAGTTCTTTGTGTAGTTTCAGTAACTGCTTATAAAAAAAGGTGTTACAAAGAAAATCGTCTATTCATTACGGCAAAATAACTCACATCAATATGCCTAATATTTTATAAATCACACTCTATGGTTTAAATTTCGATTTGATTTGAAATTTGTTGTGGCCGAAACTTGAACTCACATGCCCAAATGACTGTAACGACAAGTAAGTTGAAATATTACAACAACAACAAAAAATATCTTTTAATAAAAATTCAAACAAAGATATTTAATTATAGATTGTCAGTTTATTGGCAAATGCAAAAAGCCGTAAGAAAAGTATAAAATTTTCCAAAAAATTACCATTTTTTTTAAATAATTTTTTATGAACTAAAAGATATTTAAATGATTTAACTTTCTTTTAAAATGAATTTAACTAACGAAGATTAAGATGATGGGTTTCAGATGTTAAAAAAGAAGAAACTTTCACTATTTTGTTTTTATATATACAATCATACATTTTATTCAAACAATTTACCATATCAAATATATATATTTAAACAGTATTTTGTGAAATTTTTATTCCAAATTTTGAAAACTCACCCGTTGATACCTCATCTCCCTTGACGTCTCAAAGAAAATGCACTCACCGTGGACAACATAACTCATTATTAGTTCATCTTAAAGCAAAAAAAAACAAAAATATTTCGTTGGTACATGGATAAAACTCGTTATTGCAGAAGGGAAAAAATATTAAAATTTGAAATTTTTACAGGCTTTGAACATAAAAAAAAACACATTTTTTACTCAAATTTTCGCCATGCATTGATTCAAAAAAATTAGTTGTAATAAAAAAAAAATCCTACGTTCAATGACTAGATAATTTTATTACAAAGATGTGTGCCCAATTTGAACAAATTCGCTTTCTAACTTTGCGAGAAATCGTGTCCACCGAATTAAAAAAATAGAGTTTTGACATAAACGCGTTTAAGGCTTTGCCACAGACATGATCTGATGGGCGGAATTTCCAAAGGGTCTATCTCTTATAATTTTAATTCGATCGAGTTGCAATTTTAGGATAATATTTCAAACATATTGTACAATTTAATAAGACAAAAAAATGTATTTTTTTTAATTTCCAAACCCACCCAACCCTTAAACAATTAATAAAAAAAAATACTTTTCAAACAACATTGCCATTCGCCAATTATGCATATGCGAATATACCTGACCAGGGCAACAGAAGTACAAAATTTTGCAAAACATAAATCATTTTTTTAAATAAAATTAAATGGGCTCAAAGACAATTAAACAAAATTTCGTATAGAAAATATTTCAGCGCTTTAGATTTAAAAAATTAATAAAAAATTAATAAAAATTAAAAATTAATAAAAAAAAAATACTTCATTTGCACAGAAAAAAAAATTATTTGGTAATAAATTTATATGAACATGAGCATTTTCAATTCTTTTTTGAGTACTACCAAAGAATTCAATGCCTTACACACATGCATATGTATGTTATGCACATAAAAAACTATCTGATATAATTCAAATGACATTTACTATTAAATAAATTGCAGTCGAGTGTTGTGCACTCATTTACTGCCTTTCACTTTGTTGATGAATTGAATAAAACTGACATTTCTGTCATAATTTGCCAAATGTCTTTCTGAGGTGGGTTGATGCCGCAAAGTGATGACATATGTCAAAAACGAATATATTTCAAATGAAGAAAGTGAAATTTTTATGAACCTTTCACCGGCATGTAAAAAGAAATTAAGGGCAAACAATGAAATGGAGCCGCCGCCGCCAAAAAAAAGCGCAACCAACAAAAGAATTATTTCAGCAAAACATGCCACTTCGGCGGCAGGAGTGAGTGAAGGGATCAAAGGAGAAAGAAAGAAGAAAGAAAAAAGTAAAGAAAGGAATAAAGAAAGGAATTAAGAAAGGGTTGTGCCAAATTGATGGTGACACGCGTTTTCATGCGCGCACGCACACACGCACGCACGCATTCACCTTTCACTGCCACGCAGTGCGGCACAAGCAATTTGGCATTAAACCCGCATAACACTTTGTAATGATTAGCATTATTAACGTATTATTCCGCCGTCTTTAATATTCCCCTCCTCAATCATTTATACACATTTTTGCACTACATTCATTACTTTCTCGGTGTGTCAAACAATAACAACAAAGCAAATCGAAGTCAATTTGCCAAAATAAAAAAATTGAAAAAACAAAATAAAATGAAAATGAAAATGGAGAAAACCAATAACAATGAGTTACAACAATTAACCCTGTCAATAAATACAGACATGCATGTGTAACAACAACAACAACAACAACATCAAAATGAGAATGAAGCCACCACACGCAGTGACAAATTGAAACGGAGGGACTTTGGCGAATTTGATTGGCAAAAAGATTGATTGCGAAAGGTCGCTGCTATCGTTATTGTTGCTGCACGCATTGTTATTGTTGTTATTTTATATATATATATATTTTTTTTTTGTTACTATACGCTCAATCGATCGATTGATACGCAAACAATGAATAAAGTCATTAAAGGTGAATTGCCAAATTTTGAACAAATCTACAAACGAGGCATGCCAATTTCGGTTGGGGTGTGTGTGTGCGAATGTGTAAGTTTGGCAAGGATTAAGGGTGTGAATTGAAGAATTAACAAAGGTGATTTGTTGCATGCTGACAATGACGAAGCAACAGCTATGAGATCAAATGACACTTTCCCTGTTTTGGAACGAGGGGACGAGGGGACGAGTATCTTTATTTGCCAAAGTCTTTTTGAAAATGAAAATAATAGTTTGCGCATTGAAATTCGCAAACAAGATAGGGTGAATGATTACCTGTTGCTGTTGTAAGAATAAAAAAAAATAATTTACGCGCAGATTAAAATATCAACGCCAGCGCTGCCACATAAACACATAAAGGAAGAGCGCCGAAAGAAGAAAAAAATTAAATTCAACTCATTTAAATATAAATATGTACACATGTATATGTAAGGTTTTGATTGTTAAAATATTTTTAGAATATTTAAAATTTTATACAAAAAATTTATTCTCACGCCTTTTCGTATATTTGCATAAAGTCTGATTTATTGTCGGTCTAGGATCTCTTATCCTGCAGTAGTTTCTTGTGGCATTAATTTTTTTATAATATTTTTTTTTTTTTGGACACAGCCTCCTTTGCATTTCTCACATCGCTAATGTCTTTTTATACATACATTTATGTATGGATAAATGTATATTTTTATTTTCTTTCTTTCAAACAAATCTTTTGTCTGTTTTCGTTGTAGCCCTTTTCACATTTTTATGCTACTGTATTTTTTTTTCTTAAACATATACAGTTTACAGCACATAAAAAAGGGGTTACAATCTTCTGCGTGGCACGTACATTGAACCACAAACGCAGGGTAAAGAAAGAATGTTGTTCGGATCACTTGAAGCAGCGAAGCACAGTGTGCAAGATTGAACTTTTTCCAAAGCCGTTTACCCTTTTTTTTTTTTTTGGTATTTTAAAATGATAGAATTTGGAAAATTTCAATACTTTTCCCATCATTTCAACTTCAGATTTATCTTCAATAATACGGATCTCCATTTCACAGTGAAGATTTTTTTTGTTCAAAGTCTGTCAAAAATTCAAATTTAAATTTTTTCTTTTCATTCATCCAATAAGGAGATTTATTCATGTACTAACGAAATGCATTTGGTTTTTTGGTTTTAGATGAACCAATAATGAGTTATGTTGTCCACGCCGAGAGCATTTTCTTTTGAGACGTCAAGGGGGATGAGTACCAACGGCTGAGTTTTCGGAGGTTTTGAATAAAAATTTCATAAAATACTATTTAAATATGTATCTTTGATATATATAAAAGTAGTGAAAATTCCTATTTTTAACCTCTGAAACCCACCTAACCCCTTAAGACTTTAGCGCACGTTTAACCCGAATGAGAGGCTCCACTTACGCTTAATAGTAATTACGAGTACCATCCACCCACACTACCAACGAGAAAGTCTAAAATTGTTCAGCAACAGAACAAAAATTCCTCAACAGATAAAATTTGGTATTAGTAAAACTTTTAGGAGTAAATTTCTGAGGGAAGTGTTAATAGTTTTTAATGTTAAAACGTGAGTAAGAATAATCAGAGCTGCACAAGTGGCGAAATAGTTAATATTTGTCTTAAAGATTAAAATAATTTTCTCATGAAATCCCTTTTTTATTATAGAGCTTGAACCTTCGCATTGTATGTGAACCTCTAAATCATTTAAATGACCGCTTCGTGAATTTTTCCAAACTTCGATCCGTTTCAAGTTATTTTCAACCACTTTTTGGCAGATATTGGGCGGTATCTCAGCCAAAACTTCATGAATGTTGATTTTCAAGTGCTAAGGAGTTAAGGGTTAATCCGCATAAACACGGTCTTTCCCGTAGTTCTACAAAAAAAAGTCCAACGATGTCAAATCGCACGATCCCCGTGGCCAATTGACACCACCAAGACGAAAGATTAGGCGGTCGCATATTTTCCAAGTCGTGTCATTCAATTGTAGGCCAAAAAAAGTCGGTTATCATACGACCACAACGCTCCGAATCGACAGTGATAATCTCACCGTTATTGTTTTCAAAGAAGTAAGGTCCAATTACGCATACGGACCAAAGAGCGCAACAGAAAGTAAATTTTTTTTTTTTGGTGTAATGTCCTCTCGTCAATTATTTGAGGATTCTCGGAGCCTCGAAAGCGACCTTTTTGCATATTTGCGTATTCACCGAGTAAGTAGGTCGATGGAGAAATTTTTTTGGAAAAATTCCGGTCCACTGCTTGTTGTTCAAGCACTTAATCGATGTAACTACGTCGTTGTAATTGGTCAGCCGGCTTCAGTTGTTGTGTGTGCTGGAGTTTATATGGATATAGGTTTAAGTTCAAGTGCCGTAAGAATGTACCAGCTCTTCAGAACGTGGAGGAATATACGCATTCGGCTCTTTGGCTACACTTTCACTTACAGCAGCGAAATTTTGGATGGAACGAACAAAATAATGATGCACAGGCCTTACTATATCTGTAACCGATCCAGTCTTTTCAAATTTCTTTCAAATTTTACCCGTTGCTTGCGTATTTGGACGATTACGTGCACCACTATCTCCTCTGAAAGCACGAAACGAGGCCATGTTTGAATCACCATTTTTGTAGTAGGTTTCAACAATTTTAATGCGTTTTGCGGTTACTAAGCGATCCAATTTCATAAATGTCTGACTTTTAACTAATAAAAAGCAGGTTTATGTATCCTTGCAGCTTCATCTGCAACCCACTATTACACCCTCGCTTTAAGTTGCCTTTGAACGGCTGGTAAATTTTATGATAAATTTTTCAGAAATTATTTTCGTGGCGGGAATACACTCGGATGAGTGCCACTTAAGGAAATAAATTTTGGCCTATAGAAGGCTCATAATCATAACCCTGCGACTCCCAACATTACCACTCGCCTAAAGTCAAGGTATTCTAGTAGCCTCCACTTAGCTTGTCATAAAATTTTGATCTCAGAAAATCGTAGCTCTAAACTACAGAGTGATAGAAGGAAATCACAACCTTAGATCTATGTGCTGCCCCCATGTGCTGTGTTTCGAAGAAGAAGGAAGACATTAGGCGTTATCAGAGTACTTTGAAAATCAATTTAATCTCAGAACACAATATTTAGTATATTTTCGGCCGAATAAAGGTTGTTGATACAATAAATTAGAGAAAATCGAATAATCCTTTCCACATGTTGTTGTTTTATTAAAGTAAGATTCGCGAAAGCTCATTTACACATTATTTTCCAAAGCAAAATCAAAGAGAGAACATCAGATTCGTCTGTGAATATACACTTTTAGGCACTTTTCGGTTGCGAAGAGTAGCAGATAGTTAGATTTTAGGTGGTTAAGAAGGTTTTATGAGGTGGAACTTCCATTCAAGTATAATGTTTTTTCCAGACTTTTTACAGTACAGAGCTTTTTGGACAGGGATGATTTTTCACTGTCTAATAGACTACTACTTACATAAAGAGTGCCTCGAGCAATTGAATGTATTCTTCATAAGTTCATTATTTTGCTCACAACGGAGTTTTTTATCCAAAGGATCGTCTATAAAGCAAACTCGGATATTTTTCGAAACCGAGTTTTTCATATTTATAATTAAAATTAATAGCTTTGAGCTTTTGATACACCTGTATTTTGTATCACTTCCAAATTATTATCCCAAAAAGGCTAATAATTTAATATCTACTCTTAGATTTTCGAGAAAACTTAAGCTAATCTAACGAATAATTTGTTTTTTTTTTTTAAACTTAGTTCCTTTATTTGGTGATTTTGGTTTAAAAATTTCAAACATATAATTTTTTATAAATTCTATATTATTTTTCACCAACCTCAAGACACTGTGCAACTTGGGGAAGAAAGTTTTATTTAAACAGGACATCTTTTCGTGTTGTTTTAAAAGGCGCTGTAAATACAATACAAACACTGTGTAATGAAGGTTTGACATTTAATATCCTTTATCGCTTGCGTTCGTGTGTCCCGTGCATATAATTCAAGCTACATACAAACGAACAGGCTACTTGTTCAAATAAATCTTCTGCAGCACTTAATCTTCAGCTCCTTCATCTTCAACTCGTATGCGGCTCTAGAGAATTTTTTTTTTTTTGTGAATGCACGGTTTTTATAGGTTGCTCCCAGGAAGTGGCATGTCCTGTCGTGTCAATCATATGCAAATTTGTCGCACAATATTAATTAGAATATGAATTAATAATAAAGGAAATAAGCGTGAAATGTATTTTCAACAGGCAGTTAGTGCTTCAATACTTCATTTTTTATTTACTTTTTTTTTCGAAGTTCAATCTTCCCAATTTCGTGGCGTGGTGTGTCCGCGTACATCTGCTTAGCCAACCGTACAGGGAGTCAACCAGCCAGCTGTGGCGATTAACTCACTGTTATTGATTTTTTGTTAACCCTTTCATTTTTCGTTTGACAATTTCTCCATTTAAGTATGCTTCATTACATTTTCAGCTTATTACGTTTAACTAAATCGTAAAAAATTACGACAGATTTGTTTAATGGTGTTAGGAGCAAAAGATTGGAAATTTACTGATGGGCGTGAGGAGAATTTGAGCAATTTTGTGGTTATATTTATTTCATTTTAATATAATGACATTTATTTATTTAATCCATACATTTTTTTATTTCAATGAAATTTTTTTTATATCTTTTGTTTTATCTTCTTTATTATAGAATATTTCTTATTTTTAAGCTTTAACTAAATTAATTATATTTTATTTTATTTTTTTTATTTATTTTTTTTTTAATTAATTTTTTTTTTTTTTTTTTTTCATTAATTTTTTTTTTTTATTAATTATTATCAATTATAAATGCTATTTTACTAGCCTTGTCAACCACAATATATCTGGTCTATTGTGGTCTCTCGTGGCATCCGTCAAAACAGTTTGATCATGATTTAGAAGCACCCTGGCATCTTCGTGCACAGGCTCCGGAATATATCTGTAGTACGGTGCCTTATTTTGATAAAAGTTGTACTTCTGGGCAAGTTGCAAATGAATTATTTTCGCAATGTCATTATGTCGCTTAAGATACATCGAATTAGCGAGCGTAACACATCCAGCACATGGCCGAGAGTATCGATGTTGTATCTACGGCATGAGCATTTACGTCAAGAATTATATACTTGACATAATTTCTGGTGTGATCGGCTCCATCTTGCATTCTAAAAATAGTCCTTTCCATTTTGGCGAATATTGCTCTGTTTGTGAGCCATAAGTGCGACAATTTTTGGTCGACTTGTGAACTCAACAAGCCTTTCCGATATACGCCGTGGAATATCATTTCAGACCATTTCTACAGTTTTTCATCCGTTGATATCGTCTTTGCGCTTTTATAAGGTTGGTTCATTCGCAGTGGAGTATAGTTATCATCAGCGGATATTACAGCCTGATAAATTTCAGACTGGGGTGACTTTTGACGGATATACGCTCTGAGATTTAACATTAGTTTGTCATGCAACACCCTGATGTCGATCTGGCCCTTTCCATCTTCTTTCCTGGTCAACGTCGTTCGAAAGACGGATGCTTTTGGATGATGAGCTTTATATTTGGGGATGACTGTACATATTATCCGCTGCATATTTTCCATACCGCTTGTTGACCATTTTATAACTCCAAAACTGTACGATACCACGGTTATGACAAGTGTCTGGTTTCTTCCATTTAATTGAGTTTTGCATATAGCATGAAGTCGTCTCCTAAACTCCACCACTAGTTTTTTCCGCATATGCATAATTTCTACACAATTCCTATGCATAACTCCAAGATACTTATATGTTTCATCTGGGAATCACCTTTCCTTTCAGGATAGTTATTTTACAGCATTTGTCAACACCAACAGGCATTTTAATGTCATTGGAAAAAGTTGCGACTCATTTCAAGAGTTTTTCAAGATGGTTTGGTTTGCTGGCATAAAGCTTCAGACCATCTACGTAGAAGAGATGACTCAATCGGTATCTTCCAGTCTGCCCATGTTACACCATTTTATTTTATCTTATTTTATTTTATTTTATATTATTTTATTTTAGTTTTTTCATTATATTTTATTATTTTTTATATTTATTTTATTTTAATTTTTACTTTTATTTTATTTTACTTTGTTTTATTTTATTTGAATTTTCTATATTATTTCATTTTATTTTTATTTCATCTTATTTTAATTTATTTTTATTAATTTTTTTTTAATTTACTTTATATTGTTTTATTTTATTTTATCTTTTTTTTCTTAATATTTATTTAATTTTACATATTTTTTTCAATAAAATTTTTCTAAATTTTTTGTTTATTTTATTTTTCTTTGTTTTATTTTATTTATATAAATACTTTTTTAATTTTTCATTATTTTTTATTATTATTTTTATTTTCTTATTTTTATTTCATTATTCCAGTTTATTTTATTTTATTTTTTAATTACCTTTAATATATTTTTATTTTATATTCTCTGCTTTATTTTATTTTATTTTTATTTTATTTATTTATTATTTTATTTATTGAATTTAATTCAGTTAATATTGTATATATTTTTTTAATTTTTATTTTTTTAAATATTTAATTTTAATTTTATTTTATTCCAATTTACTTTATTTTATTTCGTTATACATTGTTTCATTTTATTTTACTTTACTTAGGTAATTTTTTTTTGTATTTGATATATTTTTTTTCTTTATTTAGTTATTGCTTTTTATTTATTTTATATTTTATAAATTTATTTTTTATATATATTATTTTATATAAATTTATTTTATTTTGTTTTCTGTTATTTAATTTTGTATAAATTAATTGAATTTAGATTTATATTATTTTATTATATTTCATTTTATTTTTATAATTTGTTTTAATAATTTTTTTTTCTTTTTCTTACTAATATTTTTTTAATTTAATTTATTTCTTTTTAAATTTTAATTTTTTTTTTTTCTTTGATTTCCATTCATTGATTCTTAATTTCGTGTAAACAGAAATTCTCGATTTTAGTGAAATTGCATCCAAATTTTTATGAAATTTCCGTTTTCTTTCCAACTTACTGTTTTTCAATTCTTCCACCAAAAGGACATGAATCACGTTCAATTCAATAATTTCCGAATGCATGCTAAACGATTTTTAATTTGCATAAAATTTTGTGCCTCATTTTTTGGTATGGTGTAAATTTAATTTTCAATCAAAATGCAGTTTGGGTTGATAGAAGAGGAGAGAGGGGAAGAGAATAGTGTGTTATTTGATCTTAGTTCAAATAGGGCAGTATTCAATGAACAAGAGTAAAACATATGCAGGACGCAATGAGGCGAAATCCCAAAAAAAAAATCCTTAAAAGCACGTTGATAATGACAAAAAGTTTACTTTTCGAACTTAACTTCCATTTTGTTGTTGTTGTTGTTGTTGTTTTCAAAATAGCTAATTGCAGTTGAAAAATCTACTGAATCATTCAGCCGTTAGACAAACTAACTGGTTTCACTTTCAACTCTCAATCATTTCATACCGTTCACAACTCAATTCACTCAGCTTTCCAGCAACTATGCACACACAAACACATTTACTTACACACACATATACATATATTTACATAGTATTTGTAAGTGCAATATCTGCAATGAATATCCTGTTAATGTCTGACTTTTTTACTTGTTTTTTTTTCTTCAGCTTTCAGCTGCCTGATTCATCAGCAACAACATCATTACACACACGCATATAGGTATATATGTGTATATGTACGTGGATATGTATGTTTGCACTCCTCTGTTACATATGCAAATGGATTTTTTTCGTAGCATTTTTCCCCATTAATTCTACAGATTTTTTCGTTGCATTTTTGTGCTGTTTGCTGTAGTGGTAGTCGTTGTTGTTGTGAAATTGAAGATGTTTGCATTCTGTTGTTTGTCACACGCACATCTGACATTGACATCTCGACATTCGACAATTAAAAAATGTGAACAGGCAATATTCTTGCTGATGCATTAAATGAGCTAACAGACAAACACACATACTTTTATGTAGGGATGTATGTTACTTGTAAGTATGTAAATACGAAGGGTGAATAATGCCGGCAGCTGAAAAAAGATGAAATCTCTTAATATCACGCTCATTTGTAATGGATACCGTAGCAAGGTGACTAGATTTTTATATATTTGAAAAAATATATATATATCTACATGTGTATATATCGAAAAAAACTACTCGCAGATTTGCCGATAGAGAGTTGCTGATATACTTAGGTATGTTTCTTTACCATAAATCTTTCTAGGACTTCATAATGAGACGGAGTTTCGGCTAGTCGGGAACTTCATTACAGTCGAGGCTTAACGAAAAGGATAGCGCTGGAGTTCTTCCGTAGCGAATGTCTTAGTTGTATAATTAAGTCACCAAATATATTTCCTTAGCCTTTGTTGAAGATGACTGAGAAGACAACGAATTATTCGACATAAATTAATTAGTTGTTCTACGCCTACGCGATTACAAATAGGATCATTCATCTGAAATAAAAGCGTTGAACAAAATTCTATTCGAAGTGGTCACCTTTTGCTTTCACACAAACTCTCAAACGATTCGGCCATTGATCAATAGCAGCACGCAAAGTTTCTATTGGTATTTACGACGCAGATCTCGATCCAACATTCTTTTGAGACGCTTTAAATTTCTGTGGGGTATTCGACAGGCCATGTACTCCAATTCTGACCAAAAGCTGTAGTTCAAAGGATTCAAATTTGGGCTCCCAGTCGCTTAACAAGGAACATTGCTTTTAAGCCACTACTGGGTTGGTTTTGCGTTGTGTGCTGGAGAGAGAGCATTGCTTAACTGCTTTACCAAGCTTTCTAAAACATCCTGGTTGTACACTTTTGTCCCAGTTTTAACCCATTTTCACAGAAGAGAAGAGGTGTAAGGCCTTTATACGAGACTCCCCAACAAAATATCACATCAGTTGGATGGTAACCACGCTGAATCCTTGGAATAACATTTTTTACAGTTTTGCGTAGATTTTGTTGTTGTTGTTGTTGTAACCGCAGAAAATTCCTCAAATTGGGCTCCAGGGAATATTACGGGAGTGACAGACACTGACCAGATAACAATACGGGTCGTTCCTGTATAAAGACCCGACTGTCGCAGGAAGTTATAGATTTTAGTCGCCTCTTACGCATGCCTTACCGCGGGTAAATTCTTGAACCCCTAACCCGCAAGGGGTGCATAGACTCTGTCTTTTTACTCAGTAAAACTTCTTCAATAGTGAAAATCGTCTCATCTATAAAAAGTATACTTCTATGTCGTTAACCGCACGTCACTGAAGAAGCCGCTTAAATCTGTTAAGTCTAATTTCTGGCAAGCACTTTGTCAAAAGATGACCAGTTGACCGACGGTAGGCTTTTATATGGAGATCATCTCGAATAAGTCTGGACATTGATCAGGTTGATATATCCATTTTCCTTGACAAAATTTTTTTATTTTCTAACGGGATTTCCGCGAATGTCTTCGGAGGGACGATTATTTCTCTTTCTGTCCTCAACTGTGAACGTTTAGGAAAAACGATCAATTGTGCGGTAAACAAATATTTTGGAAATATTAACTTTTTTGAGAAACTCATAAACTCACTTGCGCTTTTAAAGCAATCGCCGCAATTCATGCCAGCATTTCAATATTTATAGTGATTATCGAGATTTTTTATATCCCTTGCTGTCTATCACTGGGAACTTTAATAGCTTTTCCTCAGAGCTCGGCTTTAACACATTTTTGTCATCTTCGTTAAACCCGAAAAATATTACATTATCACGTATCGCGATTAAAGTTACAAGCATGACCAACTCAGCATAAGGAGATACACCCACAAATAATAACTTCAAACATTGAAGTGATTTGAACGCGACCGGATAGAATATTATGGTTTTGCCTTCTTAACTTTTTTCTTTCATGAATTTCTACGATAGTTTTACCACGTCAAATTCTAAGCAATCTTAGATTCAAAATCGTTTTCAGCGAGCTTCTTTTGAGAAAATTCAAACAACTTTGACTTTCACCTCTATTGAAAGGTCTTGTTAAAATTGGTTCAGAAACAAACAAGATTTGAGACTTTGAATTTAAAATGAATTTATTTATATTGGGGCTATGATGATGCCCAGTATCCATGGCAAAGTTGTAAATAAATCATGTTCGAAACCAAGTGTGGGAAAAGTTTAACAGATGGGTAACCGAAAATCAGCGGCAGTCGGTACTGTATCTTAAAGCGAAGTAAGCGTAAGATATCGATATTTCCAAACATGAAGCTTTTTAGAAATAAAACCACAAAGTGTAGCAAACTTAATAACTCGTGAATGACCGTTACACAGTGCAGCACATATTTTAGGTCATAGGTTTTAGCGATTGTTGCTGAAAATACTTACTAAAACTCGAGTTTCTGCATCATTATTTTTATCAGTTTAGCTGTTCTGGTCATATAGTGCCAGAACTAGAAAAACAAGAACGAGTAAACAGATTTAGTGGGGATTTCAAAGCAGCATATCATCATTATTTCGATGAACCTGATTTAAGAGATGCATGTCATTAAGGTATCGAACCACCTAAACCACCCAGTTCAGATATTGGTTCAAAGAAAGCAACGACTGTTTTCAATAATCTGACTAATGTGTACGATGCAGATTGGACAGCAGATCTTTCAAATAACGCACCACCACCGCTCACACAAAGCGAAATGGATTAAATTGTGGCAAAGTTGGGTTTATCGCAGCGGCATTCAGAACTGTTAATCTAATTTTGGAAGCGCAGAAAACTCCCAGAGTAAAATCTTAGTGCCACCTCATACCGAAAACGGAAATATGTTTCCTTGATATTCCAAACCGAGTGTATACATTGGAAATGGATTATAATGCACATGACTGCCGAAATTTCACAGATGGTTCAGTTTCAAGTTTTCCGTGTTGCATAATTTCTTCTTTTTTCTTTGTCGTAGGCACCGCTTAAGCGATTATAGTCGCATCAACAATAGCGCCCTATTCGTTACTTCTCTTTGCTCTTTGTCGCCAGTTGGAAATACCAAGTGAAACCAAGTCGTTCGCTACGTGATTCTTCCAACGGAGTGTAGGTCTTCCTCTTAATCTGCTTCCGCCAGCGAGTACTCCATCGAATACTTTCAAACCTGGAGCCCTTTCATCCATTCGGACGACATGACCTAGCCAGCGTAACCACTGTCTCTTGATTCGCTGAACCATGTCAATGTCGTCATATAACTCGCACAGCTCATTTTTCCACCATCAACAGTATTCACCATTGCCAACATAAATATTCTGCAAACTTTTCTTTAGAATACTCCTAAAGCAGACTCATCGGCTGTCCAGGCTTCTGCACCATACGTCAGGACAGGAATGATGAGCGACTTTTAGAGTTTGATTTAAGTTCGTCTAGAGAGGATTTTACTTTTCAACTGTCTACTCAGTCCGAAGTTGCACGTGTTGGCAAGAGTGATTCTGCATTGGATTTCAAGGTGGGCATTCTTGTTGGTGTTCAGGCTGGTTAATAGATAGAAATAGAAAGTTGTAGAAATTATGTTATGACTGTCAACAGTGACGTGGGAGCCAAGTTGCGATGCAATGACCAGACCCATTCCCTTCGCTTCTTTATCTAACCTATAGAATCCTTGTTGCACATAGCATACAAAAAAACATTCAATCCAGCTGGATTCGGCATAAATATGAAAGAAACATATAAAACTTGATATCATTGATGAGGAAATTAAACATGAAAAACGTAGATGGTGATATTTTGCTGCCACCGCTCCGTATAAAATTATGAATCTGTGGGAAATTCGTCAAAGTAGTAATTCGATATGTTCCGACCGTCATGGATTATTTAAAGATCATCTTTTCGAAACTCAACGGAAAGAAAATTGAAGTTGATAACATACGTAATCGTATAAAAGTATTTTTAAATATATTCATATCTGCATTACTTCACTTCGCAGTATTCGTATGTTAATAAATTATTTTTAAAAAAAATTCTTTTTCGTTTTGAATAAATATACTTAAATATTCGAAAATTTATGAAAAGCGAAGCCTTCACAGACATACTAACAAAAAAGCAATTGGAAGCCTGGAACCTATTAAAAGCAGTAATTGAGGGCGTTTTAGAAAAGAATCAAGTACAGGTAGGTGAGATGAAGAGAAAAGTTGATACTGTACGGTGTTTCTTCGGAAAAAAACGGTGCACCAATGCCATTAAAATGAGTTTTTCTTCATTGTAACCTTGAAGCCGGGTTGCAACAATTTCTCCAAGAATCCGACGAACAAGGTGAACGCTTTCACTTGATCACCAAACCAATGGAAACTAAATTCTAGAGAAAGAACCTGTATGTATTGCTCGCAGAAGTATGTTTGGTGGTCAAATAAATTAAGCGGTTATTAAGATGTAGATGAAGACTCTGAAGACCCAGATAATACAACTAAATATGAAGGACGCACTGAAGAAGATATTCCCTTTAATCCTTTTCCTAGCTCAGATAGTGGTGACGATGCAGAGATCGAGACACAGACTTCAACTTCAAAAAATGTCAAAAATAATGTAATAACGGGTGATCTATTTAGAGGTTTCCGACGATCTTGGTGTCCAACCGACCGGCTCAAATCGCGAAATTATCTGCTCACCCAAGTGTTCTCTCAATAAATCCATTGATTGATGCGATGCGTGGCAATTGGCCGTCTTGTTGGAACCAAATGTCGCGGAGATCACTAGCTTCAATTTCAGGCATCAAATAGTAGGTTATCATGGCGCGATAACGGCCGCCATTGACGGTTACACTCTCATCGGTATCATTTTTGAAGAAATATGGACCGATGATTCCACCGGCCTACAAACCACACCAAACTGTTGTTTTTCCTGGATGAAATGGCTGTTCTTGAATCTCTTCAGGTTGCTCTTCGTCCCAAATGCGGCAATTTTGCTTGTTTACTTACCCCTTAAACAAGAAATTGGTCTCATCGATGAAAAAAAATTTGGCTCGAACACGTCAGATCTTCTTGCAACTTTTCAAGAGTCCATAGAGCGAAACGATGTCGCTTGGGACGGTCGACGTAAAATGTGCCAAGTCGTTCCATACGTCAGTCCGAGTTGCTGCGAACGGCCCCGAATCCACTCTCCATGGGCTTCGTGTACACTCTCAGCTACGGCCGCTATATTTTCTTCGCTGCGTGCTGGACGTGGTCTATTCGGTCGAATTTTATCCAATAATGAATGCTGGGTCTTAAGATGGGTGATGGTGTTGCAAATAATACAATAATAACAGTTTGGCAAGACTCGCGCGTGGTCTGTCAAAAAAAGGCTATTGAAAAAGTACCTCTACTTGGATTACCCTTTACAGCTTCACTGAATACACCGAAACAATATTCCTTACGGAAATGTGAAAATAACGAAAAAATCGACTTTTAGCCAACAAATGTATGAAATCCGAACGGCGGCTAAACTGGCAAAAGAAATGATACAGAACTCCAGTTTTTGAAAGTACTTTCAACAACAACAGCCGAGCCCTAGGCCCGAGGGTATGTGTTACACTGTGTTGTATATCTACATATATTAGGTTAAAGAGTTCACATCACATATACTAATCTTATCTGATACCTTGGTTTGTACTGAAAGACTCGGAGAGGTTCTTCGAGATCCTAACCGATCTTTTGGTGTTGATCGGCATCAGTTCACACAGCCTAATATGTTTTTCGGGAATATCATACTCAGACTTAGCGGCATAGAGACAGTTCCTATTTATGCGTTAGAATCGTTTCCTTTAGAAGAGTGGCTGATGTTTGCTTTCAAAAATCATTAGTTCAAGTCGAGCAGATGGGATTGGAGCTTCTTAACATCCAACCCCTCTTGTGTTTGATCTCGCTTGTTTTTAATTATAAACATCTGCTACAACCCCTTTAAAATCTTCTGACTTCAGGACCTCCAAGACTGTAAACCAGTCTAATACTTACTAAAACTTTTAATTTTCCTCGATGCAATGATCTAAAGTCAATTTTAATCTCACAGATAGTGAGAGGAAGAATGAGTGAAATTATATATCGTAAACAGTAATATTAAGATTGTAAATACGTAGACACATTCTTAAGAAATATAATACTCGTATTATTGTGGCTTTTAATAACCCAAAATATTGTGGGCTTATAAAGCCATTAATACAGTTAAGTTGATTGCGTGAATGGAAGCAATATTAAAATTTTTCATTAAAGAAATGGACACACACATTTCATACAAATCTATATGGATGTGTGTACATGCTGTTCTTATGACAAAACAAAAGTGCGAAAAAAACCACAGAATGTGTTAATTCACTCTAAAACCACAAAACGACAGACAATAAAAATGTACTTTTAATCGCCACAAAATCCACCAGATTGCCATTGCTGCTTAATAAAAACCGAGTTCCACTAAAAGCGAAAAGCAAAAAAAAAAAAAAGAAAACGGAAATATTGAAAATAAAAACAGTAAAGAAATAGTGTTTTTGTCATAAAATAAAAATGAGCTTCGCCGAGTTTTATGAGAAACATTCAGGCTGACGGTAAGCGTGTGGCGGCGGAGTGTGGGTAAATGCATCATTAATCAAATGTCCACCGAATGAGCGATGTTATTCATCATGCTTACGTTTTCCTTCTGCACTTTTCAAATTTTTTTCAATTTTTCTTCATACTTTTTTTTACAAAGTTTATTTAGCGTTTTTTTATGATTTTTTTTTTTTTTTTGGTATTTTTGTTACTGTTTCCTGCTTTTCAGCGACATCGTAGTTTATATTTGAAATTTAAACCACTACGAATACGAATAAACACGCACACTCTCACACATCTACATACATGTGTAGAGCGCATGAAAATATCAACAAAAAAAAAACAACAACAAAGAACTGTAAAGTTCTCGCACACGTCTCCTTTGGTAGATTAAAATTTGGCCACCCTCTAATGGTGGATATCAATTTAGTTACCGTTAAGTAGTAAGTTTGTTGTAAAATGGCAAGAAATTCTTCTCTTCTTCTTTTATTTGATTGCGGCCATTTTTGTGAATCATGAGATAAGCATGCGACTTCATATTATACATACAAATATATACCGATAGTTATATGTGTATGGCGCTGAAACAAATATATTTATACTAAATGAATTTACATTGATTATGGAAACCGTAAATTTTTTGAGATTTTGAAAAGTAACCAAAAGCATAAATCTAGATTAAATTTTGGTGAATCATCGGTTGTTTGATGACTTTCATGGAAGTGAAATAGTGATTCGTATTGGTGAAATATAAGATATTTAAAGAATGAAAATTTCAAAACAACACTTTCATAGAGCGATGTTCATTTGGAGATTAGTAGTCTCTCTTTTCCATATCCTTTCATTTTAAAGCTTCTAAAAAAGCAAGCAAGTTCGCGTACCATTACTCGTTACTGAGAGAATATACCAATATGCACATGAAAAGACGAACTCGTCTTTTATGAAGAATCCAGCATACCCGAGCGATTACTTATAGTTTTTGATACCCAAGTATCCTCTAAGTAGCCAACAAGCATTGTAGGTGAGCTAAAGTGAGGCGGACCCACTGCGTTTCAGCACCATTGAACCATTGATTGATCACGAAAAATGCCTCGAATGAGAGACCTCCTTTTGTTTACGACCCCTGCAAACGCTTTAAAGATCACTATTCGAGTTCATGCACCTGGAATATTCGGTCCTTCAATTGGCAAGGTGTCGCTGCCATGCTGGTTGATGTCTTCGTAAGGTTACAGGCTGACATTATCGCAGTCCGAAAAGTGCGATGGACGGGAGAAGGACGAAACAAGGTAGATGCTTGTGAAATCTATTACATCGACCATATAAAAAATCGCAAACTCGGTGTCGGCTTTGTGGCGGGAGAAAGACTCCGTCGCCGAGTTCTGCTATTCTCTCCGGTGGATGAACATTTAGCGACAATCCGCATCAAAACGAAATTCCTAAGCATATTTTTGAATAAATATGCTTTCAACAGTCGAAAAATTCAGCATTCACGGCGGAACATCCCGCAACATACTGGGGCTGATCGACTTCGGCGGGGTCCGAAATATAGTTGTCTGTACTACTAGATTCCAGCACACGAAAGCTGCATGGCTATTGTCTGGTCAAAAAACCCGATTTATGGTTTTTTTTGTGCATTGGCAACGGCAAATACGTCAGATGGTAGAACGATGAGTAGCATAAGTTATACGGCGGCATTGACATAGTTCAACGAATCAAGGGACAGCGGCTACGCGGGCTAGATCAGGTTATCCGAATGAATAAATGAGAGCACTCAAGCTTTAAAAGTGTTCGATGGAGTATCCGCTGGTGGAAGCAGAGGAAGAGGAAGATCGCCACTTTGATGGAAGGAGCAGGTGGGGAGCGACCTGGTATTCGTATTTCCAGCAACAAACAACGAAGTGAAGGAACGACAAAATTAAGCACACTGCCTAGCCTACACTGTGTATTAGATATACCAACCTAACTCTCTCTCTATTTGTGTCTTTACCAAGGTATATCTTTTCTCTCAACTTAGGTTCACCTCGTCCGATGACATTTTTCGTAACATTTCCGTAACACTTTTGCAACATGTTTACCAAAAATGAAACGAAAGTAATTTAAAAAAAAAATTCTTTGATCAGAAAATAGTTTTTTTATGTTTTCCAAAACATGTTAAAATCTTACTAAAATCTACCGAGCACCTTTTTGCAAGAAACGCTTTTAAAATTTGCACGAGGGCCTGATATCCGTTTCTCGAATGTCTAACAACTCGAAAATAATGGCCGGATTCACTTTAAATTTTCAGAGAATATATCGAAGAATATTAAAGAAAATGAGAAATATAAATAAATTTCTTGAAAAATTGTGACTATCATCTAACCCCTTTAGAGTGTAAAGCTAAGGCTTTGGTGCACTGTCACGGTTTCTCCGAACGATCCTCTGATCTCGACTATCTTCTTTTGGGATTTTCTTCTTATTTCTTGGATTATTCTCCTTATTTAATAGCTTATGTGGTATGGATTCACATTCCTACTCTGAGGTTCAACCAGAAGCCCATGTATAAACGGAAAATCGTACATGAAAAGGAAATGAAATGTTCTGAAAACGAAAAGATACTTAAATTCCCACAAATGCTTTTATCAAAAGGGGAGATAAGAGGTTTTTAAGACGCCCACCCGAAAAATATCCATGTGAAGGTGGAGCCCTTGTTAATAGCTAGTCAGCTCAAAGTTCTAGCGAACCGAGCACAAACGCGACGTTATGGGCGTGGTATCATACTAAATCTGAAGACAGAAGAAAATCTGAAGAACAGCTGGTTGTGAGCAAGTAAATAAGAAGCTTGGGTCTTTGCTTTGAGCATGATATCGAGAGAAGAGTAGTAGGTCGATTAAATCGACAACTTCCAAGGTTGAATTTCAATGATTGCTTCCAGGTGAGGATACCCTCTGGGTGAATGGAGGAAGAGTATGATGGTAAGGGAGGAAGAAGCTACCTCAATCTATTTCGACTAGTCCAAAATAGACTGCGTGAGAGTGGTACTCTATATTAGAGGGTACTCCAAAGATTATCACACCTCTCTAACAGCTGGGCGCCACTGCTGGCCTTATTGTCACCAACTGTAAATTCCAGCATCATCAGCAAATGTAGTTTAGGTTTTATGCTCACGAGCAGGTCAATTTTACACCTTTACGATCTAGTTAATGGACCATAAGAAAGAATTTTTTCGGTAACAAAAAAGTTAACTAGTTAACCACATCAAGAGCTTCTGTTGACGAATTCAAAGCGAAGTAAAAAACATGTCTATCAGGAATGATCTGCACAGCTTTTCCCACAATTTGAAGAAATAGTTCAGAACAGATGGATATTAATACCTAACTAAAGAGAGAGAAAAGATTCAGAGCAGAGATTTGACAGAGATTAAAGAGTTGTTAAGTCGACAGGCACAATATCGACACTATGGTACTGCGAACTTGAGAAAAATAAAGAAACAGTTTTCCACGTGAGTGCCCATCTCTCACGCGAACTCGGTATAGAACACTCCCGCTTTCTCTCTCACTGGACATCACTAGTCTCAAAAACTCGACATAGAACACTCTCACTTTCTCTCACTGGACTCCATCTGGTACCAAACCTTGAATGGCTGTCCACAAAGAAATATTGGAGACTTACGATAGAGAATCAAAATGGAAAATCTAGAAAGTGTTTGGTCTTTATATGGTTCTTCATAAAATCGGAGATGTGTGGATGCTGCATTACATATTCGATGTTAAGAAGAACTTAGTACTGTAGTGGAGTTAGCAGAGCAGCAGAATATAATCTCAAGAGTCTATAAGATGTCGGTGTGGCAAAATTTAGAGTTTTGACAGAGGGAAATGGAAGGTTGGAACGGGACCTCAACGAAAAGCATGTCTTTTCTCCAAAACAAAATGAATATCTTTCACTTTTCCTAATACACATGAGTAAAACTCTCTTGACTGGTATTTAATTACACAATCTCCGTTTTATGAATGTATGTATTTAACAATAAATTTTTGAATTTTTTTTCTTTTTTTTTAATAAATACGCTCCCCATGCAAGAAATATGCATTCTTGATGACTTCAGCTCATCTCCCAAAGCATAATCATCTTCATTCTTTTGAAGTCAAAACCATGCATTTTAGAATATATTTAAACACACAGAATTTTCATGTGTGCGCATTGGTGGGCCCACCACGCCAAGCTTATAGAAATCCAATTCAGTGCCAACAAAGACATTTGTATTTTCTCTTCCAATCAAACTTTTTACATTCAGTTTTTTTTTTTTCATCTTATATTTATACTTCGAATCGAATGACAAGACTGTCTTGCAAAGTTGGGTACGCCATTCCATGCTTTGACTGCCTACCGTGCGACAACTCCAACCAACCAACCAATTGGAACTCAACTCAACTCAGCTTATACTGGCCGGCTTGCCTTACGACGTATGTTTGTTGGTAAGTTAGTTGGTGAATTTCAGCCTTGTTTGCTAAAAAATATAAAATTAAGGAAATTCGATTTATATGAAAATTTAGTATAAAAGAGCGACAGAGCGACAGCGGCGACAAAGACCGGAAAGGAGCAAGAGTGGGAACCGGAGCCGGAGCAGTTAAACATTTGAATATAAGCCCTGAACGGTTGAACGGCTGACATTTCCAAATAAGCGCAGATGACAGCGCACAAATCAGTAAAATCAGTGAAATCAGCAAAAGCAACAAAAACAATAAAGACAACAAATACAAATATCACATTGTGTAATGGTAAGAAGTAAAGCTGCTCGCAAGTCCTCACCTACTGCCCATACAGAACAAACGTAAGGACATACAACCATACATAAACACATGTAAACGTGTATGTGTGTGTGTGTGTGTTTGGAGTACTCACTCGTCCATGCTCTCGTTAAATGTGCCACCATCTCTTCGTATGTACCTTTGTGGACGTCACAACAGGATAAGGCGCAAACTTACGACTGCAGTACTTCTCTGGCAATGCTTGAGTGAGTTGTGGTGTGTGTGTGCGTGTCTCTGTGCCTTTATGTTCTTTGCAGAGTGGGCAAATGTAAATTCACTTCGTCTCACATCGTTTACCATTGCCACCGCACAATTTTGTGGAAAATTTAATAAAAATTCTCTTAATTTTACCTTTCAGTAATTTGGTTTCGCTTAAAGCAGTTGCTAAACGTTTTTATTTTGCCCAATGACATTTTGTGGGTTGGAATTTAATTTTGTTCAAAGTAAATAGTAATGCTTTGTGCAATTGTTTAACTTTTGTAATATATGGAAACATATGTGCAAGGACAACTCAAAGAAGAACCTGAAAAAATGTAATTTACTCAAATAATGATGGAGGAAGTCTCCCGTGGGAGTACCTGAAATTATCAGAAGTAATGCTAGAAGGCAACAGTAAATCTACATCCGCTGATTAGAAAACTTTATTAGTCTGGAGGATTAGCCATTACGAACAATGTGGTTCCATGGTTGACTCAAGACGTCTGAAGTGGACGGAATAGCTAAAGAAAATATTGACTAAACTTCATTGCAAGTGGATATAACCTTGATGCAGAGCCTCTCGGAGAGTTTGGATCTCCAGACCCATTGCAATGTTTTTCAGCTGAATCTAGTTTTGAAAGAATGCTATTTCGTTCCGAACTATCACTTTTAAAAATCTGAGAGAGACAATGAACATTAAATGCAGGATTCCATCCAGTAGAGAGTGGTCAAGCATGGCAAAATAACGAACAAATCATATAAAATGCTGGACCTTAAAAACTAAGGGTACCTCAGGATCTAAACGGGGTTAGGTTAGGTCACTGCAAACAAAGGATAATCCCTTTGGCCGAATTCTGTCCTTTCTCCAGTAGCGAAGGCAATTGAGGCCTTTCTGCTACCGTCTCTCACACACCATCTGATCCCAGCTACGCTTCAGCATGGCTTTCGCAAAGTACACAGCACTACAACATCACGTAACGCCATAAACATTGGATAGTTCATGGCCTCAACCCTGTGCACAGACCGTCTTAGTAGAACTGGACTGGTCGAAAGTCTTCGACATGTTCAATCATGCAGTGCTACTATTGGACATTGAGAACTCCTAATTACCGCCAGGGCTGAAGAGATAGACCATGAATTACTTGAGTGGTCGGTTGACTTTCGAGGTCAAACTTCAAAGATACAAAAATTTTTAAAATGACATCCTCCACCACCAGTCTCCATGATCTCAATGCCGATGACTGTTCGATATTGGCGTCTGGTCAGGATATTGATAGCCTCAGTTCGAAAATAAACTGCTATCTTGCCGACTTTTCCCACTTTTTCACTACATCTACAACTACAACCAACAAAATCCTCTGCTACCCTATTCACCAACTGGACGAAGAAGTACCGATTAGAACCCAATGTGAAAGTCGATGACGTAAAATAACCGACCACTAATAATCCCAGGTTACTGGGAGTCACATTTGACAGCCACCACTCCTTCACTCCGCATACGACTGCAATTGCCACTAAAGTACAGAACCGCAACAAAATTCTCAAATTGCTATACCGACAGCGCTTGGAGTACAGACAAACCAGCGCTATTGGCAACATACAAGGCAATTGGTCGTCCGGTCGTAAACTATGCTGCTCTGATTCGGACGCCAGGGACTAGCGATACCTAATTGAAGAAGTTACAAGCTTGTCAAAGCACCGCCTTCGTACCATGACAGGAAACCTCCTGATGGCACCGGCGCACCACTTACACAGTGAAATATCTATGCTCCCAGTTAAGGAAATAAATTAAAATATATAAAATTAAATAAGAATAAAAAAGAAGTACTGTCTTCGGTCATGCCGTAGTATTTGCACCTTTCATGAACATATGACATTTATTTCAAAATGCAAAACTCGATTTCGAAATTTTCAGTGTCAATTTTTATTTAAATTTACGTGGGCAGCACTACACTATTTTACACTATTAGATGCCTTTTTGGCGGACTTTTGACTCGAAATCTCCTATCGAAATGTATCGATTGTTGAAGGCTATATATTATAGTCCTCTAATTTCACTGATTTTCGGTGTTAATATTTATTAAAATATTCATCTGTAGGACCAGATTTCACGACCTTAGATGCTTTTTTTCACGATTTTTTTCCCGAAACTTCATACCTGAACCTGTCGGTATGATATAGTACATCAATCTAGCCGTTTCCGACAAATGATTAAACAATTACAAAAATAGATCCACGTACTGAGATTCGTTCAAATATCTTTATATCTGATAGACTAATTTGCGTTCAAACACCGGGCGGACAGACAGACTTGCTTAATCGACACAGCTCATGACTCTGATACGATCGGTATAAATTTCGGTGGGTCTATCTCATCTCCTTCTGCTTCTTAAATGCTTCGGGCCAAAGTTAATATGGCATTTCATGTTCATGGAAGTTAGAATAAATAAATAAATAAAACAGAACCAAAAGCAAAATTAAAAGTAAAAAATATAAATATTTTATTTAAATTACAATAAAGTAAATTAAAAAAATTGAGTCAAATACATAATTTGAAATAAAAAAATATAAAATAAAATTAAATTAAATAAAGCTGATGAAAATAAAATAAAGTGAATATAATTAATCGAATCAATATGGACTTCAAAAAAATTAAATTAAATTAGATTAAAAAATAAAATAAAAATAAATAGTACAAAAAAGAAAAGAACAAAGAAAAAAGAAAAATAAATAAAATTAAATTAAATTAAATAAAGTAAGGGAAGCGAAGTAATATAAAATGAATGTAGAAATTCGCAAAAATTATTAAACTTAAAACTTTATTAAATTAATATAAACTCACGGCCGCGATAGCCGAGTGGTTAGCATTCGGTACTACCATTCGGAAAAACTGGGTTCGAGCTTAGGTTTCACCAGCAACCAAAATTATTGAAAATAAATTTTTCAATTGCGCTCACCCCTCGGCAAGGAATGTCAAGCCTTCCGAGTGTATTTCTGACGTAAAATAAGAGCTTTTCATAAAAACCATCCGCCGTCCGGAGCCCACTTAGAATAAACTTTAGGTCACTCCATTTGTTGGTAAAAACATCAAGACCAAACAACAATTTGGAGGAAGAGATCGGCCAAAAATCGCTTCCGCGATTACAAAGCGCCATTATTTTGTTATATATATAATTAAATAAAATATAATTAAATAAAATTAAATAATAAAATTCAGGAAAATACAATTAGGGGAATTTAGAATAAAATAAATTATATAATATAAGTTAAAATAAAATAATTTCTGGGGAGACGGTGGTCTATAATTTAAAAAAAAACTTTTTTTTATATTTCAAATGCATAGTCTCTTAAGAATATACTGTTAAAATTTTAGAATGACATCTACAGTATTTTCGATTCTATAGGTCTTTGAGCAGGTAGCAGCCGACCGCTCGACCTCATATACTTCAAACTTTAAACTCGTTTTTCTTAGAACAGCTTTTTTCCTACGCGGCGCAGGTAAAAAACTGTTTATCGAAATGATTTGAAATTTGAATATGTTATTCAGTACACTAGTAGTTATGTCCCGTAGCGTAAAAAATTATTCAGATAAGTACAAGGCCCAAAAGTTTCTGAGTCACCCAACTCTAATTTTTGAGAAGATCAATTTAAAGACCTATTTTATAATGTTAAATATATATATTTTTTTATTTATCTAAATGTGTTTTTATTCAATATAAGCTGTAAAACATGTTTAAATGTTTATTATTATCACCCTAAAAAATACTGAAAAATGGTGGAAATTTACGATCTCAGGACAACCATCTCCCCTTAAATTAGATTCAATAAAGTGAAAAAATTAAAATTCATTAAAATAGCATGAAACAAAATGGAAAAACTAAAACTTAATAAAATGACTTGAATTAAACAAACTAAAATGAATTAAAATAAAACAAAAACAAAAAAAAAACAAAATAAAAAATTTATAAATATTCAACAAAATAAAGAGTAATAAAATTTTATTATTCTAATTTAAATTAAAATACTAATATTTAAACTAAATTAAATTAAACTTAATTAAAAATTAATAAACTTAATTAAATTAAATTAAATTAAATTAAGTAATCGAAATATAAAATTTTTTTTAATCAAATAATATAAAATTTAATCAAATGCTTTGACATAAGACTAAAAATTTAGTCAAATAAAGAAAATTAAACTGAAAATTAAAAAATTAACTTCAATTAGAAAAAAACTAAATAGCAAAAGAACGAAAAAAGTAATCTAAAATAAATAGAAGTAAGTTAAAATAAAATGAAATAAAATAAAATAAATTTCTATGAAATAAAATAAATGAATGAAAAAAATACAAAAAGAATTAAAATAAAATTTTATTGAATTAAATAAAACGAAATAAATAAAATATATTTATGTGAAATAAAATAAATTAATGAAAAAATAAAAAAAATCTAAATAAAATGGTATTAAATTTAATAAAGTTTAATAGTAGGTAACAATAATTAATAAAATAATATATCAAAAATAAAGCAAAATGCATTTATGTCGATAAAAATAAATTATATAGTTTAAAATTTATTTAAATGCGTTAAAATAAAATAAAATTAAAATATTTTAACTTAATTTAAATTTAAATGAAACAAATAAAGAATAAAATAAATTTAAAAAAAATTTAATAATATGCAATAAATTAAACTGGAACAAAGTAAACACAAATAAAACCATATAAAAAATAAAATAAATATACAACAAAATAATTTTAAATAAAATTTTTGTAAAATAAATTAAATTTCTATTACTTAAACTAAATTAATTTAAACTTAATTTAATTAAAAATCTAACTTATACCTAATTTAATTTATGTAAATAAAATTAAATCGAAATAAAGGTCATAAAATTATAATAAAATTGTTAATAATTAATATAAAATTTAATTGAAAAATTTGAAATAAAACAGCATATAATGTATTATATTAAATTAAAATAAGTTAAATAAATTAAACTTAAATAGATGCACTTCCATTAAAAAAGAAAAAAAAAAAATAAGGGCTGTCTTCGGCCATGACGAAGTCTTTATACCTTTCATGCACATATCAAATTTATTGCAAGTTACAAAATTCTATTTCCATGATTTTCAGTGTCAATAAAAACTTGCATTTACGACTGTAGAAAACCGAATTTCACGCTCTTAGCAGATGTTTTGGCCGATTTTTGATTGTGACGCAAAAACTCATAACTGGGCTATATGATATAGTATTTCGATTTCGATTACTTTCAGTACCAACATGTAATTTATTATGTATGTGTAGTATGCTAAATTTCACGTTAAATAGTTTTTCGAGCTGTATTAAACCATAATTTTGGTTTTGGGAAAAGTGAAAAAATTAGAACAGTCGGAGACGTAGAAGTTAAAGCTATTTCAGAAACCACCACGTTTCCTCATCAGACTTCTTTCCAGACACCTTTGTTCGAATTGGATTCAAACTTGGCATGACCACAACACAAGCCAATGGTTGAACTATTAGGCTACGTGTGTGCCGGGTTAACTCATTGTTGTTTTTCACTTTTCCCTCTTTCTACATATTCACGGTCAAGCGCTCAGAATTTCTGTAGCTTTAAAGTTGTAATGTAGTTGTTTTTGTGAAAATCTATTAACAAATATTCTAAGACAAAGGCAGCTCTTTCGTAATTCCTAGAAGCTTTTTCAGGTCACTGTTCAGTAGGATTAAATAGATTTTTTGAGCTATATCAGACCATATTTCACGTTTTTAGATATTTTCTGACGGATTTATGACCCAAAATCCGTTCCTATCTGGCCGGTTCCGACAAACGATCGTCTGAACGTATAAATACATCCGCGTACCAAGTTGGGTTGAAATAATTCAAAAACTGAGAAACTAGTTAGCGTTCAAACGGACAGACGGACACACCGAAAAGGAAAGGCGAGATTTATTGCTTAAAAACGATAATCAAAGAAACATGTTCAAAAAACTTTTTTCATAAATGCGTATATATTTATGTATATATGCCTGAGTACATGCATAAAAAAGTAAAAAATCAAATACCAAGAAAATCAAAGCATTTCTCGAAATATTAAAATTTCGAACGTTAGATACCAACCACTGAAGCACATTACCCCAACCTATGTACTTTTCCGCTCCTTGTCTTGTGACTGCTGATTATCATTACGTTAAATAATCATATAAAAATACACACACTAAATGGCTTCAATGAGGATAGAAAAATAAACAGATGAAAAATAAAAAAAACTTTACACAAAACAAATACAAAGAAAGACGAAAAATTAAAATAAAAAAAAGTTTTTGAAGAAAAAAAGCGAAAATAAATTCTTATAAGCAAAAAAAAAAAAATTGAACGCAGTCGAGTGAATATCTACGCGCATTTCATTTCATTTTATTTTATTTTATTAAGCTTAAAAATTTTCTTTGAAGTTTCTGACATTTTATGAGGCAGATTTTGTTGCCTTTTAAACATACGAATAGGTATACATAAATATATATATCCTTAAATACGAGCACAACAATGCAATTTAAGGGCAGTGTGTGTAAATGGGAGTGTAAGGAAGTAAAAGGACAATTGTGCTTGCACATCCATATACGGTTATTTGTATATAATATGTATGTATATATACACGTATATACATTCCATTTTTTCGTTCTCAAATTTTTTCTTTATGATTTTTTTTTACTTCTTCAAAAGTCGTCTTTTTTTCAGTTAAAAAATACCAAAAATAAAGCGACGAAATGAAGGAAGCTAACAAAAATGCGCGCAAACAAAAGTGAAAAGTACACAAAAATAAGCCAAATTATATGCGGTTGTATGAAGAAGGCACAAGCAAGCGCACATACCAATTTTTCTATTGATATTTACATATGTATATGTGTAGTACGCGTATGTGCACGTGTGCAATGAAGCTTCACACAAGGATACCAAAATTAAAAAAAAACATGAAAAAAAATCAACCCTGGAAGGTGTGGCTATCGCGCTTTGTATTTCGTGAGCTCTCATTTTTTTCCCTCCATACTCTGCACTGTGGGGGTAAGTAGAGCCTTAATTCACTCTCAGCGGTGAGTGAGCGGACGGTTGAGAGTTTCTGGGAGCAAAAAATGTCGAAAAACGCGAAAATTTTTGGATGAGAAGAAAAAATATATTAAGAAGCAAATAGTAAAGCTGAGAAAAACAAAATGAAAAAGAATAAAGCGGAAAAACAGAAATAAAGTAGTAAAAGAAAATCGAAATTACGAAAATCGCTGTGCTTTCGTGCGTATGACGGCCAAGCACATTGTCCCGGCTGACACGCACGCACTCGAGTAACGCACAGACGCACACGCTCGCAGGAAATTACTTTCTCGTTACAAATGAGAAATCTCTTAAAGTAGCACCAACACAAATACTTATAGCTATACACGTATAAGTATATCCTGCGGAGTCCCCGTAGCGGTGTGGACAGGTAGCAAGCTGAGCCAAATGGCGAATTATCTCGCTTACAGTTCACCAAATGGCGAGGAGAGCGCTTCGATTTGCGTTCTTTGTCACACACATTTCACTTAGTCAATGAAAAAACAGTGGCAGCAAGCAGCAGCGTAGATCGCGCATCCACGGCAGACGTGCGTAAACAGGCCACTGTGTGTGTGCGTGTGTTTGTGTGTATGTGTGTGTATGTCATAGGCCATTTAAATGCTTCCAGAAGCGTCGCACTTAAATATTCCATTGGAAAGATGCCTACGGTAGCAGCTACTCACCGGCAGGGGGCGTTGTGGTGGTAATAAGGAGCAGAGCTCTTCTGCTTCTAAGTGTGTATGTGTGTGTGTGTGTGAGCTCATATCCTCTCGCAACCACCACCATCAACACTTTCATTTCATTCTCGGAAGATAATTCTAATTGGAAACGGATGTTTGCCTTTAATTATGAATTTATTTAGCACATAATGGTGTCTGGCCAACAACAGCAACAACAACAACAACCGGCAGGTTGCCAAAACATCCTTTGACTTTTAAAATTTCTCAAATTTAATTGCAATTAACAGCCGAAAAAGTAGTAGACAATACAAAAATTAAATACTGCCGCAGACACAGGCGAAGAGGAAGAAGCAAAGGAAGAAGAAGCAGAGTATGTCCTTGACACAATGCGACATTGGCTTGTCCAAGGGAAACAAAAAAAATATATGCCTTCATCCTTCGTGACCACTAATTGTTTGTTACAAGACTAAAATATAGCAATAATAAAGCAAAACGAAAAAGGTAGAAAAACAAACAAACAAACAATCAAATAAACGGACGTGGAAATAAATGAAAAGCGTGAAGTTTCATTTGGTCGGTGGGTAATTACTTTGTGAATCAAGGAAATTGAGCGAAAGCACAATTTTAGAATTTTAAACAGTCCGTCAAGCAAGTAAAGTTGGAGAGGGTAGAACAAGCAAGTGCGACGTAGAGCAAGCAGAAGGAAAGGAAAATGAAAGGTAATCACGTATTTGAGAAATGTTCGAAAATTATATACTACCTTTGATTGGAAGGTATTGAAATAAAAGAACAGAGTTATTAGCTAAAGGAATTTTTCTACGTAGTACAGGATAAGTATAATGTCCGCACAGAATATCGATAAATGTGTAAGATGTGCTTAGATCTTTTTGAGCGGGTATACTCGAGCCAGCGAGCCAGCTTAGTATTAAAGAGCTAGCTTCGATTCCCCGCAGCAACTGCAATGCTTTTCAATGCATGTGACTGAGACTAACTGTTTTATTTGATCTCAGTTACCTCCCTCATGCCCGATTTAGCGACTGAGGTATTCAAAAAACGGCGTTGAAGAGCTGACAAGATGCATGTATCAACTTCTTTGCAGAATATGGTCAGACCATTGGACTTTAACAGTGTGACTTTAGACCCGGTAAGTCCACCATTGAGCAGATGTTCACCATGCACCAAAACTTGCAGAAGCCATACCGAAAATCTCACTTCAGAAGTACTTCGAGGATTCGAAAAAACATTGGTACAAGTGTAGTATATCCGAAGGGGACTACTTTGAAGGGGACAAAATAGATATTGATGAATAAGTAAGTACTTTTAAAAAAAATCAAAATTCACCTTTTCCTTTGAACACACCTCGTATGCCTTAAAAGCTAAGCAGAAGATCAGAGGGAAAAGAATAGATACTCGTATATACCACATTTTCATCGATTCAAAGTTGCCTTCGACAGCACCAAAAGGATCTGCCTCTATGCTGCTATGTCTGAGCTTGTCTGAATTGGGAAGAACCTCTCCGAGTCGTTCGACACAAAACGAGATCGCGCTGGTGGAAGCAGAGGAACAGAAGACCTCAACGCCGTTGAAGTCCATTGAAAAGATGAAGTTCATAGGGGCCTGGTTTCGGAATGTATGACGCGCTATTGCTGATTCAGGATGTAATCGCTTAAGCGGTGCCTACGCCATTGTAGTTGTTGCCTCAAATTAAATAATTTCACTATCAGATATTGTGGTTGCAGATAATTGGCGTTGTTGTTATTGTAGCGGCTGCGCCAACCCCGTCTAGGGTTAGGCAAGTTTAGCTATAGTCATCGAAGTCGTCTAACGGGAGGCCCAAGAAACGTTCTGTTTCGGCGGGTTCGGACCAGAAAGAGAGGGGTGTTAGAAGAGTCGGGTTAAGTGGGCATGCACAGAGGTGGTTAGTGCCGTGCGGCGATTCGTTGCATGCGGGATATGCGTTGGATATGTCAGGATCGAGTTTGGATAGGTAGGAGTTAAGCCTGTTACAGTATCCAGATATTAATTGTGCCAGGGTTACACGTGTCTCTCAAGGCAGCTCGATCTCTTGTTCGCTATGGCTGGTGATTGGGCTCTGAGAACACCTTTCACGGGAAGAGAGTTCACAAAGGTGTTAACGGACTCTGGGTGAATGTTAATGGACTCTCCTTCCTGATGTGCTTAGGTGGTAGTTCAGCTTCCAATAAGTATCTGTTGGGATAATCCAAACGGTAGCATCCCAGCAGATATTGCTTACATAGCATAACATTATGCTCCTATAAAGGGCGTAATAGGGCATGGTTGACAGGATATAGTACGATTGAAATGATCTGAATGAAACCTTAATTCTTTGTAAGGGTGGTGCCATTTGGAGAAATTCATGTAAGTAGGAAAAGCTGCCTGCCTGTGAGAGGCCAGAAACGATTTTTATGCATAGATTAACCAGCCCACGACTTCTCGCCTTAGATCAAGTATCCTCTGGCTAACCAAGAATTAACTACTTTAGAGAAAGCGAAGTCAATTATTTCCTTTGAAAGGTAAATAAAATCAATTTTAGTCGAAAGCGGAGTTCACACTTTCGTCAATTCAGCATCTAAGGCCGTGCAATTACTCGCACACAGCAGTTTCAATCTTGCCTTGTTTTTTGAAGATGATTTCTCAGGACTTGATCCGCCAACATACCTACAAAGATAACAGTTTGGTCTGCTTGTAATGTACGCTGTTCCACTATAGTTCCGTTGTACGCCCTACATTGGAAATGCTTCCTAAGTCCTTTAGAGTCCACTGGTTTCACTGAAAGACCTGAGTCATTTCATGCGTTTTGTCGTTACTATCTACATCCGTGCAACTTGGGACCCTAGTGATCTCCACTATACTAGTCTGCTTCAGTGACGGACTATTATTTGCCTAATTGTATGTTATCAGACATTTGGTCCTTATGTTCCCGTATGATCGAATAGGAAGCGATCAGGAAATCTGAAGTCCTAAAACCCCAATTATAACCGATTATTTGTGTTCACTCGGGATTAAAAGGGGAAATCCTTCGAAGGCTACTTAGGTTTAAATGGTAGAAGCCGGGACTGGACAAGAAATCAATGAAATTTTTTCAACAGTTCCATTTCCAACCAAAAAAAGGGACTCATCAAATAATACGTTTTTAGCTAGTAATACCTCGAAGCAGTTAGACTGCCATCGTTCCAATGATCAATGTTGCTGGCACAGCCCGCCTTATAAGAGCTATATATACTATCCAGCTTTACGAATCCCCCTGCCCGGGTAGTGCTGGAAAAAATCATGCTGAAATGGAAATGTTCTTCGCGAGAACGATTGATTTATTGAGAGTTTTTAACGAGACAACTACCGAATTTGTTGTTCCGGAGATTTCCAAATCGAAACAATTAAAGGCCAAAATGCGTCTTAGTCCTATTGCTTTATATTTACGGGATTGTGAACCGGTTAGAACGCGCATCCACAAAAATATTTACAGAAAAAAATATGTATATGTTCCTTCAAGGCGCGCTAAGAATTTCCATCGCTCAATTAAATAATTAAGATATTTCCTTGACAC
This sequence comes from Neoceratitis asiatica, assembly GCA_030068015.2. NCBI lineage: Eukaryota > Metazoa > Arthropoda > Insecta > Diptera > Tephritidae > Neoceratitis > Neoceratitis asiatica. The sequence continues at coordinate 49,986,897 of CM061526.1, read as the reverse complement.
ATTACGGCCAACATGAATTTAAACATGAAAACACGCAAATGAAAAAAACCCAAAGCATTTGAAATAATCCAAATGTTCTTCGTTTCTCTAGTCGATTGTCAACGATTTCACATCGTTTGCTTTGCATTACTTTTTGTTTTAACTGCCATCGCCTCGCTGAAGCTGCTAATGATGATGTCGACGTGGCCAAGAGCAATTTTTGAAATTAAAAAACATAGGTATACACGTCCTTGCAACCGACTAACAAACACATCGACTAAAGCAAAATTAGAAAAAAAAAATCAGCTTCAACACCCACACAGAAGTGCCTGTCTTAACACTCACTTATTACATTAACGACTCTGATCCGCCCTCGTAATGAATACCCAGCGCCACCTCTTTGTATACTTCAACACTCACTAAATTCCATTATTGGTCTCTGACCACTGCTTTCATTATTCCACTTAAGCTGAGCTGGTGTCTTCTTCTTCTTCGAACTACCTCTGTCGTCTTGTAGGCTGAACGCACACTTTGCTGCCGCCGTGACGCCTGCCGTAATTAGATGTAACGGATATTATAATTGGTGTTAAATTGCGGTTTGTTTTACGACTTGTGGCTATAAAATTTAGAGCAGAAAAAATGAAGAAGGAAAAAATGAAGCAATAAGAAATATGAAATATTGTGTGGCTTACCGCATGGCTTCTCTGTTGTTGTTTTTATTTTTTACTCGATGTTAAATATTTTGTAATGATTGCTGTTTTTCATCGCCATTATTGCAATTGGCATTAGTCACCACCTCTTCATGCTCTCACGCACATTTCATTGTGGAAATTTCATTTTTGGAAGTTCTGTTTATTATTATGATTTTCTTTCAGTAATTGATTATAAGAATGGTAGGTTGAGAGCTACTTGAATATGAGAAAAAATTCTATAGGTCAGAAGTGTAAATTAAAAACGATTTTTTTTTCTCGAATAGAATCTCTAGTAATTTCACGCTAATATTTCTTCGAAAACACATTTTATTTTACATAATCACATTTAACTTTGTGGTTATAAGTGAATGAGCTTTATTACAACAAAGAAAAATTGGTAGAAGTCACAGCTGTTTCGGAGATCACCACATCTCCCCATCAGACTTCTTTTGCCAGGAATCGAACCGACGGTTTCTGACATCACAGGCGAGTGCTCTACAACTAAGCCAACGTCTGCCACGTAATCTATTGTTATATTATTCAAATTTTTACTAACCAACAACTATTAATAGCGCTCCATTAACAATAAAGGATGATCCAAGTAGAGCTACTTTTTTCAATAGCCTTCTTTTGACAGATCACGCGTGAGTCGTGTCAAGCTGTCTTGTTATTTTTGTTCAGTATTGTTTAGCATTTCGTCATGGAAAGACTTAGGCCTGTACAAAGTTTACAAATCATTCAACTTTATTACGAAAATTCACATTCTGTAAAGAATACTACACGAAGACCATGGACAGCCGATTCGACGTCGTTCGCAGCAACTCGGATAGACGTAGGGAAAGACTTGGCTCATTTTACATCGAGATCTTAAAGCGAAAGCATACAGAATACAGCTTGTGCAAGAACTGAAGCCACTCGACACCTTCCAAAGCGATATCGCTTCGCTCTATGGCCTCTTAAAAGTTCCAAGAAGATCCGATGTTTCTGAGCCAAATTTTGTTCAGTGATGAGGCCCATTTCTGGCTCAATGGGTATGTAAACAATCGAAATTGGCGCATTTGGGACGAAGAGCAACCTGAAAAGATTCAAGACCTGACATTTCAAACAGAAAAAACAACGGTTTGGCGTCGTTTGTGGACCGGTGGAATCATCGTCCATATTTCTCATATTTCTCCAAAAATGATGCCGGTTAGAACGTAACCATCAATGCCGACCGTTAGCGCGCAATGGTAATCGACTATTTGATGCCCGAAATTGAAGCTCGTGATCTCCGCGACATTTGGTTTCAACAAGACTATGCCACTTCCCACACATCGCACCAACCAATGGATTTATTGAGAGAACACTTCGGTGAGCAGATAATTTCACGTTTTGGACCCGTTTTGGGTCGATTGGCCGCCGAGATCGTGTGATGTCAAATCGTTAGACTTTTTCCTTTGGGGATACGTAAAGTCTAAAGTCTATGGGGACAATCTCGCTTCGATTCAGCCCTTAGAGAAAAACGTCACGCGTGTCAGTCGCCAGTTACCAGTCGAAATGCTCGAACGAGTCATCGAAAATTGGATTCAACGGATGGATCAGGCGTAACCGCGGGCAACATTTGAAAGAGATAATCTCCAAAAAATAAATGCCAAAGAATGTTCTTTAAAAAGTAGGGAACCTCCAAACGGATCACCCTTTATATATGTAGAAATATATTGTATTTATTTTATTTGAACATATTTATTTATTTATATTGTATATATTTTTTTCTTTGTTTTCTTTTATTTATTTTTCTTTTAATTAATTTTTTAATTTTATTTTACCATTTTTATTTTTTTATTAAAACTCAATTTTGTAAATTTTTTGCTAATATTAATTTATTATTACCTTTTTTGGTTAATTTATTTTATTTTGATTATTATTTTTAAGTCTAAATGAATTATATTATTTTATTTTTACATGATTTTATCGAATTATTTTATTTTATTACATATGACTACGTTTTATATTGTTTTAATAAATTTATTTAATTTAAATTCATTTGATTTTAATTTTTTATTCTATAATATTTTATTTATTAGAACCTTTCGTTTTATTTATTTTCATTTAAAATGATTTTTTAATTAATTTTGTTTAATTTTAAATTACTTAATTTTATTTTATTTTAGCTAACTTTCTTTTACTTAATTTTTAATATTACTCATTTTTTATTTTTTATTTTGTTTTTTTATTTTTTTATTTTATTAAATAATGTTTCACTTTTTTATCTTGTTATTTTTTATATTTTTATTTATTTATCTTTTTTTCTTTAATTTTATTTGATTTAGCTTTATTATATTATTAATTATTTTATTTTATTATTTTTAATTTATTTATTTAATTTCATTAATCTCATTATAATTTTTCATCTTAAGTTGTTGTGTTTGACAAATATTTTATTATTTATTTTATTATATTATATTTCATCTAATTTTCTTTCGTCTCATTTTGTTTATTTTATTTATTTATATTCTCAAAGAAGAAGGTATATTCACTGCTTACGCGATTATAGCCGAGTTAATAATAGCTCGCTACTCCTTCATTCTATTCGCTGTTTGGTGCCAGTTGGAAATACCAAGTGAAACCATGTCCCTCTTCCCTTGACCCTTCAAACTGAGTGGATCCTTCCTCTGCTTCCACCGGAAGTTACTCCATCGAATACTTTCAAAGCAACAGTGTTTTCATCCATTCGGAAGAGATGACCTAGAACGCATAGCCGTTAACCCTTTATTCGCTGAACTATTTCAATGTCGCCGTATAACTCGTACAGCTGATCGTTCCGTCGTCTATTCAACTTTGCCAAAGCTCAACGGACCACAAATCGAAACTGTTTTTGCCGACTCATCGGATGTCGAGATCGTTCAAGCTTCAGCACCAACAGGATGGGGCATTCCTAATTTGTCTCTTTAAATCATTGCCTTACTTTATGATTATTTTGTAAATTGCAGAAGGCTCATAAGCTCAAAATTTTCTTCTTCTTATTTGAGAATTCAATCTTAAATTAGCAAAGAAACAATTAAAACGTGCTTCCAAATATGATGGTCTTGATCTTAGTTAAATTTAAGATTTATCTTTCAGTTTTCATTTTATCAATTTTTTTTTCTGATCGAATTTTTTCGAATTCGATATCAAAGACTTCATACAGAATACACTTCATCCATTTGTTGCATGCATGCTGAAGTGACTTTTCTTACTACTAGTTGAATTTCCTCATTTTTTTGCCTTTCTAAGATTGTTGATTCACAAAAAAAAAATCAAATTATAATTAATTTCGCTTTATAGGCCCTATGTTGAACTTAGGGACGTTTGGGAATATGTATATATATATATATATATATATATATATATATATATATATATATATATATATAAATGGAGGCAAAAACAATTCAGACGTACCGGTGAAATATTTCACTATCAAGAAGACATTGATATGGTTGAATACACTAACATTTTACTTAGATTTTAAGATGATGTGAAAAACTAAGGCTTGTCGTTTTCCACGTGGGACTCGTGGCCATTAAAAAAGCCCTGCTTACCATCTGATTTTGGCACAGGCCTGAGAAATTGCAGCAATATGGAACTAGATGTAATACGTATACTAGGAAAAGATCAGTTGTTATCTTTACCAAAAACGGCAACCCTTACACAAACTGGTGGCGTCTATATTTGATTTAAACTAAAACAGTAGCTTTTAAGGCATACGAGATGTGTTCAAAGGAAAAGGTGAATTTTGATTTTTTTTAAAAGTACTTACTTATTCATCAATATCTATTTTGTCCCCTTCAAAGTAGTCCCCCTCGGATATACTACACTTGTACCAATGTTTTTTCGAATCCTCGAAGTACTTCTGAAGTGAGATTTTCGGTATGGCTATCTTTATTCGATTCTGACTTGATCTTATCAATTGTGGTAAAACGCTATCCTTTGGGTTGAGGCATGGTTGCGGTTTTGTTATTGGCCAAAAAATCACGAATAAGCATTGATGTGTGAGCTGGTGCATTATCGTGATGCAGAATCCACGATTTGTTTTTCCACAGTTCCGATCGCTTGAGCTGTATTGCTTCACGCAAACGTTCCTTTTAGTATTCCTTATTAACTGTACGACCTTTTGGCAGAAGCTCACGATTCACCCACCATTGTAATCGAAGAAAACAGTGAGCAAAACCTTCCCCTTTTCCTTTGAACATACCTCGTACGTTGGTAGTAGTCTTCGACTGGATGCAAGTTTAGCTAAACTTTTAGGAATAAGGATGTGAAGGAATGTGATTATTTTTATTTATTTTCCTTAGACAACTTATAAAATGAGAAACAAATACTTTACAGCATCAGTCCTTTTAGCATGATAAAATTAAAGAAAATAGTATTTGGGTTAAGCAATGGAAAAAACGCCTTTCGCTTTTTTTCGAGTAATTTTATACTACGAACATACGCTTCTTTTTACAAGCTATAAGAGAGAAGCGTTGGTCAGATTGTAGCAATTTATTTTTAATTGAAGGTTTTATATTTGAATTTGGAAATACCTTTTTAAGTGTGGCGTAGAGGCAGTTTCAGCTTTAAGGTCGATGAAAATGTGATGTGTACCGATTCTTTACTTTCGCGTCTTCTCCGAAATTTGGTGCATGGTGAACATCAGTTCAATGGACTTACTAAGAAAAGTGCAATCAATTTGTTGACGGTGAGCTTAAATATTTCTCACATTACTTCAGATAGGACCTTATATGAGCTATTGAAGAGGCTTATCCCACGATAATTGGTGCAGATTGTGGGATCTTCCTTTTTTCTACAGATAAAACTTAGGTTCCAGTCCTCGGGCACGCTTTCCTCCGAACATATTCTGCAAGGAAGCTGATGAATGCAACTTGTCAGTTCCGAAACAGCTGTCACTTCTACCAATTTTTCTTTGTTGTATAACAAAATATTCAATTAAAAATATTTTTTCTAACAAAAATAGGCCTTCGAATACAGCATTTACTTATAACCAAAAAAAAAACTTTTATTTTTTTCTTTGAAATTTTAGAAATATCCAAGTGAGTGCTCAAAACCTTTGGAGGCAGTACATTAAAATTTTAAACATCACTGACGTATTTCCAAGCAAACAATGTACGAACATCTCATTTCAAATTTCAAACATTTCAAAACTTTTCATATTTTGAGTCATAAAAAATCAACGAAAAATGAAAATTCAAAAGTAAAAACAATTGAAATATGCAAATGCATATAAACAATTGAAAACACTCGAGAACACATTTAAAAGTGCAATTCTCTAGCGCACAAAAAAAAAACACACACACAAAGATGTATGCATGCACACATACATATGCGCATAGTATATAAAAGCCATGATACAACACTTATCGGCACACAGAGTCAAACCGCTAAGTGAAAATTCGCAAAAGGTAGATGCCGACATGCATACATACAAACATAAATGTGGATTTAAGTGTCTATAGAAATGTGTATATGTATGTTCGAATTTGCCAAGGTGAGTGCGAATATTTTTTCGCTTAATGCATTTCCGTTGTGTGTGTGTGTAAAGTTTAAAGCCTTTCACATTCGCTATGCCATAATGGCATGCCAACCAACATCAATCAAATCTAAAATGCATATTTTACACACACACGCAAGCTATCAACTTTTCAAGCATTGCAAATCACAAAAACTTTTATTACATTTTACTCCTCATTTATGTAAATACTTTAGGCACAAAACAGATTTGCATTTGCCCTCCGTTAGTACGCGCAATGCAAAAATTGAAATATAATAACCAGTGTTGGAACCAACAGCAACAGGCATCACATTATACAATAACATACACATAACAACAACATAAATTTACAGTTATATACCTTTCACTCTATGAGGTGTGAATATTTTCCAACTGTTGCTAATTTGATTAGAGTAATAAAAACAACAACTACGTCAATCTTGCTACCCATTTGATGGTGAAATGCAACCACACACAGATGGAGCAAGAGAAAGGGAAAGCGGGAAGGAGAGAAAGAGGGGTGTGTCGAAAGGTGTGTGTTTTGCTGAATTTTGCAAACTTATGCAAATTCCTATTTATTCATTTTTTTTTTAATTTAAACAAATCCTGTTAAGTGTAACAATGAACGGGCGCGCCACCGCAGTGCATACATATGCAGAAATAAATTCCCATTGAGAGGCGGAGTTTTGTTTTTTAACTGCATATAATTTTCTCAGTGGGTATTTATATAGAAAAGTGAAAGTAAAATTTGATCTGAATTTTTTAGTTAAACATTTTTTTTAAGGTTTTTTTTTTTTGCAAATTTTGGATTCAACCACTTTTGGGGAAACAAAAAAAATATATAAATATATATATTACCCTTTAAATAAAGTACAACGAAATCCAAATTCATTTTTGAATGAAAATTGGCGCCTAGCTGTTCTGACACAAATTGTTCCATTATCACAAAAAAAATATAATCACAAGCTCAAAGCAAACAAATGCATATTAATAACTAAACAAAAATTTTTTACGAAAATTAAAAAAGGCAAAAACAAAAAAAAAAAAGTTGACTTTGTATAATAAAATAGACTTTCTATAAAAACTCATAAAATTCAAATCAGAGCAATATGTAAACTATTTATAAATAAAGAGGTACTTTTTCAATAGCCTTTTTTTTTGACAGATCACGCGTGAGCCGTGTCAAGTTGTCATGTCATTTTTGTTCAGTATTGTTTGGCATAGAAAGACTCACGCCTGCACAATGTTTTCAAATCAATCAACTTTATTACGAAAATTTACGTTCTGTAAAGAATGTGTTTCGCGCGTTTCGCTCAACTTATGGTCAACATAATCGGCCTACTGAGCGTACTATTTGCAACACCATCACCCATCTTAAGACCCAGCATTCATTATTGGATAATATTCGACCGAATAGAACAAGTCCAGCACGCAGTGAAGAAAATATATCGGCCGTAGCTGAGAGTGTACACGAAGACCGTGGAGAGTCGATTTGACGCCGTTCGCAGCAACTCGGACTGACATATGGAACGACTTGGCGCATTTTACGCTGTCATCTTACATTTAAAGCATAAAAAATACAGCTTGTGCAAGAACTGAAGCCTCTCGACCTTCCCAAGCGACATCGCTTCGCTCTATGGGCTCTTGAAAAACTCCAAGAAACTCCAACGTTTTCGAGCCAAATTTTGTTCAGCGATGATGCCCATTTCTTGCTCAATGAGTATGTAAGCAAGCAAAAGTACCGCATTTTTGATGAAAAGCAATCTCAGGAGATTGAAGAGCTGTCATTTTATCCAGAAAAAACAAAGGGTTGGTGTGGTTTATGGAGCGGTGGAATCATCGGTCCATAGTTCTTCAAAAATGATGCCGGTGAGAAGGTACCTGTCAATGGCGACCGTTATCGCGCCATGATAACCGACTATTTGATGTCTGAAATTGAAGCTCGTGATCTCCGCGACATTTGGTTTCAACAAGACTATGCCACTTCCCACACATCGCATCAATCAATGGATTTAAATCAAAAATAAATGCCAAAGAATTTTCTTTCGAATGATAATAATCATTCCCCATTAAATTTTTAATTTTAAGTATATTTTCTTTAAAATAAAAATTGGTTCATCCGTTATAAAAAATTATGTTTAATAAATTCTTAAAAGGCAAATATTGTGCAGGGAAGCCAAATCAAAGATCTTTGTCTAAGGCCCAAGCTCCCTACACTTTATAGCCTCACACCGAACCTCACTATCGGGTTATCGTTTTAGACTTTCGTTATGTGGAGACTTATTAATGCAATGTTCTGAAAACTGGGGGTCAAGAAAAAAATCGATATAATTTGAAAGCCATCCTGGTAACGGTTTCCGTTTGGAGTTTCTAGAGGGATGAATAGGATTTATATTTACTTGAATAGCTAAGCTAAAGAATTGAATATTCAAAAAGGAGCACTCCCGACGAGTAATCCCGACTTTCAAAATCCGACAATACACAAACCAGACAATTAAAAAAATTCAAACAAAACACAATCTTGACACTACTTAAAACAAACATAAAGAAATCTTGGTCAGACAAAATACAGATAACACCATATAGGGACAAGACAAAAGCGCGAGAATATAAAATTCTGGCAAGATCAAATCCCGACAGCAATAGCTTTGAGGCGATTTTCGTTCGAGATCCTCCTCCAATTTGTGGTTTTGGTTTATTTCGTGGCAGAAATATACTTGGAAAGCTTGGAAATATCTGCCGAGGGGCAACCGTAATTAGAAATATAAATTTTCTATAATTTTATGCTAACCCCTTTGGCCGAGCAACAAATGGAATGGCTTGGATTATAAGAACACACTAAGAACAACTACGGACACAAATTAAAAAAAAAATTTTTTTTTTGATATATTAAGGTGTGTGTTGTTAAATTTACAAAAAAAATGTCAAAAAAAGTTATGGCAATTCTTTTGTGGTTAGTTTGTTAACACACATCATTAGTTTGTGAATTATAGTATTTTAAGTGACGAAACTTTTGTTTTTGTGAAAAAAATGGGTAAAAAGGAATTTCCAGTGTCGATAAAATATTGTTTTCTGAAGGGGAAAAATACAGTTGAAGCAAAAACTTGGCTTGATGACGAGTTATCGGACGCTGCTCCTGGAAAATCAACTAGCAGTTGGTGCCTAAAAGAGGTTATTACCGACGAAAACAAAAAATGTTCAAGCGTAATAAACTCGAGTTTTTTTCACTGATATGTGACAGTGGATATGGCTTGACGTAAGCAGTTATTTAGTGAGCTGACTACCCGGTTAATCGCCAAAGTATTCAAAAATTATGGATCCGTAGCATTTGAGCTTAACAGATACTTCTCTCTATTTATGGCTTCTAAGTATGTTCCCACAGAACTCTTCATAAAACCTGATTTAAAAAGCTGAAATTATTTTGTTTGACAAGAGTGGATTACTTGCCTTCCATAGTCAACCGCTAGTCTGAACTAGCGTACAGCGCCAGAAATAAAAATTTCCGTAATTCAGGCCATCTTATCATATCGAAAAATGCTTCAATATTTTTTAATGCTGGATTTTGAAGTAATGAGCAAAAAAAGTATTTAAAAGTTAAAAAATATTCAAATCAAAATTTTTAATATATATAAATAAGTGATTTGTGGCTTTTGGGCTTCCTATATGCTATGTTCCGTTGAATAAATGTTCCCACGATTATCCTTTTCTTCCAAAGGATGCCATGTACAAGTTTTTGTACATTCACTTTCGCGCTTATTTTCATATGTACCTTTGCATGTATGTATATATGTACAGCTCTGCGTATTAAACTGATCATTCTTTCACTTTCGACATTTGGTCCATCAACTCACTTGAATACAAAGTTTTCTCAGGCACACACTACCAACTAGTCGACACGAATGTCCTTTGCATAATTGTTTCCTTCATAAAATCTTTGTTTGACAGGAAGTTCTTCATATATTACGCGCATCCTTTCTTCTCAATGCAAATCCTTTTCTTAATTTTTTTTTTTTTCACTAACATCAATGCCACAAATGATATTTACGTGGAATAATTTCCCATTCACTTATGTTTGTATGTACAAATATACAAGTAAATGTAAATCAGAGGCAAAGTGTTGAGTTGAATGAACATTCAATAACAGCGTTGTCCTTTTTCCAACTCAATCCTTTTGTTATTTTAATTAGGCGTACATATTATCATAACCCATACTCTTCGGTTGCCACCGTCGGCACTTAATTCATTTTGTTTCTTCAAACGGTGAATGTTTAATAGTTTGTACGTATGTATATGAGACGGCATTTCTATTAGAATTTAAGAGTCAGCATACCCTTGGAGAATTTTAAAAACATTAAAAATTTCAGTACCTTCGGTTCACACGCAGCGATAAGACGTGGCAACTGACAAGGATTTACGAATTTTTGTGGTTTAAAAAATTATTATCAATTCTTATATGGAAATTAATCTTTCTTTCATAATATTTGATGCTGTGTTTTTGAAAATTAAAATAAATAAAGTTTGACGAATGAAAATATTTGGGAAAAAAATAAATTCTCTATGGAAGAATATGCGTAAGAGTCTTCAATTCCTAATTAAAATAATTAAAGAAAAAAAATATATATATAAAAAGGATAAATTAAAAATATAAAGTGAATTATCATGGTTAAAGTAACTTGTGATTAAATCAATATAGCGATCTCTGCTAGTGGAGGTAACAATGACTTGAAACAAAGCTCGGTCAATATTTCAACAAAATTACAGAAAAAACATATATAGTTTGGTAGTGGAAGTCCTCCTCTTCCTCTGCAATCATCAGCGTGTACTACATCAACTACTTTCAAAGGACAAAATGTCCTAGCAAGCAAATCCGCTGTTTCTTGATTCGCTGAACTATGTCATCGTCGTCGTATAGCTCATCGTTCCATCGTCTGCGGTATGCGCCATCGCTAGGGCCGATACATTGACGAACATCCCTACGAAAGGAGGTGTGCTTTACTCCTTAACCTTGTGCACTTTACAGGCTACGACAGTTTGGCTGCAGAGCATATGTGTATTAGATATGTTATTTAAGATTGAATTAAAAACGAAAAATGGTTTAAATCTTTGGAGAAATAGGCGTAATCTCTTTCCAGCACATTTTACTCGCCTCAAAGTTCACATGCGTAGTTCATCTTTTTCCAATACCTTCTTCTACAAGTAACATGTTAAACATTCCATTCAAGCCTAGCACCGTCGGTAAACCAACGCAGAAAGCATTCAATATTATTACAAAAAAAACTCAAAATTCAAATATTTCGAAATTGTCTAGTGTCTTGGAACTGTTTGAAAGAATCATTAAAGATAAAAAGCATTTTGCGACTAAAAGAGTTTGGTTTTACCAAACCAGCATGGATCACCAATCTCGAACCTGACAGTTTTTTAGCGTATTTTGTATTTTTTACTTTTTGTCTTTTCTTTTTCTGCTGCACTTCAGGGGAATTGTGCCTACACCCATTTTCTCAAAATCATTTGATTAAGTTTAACCCTGTTCGTTTATATATATATAAGCCTGCTCGTTTGGGATTTCGTTCAACTATTTAGTTTGGATGAAGTCTTATTTATCCCAACGAACTTGCGTTGCTACAATTGGCTGATTCTCCCCTGAAACCTTTAATGCGTCTTCTGGTGTTCCCCAAAGTAGTATCTTAGGCCAATTATTTTCTTACTCTTCTCGTTAATGATATTTGTAAGTAGTTGCTTTAAATTTGCGTTGTTTCTGCTTTACGCAGATGATCAAAGATTACGAATCCTGACCATGCTACAAGTCTTAAGCTTTAAAAAAAAAATTAATAGTTTACAAGTTTGTGTCTTCTCGGCTTTTTATACATTTCATTAATATGAAATTGCATATTAACTTTAGTTGGAAATATGTAAATAGCAGAAGGAGAGGAGATAAACCCACCAAAATTTATACCGATCGTATCAGTATGACGAGCTGAGTTGCTATGTCCGCTGTCCGTTCGTCTATTTGAAGGCAAACTACTCTCTCAGTTTTTGATATATTCCAACGAAACTTAGTATGCTGGTATAATTGACGTAAATTATTGATAATTTGTCGAAACCATCCGGATCGGTCCACTACATCATGTAGCTTCCGTCTAAAAGACTTGTTCAGATATGTGATTTTGAGTTACAAATACTTCAAAAAAGCACTTACGAGCGTCAATTTTGATATTCTATACAGGTAAATTCGAAAAAAAAATGGGTACCTAAGGACGTAAAGTTTTTTATTCTACGCCCTTAAACTCAAAGTACTGACACTGAAAATCATCGAAATCGAATTCTACGATTTACATAAATTTATGACCGAAAACTTTACTTTTTTCTTGTTTTAAAAATCAAAAAGTGTTTGAATGTTACTTACGCGAAAATACTGAATATCTTACCGACCTCCTCATATATTTCTCACACTTTTTAGTAAGTTCGGACAAGAGTAAAGCCTAATTTATACGACAAAATTTGCTTTTAATAACCATATTAATTTTGTTATTTCAATAGCTTACTCAGTGCCAAAGTTTGTGAGGTGAAATAGCTTAAAATTTTCCGACCCATATAACCTAAAATTGTTAGATGCATCTTAGGTTCGTTCAAATTTTAAATATGCTGCTTTCATCTAGAGACCAAGTCTTAAATTTAAAGGATGCAAAACATATATCATAAGTTTGATTTACGTTCGCTGATTCTATTACCTTCTATGAACGTCACTTCCTTTTAATTTGAAATTTTTGGAAGCAAGAAGATCGAAAACCTCACTTTTTTTGCTTATCAAATCAGCAGAGGTGACATTGATTCCTCTTAACTTTTCAATATAATTAATTTTAATAATAAAGGGTTTTCCAATAGGGATAATATGATTTGTGAATGTCGTTTTGGCCATTTTTAATATGTCTATAATTTCGAGCATACATTTTCTTTACAGGGTTATCGATTACGGGGTTACCGAATTATTGCGAGAAAGGTTTGGAGATTCGATTAGTTCAAGGAATTGTGACATTGAATGGTCTCCAAGAAGTTGTGATTTAAGACCATTAGACTACTTATTCTGGGGTTATTTGAAGTCATTGGTCTTGAGCGATGAACCAGTTTCTCTTCAAGCTTTAAAAGTCAATATTGAACATGCTATTCATGATATACGACTTGATTTAGTGCGAAAAAGTGCTCAAAAATTGGATTCATCGAATTCGTTCCTGCAAAAAAAAGTCGTGGATGCCATTTGAATCACGTTATATTCAGAACTTATTGTATCGATTGTACATCACATTAAATATAAGATATTTGAATTTCCTTAACAATTAGTGTGTTTTTTTTTTAAATAAATCATATCACTCTTATTGGAAACCCCTATATAATTTGTGTAATCTTAGCAAATATTTGTCTTTTTAAAAATTGAATGTAAGTTGGAGTATTCGCTTAAATATCCACTTGTTCGAGACTTAAAAGAATTATTAAATTGAGTTCGATTCAACTCGACTTCAACTTAATATTTCAGTCCCGAAGAGTGTAACTCACATATTTTAAATATGGCGTGTAAATTTTTCAATTATTCCAAATTGTTAATTATTTAAATAGTCTATAAGAAATCATTGTTTATAGATTAAATAAATAAATAAATAAGTATAAACAAAAATGAAAAATGTCTTAATTCTCTTAAAGCAGCAACCCAAAAATAATGTATTAAGTACAAACAGTTATTATTTCTGTAAAATCCTGTCGTTTTTGTGCCGCAATAAATCATACAAAATTATAAAACAATACTTAAGGGTGAATATCCTTTTCGTGAGCACACAACGAACAAAGTGCATATGAATGAGTGTGAGTACACAACGAATACAACAGCGAGAGCAACTTCGTCGCCATTGTTTTTGGGCCGGCAACCGTACTTCACGCGTACAGTTCGCCACAAATGCATATGTATATGAAAATGCAACTATTTTATAATAATAATAATAATGGCAACAGCAGAGAGGATCACATTTTTTTTTTCGTTAGCAGGAAACGTGAGCAATAGCAACAAGGTTGGCAGCCGCTCAGGAAAAAGCGTAGTAAATCCATTGAATATTGTGTAAGCATATGCAAATTATTATTTTTTTTTCTCACATCTTTTTCGCTGCTTTCTGACGGCGTAAATGGCAACGGGCAAGGCTTAGGTTGTGGTGCTTATGATTACAGGACACGCTACCTGGTTGGGTGAGTTGGCTCACGGGCTGTTTTGTGCATTATTATAATTTTTTTTTGTACAAAAAAAAACTGGTTGCGGTGAAAAAAAATAAAAATTTTGAACTTCGAAAAACTAAAAAAAAAGATTCAAAAAGTTAAAAAAATATGGAAATTCAATAAAAAATAGAAAAGGGTAAATACATATAACTTGATATAATAGCGTTACTGATTCAATGTTTGTTTTGAGCGATTTTAGTATTCAAACTGTAATCTTCAATATGTATCACGGAACTCTTTAAGAGCATCGTATAACAAAATTTTAGAAGAGAGGACTGAACTCGGCCTATATCAAGTAAATGTATTGAAAACTAAGTCTGGCAATATTCTTGATCGGGTTTTAATCACTGAAGAAATTTGTTCAGATATTTAGTTTAATTTCTCGAAAGCTAAATTTCAAGATCTTAATAAGGCATTGTCCAAATTACCGTGGCCTATATACAATGAAAAAATCGGTCAAAGCGTTGCGCATTCGAACATAACCCTATTTAATTCATTTGAAAAATATATGCCTAAACGTAGTTTTGTTTATGGTACACTAAAGAATTCAGAGTTTTCAACCTCCTCCATTATATCGAATTGCCAGCATGTCTTTATTAAAGGAAAATCTACAAATACCAATTTACTTGAGTTCACTACTAATATCATCAATGCGTTCCGAAAGTACAACAGCCTTGACCTAATATATACAGACTTCAGCAAAGCTTTTGACAAAGTGTGCCACTCGCTGCTTATCACGATACTTAACTTACCAACCAAAAATTTTACAACGGATCTTCTCATACCTGTATGACCGAACTCAAGGAGTAATGTTAAGAAATTTCTTTTCAGATTCCGTTAATGTTTCTTCAGGAATACCACAGGGTAGCCATCTAGGCCCGATTCTGTTTTTATTATTTATAAACGATATATCTTCTGATATAAAATTTTCTAAAATTTTAATGCATGTGGATGATGTAAAACCTTTTGTCGGCCTGTCGACCCTAAACTGAACTTTAACGTTTACATTGTTGTGACAATCAACAAAGGCAAAGGTATTTTGGCATTTGTAAAATGGTGGTCAAAATAATTCAATGACACTTACGTTACTAAAACTTTATTCCCAATATAAGACCTATTCTGGAATAAGGTTCCGTAATATGGAATCCGAGGTATCAAATCTACTCTGACCGAATAGAACCTATTCAAAAAAACAATTTCTCCTTTTTGCCTTAATAAGTTTGCATTGGGACTCTCAGTGCAATCTTCCTCCTTATACTAGTCGTCTGAAACTTATCAATCTCCGTACTCCTGCCATTCGTAGGGAAATGCTTGTTGTAATTTTCATATTAAAAGTACTAACGGGGTCAATTTCCAGTTCCCTCTTCTTACCAAAATCAATTTTTAACAATTAGGTAAGGAGTAGACTCGACTCTTTGTCGAGGTTTCAAGCAAAATCACTCTCTATCGTTCTCACAGGAGATGCGCTGAAAGTGAACAGAACGGGCTGACGACATGGGCTAACTGCGGCAGGTAAGTGGCCCCAAATTCTAAGTTATCTACAGTAAAAAAACGAAATGTTTCTTTTTACCAGGAGGTATAAACCACCCTTAGTAAAAATTATAAAAATCACTTTTTCTACCGAAGCCAAATATCTTGAAATAATCTTAGATATCAAACTCAGATGGATCCCGAAACACAAAAGACGGAACTAGGAAGGTTATAATCACACTTTACGCTTGGAAAGGAATCATTGGCAAGAGATGGTGTCTAAAACCGAATATTATTCACTGGATATATAATCAGTAGTTAGAGTCATCCTATTCTATTCGAAAAACTATTTTCAGAAACAAACTAGAGAGCGTTCCGCGGTATAAAACTATCAGATATATTCCGACAGCCCTTCTAACCACAATTGACCATGCAAATTTAACTCTTTTCACTCCAAAAAAAAAAAACTGAATGAGACGCGCATCATGATATAGCCCTGGCGTGAACGATAAAGAGCATGTAATCATTCAAGACGGGTTTTGAATCAGTATAACGAGGAGTCTAATAACAGGACGCTGTTTAATGAGGCTTCCCAGCAAGAAAATCGATAACTATTCTTCTTAGTTTTATCGTAGCTGTAGGGATGAAAAGCAGGAAGAATATAAGATTGTCACGCATTTGATAAGGTGATATTAAGTGGACTTAAGTCCGTTGCCCGCACCAACTAAACTCAACTCAATTCTCTTTAGTGGGACACTTTAGGCTAATGCTGGAGTACAAATGCTCCAGTTCTGCTTTTTACAGCCTGGAAAGCCATCAAATATTCATTAAACATAGTCGAACCTTGATTTATTGCATAGCTTCAACTTATGTGAGATTGCAGGGAGGTAGGCTTGTTTGTGGACCCATGCTAGTATTTTTTGGCAGGTGTTTGGAACTCACTTCAACTAGTATATCCATTAAGTAAGATTAAGTTTTCACGATAAGGTGCCTGCAACAGTTTCTTTGCGGAATATGGACGGATGAAAGCTTGCCCGAAAGCACCATCTCTGCGAATAAACAGTTATCGCGTTCGCGACTCGACTCCACAGCAAATTCAGAAGGGATCAGTTTTGTAATACTGATCAGCGCCCCTCAATAGAAGCATTGAGCAAACATGGTTATACAAGCATACACAGCGCAATCACAACACATGATCACACAAAGCCAGCAAATCATGCGCCTTCAATCATAATTCATGTCTGCACATAGCTTGCACAATGCCTGTACTATAGTGCCAATTGGCAGCTCGGCATGAACTCATTACCACCTTGATAAGATTCGAGGCCTTTCTATGGGTCGGGTACCATTTTTAACCACAACCACCACGATATTCCTCGAAGGACCTTACCGCACCAAACAGGTTGGAGTAAGTTTCGCAGACTTCCTGTTTCCCGTGGTACCAGATTTATGTAATGGGTCGGACCTCGTAGACGAAATTACTACCAGTTGAACTTCCATGCCGTTCTGGTGTGTTAACTACCTTATACGAAAGACAAATCCGTTGCCGCAGGTATATTCTTATCCTCCCAGCCCGTGGGGAGCAAGTCACTGTTGATAGTCATAACTACGAAGTCGTAGATAATTTCATCTATCTGGGAACCAGCATCAACAACACCAACAATGTCAGTCTGGAAATCCAACGCAGAATCACTCTTGCCAGCAGGTGCTACTTTGGACGGAGTACGTAATTGAAAAGTAAATACCTCTCTCGACAAGCAGCTCATCATTCCCGCCCTGATATATGGTACAGACGAGATTTCAAATGAAAGGTTTTCCTAAGATTTGTGGTTCTTCTCGCAATGGCAACGATCAATAGCGCAGACGATCGAGCGATGGACTGTATGCCAAAGTACAAGAGATTAGAGTCCACATCTCGTTCAAAAATAGAAGGATTTTATATGTGAGATAAGGCTATTTCTGGACCTATATCAGTCTTTTTCGGCAGGACTCTAGTCCACATTCTGTTGATTAATGGCTAAAATATTCGATCGTGAGTCAAGCGCTTTCTATGATATACTTTTGGTTCAGAAGTGGTGATTTTTAATTTAATCGTCATCCTTATCAGGCTAACTGAGAACAATACCAAATTTATATGCTTAAAAATTGTGTACTTAATACTTCCTTCTGTTAAATTTCAGGAATTCAAATACTTTAAAAAAGATGTTTTAAATAAATTTAAGATTTAAGATATAAGCGGCAAATTACCGCAATTTATTTCTGGTGAATTTTTTTTATCTCTTTTGGTTTCACATTTTCCACTTCTCACTTTTTCCACAAAATTATCCGTTGTGAATTATTTTTTTGTTTCTGTCATCACTTTTCATGTGGATTTACATTTATTCCGCTTTGGGACAAGACAAGCTTTACTAATATCAAATTTTGAATTTCAAGTAATAATTCTTTTCCGCTCGGATAAAGGGCACAACAACAACAGCATTTCGGCGTAATTGAACGCCATTTGCCGCACTTACCCATACACCTTGCCTTCGCAGAACCATTTTCAACATTTAAATTGCCAAGTAGACCACCGTATGCTACCTCAAGAGTGATATTTTTTTGTTAGATTTTTGCGTAAATGCATATAAAATACATTTACATGATTGCTAGAGCCAAAAACGGCCATGAGGTTGAGAGGCATGAACAAGTGGGTACAGTAGATGCCTCCCACCCACACTCTTCATGTCCGGTAATACTTTTATTTCGCCTCCGCCTGCGTTGAGACGCGTGCAATTTCACATTTGTGGTTGAATTCGGTACAATTTCGTTCGTAGTTTGCATTTGTTTTGGGCGCTCAAGCATACACCCAATTGTGTTTATATCCGAGTGCCATTACTCCAGACACGGAAGGTAAAGTAATATATTTCCGCGCGAATAAACAGACTGGTTACTTATTATCATAATTTGTTTTAAGTTTTGAACTTCTTCTTCATATGCGTTCGTATTATGCTTACAATTTTTCCAAAAAAATTAAAGTAAATAAAAAAATAAATAATTGAAATTCGATATTTATTTAAACAAATTAAATTGGTTTTTCTTTTTAAATATATTTTAATTTTATTTTATTCATTTTAGGAACCATAAATCAGGTTACGCTAAGAGGGCAAATAAGGCTTGACCCGCGCGGTCTAAAACTCGCTACAGAAAATGCCTAGGTGTTACTTCTACCAACGAATTATATTCCATTTAATGTTCTGAGAATGGCCAGAGTTATTAACTACCCAGGCATTAGATTGGACCATAAATTCATTTCCAAATTCAACACGCTGTGGAAAAAGCTACCAGAATCACTCTTTAGCAGACTGATGGCCAATACGGCGGACCTACCCAGGAAAGCTCGACAACCCTCAGCACTTTACCGAAGTAATGCACTGTATCAGAGGAAGCTGTAATCGATCTCCTGGCATTCGAAAATTCGAGAAAACAGACACTCAAGAAAAGGAGGAATCATGGAAGCGTCGCCAGTACCCCAAGAAAACTGATAAGACAGGTAACCCTGAACCCGTGGGGAACTAGAAAACTATGGTTCTTTATTATATGAAATAGCTGGGCTCAGCAACAAATCAAGCCCGCCTGAAGAGAAGAGACAAAGCAGTCTTCTAGAGAACAATGTTTGTTGCTAATTGGATTTAACTATGTTTTAGTTTACGAGGTATGCTCGAAGAAAAAGGTGAATTTTGATTATTTTTTTAAAGTTCTTATTTATTCATCAATATCTATTTTGTACCCTTCAAAGTAATCCACCTCGGATATAAAACACTTGTATCAACGCTTTTTCCAATCCTCGAAGCACTTCTGAAATGTGCTTTTCGGTATGGCCATCAGCTCTTTCTTCGATTCTGACTTGATCTCATCAATTGTGACAAAACGCTTTCCTTTCATTGATTTCTATAATTTTGGGAATAGGAAAATGTCGCAGAGAGCCAAATTTGGTGAATAAAATGATTGGGACATGATTACGGTTTTATGTACGGCCAAAAAATCACGAATAAGCTTGGATGTGTGAGCTGGTTTATTATCGCAATGCAGAATTCACGATTTGTTTTTCCACAATTCCGATTGTTTGAGCCGTATTGCTTTAGAAAAACGTTGCATAACTTCCTTGTAGTATTCCCTTGGGCAGGAACTCATGATGCATCACACCATTGTAATCAAAGAAAACAGTGAGAAAAACCTTTTAAAAACTTTTACCTTTGAACATACCCCGTAGTTATAAGATTTTATTACTTATTGTGAGGCTTGCGTTGTCGAAGCAGATTCAATAATTAAAACAAAATGTTATGAAAAAAACTTTTTAAAATTATTATATCACAACAGATGTCGTACGGATAAGGATATTTCCTAAAATATTCATGTAAATTGGAAGGGCAAAGGAACCGACGCTAATGAACATAATGTCGAGCATACATTTTTTAAATGCCCGCAAGCTGAGCATAATATTTATTTATGTTAAGTTCGAACTGTTCGACTGTGCGAACCACTAAATACAAAAAATGTAAAAAAAAAGTTTGTAAAACGCGGCTAAGTGTGAAAAAATGGTACCTGTTGATGAAATGTAAATCTGAATATGAGAAAAAAATTTCATCATAAGCATAAATAAATTGATTTTTTTAATTTGCTAATTTTATTTTTTCTAATAATTGATTTTATCCCGATTTAATGTATTTAATTTTATTTTTATTTTTTTTTAATTAAACTTAATTTTTTATATATTTTTTTTTTATATTTTCATCTGTTTTGATTAATTTATTTTTCAATTTACGAGGGTTGCGGTGTATATTTCGGGATTTAACAACTATAGCGTTGCAATCTGGCAACTAACAACTTTAACGTAATGTTTGACATTTTTGATGTTATACATACTCAGAACATTTTGTCATACAACTTTGATTTGTGTTGTTTACAATAACTTTAAATATTAATTTCGCCCCAACGAATGGAATTAAATCGCGAACATTTTCGAGCTATTATTTTTTACAACTTTCACCCTGGATAAACTGAACAACAGTGCACCAATGAACTTAATTCTATTTTTGGCGATGAAGGTACATCAAGGACCAATGTTTATCGATGGTATGGTGAATTAAATCAAGGTCGTAAGTCACTTCAAAACGAATTTCGTGAATGTCGTCCAGTTGTTGTTCCGGAAACTACTGATGCTGTGCGTAAACTGATATTGCAGGATCGTCATGGGAGCTATCGTGAGGTTGAGACAACTATAGGCATTAGTGGGACCAGCATGAACATTTGATTTTAAATAAAATTTGTATACAATTTCTTAATCCCTCAAAAAATCCTCTTGTCGATTGGTCGAGATAAATGTTAAAATATACGAAAGCGGTGCTTCGAAACAAGTCTATGACATCGTGATTTACAGGTAAAAGTGGCTCCAACGGAGAATATCTTAAAATACATTATTGTGATTTTCTATATTTAATATTTGTTTTTGTTCTCTCATTCCGAAATATATACCGCAACCCTCTTGTATTTTGCTTTACTTTTTTTAATTCAAGGGCTTTTTTCTTTTATTTTATTTTATTTATTTTATTGTGTTTGTTTTATTTTATATTATTTAAATTCAATTAATTAATTTTTTTTATTGTATAATTTTTATTTTTTTTATTTAATATTTTTTATTAACTCTAATTTTTTAATTTTATTAACTTAATTTTATTCTAATTTAATTTACTTTATTTTATTTGATTTTCATATATTTTATTTTATTTTGTTTCATTCCTTATTTTATTTATTCTACCACTTTTTTTAATTCATACACTTTTTATATTATATTCTATTTAAATTAACTTTGTTCCATTTTATTTAATTTTATTTTAATTAATTTAATTTTTTTATTTAATTATATTTTACTTTAATTTGCTTTAATTTATATTATTCTGTTTTATTGGATATTAATTACTTTATTTACTCTAGTATTTTTTAATGTTATTTTACTTTACTTTATTTTCCATTTTTTCTATTTTAACTTTGTAGTATTTTATTTTATTTTATTTTTTGTTTTTGTTTTTTTATTCTAATTTTATTTCTTTATTTACTTTATTTTTTAATATTATTTTATTGTATTTTTTTATTTTTTCCGAATATATTTTTTGCATGTTTTTGTTGATTGCTATTTTACTAGTCTTGTCAACCACAAAATATATCTGGTCTTTTGCGTGGTCTCTCGTGGCATTCGTCAAAACAGTTCGATCGAAATATAGAAGCATCCTGGCATCTTCGTGCACTGGTTCGCGATGTCATTATGTCGCTTAAGATACATCGAATTAGTGAGCCTAACACATCCAGCAAGCTCATTGTCTAGAGTTTCGCTTCTGATATTGCATCTACGGCATCTGTCTGCAGCAGCATTTACGTTACGAATTATATACTTGACATAATTTCTAGTGGGAACATCTGGATCTTGCATTATAAAAATAGTCTCTTCCATTTCGGCGAATATTGCTCTGTTTGTGAGCCATAAGTGTGACAATTATTGGTCGACATGCGGACTCAGCAAATATTTCCGATATACACCGTGTACTACCATTTCAGATCATTTCTGCAGTATTTCATCCGTTGAGGTGAGTTTTGACGGAAATACGCTCTGAGATTTAAAATTAGTTTGTCATGCAATGCTCCGATGTCAATCTGGCCCCTTCCACTTGCCTTCCTGGTCAACGGGACATTACTGTACGTATTATCCGCTGCATATTTTCCAGATCGGTTGTTGACCATTTTATAACTCCAGAACTGCACGATGCCACGGGTATAGCAAATAAATTTATTGTAGGTGTCTGGTGTCTTCCACTACATTGAGTTTTGCATATAGTATGAAGTCGTCTCCTAAACTCCACCACTAGTGTTCCGCATATGCATAGTTGCTACTACTTTATTTTATTTTATTTTATTTTATTTTTTTTTTTTTTTTGCTTTATTTTAATTTTTTTTAATTAAATTTTTTTTAATTTTATTTTTCTTTCTATTATATATTTTTTTAACTTTTTTTTATTTTATTTTATTTTTTTTTTCTTTTATTTTTTTATTTTTTTATTTTACTAATTTACATATTTATTTTAATATTTTTTTAATTTTTTTAATTTTTTTTTATTTTTAGTTTTTTTAATTTATTTTATTTATTTTTATTTTATTTTTATTTTTTTTTATTTTTTTTTTTTTTTATTGCGTACATGCCATTCGGAAGGCCTGGGTTCGAGCCCAGGTTAGACCAACACCCAAAATTATAGAAAATAAATTTTTCTAATTGCGGTCGCCCCTCGGCAGGGAATGTAAAGCCCTCCGAGTGTATTTCTGGTATGAAATAAAATCTCCTCATAATAATCCAACGGCCGTTCGGAGACGGCTTAGAATAAACTGTAGGTCTCTTCATTTGTTGGTAAAAACATCAAGACTCTAGACCACAAATTGGAGGAGGAGCTTTTTTATATATATTTTTTTATTTAATTTAATTTTTTTTTTTTTATTATATTATAAATTATTTCATTTTACTTTATTTTATTTTCACTTATTCCATTAATTTTATTTTAGTTTATTTTATTTTATTTTATTTTTTTTTTCTTTATATTATTTAAATTTTATTTTATTTTTTTTTATTTCTTATTTTATTATGTTCCATTTCTGTTTATTACATTTTATTTTAATTTATCTTATTTTATTTTTTATTTTATTATAAAATTTTTATTTAATTTAATTTTATTTGGTTTTCCCTACTTTATTTATTTTATATACTATATTTTCTCAATTTTATTTGCTTTATTCTATTACAATTAATTTTTTAGTTTATTTTAATTATTTTATTTTTTGGTTTAATTAATTTTTATTTTTATTTTTTTAATTGGTTTTATTTATTTTATTTTATTTTATTTTATTAAATTTTAATTTATTTTATATATTAGATTTAATTTTTCGCCTAATTTTTTTCGGTATAAAGTATCAAGTACAGATGTATGAGGCATTAATCGAACGCTTTTGTTCAATTAAGCAAATTTCCAAGTTTTTAATAGAGTTCTCTCTCTGAAGGAGACAGTAATAATGGTTACTTCAGCAAACAACCATTTTTAAGCTTTAAAAAATTACCGTAACATAAGTATTGAATATATTACTTGAGACAAAAGACTAATGTCCATACATTCTCACACTTCCCGGCAGAAATATTGTTACAAGAAGGTAATGCAGATGTAAGAGTCTGTTTTCAACAGCAAATTGGTTGTTAATAATGGATGGGTGTGTTTGCGCGGTGGACACACAAATGGCACTTATTTTATTGTATTGTTCGCTTGTTGTAAATGTTAGTCCCGTCGTGTTGGCCATGTGGCAATGACAACTGCTACAATAACGGTGACAGTGACAATTGCATGTTGGCATCCCTTGGTGATGATGAACTCCCCCAACAGCGGCGTCTAAGCAAATGTCTACGCGAAACAAGTGAATTTTTAAAAGAATAATAGAAAAGATGCGCGTCTCCAGTGGCGCAATTGTCAAATGCCGCTTTCTTCGTAGATCTACAACTTGCATTGAGCGGTACTGGAAAGACAATTGCTCAACAAACACTACCCTTCGAACAACGCGACTGGACTCGACTCGACGACGGCCTGCGGATGAAAAGCTGCTGCTGTGCACCTCTGAAACACGAGTTCGTTGAAGGTATGTATGCGTGTGTTTGGGTTGGTGTATGTTAAATAAAAAATTACCACTTTTCAACAACAACAAAAAAAGGCAAAAAAGAAGTTACAACAAGTCCATAGAAGCAACAATGATGAGGACGACGACAACGCACAGTAGCTAAGCTCCCTTACAGCAAAACAAACAAACAAAAAAGCACGCTTAAACTGAGAACTTAAAACATTTGAAAACATTTTATGGGACACTAAAAATAACAAAGACCTGTTTACCCGGCAAAACGTTGCTGTCCGACCTGTTATTATTCCAACATCAACAGTAGCAACGGCAGCATCGCCACCATCTCTGCAGTAGACAACAGCCGCCCAGCGCTTGTCCATCCACAGCTGCTGCTGACTACTGAGTTCCGCTGGCGAATTCTTGTTCTTGGTCTAAAGTAAATAGAGTAATTACGTTGGGGCGTGAATTTGTTTTGTTAAAAAAATATTGAATCACCACAAGTTGCCATCTGTATATATGTATGTATGTGTGTATGTTTGTATGTACATATATTCTTCTGTAAATTCTTCTCTCTATTTTTCTTCCTGTCTCAGGATAGCAATTAAATGTAATAAATAAACATGCTCAATGGTATTTAATTACAGCTATATACATACATGCATACATATAATTAGAATCTAACATGGCAATGTGCACTCGCAAAAGGCGAAGGTATGTAAGTATGTATGCGCTTAAGTACAAAGAACACTTTAGGCGTTAAATTTAAATTACCTGGAAATGTGTAAAACTGAAAGGTGAGACAAGATTTCTGAAATGGTTTTTCTCCCATTTAACGGCTGTAAACACATAATGGATGGTTAGGAATTTGCTGTAGAGTATTTATTTGTTAATGTCCTCTCGTACATGACTAAAATTTCTAATTTGAGTTTGCTCAACACAACGCAAAACTAAGAGAACTCTTCACTTATTTGGCTGCCATACACGAGTGCGAGATCTTACTATTTTGGATGAGTACATAACCAATTCGTCTACAATTAAGCATTGTCTGGACTTTAGCCACCTTTTTGAGTACTGGAGAAAATCAAACTGGACATGAATGAAAGCACCTCGAGGATATGTCTTGAGCTTCACTATAAATGTCATTTGGCGATCTCTAAAGCTATGGCTATAGCAAAATCAGAAAAAAGAAGAAAGAAATTAAAGTTCTGTCTTCCGCCATGCTAAAATCCTTCTACCTTTCATGAACATGATCGATAATTATTAGAAGTTATTTGTGTAGAATAACGAATATCACGCCTTAGATGCTTTTTTGACGGATTTGTTTACCCAAAACTACATATCAGAACAAATCGCTTAAATGAGGGCTATATGATATAGTGTTTCGATCTGACAAATTATCAATACAATGTAAAAATACATTTGCATGCAAGGTTTGGTGGAAATATCACAAAAACCGAGGGACACGTTTGCGTTCAAACATATGGATAGTCAGACAGACAGAAATAGAGACGGGCGGACAGACGGGCATCGCTA
The DNA here is from genome assembly GCA_030068015.2 of Neoceratitis asiatica. Lineage (NCBI taxonomy): Eukaryota > Metazoa > Arthropoda > Insecta > Diptera > Tephritidae > Neoceratitis > Neoceratitis asiatica. The sequence continues at coordinate 49,960,788 of CM061526.1, read as the reverse complement.
AATCAACTATAAGTAAGATCGTCTTTCTGATCTGATCATTATAAATTTCCCTAGGTCTCTATCTTCTCCCTATGGTACTCACATATGAATATTTCCGACTTCGTGAAAGGTAAACTTCACTAAATAAATTAATTTTTTTTAAATTGTGCACTTGGAAAGAATTACAATTACGAGGGTTGCATTATATATTTCGCATTTCTCTTGCTTAAATATATAAATTCTACCATTTTTTATCAAATTGATTCTGAGTGCCGATTATAAATCGGTAAAGGCCAAGCCGACAATTGTCCAACAGAACATATATCATAAGCTACAGCATACCACAAGAGCTGCCAATACTGACCCTGACATCGAGATTTTTTTACAAACATCAGTTTCTGGATTCGAAGCCAAGTATTAGTTGAATACTTTTAAAGCTGGAGTAACTATTGTCTCTTTATTCGCTGAACTATGTCAATATCGACGTTGAACTCGTACAGCTCATCGTTCCATCATCTGCGGTATTCACCGTTGCCAATGCGCAAAGGGCCATAAATCTTCTGCAAAATCTTTATAACGAAAACTCCTTGTGCCGAGCAGGACAGAAATTATTAGCGATATGTAAAGTTTCGATTTTGTTCGTCGAAAAAAGACTTGACTATTGGATTGGTCAAATCAGTCCAAGACACGAATGCTCTGACTGTTTGCTGGATGACAGGAGACATTTCGTCTTGTGTTCATTCACCTAGCAAATTTTTATATCGGGACGGGCAGCGCTCATAGGTATGTTTTAGGCGTTCATAGAAAGCTACTTGGGTTGTCATCTTCTTCAATGAGAGCATGGACACAAATCAGATAAAAGTTGAAGAACTTCGGCTTGATGCAAAATGTGGCGAGACGTCCATCCATCGGGGTGAATGCCAGCACTCGGCGATGGAATTTCTCCCCCACCACAATTCCAACAATAAATTTGCACAAGGTCCCACCTGCTTCCATCCTTGTCCCTTCCATCGCACTTCTTGGACGGCGGTGTTTCGGCCCTTAGTCGTACGAAGACATCAACCAACTGTTGTGCAGCGGAACCTTCCCAATCAATGGGCCGGACATTCCAGGTACATGAACTCAAAACGTGATCCGTAAGGCTTTTGCTAGCAGTCGTCATTAGAGGCATATTTTGATTTTTCGTTTGGTGGGTCCCAAGCCCTAAGCACTTTCGCTTGGTTTGCAAAAATAAATAACCGATCAATAAAATAATTTAGAATAAAAATCTCAAAATCCTTTCTGAAAAATTTTGGTTTTCTGTACGATGGATTTAATTTCACACTAAAACTGTTTTCAATTTTTCCCCCCAGAAGTTGGGAACGTGCAAAAAATAAGAAACTTAGTATCAATGGAAAGCTAACGAATAAAATTTACTTTTCTATGCAAGGGACAGATTGAAGGAGATTTTTTTTTAAATATGTGATTTTAATTTTTAATTGAAGATAAAGCCATTCAAATAAACAGGTTTATTTACTGAAACTGAAAATATAGTAGAGCAGCTCAAGTTAGAGCAGAGCAAAGCAGGTACCAAAAAAAGAAACACAATAGAGCAAGTTTGAGTAACTCGGAGCAATAAACTTATGAAACACTTTCGGGCAACAATTTGTGTAAATGTTTGAAAATTCTATAATAAAAATTATTCTAATATAATTAAAATCTTTTAAATTATTCAACTTTTTTATGTATTTATTATTCTTTTCACTTTGAGTGTTGTTAACCTGGAATAACCTAAGGCAGCTCAAAAAATAAACATAATATGTTCTTTATTTTTTTTAGATTTTCTATGAAAAATTTTACATAACGGAATAAAATAATTAAAAATGTACCCTTTTATTTTTTCTTAATCTTTTTTAATTAAGAACCGATTTTTTTTTATATAAAAATCTTTTCCTTTTTATGGTTTCACTGTAGAATATATGGAGCTTATTTCAATACTTTATTATTGATACAAAAACCAAATTTGAAACATTGCTGTACAAATAATTAAGCCAAGAAATTATTTTCAAAAAAATATTTAATTTCTTTCAATATGGAGCATCGTTTTTTAAAATTTGCTATGCTCAAAAAATCATAGAAAATTTAAAGAAGTAATTAAAAAATATAGTTTCAAATTGTGTCGGGATCGTTTCATTTATTAAACTTCAAATTTAGACAATTTTGAATATAACCTCGCTTTGTTTAAGAATATTTTTTACCGATATAGCTCTTAATTTTTTTCTTAGAAATTACTTTTATTACCTAGAATATATCCGAACTTTAGATCAATGACTTTGACAAGATCCTCAGAAAAAAATATTTCTTGATGTTGAGAACGGTAATAAATAGAGATTTTAAACTTACAATATCGAAGTATCTTATTAGTAACAACATTTCCTGAAATTATAAACCCGAAAACTTATCGTTCTATGACCTATTAAAATAAAGAATTAGAAATAAGTATTTTTACTACAATTATCACAAAAGCGAAATATTTACCAAAAAAAAACATGTTTATACCTTACATGAAATGGTATATTAACTTTGTTCCGAAATACGTAAGTACCAGAAAGACAAGATGGGCCCACCGAAATTTATACCGATCGTAACAAAATGACGAGCTGAGTTGATTTAGCCATCTCCGTCTGACCGTCTGACCGTCTGTCCGTCTGTCTATTAGAACTCAAACTAAGTCCCTTAGTTTTTGAGATATTTCAACTAAACTTGGTGAGTAGAAGCATATATAATTTTAAACGATTATTTGTCGGGACAGGCCAGATCTAACCACTACTATACCATATATACGACTGATTTTTTTAATTTAAATGTTTGGGTCATAACTCCATCAAAAAATACCCAAAACCCTGAAACTTGTTATTCATTTATTTTAAATCGGACGACTATAAGATGTAGCTCGCAAGCACCGATTTCTTCAGATTTGAGACTTTGAATCATAAGTCCATTTATAAAGCATCTAGAAATTTGGTATTATGAATTTATGAATTGTATATTCGTAGTAGGCGGCCGCGATAGCCGACTGGTTAGCATTGCGTAGTGACATTCGGAAGGCCTGGGTCCGAATCCAGGTTCAAGCAACATCCAAAATGATAGAGACAAATTTTTCTAATTGCGGTCGCCCCTCGGCATGGAATGTCAAGCCCTCCGAGTGTATTTCTGGCATGAAATAAAGCTCCTCATAAAAATAAACTGTAGGTCCCTCCATTTGTTGGTAAAAACATCAATACGCAAAACCACATATTGGAGGAGGAGCTCGGCCGAAAATCGCTTCAGCGATTACAAAGCGCCAAATATATACATATATATATATTCCTAGTGAAAATCATCGAAATTGGATTAGCCCCCATTCAACCGATTTGTTCAAATATGAGGATTTTCGTCCAACATCCGCCAAAAATTGATTTTAGAGCGTGAAATTTGGTATTCTACACACGTAAATTCAAATTTACATTGACACGGAAAATCATCAGAATCAAATTTGATATGTGCATGAAAGGTATAAAGACTTCGGCATGGCCGAGCACAGCCCTTCTTTCTTGTTTTTTTTCACTTTTATTTAAGTTATTTTCTATCCCCGGTAAACATTTCATAGTCATATTATTTCCCTCACCCATCATGCTTTCATTGTATGACGTTGATAACGTTATTCGAACCTAACCCCTTAGGTCATTATGAGCGACTTAAGGGGTTAGGTGGGTTTGAAAATTAAAAAATAAAATTTTTTTTTGTCTTTTTAAATTGTAAAATATGTTTAAAATATTTTCTAAAATTTGAAATCGATCGGAGTAAAATTCTAAGCGATAGACCCTTTGAAAGTTCCGCCCATCAGGCCATGTCTGTGTCAATTTGAAACTTTAAACGCGTTTATCTCAAATTAATATTTTTCTTTTTCTTTCGTTCAACAACGAGAATAATCTATGTACTATGTATGAGGTAGTGAAATATTTTTTTTTAGATGAGCCAATAATGAGTTATGCTGTCCACGGCGAGAACATTTTCTTTTTAGACGTCAAGGGAGATGAGGTACCAACGGCTGAGTTTTCGGAATTTTTTAATAAAAATTTCACAAAATACTGTTTAAATATGTATCTTTGATATGGTGAATTGTTTGAATATATATTTTATGTATGTTAAAAAAGTGTAAATTCCTTTTTTTCCCTCTGAAACCCACCTAAATTTTATTAATTCGGCATGCAGCATAAATATATATGTACTTTTGATTACATCGTTTAACCAATGGCTTTACACTTTTTTTACATATCCTCAACTGGCTTTTCGTATTTTCCAGCTTTGCTATTTCTTGAGGTACCCGTACTGGTCATGTCAAGTCATGAGCAATTAGAGGAGAAGAAGATTTGAGGTCAGGTAGTAGTGATCGTTCTTGTCAGATCCTTAGTATTGGCAATTTCATAGACTTTTTTACACCTTTCGAACTTTAATAAATAGACCAAATATATAACAAAATGCATTAAATCATATTTGCACTTTCTGGACGACATTTAAAATTTTCCTAGGTTTGTAAAAGCACCCGATCGTTGTTTATCACTCCAGTTGGGCAACGTGTATATGTAAAAACAACACTTTCATAACGCGGTATCTTTTAAAATATTAAAAAAAAATAATTTTTTTTAAATATTTAAAAAAGTTATTTTCCTTTTTGTGCTCAATTAGTCGAAAAATCATAAAACAAACTTTAGGACAAAGAACAAGCATTTTTTTGTAGAGTAGTGTTATTTATCTTAGTAACTTCTCCATAGTATACTAACTTCAGCCGTAATATATCAATCAGGCGCACGATCTATGCTTATATCTAAATCACAGTAATTTTCGTCGATCTGCCATAGATCCAGTTGTCCAAAAAAGTGGTTCACAACATTTGTTCATCTAAGCAAGAAGCTAAATACGAACTTGGCCCCTGCCACCTGTCTCCAGTTCACTTTCGGGAAATAAAAATACTCACATGTTTATCTAGACAAAATTTTAAGCAAACCTAAACAAAAGCACCATTTTCAGAAGAGATCACAAAAAAATTTAATTACACAGAAAGTTCAAATTTAATGGGAAATGTTTATTATCATCCGAAAGAAAATTCTTTGGCATTTATTTTTGAAGATTAACTCTTTCAAATGTTGGCCGTAGCTACGTCTCATACGATCTCGGTGGCCTATCGACCGGCTCAAAACTTGAAATTATGTGCTCACCGAAGTTTTCTCTTAATCAATTCATTGATTGATGCGATGTTTGGGAATTTCAGTCATCAAATATCAAATAGTCGGTTATCATGACGCGATAATGGTCGCCATTGATGGTTACGTCCTCACCGGTATCATTTTTTTTTTTTTTTTTTTTTTTGATGATTCCACCGGCCCACAAACCGCACCAAACCGTGGTATTTTCTGGATAAAATGGCAGCCCTTTAATCTCTTCTGGTTGCCCTTCGTCACAAATGCGGCAATTTTGCTTGTTTACGTATCCATTTAGCCATAAATGGGTCTCATCATTGAATAAAGTTATGCTCGAAAACGTATGTAACTTTTCAAGAGCCCATAGAGCGAAGCGATGTTGCTTGGGAAGATCTAACGGCTACAGTTCTTGCACAAGCTGTATTTTGCACGCTTTCAATTTAAGATCTCGACGTAAAATGCGTTAAGTCGTTCCATACGTCAGTCCGAGTTGCTGTGAGCGGCGCCAAATCGACTCTCCACGGTCTTCGTGTATGCTCTCAGATACGGCCGCTATATTTTCTTCACTATGGGCAATTCTGTCGAGTATTCGGTCGAATAATATCCAATAATGAATGTTAGGTCTCAAGATGGGTGATGGTGTTGCGAATAGTACGCTCAGTAGGCCGATAGGCCGATTATGTTGACCATAGTTGAGCGAAGCGCGCGAAACACATTCTTTACAGAAAGTGAATTTTCGCAATAAAGTTGAATGATTTGTAAACGTAAGCCTTTCCATGATGAAATACCAAACAATAATCAACAAAAATAACATGACAGCTTGACACGACTCACGCCTGATCTGTCAAAAAAAGGCGATTTAAAAAAGTACCACTACTTGGATCAGCCTGTAGTTAAATTAATAAAATAATAGCATTGCCGAGGCACTTAATTTAACTAATTATAACTTATAGTGACAACATAATATGTTTATTATGACAGCATTAGCCCTAATTAAAAAGGAAATACCATTTTAATAAATCAATCCATTTTTGACACCCGCAATTAGCGCAATTTTATTGAATTTACGTAAGCAATTACATACATAAATAAGTGGAAACATACATACATTTGAATTCATTAAATGAAAGGCATGGAGCGGTCTAAAAATGGTTTAAAATTTTTGTAAGAAAAAACGATTCAATTTAGAAAGCGGAAGCCATTTGGCTTCGGGCTAAGGTGTAAATTTAATGGAAATTAAATAAGTAATTTCCCTGTTACGCCAAATGCACTGAACCTCACATGTTTATATACATATGTTACATATTGTACTTATATATATGTACTAAATGTACGTACGAAAGAGCCATATACATATGTGTGTATGTAAGCCCAGCGCTGTTTTGACATCATTTAAAAGCAATAAGTTTGCAGTTTGATGCTTCCGAGAAGACACTTCTGTAGACAGCCTCCATTTATGGTAAATTATATGCACAACAAACAGACGGATATGCCCTTTATTTCAACGTACATATGTATGTTTGTACAATATGTGTATAAGTGTAAATTATTTTTAGCTATCCGCCTCACTGAGCACCACAACAACAGCAGCAGCAGCAACATCCATAATTGTAAATACGTAAAATGTCGCTTTGCTTAATTTATTGTCGCTGAGCACACACACACACACACATCCCCATGCAATTTAATGCAGCCATGCATGTGTTAAATGCACTTCCGCCGCATCTTCCACTCACTTATTTAGCCAAATACAGTTAAAAGTGCTGCGTTGGGGCCGCAAGCAAAATTAAAGTAAAACAGAAATGGACGGACGGACGTTGGAATTGTTGGTTGGCTGAGTGTTTGGTTGGTTGGTTGTTCGATTGGTAGCCACCGGAATGTGGCCAATGTTAAGTTGTGCGTTGTGCTCAGTTGGGAAGAAACGTGTTTCCAGGCCAATTACACGAAACCCGCAATTATGACCAACAACACTCTGCAATTATGTCGTCCAATTAATATCAGCAGCGGCCGCCGAGAGTTAACGTTCCAATGTTCAATGTTTATCATTGCTGCTGTTGTTGTTGTTGTTGTTGTTGCTTTTGTTGCTAATCGACTAAGCGATCTACTACTTACGGAGTTCCTACGTCAGTTGGGAAAGGGCTGCATTTGATGGACACATTGGCGGACGTCGCGACGCCATGTCTGTGCCGGTCAATGGTTGGTCGCGGCATGTTGGACCTGCTGGCGTTGGTGATGGGAACACAAAACGGCTATATGAATGCCATACGTACTAATGGGGTTGTGTGGGTTGCCTTTGCATATGCAACGTCCACGCAAGCTGTCGTGCATAGAGGTACTAATGTAGACGTGGCTTGTCTCTCCGACTTGTATGGCTACTGTTTTTATGTCTTTACATCAATTATTATTTACATACATATATATGCGTGTAAAAAGTGGAGTGTAGCCACGACGTATGTATGTATGTGCGACTTAATAATTTTGTGTCGATACATGTTTAAGGTGAAGAAGGCATGCCTCTGTGCGAGTGGCCCGATCTGAAAGCACTTATGGAAATATCACCGCGGGAAAGAAAAAGAAAATCGACATTACATGAGAGCCCATAGTGATCTGTGACCTCACGTCCGAAATTAGCCTATCTCTTTTCATTAGGTTAACGCCTGAAGTAGATGACTGAGTAGAACCATAGCACCCAGATCACTGACTTAACTCCCTATTGAGCAAATGTGCTAGATAAGCACAATCCCATCAGTAGTTGAACCACGTAGGAGAATATATATGCGACAATATTTTTTTGCTAAACTATGCTCTAAGGCAGCTTCAGTAACAGATTTGTTATCAGCGCGTACTGATATTCGGAAGGACAGGGTTTGAGTTCTGCTCCGACCAACACTCAAAATTATAGAAAGTTAATTTTATTGATTACGGCCGAACCTAGGCAGGGAGCGTATTTCTGACATGAAATGAAATCTGCTCTGAGAAAGATATGTGGTCTCTTGATGAATTGCTAGAATCTGTAGATGCCGTGGCTGTTTTTCTGGTAATATAACTGATTCTTCGACAATTCGTGATCTCTTTCATCTTATTTCCAAATGCATATATAACTAAGTAAAAGGTGACCCAAGTAGAAAAAAGTACTCTTTTTCACAAGATTTTTTTTTTTTTTTTTACCGATCACGCGTCAGTCGTGTCAAGCTGTCATGTTATTTTTTTACAGTTTGTTTGTTTTGGGAAAGAAGAAAATATAGTAGCCGACTTGGCGCATTTTACGTCGAGATCTTAAATTGAAAGCGTACAAAATACAGCGCAAGAACTGAAGCCGCTCCCCAAGCGACATCGCTTCGCTTGGTCAAAAGTTGAAAAGTTCCAAAAAGATTCGACGTTTTCGAGCAGACGCAACCACTTTCCACACATCGCATCAATCAATGGATTTATTGAGAGAACACTTCGGTGAGCAGATAATTTCACGTTTTCGGCCGGCCGATTGGCCACCAAGATCGTGTGATACCACACCCTTAGGCTTTTTCCTGTGGAGATGTGTAAAGTCTTAAGTCTATGTGGACAATCCCGCTTCGATTCAGGCCTTGGAGCAAACCATCACGCGCATTGTTCGCCAGTTACCAGTCGAAAAGCTCGAACGAGTCATCGAAACTTGAACTCAACGTATGGACCAGCTTCGGCCAACATTTGAAAGAGATAATCTTCAAAAATAAATGCCAAACAATGATCTTTCGAATGATAATAAACATTTCCCATTAAATTTGAATTTTCTGTGTTTTTTTCTTTAAAAAAGTAGGTAACCACGAAATGGATCACCCTTTATTTGTATAGAGTCCAAAGAAAATCTAATCCACACTCTTTCGTTGAAAGCATGCATAATCTTTTCAGAGATATAGATATAAGCTTCACCAAAATTTGTACGTTTTCTGAAAACTTGAGTTCTTTCCGAATGACGTCAATTACCGCATCCCCTAACTGGTTTCTATTAATACATTCTCCAACGGAAACGGAACAAAATAACCTTTTTCTGGAAAATAGGTACAGATTAGTTGGAATATCTTGGATCTAAAGTTCTAGGGATTGTTAGTCCCTAATTAGTAGGATCATTCTTCAGTTCTTACCGTCTGGAGGTTGTTGCTGATGTCGAAGAACTAAATCTACATCGGTTAATGGACACCTGTTTACTTGAACACTTTTTAGCTTGGCATGAGCAGAGATCTGGGGTCTCTGACTCCAAGAACGGCTGAAGAACTTTCACGAGAAACCCATTAACATATTCCAGCGATGGCGATGCAGAAGAAAATTAAACGTTGGTCTGATACGCTCTGACTCCCGTAAAGCGATAATAGACATTCTTCTACCGCAACAGTGATTTTTAGTCCGATAGGGGGCTTTGGGATCTATTGGCGTTTCGCCCACGTAGGAAAACTTTAGAACTCACAGATAGTAAGTAGTAAGTTTCCTCTTGTCCTAGTTAAATCGGAATAGATCAAGGAAAAGTTCAAGGATCAAGTAACAGCTCTTTCATTAATTATGCAGTCGGTATTGATACCAGTTCTTTGCTTCTTCATAAGGGTATGAGATTATTATAGACTAAGCAACCCCCGTTTCAAAAACTTGGAAGTTAGGAGAGTAAGGGCTTTTGAATAAAATAAGTAAAGTCGAACTAGATATAATGTGGGATCTCCACTGTTTGATTTTCTTTGAGAATTTGATGTAAAATTTCTCCTTTTTTCAAAGTTTTTTACTTACTTAGAAATAAAGGTTTTAGTAAATTCACGCAATGAGCTCTAACACTTTCGATTTGAATGACCTCATTCCTTTCACCCTTTCAAACGGGCATAACCGGCAGCTGACTTTTTGGCCTATGTCTGCAGTTTGCATAGTTCATCAGCAAATATTAAGTGTTGGTGAAGATCGTATTTCCTATCAACCGGACAACCGCATAATGAGAAAACCACAGCGCAGCTCACACAAACACTCCACCGCATTGCGCAGGAAGTTTATGGAGCCCACACGTTCACTTTGTCAGCTGTATAATTGCTAGAGAACGACGATTCAAGCATTAAAATGAATTTAACTGCGGAAACGTGAGTCGTCACGTCGCCTATAGTAAGACAGAGTCACAGGATCAACGAAAGGACTCTGCAGGCGTAGGAATAGTTAAACAGCATGCGGCAACTAGGACATCAGCGTCGTGTGTTTTAATTAACAATTAACTTGTAATTTTGTTACTTTAAATTTTTCATCTATTTTTTGTTAAATTTTATTGTAGTTCTGCTCTCCATGTAGGTGTATGCGGCGATGAGACCGCAAGCCATTGGCGGTAAAACATGCATGATGGCAGTTGCCATTTAAACATGTCGCACTTATAACAATTACAATACCGCTATACGATTATTTATTTCCCCATTATTAATTTTCTCTGTATTATTGCTTGACCATTCGAGTGGAGTGCAGTGTAGTGTAGTGGAGCTCCCTCACTTATTTACCAACCAAACCTGTGTTGTTGCATGCGAAATAAATGACTGTAGGCGTTTTCGCAAATATCCTTTTCGCAAAATGTCCGTCATTGGTGTTGCCGCTGATGCGATCACATTGATGTCAGCGCTGATGGTCACAATAATGGTGGTAAGTAATGGTGAGTGAAGCGTTGTTGGTGACGCTGATGGCGCGTTGACTGACTGACATATCTTTATTAAAATTAGTGAATTTTCATAGCGAAGAATGAAAAAAATTGAGAATTCGCACATTTCGTACGCTACTAAGCAAGTTGTCAGCCAACGGTGGCAAAGTGAAAGGCACTGCATGAGCGCACGAGCGCACGACGCCTTCGTTGTCAGTCACGAACGACAGGTGCAAATCGTGTGTGCTGCGCGAATGATGAACTCAACTTAACTCAACTGGCGCGTTTGGCGCTTGTTTGACATGTTCAAAAGTTTGCGTTACACATTACGATATCAATGTCCGCAAGCTTGTAACGCGGATTACAAGGATATTTTTTGATAAGAAGGCAACTTAATGAATACTTCAAACAAGCAAAGGACATGCGTATTTTTCTGGCTTCTTGCTTTGCGCTCCTGTCTGCGTGTATGCCAGTACAATGATTTGTGTTAAAAGTAAAAAAAAGTGTTTGGTGTTTAAAGTATCCTTTAGGTATGAATGCACTTTTCAAGGACTTTTCATTTGAAGTATTTTATTACAATACTTTTTTAGGTTTGTTAATTTCACATCTGTTTTATTTACATTCTTTATATGCAAATTTAGTATTATGTCTTATTCTATATAAGAGATGCAGATACGAAGCACGATTTGGTAAACAACATTGGCGAAGACATCTTGGCATATTAAGAATTATAGTTTATAGAAGCTCTTAATGAAAAGTATTTAGTCTCAGCTAGAGCTGTCGGAATATCATTGTCGTAAGCCTGGCTCAGAAACTACCTCAATTCCAGATTGATCAAATGCCCGAAAATTCATTTTTGGTCTTATTAATATGGCAATGAGATGGTTAAGAAAGTTGGATTAGCATTTCGCAAACAATACACAATTTTAATTCATAAATAAGGGTGATCCAAGTAGAGGAACTTTTTTCAGTAGCCTTTTTTGACAGATCACGCGTAAGCCGGGTCAAGCTGTCATGTTATCTTTGTTCAGTATTGTTTGGCATTTTATCAGGAAAATACTCACGCCTGAACAACGTTTCCAAATTATTCAACTTTATTACGAAATTTCACGTTCTGTTAAGAATGTGTTTCCCGCGCTTCGCTCAACTTATGGTCAACATAATCGGCCTACTGAGCGTACTATTCGCAACACCATCACCGAATTTGAGACCCAACATTCAATATTGGGTGATATTCGACCGAATAGACCACGTGAAGAAAATATAGCGGCCGTAGCTGAGAGTGTACACGAATTCCAAAGAGAGTTGATTCGACGCCGTTTGCAGCAACTCGGACTGACGTTTGGAACGATTTGGCGCATTTTACGTCGATATCTTAAATTGAAAGCGTTCAAAATACAGCTTGTGCAAGAACTGAAGCCGCTCGACCTTCCCAAGCGACATCGCTTCGCTCCAAGAAGATGCGACGTTTTCGATCCGATTTTGTTTCAGCTATGAGGCCTATTTCTATTTTGGGACGAAGAGCAACCAGAAGAGATTCAAGAGTTGCCAATTCATCCAGAAAAAACAAGGGTTTGGGGTGGTTTGTGTGAGAGTGGAATCATCGGACCTTATATCTGATATTTCTCCAAAAATGATGCCGGTGACGTAACCATCAATGGCGACCGTTATCGCGCCATGATAACCGATTATTTGATGCCTGAAATTGATGCTCGTGATCTCCGCGACATTTGGTTTCATCAAGACGGCGGCACTTCCAACACATCGCATCAATCAATAGATTTATTGAGAGACCCCTTCGGTGAGCAGATAATTTCACATTTTGGGGCGGTCAATTGTCCACTAAGATCGTGTGATATCACACCGTTAGACTTTTTCCTGTGGGGATATGTAGAGTCTAAAGTCTATGCGGACAGTTACCACTCGAAATGCTCGAACGAGTCATCAAAAATTGGACTCAACAGATGGACCATCTGAGACGTAGCCGCAGCTAACATTTGAAAGAGATAATATTCAAAAAATAAATGCCAAAGAATGTTCTTTCTAATGATAATAAACATTTCCCATGTGTTTTTTTTTTTCATTAAAAAAGTGGGGAACCTCGAAATGGATCACCCTTTAATTTAGTCACCGAATCACCTGTTAGTGCAAGCGACAAAATTCGTTAGTTAAAAACTCGACAAATCGTATTGACAAAAGTTGCAAAATTCAATATTAAAAAAAATTATTTTTGGCGGATGTAGTAGCTCGCTATTTACACTCACAGCTGATTGTAAGGTCTCGATCTTGTAGTTTAAGCTGGCAGCAAAACACAATCGAGGCCCAAAGATAACAGATAAATGAGTAAGTTTCGTATCATATTATCTTTGGTTTAGTTTTTTTTTAGTGTGCACTTACCATTATGATTAAGTAGGTAATTTGATATTTGCCTTTCCAATGGCACTTTCGCTTTGAAAATGAATCGACAATTATTGTTCTTAAGCGGTATCGATAACTAATATGCTTATGCTTCGTACGGAAAGACTAATTTTCTTCGTATGCTTTTTTTTTTTGAAATATACTTCTTTAATATATGACGTTTCCTTTTGCACGCGACCTGCAAAAGAACGCCTAGCTGGCTTAGTTTCAACTCGCCTATAATTTTCATTTACTGTACAGTACTGGTGTTAGCAGTCATAATTTGTTTGTTTTGTGAAAGCAAAACAAAATGAGTTATTCCAAAGAATATTTGGTAAATAAATATTTTTAATTCGTTTTTTCTCTTCGGAAATGTAATTCATATTTTGTAAATTATATATCTTTTAAGTATTTTATGAATATTACTTTCTGGAAACAAACAAGAGTTTAAAAAGCTAAAATTTTAAATTAAACAAAATTGTGTGCAATAGATTATCAGGCACGATTTTCTTACCATTCCATTTTGAAGTGGCACTGCATTTTGAAGTTGAACTAAAATTTCCCAACAGTTTGACGTTTAAGGTCAGTATGCACAGATGATTTTCTATTGTGAACAGCTCTTTACAAATGAAGAAGATATGCAAACGTAAATAAACAAAACGAAAAACATGAGTAGATCGCGGTAAATATTTGTCGCTGATTATGTATTCTTACCTTTTTCATGGCTAAAAGTAAACAAAAGGTGTAGAAATTGATGAAAAAACATTACATAAATTGCTTTATAAGCTTGCTTCAATACGTTTGAAAATTAGTCTTCTTCTTGTTTCTCGCGAAATATATGTGAGACTATTTATTTCACTCGGAAACCTGTGTTGCCGTGCTTTCGTATTTGTTTAAAAACTTTGGAAATAAGCAGTAGAAATTGGATTTAATTTCGTTCGAGGTGTGTACTGGTTCTTTAAAAAGATTTTTCGCGCATCGTTTTTTTTCACTTTCTTTATATGGAGTTTTTGGTTTTCGTGAGAGCGGCATACCTACCTTAAAAAGCTTATATTTTAAATAAAATAAAATTTTGTTCAATAGATTATCAGGCACGATTTGTGGTGGCACTGTATTTTGAAGTTTGACCAAAATTTTCGAACAGTTTGACGTTTAGCGAGAATTTATCCGGGGTTTTTTTCTCAGTGACACATTCACAATAGTACCACTTTTTTACTTTGCAACACTATAAGTTAAATCAGCTATAGTTTAGGCGACTTCAACTCAAAGCGGTTAAATTAACTCAAGTTGCTGATTTTGTGTTGTGGTTTTTCATGTTATTCGTTAACCTACCTAGCGTTCTTTTATAGGTCGTGTGTAAAAGAAAGCATCTGAAGCTTATGTTGTTAAATGAAATCCATTTGATTTTGAAAGGAATATTATTATTTCCCATGTGAAAAACTAAAAATCTTAACAGATGTTCACTGCCTTAAATATATTACCTCTTAGTAGTGAGAAATGTAAACGAGAAAAGAAAATATCCATCAATAAACATATTTTTACTCGATAGTCTTTAAGTCTCGACGACGTGGAAAAAATATGAAATTTCTGTTCCCTTTTAAGGAACAAATAATTGCACCAACCGAAATTTATTGGTTGTAACTTAGTGATATAATGGCTTGCTATACAATTTTCATTATAATTAATTTAATTTTTATTATAACAATTCAACACACACTCACCCGCACGAAACACGAAATACATGTGCTTTTGTGCTAAGTTAAGTTGTTAAGCATGATTCATGTGCGCGCATACTTTGCCATACATACATATTTCTGCAAGAGTTTTTCGTCAAAATATTTAATTGCTGTCCAACTTGCATTACAATTGAATTTACAAACTTTGCATTACTTACATGCGCTGTAAGTGTAAGTAGATGTTAATGTTGTTGTAAATGAGCGCATTTTATAATTTATGTCTCCTCAACACGCTCTGATGATGCAAACTACTACGTAAGGGTTCAACAAACAGAGTCACATACATATATATACGAGTGTACTCCGCACGACATTACTTGGCCCTCAAAGGCAGTATACTCGTGCTGGTAGATATTTATGTATGAGCGCGTAAATATATATGTGAAAAGTCACTGCCTGTAATTAGCTTCTGAAAAGCCGCCACGAATTTTTGCAATCGACAAGAAGTGTCACAGAGGAAACATTGCTTAATGTTGATGCAACTTATACATATGGATGAATGTATGTATATAACAAGTTGCATTACTTTTTGTTAGTTATGCTTTGCGTCATCGTTGGTGCCTTGTGCTTGCGTGCCACAACTCGCTGGCATTCGCTGTTTTCAAAGCGTTTTGTGCGTGTTTACATCAAACTCTTCGTGTTCAACTCACATTTGTTTTTGCCAATGTCGTAATTGCGATGCCCTATGCATTTAGCGTATTCTAATAAGCACAACACACATATGAATAGAACTAGTTTAACTTTTAAATAGATACTATTTTAATGCATTGATATCGCAGGACTACATAAATTTTGATGAACAAATGGGAAGAAATGAAGAAATGAAGAAGATCAGACAAGCGAGAGAAGTTTCTAACTTAAACTTAGTTGCAAGTGGCCACATTCCATACATACCTTTTTATCTGGAAGCGAGCGGACGTGAAAATTCGAGTATCATAACCCGTGGGAACATATAAAAGCGAATCCAATAAAAACATAAAAAGTCGTCAGATTACGCCGAATGTATTTAGTTCTTATTTAGGGGAATTTTAACCGAGCGTTATAACGGAACACCCAAATTATAGCAAGTGAGAAAGGTTTTTATAGATAAGCCCTCGTACTCTCGCTCAATCTCGCCTTAAAAATTATTATTCGAAAGCGTACTCTTCAAAATTCCGGTCTTTACGCACTTATACTTGCCCTAACCACTTTCAATTCGTACACCACGAATTTTTTATATTTGTAACGGGTGATCCATTTCGATATTTCCTACTTTTTTAAAGAAAAAATACAGAAATTTCAAATTTAATAGGGAATGTTTATTATCATTCGAAAGAACATTCCTTGGCATTATTCCTTTTTTTTTTTTTTTTTTTTTTTGAAGATTATCTCTTTCATATGTTGGCGGGGCTACGTCTCAGATGGTCAATCCGTTAAGTTCAATGTTCGATGACCCGTTCGCGCACTTCGAATCGAAGCGGGATTATCCGCATAGATTTTAGACTTTACATATCCCCACAGGAAAAAGTCCAACGGTGTGATATCACATGATCGACCGGCCCAAAACGTGAAATTATCTATCAATTTCAGGCATCAAATAGTCGGTTATCAAGGCGCGATAACGGTCGCCATTGACGGTTACGTTCCCACCGGCATCATTTTTGAAGAAATATGAACCGATGATGAATGGCAGCTCTTGAATCTCTTCAGATTTTTCTTCGTCCCAAATTCGGCAATTTTGCTTGTTGTCGGATCGTCTTGGAACTTTTCAAGAGCCCATAGAGCGAGGCTGTATCGATTTGGAAGGTCGAACGGCTTCAGTTCTTGCGAAGGCTATATTTTTTATGCTTTCAATTTAAGATCTAGAGGCGAAGTCGTTCCATACGTCAGTTTGAGTTGCAGCGAACGGCGTCGAATCGACTCTGCACGGTCTTCGGCTGCTATATTTTCTTCACTGTGTGCCGGACGTAGTCTATTCGGCAGAATATTATCCAATAATGAATACTGGGTCTCAAGATGGGTGATGAGTGATGTGTTGACCATAAGTTGAGCGAAGCCCGCGAAACACATTCTTAGAGAACGTGAATTTTCGTAATAAAGTTGAATGATTTGTAAACGTTGTTCAGCGTAAGTCTTTCCATGATGAAATGCCAAACAATACTGAACAAAAATAACATGACAACAAGACACGACATACGCGTGATCTGTCAAAAAAAGCCGATTGAAAAATCTACCTCTTCTTGGATCACCCTTTAAATAATAATATATTTACTGACTTCAACTGTGATTTGAATTCCGCCACACTTTGTAATAACAGAAATCTAATTTAGTGATTTTGTCATAATTCTGAGTGATAGATTTTTAGCTGGAGCAGAAGACAATGCGAAGCATACCCATTGGAACTGAAAGCTTCTAAGCCAAAAAGGTCTACAGTTTCACTATACGATTATGAATACCAAAAATGAGTACGTTTTTATCTCACCAAGGCCAAGGTCCCTCACCAAAGTCTAATAATGGCGAAAAAGTCCAATAATCATTAATTGAACGAACAACTAATTGCAAGTGAGTATGCTCTTCGATTCATTATATTCAGAACTAAATGATTTAAATATAAAAATAAAAAAGCAACCATATACAGGCCAATCCTGAAATGGATAGAGAAACTGATATTGAAAACGATACTTGTACCTAACAACAACACCAAAGCAGAAAACACAACCAAGAACAAGAGCAATGATAAAAAATAATGGAATAGAGTTGCTGGTTCAAAATAAGCGACCGATTGCCCATTGCAAAAATCTGACATAAGATGGCAGAAAAGAAGCTAAAAATGGCATTCAGAATCGAATCGAAGAAGATAGAAATATGAAAAATAACCGCCTCAACGTTTCTACTAAGAAACTGCTTTGGAAAGCTAGAAAAATCACAAGCCACCAGTAAATACTGAAGCGCCGTTGAGACTACTTAGCGGATGCTGGGCCAAAACTGAAAAAGGAAATCCAACTTGTTTTGCAGAGCACTTCAATATGGTATTTCAACCGAATACTGTTTGAGATAATGCACCCTTGCCACTAAATCAAAATCTGAGCTACAAAATATTATCACTATCCTAGATCCAAAAATTCTCCTGGATACGAACATATCACACCAAGGATGCTAAAGGAGCTGCTAAGCAAAGCTTTCGTTTTCCTTGAGCAGCTTTTCAGTACTATTTTAAAACTATAATATTACCCACAAACATGGAAAAAGCCGCAGATAATTATGATACGTAGTTAAACCAAATAAAAACGCAACGCTCCCGTCATCGCATATACCAATCAGAATATTGCCTTGCCTTTCCAAACCTTTCGAAGAAGTCCTTATATCAAAAATTTCTCCTTTTCTCCATGAAAACAGCTTAATTCATGCATAAAAATTTAGTTTTCATGAGAGTCATGACACAGTTGAACAAGTAAATCGTATAAATAGTGAAATAAGAAAGGCTTTCGAATTCAGGGAGTATTACGCGGCCGTTTTTCTCGATGTTGCTCAAGCTTTAGACAAAGAGTGGCGTAATAGTCTAGTTCATAATATCCTTGAATCCTACTTATACAACAAGCAAGTCACTGTAAAAGTAAATGACATAATAAAAGTGTATCCAATCACTGCAGATATTCCGCAAGATTTTGATCTTGGAACATTATTGTATAAACTGTTCACCCACAAGTGCAAAGTAAGTCAGTCAACTATATCGTACGAAAATGTTAGAGTAGCGTCTCAAACTAATTTAAAAATGGCTAAGAAAATGGCACATAAACGTCAATTAAAATAACTACAAACACATCACTTTTACATTAACGGCAACTGTCAAACTCAACAATGTACCTACTTCTCAAACTAAAAAAATTATTTGCATACCTCAGAATTCAATCAGGCAGACGTTTAACCAGGAGAGGACAAATTTACGCTAAAAAGCTGCAGCATAAACTCAAATATGCCAGCTTACGATGACTTATGAACAGGAATTCGGAGGTCAGCCTTAATAACAAACCCCATCTATATAATGTCACAATAAACCGATATACACGATGTATGAAATCCAGTTATAAACAGAGCTTTCGCAACGAATATAGGTATAATACAAAGATTTCAGTCTGAAACTTTGTAAACAATAACGAGCGCATCATGATACATGCATTACGTAAAAATTTCCATAGAGATCTAAATATACACACCATCAAAAAGGATATTGGAATCGTAATACAGAAATACGTAACAAAAATGCATTATTATTCAAACCCATAGATTAACACCTTGCCCTCTGCAACAAGTTATATGCCCTTCAAGGTTAGGGAATTATCATAATTGTAAAGAGTTTTTTTTTAATTTTTAAATTAGTCATTCTAAGGCTTCGCATTTCAATGCAGATATTAACAGAAAACAAAAAATAAACATATAAATTTAAATTTATTTTTTACCCTTGTCTTCAAAAATGATCCCTTAGTATAAATACTTACTTTATAAAAATTTTAACCTAGTTTTTGTATATTTTTCCTAGTCTATTCACGGCCCACTTGCTTATTAATTCGAATGTCAAACAATTAGGCAAAGCAGTAACGACCGATTAAGGTGATTTTAGCAAAGTGCAATATAGACTTATAGGTACGGTAGGGGATCTTCCTCCGCCACTTATGAGTTACGCCTTACTATGATGTCAAAACTGTAACCAGCTATTTTATTATAAGAAAACAAATGAATTTAAATTCTGTCAATGTCGGAAATATAGTTTTCTGATCGGACTTCAATGCAAAAAGATCAACCGAACTGGTATCCATATGGAAAACGTACAGACGTAGTCTCTAGCTGCCACAGGCCACGAGGCCTGGTTATTTCTCACAGCTCAGAAAAATGTCCGAGTATCAAAGTATTACCACTTAAAATCATACAGAAATTTTCACATCGGAGAAATAGAATTCGTACGAAACTCTCAACCAATATATTCCGACCGACTTTTTAAAAGCCTTGCGGTATTCTCAAGCACGCATGGAAAAAGTGTGGAAGACATTTGCCGCTATTTGTGGTTGATTTGCATACCAGATTTTAATCAGCTCAGCTCTTCTATAAAATCCTCTTCATTATTTTTTATATTTTTTAATTACAAGGGAATCGTTGGCCGGTTACATGATTTCAGGAGTGATTCTTCATCTTCTAAATTGAAATTAGTTTTCTTTTCAGTTCGGCAACAATTAGAGACACCAAGTGAAGCTGAGTCCTGCTCTACCTGACTTTCCATCGAAAATGAGTTATTTCCTATACCTCCGCTTTTTACCATCGAGTAATATATCGAATACTTTCAAGGCTGGAGTGTTTTCAACCAGGTCTTTAAAGTTATTTTTATAGATTCTGTCATTCTGTTAATTATTTCAATATCACTGAAAGATATAGTTGCATCTGCAAAAATCATTTATAATGTGGTTCGAAAGAAATATATGATTTTTTTCTTTCAGTCCCCAGCGAAGCAGCAGTTACGTCATAATAAGTATCAACTCTTTCCATTATTGACACTTCTGAAGAGAATTTTTTATAGAAAATCGAGATAAAAATTTCAGAGGAAATTATGTCAGGTCAGAATGAGGTCTCGGCAGGCAGAGGCAGAGGTAACGCTTTATTGATTTCTCCTCATCTGTATCACCGCAGCTGGAGCAGAAGTCATTAGATTAGTATTCCTCTACCGTGAGTCGCCATCAAACCGGTTATTATGCTAGATGTTATACTAATGGAAGCCATGTTTAAAATACTTGTTCTCTTTTATCCTAAATAAGTGGTCGCATCCATCCGGTTACATTGCAGGTGGTTTCACTTAACATTTTCTATTGGCTAAACAGATGAAGGTCAATCTTAGCAGGTATTTTGCCGAGAAAAGTGGTAGACTCATGTCGTGTAAAGAATTTATTGTGGTTAGGATTATTCAGCTTCAAGCTTGCTTGACGGACACTCAATTTCCTAGGATGTCTGTGTCCGGGGACCACACGCACGAAAGTTGCAAATTTTTACGTCTGAGGTAATATGATTACATTGAAGAGACTCAATGGTAGGTTGGAAGTGAGACATTATAGAAGGAGAGAGAAAGATGCCTCTTTTGTAATGTGTTATAACAGCTATGAGGTCATGAGGCGTAGAGTTTAGTTCTTAGCGAATGTTATGCACTGCGGCTTCTATATGGCCGAATTTCATGTAGCCTTATAGCGATCCAGCTAGCATGAAATTTGCCATACATGCCTACAGGGAGAAGATCAAGGAGAGTTTAAAGGGCTTTTGTAGCAGTTGGTTTTTAGATATTTGATCTCAATATATAGTCGCAGTATATCTCGGATAAGACATTATTAAAAGCACCCTCAATGTCGAGGAAACCGCTAAGGTGTATGATTTGACTTCGAGAAATCTCTCAATCTTCGTCACAATATCGTGAAGAGAGGTATCTGCAAATTTTCCCTAAGAGTGAGCCTGCAAGTTACCCAATACACTGTTCGGTGGTAACTCTTTGCGTAAATGGAAGTGGAGCATTTGCTCTAAGATTCTAATAAGGGCAAGTCCTTGCACTGAATATAAGGGAGAAATTTTTCTTATAAATTTTGAATAATGAATATTTTTGGATTGTTTAATTCGGCCTGTAATTGTTTTTGGTTATAAGTAAATGAGCTGTATTCAAAGGCCTATTTTTGTTAGAAGAATTATTTTTAATGGAATATTTTGTTATACAACAAAGAGAAATTGGTAGAAGTGACAGCTGTTTCGGAGATCACCACATCTCCTCATCAGACTTCTTTTGCCAGGAATCGAACCGACGGATTCTGGCATCAGAGGCGAGTACTCTACCAACTGAGCCAACGGCTGCCATGTAATCTGTTGTTGTATTATTCAATTTTTTACTAACCAGCAACTATTAACTGCGCTAATATTTAGCCGCCTTTCTTTGTTCTACAACAAAATATTCCATTAAAAATAATTCTTCTAACAAAAATAGGCCTTTGAATACAGCTCATTTACTTATAACCAAAAATGAATATTTTTATTGGAGGAAATCAAAACCCTTTCTGAAACTATGCTATTTACATATACAGATATATAGTTTCTTGTCTCTTGAATTAAATGATATAAAATCATTTTTTTTTTCTCAATACATTTTCAAATTTATGAAAGCTAAGAGAACTGCTTTGGAAAATCGGATTTTTAGAATTTTTGTTAGCAATTTTTTTTTTCAATTTAACCCCAAAGTAGCCAATTTGGCTGAAGCTGTCATTTTTTAATAAGCTCTTATATAAATAGTAATTTAAAATTTTTTAACTAAATGTAATTAACAAATAAAGGGTGATCGATTTGGAGGCTTCCTACTTTTTTAAAGCAAAAAACACAAAAAATACAATTTTAATGGGAAATGTTTATTATCATTCGAAGAACATTCTTTGGCATTTATTTTTTGAAGATTATCAATTTCAAATGTTGGCCGTGGCTACGTCTCCGATAGTCCATCCGTTGAGTTCAATTTTGGATGACTCTTTCGAGCATTTCGACTGGTAACTGGCGAATGGTACTCGTGATGTTTGGCTCCAAGGCCTGAATCGAAACGGGATTGTTCGCATAGACTTTAGCCTTTACATATCCCCACAGGAAAAAGTCTAACGGTGTGATAACACACAACTTAGTGGACAATCGAGCGGCCCGGAGATCACGAGCTTCAATTTCAAGCATCAACTAGTCGGTTATCATGGCGTGATAATGGTCGCCATTGACGGTTACGTTCTCACCGGTATCATTTTTTATGAAATAAGAACCAATGATTCCACCGGCCCGCAAACCACTCCAAACCGTTGTTTTTCCGGTTTCTTGAATCTCTTTAGTTTACTCTTCGTCTCAAATGCGGCAATTTTGCTAGAGCCAGAAATGGGCCTCATCGCTAAACAAAATTTGGCTCGAAAACGTCGGATCTTCTTGGAACTTTTCAAGAGACATTTTTTAAATGACTTTTGTGAAATAGATTTTTTAATTTATAAACAATTCAAAATTAAATAATCTCTTTTTAACAATATAAATTTAACAATATAAATAAAAAAAAATTGGAATAGTTCTTCGCACGTCGCAAACGATATATGTAACCACCTCACTTGGAAACCTCTTACCAAGCACATACTTTTACTCGTATTACATATCCTCGTCTCCTCTACCAAGCAGAGACGTGAGTAATCACTTGCTAAACGAGAGATTTTCACCGCATACATTTTTTGCTCTCCACTAAATTCGATTTTTTTCAAATTCACCACTAACCATGCGTCGGTGAAAAGCAAAACGAGAGCGCAAGATACACAAAAACTTACGTGAGATTACAATACGCTTGACTTACTCATATGATTGAGTTTGACACAAAGGCAGGCAGGATAACGTTTTCTCACACGCATATGCATCCGAGTATGTACGTGTGGCAGAGAGCATAAAATCAATATGTAAAGCGACAACGCGTTATTCTTATTTACAAATAAACAAATTTTTATGTGGCAAAATGTGTAGTTGTGTGTTGCTCTACACATATTCACACACATACATACAAGTATGTGGTATTTTTACGAGTCATCTCTGAACGCGCAGCCATCTTATGAGTCAACACTCATATTAAGGAACGCGGTAAGTAACCAACCAGCCAGCTATTGGCGTGTGTATTAAACTCATACCATATGTCAGGAACACATACATGTACAACGCACAAGCCTCACGTCATATTCGACTAACAATGTACTCGACGCCTTCCTTGGCAGCTTGGCTGCTTGGCTACCGTGGCGTATGAGCAACAACATTTTTTAATTTTTTTTCTTTTTGCTGTTTAACAAAGCGCATACTCCCTGTATGACTTCATACATACATAAATACATAGAAACATGCATATATAAATACGAAAAAAAGTAAGAAGCACAAGAAAAAGAATTTATAAATTTTCCTTCCGTCGCTGGTGGCGCTTAGAGGTTAGTAAAAATCGAAATATTCCCTTTAAACCGACAATTCTTCGTTTTCTCTCTTTTGGATGGTGTATTTTAGTTCATATGTATGTATATATGTACGCGTTTGTTCATCCATACATTTCACTTATTTTGCATTTTCCAAGTTCGCTTGTGTAGTACGCAGCTAAGGCTTCCGTTGTTGCTCCCTGCTAATACTTGTTTATTTCACATTCTTTTCAATTTCCCTCAACTCTATATAAGTAAGTAAGTACTCATATCAACGCTCATATTGTAACATTAGATAAATATTCATACAAATATATATTTATGCTGCAACATACATACATACAGATATGTATCTTTACAACCACAAACAAAAAGTTGTAGTAATGCAAAACATTGTTGGGGGGAAAAGCAAATTTTCTTAGGCAAACTTACGCCATATACGCTCACATACATACGCATGTATGTATCTAAGTTATATTACTGTGTATTAACACACAAATACCGCTATTCATTTAGATACGCACATATCTTTTAATCTAAAAACCAAATGGAAAGTTTTCTACGTACACATACACGCGTATATGTACCAACACACATATTTAGATGGAAGTAAATATAATATACATTCTTGTTTTGATATTTTAGATTTCTTCGTTGCGGGTTTTGCCCACATTTTATTCTTTAACAGGGTGAGCTGGCAACAGCTAAAATTCAGTGCTAAGAAATATTTATCATCAACCAAAAAATATAATAAATTTTTATTTCTCTAAAAAAAATTTCTTAAATCTCTATATTGCAGCATTCAAAGTAGTACTCCCCTTCTTCTTCTTCTTTGACGTAGGCACCGATTACGAGATAATAGCCTCGTCAACAATAACGCGCCACTAGTTTTTTCTCTTTGCCCTTTGGCGCCAGTTAGAAATACCAATTGAAACCAGGTAACTCCCCACCTGTTCCTTCCGATGGAGTGGAGGTCTTCCTCTTCTTCTGCTTCCGCCATCTGGTACTCTCTAGTATACTTTCAAAGCTTTTATCCATTTGGACGACATAACCCTGCCAGCGTAGCCGCTGTCTCTTGATTCGCTTAGCAATATCAATGTCGTCGTATAGCTCGTACAGCTCATCGTTCCATTGTCTGCGGTATTCGCCGTTGCCAACGCGCAAAGGACCATAAATCTTCCGAAAACTTTTCTCTCGAAAACTCCTAAAGCCGACTCATCGGATGTAGACCTCGTCCAGGCTTCTGCACCATATGTCAGGACGGGAATTATGAGCGACTTATAGAGTTTGGTTTTAGTTCGTCGAGAGAGGACTTTGCTTTTCAATTGCCTACTCAGTCCTAAGTAGCACCTGTTGGCAAGAGTGATTCTGCGTTAGATTTCAAGGCTGACATTGTTGGTGGTGTTAATGCTGCAACACAGATAGACGAAATTATCTACGACTTCGAAGTTGTGACTATCAACAGGGACGTGGAAGCCAAGTCGCGAGTGCGATGACTGCTTATTTGATGACTTCCGAGGCATTTGTTGATTTTTCATTGGAGTGTTATTTTAATGCGGTGGGTTCCAAACGCGCAACCGCAGAGGATTCTCCTTCTCACTTTAGCTCGCTTCCAAACGGCTGTTTGTTGGCAACCCAGAGGATATTTGGTCTAAAACCGGAAGTCGCGAGCTGATTGAACCATATGTAGAAGAATCGTTTCTGGCCACTCCCAGATGAATGACAGTCAGAAGCTTTCCTCACTTGCGTGAACTTCTACACATCCTCTCCATCTCCTCACATATAATATACTTACGCCAGCACTCTTTTTAATTATTGTAGCAATTCTGATATAGACAAATCGCAAAGAGCCAAATAAGTTGGATACGGCACGATCGCAATGACAAGAGAGTATCTTTTTTTTATCACCGAATACACTCGCCGCTTCCAACATTTCAAGCAAATAAAATTAAAATACATCTTATTTTTCTTATCGTATATTCAGATATTAACTAGATAATATTTTAAAGGTTATATTATTAACATAAATATGTATGTTATCTGCACTAGAGACCCAGAGAACATCTGCTGTTTTCATTCACTCCTGTCAAAAAAGGCACAAAGATCACTCTTTTTATGGCTTCCACAGCCTATATCAGACTGAAATCTTTATCTTAGCTTTTCAAAATTATAATTAGTAATAAACAATAACACGAGGAGCATAAGGTCCTAGCGAAGTTGAAAACAATAAAACCAGCGTCGAAGATGCCATAACCGCAGAGCTCTTTAATTATAGCGGTACAGAACTGGGGTACAACTTATTACATCTTGTTTAAACAATCTGATGAATCGAATGCATACCAGATGAGTGGCCGTCGAATATAATAATATTAAAACAAAAAAGGTATTTACAAACACACTGTACCAACCGAATAAATAAGATCGCTGAAGAGATAATAGATACCTATCAATAAGGGTTCCAGCAGTCAATAGTGGTTGATCAATGTTTTATTATTTGTCATATATTTGAGAATTTTTATAGACCACACTTCTTATAAGATGGTGAATGGAACAATTTGAAGCACAATGAGCACATTGGTGTTTCAAAACGAACTGTCCTATTTGAAGTAATCTCAGGGTTTAAGCAAGGAAAGGACCTGTAATCCCCAGTCTTCAACCTAATGCTGAGTGAGATAATTCAGAATTTCGAATCAAGAAAATACAGCAAGAAATGTCACAAAGTTAGGCTAAATATTCTGCGAGCTGGAAAGGAAGCCCCTGCAAGTAGGACTAGAAACTAACCACGACAAAGGCACGTACGAAGTGTGTTCAAAATAAAATATAGATTTTGAATATTTTTTTTTTAAGTTCTTATTTATTCATCAATATCTATTTCGTTCCCTTCAAAGTAATCCCCCTCTGATATAATACACTTGTGCTAACGCTTTTCCCAATCCTCCTCCAAGCACTTCTTAAATGCACTTTTCAGTATGGCCATCAGCTCCACCCTCTATTCTGACTTGATCTCATCGAATGTGGCAAAACGCTGTCCCTTCATTGATTTCTTTAGTTTTGGGAATAGGAAAAAGTCGCATGAAGCCAAATCTGGTGAATACGGTGGTTGAGGCAGGGTTACGGTTTTGTTTTTGGCCAAAAAAATCACGAATAAGCATTAATGTGTGAGCTGGTGCATTACCGTGATGCAGAATCAACGATTTATTTTTCCACAATTCCGAACGTTTGAGCCGTATCGCTTCACGCAAACATTGCCTAACTTCTTTGTAATCTTCCTTTTTAATTTTACGACCTTTTGGCAGGAACTCATGATGCACCATCAAAGAAAAAAGTGAGCAAAACCTTAATATTTTCCTTTGAACTTACCTCGTATATGCTGCGTACCACATTTAGAAGCAGTCCAGCTGATATTGTTATTGGCAGCGCAGATTTTGAAGTTGTATAAGCATTTAAGTATCTTGAAGTGGGGCTTAGCACCAACTATGGCCCAGCAATTGCCATACAAGAAGGGCTGCAAGCAGCGAGTATAGCATTCTTTGCGCTTAAAAAAATATGTACGTCTAAGAGAAACCAAAAGTTATGTATGTACCAGCACTCAGCATACAGCTGTATGGTTTGGACGATGAAGGCGACTGCCGTGAACTATATAGCTACTTTCGAAAGGAAAATTCTGAGAAAAAAAATATATAAATTATGCAATATTATGTGCAACTCCGAGCTTGAACACCCCATTAAAGGGCAAAATATCGTAAAATTCCAAAAAAATCCAGCGACCACACTGCCTTGGATACCGAGAAAAGCGTTCAATAAATGGCCATATGAGGAGTAAAGCAAGGACAGTCCGAAGCAGAGATGGGTAAATGCAATGATCGAAGACCTCAAAGAGATGAGCATCCAAAACTGGTGGCGCTTAGTAGCATATCGGGAGATTTGGTAGAAAAAAGCTGCGAAAGTAATACTCTACCCGGGACTGTCTTGGGAAGAGAAGAAGAATACTATAAAAAAATTGCTTCAAATCCCTCTCCCACTAACCGCTAAAGCTTTCTATCTATATGAAAAGTGAAGAAAAATATTAAAAAGAAACTAATATAGGTACAAAAAAGCTTTTCATCATAATAAGAATAACACAGTCCGGAATGAAAAGTGACAAAACGTGATTTAATATTACAATTCAATTTTTTATGAGAGATTACCTTAAAGCTCCCTCTCGCATATATCGCTATTCGTAGCGCGTACGATTGGAGTAGATCAAAAATTATCTCACCTTTTGTTTTGTTGCTGTTTTGGCAAGTAGTTTGTGAAATCGATTACTATGCATTGATAAGAAAACCGAATCGAACATTGTTCACTGGATATACGAAGTGCTAGTTAGACTCGATTTATTCATACGATACGTGACTAGGCGGATATAATCAGTGCTGTACCACATGAATATCTTCAATTTTTATAAACTGCTTCTTCATCAGAATGTGATGCTACAGGAAAACCAATATATCTGTCAATGTCCAGCTCTAACTACCACTCGACATCAGTTCCTTGGAAAAATTAAAAATTCAAATGTCTCTATAATCTAGCCTCTGCCCTCGTAAACACACTAAACGGTTCGACCATTTGAGTAGGTGACAAGAACCTAACAGTGATAAGCAAATGGGACTACTGGCCTAAGTGGTCGCAAGGCTAATAGTACCTAGACCAGTGGCCCGAAGAACTCAAATCTATAATATTGGATTTTTATTCAAACTACCGCTAGGCTCTCTTAATGGCTCAAAACAAGCCTGGTGAAAGCTCATTCCTTACGCAACATAGCCGATCTATTTTTTTTTTTTTTTTTGTAATTTAAATAGTACAAGCCTCATTAAGCTTACGTGAATGATAAATCATCATGAATAAATTAAGATAAATTTAAAAAAAAATTAATTAATCTGTTTCCTCGTCGTTACCGTTCTTCAGTTATTAAGCAAACTCGTGTAAAGGCAATAAGCTATTTTTTTCTCTTTTAATACAGATTTGATTTAGTGCGAATTCATGTCGAAAACCTCACAAAATATTGAATAAAATTTATATTGTTTTATTCAAAATCATATTAAAATATTTTTATCAATAATTAAGATTTATTAGGTATTTAAAACACCTTCAATGACGAATAAACAAAAAAAAATTAATTTTTTTCATATAATTAAATTTGGTTAATCAGATTTTCAGAGTTTTGACAACTAAGAATCTTAGACATTTGAGAACCAAATGTTTTATACATTAAAAAACAAATATTTTTATAACTTAATTAATGTGTTCTTCAAGTTGACACTTAAAACTATGATTCTGGGCCGTATTCTGTCGACACTCACAAAATTCAGCTAATTTACGCCTGAAACTATATTACGAACACTAATTGCATATCTTTGAGTAGACCGCCAAATATATTCTGAAACATTATTGAAACAACTAAGCATTGCTTAGGCATAGTTTTCGGCCCAGTAGTTCTCACAATTTCCTTCGAAAATTTTTACATCTTTCAAATTTTATTTTTTATTTTGAGCATCACCCTGTTTCTATATTTGTATTTCTTTAGTTGATTTCTAAACTATTCTCGTAAGTTTTGTGGTTAAATGTTTACATGAGAATCTAAATAAAATTTTGTGTGTGTAAGTGTAAGTTTTTATAGTAGATATGAGATTGTAAAGAAAGCCTTAATATTGCTTTTAATCTTTATTGCGGGATGTTTGCGTACATCCAATTTGCATCCGTTTTAATGTTTAGCATCAAATAAATTTAATCGACTCAATTGAAATACGCATGTGACTCATAGTGAAACATATGAAATTTTACCAGTCACGCTAGTGGAGTTAAAAATGAGAATCTCTCCAGTAAACTCATGATTGTAAATGTGGTATCGACCGATAAGGTTTTGTCTCAGAAATAAGCGTAAAAGCTAAGTATATGGAACTGACGATACAGACAGATTCTTAGCCGCACTTTAGTGAGACCACCAAGGAATATTTACTAATATTCATGAAGAAGTAGTTAAATAGATTCGAAAACACCACGAAAACCGATGAAAGCCAAAATGACGAATATTACTCCGAAGAGTTTGACATGCTATTCTCAAACGTCATGGAATAAGAGGAGTAACGGGAGGAGGAATTACGAATTATGTCTGGTTGGCGTCAAAAGAGGTCTTCGACTCTAAAGGGCGGGGAAAAAATAAGCGCGTCTCTTTTAATTTTCAGGAAAATACAATAGGATTCTGCCGTGAAGATACATTTTGGAAACTGGCTCTAGGCCGGCCCCCACATATCCCTAAAGTAAGAACACCACAAAAAAAAAGGTTGACTTTGATTTTCATTTGAGTTAGTGAATTGAGCAACAGCCACCAATAAATAGCTAGACGGTAACTGCTTGGAGTCTTTAGTTTTGTGCAAATATGGAAATTTCGATGAAAATTTGCGAACCTGCGCTTAAACTAAAAGCTTTAAAAGAGTTCTTTCTCAAGGAATAAAGACCAAACACTCCATTTCGCTCATTGTGTAGAAGGTTTAATGCTGACAACACCCGATGAGTCGGTACTATGACCACATGAGCTCAGAGGTAAGTAGCTTGAGATGAAATTACGAGCTGTGACACATTTGAAACATCTATCATTCAGACCTAGGACCAGTGAGGGGTTCCAGGATGGATTAACTGGGCAATATACACAGCGTTTTTGAAAAATTGTGGCGAGTATTGCTACCACTAGGCTAGGGATTAAATTTTCTTCTTCTATTTACTTTTTAATATTCTATCTCAAAAAATAAATTGTAGATATCAAGAAACGATTAAGAGGCAAGTCTAAAATTAAAAATTAAAAAAAGTGTATAGGCGAGAACATCTGTATTCATATTCCTGATCAAATCGCTATGAGGTAGTTAAATTAAGAGTAATCTTTTAAAGAACGGAGAAAGACGATGGAAAATAACTGGAAATGAAGGAGTCAAAGTGATTCTATTAGCTGTTTATTGCAATTGAAGGAATTTAGGACGAAAGCTAATAAAGTTACGGAGGCACTATGGGGCAGACTTGCATAAGCTCGATGGAAGATGAATGGAATCTAGCAAAGAAAGTGGGTATGTATCTTAACCATGGCCTTTCTGGATATAACTGGGGTCATAAAATGGTGATGCATAGATCATATATATATATATATATATATATATTTATATATATATCCTTAAATATTATAAAACAGAGGAGGGCATTTGCATCTGTACATCTGCCTGTCTTGCTCTTCGCCTTAATCTCAAAAGCTACTGTACGGATTTTCATACGGTTCCGACCAATATATAGAATTATTCTTCAGCAAGGTCTATATAAACAGTTTGTCAAGTTTTGTGTATATTTCTTAAATACATTTTTTATAAATTTACAAACTTTACTAATTCAAAAGGTACTTGGAAGGCAATGGAAGCAACACCAGTATATAAAGGGTGATCCAAGTACTTTTCAATAGCCTTTTTTTGACAGATCATGCGTGAGTCGTGTCAAGCTCTCATGGTATTTTTGTTCAGTATTATTTGCCATTTCATCATGGAAAGACTTTGGCCTGAACAACGTTTACAAATCATTTAACTTTATTTCGAAAATGCACGTTCTGTAAAGAATAGGTTTCGCGAGCTTCGCTCAAATTATGGTCAATACAATCGGCCTACCCACTATTCGTCACACCATCACCCATCTTGAGACCCAGCACGCAGTGAAGAAAAAATAACGGCCGTAGCTGAGAGTGTACACGAAGATCGCGGAGAGTCGATTCGGCGCCGTTCGCAGCAACTCTGACGTGTGGAACGACTTGGCGCATTTTACGTCGAGATCTTAAATTGAAAGTGCTCAACCTTTCCAAGTGACATCGCTTCGGCCTATGGGCTCTTGAAAAGTTCCAAGAAGATCCGACTTTTTCGAGCCAAATTTTGTTCAGCGAAGAGGCCCATTTCAGGCTCAATGAGTATGTAAACAAGCAAAATTGCCGCTTTTGGGAGGAAGAGTAACCTGAAGAGATTCAAGAGCTGTCATTTTATCCAGAAAAAACAAAGGTTTGGTGTGGGTTGTGGGCCGGTAGAATCATCGGTCCATATTTCTTCAAAAATTATGTCGGTGAGAACGTAACCGTCAATGGCGCCATAATAACCGACTATTTGAATTTGATGCCTGAAATTGAAGCTCGTGATCTCCGCGACATTTGGTTTCAATAATAAGTCGCCACTTCTCATACATCGCATCAATCAATGAATATATTGAGAGAACACTTCGGTGAGTAGATAATTTCACATTTTGGGCCGGTCGATTAGCCACCAAGATCGTGGGATATCATACCGTTAGACTTTTTCCTGTGGGGATATGTAAAGTCTAAAGTCTATGCGGACAATCCCGCTTCGATTCATTCCTTGGAGCAAAACATCACGCGTGCCATTCGCCAGTTAGCAGTCGAAATGCTCGAACGAGTCATCGAAAATTGGACTCAGCGGATGGACCATCTGAGACGTAGCCGCGGTCAACATTTGAAAGAGGTAATCTTCAAAAAATAAAGGCTAAAGAATGTTTTTTCGAATGATAATAAACATTCCCCATTAAACTTGAATTTTGTCTGTTTTTTTTTTTTTTTTTCTTTAAAAAAGTAAGGAGCCTCGAAATAGATCACCAATAATATATAAAATTGGCGCTTTGTAACCACTAAAACGATTTTCAGTCGAGCTACTCCTCCAATTTGTAGTGCACGTCTTAATAATTTTCCAACAAATGGAGGGATCTACAGTTTATACAAAGCCGCCACACGGCTTATGGATTTTGTTGAGGAGCTTTTATTTCTTGTCCAAAATTCACTAGGAGGGTTTGACATTATCCGCCGTGGAATGACCGGAATTAAAAAATTAATTTTCTATAACTCTTTTGGATGTTGTTCGGCACGGGACTTGAAGCCGTCTGGAAGGCAGTACGCACTGGTATTGCGGCCAATGTATTCGTATAACATATAGATCATATGGAAAATAGGATTCCTCAAGACAAAAAAAAACTAAATCTAAAAAAAGCCCAGCTTTTGGAAGGCATCCATATTGATACTCTTAAAAAAAAGTTGTCAGCTACGAAAACAGAGATCTTTTAAGGTTTTGTATCCCCTGTGATGTCACGCATCATATGATGCTTTAATATACCTTAGCCTTTATTTAAAAGTTTAAGAAACAGATGTTTTTCATAAAACACAATATTTAAGTGCATTTCCCTTCAACTTTACATTTTTCCACACCAATTTCGCATCGATTTCCTTAAAAATCCTGCAACCCGTCTGCACTTTAAGTGAGCTTTAATTTCGCTTAACTCTACACCTCCTCGCCATGTGGACACTTCGATAAGTGACAAGTTTAGCTTTCACTTCACGCACAAGCAGTCAACCAAGTCAAGCAGCAGCAGCAGCAGCAGAAGAGAAGGAGCCACTGTGACCACTACAGCTCGATTTAAGCAGTCAGTCAGTCAGTGGAGACGATCAATAATTTGCTCACCCGCTTGGCTTGTGCGCTCGATACCATAACGCGTCAATTGGAAAATATACGCTTCAAAGTCACTTTGCTAATGCGAACAGCAACAAGAACAGTAAACCTGCCACAAGCTCCACCAGCGCTCCTGCCATTGCACACAAGCAATATTTACGCTAAAACACTATGAACATTTGCATTGCGCTATTTCAGGCGACTTAACCTTTCTAATGCCCACCAAAGCATGAATGATTATAATGGTCTTCTATCCGCCAACCTCCACCATCACTCTCCATCTCTCGCTGCGACAGTCGTTCACTCGCAACGCAGTTACTTGCACATACTTATATATTACATACATACATATTGATATACGAGTATGTATCTTCTTTTTATAACTCAACAATGTCAGCACGATATAACGGTTGTGCACACACACAAAAAATGAGACAATAAGCCCCAACAAACATTTTTTTTATATCTTTCAGAGTTTTACTACTGCCAACGACCACCGACCGTCTGACTATCACCTGCTGTGTGGGTTGCCCATTACACTAACATATAAGAAGGAATTACATACATATTTACCGTTATATAAAAATAACTGTTGTAGCCCATCATTGTCTGTTGTCCGTTGGGTTTGGTTGGGGGCGGCTATTTGAGGTTCACTGCTCAGCGCTCGATATACCGAACTCGTTGATTTCATGAAGATGTGTGCATGTCCTTATTAGGGTTGTCATAAACACTGGATTATAATTTTGCAAATTCGGTTTGATTGAACTCTGTGTACTTCAAATCAGATTTTGAAACTTTTACACCTCTTCAGGTGAAGTCACCCCAATAAAATTCGGAGGATTGAGATCATATATGTGTTGGAAGGTGATAAAATATTGAAAGCCCTCGAGCTCGGATTTATAAATGTCACCTACTTGAGCTGCGACCACCGTTATTCGCCAATTGGGGTTCAGCGGGCCTCAAAAAAACTTGGTGGTTTGGAATATTTTATTGGGTTCGGGTTGATTTCCCTTAAGAATACGTTAGACTAACTGCCCAAGATCGGCGCTATCGTAAATAAGTATAATCGGTAAGACATGAGACTATTACGGTCTACTTCTGGATTGCGCTCCATCTGACCAAAATGCTTCATTAATATACTAAGCTTAGTAGGACGTTCAGACGTGATTACTAGCCTATTAAGCTGGCGTGAAAGAAAAATTAATGGTTGATTGCCTCTGTAGTCTTCTTGTAGAAGCACACTTTAAATAAGTTTGATGACTGTCGGAGGAAAAAAAATGCCAGAGCACTTATGTTTCAGGCTTTAATTCCGAACGGGAGGAAGTCATACAGGTCTACTAGGATCAGAAACTTACACAGGATGCTCCAACTGAGAAGCTTCGAATTTAATTCGTTTCCCACTGACAAGGTTTGCTAGAATCTAAGATTTTCTATGGAGGAACACTTGCAGATTCAACTAACGTGTGATCCATTTTGAGGTTCCCTACTTTAAAAAAAATACAGAAAACTCAAATTTAATGGGGAATTTTTAATATCATTCGAAAAACATTTTTTGGCATTTATTTTTTGAAGATTATCTCTTTCAAATATTGACCGCGGCTATGTCTCAGATGGTCCATCCATTGAGTCCGATTTTCCATTAATCGTTCGAGCATTTCGACTGGTAGCTGACGAATGACACCCGTGATGTTTTGTTTGTGATATCACATAATCGACCGGCCGAAAACGTGAAATTATCTGCTCACCGAAGTGTTCTCAAAATAAATTTATTGATTGGTGCGATGTGTGGAAAGTCGCACCGTCTTGTTGAAACCAAATGTCGCGGAGATCACGAGCTTCAATTTCATGCATCGCATAGGCGCTCATAATGGCGCGATAACGGTCGCCATTGACGGTTACGTTCTCACCGGCATCATTTTTGAAAATATGGACCGATGATTCCACCGGTCCACAAACCACACCAAATTATTGTCTTCTCTAGATGAAATGGAAGCTCTTGAATCTCTTCAGGTTGCTCATCGTCCCAAATGCAGCAATTTTGCTTGTTTACATACCCATTGAGTCAGAAATGGATTTCATCGTTGAACAAAGTTTGGTTCGAAAACCACGGATCTGCTTGCAACTTTTCAAGAGCTCATAGAACGGAGCTGTGTCGCTTGGGAAGGTCAAGGGGCTTAAGTTCTTGCACCAGCTGTATTTCGTACGCTTTCAATTGAAGATATTGACGTAAAATGCGCCACGGCAGTACGAGTTACTGTGAACGGCGCCGAATCGACTCTCCATGGTCTTCGTGTGCACTCTCAGGAACAGCCGCTATATTTTATTCACTACGTGCTACGTGGTCTATTCGGTCGAATATTATCCAATAATGGATGCTGGGTCTCAGGATGACGATAAATTGAGCGAAGCGCGCGAAACATATTCTTTAGAGAACGTGAATAATCGTTTGTTTTGAAGTTGAATGATTTGTAAACGTTGTTTAGGCGTAAGCCATTTCATGATGAAACGCCAAACAATACTGACAGCTTGACACGTTTTACGCATGATCTTTTCAAAAAAAGGTTATTGAAAAAAATACTTCTACTCGGATCACCCTTTAGTTACTTAAACGCTCTGCTCTAACGGCGCTGGTAACAATTACTTTGTAAAGAGTGAAACACAGTTGAAACGGAGAGTGAACTTCATTTTGGTTTCTAAAGAACGATAATCAGGATAAAATTCATCCCCTGCTTTGCGGCTTTAAGAAGACATCTTTGAAAGTATATATCCCGATAACTTTATATCCAGAAGCTTAGCGCTTCCGCTTGCCAGTATGGCTCAAGTACATGTATGGGGCGAGCTCAGCTCTTTGAGCTTGGGATCTCGGAACCTACCTCCTAAAAAAACTAAGTGAATTTAAAAGGAAAGTTCCGACAGCAAAATTATTTCATAGTGGGATCGCGACACGCAACATGTATGGCGGCTGGAACTTTCTCCGGACTTTTTTGCTTTTGGTAAGTAAGCAAAAGCTCCAGTGCCATATTCTTCTCAAGTAAAAACCGAAAAAGTCAGAAATTTTCATTCTGAGTTTCGGGAAGATCACGAACATAAACTTCCTAATGCATATTTTGACATGTCCGTACTTGCGTGCGTGACGCTCTATATGCCGTAAGCGTATTTTCTTTCCTCCCCCTTATACACACCAATGCTTAGCCATTCGCCGTATTCTGGACGACAACAACCTCGTTAAAATCATTTGTGTGTGCAATAATAAAATCGAAATGTTGACTACAAAATATTCGCGTTGTAAAATTGTGTACATATGATGGCAAACATGAAAATTTTTAGAAAAATAAAATAGTTTTGTGTGCATGTGGGCTGAACCGAGCCAACATTGGCAATGATAGCTCTGGGAAGTAGAGTAGAGTTGATAATTCTCATATATCTATTCATACTTTTAATAAATATACATATTTATGTACAATAATTTGTATGTGTATCGATATAAGCTACTATTTTCTCCCTTGACCAACCAACGCCTTTCTTTCTTTCCCCCACATAAAGTGCTCCATATAAAGTTTTCTGCTCCATATACGCGTGCATGACAGTAAACACTCGCGTCTACACTCACATGTGCTCTCTCAAACATACCTACATATACGTAAATAGTTACAACCATACATAACGTAAAAATGTCTGATTGCTTTGCACCCTTATGAACCACCTGCAGCAGGAGGCCCTTGGCTGGTTGTGCAAAAAATTTCCATTGCTGTCGATGGTGGAGCGGCAACCCATATTGCACGCGCGAAAGGAACTCTGCTCTGCGAGTAGTATGGCGTAAGAATTTGAAAATCAGTTGACAAGGCAGATAGGAAAATATAAATGGATTATTTGCGTATTTACAGGGAGCATCAGGAGAGCGCATTAGACGTAAAATGCATGAGGAAAATATTTATTCAAACAATCAGACATTTTTCATGCTCGCGCTGATCTCCAACATCATAAATCAGAAGCTAGAATACGATTTTTGAGTTGAGATACTTTTAAGATAGATTTCAAAGTGAATTTCCACTTAACCTTAAAACAAGGACAAACACAAAAAAAAAAATTATTAACCCGAACCAGCGGCTACTTAGTCAGAAATCCAGTCGCGGAAACTTCAATGTACAGAGGCGTGCACGCATTACCTTGACTCGTCCGATTCAACTACAAATCTTAAAGTACTGAAATCAAAGAACGGTTATCAATTTCAATGCTTAAGAAGTAGTTTCCTGAGTTTCGTTGTGTTCGTACCTTTAGAAGTGACTCCGAAACTTGAGGTCACCCAAAACAGGTCGTCACGTCAGAAATCGTCCATAAAATCCATAGAATGATATTCTACTATCGGAGAATAAAATTACGTGAGGTGACTGAGGCTGTAGGCATCTCAACTGAGCAGGTATATACATCTAATTTTACATAAATATTTGGACATGAAAAAGCTATCCGCGTGATGGGTGGCGCGATTGCTCACACGCAACCATAAGCGCAACCCTGTAATTATTTCAAAAAAGTGTTGGGCGATATTCAACCGCAAACCAAATGAATTTTTGCACCGTTTCCGTAGACGAAACATGGATCCACCACATCACAGCAAAGAACAATCAATACAGTGGGTATTCCCGGGTGAACGTATACAAAAGAAGGCCAAGGTGGGTCTGTCCACCAACAACATTATTGCCGGAGCTTTTGGACAATTCTATTTTGAATTAAAGCAGAAACGATCGCATTTGACGCACACGTGTATAGTCACCAAGATAAAAATTGATAAATTAGGCTACGAACTGCTACCCTATCCAGCATATTCTCCATATTCAGCACCCTGCGACTATTTCTTATTTCCAAACCAGAAGAAATGACCGGGCGGTAAGCGATTCGGGTCGAATAAAGAGCTCATCACTGAAACAAATACCTATTTGAAGGCCTTGAGAAACCTATTATATGAAAGGAATGCAAAGATCGGGAAAACGCTGGACTAAATGTTCAGAGCTAAAAGGAGAATATATTATATTTTTTTTAAACAGTCACTGGCTTATCAAACCACCCTCGTATCATGCATTTAATTTTCTGAAAACAAACCGTTAAAACTCTTGTGATCGTCATATAAATTCAATTTGGATAGTTGAGTGAAGTAAGTATTCAAGTGCCAACAAGCAGACGGTCATGGATTCGTAAAAATTTCTAATTGCGGATGAGCCTAGGGACGGAATATCAAACCCTCCGGGTATCTTACTGACATGAAATAAAGGCTCCTCATAAAAAATTCATCAGCCGTTTGTAGATAGCTTAGAATAAACTGCACACCCCCGCATTTGTTGGAGTAGCATCCAGACGCTCAATACAAAATGGAGACGGAGCTCGGCCTAAAATCGTTTCAGCGTACACTGAAAATAACTCTGTCCTCCCGCAGACTTGAAAGAGAGGGCGAGTGGAACAATGAAGGTTGGTGGTTTTTGTACTAAACATATAATATCTTGAGTTCAGAATCAAAAGTCAGATTGTAATGCATTAGAGTTAGATGAGACTACTTATTATAAGATGCAGGAAAATGGCGACAGGTGAAAACATAGGCCTCTGCACCTACTTGATATCTTTCCTCCTTCTACTATGGCTCTACAACCGCTTGGGTTTGGGCCGAGAACCCAGCAGTCCTTAGCAAAGTCCCGCCAGTTATTGAGACCAAGAGCAAACAGGCCTTTTCATATCGCTCGATCCTTTCCATGCTTGCGTTGCTCAACTCCTGGCGACGAGTCAATCTTTAACCTTTTCTCTGAAACGTCTTCATCTACATACGAACGATAGTCCAAGCCAGCGCAGACGTTGTATATTTATACGCTTCATTATGTTCATGTAAAGCTCATAAAGTTCGTGGTTCCATCTTCGTCGATACCTTTCCCTTAAGCTATTAATTTTCCTTGATATTTCTAACTGGCGCAAAAATAAAAAAAAGGGAATGACTGGAATAAGCTGTCATACTACCATGGGTATGGGTTCTTCGAAAAATAGGGGTGATGCAATCTCGAACCCATTCACTTCCAGACTGTAGTGCCTTTCCAGCAGAACTTACGACAAAGGATACTCCGAGAGCGAACGAAACTTAGATGAGGATGAGGATGAGGTTACGATCTTGTCGGAACACCGCCTCGGGGGCCATATCAAGAGGTCTCTTGATATACACCATTTACATAGCATATATAAACAAATGTGCTCCGAGTTAACAAGCATAATTGCATTCCGCTCATACGTCATCAGAATCCAAACAATCCTAGAGTTTCAACGCGAGACCCGATTTATACTGGCACAAATAATATCTGTATATTGGACAGACTTGTCCACAACATACGCAACTTATCTTCCGCATACAATGAGTTCCCGCACGCCACTAACCACCTCTTTACTTGTCGACTAAAACTTACTCATTAAGAAAACTTTCTATCTCGTCCTAATGCGTCGAAATAGCTTCATTTCTGGATCTTAGGTCAGATGACCTCCATGACATCGATTAGCTTTAACTGCTTCGAAACGGGGTAGCCTAGACGCTACAATAACCACATAGAGTTTTTTCATTGTGTAGAACTTTGGAATAATGTGTCTTAAGCTCCTTTAATAGTAGGAAATCATTGGATTTTTATAACGAAACAATAAAATGTTCGCACTTCGAACTAGATATGGGTGCCGAGAAACTGAGTTTCGCGGAAACGAGACTGAGAACAAGTTT
This sequence comes from Neoceratitis asiatica, assembly GCA_030068015.2. NCBI lineage: Eukaryota > Metazoa > Arthropoda > Insecta > Diptera > Tephritidae > Neoceratitis > Neoceratitis asiatica. Next base: position 49,920,641 of record CM061526.1, on the reverse strand, counting down.
GCAAGGGGCGGCAACTCCCTTCATTATCACCATCATAGAAGAGACTTAGCGCTACTAAGAGGCTCCCTTATTCCCCGTCGACGTGAGCTGGTAATGGACAATTAGCAATTTGAAAAGTTTTCCCGACCCAAGGAAAATCAATTTAATGAATCTCCTCTAAGTAAGGAGATATTTAGTTAGAAAGGCAAGGGAGAGATTCAATTGTCCTACGAATAACTTGAAAGGCCTAGAAAGAGTCTGCGAATTCAGATAGAAATTACATTTCAAAATTTTATTGAGACATTCAAAAAAAAAAAAAACTTCTAAACTCCACCCTGTATACATTGTCTTAAAAATGAACTACATACATAAGTACACATACAAACATTCATAATGATTTTCATGGCAGACACAGCAAGTTTCTTCCTTTAATGTGCTTTCCTTCCGTTTTATCGCAACGCAGCACTACCAGCGACTGACTACCCATCCAATGATGTGCTCAAAATCCGCACACCGCTCGCGCTCAAAATCATACAGCCGCAATCTCAATAACTACTAGGCGTGTTTGTGTGAGTGTGTGTGTGATATGAAAAAGTGGCGCAGAAAGAAACAAGTTAACTGCATTTTAACGCGCATTTCAATTTGGAACGGATATAATTTATAGACGACTGATTTCCATGCCCTGCCATACCACACCAAATATAAACCAAATATAAACATACACACATCCATGTAAATATGGATATGTATATACTTTTACATATATATTTATAGTCAACCGTTGCCGTCTACATCCCATTGCAGCCTAGCCTTGCTGACTTGGCAAAGAGGAAGCCAGCCATATTCTATTTTGCCCATATTGTAGAGAAGAAATTGGCTTTAAACTATTATATGTATGTATGTATGTATATATGTACATATATAGTGCATGCAATGTACCGGTGTAGTCATGATTACAGCACAATGTTTATGGCAGCAAAATGTGCAACATTTATACGAAATACCTTGATGCTATGTGTAAGCTTACTGGTTTGCTGGAGGAACCTGGTAGAAGAATTTTAGTAGTGTTGGTGCAATACTAAAATAAATAGTTTACATACTTTCATGCGTTAGTGTAAATCGATTTTTAAGTAATTGAATTCATTTCGGTAGCAATGTAAGCTTAAATTTAACATTTATTTGCCGTCGCTAAAGAGAAAATATTAAAAAGTGAATAGGAGACTACTTTCTTTTAAGGGATTGGCCCTTATCATTCATTTTGAGATCATTATATGACTCTCACAACCCTCTGTTCATAGTTTAAGTCCAAGAAATTTTCGTTTCAATCTTAATTACTCACGCTGAAAACGACTTCAGAACGTTAGAAACAAACTAGAAAGAGAGCTGAAGTAGAGGAAAACCTTTGTTAAAGCTAAACATTGCCAAGCTAGTGCCAATATATAAGGGGTGATCCATATAGAGGTACTTTTTTCAATAGCCTTTTTTTACAGATCACGCGTTAGTCGTGTCAAGCTATCATGTTATTTTTGTTCAGTATTGTTTGGCATTTCATCATGAAAAGACTTACGTCTGTAAAACGTTCACAAATCATTCAACTTCAAAACAATCGAAAATTCACGTTCTGTAAAGAATGTGTTTCACGCGCTTCGCTCAACTTATGGTCAACATAATCGGCCTACTGAGCGTACTATTCGCAACACCATCACCCATCTTGAGACCCAACATTCATTATTGGTTAATATTCGACCAAATAATTCGACTAAATAGACTACGTCCAGCACGCAGTGAAGAAAACATAGCGGTCATAGCTAGGAGTGTACACGAAGGCCGTGAATAGTCGATTCGGCGCTGTTCGCAGCAACTCGGACTAACGTATGGAACGACTTCGCGCATTTTACATCGAGATCTCAAATTGAAAGCGTACAAAATACAGTTTGTGCAAGAACTGAAGCCGCTCCACCCTCCCACGCGACATCGCTTCGCTCTATGGGCTCTTGTAAAGTGCCAAGAAGATCCGAAGTTTTCGAGCCAATTTTTGTTCAGCGATGAGTCCCATTTCTGGCGCAATGGGTATGTAAATAGGCAAAATTGACGCATTTGAGACGAAGAGCAACCTGAAGAGTTTCAAGAGCTGCAATGTTATCCAGAAAAAAGAACGGTTTGGTGTGGGTTGTGGGCCGATGGAATCATCGGTCCATATTTCTTCAAAAATGATGCAGGTGAGAACATATTCGCCATGATAAACGACTAAATGGCATTTGCCAAAGAGAATTACTAAATGGAAAACAAAGAGCTAATTTAATATCTTGAATCGGCATTCAAAAATATTCCCATTAATTATGTTAATACCCCTGTTGAAATATTTTGAAACCTTACTCTCTTAACTAAATGCAATATAGAATTAAATTGAGGAGAAGATTCCATATATTTTGGTAAAATCAAAATAAAAGGAATTGTATTCTACTGAATTTCACTTACGAAAGATTCTTTAATTATTATTTTCTGGTTTCTACTTTTTTCATTTTTCTTTTAAAGCAGTCCGCCAGTTTATTAAATTGAAGCACATTTTTAAGTTTTCAAAATTCTAGCATTTTCCTCTTGCCCTAATTAATTGAGTTCTCAATTACTTTAATGATGTCCTTGATATTTTCACCGACCTTGACCCAGTAAGCAACGCTAAAAAATTAGAATAAAAGTAAAAATACAAAAACAAAAGAAACTCATTACAAAACTCAATTTAATTTCCGGTCTTACCACATCCCCTCCCCCGCCAACGCCTGACTAACAAACTGAAGTAATTCACAAAAACAAGGGACGTCACAATGACCGCGAAAAAGAGCACAAAAATCAGAAATGTTTGCTTTGTTTACAAAAGTCTATATACACACACAACTACAGCCATAATGAAAGCGTACGCAAAGAGAAAACCTAATTAACTTTGGTGTAATTTTCACCATCTGATAATACATACATACATACTTGTGGGCAGTTTCTGTACATATAAGTATATTTGGTTGGGGTAAAACTTCAGTGCTTTTGAGGTTAGGTCTGTTGCTCTACTCTACGTCACAGTTCCTTTATTATGTGACCGCTAAAAATAGCAAAAACAACCTCAACTGCAATGTTGTGCCATAAAATACAACAACAATTATAAGAAAAATCGCAGCAAGAACAACCCAAACGACAACAACCACTGGTCTAGCCATTTAAAGTTTATTAACCTCGTGTGAGTGTACAATTGTAGTGCATTATTGTTGTTGTTATGGTAGTTAGTAAATACATTGTGGCCTTTAAAAATCACAGCACGTCCACGAAGGACATAGTGAAAATATTTTGGAATTTCCTTCATTAACATCAAGTGCGACAGACAATTCCCATGAAAAGCGTACAAAAACAAAGTGCGTTGCGCTGGGAAGTGTAGCCGAGTGGGGGCGGGAGGCTGTTTAATGAATGTTGGCCGGTATACGAGATGGAGAGTTTTGGTGTTAATAAGAAAAATTCTGAAACTCATTTGCATTTTGACATTGACCTAATTTTTAAATTACTTACATATATATATTTTTTAAGGTACTCATTATTTCCACTACCGACAGTGAGAGCAAGAGAGAGGGGAGAGAGTGGTGAATGAAGGAGAAATACTTTGTGAGAATTTAATCTCCGATGAGGAGAGTGTTAATGAAAACGAGAAAAATGTAATTATGTATGTATATATATAGAGGTAAGTGTGATATTTTCAAGAAAATTTAAGTAGATAAAAACTCACCCTATAAAGAGCTCGGCTCCTTTCTTACACCTCAGTTCGATCGGGCAAGGTGCCTGTTGGCCACGGATATACTCCGAACTGCGATGCTCTCGTTCATAACATATACGGATTTTCCATGAAAACTCTCGCAGTGATTTAGATCCTTTTAAGCACTCTCTTTTACAACAGAGTTTCGCACAGTTAAGATCTGAGTATTGCAGTAGTTTCACTTCTTACTTATTGAGACTCGAGCCTGAAATAGCCAACATATTTTGCGCATGCAACGAATCCCCGCACGACACTAACCACCTATTTGCATGCCCACTCAACCTGTCTCATCTAACATCCCTCTCCCTCTGGTCCGAACTCGTCGAAATACCACATTTCCTGGGTCTCAAGTTAGATTTATTTTAATATTCGTTGAAGCGATTGTCTGACGAGCGCCTTTTCCAATTTCTAGTGTCTGTCTTGATGATTTCCAACAAATTGCGGAACCTACAGCTCTACAGTATGTTTAACGATGCTTCCGATTCATTTTTATGCTAAGCTTCCTATATCACGTCGAAAATACAGTCAGAGGGCTTGAAATTTCCTAAAAGTTCCTGACCAGCACAGTAGCACGGATTGCTAACACTCCGCTACTCGATTACTATACCTTTTAACTCAATAGGGCAAGGCTGCTTATGCTTATGTTTGGTCATGGTAATTGATTTCTTAGCAGCGGGTAGGGCTCAATATTATACAAGTAGTAATTACTACAAACAACGTGGCATTCGAGCTCGTCTTCCTACCACTTTATATAATAGAAGATAAATCATGGCTCGAGAAGCAGTCTTGCCCTCTTCCCTCAGCTTCGAAACAACTACTTTTCCTTTTTTTACGGGTCGTCCTTTCAATTTCATTGAAGAATAAGTTTTTCGAACCTAAACCCCTTCAGTGCAGCATATTAACCTTAGGTTTCTGGGAATAATAGTTTGGTAGGACATTCAATCTTTCTGCCTAAGCTCTTTTACATTTTCCAACGTTCCTGTAAATTCGGAATACAAAATGCCGTCAACTCGACTTACTGGTACTTTTCAAAAGGGCACGCAAATCAAGGTTTATGTCCCTTTTCATTCACTTTCAATGTCCACTGGTTTAAAGCTGTTTCGAACAATCCCTTTAGCACTGCTGAATAACTACAGAGCTTAAAACAGTTCATAATCTTTGCCATTACAGAATTTCCACTTTAGATGGTAATCCAAGACGTTACCTCATCTGGCTCACCCTCCAAATCTCACAAATAGTCAAGTTAGCACTTCGAATGTGTCATCTTAACCTAATTTCCAAATTACTTCAAGCAGCTCGGAATTACAAAAAAATTAAAAAGTTTATTTTTCCCTACTTTCAAAAAAAAAAGTTTACTAAGTATGAAAGTAATTTCAAAGAATAGAGCTCCTCTTCTAGTACATTAGTATGTATATCTTCTATACTCTCAAAAACTTTACAAACATCTCTAGCGACTTATTTTTTATTCTCGCTGCTGTGCTCGGCTCTCAATAGGACCAAACGTGGAAAAAAACAAATATTCTCATTTTCGTGAGAACCAATGATTGTTCGTTGCAACAGGCGCCCAGCCGACGCAGCAAACTTTCGAAATGCCACAGATGCACGCACATATTACAGAAAAATCCACCCATCAGCCTCCAGGTCAAACACACACACACCTCAAACTTACCGACAAAGAGATAAAAAAGAGCTGACTCGACTAACAGCTGACAGCCAACGCCAGAGCAATTGCAAAGAGCGTTGGTTGTTGGTTGTATGTGCGTGTGCTGGAGAGTTTTAATTAACTTTTTGCAACACGCTCACAACTTTCAGTCGCTTGTTCGCTTGAGGAGGACGACAACGATGGCGACCTACTACTATTTCTGCTACTACAAACACTTAATGTTGTCACATCACAGCCGTTCGGACGGCTGGCTAGTAATTTTTCCACCCCCTCCTCATTGTCGTTTTAAATTTCAATGGCAAATGAAAATTTCTATTTTACTCATTTATTTACTTACTTTTGCCAGCTTACAACCATGCCGAGTACTCGTACGAACAGCAGTCGCATTCAGACAACGTCGAGAAAATGTCCTTGCCCTAGAACTAACTGAAATTTCAATGCTCCTATATACAGACAAACACACCTACTCTTTATGAAACAGCCAGCTGGTGTCATTGCTATGCCGCTCCCTTTCATTCTATGTACTTATTACTTAAGTTTTGTTGCACATTCCTCTAGTTGAGCGGAGTCTGATGAAGAAGGACTGCTTTGATGCGGCGAGTTAGGTGTAAATGAGACTGCTTTTTGAACTTTGATAAGAATGCAAGTAAGTAATTGCGCAAACTGAGTGGATGTCATGCTGATACGAAGAGTTTTAAAGTTGACCTTACTTGAAGAACTCTTTACTCTCTCCTTCTGCTGCTCTCGCTCATTAAGTCAGTGGGTTTTTACAATAGAAATTAGGTTAAGGCTGCATTGTGCTGACGAAAATTTGGCACAAAAGTGGAAATGACAATTATTGTAGTAGAAATTATTTAAGCTTTTGGAATTTCAGCCAAGAAATTAGTTGTAAATTTAATAAAACGAGATTTTGACTTAAATATTACTCCCTTGGTACAAAATTTCAAAAAACTGTAAACTCATTTGATAAAAATTATAGCTTCATTGATTGTAAAAAATTTTCGTAAAGTAACTCTAATTGCGTCCTCAATGTTTTCCTTTTTTCTCTTCTCTTCTTTTTTATTATTTTTATTCATCATCTACATTATCGGACCTTGTTCCTCTTAATGACTTTAGCTGAATCCTAGATATTTATGAATCTCTTCGTATCCTTTCTTCTATCTAGTACAGTGCGACATTCGTAATACTACCAGCTCTAATTTGGACCAATCGTATTACGTGCAGCAATACTCCGCCCTTCAGCTCCCTGATGAATGCTCTAACAGAGAAAAAGTCTAGTCGATATTCTCTGGGCAGTCTCTTGAGATTATTGCTTTTCGACTTCATGCCACTCTAGTGATTTTATGACGCCGTTCATATTGATTTCGACAAAATAGTGTCACATCTAGAGTACTAGGAACATGTCTTCGGTCTATCACAATGCGGTCGATTTTGTTATGAGATTCTCTAACCGAGCATAGCCAAGTAGCTTCATGTATTTTCTTCTGCTGGTATAAAGTGCTACAGAAAATCATATTCATTGCCCATCCTGTGGAAACACGTCTTGCGCATCGTGGAATAGCAGTACTTTGTCAACAGATTTTCTCTTCTACCACAAATCCTACACCAACACTTGTCTACACGACCGCTATAGCATAGATCACAAGGAACATAGGAAGGCATCCTAGGAACTGGGCTATAGAGTCATATCGTAAATTTTTTGTGAGAGTGCTTAAGGTTGAATTCCAAATGCGTTGTTCTAATTTTAACGAAATTGAACGAAAAAAAAAAACGAAAAACGAGTAATTCGCTGTCCTTTTACATTATAGAGGATCTTCTTGAGAATGAGTAAATAAATATTGAGAAATCTCTTACGAAGTTTTAAAATTTTATACAGCTTTTCACACTGAAAATAGAAACAACCAACCCTATTTAATCAAAAAATATGAAATCTCTCGTCAGATCAGATGATAGTTCTCAGCAAATTTTTGTTACTTAGACAGATGACATCAACCGTGTATAGTAATTCACTCTGTAATATTAACTTTTCCACCGAGGGCGAAGTACATACGATGTAAAATTAAAAAAAAGGTACGAAGATGGCTTGTTAAGTCAGTGACTTTTACAATAAAATGTATTTGCCCGCCAAATAAGCGTTTTATTTCTCAATAAAGTCTCCTTTTAGCTCTTCACATTTAGTCTAGCATTTTGCCAATTTTTTTGTTCCTCTTCAAATAATAGGTTCTTTCAAGGACCTCAAAATAAGCATTTGCTTTTGTGATGACCTCTTCAGTCGATCCGAATCTCTTAAAGTCCAGCCATTACTTCATGTTTGGAAACAAGAAATAGTCACAGAGGTTTAAGTCCGAAGAATACCCTGGATGGGGTAACATAGATTTTTCAAATCCAAATATTCATGTCAAATGTGATTTGCCCGCACAGTTGTGACGCCTACAGCCTCAGCCGCCTCAAGCACCATTATTCTTCGATTTTCCAATATCATTCCATGGATTTAATCGACGATTTCTAACGTGACAACCTGAACGTTCGGCTTCTTTTGTACTGGTACGACCACAATGGAACTCAGTAAATCGCTTCTTAACCATTGAAATTGATGGAGCAAAGTCCCTATAGTGTTTATCAACACTTTCCTTGGTTTAGGTGATGGTAGTTTTACGAAAAAATTAATAATTAATGAGCACAGGCCGTCTGCTTTTAAAGGCTGTCAAACACAAAGTAAATGGCGCAGCTTGTTCAAAATGTTACAGCAGTGCACTAATCGATAGCACTTGATGGGGGCAGTGTTGCATTTACAGCAACTGCGCGGCAAATTCATTTTTAATAATAATATCATATATCGTATCACCATGTTCAACGACACGATGGTTATTATGACAATGAAGATGGAAGATTTTTCCTTTTCTTTTCTTACGCCATTATAAAATTATAATGAGCTGGCATTGGGTCGCTCTCGAGGTCGCAATTCTTCCTAGAAATATGTAGAGTATCGTATCCTAGAAGTTGCCGGTGAACTATTAAGGAAAACACTCGCAAAACTGGTCCTTTAAGAGCCTTCGTACCGAGGTTTTTATGCAAAAATATTAGAGGTAAGTAGGTACGCAAATGTTAAATTTTGAGCACATTTTCAGCTGCAGCAATAATATTTTTCTCTGAACGCACTAGACGAACACCTTTGCGCGTTGGTTTCGTTCGACAACGAACCGGTTTAGCGAACACGCTGCACAAATTAATCCACAAACTGCCTGGAAGTCGGGATATTTGGCCAGAATTTCTTGCAATTGGAAGCTAGCCATTTTGGAAGGAAGTTTTCAATATTTTCCAAATCACTTCAAGCGTGAGCTTAACCATTTGGTAAAGCGAAAACCTTGTACTGAATATATGACACATCGGAAATATTATTAAAGACGTTAGAGAGCTCAAATAAACCGTGGTTTAAAAAGCAAACGGTAGTTGGTTAATTCAACCAGCTCAGCCGAAAGCATGCTAAGAGAAATTTCAAAAGCGAGCCCTTATCTTTATAATAAAGCTAATTTCTTGGCCTTAACATTAAATAATACGTGTTTTATTTCTTCTCGAAAGCCACAGGTCTAAGAAAACAACCTTTATAATTTTCGCTTTGTCACTGCTGAAGCAAGTTTCGGCCGAACTCCTCCTGCAATTTATTTTATGCGTTTTGACGTTTTTCCAACAAATGGAGTGACCGGCAATTTATTCCAAGCCGCCTCTGAAGAGCTGAGGGGTGGACATTTCCTGCGGAAGGGACCTACTACATCTTTATTCGGTATGTTTTACTCCCCGACGCCAAACCATCTCTATCATTTAGACAAGTGCAAATTCCAATATCGACTGTACATAAAATTTACTAGATTATTTTCTGTCTCGTTTTAATATTCGCCTTTAAATTCTTTGAGTTGCTTTAAAGCCTATTAACGTAGTGTAAAATTTTACAGGTTATCATTTTAACGATTGTTGCTAGAGTTTCTGCATCATTAGCTTGGCCAGTAGATTTTGTGCTTTTTTCGATATTTTCACACGGTTATATTTCGATTGGGCGGCCGCGATAGCCGAGTGGTTAGCATTGCGTACTGCCATTCGGAAGGAATGAGTTCGAGCTCAGGTTCGAGCAACATCCAAAATTATAGAAAATACATTTTTCTAATTGCGGTCGCTCCTCGGCAGGGAATGTCAAGCCCTCCGAGTGTATTTGTGGCATGAAATAAAGCTCCTCATAAAAATCCAACGGACGTTCGGAGGCGGCTTAGAATAAACTGTAGGTCCCTCCATTTTTTTGTAAAAATATCATGACGCGAAACCACAAATTGGAGGAGGAACTTGGCCGAAAATCGCTTTAGCGGTTACAAAGCGCCAAACATATATATATATATATATATATATATATATATATATATATATATATATATATATATATATATATTTCGATTAACCGTAAGGAATAGTCTTTTAGTATATTCATCAAAGTTGTAGAGATTGAACGAGAGAAAAAAATCAAACCCGGGTTACTTTTTTACTACAGTTGTTGCTACCTGTTAATCTTTATCTGGACTCGGTGGCTTAGATGGTTCGATACAGTCGAAGTGTGGTGCTGGAAGTGTGGCAGTAAAGGCGGGAATATATACCATTTTTCTCGACTTTTTTCTGTTCAATCCAACATCATAGTTAATGCATGTGTAACACCCGGTTTCATCACGTCTGGTTGGGTCTTTCACCCAAATTAATGGCTTAGAAAAAGGGAAATGTACTCATTTTTTATGTATCCAACCCACGAGAGTATTATAACACGTTTTGCACATCGTGTTCAATCAACCATAACTCTTTAATATTTCTGAGGACGTCAACGACATGGAATAGGGAAAAATATTCCACGAGCAAACTGCATTTCGGCCTTGTGATCTTAAATCTTATGTGTGATCCAGTTCAGGTCTTTGTAAAATGTTGTTTGACTGAAAATGAGAAATGAAAAGTATCCTTTTATATTTTTAAAAGTTTCTATTATAAGATTTACAGATTATAATGTATTGCTGTCTTCATTCTCCTTATTTCATTTTTCTTTCGCAGAAATCAAAATATAATCAAGTTGCAGAAATCAACAGCGGATAATAACTTTAACTACGACTAGCACCAGTACATCTTTGCGCCGCCGCCCATGAAAAGGTATCGCGTCACCAACTTATCCGCATTATTACTTAGCTTCGTGGGGAGAGAGCGAAAAGTTTTTATTTTCTTACGCGCCGACGATAAAAAAGTAGTTTAGAAGTGCACAAGCCAAACACAAAATGAAGAAATAAAACGCTAAACAAAGCGGTGCAACTATAAACAACTTTATTTCACGCAGAACCACGAGCCTCGGCCCGGCTGGAACTGTCTCAGACGCCGCTACTAAGTATATAAGTAGTTAGTGGAAAACAAGTAGAAAGTCACAAGTCGCGGCTTTCATGCAAATGCAAAAAAAGGAAAGAAACAAACCGGAAACGGATACAAGAAGTTAGTGGTCGTAACTGTATTTCTGTTATGAATATACATTTTGCGCGAGCTACAAGCGTGTGAGGGCTCGACTACTATTAAAATAATAACTGCATTGGCGGCATCTGGTGGTCTTCTTTTTATTGCTTTGCCCGCCCAACACAAAATAATTCTCATTTCAAGAAAAATATATAAGTGAGCGCACAGTGTGGGTTTAAAGGAATGAATGTCAGTGGAAAGTTTTAAGCTGCAAAAACTACAACCTGATTGTGGTATTTGTGTGTGTGTGTGTGTGTGTGTAGTGAAGTAAGTCCAGGCAGACAAGCGTTGCGTTTAAAAGGTTCAAAGTTACTTCCAGTTTTATTTTGTATTATTTCCTTCGCCTTTTTTTTGCGCTTTTCAGTTTGTTGTTTATCCGGCTTACGTCACTCTAATTGTATATTATTGTTTTATATTTAGTACTGGTGTATAGTTCGCTGCAAGAACCAGCAAAACTATTAAAGTAAGCACTTTTTAAAAAGAATTTCATAAGCCTTCCCCTTTTTCCTCCAAAGTTTAGTCATTCTCACAATGTTAAAACTGCCGTGCGGATTCCATAAACGAACGGGACAAGTTTCTAGAACATGCAAGGCAGTTGAGTATAAAGATTCCGCGTTAGCGACGGTCTTCCAACTTTAACAATAACCAGATCCTGCTCTAAAATTTGGCGGATCCTAATATCCTTCCTATAGCCACTTTCTCCGCGCAGAATGCATAAACCCATAACTCCTCTGAAGCTCCCTACCTCTTTTTAGTTAGTTTAGTTTTAACGACAATAAACGTTGGAAAGGAAAAAAACGTTCTTTCATGGAGAGCTATGCCAAAGAAGGTTTCGTTAAAAAGGGGAGTGAAACAAAAAAGTCCAACAATGATTCAAATAGTCAAGGTACAGTTAGCAGAACTAAGTGCTACGAGCCAGAAATTGTGGAGTCGTATTCGACCTAAACCGCTTGTAAAAATATGGTTTCTCAAATGAGGTCACCAATTTTTTCCCGAGAAAAATCTCAATCTAACAGGTTAATCGAAAAGTCCACGGCCTACAATAGTAAAACACATTTTTCTGGCAAAATTCATTTTTTTTTTCATTCAACATAGTTCCCTTCAAGGGTGATACACTGATTAGAGCGACCCTGCAACTTTTCGATACCATTTTTGTAGTACGATTTGTCCTTTGCTTCAAAATATGCCTCAGTTTCGGCGATCACCTGTTCATTCGTCGAAAATTTCTTCCAAGCGAACCTTATTTTATGCTCTGAGAACAGGAAATAATCACTGGATGGCCAGATCTGCAGAATACGGTGGGTGCGGAAGTAATTCGAAGCCCAATTCATGGATTTTTGCCATCGATTTCACTGACTTGTGACATGGTACACTGACTTCGTAAAGCAGTATTTTATTTTCTTCAAACGCGGCTGTTTTTCAACGATTGCGGCCCTCAAATGGTCCAATAACTCTATGTAATAATCGCTGTTGCTGGTCCTTCTTTTTCATGGTAGTCAATGAAAATTATTCCATGCGCATCCCAAAATACGGACGCCATAACATTGCCAGCCGACTGTTGCGTTTTTTCTACGCTTTGGAGCGAGTTCATTGTGTGCATTCCACTCAGATGCCTGTCGATTGGACTTCAGAGTGAAATGATTGAGCCATGTTTCATCCATTGTCATATAGCGAGGAAAAAACTAGGGTTTAGTACCCTTGAACATCTCCATACACTGTTCGGAATCATCAACTCCTCGTTGTCTTTAGTCAAAAGTGAGCACGCGCGGCGCCATACAATGTTTGGCGTTTGCATACTAAAGCGGAAATAACATACTTTACATATTAATCAGATCCCTGGTCCATTTCCGTGAACGAAAAGTGTTCTATACAGTGGCTCACAGCTTATTTCATACAGCGAACTTTTTACTCAATTCATTTTTTTTTTGTACTTTCTGTTCCGATCATGACTAACTCTTCCGAAATTGCACGTTTTAGTTGTTTCTTATTACTTATGCATTATTCACAGATGTTATTTTCTAGTAAACGCCATAAATTCTCGATCTGGCTCATGTCGGGGTTCATGGGTCGCGGAATTCACATCTGCACTATTGTCGATTTGTGTTTAAGTACTTTTTCCTGATAATATCGGAAATTTTGACGTATCTCAAGGTTCTAGACATTTTGGTTTAAATTTTGTTTTTGTATATATAGGTATAGGTATTGCTACAACGATTTATATATACCATAACACTGCCCCCACCATGTTTAAAAGTTGGCCTGATGCTACACCTCTGAAGCTCAGTACTAGGTTTCCACCACACGTAAGCAGAAAGGATTGAACTTCGATTCATCAGCAAAAATTACTGAATTCCAGAAGTCTTTTGTTCCCAGCTAACTGGCAAAGGCAACTCGGCTTTGTTTGTATTTTGGCTAATGAATGGCTTCTTTCAGGATACTCGGCTTAGGAACAGTTTCAGCACGATGATTTACTCAGTTGTTCCCGAACCTCTGTGGTTCATTTTGGAGCTGATAGCTTTATTGAAAATTTTATTTGATGAATTTCGGCCTTTATTTTATATGCAATTTTCATGTACGAAACGCTCAATTATATTTTACACTGTCGTGAATTAACTATCTCAAAAATTGTTTGCTGCGCTTTTCAATTTTTGAATTGGTTAATGACCAGCTCTCTCTGTTCGAAACTGAAATTAGACCGCTGATAACGTGAAACTCAAAAACACACGAAAACTAGCTTCAAACTATTACTGAATGTCAGTTATGAGAATTAGAAAAGCCAACTACGTTTACAAACGCAACTGGTTTTCGCTACAACATAGACAAGTACATGCATAAAATAAGCTGTGAGCGAAATTCCTGGGACGCAGCTGCATTTCATGCCTTCGGAGATGTGTGACTGAACTTCCACGAATTTTACTTTGCTTGCTATACATACAACCACACTTATTTATATGTATAGAATAAAAAGGTTCCTTTTGAATGCGGTCAAACTTAACATGAAACATCTTCAAAATCTATATATATGAAGGGAGATCCATTTTAAGGTTCCCTATTTTTTATAAAGAAAAAACACAGAAAATTCAAATTTAATGGGGAATGTTTATTATCATTCGAAAGAACACTCTTTGGCATTTATTTTTTGAAGATTATATCTTTTAAATGTTGGCCACGGCTACGTCTCAGATGGTCGTTCGATGACTCATTCGAGCATTTCGACTGCGGGATTGTCCGCATAGACTTTAGACTTTACATATCCCCACAGGAAAAAGTCTAAGGGTGTGATATCACACGATCTTGGTGGCCAATCGACCGCACCAAAACTGAAATTATCTGCTCAACCAAATAGCGCGGAGATCACAAGCTTCAATTTCAGGCATCAAATGGCCGGTTACAATTAACGGTTACGTTCTCACTGCATACTTTTTGAAAAAATATGGACCGATGATTCCACCGACCCTCAAACGACACCAAACCGTTTTATTTTTCTGGATGAAATGGCAGCTCTTGCTTCTTTTCAGGTTGCTCTTCGTCCCAAATGCGGAAATTTTGCTTGCTTACATAACCATTGAGCCAGAAGTGGCCCTCATCGCTGAACAAAATTTGGCTCGAAAATGTCGGATCTTTTTGGAACTTTTCAAGAGCTTATAGAGCGAAGCGATGTCGCTTGGTCTGTCAAAAAAGGCTACTGAAAAAAGTACCTCTACTTGGATCACCCTTTATATATACTTTAGCGATTTACAATTTCTGTGGCGATTTTCGGCCGAGCTCCTCCTGCAATTTGTGCTTGTATGTCTATTTTTTTTTTAAACAATTGGACGGACTAACAGTTTATTATAAGACGCCTCCGATTTTTATGAGAAGATTTTATTTCATGTTAGAAATACACTCGAAGGCCTTAACATTGCCTGCCGAGGGCCGACCGCAATTATAAAAATTAATTCTCTATAATATTGGATGTCAGTCGAGCTTGGCCTTCCGATTAGTAGTACGCAATGCTAACCACTCGCTGATTGCGGCCGCTAGTTTTGTTGTTCTGTAATAAATATATAACTATATATGTATAATTATTATTAATTGTTTTCTATCTCTGATAAAACTCAATTTCAACAGAATATATATTTTTGTCATCGGTTTTTGAAATATATTTGCTTTATTTCATTACTTACAATTTTCCTAAAAATCTGGGCAAAAGCTTGATATTCGACAAAATAGCGACTTTAAAAAAGTATGTATCCCCTGCTTCGCTTTCTAAAAAATCTCCCGCCAAAATGCAGCTGCTTCTACTGTTGCTCTGACATATTTCCACACAAAAAATTTCCATACTTCACGCGCCTCAAACGTATGCATAAATTCCCGAAAGGGTTGCATTATATACATACATATATGTGTATGTACGTGGATGCTCCTTCCGAAATTATAATGAAAATAAACATCTTTGAAATCAGCTACATGTACACCACACACAACCACGACAGCGGTGGCTGGGCCAACCGAGCATCATTTATGCTGTGGAATGCACTCGGTGAACCTCTGGCATAAAATGGGTTGCTGCATAATTTGAATAACTTGCAACATGCGTTCTCACAGTAAGAAATATACATACATATGTATGTATGTACGTATGTACGCATATGTGCATGAGTCTCTTTGAAATTATGGCTAAATTATGCAAATACACAATTCGACACAATTCGACTTTTGGGTTATTTCCGGCTAACAGCTTCTGTATACCCAGCCAAACCCATACAAACATTCCCATACAGCAAATATGAAAATCTTTCAAATATAGAATGCCACCACTGTCGCTGATGTGCAGTTCATACACATATACGTATGTATGTATATATGTATATTGGCATGTCACTTCAAAGGAATTGTCTGCTCCTGCAGCGGCCTGCGTGTTATGCCCTTGTGTCAAATCAATTCGTTACGCCTCAACAATATGCCGATGACGAGAGGTTTGTACCCTTCGCTAGCAGTCGTTGTATCGATAATCCATTCATTCGACCGATAATTGCAATATTAAATTCTTTACCTGCTGCTGCTGCTGCTCCTTTGTACGCCGTCAGTTGTTCGATCGATCTCTTCTATTCAGCCCATCAAGGATTCGTTAATTTTGTGGGATTATTGACATTGAGTACTTCGGTTGGGAGTCAAGTGAGAAGGTTAATTGTTATTGTTTGTCCGCACGTTTTTCGCACACTAACACACTCTTCCTCTATCCTCTCTCTCTCGCTCAATCCTCTTTTTGCACCTATCGATTTGTTTCAATTGTTCGCAAAATATTGCAGAAACGAAAGGACCTTTTATTTGCATTTGTCACCGAAGTCTTGTTTGTCTTTTGTTGCTCTTTTCGCATGTAGGTATGGCATCGATTTCGTTAATCGTTGGGATAAGTGCGAATTTTGCAATGACAAATAAATGTGTATTTATGTAAACACACTCGTAGTCCTATTTATAGGTTATAGGTTAAAGTCATTTAAGGATACCAGGCGTTTTGTTTTTGTTGTTGTTGCTGTGTTAATTGAAGGTTATTTAAAAGGATACCACGTTTTTCAGGGTGATTGTTTATTCTGTGTGTTATATCCTATTAGCATTTCAATTAGGCATTGTTCGTTGATGAATAGATCTCCGACACACAAATAGCACATATGTATTTATGCATGTTTAAGAACTGTGGGAAACAAACCGAAGAAGACAATTGAGAATTCTCAAGAAAGGATTCTAAATCATTAAATATCTCTCTTTGAATCGCATTTGCATTTTATTAAAATTTTGTTTGATCTTGTTTTTGAGTAAGCTTACCATGAGAATTTCAAAAGTACAGTTCTTCTTCTTCTTCTTCTTCTTTGGTGTAGGCACCACTTCCGCGATTATAGCCTCGTCAACAATAGCGCGCCACTCGTTTCTTCTTCTTGCTGTTTGGCGCCAGTTAGAAATAGCAAGTAACACCAGGTCGCTCTCCACCTGATCTTTCCAACGGAGTGGAGGTGTCCCTCTTCCTCTGCTTCCGCCAGCGGGCACTCCATCGAATACTTTCAAAGCTGGAGCGCTTTCATCCATTCGGACGACATGACCTAGCCAGCGTAGCCGCTGTCTCTTTATTCGCTGAGCTATGTCAATGTCGTCGTATAGCTCGTACAGCTCATCGTTCCATCGTCTGCGGTATTCGCCGTTGCCAACGCGCAAAGGACCATAAATCTTCGGCAAAACTTTTATCTTGAAGACTCCTAAAGCCGACTCATCGGATGTAGACATCGTCCAGGCTTCTGCACCATATGTCAGGACGGGAATGATGAGCGACTTTTTGAGTTTGGTTTTGGTTCGTCGGGAGAGGAATTTACTTTTCAATTGCCTACTCAGTCCAAAGTAGCACCTGTTGGCAAGAGTGATTCTGCGTTGGATTTCAAGGCTGACATTGTTGGTGTTGTTAATGCTGGTTCCCAGATACACCAAATTATCTACGACTTCGGAGTTGTGACTGTCAAGAGTGACGTGGGAGCCAAGTCGCGAATGCGATGACTGTTTATTTGATGACAGGAGATATTTCGCCTTGCCTTCGTTCACTACCAGACCAATTCGCTTCGCTTCTTTGTCTAATCTGGAGAACGCAGAACTTACACTGCGGGTGTTATGACCAATTATATCGATATCTTCGGCATACGCCAACAATTGCACACTCTTGTAGAATATTGTTCCTGGTCTGTTTAGCTCTGCAGCTCGTATAATTTTCTCCAGCATCAAATTAAAGAAATCACACCATAAAGAGTCTCCTTGTCTGAAACCTCGTTTGGTATCGAATGGCTCGGAGAGGTCCTTTTCCAATTCTGACTGCGCTTCTGGTATTATCCAGGGTCAGTTTACAAAGCCGTATGAGTTTCGTGGGGATATCAAATTCAGACATAGCGGCGTAAAGGCATTTCCTTATCGTGCTGTCGAAGGCAGCTTTAAAATCGATAAAAAGGTGGTGTGTATCGATTCTTTTCTCTCGGGTCTTCTCCAAGATTTGGCGCATGGTAAATATCTGGTCAATGGTGGATTTGCCAGGTCTAAAGCCGCACTGATAAGTTCCAATCAGTTTGTTGACGGTGGGCTTTAGTCTTTCACACAATACGCTAGATAAGACCTTATATGCGATATTAAGGAGACTTATCACACGATAATTGGCGCAGACCGCGGTGTCTCCCTTTTTTTGGATTACGCAGAGCACACTTAGGTTCAATTCGTCAGGCATGCTAACTTCCGACCATATTCTGCAAAGAAGCTGATGCATGCTCCTTGTCAGCTCTTCGCCGCCGTATTTGAATAGTTTTGCCAGTAAGCCATCGGCTCCGCCGCTTTGTTATTTTTTAAGCGGGCAATCGCTATTCGAACTTCTTCATGGTCGGTTGATGGCACGTCTAAACCATCATCATTGATTGGAATTTCGGGTTCGCCACCTCCGGGGTTTTCATTTTCACTACCATTAAGCAGATTGGAGAAGTGTTCCCTCCATACACTAAGTATACTCTGGACATATGTCACCAGATTACCTCCATGGTCCCTACATGAGTTTGATCCGGTCTTGAAACCTTCTGTAAGTCGCCGCATCATCTCATAGAATTTTCGAGCATTACCCTTGTCGGCCAGCTTCTCAACCTCTACATATTCACGCATTTCGGCCTCTTTCTTTTTTCGTCTGCAAATGCGCCTTGCTTCCCTCTTCAGCTCTCGGTATCTATCCCACCCCGCACGTGTTGTGGTCGATCGCAAAGTTGCGAGGTAGGCAGTGTGTTTTCTCTCCACTGCAGTTCGACATTCCTCATCGTACCAGTTGTTTTTCTGGTATTGCTGAAAACCAATTGTTTCCGAAGCAGCAGTAAGCAAGGAATTTGATATTCCGCTCCACAGCTCCCTTATACCAAGTCGCTGATGAGTGCTCCCAGAGCGCAAATGTGCAAGCCGAGTAGAAAACTTGCTGGCTGTCTGCTATGATTGCAGCTTTTCGACGTCAAACCTTCCTTGTGTTTGTTGTACACACGTGATGTTTTACTCCAATGCCTCAATCGAAGCGGGATTGTTCGCATAAACTTTAGACTTTACTTATCCCCACAGGAAAAAGTATAACGGTGTGTTATCACTCGATCTTGGTGGCCATTCGGCCGGCCGAAAACGTGAAATTATCTGTTCACCGAAGTGTTCTCTCATTAAATACATTGATTGATGCGATGTGTGGGAGTGTGGGAAGTGACGTCGTCTTGTTGAAACCAAATATCGCGAAGATCACGAGCTTCAATTTCAGGCATCAAATAGTCGGTTATCATGGCGCGATAACGATCGCCATTGACGGTTACGTTCTCACCGGCATCATTTTTGAAGAAATATGGACCCCTGATTCCACCGGCCCACAAACCACACTAAACCGTTGTTTTTTCAGGATGAAATGGCAACTCTTGAATCTCTCCGGGTTGTTCTTCGTCCCAAATGAGAAAATTTTGCTTGTTTACATATCCATTGAGCTAGAAATGGGTCTCATCGCTGAACAAAATTTGGCACATCGGATCTTCTTGGAACTATTCAAGAGGCCATAGGGCGAAGCGATGTCGCTTAAGTCGAGCGGCTTCAGTTCTTGCACAAGCTGTATTTAGTACGCGCCGAATCGACTCTCCACGGTCTTCGTGTACACCCTCAGCTACGGCTGCTATATTTTCTTCACTATGTGCTGGGTCTCAAGACGGGTAATGGTGTTGCGAATAGTACGCTCAGTAGGCCGATTATGTTGACCATAAGTTGAGCGAAGTGCGAGAAACACATTCTCTACAGGACATGAATTTTCGTAATAAAGTTGAATAATTTTTAAACGTAGCTCAGGCGTAAGTCTTTCGATGATGGGATGCCAAAAAATACTGAACAAAAATAACATGACAGCTTGACACGACTCACGCCTGATCTGTCACAAAACAGGTTTCGGAAAAAGTACTTCTACTTGTATCACCATTTATTACCGTTTCTGAATAAAACAAAATTCAACATTAAGAAACTTTTTTTTCTCAGTACCTTATGATGCCCTTGACGTATAATCTGGATATTTTCAAGATAATAGTAAATAGTATCTTCGAGAAAAAGAAGAGTTAGGTGATAATCGGCTAAAAAGGTTCTTCGAAAAAAGTGAGGTTTCTTGTAAAATTTTAATTTAAAATTTTTTTCAAATTCTTCGTTTAAGGCAACCGTACAAGAAGTTTGATTTACACAAAGACGATGAAAGTGGGTCTTTGTAAAATTAACTACACCGGCCATATAAAGGAAAACAAATTAGGCGTTGGATTTGTGGCGGTAGAGAGACTCCGTCGCCGAGTACTGGTATTCAACCCGGCGAATGAACGTCTTTCCCCGATCCGCATAAAACGAAGTTCTTCAACATATCGCTGTGACCAAAGATACTTTCTAGATAGACATCGAGACTGAAGAGGGAAGCTATCATAGATAAAAAAAAAACAGAAGGAACGGCTGTGTTCGGCCATGCCGAAGTCTTTATACCATTCAAGAGCATATCAAATTTATTGCAAATTGCAAAATTCGATTTCGTTGATTTTCAGTGTCAATATAAACTTGGATTTACTTCTGTAGAATACCAAACTTCATGCTCTGAGAATCTTTTTTGGCAAATTTTTGACCAAAAACCTCATAACTGAACAAATCGGTGTATGAAAGCTATATGTTATAGTCGTGCGATTTCGATGATTTTCAGAATGAATTGATTATGTATACGATATTTCACATTGTTAGGTATTTCTTTGGCGGAATTAAGACCCAAAATTTCAAACGTAAAGAGTCGGTCGTATAGATGCTATAGTGGTCCGATCTGGCCGGTTACGAAAAATGATCGTTTAAAATCTCAAAAATTGAGGCACTAGCATGCGTTCAAACATACAGAGGGACAGACGAACATGGCTAAATCAACTGATCTCGTCATTCTGATACGATCGGTATAAATTTCGTGGGTCTATCTCCTAAACTTCTAGTACTGACATACTTCGGACCAAAGATAATATACCCTTTCATCTACATAAAATGTATAAGAAGAAAGAGGACGAAAGTGTGAGTATGAAGAGTTTGAAGAGCTGGCCGAAATGGGTAATGCTTACCTTACAAAGGAATGAAGACCAGAGCATATTTATGTAGTAACAAAGCAGGTAATCTTGTCACCGATGCCCAGGTCATACTGAGCTTATGGAAGGAACACTTCTCCAACCTGCTGAATAGCAGTGAAAGTGCAGCATCCGGAGACGGTGAACCTGAATGATCAGTTGAAGATGATGAAATAGGCGTCGAAGGACTAATGTAATGTATGCATCAGTTTCCTTGCAGATTATGGTCGGAGAAAAGTAACCACGAGGATTGAAACCTAAGCATGATCTGCCCAATCCATAAAGAGTGGGACCCGACAGTTTAGCCAATTATCGGGGCATAAATATTCTTAATATCGCTTATAAGTTCCTAACGAGGGTATTATATGAGAGATTAAAGGCCACCGTCAAAGAACTGATTGAACTTTACCAGTGTGGCTTTAGACCTGTCAAATCCACCAATGACCAGATATTCTATAATATAAATTCAGCAAGGCAATTAGGTTACTAATATAACGGCTACAATATATGGACGAACTATTCTCCATAAAAATACAGATGTTGGAGCATATACCCACAGAAGTTTCAGAATCAATAATGAAGAACTGGTAACACCTTCTCTCAGAATTGGATGAATTCAAGGTGGGTTAAGATGAGGCACAATCAAAGATAAGCGATTGCCTGGGCTCGGCCCAGTCTCACAAGCGTGTGGATGTTTAAAAAGATTTCAATGGATTCATCTTTTCAAAACCACGCATAAAACCAAATGAACCATCAGGCAAGACCTTGCAAATAGGAATACAATCTACGGGCGATCCAGAGGTACAAAAACTCAAAAAGAAAGACCGGCTTTAAGGATTTCTCCGCATGGAGTTTATTGCTAAAACTAATCGGATTTGAAGACAAATCTTCTATGACTTCTAAAAGGTTACGCAAACTTTGTTTAGAAGAAGAAGAAGAATACTCCTACTTATAATTTCTTCTGGTATCATATGACTGCGCTACTCCATGATGGGTTAGTTGGTTGATTGAAAATGGAATTTGAGACCCTTACCTCGGGCGGCCATACTTAGTAGGCCCATTCTACTAGCCGACTTAACCCAACTACGTATAGTCGAACAATTAATACAATTTGATAAAATTTGTTAATTTCATTACCATTAGGGCTGGAGCTAGGAGCATCTTGGAATATATAACGCCTTAATCCCAAGCACTCGCAAAGGTAGTTCCTCAGGGCTTCGTCATCTTTTGAGCATGCTGTGTACCCAAATATCACAGGGATATATGTCCCGTAAAGGGTATTAAGTTTGATCCGTCTGCAATCCGCGCTACACCGCTATAGTATATTGACAAGTCCTACTTGTAGATGCTGTAAGACCTTGAGTGTTCTCCTAGGCTCCACCTCCTTGGATATCCTCACATATTCGGACTTTCCGTTGACACACTTAACTAGCTTAGTTGCCGCTTGGCTGTCAACAAGAAGCCAGATGGATATCGCTATTAAAGCGGTTCGTGATCTTCGCAGTTAGAAGACTGCGCTGAATTGTCTTAAACTTTTAGGCGATCAGCTGCTAGCGTTACTTCCTACGTCACTGATATGTTAATGTGTATGATGTCTAGTATGAATTTCTGCGCATTTGTTGAGATACATAACTAGTTATCTATATGTTAGTATGGGTGTTATGGCAGTTCGACAATTCTTTACTGCCTGTTGAGCCATTTTATTGATGATAGCTTATCATTAGAAGAGAAGAAAAGTATGCAATAATCGAAGTATTTGGAAAGTTTTTAGCTCTACCGACGTTTTTTCTTCGATATCACTATCGCTATATCGCTAGTCACTTTACTATAGATTTTGTCAAACTATTGCTGCCGGGTGGAACAAAATGTTGGAATAGGCACTGTCTCTAAATGTGGTGAATGTCTTCTAACCGATTATAAGTCTAAAAAAATTTTTTTTTTTATATTAACAGCACCAAAATCAACACTGCAGAAGTAACAGTCATCGAAGTGAATTTTTTGTTCCCTCCATTGCATAGGCACCCCAAACCTCATGTGCCGTCTTTTACCACTAAGCCTAAATATGTGTATAAGAACACATTGCTGTAGATTATATTGCCAAATGGCAATTTTTTCTCGAAACGCCTCAATTTGTGGCACAACTAATGACCTCTGATGTGCCTGTTTGAAGCCAGAACATAACAGCATGATAAATTTGGCATATTTAAAATGCCAAAAACACTGCCTTGGCGCCAGAATACCGTGAAATGTGCAATTCAATTTTTGAAGACACAATGATTAACTGTAAAATTGTTACAAACTGCTTATAGCTGCAACAAAACCGAACTCGTTTGCATAAACAATTTGAAGTTGGTGGCAAAAAAAAAATTGAAAATTCAAAGCAGTGGCAACGGCCGCAGAAGAAATGCAGTCATTAATAAATGGAACAGAAAAAAAAAACAAAAACAAAAACAAAAAATTAGAGCAATGTAGTTAGTTTCAAAATTATGTGGCAAGTCATAAAAGTTTTCTGTTGATGAAGGAACAAAGTTGGAATGAAGAGAGTGAAGCAAGCTTGCGAATATGTTCGTGAGAGAAACAAACTGTTGGTGAAACGCCTTCCCGCTGAATTTGGCTGATATCGGCGCTGAGCCTCGCAAATTGCCGCTGGTAAATTTATCATTTTATTTGGCAAATAATTTCTGTCATAAATGCCAAAACCCTCGAACCGACCGAATAGCCAACCAAAGCTGGGTGTATCCCCAGTGTGTCCTCAGTGTGTGGCGGACCAATGTGTAAGTGCCAAATGATTAATTACCTTTATTTACTACCCCTAATTTTATTAACTGCCCCACAACGTACACACGCACACACACACACACACACGGAGATCATAAATTTGTGTGTCGTGTTTGTATATCGGTGAGCGCCGCCTCTGGGCAGTGATTACTGATTGTCGGCGGCATTGGCGGTCATTTCAAGCTGGAAATTTTTAATTTTATGCTTTTTGGTCGTCCAGCCCATTGTTAATTTGTCTTCGAACACTTGAGCTGTATAGCTAAAAAAAAAAGAAAATTCTTTCCTCTGCCACATTTTGAAATATTGATTGTTTATGTAGCTCTTAGAGGAGCCAAGTTGCTCTGCCGTTAGGCTATGCGTACTCTGTATAGGAAATATGTCAGCAAATTCTTTATCTGTGTTTGACTTCTGTTTGGCTACAAAAAGTCGTTGATGTTCTCTGCTCCATGTCGCTGTGTAGTTAATTTAAATTTATGATATTTGCAAGTGTTTTTGAAAGACCATTTGGAGTAAGGAGTGAGTAAATGAGTAATGAATTTTTTGACTACATAAAGCTGGGGCTTGCGGTTATGGCATGCCATCAATATTGTAATTTATTGATTTCTGCTGTTAGGAAATTTTTCTTTGGCATGAGTTCAGCTTGGCGCCTGAGAACCTCAAGGCTTTATCCTTTTTGGAAGATCATTGAAGGAGGAGTTTCTCTTCTTTTTTGGCGTAGGCACCGCTTACGCGTTTATAGCCGCATCAACAATAGCGCGCCACTCGTTTCTTCTCTTTGCCGTTTGGCATCAGTTGGAAATAATCCACATAATCCTTCCGACGGAGTGGAGGTCTTCCTCGTCCTCTGCTTCCGCCAGCTGGTGGAGCATCCATTTGGACGACGTGAGCTAGCCAGCGTAGCCGTTGTCTTTGATTCGCTGAACTATGTCAATGGCGTCGTATAGCTCATAGAGCTCATCGTTCCACCGTCTGTGATATTCGCTGTTGTCAACGCGCAAATGACCTTAAATCTTCCGAAAACTTTTCTCTCGAAAACTCCTAAAGCCGACTCATCAGCTGTCCAGGCTTCTGCCTCATACGTCAGGACAGGAATGATGAGCGACTTGTAGAGTTTGGTTTTGGTTCGTCGAGAGAGGACTATACTTTTCAATTCCCTACCCAGTCCAAATTAGCACCTGTTGGCAAGGGTGTTTATGTGTTGGATTTCAAGGCTGACATTGTTGGTATTGTTACTGTTGGTTCCTAGATAGACGAAATTATCTACGGCTTCTAAGATATGACTTTCAATAGTGACGTGGGATGACAGGAGATATGTCGTCTTGCTTCTTTGTCTAATCTCAAGAACGCAGAGCTTACGGTGTGGTTGTTATGACCAATTATATCAATATCATCGACATACGCCAACAATTGTACACTTTTGTAGAAGATTTTGCCCGTTCTATTTACCTCTGCAGCTCGAATTATTTTTAGGCATGCTTCCGTCCGACCATATTCTGCAAAGATGCATGCTCCTTGTCATGCATGCTCCTTATCAGTTCTTCGCTGCCGTATTTGAATAGCTCTGCCGGTAGGCCATCGGCTTTCGCCGCTTTAGTTTTTAAGCGGGCAATCGCTATTCGAACTTCTTTATGGTCGGTTGATGGCACGTCTAAACCATCATCATCGAGCATTGGATATACCAGGATATGCTATTTCGTTCCACAGCGCCCTTATATCGAGTTTTTGATGAGTGCTCTCAGAGAACAGCTGTGCAAGCCGAGTAGAAAGCCTGCTGCCTGCCTGCTGTGATTGCAGCTTTTCGACGTCAAACCTTCTTTCTGTATGTTGACTGAATCAAATCAGCAGTGCTCATAAGTGCCTTCCAGGCTCTCATAGAAAGCATCTTTGGTTGTGACCATCCTTCCTCCTCCTCTATCACGGCGTGGGCGCAAATTAAAGATATGTTGAAGAGCTTCGGTTTGATGCGAATTGCGGCTAGACGTTCATCCACCGGGTTGAATGCCAGGACTCACCTTCTTCCATCCTTGTCCCGTCCATCGCATTTCTTGGACGGCGGTGATGTCAGCCTGTAGTCTTATGAGGACGTCAACCAGCTGGGCACTGGTACCTTTCCAATTGAGCGTTCATTCCAGGTGCATGCCCCCAATTCATGTATGGAGTATAGTTTTTATGTGGTGGGTGCCAAACCCTACGCACAACCGCAGGGGATTCGTTTTCTCACTTTAGCTATCCTCCAATTGTTAAAAAATCAGTATTCACGCTGATTGAAGGCTGCCTTCGCCAACTAAATGGGGAACAATTAGTGAGAGAGAGAGAGAGAGAGAGAGGGAGTGAGAGGTGGAAAGGGCTCTATAATCCATAATTAATAACTCTTGATATATGTATATATGCATATCAAAATATAACCCTTCCTCTGAAATGGAATAAAAAAAAACCTGAAATCTCTAACTCATTATTCCACCTCAAATCACTGATTGACGAGTGACACTACAATAAAACTCAAATTTACTAATGAATATTCTCATCAGCAAAAAGCCAGACAAAGCGACTGACTGCCAATAATTATTGCAATCTGCTTTTCAATTAATAAGCGTAATGACAACGCGAGACCCCACACCTCGACTCTCAAGCATTGCTGACTTCCGATAAAGCATAAAGCGTATCAATGACAACTCAATCGCCGAGTGAAGAGGCAAAACCGCAAATCTTGTCAGCATAATTATGGCACCATCATGAGTGCTTTGACAAAGAAAAAATCATACCTCCCTCCCTTGCTCCTCGAATGAACAACATAATTTGATGTTTGCCACCGACGCGTTAAGTGGCGGCGCTACCGCCATGTCTGCTGACGGAGAAGGTCTGTGAAAGTAAGTTATAAACCTCATTTTGTTGTAGGGAAAGTATTTTTTTTTTCA
Source organism: Neoceratitis asiatica (assembly GCA_030068015.2). NCBI lineage: Eukaryota > Metazoa > Arthropoda > Insecta > Diptera > Tephritidae > Neoceratitis > Neoceratitis asiatica. The sequence continues at coordinate 49,893,869 of CM061526.1, read as the reverse complement.
TTCTCTTCGCCTAAATGAACCGACTTCTTCCGAACCCACTCATTTCGCTTGCCACAATGTTACTGTTGCCGTTATTGTTGTTAGTGCCGGTTTTGTGGTGGGTGCACAAGTGTGCTCTAAGTGCACCATTGTTGCATGCAACCGCACTCAAAATATAATTGCTTTTTTTCCACGCATATTCCATTTCTTCTACTTCTCATATTTTATTTTATTCTTTCTAGGGAGCGGACTGGTTTTCAGTTGGTTCATCCATTTTTGTTTTCAAATTGTTGAAATTCAGTGTTTTCCTCGGATAGGTTGGCAAAATATTGCACAAAAACAACACCAGCAAAAATGTGTAGCGAGAAAAGAAGCAACAAAGCTAGCATAGCAACAAGAAGTGGAAGAAGAAGAAGACGCAACAGCGGCAATCATTAGTAATACCAACCACATGAAGTCATAAGATCAGCGGAATGCACATGCACGCGAATTATTATTATTTTTTTACTTGTGTAGTTGTTATTGTATCGTAGTGCAGTTAGTTGGGGTTCTAAAGCGCAACTCCCCTGAGTTTAGCTTTGTTCTACGTTGGGCAATGGGGGTCATGCATGAGCAATTTCTACTGAAGTGCAAGTTTTTCACTTTTCGCTACAATTTTAATTTTTTTATAGTTATTTTTCTATTTTTTTTCTTCCTTTTACACTGTAGGTGCTCGTAAATATAGTGTATGCATTCAGAGAAATTAAAAATAAGAATTATTAAAATTAATTTTCATACCTTTCAAGATTCGTGAGATGGTTTCACAACTTCCATAGGTCCGAAGTATGTGTGCAAACGGGCCAGAAGATAAAGCAGCTTTATATTATTTTATTTCTATTTATTTTCATCATTTTTATGATTTAATTTTTTTTCTATTTATTTCATTTTATTTATTTTTTTTATAATACTTTTTTATTTTTTATTTTTCATTTTTTGTTTTATATCACTTAGTTTTATTTCATTTATTTTATTTTATTTTGTTATTATTTTATTTTATTTTGTTGTTTTTTATAATTTGTTTTATTTTATTTTTCTTATTTATTTTATTTAAATTTATTTTATTTCATTTTATTCTATTCTTATTTATTTTTTATTTAAATTCATTCAGTTGAATTTTTTCATTATATTAACTTTTTTATTTTTTATTTAATCTTGTTTTATTTTATTTTCCTCTTTTATTTTATTTTATTTTTATTTTATTTTATTTATATTTTTTATTTACTTTATTTTATTTCATTTTTTTTTCATATTTATTTTATTTCGATTTATTTTATTTTATTTCTTGTTCTGTTATATTTTGTTCTATTTTATTTTAACTATTTTTTTTTTTTTTTTATCTCCTTTATTTTACTTTGTTTTATTTATTTTATTTTATTTTAATTTATTTTATTTTATTTTATTTTTTTCTTACATATTTTATTTAAATTTATTTTATTTCATTTTATTATATTTTTATTTAATTTTTATTTAATTTAATTCAATGGAATTTTTTTATTATATTACCCATTTTATGTTTTATTATATATTGCTTTATTTTGTTTTATCTCTTTTATTTCATTTTATTTTTATTTTATTTTATTTTATTTTATTTTATTTTATTTTACTTTAGTTTATATTATTTTATTTTAATTTATTTTATATGTTTTATTTTATTTTTTATATTTTTTTTATTTTATTTTTATCTTAGTTATTTTCCTTTTGTATTTTATTTTATTTTTCATTTATTATATTTATTTTTTTTTTTAACTTTATTTTATTCCATTTTATATTTTTTTCATATATATTTCATTTCGATTTATTTTATTTTATTTCATTTTGTTTTTTATTATTTTTTATTTAATTTAATTTAGTTTAACTTTTTATACATTTTTTTCTTGTTCTGTTCTATTTTGTTCTACTTTATTTAACCTAATTTATTTTATTTTGTTTTATTTTATCTCATTTATTTTATTTTATTTTATTTTATTTTACTTTATTTATTTTATTTTATTTTATTTTATTTTTTTGTTATTTTTTTTTACTTTATTTTATTTTATTTATTTTATTTCATTTTATTTTATTTTAATTTAATTTTTTCTTTTTTTTCTTTTATTAATTTTGTTTAATTTATTTTATTTAAAGTTATTTTAATTTAATTTATTTTATGTTATTTTGTTTTATTTTGTTTCATTTTATATTATTTTAATTTATTTTATTTCACTTTGTTTAATTTATTTTATTTTAATTTATTTAAATTTATTTTATTTTATTTTTTTTTTAATTATTTTATATTAATTTATTTTAATTTATTTTTTTTTTTTTATTTTTTTAATTTATTTTGTTTATTTAGTTTTATTTTTATTAATTATATTTTATTTTGTTTAATTTATATTTTATAATTTTATTTTTTTTATTTTTTTATTTTATATTAATTAATTTTATTTTATATAAATTTATTTTAATTAATTTATTTTTGTTTAATTTATTTTTATTTAATTTTAATTTGTTTTATTTTATTTTAATTTTTTTTATATTTTTTTAAATTTATTTTTATTTATTTTATTTTTTTTTAATTTTTTTTTATTTTAATTTATTTTTTTTAAATAATTTTATTTTAATTTCATATATTTAATTTTTAATTTAATTTTTTTGATTATTAATTTTTTTAATTACTTTATTTAGTTTTTTTTATTTTATATTAATTACTTTATTTTATTTTATTTTAATTTTTTTTAATTTTATATTATTTATTTTATTTTATTCCCTTTTTATTATTTTATTTTATTTTATTTTATATTGTTTTATTTTATATTAAATTAATATATTTTTATTCTATTTTATTGAGGGTATTATATGTAAATCCACTTCACATTTTACGATCCCAACACTATTATCTCCATCTACTACTATTCTCATTGTTTAGCTTTGAACGCCTTCACCTGCTTACCACCTTTCCACCATTTTTGGTTTAGATGTACTGTCGGTGTTTATTTTTGTTGTTTTTTGCTACTTAATTGCAGAAGTATTTGCGTTGCAATTCTTTCATCATTATGGTTGATATATATCTCTTTAAAAACATAATGAAAAATACAACAATAAATAAGTACACAGTTAATATAGCAACAACAACAAATGGCTGTGAGAGAGAAAAAAGCAGCGGCAACTGCAATGAAAAATTTCTGAAATTTGTATCTCCGACAGTCGTCGACGGCAAATAATTACAAAAAATTGTGTTTTTTTTGTTATGATTTTTATTCGTTTAGTTGTTTCACCACAACCAAGCGCCAGTGCGTTTCGCTCCGCTCCGCCCACCGGATCCGCCTACCAACGTACACTTCAATGCACATCGCTACTGTAATTAAAATAGTATGTTTTTTCTTTCGTTTACTCCTCCTTTTAGGTTTTATTATTTTTATTCAGTTCCATTTAAGTAGATATGTATGTATGTTACGTGTATTATACTAAAAATATTTTGCATTTTCCAATGAATATTGTCTAAGGAATTTTATGCATACAAATTATAATGCAATGCATTGGTATGCTGTTATATACATTTTATGTATGTATGTATGTATTTGCGAATTGTAATGAAAATACTTTTATGTAGTAATTTGGTTCAATTTCAATTTAATTTGTAGCTGTAAGTTAGTCTAATACATAGCAGACTCCAAATGTATTCTTCTGCTGGAATGCACGACACCATGAGGTCTGTTGGGACGTGGAGGACCAATAGAATACACTGGCTTAATGTGTAATAAGCTGCAGTGGTTTTAACTGTTATACACCTGGGCGGCAAAGGCAAGAACTAATCATTTGCTTATGGTCCCTAATTTGACGTGTAAACTGGAGAAATGAGATGGAACTCAAGGGATACAAAAAATGCAGAAATCCACATCATCTGGATGAACGAAAGATTTTGGATATACTAACGACTGAGAAGCTATTTTTGATACGCCACTTAAAAAGTGCATAAATTTGATGCCTAACAGCTCTGGAAACTATGCCCTAATCAAACACCAAAACCGAGTTAATATCGATGAGAAAGGCTCAATAGAATTTCCAATGTCCAGATGGTGGATATGAAAGTTCTCCATTGTGCTCCAAATTTTTTCAACAAATTCTTCTTAGAGAAGTGAGAGAGAATAAAGAGCTATGAAAGTAGGACACTCCAGCTTTTCTTTTGTCGACAACGTAGCGCTGCGCAGTTCTCAACCTATTTCTCAATATAATCACATAAAGAATTAGTTGGTTGCGGTATCGAGTAACATAATTGAGTTTCTTCTCCTGAATCATCTTAGCACATCCACTTTACTGATAACACTTTTGCCCAAAGCAATAAAATGGCGATCGATTGTTAAATGCAATGATGTGCACCCGTGGGCATGTTTAGCACATCCTTTTGACAACCATCTCATTAGCAGAACCATTAATCGAGAAATGTGGAGCGCCAACGATCTCGGCAATACTAATAATTGCTAAGAACTAATTCATTTAAGCGAAAGTAGTCCTTAAATTCAGCCTCCATAACGAGACATTCCCAACGCTGATCAACTTGCAGGGACCCAAAATATAGCTATATTTAGTACCAAATTCTGGCACAACGGTCGGACAACTCAGTCTCCACGACAAAACATCCCCAAATGGGGATGGGGTTCCGAAATATGGTTGTCTATAGTATCAGATTCCATCACAGGAAAATTCGTAAGTAGCCATCGTCCAACCAAATCGATCATTTTGTCATAGACGGACGATATGTCTCCAGTGTTCTTGACTTGTGGATGCTCCAAAAATGCAGACGACAAAGAACTACCGTAAAAAACGCAGTGAGGTTTTGACTTCCAAAACCTGCATTCGCAACATACAGCCGAACGGTTTTCTGCTCGGCTTTTACTTTGTTCTCTAATAAGGATAGCGGAGGTCATAATACGTACGAGGTTGGATAGATAGTATGAAGAGTTTGGGAAGATGGCCAATAGGAGTAAGATCGAAAAGATTATGCAAATTCCTTGTACGACCCAACGAGGTGATCTAGCGAGTGATGGCCTGAGTATACTTTAGTGATGTAGGAGGGACTTCTCCGGCCTGCTGAATGACAGGGAAAATGAAACACCAGGAAATGGCGAGCCCGATTTCCCAATCGATGGCGATGGAACAGATGTTCCATTATCCGACTATGAAGAATTTCGATTAGTAATTTCCCGCCTGAAAAGCAATAATGCGATGCATCAGCTTCTTTGCTCAGCTCAATCCAAAAAAAGGGAGGCTCACACCCTGCGCCATTTATGGTGGGATAAGCCTCCTCAATATGGCATATAGGGTCCTATCTGGCGTATTTTGTGAAATACTAAAGCCCACTGTCAACAAAATTATTGGAAATAATCAGTTTGAATTTAAACCTGGGAAATCAGCAGTTACCAGATTTTCGCTATTGGTCGATTTTAATACTAAATTTACCAGCTATTTGTATATACCTATTTATACCAAAACCAGTCAAAATGACTGGTGTATAAGAAAAAATGCTTATTGTGGCTTCCAGTCTTCACTCATATTTAAAAAATTACAAAAAAATTGAACAATAATAATTGTAATAGATAAGTGGATTTATAGACATTTTCAAATGACAAACACTTAATTGTTTACAGTTTATTGGTCACAATTTCCACATATGTAGAGTTTGCTGTGTGTACACTTTCCGCATAAATTTTTTTTGCATGTATTGCAAATATTTGTCGTCTTGTTGTTATTGCAATAGCCTATTTCACACAATTTGCGTACAGAACCCGTTCCATTTGTGGTTGGTATATCAGCTTCGTGTGGTTTTTCCTTGACGTCTGGTATTCTGAAGCAAGTTCTTCAACTAATCGGAATAGAAAATCTTTCCGTGAGACTATTTCTCCTATTGTGTTTTTGTACAATATCCCGCTATTGGTTCCGGCTAAATCTAAAATATTATAAAACACTTGAAGTGGCCACATCCTGGAATCTGATTTCACCGTATATTTTCGTGCCATTTGATCAGTGACATCGACGCCAAATTTAGTTTTATTATAAACCGATACAGTTTCTGGTAAATACGGAAAGCCATTTACCACATATTTCGTCTCTACATCAGACGCCAGTCAAAATTTTATGTCAAATTTATGGGGTTTGTTTGACTTATACTGAGTAAATCTTCATCTGTCCTTTGTTGGGAACAGTTGTTCATCCACGGTAACATATGCTCCCGGTTTAAAGAAACTTTGGCCGTTTTCAATAAATTTGTCCCAAACTGCTGAGACTAAAACGAATTTGTCTGTTTGCAAACGTTGACTCCTCTGATTTCTTTTGTCGAAACGAATGTATCGTATAAGCTCAGTAAAATCGTGTCTGCTCATAGTGCTGGAGAAAAAAGATGGTCCCCACTTCTTGTTCCACAAATATTGAAGACTCAAAGTATTCCCTTCATACGCCCCACGTGCGTACAATATTGCAAGAAATGCCTTCAATTTCGCTTGCGTAATTGTCCAGTTTTTCCCCAAAACTCGAGAGGCTTCTAACTCTGTTCAAATTCGCATATGTTCTAACGCACTACTTAGATTTCAGTTCAGAATGTTTCTTTTAGCATGTGCTGTTGGTCCATGTACATGTTTGAAAACACTCTGAGCTGGTAATCTACCAGCAAAACCTTCTTCTTCAATTCTTGTCCAAATAGTTCCGTCTGAAGCAATTTCAGTTTGCTGATCTGGTACGTTATTTCCACCTTCGTCTTCAGAACTGGAAGGGAATCGCATGCATCGTTTCGTAGGTTTGTTTGGAATATTTTCGCAATCACTGTCACTTGACTGATCTATATTGTATCCATCAGGAATTTCCTCATCACTACTGTCGATAATAGCATTGTTATCATTACTACCTTGTGGATCAATTTGTCTATCTAAAAATTCACCGTAGCTATCATGTAATTTACTTTCTACATCTGAATATTCCAGAGGTATGCTGGTTGCATTTTCTAAATATGTAGAAACTTTTATTTGTTTTGCCACTTTCAGGGGCTGCCGGTCGCTGTAAAATAAGTTGAAACTACGACACTTTCTTCGTATTTAGACTTCTTACTGAAGAATATATTTTTGAATATTTCCATATCCACATAAATTTTTCTTCCCTGTGTCACTGTGCCGTAAAGAAGAATGGTTATACACTTGGAGATCGCTTGGACTAAGATTTTATGTCGTGTGTTGAACGAGGCTCGAAACAAGACTCGAATGAAACGAATGAAAGACGCATGGATGCTATGGATGTATGTACAAACAATGTATGTACTGCATCGGTCTCACGATTTTTCCAAAATCATCCATTTTTTCATAGAAACATGCACCAGTCATTTTGACTGGTACTGGTATAAATGTCAATAACAAAAAATATATTTGTTACTAATATACATATATAAACTAACATTAAGTACTCCCTACTTACTCGGCCGTCACGTCACTTTAGACAGTCATAACTTTGAAGTTGTAGTAGAGTTGAAGTAATTTCGTCTATCTTGGAACCAACATTACCATCAACAACAATATTAGCCTGAGAAGGCAATTGAAAAAAAATCCTCTCTCGAAAAAACAAAAACCCAAACTCTACAAGTTACTTATCATTCCCGTCCAGCTATATGGAAGATTTGGCGTAAGATTTATGATTCTTTGGGGGTTGGTAATGGCAAATACAGCGCCATTGACATAGTTCACCGAATTAAGAGACAGCGGTTACATTTAGTAGGTCATGTGGTCCGGATGGATGATAACACTCCAGATTTGAAAGTTTTCCATGCAGTATCCGCTGGTGGAAACAGAGGAAGAAGACAACCACCACACCATTGGAAAGGGCAGGTGGAGGAGAACTGCTAGGCCTAGCCATTTCCACTGACGACAAACAGGGGCAAGTAGAAAGGAATGACGCATTATTATTAACTCGGCTATAATCACGTAAGCAGTGCCTACACTAATAAAGAAGATTATGGTAAAAGTTAAAAAATATAAGCTACAAGATGAGGCGACAAGCTACTTTTCTAAGCACAGACAAGAGATAATACATGAGAGTTTCTTATAAATGTCATTGGCTGTCAATTTTACTGGTGTTAAATCTGGCTCTCAAGGCATCTAGATGTCCTTTCGGACCAACAGCATTTCGAAAGCAGCTTAGAACAGTAGACCCCTCCATTTATAAGAAAAGCATATTGACGCCCAACAAAAAATTTCGAATAATCAATGGTGATCCAAGTAGAGGTGCTTTTTTCAATAGCCTTTTTTTGGCAGATCGCGCGTGAGTCGTGTCAAGCTGTCATGTTATTTTGTTCAGTATTGTTTGGCATTTCATCATGGAAGCACTTACGCCTGAACAACGTTTGCAAATCATTCAACTTGAAGAATATGTTTCGCGCGATTCGCTCAAGTTATTGTCAATATAATCGGCCTACTGAGCGTACCATCACCCATCTTGAGACCCAGCATTCATTATTGAATAATATTCGACCGAATACATCACGTCCAGCACACAGTGAAGAAAAGACAGAGGCCGTAGCTGAGAGTGTGCACGAAGACCGTGGAGAGTCGATTCGGCGCCGTTCGCAGCAACTCGGACTGACCTATGGAACGACTTGTCGCATTTTACGTTCGCGAGGTCTTCAATGGAAAGTATACAAAATACAGTTTGCGCAAGAACTGAAGTCGCTCGACCTTCCCTGACGACATCGCTTCGCACTATGGGCTCTTGAAAAGTTCCAAGAAGATCCGACGTGTTCGAGCCAAATTTTGTTTAGCGAAGAGAACCATTTCTGGCTCAATGGATATGTATACAAGCAGAATTACCGCATTTGGGACGCAGAGCAACCTGAAGAGATTCAAGAGATGCCATATCATCCAGAACAAAACAACGGTTTGGTGTGGTTTGTGGGCCGGTGGAATCAATGGTTCATATTTCTCATATTTCTTAAGAAATGATGCCGGTGAGAACGTAACCGTCAATGGCGACCGTTATCACGCCATGATAGCCGACTATTCGATGCCTGAAATTAAAGCTCGTGATCTCCGCGATATTTGATTTCAACTAGATGGCGTCACTTCCCGCACATCGCCTTAATTAATGGATTTATTGAGGGAACACTTCGGTGAGCAGATAACTTCACGTTTTGGGTCGTTTCAACGGATGGACCATCTGAGACGTAGTCCCCATTAAATTTGAATGTTCTGTGTTTTTTTCATTAAAAAAAAAAAGTAGGCAACCTCGAAATGGATTACACTTTAAAAGTGCCGCCGAATTGGTAGTATATCAAGACTTAGCGAAGTCTTAAAATTCAGAGTTAAAACCATTCCACCGAATGAGCTGAAAGAATTTTCCATTTATTAACTCTATTTTATGTGAAACATTGTACACGAAGTTATGAATTCTTTTATTTTTATTTTTTTTATTTTTTCCTTTTGCAAAAGAAGTCATCTTGGCCTCTGTGGAGCCACAAACTTTTATTGCCTTCTTTAGTTTGGCGATTATCAACACATTGTTGTGACTTTTGTCGCATGCGTGAGTATTTATTCTTCTTTGATAGGAGCAAGCGAAATGTCAAATAACCATTTTTGGCAAACTACAATAAAAATGCCGTTATTGCAGGCAAACAATACAAAACTGGTAGGAAGGCAAAAAAAACGAAACGAAAAAGGCAACTGAGAACAGCACATGACACATCCCAACGTCGCCAGCCAACAGCAACGCCAACCACAGTAACAACAACAAAAATACCAGCCAACTGCCGCTGGGTGATGAGATTTTTTGAATGCAGCCGATGAGTCCGATGATGACATATTGTGGTGTCTGTCAGCACTCTGACGCCTACGGCAGCGACAGCAACAAGATTTTGGAAGAAATACAATAAATATAGAGACATATGTACATACATATATGCGAGTACAAATCGATTCACAGACGCTGATGACAGTTGGACGCACACTCATTGTAGTACGCAGCCACGTGTTGCTGTTATCTACCCACCTTGGAGTAATACAGAGGACAGAGGACACAGTGTAGTGTGGTCATCGTCCATCATCTGGGGTATCAATGTGCCGGCCAGCTGGATGATCATCTACCATTCAATTGCAATGAAATTAATGCAATAACCTTTTTTGCTGTTGCGTGGCGTGTGTTGTTGGTGTTTTTTATTTTTATTTTATTTTTTTGTTATTGTTGTCCATCATGCAATCCTTCTTTGGCAGAGAGACAGCTGATCGTTTCGAGTAGTTGATATATTTGGACTTGACAACAACACGACACGCCAATACAACGGCTTTGAAAAATTCTCGAGAGACTGTGAGATGCGTACATATGTATGTATGGATGTATGACTTGGGTACAAATAAATATATGTACATACATACATACTTAGAAATGTCTGTCTGTCAATTTATATGGAAATATATTGAAATGGTTACACTTTTCGAATTCTAAAGATTTAATTGAGTTAAGTAAAGCGCAGAATCAAATTACGACCAAGCTCCTCCTTCAATTTGTGAGATGAGTTTTGCGGTGTTTCTGACAAATGAGGGGGATCTATAGTTTATGCTAAGCCGCCTGCGAACGGCTGATGGATTCTTATGAAGAACTTTTTTATTTCATGTCAGTATTGTACTAGGATTTTGGTATTCCTTGTCAAACGGCAGCCGCATTTCGAACCCCATGGTAGCAAAGTAGTACGTACGTCAATAGCTTATTGATATGTCTCGTCTATGTTGGGAATCGCCACTCTTATGTCCAAGTAGGCTCAATTCCAAATCACTAATTTTCTGCAGCTACTGCAGCACCACTTTCTGAAAAAAAGCCTAGAGCTTCCTATAAGACAATGCCTTGGCAAGATCATAAATTAAATGTGCTCCTTTTTAGGAGATTATATAAGCCATATGAACTGTTTTGTTTCCATTTCGGTCAAGTTCGCCAGGACTTGCGACAGAACGACTTTCCGGTAAATAAAATTCTTAAGCAGATGTTTGCATGCTTCGAAATCCACGCCTAAGTCTTTGTTATCCGGCTTGGTCGTACCTTACCTAACAAGTGTGTCTTGTCTGCGACTTCCCTATATGCTAGTCTGAACAAGAACCCAAGCGACGGAGATGTGCTATCTCCAGAAGAGATCTGCGACAGTGTAGCATGATTCTAGAGTTCACCGTGATTGAGCTGGGTACCTGACAGTCATTTCAGGTAAAGTTGTATATTTCCTGAATATATTTTCAGACTCAACTCCTATCTATTTAGTAAATGGCTTTCCAGCATGAAATTAGTCCATATATGTCCCTAACCACTTCTTTACATGTTGCTTCAACCAACTGAGCTCACGTCCCACTACGTTTGATGCTAACCCGTTAAAACAATTCGTTTTATGGGCCTCCCATTACAAAATGAGTTCCAGTAAAGGATTACCCGAAGAAACTCCTACATTTACTCTACCATCTTATATTGAACAATTTGTGTACAATTCAATGCTATCAAACGGACCGTCTTCAGTCAGTAGATGGTCACTAGGTATATATATAGAAAGGTTGATCCAAGTAGTACTACTTTTTTCAATAGCTTTTTTTTGACAGATTACGCATGAGTCGTGTCAAGCTGTCGTGTTATTTTTGTTTAGTATTGTTTGGCATTTGATCATGGAAAGACTTACGCCTGCACAACGTTTACAAATCATTCAACTTTATTACGAAAATTCACGTTCTGAAAAAATGTGTTTCGCGCGCTTCGCTCAACTTATGGTCAACATAATCGGCCTACTGACCGTACTATTCGCAACACCATCACCCAACTTGAGAGCTAGCATTCGTTATTGGATAATATTCGACCAAATAGATCATGTCCAGCATGCAGTGAAGAAAAGATAGAAGCCGTAGCTGAGAGTGTGCACGAAGACCGTGGAGAGTCCATTCGGCGCCGTTCGCAGCAACTCGGACTGACTTATGGAACGACTTGGCGAATTTTATAGACTTTGGTCGAGATCTTAAATTGAAAGTGTACAAAATACAGCTTGTGCAAGAACTGAAGCCGCTCGACCTCCCCAAGCGACATCGTTTCGCTCTCTGGACACTTGAAAAGTTCCAAGAAGATCCGACGTTTTCGAGCCAAATTTCGTTCAGCGATGAGGATTCCCATTTCTGGCTCAATGGGAATGTAAACATGCAAATTTGCCGCATTTGGTACGAAGAGCAACATAAAGAGATTCAAGAGCTACCATATCATCCAGAAAAAAACAACGGTTTGGTGTGGTTTGTGGGCCGGTGGAATCATCGGTTCATATTTCTCATATTTCTTCAAAAATGATGCCGGTGAAAACGCAACCGTCAATGGTGACCGCTGTCGCGCTATGATAACCGACTATTTGATGCCTGAAATTGAAGCTCGTGATCTTCGCGACATTTGGTTTCAACAAGACGGCACCACTTCCCACACATCGCATCAATCAATGGATTTATTGAGAGAATACTTCGGCGAGCAGATAATTTCAGATTTTGGGACGGTGGATTGGCCACCAAGATCGTGTTATATTATACCGTTAGACTTTTTTCTGTGGGGATATGTAAAGTCTAAAGTCTATGCGGACAATCCCGCTTCGATTCAGGCCTTGGAGCAAAACATCACGCGTGTTATTCGCCAGATACCAGTCGAAATGGTCGAACGAGTCATCGAAAATTGGACTCAACGTATGGACCATCTGAGACGTAGCCGCGGCCAACATTTGAAAGAGATAATGTTGGAAAAATAAATGCCAAAGAATGCTCTTTCAACTGATAATAAACATTCCCATTCAGTTTGATATTTTTCTTTAAAAAAAGTATGGTACTTCGAAATAAATCACCCGTCATAATTGGCACTTTGTAACTGCTAAAGCGATTTTCGGTCGAGCTCTTTCTTTGATTTGTAGTGTGCGTCTTAATTTTTTTTGCAACAATCGAAGGGACCTACAGTTTATTCTAAGCTACCTCTAAACGGACGGATTTTTATGAGGAGCTTTTTATTTCTTGTCAGAAATACAGTCGGAGAGCTTGACATTCCCTGCCGAGGGGCGGCCGCTATTAAAAAAATTATTTTGCCATAATTTTGGGTGCTAATCAAACCAGAACTCGAGCCCTAGCATTTCGAATAGTGGTACGCAATGCTTGTAATATATTTGGCAAAGCGTTTTCGAAAGGAATATTGATTAAGAGACTGAACTTAACCCAGAAAGAGAATACTGATGACTTTCATGAAGGTTTTAGATTCAAGCTTTCTCTAGTGAAAAGGCCACGAGTTAGCAGTTAGAAAACCCGTCGTCACAATGTATGTGCGCTGAAATCAAACAAACTTTGTCTTATGTACTGAAATTCTACAACAACAAAAAAGTATTTATTCCTTAATGTGCAATGGTCCGCTATTGCTCAGCCATGGCGTCTGAGTCAGTACCACATGAGCTTCATAATTGATAGCTGAAATTTAGTTTTAAAAATTCACATGAGACAAAACTTCCGCTGTGTGAACTCCTGTGTGCCTCTTTCTGGCCATATATCCTTGCAATATCCTTCTAAAAGAGAAGGCGGAGCAGTTAGTGTCGCTTCACTATAAATGCTCATGATTTTTGGGAAGACAAGGTTCGCCGCTATATTTATATTTATAGTGCCAGCTAACTCTATTCAGTGAAAGTTCGCAAAGATTAGATTATGAAATTTTTCAAGACAAATAATTTAATACGAAAAAATACAATATGTGCGAAACTACTAAGATTCCAAATATGTCCTCAACCTTTGCTATGCGTTTATAATATGTATATATGTATATTAATATAATTCTAAATGTACTTACATATGTTTGTATGTATATGCCTAGTAGGTTGAGTATGTGAATGAGCCCTTGTGCTTTTCCTTTCAATTCCGACGACCCTTAAAAGCAGCAGCCCAAGACAAAAGAGCCCATTTTATGACGCGATGCAAAAATCAAAAAAGAGAAAAAAATAGAAAGGCAGAGCAGAAAAAGAAAGAAAGAAATAAATGGAGCGCTTGACAACAAGCAAATATGTATGTACGTACTCATAAAAATATACACTCATCATTCTCCTATATATGTACTTAATGAAAGAAATTTGCCGTCGCAAGATAGTATGCATAGAATGTATGAGCCTCTCTAATGGACTATTCACCTTGCTGTTGTCGTGCATATACATATGCGAGCACAATATCATTGTCGCCAACATCGTCGACATCATCATCATCATCATTTTCCCTCTGTTTCTCTGTTTGTTTCTTTGTTGATATTGCTGCGGGTGATTGCTGCATTCATTGTTATTGGTTTTTGGTTGTCATGCCCTGAGAGGAGCATGAACATGTGAGCAGCAAATGATGTGTCGATGATACGGCCTGTCCCATGTGTGGATGCATTTCCATGGCACGCAGTGCATGTACCGCGTTGTGACGCAAATCAGAATTTCATTTTGTTGTTTGCAAATCATCATCATTTGCAATATAAATGAGCGAATTGCTGAATATGACTTTCCGGCTGACGGCTGTTCGCTGATGGCGGTAGGCTTTTGGGTGTGGGATGTTGGAGCACTTGTAACATAAATGTCTGGTAGGAATAGCGGAACTGAAGAGTCAAATATCGGCATGCTGAGTAACTAGAGAAACGGGCTGCTCACAAAAAACGAATTCATCCAGATGAAAACTTCTCACCGAAAAATGAAATTTGGTTTGATGAACTTAGGTGAATCTTCAGCTCGGTGAGGTATAATATTTGCCTTATGTCAAAAGCACTATATCAAAGGTTTTAATGACACAAAATTTCACATTGCAGACATTTTTGAATCGCAGCTTGTTCCAGAACTCATTGGAAATCATTACATAGTGCACCCTGATGAATTTTCAGGCTAGAACTTCTAGAAAAATCAGCGTGAATCATTGGTATTGAAACCTACTACTGTATAAAAGACTTAGACACATCTCAGGTGAAAAACTTGGCAAGTGGCCCTTCGATTGGCCAATTTTTTATTATCTAGGGAATTTTGCAGAGACCGAATGAAATAATAGTTAGATGGTGCAAGATGAAAATTAAATTTGTTGAGCAAGGACAAGGCTGAAGAAATGAAGACGTCACTTCTTGATAATCCAGCACCGGTTTCTGCAGCAGTCGAACTGGAATTTTGAATATAGTGGAACTGTTTGATGAAAACCACAACGATGTATAGGGTGAGCGAGGAGGAGTGGTTGATGTCAGCAGGATAGACTTAGAACCTAAGGCCTGTTTATGAGAGAAATATAGATTAGTGGCGACGGTTCTGACGGGATCGATGTTGTTGTTGTTGTAGCGGCTGCGCCAACTCTGTCTAGGGCCAGGTAAGTTTAGTTTTAATCACCGAGGTCATCTAACAGGAGGCCCAGGAAACGCGCTGTTTCAATGGGTTCGGACCAGAGGGAGGGGGGTGTTAGATGATTCGGGTTAAGTGGGTATGCAAAGAGGTGGTTAGTGTCGTGCGGGAATTCGTTGCATGCGGGACATGTTTTGGATATGTCAGGGTCGAGTCTGGATAGGTAGGAGTTAAGCTGCTACATTATCCAGATCTTAATTGTGCCAGGGTCACGCGGGTCTGTCAAGGCAGCTCGAGCTCTTGTTCTGCTCTGGGTGGTGATTGGACTCCGAGAACACCATTCACTGGAAGAGAGTTCACAAAGATGTTAACGAACTCTCGGTGAATGGTGTTTATGGCCTGTCTGCACGCCGTCCTGTCCAGCGGGTCTTGTCTGTATTGCTATAAGACGTCCCGGCAGTCAAGTATTCCCTTTCTGATGTACCTGGGTGGTGGTTCAGCTTCCAATAAGTGCCTGTTGGGATAATCCCTAACTGGGAGCTTAGATGTTTCACTGTGTAAGTTGTGCTCCGGCGCTATCAGGAGCTTTCCCGTCACGGTCCGAGGTGCGGTGTTCTGATAGGTCTGGAGCTTCTTCAACTGCGTCTCACTCGTCCCCGGTGTCCAAATCTGTTCAACATAGTTTACGGCCGGCCGGCCAATTGCCTTGTACGTTGCCAACAGTGTTTCTTTGTCTTTTCCCTAGGTGCTACCGGCTAGCGATTTGATGATTTTATTGTGACTCTGTACTTTGGTGGCAATTGCAATGTATGGATGGATATGTGGAGTGAAGTAGTACAGGCTCCCAATAACTTTGGGTTGTTCGTGATTGGAATTTTCACGTCATCGACCTTCACATTGAGTTCAAGCCGGTACTCCTTCGTCCAGCTGGTGCAAAGGGTGGCAGAGTATTTCGTGGATTGTAGATGTAGAAGTCGTGCAGTGAAGAAGTTGGAAAGGTAGGCGAAAAAGCAGTTTATTTTCGAACAAAGCCTATCAATATCCTGGCCAGAGGCCAAAATCGAACAATCATCGGCGTATGAGATCAAAGAGATGCCCTCTGATGGTGAAGGAAACCTCGAAATGTAGAAAATAAACAGCATCAAGGAGAGGACACGACCACTCAGGTAATTCATGGTCCCCCTCTTCAACCTAGGCGGCAATTAGGAATCCTCAATGTCCGATAGTAGCACTGCATGATTGACCACGTCGAAAGCAATCGACAGGTCCAGTGCTACTAGAATAGTTCGCGCACAGGGTCGATTTCGGTTAATGCCATGAATTATTTGAGTGTTTATGGCATTAAGTTCAGTTTTGATGCTGTGCACTTCCCGCAATCCATACTGATGTGTACCTGATACCAGATGGTAAGTAAGAGACGGGAGCAGCAAGGCCTCAATTGTCTTCGCTACTGGGGAAAGGAGAGATATCGGACGATAAGACTCTCCTTTATATAAGGTGATTGCACGAAAGCTGCAATCGCTCGAAAGAGCGATCGACTTCGCTTAACGTGGCGCTGCTACTAAAAGCACCGCCGAAAGGCAATCAAGATCATGAAACGAGGGATGAAAATCTGCTACTACATGCTTGGACTCACCACGAGACGAACTCTAACAACTACGAAACAGCAAATTATAACCAGAGCTCAACGATCAGTTCTGAGTGAAAAAATTAGAAAATAATCAACCGATCTTGCTGAATTCAATTGGAAGGGATATTAAGTTAGACATGGACGCACTTTGGCTGAAATTGTTCGGGCTTTATGGTTTTTTTTTTCATTTACTTGGAATCCCTTATGAATTTTAATATCTGTTACTTACTTAAACTTCTGCTACCCGCAAAAGCTATCCATGAAAACGCTTCTAAATTAAGTAAGGTAATCCCATACCATGAGGAAAATGATCTTGGCTTCCTCGTGATATTTGCAGCACATTTTGAAAAACCTTTCTGCAAGACGTCATATAAGGTAATATCCTATCAATATCCTACTTACTTTCAAAATGTGTTACTTTTCCAGGAGAAGGTCGAATCTTCGGTGCCTTTCAGCTAGTGGCTAAATAGTAGAAGGTTTTTAATATAATTCTTCAGATTTCAGTGGCATTCCTCAATCCATATGAAAGCTCACGTTCTAGTTCGATAGTAGTCCGACCTGCAGCATCTTTTAAAAAAAAATTCTCTTTAGTTTCTCTACTGGGTGCGCTTATGAAAAAGTGAAATGTGTGCATACGTTACATGCATATGTATATATGTATGTATGCATTTGCTTACGACATATTTATATTGTATTTTGCTTGTTACCAAGGGGTGGACATACTCAAGTGCTTGCACGTTTTGTGCTGTTGCAGCCATTAAAAAAAATATTTAAAAAAAAATTCTAATATATGAAAATTTTGCAATTTTCTTGTCTTGAAAACACTTAGCGATGCAATCACACATGTGCACACACACACACACATGCACATGCAAATACAAACGCATGACACATGACTTGAAGGCGGAATTTTGGGGGTTGCGCTGCCAACCACATACACGTGTGCACTATCAAAGCCAGTCGATAATGTGTTTGGGCGAAAAGCAACCCTGTTTGTTTGGACAGAATTTTTTGAAAGCAAGAAAAAACAGTGAAATAAAAATTGCAATAAAAATATGAGCACTTAAATAGAGAATAAATGAAGGAAACATACTCATACTCGAAGAAAATATGAAAAAATTGAAAAAATATGAAGTAAAAAAGAACACACACACATAGTGTGCACATGTCCTTACAAGCAGCATTGACAAACAAAAGGATGTGCCTATTATGACTTACATGCTCCGTGTATATATGTATATGTATATATGTATGAGTATGTATAAGCAGGTTGCCATTTCCATTCTTACCCATTGCAATTATCATTCCACCATTACCATTATGTCGCCGCCGGAGCAGCCGGAATACCAAGCGAATATGTAGTGAGTGGGAATGGCCAACAACCACTACATGCGCACTTACATATGTACGTACATATCTACTCACAAAAATTTGCAAGTAGGTTGGTGGTGGTTGGCGCACACGTGATGTCAAATGTGAAATTGATTGTACACACACACACTCACACACTGGCACTTGCAATTTTGAAACGTCTCACACTCCACACTAGCCGCACAGCTTTTACAATGACTTTCAACTTAAGTGGTTGCAAACATTTATTATATTGCTGCTGCGGGAGTGCAGCGGAAGAAAAATTCAAAAAAAAAAAATTAATAAATTATATGCGAGCATGTGTGCAATCATATTTGCACATTTGCACAAAACCATTGCTCACATAATAGACTCTGGCAAAAATGTAAATTACATGAACGACCCAAACCCAGCACAAAATGTAAGTGTAGAAGAGCAACCCTTTCGCGCGTATGCGTATATGTGCTGCATGCTGCGCGCAACATCATGTGGCAACAATAATAAAAAAAAACAAATTGTAATAGAGAAAAATACATAATTTCCTTTGCAGTTAGCAGCACAGCAAAACGTGTTTGCTCAGTAGCCAAAAAAGAAAGAGTTGAAAAAGGGAAGCCGGTGCAGCAGCTGAGACGCCATTGCAATCGCCTCCGCCGCCACCGTCGCCCAGCTTCTAGTTCTAAGGACAACAGGTGCGATAAATGTGCGCTCCAACCATGCACTGCTCCCCACAGCTCACGCATCTACGACAGTCTAGTCAAAAGCTAGTATTAGCCCCTCCAATGCATTATGTACGCATGCTTGTAGTCCTTTGTGCCGCAATTCAACTCAACTATGTTGTTTTTTGTTGCTGCATTTACTTATATTTATTGTCCTGCAACACATTTCATAGACACATTCAAAGCAATTCACAATTTTTATTATTATTTTTGCATGAAAAAGTAGGAGAAAAAGAAACATGTATTTCTTGTAATGTTTGTTGTAAACAATATCCTGCACCTTGCCTTGCCTTTTGTCTATTTATTTCACACACTTGAATCTTTCTTCTATAGCATCTGCTGTTGTTGCGTACAATGTCTTCCTCACCTATCTTCTTCCTCTACTACTCTCTGCAAAGCAATTAAAATATGCTTTCAAAGTTACAAAGAAACCTCTCACAAGCGACAATTGTTGGACTGATATGTGTAGGCTACTACCTAAATATATCCTTTCTGTTTTAAATATGCATAAGTGTATTAAAAAATTTACATGTTCTTCATACATAACTACATATGTACTATGCATATACTATTCCGCCGTCGGCTTGGGTACATTCTATGTCCTTTAAGCAAACTTTCACATATACATATGAGCACTCATGTATATGCGTAGAAAATGTACTTGTCGTCCTTGACACTTTTTGATCTCTAAACATCGCGCTGCGCATGACTCACATATTTCAGTTGATAAACTAAAATCGGGTAGTAAAAAGCGTGCTTCTTCTTATTCTTCTTTGGCTTAGGCACCGCTTACGCGATTATAGCGCGCCACTCGTTTCTTCTGTTTGCTACTTGACGCCAGTTGGAAATACTTAGTGCAACCAGATCGCTCTCCAAATGATCCTTACAATGGAGTGGAGGTCTTCCTCTTCTTCTGCTTCCGTCAGCCGGTACTCCATCGAATACTTTGAAAGCTGGAGCGCTTTTATCCATTCGGACGACATGACCTAGCCAGCGAAGCCGCTGTCTCTTGATTCGCTGAACTATGTTAATGCCATTTTATAGCGTGTACATTTTATCGTTCCATCGTCTGCGGTATTCGCCGTTACCAACGCGCAAAAGACCATAAATCTTTCGCAATAATTTTCTCTCGAAAGCTCCTAAAGCCGACTTATCGGATGTCGACATCGTCCAGGCTTCTGCACCATATTTCAGGACGGGAATGATGAGCGACTTGTAGATTTTAGTTTTGGTTCGTCGAGAGAGGACTTTACTTTTCAATTGCCTACTCAGTCCAAAGTAGCACCTGTTGGCAAGAGTGATTCTACGTTGAATTTCAAGGCTGACAACAGTGACGTGGGAGCCAAATCGCGAGTGCGATGACTGTTTATTTGATGACAGAAGATATCTCGTCTTGCCCTCGTTCACTAACAGACCCATTCGCTTCGCTTCTTTGTCTAACCTGGGGAACGCAGAACTTACGGTGCGGTTGTTATGACCAATTATATCAACGGCTCGGTTCCTTCCCAATTCTGAATGCGCTTCTGATATTATCCAGGGTCAGTTTACAAAGCCATATGGGTTTTGTGAGGATATCAATTTCAGGCATAGCGGCGTAGAGGCAGTCCTTATCGTGCTGTCGAAGGCAGCTTTAAAATCGATAAAAAGGTGGTGTGTATGAATTATTTTCTCTCAGGTCTTCCCCAAGATTTGGCGCATGGTGAATATCTGGTCAATGGTGGATTTGCCAGGTCTAAAGCCACACTGATAAGGTCCGATCAGTTTGTTGACGGTGGGCTTTAGTCTTTCACACTTACGCTAAATAGGACCTTATATGCGATATTAAGATGCTTTATTCAACGATAATTGGCGCAGACCGTCGAGTATCCCTTTTTTTGGATTGGGCGGAGCACATTTAGGTTCCAGTCGTCAGACATGCTTTCGTCCGACCATATTCTGCAAAGAAGCTGATGCATACTCCTTGTCACTTCTTCGCCGCCGTATTTGAATAGTTCTGCCGGTGGTAAGCCATCGGCTCCCGCCGCTTTGTTATCATAGTCGCACTTCTATACCATCGTCATCGATTGGAGTTTCGGGTTCGCCATCTCCGGAGTTTTCACTTTCCCTGCCATTGAGCAGGTGGGGGAAGTGTTCCTCGGCCCCTTTTTTTGTTTGTCTGCAAATGCGTCTCGCTCCCCTTTTCAGTGCTCGGTATCTAGCCCATCCCGCATGTGTTGTACTCGATCGAAAGCAGTCTGCTTTCTCTCCACTGCTGTTCGACATTTCGATACTTTCACTCCCGATTCGGAGCGTTATGGTCGTATCATAACCGACTTTTTTACCCTGCAATTGAAGAGCAAGACTTGGAAAATATGTGGTTCCAACAAGATGGTGCCACACGCCAAATTTTTTTTTTTTTTGCGGGGGGAGGATGGAAAAATGCCCACCGCATCATCATTGCAATGTCACAGCAACGGTATGTGCCATTTGCAGGTCACTAATAAACTCTCATCTGAGGAATCGCCGCCCACCCTGGGACCACTTTCGCATTACTTCAGGGTGGCGTTCCATATTTCTTGTCTTAAGGGTACATGTCATTACCTGCGTTCAGGTGGTGGCAATTGTCCCTTGTCTCTTCAATGTCCACATTTTCCTTCCTTCTTTCAAATGCTAATAAGTCGATGGGGGTTCTTCCGCTGATACAGCTTCGCCTGAACTTATCCGGTATGCCGAAGCCACTCTCAGAGCAGCTGTACGATAAACTTTTTCCAGAGCTTTACGTCGGTTATTCTTCCACAGTGAGTCCGCCCATAGATAGTTCGGTGTTGTTAACATCAAAAGCTTCCGTTTTTCCTGTGTCGGTTCTCCTTGTTGCCCATAAGTTTGCTGAATTGGAATGTCATTTTAGACGCCTTTTCTGCAACATGTTGGATTTGCGACCAGTAGGTAAGCAAAGACTCCAGTCTTACACCCAAGTAATTGACAACCTTTTGTGTCCTTAGAGTCTCCTTGGTTGTCCTCATGTCAATTTCAACGGGAATATACTTCCTTTTTAGTAATACTAGCTCAGATATTTCAGTGGAAAGTTTAAGGCCTCTCTCATCAAGCCACATTTCTACTCTTATCATCACTTGGTTTAATTTTCTGCTCGCATCTTCAGTGTCTCGTGCAGTGATTATCGAGGCGATGTCGTCTGCGTAGCCAACATCAGGATGCTGTCTTTCAAATAACTCCACATGACACGTAACACGAGCGAATGTGGCTTTATTGGGAGAGAAATTTCCCGGCCGCGTAATGTCTCGTCTTGGCGATGCCAATTGGCCACCGTGATCTTCCGATTTGACACCGATGGACTTTTTTTGTGAGACTATGCGAAAGACTGCGCTGCTGCGGATAAACATTTAACTCTTGTGCAATTGAAAACGAACATTCATCAAGTTATGACAAAGATACCGTCCAATATGTGCCAAAAAGTGGTCGAAAATTACCTCAAATGGCTCGAATTTCGCAAAAATTCAGGAGGCGGTGATTTGAATGATGTAGTGTTTCAAAAATAATGTCAAGGTTCAAACTTTTGAATAAAAAAGGTTTTTAATGAAAGATATAATTTTAAATGCACTTTATTTACGTTCATTTTGGAAACCCCAAAATTGATAAAGCTACATATGTACAAATCTCAATAAACTTTTTTTTAATAGGTAGGGTCCGATTGGAAAGGATGCATCCGGAAGAAAACTGCACACAACAAATTCGAAAGTAGAGCTACTGGCGGACGCCGATTCAACAAATTTGTGCAAACCACTAGTGAGTGAAGAAATATATTAGCTCAAATTTTCTGAATCTATATGTCCGTGGAATTCAAATGCTTCTTCTTTCGGGGTTAACATCAATACTGTTGATGTCGCCAACGATTCTCTAGATGTCATGCTTTCCGAATAAGATGACGTCAAGATACAGTGCAATACATGGCTGCAGAGGAAGGTGGGGTTGAAAATATATCTTCTTGCCAGTCCCACCGACGACACGGAAATATTAAGTGACTTTGATTTAATTCTTTGGTATCATTTTCTATTGGATTTAAAGTAAACATCTGTTTGGTCTCGCATTTCTTCGATTTCTAGCATTTTCTTTCTAATTACATCTTCAGCGGCCAAGCTTTCATGTTTGGCTAAATAATGCGACGCCGCGATCTTCCTTTTATTCAGCAATGAGCTCGTTGTTTATATGTAATTAATTAACTAAACGATCTCATAGAGTAAAATCAAAAATTTATTAAATGTGATTCAACTATACGGATTAAATTATTTGCAATTTCATCGCGCATAGATGCAGCGCTGGTTTTTAAATTTCTACTATGTTCGCAATAAAAATCTTCATTTATGATTTTTTCTGGAAAATATGGCATTGTGGTTTGCAGACATTTAAAACGGCTTTTAAGAACTCTGATTACTCTCTCAATGATATATTTTGCCTTAAGAGGGTTGTGAATTGAATTTGTGTTGTGATGTTCCAGTATACGCATTATGATAAGGAGTTAGTAAATATGGATAAAAGCCCTAGCAGCCAATATTTATGATCTCCCTCACCCTGATTATTGGATAAAAAATATTTAACATCATTAATGAATCTCAAATTTTTAAATTATAATCATTGTAACAACGCCGAAGTAACCTTTTCTGTTAATGAACAAATCTTCATTTTGCTGGGATTTCGGTAATTTTTACATATGTTCCGTCTACATAACATATTTTTCCGGGAATGTTGGAAATATTATAAAAACGTGCTTAGGCATTATTTTTCCTTCTTCACTCTTTTCTAAGTGAATCTCTTCCAGACACACCACGTTTTCTAAAGTATTTATTATCTACTTAAAGACTTCGCATAGTACCGTATGCTAGCGAAATTCGTTGTCTTATCGGTAGTTCTTCGGTTCGATTATTTTTCTGAATCTTCGTTTTATGACGAAGGCTCAGAGAGAGGCTGTTCAAATGGAGTTTTTGCTATTGTTCAACTTCAGTTCTTACAGCCGTGTCGGCTTGGCAATGATACTAAATTCAAACATTAACCAAATTTTTTGTTCTCGAGCTTTTATGTGTTCTCTTTTGCACCCGCATGGTAAAGAACTTCAAGCTGGCTTTTTTTCAACTGGATTTACTTAACAAATTAGCTGTCAGAATAGGAGGGCTGCTTGATAAGTTAGTGACTTTTTGAATTCGCCGTGCCGTACCATTATAATTAACGCCAAACTTTCATCCAAAACAGGCCGTCATTACAGAAATCGTCGATAAAATCCATGGATTGATATTGGAAAATCGGTGAATAAAAGTGCGTGAGGTGGCTGAGGCTGTATGCGTCTCAACTGAGAGGGTACATCAAATTTTAAATAAATCTTTTGATATGAAAAAACTAACACGCGATGCGTGCAGCGATTGCTCACACACGAACATAAGCGCAACCGTGTAACCACTTCAAAGGAGTGTTTGATGATGCTCAATAGCAAACCAAACGAATTTTCGCGCCGTTTCGTTACCGTAGGCGAAATATGGATTCACCACACCACAGAAGAGAACAAAAAACAATCAAGGCAGTGGATTTCTCCAGGTGCACGTTCACCAAAAAAGGCCAAGTTGGGTCTGGCGGTCAAAAAGGTAATTGCCGTAGGTTTTTGAGATGCACGTGGTGTCATTCACATCGGTAAAACAATCACCGGCGCATATTATTCAGAGCTGAGGCAGAAACGACCGCATTTGGCGAAAAAGGAGTTGTTTCATTAGAACAATACACGGGTGCACGCGTATTAAGTCACCATGGCAAAAAGATCGGGCTTTCCCGACTATAACCTAAAGAAATGGCTAAACGGTAAAAGATTTGGGTCGAATGAATAGGTCATCACAGAAACAAACGCCTATTTTAAGGGCCTTGAGAAACCTATTATTTGGAAGGTAAAAGGCTGGACTAAATGTGTAGAGGTAAAAGAAGACCATGTTGAGATACAAAACGCTTATTTGTCGAAAACATTATATTTTATTCAAAAAGTCACTGAAAAAGTAACAAGATCATATTTTCTTCAGTACTGATCTCGACCGCCACACCATCTTAAAAGTTTTTATGGCAACCACGTTATGCATATGTATATTGTAGGTTTTTGGCCAGTTTAAGCAAATGCTTTGCCGTGGACAAATATACGATACGTACACACACACATTGTGTGCATAATTTATTGTGCTTAAAGGAATTGTTCCCCTCGGTAGTTCATCCTCCACACATTTTGCCTGGAATGTCCTTTTGTACCACTTTTGTTCGTGGTATTGTTGCAATGCATAGATCTAATGGCAGCTCGGCTGTCAGAATACATGTGAATCAAATGCTCATATTAATTGAGAACATCGGGGAGTGAATTCCACTGCCCATTTCATCACTAAGTTTTGAAGTTTTGTCTGTAAAAAAGAGCGTGGCTCTCTGATCCACGAAGTTTATGTTTTCTCATGCGTTCGTGTCTGAGATTCTTGTGAAAACGAGATTGGAGGAGGGGTAGTCTACCTGCTGCAGCAACTGAGCGAGAGACACTTTTTGGCCATGTTCTATATTACGATTCTTCCAAAAATAAATTACGTTCATTCTAATTGTGTTGCAGCTCGCTTGAAATTTACCGTACTGGTCTAGAAGAAGGAAATTGAGGACAATTTTCAGGGCTACAAAGGGCTGAACTCTCTATGAAAATATTTTTTTGGAGTGACTTTAAGTTTATAATTTTTTTATATATATTATATTTAATATATTTATTATATTTTTTTTATTACTCTTTATAATAGACACATATGTACATATATATGTACATATTTTCAAATTAATTTTTTATCGTAACACATTTTTCATAAAAGTTCTTTTGTACATATTTTTCATTTTGTATAGCAATTCATTTACGTTCTCTGAAGAGAAGAAACGAAAAATTATGCAAATTTTTGTTTATCACCAGCAGAGAACGTATAATAATTTATTTACGTTCTCTGCTAAGCACAGACATAACTCATGACCACAGCAGGGTGACATCTGTCGGCCGACAGCTATTTATGCTCTGAACCTTCGTCGTATTTAACTCAAACGCTAAAACCATGCTTATTCAAATCCACTCAACATAACTGTTCACAGCTCATGCGAACAAAAACATCGCCAATTGCCAACCCCTTCAACTACTCCTTGAAGAAGAGGAGGAGCTCTCAAGCATTACACTCAAATCTGCAAAGCAGAGAGGAGCTAATGAAACGGAGTAATTTGCAGTAAATGTTTTTAGCTGCAATATTTCTCCTCTGCAGGGTGAGGGGAAGTTTTTTTTTGTTTTTCAAATAATATCTGAAAATTTTTTATTGGCTGCAGAGGAGTAGTATTGCAATGATCAGCAAAAAATTGTACAGCAGCGTTTGTTCGAAACTACATTCTTCTATATGTGCAAGCAAGTGTGTCAATGCATATTTATGTACCTAAATACATGTAAATATATAATATGCATATTAGTATACCAACAAAGCAAAATAAAAGAAGAAAAATTATTTCCTATTAATTCGCGGACAGTGGGCTCGTTCTGCGGTCTGTTTGATTGTGTGTATACAAGTATAAAACTATTTATACACAGGTATGTACATATGTAGGTATGTACATAGGTGTATGTATATATTGCACATTAATATTTACATTTTTGCTACCCACAACCTGATGCATTGTTTTTGTCGCTTGTTCAGTCCTAACTAATTAGCTTTGGTCACAATGGCCTTCTAAGCTCTGATCGCCGCCACACATACTCATGCACATACTCGTACAATACATATGTATGTAAGTTTTAACCGCCAATTTGTATGAAAAATAATTCAAAAAAACAACTGAAATATCGTAGTAAATTATTACACTGCATTGTAATGTAAATATTTGCATAAACACAAAGTATAATGATTTGCTCATATGAATGCATAGTTAGGTACATAGATACATTGGTATGTATGTATACATATACATTACGAAAGATTTGAAAAGCATTCGAGTATAGCAAAAGGTATGGAAAACATTTTGAAAACACTATTAATACAAAAAATATTTATGTTTATATTTAGAAGCCGCTGCCTGAGGCAATTAGTTGTAGTTTCCATGAAAACTGTGATTAAATCGATTAATGTTAAAAAATTGCACAGAAAAAAATTATTAGTAGATTAGTGGATTCATCGTCATCGTAGGCTTAGAACTAATACGCATTACACATATTGAAAATATGCTACTAAACATCTTGTGAGTAATTTAAAATTCGATTTCTAAGCACAAAGGGACAACTCCAATAAGGCGTGACTTTTTAACCCCAGAAGGAGATACAAAACGCTGTCAATAAAGCCTTCAGGCCTTAATTGCGTTAATCTGTTAATCTAACGAAATTTATTACCTAAAATCTGAATAATAAAATGAACTGGAAAGCTAAGACAGAAAATACATTTACACATTAGTAGATTAACGAAAGCTATTAGTAAGACAGGAGGGTTTAATTCTTAAGACTTAAAGTAATCTCCAACGCCCTATCAGACAGCAGCACTAGCAACTCTTCGTTTAAGCGAGTAAAATCAGTGGCGTAATCAACGATTATATAAAGGGTGATCCAAGTAGAGATACTTTTTTCAATAGCCTTTTTTTTTTGACAGATCATGCGTGAGTCGTGTCAAGCTGCCATGCTATTTTTGTTCAGTATTGCTTGGTATTTCATCATGGAAAGACTTGCGCCTGAACAACGTTTACAAATCATTCAACTTTATTACGAAAATTTACGTTCTGTAAAGTATGTGTTTCGCGCGCATCGCTCAACTTATAGTCCACATAATCGGCCTACTGAGCGTACTTTTCGCAACACAATCACCCACCTTGAGAAGCAGAATTCATTATTGGATAATATTCCACCGAATAGACCACGTCCAGCACGCAGTGAAGAAATTATAGCGCCCATAGCTGAGAATGTACACGAAGACCGTGGTGAGTACATTCGGCGCCGTTCGCAGCAACTCTATGGGCTCTTGAAAAGTTACAAGAAGATCCGATACTTTCGAGCCAATTTTTGTTCAGCGATGAGGCCCATTTCTGGCTCCATGGGTATATGAACAAGCAATATTCCTGCGTTTAAAACGAAGAGAAACCTCAATAGATTCAAGAGCTATATTTCATCCAAAAAAAAAAAACGGTCTGGTGTGGTTTGTGAGCCGGTGGAATCATGGGTCCATATTTCTTCAGAAATGATGCCGCTGAGAACGTAACCGTCAATGGCGACCGTTATCGCGCCATGATAACTGACTATATGAAGACTGAAATTGAAGCTCGTGATTTCCCTGACATTTGGTTTCAACAAGACGGCGACACTTCCCATACATCGCATCAATTAACGATTTATTGAGAGAACACTTTGGTGAGCAGATAATTCCACGTTTTGGGCCGATTATCCACCAAGATCGTGTGATATCACACCGTTAGACTTTTTCCTGTGGGGATATGTAAAGGCTAAAGTCTATGCGCACAATCCCGCTTCGATTCAGGCCTTGGAGCAAATCATCACGCGTGACATTCGCCAGTACGAGTCATCGAAAATTGGACTCAACGGATGGACCATCTGAGGCGTATCCGCGGCCAACATAATAATCTTCAAAAAATAAATGACAAAGAATGTTCTTTCGAATGGTAATAAACATTCCCATTAAATTTGAATTTTCTGTTTTCTTTCTTTAAAAAAGTAAAGAACCTCGAAATGGATCACCGTTTATACATAATTTATGCTTAGTAACCGCTGAAGCGATTTTCCCTCGAGCTCCTCATCCAATCCGTGTAATGCGTCTTGATGTTTTTCTAACAAATGGCTCCGTTGCGGCCGATGGATTTGTATGAGGATCTTTTTTTATTTCATGTCAGAAATACACTCGGAGGGCCTGCCGATAGGCATCCGCAATTAGAAAATTTAATTTTCTATAATTTTGAATGTAGATCGAACCACGACTTCTCCAGGATCTGGCCTTGTGAATGACAGTAAGTATCGCTAATCACTTGGCTATTGCGACCGCAACGATTCAGACACTCGGAAATCTTAGAATGGTAAATATTTATCCCAAGCAGCATAAACAGACCTCTGCTGTTCCGCTCTGATCAGCAGAAAATTAATATACGTCTCAAAACTCCAAAAGGTAGACGATGTTTTCAACACTTGAGCATATAGAATTGAGATATATATATACTATTCATATATTCCAACTTTGAAGTTTTTCCGACTATTCGATCATTGCAGCGTTTTTCGGGTAGAAGTTGTAGCTATTATGGAGAAGTCAAATTCGCTAATAATATAATTTTTATTTTCAACGACAGTTCAACAAGAAGCAGCGGTCCCAATGCTTAATTCGCTTACAACAAGTTCAAAAATTGTGTTGGGCTGTTGCCGATCTCTGCAAGAGATGGCCAAATAGAACGGACTGTCTCCGATTTTAGTTCCTAGCCACAGCAACATAGTGAGGAAGCTGTAAGGCAGGTGATCTTGCTAGACAAGGTACGACCAAGCAGACTCTTCCCGATAACGAACGCATTTTAAAGATTTACTTAGAGAATATTCTTATGAGCAGGCCGAATATAGATGGACTCATATCGCGACCTCTAAGAGTTCTGGGCAAACTTCACAGAAATGGAAACGGAAGAGATCACACGAAATGTACGCTCTTAAAAGGTAGAATATTTCAAATGAAGTAGCAGATAGAGCAGCACGCCACAGCTGGGAGTTTTTCTCAGAAAATATTCTAGAAACTGCTCGAGTCATGATTTATCATTTTTGCGGCCGCCCTGTATTAAGCAGAGCTAGGCTTTGATATCTAGCAGCTGTCTTAATTGATAACTTATTTAAGAATGAAGACTTTTCAGCAGACCGCTTAGATAATTGAAAATTGAAGAGCAAAACGAGACGCATTTGCAGAGAAAAAATATAAAGCTGGAAGAGCTGGCTACAAGTAGATGGGATGTCCTACTAAATGTTTTCAGACGCGGTCATATTCCTGTATGAACGGCAAAGTTTACTTGATTACTGACAGAGTATACTGAGTTAACTCCTCTTCAGCCCACTGAAAAGCGCATGACGAATTCGAGTCCAAATCCTTAGCGGAGATGATAGCAGATAGCACTTTCTTGATAGCAGGAACCTCCAACTGAAAAACACTGCAATGGTCTGGAAGTCTGAACTCCTAGTCGATGGATAATTCTCTGCAGAAGACTCACGCGCCGATCATTCCGCCCAACTTCAATTCACCAATGAAGAAATTAGGTGCGCCTCTTTCCAGAAGTCTCGCCGTGAAGAGATTATGCTGGAGAAGAAATCACTCGGCGCCACCAGGGATACAATAAACTGTGTAGCTGGCGATGAAATCGAGTTCCCCAAGAACAGTATAGGACTCCATGCTCGAGCTCAAAGTCCATACTTCCTAAGTCTTGCAGCGACTTTTTATGCCATCTGTAAGCATGAACTTATGCCAGAGGTAGTCTGCTCTGTTTTGCTAACTTCTGCAGATGGTTTACCGATGACTTAAAATCCAGATCCATAGTCCATTCAACTTTTATAGTCATGCGGGAACTGAGACTAATTTTCGATTCGTTTTCGACAATTTATTTTAAGTTGTTCTTAATCAAATATGAATATTTGAAATATTATAAAATTATTCCTCATCACTGCTTCATTGAATAATCGGCGTTAATGAGCTCATTAAGTGAAAATTGTGAAAATTAGTTTCTTCACTTAGTGTTCTATTCATTAGATTTATTCTTCTTCACTTCCCCTTCAATTTCGTTACAAATCAAAATGGAATTTACTATGCTCTCGCACACATACACACGCACATGCATAAATACACTCATAGTTTTTGCTCATTTTTTGCAAGTCAAGAAAATCCATGAATGTAAGTGCGGTAATTGAAAATGTAAAATCTGAATATATTCTACTTCAAATTGAATTCTTTTGTTCATATCTGCTTGCATCCACCAACTTTCTAGCCACCTGTCAACTTATCAGGTGGCAACGAGTAGTTAGTGGCCCACGACGCCCTACTCGCCACTCGACATAGCACATAGCTCGGCCAAGAACAACAGCGAAAATCCGGAAAAAAATGTTGCTTGAACACCATGGCGACCAGCCAACCGAATCGAACTAACGGCGAACCGAACCATTAGAAATGCATACAATAGCGAAAGTTTAATGCCACTGGCACGACCGGATGTCATGAAACGGGCGACGGCCACGGTGACAGCAATGGCGACGAGTACCATGGTTAATTTTGAGAAATGGGAAATGAGCATGAAAAGTTGATCAAAAAAAACAAAAAACAAAAAACAGAAAGAAGAAAACAAACAAAATGAATTTTGCGGAAAAAGTTCAATTTTCAAATTAAAAAGTAAATGAGCAAAAAATGTTAAATTGAAATGAAAATTACCTATACTGATGTGAATTCACCACAGTCGGCACCAATATGACCACATTGAAAACCCTCCTCCCCCCACACCAACTTTAACCACATCGCAGTGTCATAACTCCGGTGTTCGACCAGCATTATGTCCATGCTTTAGCCGTCAGGCTTTATTAGGCATTTTCTGCTCAATTTGTGCCAGAGGCAGGATAACAAGAGAAATTATTTTTGCTTCATTTATTATAAGAAAATACGTTCCGAAGATGAAATGCTGCGCCAGCAGACAAGAAGTATGCTGAAAGCCAGCGAAGCAACCAACCAACCAACCAACCAGCCAGCAAGCAAGCAAGTCAATGGCGCTTACATCAGCAAAGCTGGCTTGTGGCTGAGACTTACCTCCCACTCTTAAGACGTTTGTAATGAAGCGTAAGACGCATGAGGTGGAATCAAAGGTGCTCGTAATTATGTTATGAACCAAAAACAATAAAATTGCAACAAAAAAAAACAAAAGAATTTTAATAAAATACTTAGTTCTAAAGCTCATGGCGCTCGTAAAATAAAATAAGTGATAACGGTAAATGCACATATTACTTATGCCCAAGTGAACTAATGGAAGGATATTGAATTATTGTAATTTTACACAAACAAAAGTGCATTGATGTGCCTGTGAGGTCATAAAATTGAAGGAAAATGCTAGAATGAAAATTCCAGAGGAAGGAAAGTGAGTAATTTTTCGATTACATCCAAAGCTCACAGATTCCAAGTCGCTTCTAGGTTGCCCATAAGCATTAGGTATGCTTCTGCTAGTTTGAGGATCTATCATAAGAAATTTGTACCGGCAAGCCCCAAGGGAGAACTTATATATTTTTAAATACAGAAATCTAAAAATCTATTATCACACCTGGTACATCTTTTGTACAAAACTTGTTTTGAACAACGAGAGAAATAAATATATATTAATAACCAAATGGGTATAGAGTTACGAGAAAATCATAATTTGGTACTTATGATTCAAATCATGAAGAGAACCTTTCCTCACCATTTTCCGGAATTCACATTATTGCCGCCAGTGTTAATCTCTCCTGTAAAACAAAAAATCATATGTTTCTCTCGTAAATTTTTGTTTGGTATCTAACCCAAGTCTAATATTAAACAGATAGAAAATTTCCCCACCGTCTGTCAATCTTCGAACCATCCTTGAAGATATACGAGAGGTTTATGGTGGAGAAAAAGCCACACGGCGCCAGCTCAGAGACACAGCAATCCAAGCGTCTGGGGATGAATTCGAGCTCCTAAAGCACTGCGGTGTGCCGCACGCTTGATCCAACCAATGGCCCAGACTCTCTGCGGCTTACGGCGACTTTTTCAGCGATATACCTAACTGCAGTAACCACAGGGGCAGTAATACAAATATCATTGAGTGCCAAAGTTGGTAGGATAGTTCGTTGTGCACAACAGATGCTGGTGAGGGAAGCGCGTTGAATAGTTTCTAGCTGTTTAGCATGAGTCACTCTTTTTAGTGACTTCGTACCAAAACGCCATAAAATTAGATAGGATTAACTATAGGGCTGTCCAATAAGAGTGATATGATTTCTTAAAAAAAAAACACACTAATTGTTAAGGAAATTCAAAAGTTTTTTGTTTACTGCGAAGTACAGTAGACACAATTAAGTTCTGAATACAACATCATTCAAATGGCCACCACGACTTCTTTTGCTGGAACGAATTCGATGAACCCAATTTTTGATCACTTCATCCACTAAATCAAGTCGGATGTCATGAGTAGCACGTTCAATATTGACTTTTAAAGCTTGAAGAGAGTCTGGTTTATTGCTAAAGACCAATGACCCCACACGACGTAGTCTAATGGTGTTAAATCACAACTTCTTGAAGGCCATTCAATGCCACAATTTCTTGAAATAATCGAATCACCAAACCTTTCTCGCAATAATTCGGTTGTTGCACGTGCCGTGGTACATGTAGCCCAGATGTTTTTAAGATCAACTTCTTCCAATTTTGGCCATAAAAAGTTGGTTATCATTGATCTACACCGCTCTCCATTGACAGTAAGGGTGCTACCAGCTTCATTTCGAAAGAAGTACGGACCGATGATTCCACCAGACCAAAAACCACACCAAACCGTCAATTTAGGTAAATGTAATTGTTGTTTATGTATAATTTGTGGATTTTCTTCGACAGTTTTGTTTATTTACTGCACCACTCAGATGAAAGTGATCCTCATCGGAGAAGATGATTTTCTTTAAAAAAAATTGTTGTCGTTTTCAAGTGTTCCAAGGCAAAATCAGTAAATTCACGACGTTTATGGCGGTCCAATGGCTGCAGTTCTTGAGGGAAATCAATTTTATACGGATGCAAGCCCAAATCCTTTCTCAAAATCCGCCAGGTTGTGGTTTGAGGCAGTCCCAATTTTTGAGAACATCTTGGAATCGGCAAATTGCGATCTTCACACGTACCAGCGAAAGCTCTATTAATCAACTTGCAGAGTTTATTCGTCGAGATAGGAATATACTTTTCAATTGCCTACTCAGTTCAAAGTTGCGCCTATTGGTAACGATTGACTGCGCTGGATTGTGAGTCTGATATTAAATATTACTGGTGCTAATGTTAACTTAAATATAGGATTAATAAAATCGACTCTAAAATTATTACTGGCAATAGTATCGTGATTGTTCGTTTGATGATATGAGACCCATTCGACTCGCTTCTAATCTGGAGAAAGCGGAGCTTGGTTGGTTGTTATAACAATATTCCGCTTTTTGCAGATTGAGCAGAGCTCACTAACGTGCATCGATTGAAGATTCTAGTTCGTAATATTTTGAGTGCAATTTAACAGTCCCTGTATATTTACTGTGAACGTCAGAGAACAGATTGGGACAACCAAAAAAATGCATATATCTCTCTTGTAACTGATATCAGCGCTATAACGTTTGGACGACTCTAGCATTTCCTTTTTGTTTCAATAATGTTAATATTCGTATTGCAGGTTTCGTTCGTTTTTTGTACAATACCTAGATTTATATGCTGGATAGTCTATAATTTGTATGTTTTATAGTTCCGATTGCGGTATCGTTCGAGAGCGAGCGTTTGTGTTCCTGTTTAGTTCTATGACAGTTATGTTTGTTACTATTTCAGTGGAGCTAAAAGTACATATATATTTGTATACTATTTAAATCTGATGTAGATGGCCGCGTAAATATTCTAGAAGCAGAGATAGCGAAATTGAAAGCCTAATGTAGGGGACTACAATGCCCTGGGTCCAGTCTGCAAAATATTTTTACAGAAGATCAAATGCGCAAACTGGAATATCCGACAAAGAATATTCATTGGTGTTGGAAAGATATTTTCTCAACTCCATCACTTCATTCATCAGGGAAACGTGCTTACGCTTAATTTATTAGCGAGGTTTTCCTCTTCCGTGTGAATCGATTGTGGCGAAATGGTGTCAAAAGCTAAAGTTCGTCTCGCGGGCTTAATGGTTGTTGGAAACAACTAGTACTTTCTGCTTAGGATTGTCAGAAGCAATTTTAGTTTGTTTAATTAAGAAGTTGGAAAAAGTCGCTTACCCAGCGAATCCTCTGGGATATGACAGCAGATAATCAAAACCTTTGGAGGGAGCTTAAGGTGTGGAAAGATATGCAAAAATTTAAGTAAAAACTTATTCTTTATTTATGTGTAACTTTTAAAGCGGACAATGTTTGGGAACCCTGCAAATAATTGCTGACGAAGAGCTTCGTGTGGAATATTCTCAAGTGGAAAATATCTGAGAGCCCTCAAGAGAATGCAGTGGATGCACATTTTTAAAAAACCGTACTCCCAGAGTTTGTAAGCAATGAAACTTGCTACAAATGGGTTTGATGAAGTTTCTAGAGATGCTCTTATTAAGTTCACGAGTGAATTTTTAACTAAAATAAAAGAGCTTTAGTCGGAGCTTGTCCCAAATAGTTGCACAGTTTATTGCAATCGAGCGAGTAAATAACGCGCCATCCATTTCGAGGTTCCCTAATTTTTTTAAAGATAAAATACAGAAAATTCGATTTTATTGGGGACATTCTTTGGCATTTATTTTTTGAAGATTATCTCTTTCAACTGTTGGCCGCTGCTACGTCTCAGATGGTCCGTTGAGTTCAATTTTCGGTGACTCGATCGATCATTTCGACTGGTAACTGGCGACATGCGTGATGTTTTGCACATAGATTTTAAACTCTACATATCCCCACAGGAAAAAATCTAACACGATCACACGATCTGAACGTGATGCACGTGAAATTATCTGCTCACCGAAGTGTTCTCTCAATAAATCCATTGATTGATGCGATGTGTGGGAGGTGGCATCGTCTTTTTGAAAGCAAATATCGCAGATATCACGAGCTTCAATTTCGTGCATAAAATAGTCGGTTATCATGGCGCGATATCGCTCGCAATTGACGGTCACGTTCTCACCGGCATAATTTTTGAAGAAATTATGGACCGATAAATCCACCGGCCCACAAACCACACAAACAACGAACCGTTGTTTTTTCTGAATAAAATGGCAGCTCTTCAATCTCTTCAGTTTGCTCTTCGTCCCAAATGTGGCAATTTCGCTTGTTTACATACCCATTGAGCCAGAAATGGGATTCATCGCTGAACAAAATTTGGCTCGAAAACTTCGGAACTTCTTGCAACTTTTCAAGAGCCCATAGAACGAAGCGATGTCGCTTGGGCAGGTCGAATGGCTTCATTTCTTGCAAAATTTGTACTTTGTGCGCTTTCAATTTAAGATCTCGACGTCAAATGCACCAAAGCGTTCCATACGTCAGTCGGAGTTGCCGAATCGACTCTCCACGGTCTTCGGCGCTATATTTTCTTCACTGTATGCTGGACGTGGTCTATTCGGTTGAATATTATCCAATAATGAATGCTGGGTCTCAAGATGGGTGATGGTGTTGCAAATAGTACGCTCAGTAGGCCGCTAGGCCGGGTATGTTGACTATAAGTTGAGCGAAGCGCGCGAAACACATTCTTTATAGAACATGAATTTGGTAATAAAGTTGAATGATTTGTAAACTTTGTTCAGGCGTGAGTCTTTCCATGGTGAAATGCCAAATAATACTGAACAAAAATAACATGACAGTTTGACATGACTAACGCGTGATCTGTAAAAAAAAGGCTATTGAAAAAAGTAGGTCTGCTTGGATCAAAATTTATATTGTTAAGGCGAATGAAACCTAAATCTATTATAATTCCGCGGCGGCCGTGATAGCCGAGTGATTAGCATTGCGTACTACCATTCGAAAGGCCGGATTCGACCGACATCCAAAATTATACAAAATTAATTTTTGTAATTGCGGTTGCATTTTGGCAGGAAATGTCGGGCCCTGCGAGTGTATTTCTGACATGAAATAAAAGCTCCTCATACAAATCCATCGGCCGTTCGGACGCGGCTTAAAATAAACCGTATGTCCCTTCAGCGGTTACTTGGTGCCACATATATATATATATATATATATATATATTATAGTTCCATATATATTTGTACTAAAAATATATATAATTTGATACTTTTCCCCTAAAACGGCCATGCTTTCTTTCTTCCCGTTTCATTTCGTACTTTCCAAAATACAACCTCCTCCAGCTAAATCAGCGGTTAAACGAGCTATCACTCTACGTAGCTGTACTACCTCTCCTCATTGTATCATTGGGAAAATATAAGCGTCGAAATATTATTTTAATTATTTTATTTCATTCATTATATTTATTTCTGCATAAATTATTCTCAATTGAATTATTTTTGGTTAATTAAAAAGAAAGGACCAAAGTAGATATTTATTGAATGGCTTTAAGCGACTTTAGATTGACATTTTTTCGCATTTAATTTTAATATGCTTTTCTCATATTCTCTACAAAAACAAATTCCACCTACGAGTACATTCATTTGCCTAGGCAGAATTCAGCCATATTACGAGTATAACAAAGCAATTCAAAATGGCAAAATAGCAGTAAAAACAACAAAAACAACTATAAAAAATACCAAAAAAAAATAGAAAAAAAATCAAAGAGGAAAAGTACATAAAACGCAATCACAATCATCGACAATAATCTGCAGCAGTAGCAGCAGCCAAACAGTAACAACAACAGAAACAACAACAACAGAAACAATAGTACTAGTAGTAGCAGGAGCAGTAAATACACAAAAAGTGCTTATTATAAAAATTCACAGTTTTCAATGAGATGCAAATAAAACTACAACAACAACAAGAAGAACAAGAGGAAGAGAAAAAAAACCCAACGACAAAAGCGGAAAATAAAAGCAAAAGAGAAAAAGTGGAAAAATGCGCGCTGAAATGGCTTTTAAAAATCATAATGGCAGCTAGTAACAAGAGTTTGAAATACAGCATAAAAATCCAGCAGCAGGACTAGTTAGTGCCACACCCACCCCACACA
The DNA here is from genome assembly GCA_030068015.2 of Neoceratitis asiatica. Classification (NCBI taxonomy): domain Eukaryota; kingdom Metazoa; phylum Arthropoda; class Insecta; order Diptera; family Tephritidae; genus Neoceratitis; species Neoceratitis asiatica. The sequence goes on along the minus strand of CM061526.1, from coordinate 49,855,979 downwards.
GCCGCCACTCATTCGCGCATACACTCAACTACCTACCTACCTACCCAAAGCCCAATCAACGCAACATCACCCCACACCACACAACTCACATTGCCGACCCGCCTGCCTGCCCGTAGCCTGACATTTGGACGGGGCGAGCTAGAGAGTTTGAGACTGATCAAGCGTCCCAGTCAGGAATAGACTAACACAGGGCGGTTGGTAGTCAGTATGCGAGTGAACCGCTATACCCGCCCGTCGGCGTTGCTGCTACTACTACCAAGAGCCATTGCACGAGCGACCACTTAAAAACTTATTCGCATTTCAAACTGCAACCCACAAAACAAGCGTACGAAATAAACGCGTCCTCCACCCACTCTACAACTGCCTCATGCTCATCTTGTTGCGCATTATTTTGGTCCATTGACGTCGCTAGCATACTGACATTCTACATACACACATACGCAGAGCAACACTATTAGCATCACTCATACCAGTGGTGAACTTACGGTGCTAGGAGCTTGGTTGCTGCTTGTTGAAGGACTAACTGTATGTTTGTCGGTGTACGCGTGTACGAGTGTACACAATGCACAACTCAGCATATAATACAAAAAGTTCCATTGCGATTTGAAAACGCACCCTTGTGCGCGAGCCGTGTTGCTAACGTCGATGCTCGTGGCCGTTGGCTGGGACGGACTGATGCTAATGTTAAGGCTACCTAGGTCACCTTCGCCGCTAATGCTGCTGCTGCTGCTGTTGTTGCTAATGTCCCGTTTCGGAATACGACAGCTAATGTGTACGTGAGGCCAGTGAAGGCGCGCTATTAGTACAGCCGACCGACCAACGGACCGACCGCACCACAGCCGCAAAGCCATTGCTTTGTATGCCTCTTTTGCCCGTGTGCCGCCGTCGCCATTACTATGTACTCTCACTCTAGTAGCTTATAGCTCAGCACTGCTCGTTGGCACGAGATTTGTATATGCTTGGTTTGGCTTGACTGGCTGGGCACGTCAGTTTTTTTTCACCGTGTTTGTTGCACAGGGCAATTCTTATAATTTTAGTCTTGTTTGAGTTGAATTTTATTTTCACAGATTCTTTTCTGTTACTTGACAAGCCGTGACTTGTGCTTGTTTATTGTATGTACGTATTTATTTATGGTCTTGTATTGGTTTTTTCAAAAGCACACTGAGGAAAATTTCCTTAAAGACACTAAAAGTGCTCTCATCTCAGACCGGCCGTAATTTTTAAACGAAATGTATTTCTATCGCTATCGAGTCAAGGGAGTTCAATCAGAATGTGCCCGCCCAGCACGTGGATGCCTAGTTGTGGTAATTATACCGATTCGGGCGTATACAATGTGCTTTGCAACACGCGAAGGCCATTTGAGATGTCAGAGGTCCTGTGTGGTATCATGTCGCAGGTCTCCAGATCTCACAGAGATATTCGAAAGCGACATGCGATTGTGCTCTTGGAAAACTTCATCCCTTTCGGCTCTGGCTTGAGCAAGTAGTGCTCGAAAGAATATCCTGAATTCTGTCATCGATTTCGATAGAAGAAAGTGGATGAATGTGAAGATATTGATTAATATATCATAAATTAGGATCTGGAATATTCTATGACCTTAGCATCTTCCTCTCGAGTGTAGGGATTATTTTAGTATTGCTTCTGCCAATCTTGAGTGAGATATTACTTTTCGACTGTGATCAGTTGATATAGCGTTTCTTCTAACCATCGCCAGAACTCTATGCCATTTCCCGTAAGGAGTAAGTGCTATCTCTTTGTCTCTGACAACTTCGACATCTTTTTCTTTAAGCTAAGGAAATCTTTCGCAACTGTAGGAAATTGTATGGAATAACCAAATTTTATGACTAAAATCGTCAAAAATTATGAAGGTTGAAGCTTAAGGATATCGACTCATTCATGACTTGATTATTTTGATTTGTTTCGGCTGCTGGTTAGCGACCAACGATATGCCATCTTCTCAAATTTCCTTCTTGCTACGCATGAATTTACGACTCTTTCAAAAAATTCGCATCAAATAACCCACATTCCGCGTATTAGTAATTCAAATAGAAATTCAATTGTAAATCAGAAAGAAAGTTCTAAAAAAAACTCATGCTGAAACGAATCCATTAAGATTTTGAAGCGAATTTGACCGCATGTCGCCAGCAAACAAGATCACCGTACCAACTGTACGAGCGCACAATACAGTTAGAGACAGTCGTAAACACTGCACCTATTTGGTGTCTGAAAGGCCCGGATTTCTCCCCTACTCTGTCCATCCTCGGATCATTCATTTAATGCACTGGCCTTAGATAAAACTGGCCGTCCACTTCGAAAAGAACGGCATATAGCCTTGTACTGATCTTAATATCGAAGCGTATTCGTGAACCCGCCCCAACTTTATGACACTTATGCCCGGCAGAGAAGAATAGATAAGCGACTATTACACTTCACCTGGAAGCATTGAAATAAAATGAGATTGTTTCTCTAGTAACCCTAAATTTAATTCTCACTGAAGTAACCGAAATACTGTTGTGTGATTAAGACCGAAAACTCATAGAAGTTGTAAGACACATCAAATTTAACGGGGTATGTATATTATCATTCGAAAGAACATTCTTTGGCATTTATTTTTTGAAGATTTTCTCTTTCAATCGTTGGCCGTGGCTACTTCTCAGATGGTCCATCCGTTGAGTCCAATTTTCGATGACTCGTTCGAGCATTTCGTCTGGTAACTGGCGAATGACACACGTGATGTTTTACTCCAAGGCCTGAATCGAAGCGGGATTGTCCGCATAGACTTTAGACTTTACATAGGAAAAAAGTCTAACTGTGTGATATCACACGATCTTGGTGGCCAATCGACTGGCCCAAAACGTGAAATTATCTGCTCACCGAAGTTTTTTCGCAATAAATCCATTGATTGATGTGATGTGTCGGAAGTGGCGCCGTCTTGTTGGAACCAAATGTCACGGAGATCACGAGCTTCAATTACAGGCATCAAATATTCTGTTATCATGGCGCGATAACGGTCGCCATTGACGGTTACGTTCTCACGGGCATCATTTGTGAAGAAATATGGGCCGATGATTCCACCGGTCAACAACCCACACCAAACCGTTGTTTTTTCTGAAAGAAATGACAGCTCTTGAATCTCTTCAGGTTGCTTTTCGTCCCAAATACGGCAATTTTGCTTGTTTATGTATCCATTGAGCCAGAAATGGGTCTCATCGCTGAATAAAATTTGGCTCGAAAACTTCGGAACTTCTTGCAACTTTTCAAGAACCCATAGAAAGAAGCGATGCCGCTTGGGCAGGTCGAGCGGCTTCATTTCTTGCAAAATCTGTACTTTGTACGCTTTCAATTTAAGATATCGACGTCAAATGCACCAAGGCGTTCCATACGTCAGTCGGAGTTGCTGCGAGCGGCGCCGAATCGACTCTCCACGGTCTTCGTGTACAGTCTCAGCTACGGCCGCTATATTTTCTTCACTGTGTGCTGAACGTGGACTATTCTGTCGAATATTCGGTCCAATATTATCCAATAATGATCCAGTGAGTAGTCCGCTCAGTAGGCCGATTATGTTGTTAAGTTGAGCGAAGCGTGCGAAGCACATTCTTTACAGAACGTGAATTTTGAATGATTTGTAAACGTTGAAAAGTTGAATGATTTGTAAACGTTGTTCAGGCGGAAACTTTCCACAAATAATACTGAACAAAAATAACATGACAGCTTGACACGACTCACGCCCGATCTGTCAAAAAAGGCAGTTGAAAAAAGTAACTCTACTGGGATCACCCTTTAATGTATCAATGTCAGCAACCACTTCTGTCTAACCTAATTCAGTCGAGGAAAAGCGCAAAATGTCCGTAAATCACAACACTTAACCTCAAACGATTTTTGCTTTCGTTACAGCTGCCTATGCCTCCTTCGAATGGGAGCTTACATTTTATTCGGAGGCTTAGACATTATCTCCCTCGGCTAGTCCAATGCTATAAGTAATCTAAATTCTTAATACATTTTCTCTCAGTGCCTTTGACCCCAGTGTCTTTCATTAGAATATCCGCTCAACATTCTATTCTATTTTGTTTTTCTTATATTATTACTTTTCATTTCTTCACAACCACGCAATTCACCCCCAAACGTACAAATTGAATGGTGGGAGTGTCAAGCTCTTGTTCTTGTTCCTCTGTATTTCTTGCAAATCGTTAATGCATTTTTTTCCCTTATTTTTCAAATCATTTTCCTTTTCATTTTCCTTCATTTACTCTCATCAGCTTTTAATTTCATGTTTTCCGTGTGCCCTTCACGCTTTACCTTGCCTCTTTTGCATTTAACTATTTGATTTTTATTTCGTTTTTTTTTTTTGCTTTTGCTTTCTTTACAAACACACATACTACTTTGCATTACTTGGTGGTGCTTGCTTTTTGTCATATACTTTTCTGCTGTTCCTCTGCGCTTTATCATACAATTCCACTTATAATGCAAAATAGAAAAAACGAAAAAAGTTTGAAAAAATTCAACTTCCTTATAAGCACTCTTCTCCGGCCCGAATTACTAATGAGATCTGTTACTTGAAAGAAGAAGAAGAAGAAGAAAAAGAAGAAGGGGCATAATTTTTCCACTGCCTCCCTCCCTTCCTTATGGACGAGAAGTTTGTAGACTCTTTAGTACAATATTCTTTAGCGAGTATATTTTTTTGCTGTAAAATTTTTTTCTTCTCTCCACAACGCGCGGGTTCTCCCTACACTACTTATTCTTATGCCGTTGGTGTTGAGCTGGAGCCAGATTGTTGAAAACAGCTATGAACTGAATATGGCAATGTCCGCTAGTGACACCCTACTGCCATATGCAAATCGCTGTGCTCGCCGTTGTCGTTGCTGAAATGTCCTTTCGCTGAGGCGTGTTTAATGCCCGTCAGCACCAAAACGCCAAGCAACAGCAACAACAGCAAACAGCAAGTATGCAAATGGTCGCCATGCGTCGTTGGGTGTGAGCTGGAGCAAGTGGGGGCGCTGCAAGTATACAAAAATACATAAGTCCATCTTAAACCAATTGCCAAGCGTCCTTTGCTCCCTCATTTTTTTTTTCTCTCTTTCACCCACTTATTAAATACGCTACAAAATTAGAAAAATGTAAATTTATTTTAATTAAGATAAATAAGTAACAAAATGTTTCATGAAAATTACGTTAACGATGTTGCTTGTTTCTGCGTTATTACTTATATTTATTCTCATTTCGATAGAGCCGAGGACACTTGCCGACAATGGTGCAAACAGTTGGACTATTTATGATATTATACGCGTGTTTTGGAATATTTTGATAATATGTTTTATTGTAAGTGCACTTTAAGTTTTTACGGAGCGTAAGCGATATTTTAATTATGTGAAACCTTCCAATGCTTCGTGCATACAAGCGCTGCGGAGATAGAAGAAATCTGAAATTAATTTCTTTAGTCAAAAGAATTGTAATACGAAAATTCTGAGGTATTTCAGCTAGAAGTTTATTTTGAAGGCATATCCTTCATGAAAATCTCCGCACTGTCCTCACTCAGTAACTTAATCCTTACACCTAGAATATCGTGTGAAGATGTAAATCTCCATCTGAAGTCCTTAAAAAGTCATGCACATATGGTCAAGACCAAATACCTTCTTGCTTTCTTGTAAATTGTGTTGAGTATATTTTTGACTCATTTATTCAACTTATCACTTAAAGAGAGTATTTTGTCATCTGTACGGAAAGAATCTTTTATTTTACCCCTTCATAAAAACGGAAACAGATTTTTGATAGAAAATTCCCAAGGTATGGCTAAACTATCTGCGATTCCTAAATTATTTGAATCACTTACCACTGATCATTTGACTCACCTAATCTCTTCATTTATATCGCAATCCCTACATGGATTTGTTAAAGGAAAATCTACAACCACGTTCAGAAAGAACAGCAGCGTTGACGTAATATATACCGACTTCAGAAAAGCTTTTGATAAAGTCTGTCAATCGTTGCTAATCAAGGAGCTTGACTTACTGGGTTTCCAACTAAAAGTTTTGCAATGGATCTGCACATATCTCTATGATCGAACTCAATGAGTAAAGTTTAAAAATTCCATTTCAGATACCGTTAGTGTTTCTTCAGGAGCCATCTAGGCTGTTTTCACTATTTATAAGCGATATATCTTCTCAGATAAAATTATCAAAACTTTTAGTGCATGCGAATGATTTTAAACTTTATGAATCTTACACTTCGTCAAATGAAGATATCTTACTGCAAATAGACATAAAAAGCATGGTTGAATGGTGTAAAATAAATCGGATGCCCCTAACTCTTAAGAAATGTAAAGTTATGTGTTTCTCCCGAAGAGCCCCACAGACAATTACTTACACTATATCCAAGGAGTTTAATGATCCAAGGTATCAAATCTACTCTGACAGGATAGAGTATATTCAAATCCAATTCCTTCTATATGCCTTAAGAAATTTGCATTGGGACTCTCAGTGCAATCTTCCTTCTTATTATACTAGTCGTCTGAAAGTTATCAATCTCCCTATTCTCGCCAGTCGCCGGGAAATGCTTGGTGTAATTTTCATGGTTAAAATAATAACAGACTCAATTTCCAGCCCCTTTACTCTCTCTGAAACCAAATTGAATGTTCCGTTCAGAATGCCCAGACATTTTTGGCCCTTGTTTCTGAAAACTTGTAAAGCGAATTTTGAATTTCACGAGCCTTTGCATTGTTTGTGTCTTGATTTCAACTCTTTTTCAAGCACATTTGACATATCTGACTCGCTTTTTCATATTAAGAAAACCATTTTGCCGACTCTCAACTAATCACTAAATAACCTTTTATATTTAAATTAAGTTATTCTTAAAAATCAGCTGATCTTGGCGCTAAACAAATCTCTCCTCATCGTGACTCGGCATTGATGAAAAATGAAACAAGTTCCGTACGTCATGCGAACAGCGCCCCTTGTACGGATGGGCGGGAGGTGGGTAAAACGGGCTTGATAATAATAATAATAAGAATCTTCTTTTCTTGTCTGAGGACTCACAAAAGATTTCATTTCAAAAAACATTCATATTCATATTCCTTTCTCGTAAAATCAATCTTTTTTATGCAATGAGTGTAGAGACCTCTGCAGTCAACTGAGTTTCAGGTCGCAAGCTGGAAGGTCATGAGCAATTATATAACTAAAGTATAATATATACCATGTAGATCGTATTATTCTCTGAATGATCGTATCATCAGATCGCTACCTTATACCATCAAAGCTTTTTGTTCGAACGGCCCGAATACGATGCTCCGATAGGAAAAGTGATGCTAGACGTGCCGTCATATGGCTTAAACAAAACGTGGTCGCGTTCTCTCAGAAAATATTGATTTCAATCTTTCATCTGTTTATTTTAGCTTTCCATTAGTTTTTAAATGATTTATTTTGGCCACACTAAGAAATCTCACTAATCGAATTGTTTTATATCATTGAAGCTGTTCATGTATTCCGGTAATACTCGATGTTGCTGTTGTTGTTGTAACTGCAGAAAAATTCCCCAAATTATACTTCGGGGAATATTTTGGGAGTGAGTGACCTTGGTCGGATAAAAATCCGGGTCATTCTGGTATAAAGACCCGACTGTCGAGGGAACTATTGGATTTTAGTAGCCTTATACGACAGGCATGACTTGTCGTGAGTAAATTCTTGCACCCCTAACCCGCAGGGGGTGATAAATATCGATATTTTCCAACGCTTCATTCCGATTCATTAAATGTTGTCAACATCCTCGCTTCTGCTACAAAAAGCAAGTCTCGTAGAGCATCATATGCCAGCAGTTGTACGCTCCTATAAAAAATATTTCTCTCCATTTACCTCTGCAGCTCGTATTATTTTCTCCAGCAATAGATTGAAGGTATCATAGTATTAGGAGTCACTCTGTCTGAAATTTCGATTAATATTGAGCGACTCGGAAAAATTCTTTCCGATTTCTAGCTTTCGGTGTTCCTCATTGCCGTATAATTCTTGGTCGAAGGTTAAATTATGTTCAACTTCAAAGCTATTAATATCAATAGTATTGTGTGAATCAAGACGCCAGTGTATATTGACTGACTGTTTGTTTGAACTAGTGGCAGAGTTACTTAGGTTAGCATTATTAGTACCTTCGACAAACGCCACAATGTATATACATGCAGTATGTATGTGTTATTATTATTATCTTCAGCATTAAAATTAGGAAATTACACTGTAGAGAGTCAAATTGTCCGACTCATAATTTGATACCGAATGGCTCGGAGACTTTATTCCGGATCCAGGCGAAGCTTATGACTTTACTCAACGGGGATATCAAATTCAGACTAGAGGTTAAGAGGTAGTTCCATTTTTTGTGCTATCGAAGACCAATAAGGTACAATCAGTTCGATCACGGTGGGTTTCACATAGTACACTCGATAAAACATTATTCCAATTTTTATCTACTGAGCAGAGCACACTGAGGTTCCAATCAGCGGACATGCGTTCGTCCGACCGATGCACGCACCTTGCCACCGCCATATTTGAATAGCTCGACCCGCCGCTTTGTTATTCACACTTCGTTTTAATGTTTATTCCATCATCTTCATTCATTGGAGATGTGTTCCCTCCATAAACTCAGTATGCCCTGATCGTCGATGACCAGATTAATTCCTTGGGCCCTACAATGAGTATGCTCTGGTCTTGGAACCTTCTGTAAGTCATCGTATCTTTTCATAGAATTTTCGAGCATTACCCATGTCGGCCAGCTTCTCAGCTCTTCAAACTCATACATTTTGACCTCTTTCTTTTTTTTCATCTGCAAATGCACCTCGCTTCCCTCTTTAGCTCTCGTTATCTATCGCAAAGTTGCGAGGTAGGCAGTCTACTTTCTCTCCACTGAAGTTCGTCATTCCTCATCATACCATCCTTTTTCTGACAATGTTGAAAATCAATTGCCTCCGAAGCAACAGTACGTAGTAAGTTTGAGATACCACTCCACAGTCCTCTATATCGAGATGTTGAAGAGTGCTCTCAGAAAGCAGGAGTGCAAGTCGAGTATATTAGAAAACTGTACGGCTGTCTGTTGTGACTGCGGCTTTTCGATGTCGAACCTTCCTTGTGCTTGTTGACGGGCGTTCTTTGCTGCATAGAGGTGAGTGCGTATCTTCGCTGCTATAAGGTAGTGATCCGAGTCGATATTTGGCTTTCGCAACGTTGGCACATCTATAACATTTATGATATTTCTTCCATCTATCACAGCAATATCGATTCGTTTGCCAGTTTTTCGACAACCATGTAGCTTGATGTATTTCTCTTCACTGCGTTGCCATATTACTTAACATACCAGATCTTTTTTCTCCATGTCGATATGTTGATGAGTGCACCCAGAGAGCAGAAAATTGGAGACGGCCAATCATCATGGTGAATTCTCCTATAACGCGGATTACTTACGTTTGCTGGATGTACGATGTCGCAGAAGAGTATAATCTTAGAATAAGCAAATCGTGTGCGGGTATAAACTAGGCAGGACACCCTCGGAGAAGTTTAAAGCCTAGGATTGGAAGGCCAATTGTTGGGACTTTTTTTAAGTAATTATGAGGAAGCAATGTTCACTCATTTAAAAAAAAACAGGGGTATCAAGTAGTAGTAATATCAAAGAAAAAGTTAAATAAGACGATCAAGGAAATCCGTCGAGGGAAATTAGGCAAGGCTGTGCTATATGCTGGCTTACAGCATTAGACCTGGAACTTACTATTGGTTTCCAAATTAAAAAAATTTATTCAATGGAATAATTTTTTTCGGTGATAATGAAGTCAAAGATGTTTTTACCTAATTTTAAAAATATTTTTTCGAAGGTTTAGAACTAGTTAACCGAACCCATTAATTATTTTAAAGAAATTTATTTATAGGATCAGTTTAATTGAAGTATAATAATAAGTTTTAGAATATTTATAACTCTTGAATTACGTCTCTAGTTCATTATTAGTAACGAACGAAGGGTAAGCGGTTTCTGTTGAAAAGACTCCTCTTCCTTGAAGGCGTCTTCGACTTGCTTGGTAGGATAAAGCGTACGCTAGGTGATTTGAATAATTTTGCAATTTAGACAGATTTTTTCCAGGTATTTGTTACCAATAGTATTTCAAGGTTTCTATGCATCCAGAAGGTTTCTCTGTATTATATAGGTACTAGTTGCTCTAGTAGAGCCAAATAATTGTGTTCCATGCATTCAAATTGGTTTTATGACTGAGTTATATAAAATAATTTTGTGATCCAAGCAAAAAACTTTTATATTAACCCAATAACCAATTCAGGTTTGGCGGTTTTAAGTTTAAGGTGCTGTATTTTAGCGGAAATATGGCTCTTCTAAGTCAATCGTCTATCTAGGTGGATGTCAAGATATTAAAATTTGCTTGCTTGGGGGATCATTACTCTGTTTAGTTTTAGTATTGATCATGTTTCTGCCTTTTAAGTGAGTGTGAGTTGCTTATACTTTGGCCCGTTCACTTTAATGCGCCAATTTGATAGCCAAACTCCAACTAGTACTTTAAATAAATATGCTGTATCTTATACAATATTGGCCCCAAAACGGAATTACGTGAAGTTCGTCCAAAATAGTTGCTGTTCCGAAAACTGTTGATGCTATGCGCAAACTGATATTCTAGATCGTCATGTGACCTATCGTGAGATTGAGACGACTATAGACAACATTTAATTGCAAAAAAAAAAAAAAATTCTTCACGTTGGATCTCACACAATTTTCTAATCGCTCAAAATGTCGCATCGATTGGTCAGGAGAAATGTTAAAGAATACGATAGCAGTGCTCTGAAGCACGTCTGTGATACAATGACAGGTGAAAATAAACAGCAGTCGACTGTAAGGGTGTTTCAGGATGAGCCCGTGTGTTCTACTAGCTCGAAGCACTTTCAAGCGAATGGTTGCCTTTTTTTTTTTTAACCTGGTCCTGTCGCAACCGTACCACTAGGACAACGCAAAACTGTAAATTCTGAGCCGTACACAATCATTTGTTTGTCAGTTGTCTTTCAAGGAATCAGGAAAACCAACCGCCGAAGAAGGATCAGTCTTCACCAAGGCATTGCCAGCTCTCACACTTCAACTGAAGCAACTGAATTTTTGTGCACTCCAGAGATCGATTTGATGAGTCATCCACCCCATAGTTCTGACTTGGCACCGAAGTATTCTTTTTTATTCCCGTATGTAAAAAACAAACTGAGAGGTAAATGTTTCCCAACACCTGAAGAGGCGGTGGATGCATTCAGAATGAATGTTTTGGAGATACTTAAATCAGAGTGGCAAAATTAACTTGACAATTGGTTCAAGCGCATGCAAAAGTGTGTAAATCTTAATGGAGAATAATTTGAGAAATAATGAAACGATTTTCGGTGGTTAATATTGGTTTTTGTTCTTCAACCCCGAAATATATAAGGCAATAATATTGGCGCTTTGTAACCACTAAATCGATTTTCGGCCGAGCTCCTCTTCCAATTTATGGTATCCGTCTTGACGCTTTTTCAAACGAATGGAGGCACCTATGTTTTATAATAAGGCACCTCCGAACGGCCGACGGATTTTTATGTGTAGTCTTTATTTCATGTCAGAAATACACTCGGAGAGCTTGGCATGCCCTTCCGAGAGTCGACCGAAATTAGAAAAATTAATTTTCTGTTATTTTGAATGTTGGTCGGATGCAATCTAATCCTGGCTTTCCGAATGGGGGTATGCACTCCTAACCACTCGACTATTGGGAAATTTGATATAGTTTCGTATTCGTGAAGAAAAAAGATATCTCGGATAGCAACATGAAAAGGGAAAAAGAAAGGAGGGATATCAAACTAACTAGTCGATATAATGATGGCAGCGTTGGGTCTTTAATTGGTTTGCCTATCATGTGATCTGCGACTTTTCCCGTCCTTTTGGAAAATATCCAAGTTTAAAGTTGGCTTTAAAAAGTTGAGACAAGAAATTTAAAGCAATATTTAGTAGATCTGTTAGCGTTTGCGGTGTAACTTTGTCGTAAGGAGACTACTTTTTTATTTTCAAAATTTTTGTTATAGGAGGTTACTCAGCGGATGTTGTACTGAAATTAAAAGGAAGAAAAATAAGTCCTTTGATTCGTTTGGCCTAGAACTCATTCGTGCGGTATGTCAAGAGATGGTGTAACGCACATGCGTTGGAAAGCTACTGTCTTTATGCGCCTTTTGCAGTAAAAGACATTCATTTAAATTGTAAACAAAAATACTTTTTTTAACTCCACATTTATCGAACTTTGTGCCTTAAAAAGTATTTTTGCTGGGAGACTTCTTTATGTGCTTGAACGCTACCAAAGGAACTATTTTATGCATCGGAACGGGACTGGGTATGAGGAATAGATTCATTACGACAATCCTAAGCGCAAAAAAATCATAAATTAACGGCGCCGAATATCCATGACACCAAGGTAATGCACTATATTTGGTGGGATCAAAAGGGCGTGCTATATTCTGAGCTGCTAAAACCGGATGAAACCATTAATGGGAAACGCTATCGGCAACAATTCATCATATTGAAGCGAGCTCGGAACTTGCGCCCAGACATGAGGCAAAAATTTTTCATCATGACAACGCTCGACCTCATGTTGCTTCAAAGCCAGTTAAAAACTATTTGGAAAACAGCTGCTGGGAAGGTTTGCCTCTCTCGTCTTACAGCCCACGCCTTAACCGTTCTGACTATCATTTTTTCTGGACAATGTCGAACGCCCTCACTGAAATACGGTTCACATCAGAACGGGATATCAAAAAATGGTTTGATCCATTCTTGGTTGACAAGCCGGCGCAGTTATTTTTTGATGACATCTACAAATTACCAGAAAGATGGGGAAATTTCAAAATTAATAGGGAATATTTATTATCATTCGAAATAACATTCTCTGGCATTGATTTTTTGCAAATTATGTCTTTCAAATGTTGGCCGCGGCTACGTCTCAGATGGTCCATCCGTTGAGCCCAATTTTCCATGATTCGTTAGAGCATTTCGACTGGTAAATGGCGAATGACACGCGTGATGTTTTGCTCCATGGCCTGAATCGAAGCGAGATTGACCGCATAGACTCTAGACTTTACATATCGCCACAGGAAAAAGTCTAACGGTGTAATACCACACGGTCTTCGTGGCCAATCGAAATATTATCAAATATTATCCAATAATGAATTCTGGGGCGCAAGATGGATGAATGGCAGCTCTTGAATCTCTTCAAATGCGGCAACTTTACTTGTTTACATACGCATTGAACCAGAATTGGGCCTTATCGCCGAACAAAATTTGGCTCGAAAAAGTCGGATCTTCTTGGAACTTTTCAAGAGCCCATAGAGCGAAGCGATGGCGCTTAGGAAGCGCCCGAAACACATTCTTTACAGAACGTGAATTTTCGTTCGTTTTGAAGCTGAATGATTTGTAAACGTTGTTCAGTCGTAAGTCTTTCCATGATGAAATGCCAAACAATACTGAACAAAAATAACATGACAGCTTGACACGACTCACGCGTGACCTGTCAAAAAAAAAACTATTGAAAAAAACACCTATACTTGGATCACCCTTTACTTTGAATAATACTATTGCGCAAGTTTTTTTAAACAAACGTTAAAATTTTGAGAAAAAACCCACGAATTATATTATAGATCCAATACCCCCTAGCAGTCTTTCCTTTCCTCCTACTTTTCGAACCACACTCGTACATATAAATACATATGTAGGTATAGCCTTCCGTAGAAAGTTCCGGAATTATTGAATAATAGCATACATCTGTCTATATGTACATACAAACCAAATATATATACAGATATATTTTATTTGTTTGATTTATTTTAAAACTTTTAATTAACGGCTTTTTATTATTATCATTATTTCATTCGTATTTATTCAATGTTCCAACTCACTATTGTTTTCCTACTTTTTTCCAACCATACAAACAGACCTGCATACCTGATGCCGGTGTTTCCGTGTGTGTGTTACATGAATTACAAGTGTATAGAGCTACTTGTACGCCTGATAGCCAGGCACTTTTGCTTGCAGAGAAAATTTCAATAGGCTTCTTTTAATGAAGCAACTTTTCCAACTATGCAATGGAGAATGCCTTTGGTCAAATAGGCTGTGCAAAAGCAAAAAGCATGTGCTGATTACGGCTCAAACAATTATGTATGTAATTTGTAGTTAGCAACTCATTTAAGACCAATAAGGTATGAACACTAATTACACTGAATTAAAATAATAGAAAAAAATTGTTTTGCGAAAGTTTTTGTGAAAGTTTAGTGGAGGAAAGTGAGGTTAATACGAATGTTCAATCATTTGTTTTTAGTTAAGACAACGGTTTTGAGTATTTTTGTAATTTTAGATTTTTTAAATCAAATAAAACAAAAATTCTACAGAAAAAATACTTGAATTAAAAATAAAATTCTGTGTTTATTTTCAACTTCTTATTTATGTAAATACGAGCTTATACATACTTCTATAGAAGACTTTAAGATCCGTTCCCACGTTGTTGTAGTTTTCTGTATTTTGTTCAATTTCGATTTTATAGTTGGTATTGTAAAGGATGTGTATAGGTAAAGAATAACGAAAAGTTATAATTTTTCTGTAACTAATGCAAAATATATTTATTATAGATCTAGATACTTATATGTATGTAATTCAAAATTCAAATTCATCATTCATTAAAAAATTTGCGTTGAAACACTACAGCGGCTGATTTTTTTTACCCACTCATGGAGCTTTTTCGCTCCACAAGGTTCTCCAAGGGAGTTTGAATATCAATAGCTCGTAATAAGGCGAACACCACTACTCTGATCTAACATATTCATATAGATGCCCCGTAAAACTCAAAACAACCTGCAAGCAATTTTCATCAAACTGTTCATTTGTGATCCCCTTTTCGGAGATAAATTTATCTAGGTAAAAAGCTATCAACGCACTTAATTTCTAGCAAATCGATCATGCTCCATTCCCGTGAAATAAAAGTGAATACGTACAAAAGTGATATAAATGTATATGTGATCCAAGTAGAGCTACTTTTTTCAATAGCCTTTTTTGACAGATCACGCGTTAGTCGTCTCAAGCTGTCATGTTATTTTTGTTCAGTATTGTTTGGCATTTCAACATGGAAAGACTTACGCCTAAACAACGTTTACAAATCATTCAACCTCAAAACGAAGGAAAATTCACGTTCTGTAAAGAATGTGTTTCGCGCGTTGCGCTCAATTTATGGTCACTTTAATCGGCCTACTGAGCCTACTATTCGCAACACCATTACCCATCGTGAGACCCAGCATTCATTACTGGATAATATTCGACCGAATAGACCAAGTCTAGCACGCAGTGAAGAAAACATAGCGGCCGTAGCTGAGAGTGTACACGAAGACCGTGGAGATCTTAAATTGAAAGCATACAAAATGCGACATCGATTCGCTCTATGGGCTCTTGAAAAGTTCCAAGAAGATCCGACGTTTTCGGGCCAACTTTTTTTCAGCGATGAGACCCTTCTCTGGCTCAATGGGTATGTAAACAAACAAAATTGACGCATTTGGGACGAAGAGCAACCTGAAGAGATTCATGACCTGCCATTTCATCTGAAAAAAAACGGTTTGGTGTGGTTTGTGGGCCGGTGGAATCATCGACCGACTATTTAATGCCTGAAATTGAAGCTCGTGATCCCCGCCACATCCCACACGTCGCATCAATCAATGGATTTATTGGGAGAACACTTCGGCGAGCAGATAATTTCACGTTTTGGGCCGGTCGATTGGCCACCCAGATCGTGTAATATCACACCGTTAGACTTTTTCCTGTGGGGATATGTAAAGTCTAAAGTCTATGCGGACAATACCGCTTCGATTCAGGCCATGGAGCAAAACATCACGTGTGTCATTCACCAGTTACCAGTCGAATTGCTCGAACGAGTCATTGAAAATTGAACTCGACGGATGGACCATCTGAGACGTAGCCGCGGCCAATATTTGAAAGAGATAATCTTCAAAAAATAAATGCCAAAAAATGTTCTTTCGAATGATAATAAACATTCCCCATTGAATTAAATTTGAATTTTCTGGTTTTTTTTCCTTTTTTAAAAAAGTGGGGAACCTCGAAATAGAATAGAGTAGATACAACACTTAGGTATGGCCGAAGACTACACTTCTTTCTTGTTTTGTTTACAAAATATATATGTGAGCTTAATAATATAAAAATGGGAAAGAATTTCCAATATTAAACGTAAAATATTTATACAGGGAAAACATAAATTATATAATAAATTTTTTTAATAATATTTTATTTTTTATTATACTATATATGTACAACCTTCCGATAATGCCAAATTTTACGGTTTCAGCACAAAAATGTACATAAAAAAAATTTATAGAAAAGAGCGGTTCACGAAAACTCCGAATGCTGCAATATTTGATCACTGTTTTAGATTTCGTGAAAATTTTATAATAAATTACTCACACAAAATTTCTTCAAATTTTATCTCATAATAACCTACTGCACACTTTTTCACTGCTTCTCATTTTCGAAATCGATTTTTTCACGAGATTCGGAGTAACAATTTCTCGAAAATCAGTTTCTTTATTCAATTTTGTAAACAGTGAGCATTCGTTTGAAATTTCGATAATTTTTAACGGTATTGGCATTATTTATACATGCCAATCGTATTACATGGCATCAAATGTTAGAAATACCACCTGTAAATTTTTTTTCTTTGAAATAAAATATTAATTTTTATAATTTTAATATTATTGAACATTGAATCCTTTTTCCGGCATTGTATTCAGGACGTAATTAAGGGGGTCTTGAATTTTAGAAATTTCGACTTTTTTGTTGCATATTTTTAAAGTTTAACTATATTTTTAAAAATATGTCTGTAAGAGGATTTTTCCAAATTCAAATTATTTTCGGAGATACAGGTATTTTTCTGACGCGGCATCCATATCGGCTCGGCCTTTACGCGTAACTTTAAACGCGTTTTTCTCAAAACTACTTTTTTCACTTACCACAACAATTCAAGTTCTAATCAGCCGATTTACTTGAAATTTGGCACAAATATTCTCTAAATATCTCTCTGTCACATGAAGCAACAAAGATTTGTAATTTTTGGGTATTTTTAATGCGGCCTCTAATTGTTTTTGGTTATAAGTAAATGAGCTGTATTCAAACATTATTTTTTCATTGAATATTTGTTATACACCAAAGAAAAAATGATAGAAGTGACAGCTGTTTCGGAGATCACCACATCTCCTCATCAGACTTCTTTTGCCAGGGATCGAACCAACGGATTCTGGCATCACAGGCGAGTGCTCTACCAACTGAGCCAACGCCTGCCATGTAATCTGTTGTTGTATTATTCAATTTTTTTTACTAACCAACAACTATTAAGTGCGCTAATATTTAGCCGCTATTTTTACTTAATGTTGGGTTAGCGAGTATTTTGCAATCCTGCATACATTCAGGCATTAATAGTCTGAGAAATGTATATAAGTAGGATTGCTTGTCGGGCTCGACTTATATTTATGGGTATTTTTAATGCGGCCTGTAATTGTTTTTGGTTATAAGTAATGAGCTGTATTCAACGGTTTATTTTTGTCAGAACCATTATTTTTTTTATTGAATATTTTTTATAAAGGGTATTTTTTATAGAGGTATAGAACTTTAAGTTGCAATAAAATAACGATAGTTTATTCGATTGACATGAATTTTATTTATCCGAAAGATATTCTTGTGGCATTACATTCTAAATATGATTTCTGGCATATGACCGCCACGGCTGGCGCGGATGTAGTCCAATCTGGACGTCCAATTTTCGATGACTTTTTCCAACATTTGTGGCCGTATATAGGCAATAACACGGCGAATGTTGTCTTCCAAATGGTCAAGCGTTTGTGGCTTATCCGCATATACCAATGACTTTACATAGCCCCACAGAAAGTAGTTAAGCGGTGTTAAATCACAAGATCTGGGAGGTCAATTCACAGGTCCATAACGTGAAATTAGGCGGTCACCAAACGTGTCTTTCAATAAATCTATTGTGGCACGAGCTGTGTGACATGTTGCGCCGTCTTGCTGAAACCACATCTCCTGGACATCATGGTTATTCAATTCAGGAATGAAAAAGTTAGTAATTATGGCTCTATACCGATCACCATTGACTGTAACGTTCTGGCCACCATCGTTTTTGAAAAAGTACGGACCAATGATTCCACCAGCCCATGAAGCGCACCAAACAGTCAGTTTTTCTAGATGTAACGGTGTTTCAACATCACTTGAGGATTACCTTCACTTCAAATGCGGCAGTTTTGTTTGTTGACGTAGCCATTCAACCAGAAGTGCGCTTCATCGCTAAACATCGCTAAAATGGACGTAGTGCGCGATACGTTTTCCGCACAGAACCATTATTTTCGAAATAAAATTGCACTATTTGCAAGCGTTGTTCAGGCGTGAGTCTATTCATGATGAATTAGCAAACCAAACTGAGAATAAATCACTTGACAGCTGTTAAATCGGTCGCCATCCTGAAAAATAATGCCAACTTAAAGTTCTATACCTCCATAAAAAACACCCTTTACAACAAAGAAAAAATTCCTGGCAAATGAAGTCTGATGAGGAGATTTGGTGATCTCCGAAACAGCTGTCACTTCTACCAAAAAAAAAAAATTCGGGCCTCCAGACTAGAATACCCCCTTAATTCAAATTATTATTGATTTGCAAAAGGTTTAATGCAGGCCTTTAGAATTTTTTAATCAAAAATTTAACCTGTTTTATGGATAAAATTATGCGGACTTATTTTAAAATTATTCGCGAAATTGAACCAACTTCATCTTTAAACATACATGGCTATCTATTTTGCAGTTTTCAAAATTAAAATAAATAAAATATATTGAAAATAATTTTTTCATGAAATTCCTTTTTTACTATAAAGCAATTCAAATGGCCGCTATCGGGCGATATCTGAGCCGTAACTTAACAAAAATAAAGTCCAACGGTACGAAATCGCACGATCTCGGTGGCCAATTGACACCGCCAGGCCAGAGATTACGCGGATGGGAAATTTATTCCGCAATGAAGCCACTTTCACTCGTATTGTGTGGCACGTGGCACCATCTTGTTGAAATCATACATTGTCCATGTCGTGTTCTTCAATTTCTGGCCAAAAAAAGTACATTATCATACGACCATAACTCTCCGAATTGACGGGGATAGTCTTGCGGTTATCGTTTTCAAAGAAGTAAGGTCCAATCACACCTCCAGACCAAAGAGCGTACCAGACAGGAAGAGGGTGTAAAGCCCTCTCCCCAATTATTAATGGATTCTCGGAACCCCATATACGACAATTTTGCAAATTGACGTATCACCGTGTGAGAAATGAGCCTCTTCTCTGAAGAAAGTTTTTCTTAGAAAAATCGGGGTCCACTGCTTATTGTGCAAGCACCCAATCGACGTAATTACGACGTTGTGAATGATCAGTTCAGTTGTTGTGTGAGCTGGACTCAGTATGGATATAATGTGCCGTAAGAACGTCCCAGTCCGTAAGAAATAAATTATGAGCACCATAATCTCCTCTTAAACAAAAACAAAACGTGGCCACGTTTGAATCACCATTTTTGTATTAGGTTTCAACACAGCGATATATTTATATATATATTTGGCGCTTATAGCCGCTGAAATGATTTTTGAGCGAGTGGCTAGTATTGCGTACTACAATTCGGAAGGCCTGGGTTCGAGTTCAGGTTCGAGCAACATCCAAAATTATTGAAAATGAATTTTTCTATTTTTAGTCGCCACGCGGCAGGCTTCCGAGTATATTTCTGATACGAAATATAAAAAGCTCCTCATAAAACCCATCAGCCGTTCGGAGGTGGCTTAGAATAAACTGTGGGTCCCTCCATTTGTTGGTAAAACATCAAGAAGCAAAACCATAAACTGGAGTGGAAACTCGGCCAAAAATCAACAAACCGACCCATTTTCATAAATTCCTGACTTTTAATTAATACAAAAAATGCTGGTTTGACAGTTAAGTTTGACAGATGTCAAAATACAGCCCTGCACTTTCGAAACCAGTAAATGGATAAAATTTTATAATTTTACTCTTGTCGTAAGATTATTCTCTATAAACTTTGATCAAAAATCCAAAAAAACGAACTTCTCAGCCACATTCATCCAGAAACTTTAAAAAAAATTATTCGCATAAGCCAACCTCTTTTTTTGACATTCTCAGCAATTTTTCTGTTAGTGACTCGATGATTTTCCATAACAATTTTCTTCACTTTTTCAACATTTAATCAGCGCTCGTTTTGTCGACTTTTTGCCACTCAAATTTTCTGTTGCTGTTGTACTTTCTGCCTTTAAGCTTTCGAACCAATTTGGATGTTTTTTCTTCAAACAAAATAAAGTTAAATAATATTTTGTTGTTGTTGTTATAATTCAACATAGTTTAATTGGTTAAGTGTAACGAATTACAACTAATTACATATGCAACGCATTTATTGAGCCCTGCTGTTCGACTACAATGCATAGAATTGGTCGAACTCATAATGGAAATAATAAAAATCCATTTTTTAAGCAACAATTAAAGTTTCGAGCTTGAAACGTGTAGAAAATAAGAAGGAATTATATTTATATCCATAGGAACCTGTTCGAATTAGATGCTGCTCGATAGAGAGGCAGTCAGTCAATCACAGCCCGTCCGCCTAGCACTCAGCTAACCCAAAGAAGTAATTTAATTTGCATAAAAACGAATCTTTGTATTCCAAAACTAATTGAAAAGGTTGCCTTCATTTCATTTTATTCTATTGAAATTTTCATTTCAAAGCACTTTACATACGAGTACATGCATATGGGAGTGTGTGTGTGAATGTATAGAAGAAGGTAGCCGAAGTGTGACACATTGTAAGAAAATTTCTTTCATTTTTTTGTTGTTGTGCTTCTGTATCGTGATGCCCTAATCGGCGACGACTCTGCTCAGGCAACGTGGGAAAGTAAGAAATTTATATTATTTTAAGCTGATCTTTTTTTCATAATATCGTCGAGCACTTTTCTCAAGAAGCTTGGAAAATCTTTGAATAATTAAAAAAAAAATGTCATTTCGAAAGACAAGACGGATAGTGTGCCAAGGACAAATGTAAATCAGAAAGAAATCAACTGCAGACAACATTTATGCTTCATACAATGAGATACACCACTGTTATTGCTGTTGTTGTTTCAAGGTATACAGCACAAGCCGAAGGGCGATTTTTTTTTGTTTCTTCAACTAACAATTCACATTACTGTTCTAGGCGAAACATTGATGATCGCCTGAGTATCCTGCAAGTGAGGGACCTAGAGAGCAGAACACACATAGTACATATAAACACAAAAAAAAGAATGGTTACGACTCCACTGCGGTGACATCATTTGCATATGAAGCTACACGATCGTCTTTTCAAGTTACCCAAAACAAGAGCGTGGTGGAGTACAAAGCGTATAAGGACACGTAGAATTTATATTACAACAACAACAATAACAACATCAAAAATTAGTAAACATTTGTTAGCTGCGTGGACCACTCTCATTGTGCCATTTAACCCTTTCACTCATCTATTCTGCATATTAAGTAGCATTTGGCATTTTTCAAACTCATTTCGGTGGCAAATGGAAAATTAAAATTCCAAAAAAAAAAATCGAAAAAAGTACCTGAAATAATAGAAAAAAATAATAATATCGTTATTATTTCGGTTTTTAGCAGGGATTTCAATTTATTTTTGATGTAAATATGTGTGTGCGCGTGTATGTGTTGGTATCAAAGTAGACAGGATGCTGCGGGACAGCTTCATTCCCATGTGTCGCAAAACACTTGTAGAAAAAATTGTAAAAAATTAGTTCATATTTGTATAAATGGAATGGGAAAAAATTTAATTGAAACCGGTTTTCATAGGCATCTGGTTGAATGGCGGATTTTGATGGAATGTGACAGTTGTGCCGCTTTCTAACGGACGTTATGTGCGCCCGTGAGTACATCTATTCTTGCAGCTACATACATATATATAATATAAAATAATAAATATAGCTGCTTGAAGTTGAGGTAAAATTGGTTGCTGAATATAAAAAAAAAAATTTAAATTATAAAAAATGTCAAAATTCTCAAAACCCACTCGAAAGGACATCTTGATGCTTATCTGCTTCCGCATCGTACATATTTAATCTAAGCGGTTTAATCATCGATTTTTTAAAGAAAAATAAGGGGGGAAAAATAATTATCTACCTTTTCTTCTTTTCTCTAATTAACAGTGTATAATTTAGTTGTTTTTTGATGTGCACCTCGATGTTTTTTATACAACTCCGGATTACGGTAGTATATACCCTTAGAAGAGGCGACATTCCCTGTCGAGGGGAATTGTTTCACAAGGGATTGTGAAATTCGAAAATTATTTGCCTTCTTTTACGAGTATACCCGAACTAATTCTTACATTGGCAGAATCAGGACCAATAATTCACTAATAGAAATGATAATTTATCTTACCTACCTTCATGAAAGTCTTCTCTTGTTTATACCCAACTTGATATAACTTGAAGTCAGTGGTAGGTAATTATGCATTTCATATACTTGAAAAGGGCCTACCAAAATGTATACCAATCGTACGAATGACGAGCTGAGTTGATTTAGCCATTTCCATCTGTTGAACGCTAACTAGTCTCAACTCAATTTTTTAAGTGTACGCAGATGTATTTCTAAATTTATACGTTCATTGGTTGGAACCGGAACATCATAACATACATACAAATACGACTCGTTCAGATATGAGGTTTTGCGTTAAAATTCCGTCCAAAGAGCATCTAGGACCGTGGAATTTGGTATTTTACAGACGTGAATTGAAGTTAATATTGAAAACATAAAAGGTATAGAGACTTCGGACATCCGAACTACAAACTATTCAAAGTCATGTATGGGCTCTGAGCGCGATAGGCAGACTTGTCCGCTTCCAAAAAAAATGGTCCCACGGAAGCTGTTTGTCTCTAGTAAAGCAGATTGGAAAATGACTTGTGTATTAGCATAAATTAAAATTCTCAATTCTCGATATCAGACAAAGTTTCAGATAAGGTGACTCCTTATCTATGGTGTGGGCGCCGCTTACGACATTATAGCCTCATCAACAATAGCGCATTACTGGTTACTTCTCTTCGCTGTTTGGCGCCAGTAAGAAATACCAAATGAAACCATGTCGCTCTCCACCTGATCCTTCCAACGAAGCGGAGGTCTTCCTCTTTCTCTGTTTCACCAGCGGTTACTCTTGTACTATCAAAGCAACGACATGACTTAGCCAGCGTAGCCGCTGCCTCAAAATCGCTGACCCATGTCAATTTCGTCGTATAGTTCGTAAAGCTCATTTTACTACCGCCTGCGGTATTCGCCGTTGCCAACGCGCAAAAGGCCATAAATCATTCGCAAAACTTTTCTCTCATATACTCCTAAAATCGACTCATCGGATGTCCACATCGTCTAAGCTTCTGCATCATAAAGTAGTACGGGAATGATGAGCAACTTGAAGAATTTGGTTTTGGTTCGTAGAGAGAGGACTTTACTTTTCAATTACCTACTCAGTCCAAAGTAGCGCCTGTTGGCAAGAGTGATTCTGCGTTGGATTTCAAGGCTGACATTATAGGCGCTGTTAGTGTACGAAATTATCTACGACTTCGAAGTTATGACTGTCAACAGTGACATGGGATCAGAGTCTCCAATATGATGACTGTTTATTTGATGACAGAAGATATTTCGTCTTGCCCTCATTCATTACCAGTCCGATTCGCTTCGCATCTTTTTCTAACCTGGAGAAAGCAGAACCGGTGCGGTTGTTATGTCCAACGATATCAATATAATCGGCATACGCGAGCACACCCTTGTAGAAGATTTTACCCGTCTATTTAGCTCTACAAATAGTATTGTTTTTTTCTTGAATATCTGGTCAATAGTGGATCGACCAGACCTAAAGCCACACTGATAAGGCCCAAGTGAAGTGAAGTGAATGGGTCCCATAGTGAACGAGGACACGACAAATTATCTCCTGTCATCAAATAAACAGTCATCGCGTCCCGGATTCCACGTCACTGTCGACAGTCATAACTTTGAAGTCGTTGATAATTTAGTTTATCTAGGAACCAGCTGCTTTGGATTGAGTAAGTAATAAGAAAGTGAAGTCTCGCCTCGAGTACTGCTGGGGGAAGCAGAGGAAAAGAAGGACCTCCAATCCGCTGGAAAGATCAGGTGGAGAAAGACTTACTGCATTTGATATCTTTAATTGGCTACAGAGGGCGAAAAGAAGAAACGTTTGGCAATCTGTTGTCATCTTGGCTATAACTGCGTTAGCGGTGTCTACGCCAGTAAAGAAAAAACGCCGCTAAACCTTTTCATGTCCAGTTCCAGTTATATGATCCGATTTGTAGCTTAAAAATTAAGCTTTTGTACTCGTAGACGTGTCTTGCATCGAACAGTTCGTGTTGAGCTTCCAAGTACTAGACGGCATGCCTAATCTCTTTCAGGACGAAGGTGCACTTGTTTATCGACTCGCCATTAGTTTTAGTGGGCAATATAGTTGCATGAAGCAACGCTCGTACCAGGTTCTGTTCATTAGTTAAATAATTTTTGTATAACTCCTGGCAGAGTGAGTTCTAAGTTAGGTGAGCGAAAAATAATTAATCGCCTATGAAAACCCACGAATTAAACTGGCATACTAAGTTTCTTTCATCATAAATCACCTTCAAAAGTATAACAAAGTTGTAGTCCATCAGTAAAACAGTGACTGGACCTTGCATTGCAATCCCTAAGGCGCCCTGGACCATGAAGCATAACTTTAATAAACTCGTTCCGATGTTTTAAATAATTTATAGTGGATTCTTATTATAAACCTATTCGGAAAAAAATTTTTATATAGAACAAATTCTTTAGATGAAAAGGACTTGAGACCACGTTGCTGCGAGTCAAAGAATACACTGCTCCTCACTCCATCAGTACATGCCAGTTTGATGAGAATAATCTCACTCTGCCACATTTGGGCCTGGATTTCTTACAAGTAACCTCAAACTGTAAAGGGTGATCCAAGAAAAGATACTTTTTTCAGTAGCGTTTTTGGCAGATCATGCATGAGTCGCGTCACGTTATTTTTGTTCAGT
Organism: Neoceratitis asiatica; assembly: GCA_030068015.2. Lineage (NCBI taxonomy): Eukaryota > Metazoa > Arthropoda > Insecta > Diptera > Tephritidae > Neoceratitis > Neoceratitis asiatica. Next base: position 49,830,821 of record CM061526.1, on the reverse strand, counting down.
ATTGTTTGGCATTTCATCATGGAAAGACTTACGCCTGAACAACGTTTACAAATTATTCAACTTTATTACGAAAATTCACGTTCTGTAAAGAATGTGTTTCGCGCGCTTCGCTCAACTTATGGTCAACATAATCGGCCTACTGAGCGTACTATTCGCAACACCATCACCCATCTTGAGACCCAGCATTCATTATTGGATAATATTCGACCGAATAGACCATGTATACGAACACCGTTGAGAGTCGATTCGGCGCCGTTCGTAGCAACTCGGACTGACGTGACTTGGCGTATTTCACGTCGAGATCTTAAACTGAAAGCATTCAAAATACAGCTGACTGAAGACGACTGAGAACTGAAGCCGCTCGACTTCCAATCAGGCCAATTTCTTGCTCAATGAGTATGTAAATGAGCAAAATTGCCGCATTTGGGGTGAAGAGCAACCTGAAGAGATTCAAGAGCTTCCATTTCATGCAGAAAAAACTACTGTTTGGTGTGGTTTGTGGGCCGGTGGAATCATCAGTCCATATTTCTTCAAAAATGATGCGTATTAGAAAGTAACCGTCAATGATGAGCGTTATCGCGCCATGATAACCGACTATTTGATGCCTGAAATTGAAGATCGTGATCTCGGCGATATTTGGTTTCAACAAGAAGGCGCCACTTCCCACATATCGCATCAATCAATGGATTTATTGAGATAACACTTTGGTGAGCAGATAATTTCACGTTTTGGGCCGCTCGATTGACCACCAAGATCGTGTGATATCACACCGTTAGACTTTTTCCTGTCGGGATGTATAAAATCTAAAGTCTATGCGGACAATCGCGCTTCGATTCAGGCCTTGGAGTAAAACATCACGCGTTTCATTCTCCAGTTACCAGTCGAAATGCTCGAACGAGTCATAGAAAATTGGACTCAACGGATGTACTATCTGAGACGTAGCCGCGGCCAACATTTGAAAGAGATAATCTTCTTGAAATAAATGCCAAAGAATGTTCTTTCGAATGATAAGAAACATTGCCTATTAAATTTGAATTTTCTGTGTTTGTTTTTCTTTAGAAAAGTAGATAACCTCTAAAGGGATCACCCTTTATAAAATGCAAAGCTAAGGACTATAAAAACCCCGTACATAATATTTTAATATTTTTCGCAAAGCTCTGGAAAAATTTGATTTATTTGGTTGATAGATTTCTGGAAGAAAAAGGTTATGAGCCTGACGGCAAGTGATCGCTCTTAAGCCAATGAGCAAGCTCATTGTGCTTTTCTAATTTATTTAGTTGTACATACAAAAGGTCAATATAATTCCGGTGCAATTAAATATACTGATTCCATTGAAAATGAGGAGAGACCAGTCAGTGGCATTAGTTCCCAGACATATCCCTTTTGCATAACATTTTCTTTTTTTCAGGAACTTTTTGTTCGCGACCTTCTTTACAATAATGGTGGCGCTCATAACAAATGTAATATTCAATATCTATTTAATATACAATATTATTATGTGTGCCTTAATGAACAAATACACATACATATGTGTGTATGTGAATTTAAAATTCATTGAGCCTATCATAATTAAATTGCATTTATGCGTTTTCACCATATACTCTCCACGCAGTCAACACAAAACTGCAAAGCACTAAACCATCTATCTACCCATCCATCCACCCACCTCTCAGCAAACCAAAGCCAACGGATAAATAGATCATCATTGACTGTAGTAATAATGTTGCAAAAAGTAATTATGATGACTGAGTACTTCAATAGGCATACCATTAAGCTACAGAGTAGCAGCAGCGGTTATGCAATTTTAACGCCAGCGCCTAACAAAGCCGTGGTGTCTTTGTTACTTACAATACTTACTGCCTACACGCCCCAATATAGAAGATGAATGCATTGGACTTTATACTGCAGCGGAGCACTTCTTTGTTTGGCTCACGGCTCATACAAATTAAGTAGGGAAAAAAATAACTATGTAAATCCAATGCCAAAGCATAACGGTGTTATTAAGTGCTGCATGTGTGAATGTTAGTCGTCGCTTAAAGAAATGAACTTGCTGGCCAGTATGGAATGCATTAAAAAATGCGCCAAGTATGCAGCGCACGCACTTGACAAAGCTGTCATATATAGTACATACATATAGGTATATGTATATGTGTAAGTATGCAAATGAACCTACGAACATAGTTTGTACTCACCGTTAGTTAACCCATAGTGCAAAACGAGTAGATTCTATTAATAAACCCATTACATTTCAACGTATCGCGCTTGGAAAGAAAAGCTTACAGATTCGTCGATTATTCGTTGTTTTCTTTTAGTAGAAAATTCCACAATCCAGCTTACAATAAGCAAGAACGAACTTCGTCAAAGTAGTTCCGGATTCATGTTGAGAAAACAAGCGGAAAAAAAGGATACAATGAGTAGTACCCTCTAAAACCTCATTCTAAGCTTGCAAACAGACGAGCTCGGGTATTCGTCAAATAGGATTAAAGCAAAGGTGGAAAGTCTGGCAGAAACTCATAGATAGGTAGTGCTTAAATATACTGTATTTGCATGCGGAACTGGCGCTTAAAGTAATCGTCCCCTCACCAACTTTATATGGTAATAAGAAGATCCATAGTGTTAGGAACTATCAGCATAAATGTCATAAGTGGGAGTAGCGATAAATATAGTATGTTTATCGTATAGATCGAGTAGCGTGAGACGTCGTTGAGTGTTCGATTCAGATATCTTCAAAGAGGACGTACGATATCGGATGAAGCAGCTTTTATTCTAGTAGGTCTAATGCCAGTTCACATCATTGCAGAGAAAATGTGTAGAAGGATTTTGTTCAGCGATGAGGCCCATTTCTGGCTCAATGGGTATGTAAACAAGCAAAATTGCCGAATTTGGAACGAAGAGCAACCTGAAAAGATTCAAGAGCTGCCATTTCATTCAGGAAAAAACTACGGTTTGGTGTGGTTTGTGGGCCAGTGGAATCTTCGGTCCATATCTCTCCAAAAATGATGCCGGTGAGAACGTAACCGTCAATGACGCCCATTATCGCGCCATGATCTCCTCGATATTTGGTTTTAACAGGACGGCGCCACTGCCTACACATCGCATCAATCAATGGATTTATTGAGAGGACACTTCGATGAGCAGATAATTTCACGTTTTGGGCCGGTCGATTGGCCCCCAAGATCGTGTGATGTCACACCTTTAGACTTTTTCCTGTGGTGGTATGTAAAATCTAAAGCCTATGCTGACAACCCTCTTCGATTCAGGTCTTGGAGTAAAATATCACGCGACAAGACAAGACATATGGATTTATTATCTCTTTACCTGCTTATGAAGATGGCTGGAAAGAAATTAAATGGACACCGACTTGTTTCTGACTCAGTTTCTTTCAAGGTATACCTCAACAGATGCAGCCATTGCGTCTTGTCTAATATGCCCAGATTGGTGACCGCTGGTATCTTTAATAATGACACAATATTGAAGATATATAAAATTGGCATGTCTCAAGTGCGAGTAATAGAGCCTGTTTACAGAGTCTCAAAGAAAGACGGACCGGAGTCTGGGTCTCGACAGCTACCTAGCTAGTTTGCACACCATAAATTGATGTTAATATATAAATATGTATAATAATTTTGTGTCCAGTGACGTGTAAGGGCCAATGTGCCAACCAGCCTTATCCGATAATACCTTATTGTTAGTTCTGCGGCGAGAGTGGTTGTTAGTGAAAGGGTGTTCAGAAATTAGGTATAATTGTGAAGTTTCAAGTCGTTAGTGCGAAAACAAACTTAAAAACAAAGCCTGCTATCTTTTGTTTCTAGATTTTTCACCAGCTTCCTTGAGAGATTTCCAATCGAAGAAGATAGAGTTGGAGATCGAAGTAATTATGCGGCATTCTTGAAATATATCAAGTTGGTTTTACTTTCACACCCAAAAGCAGGCAGAAGAAGATCTTTTCTCGGAAAAGGATGGATTTTTATGCCAGAAATGCACTCGGAGGGGCAACCTAGGGCAACGGCAATCAGAAAAATTAACTTGATTTTTTTTTGTTTAAATTAATTTTCCAGGACCAGGAGTCGAACCCATGGAATTCTGCTTGATAGTAAGCACTGGGAATCACTCATCCATTGACTCCGCCAATATTTACTCGGAATTAAAACAGTGTCAATATACACCCCGCAAAAAATCGATTCTTCCGATAATGTCACTATCATCGGCATACATCAACAGCTGTACACTGTTTTAGAAAAATGTGCCTTCTCTATTTCGCACTGTAGCTCGTATTATTTTCTCTAGCAGTAGATTGAAGAAATCGCACTGTATGGAGCTAACTTGCATGAAATATCGTTTGATATCGAATGGCTCGGCGATGTCCTTCACGATCCTGACTGATTTTTTGGTGCTGCCTTGAGGCTGTGTATGAGTTTTGCGGAATTACCAAATTCAGATATAGTGGCGTAAAGGCATCTCGTGTTCGTGCTCTAGAAGGCTGCTTTAAAATCGACAAAAAGGAAGATCTTTTCACGGACCTATTCTAGGGTTTAACGCAAGGCGAGCATCTAGTAAATTGTAGATTTTCCAGGTCTAAAGTTGCGCTGATAAAGTAGTTTACTGACGGGAGACTTAGTCTTTCACACTATATGCTCAATAGGACCTTATATGCGATATTGAGGAGACTTACCCCATGATAATTGGCGCAGTCTAGAAGATCCCCCTCTTTTGGGTTGGGAACAGCACACTTAGGTTCCATTCGTCGGTCATACTTTCGTCCGACGTATTCTAATAGCTCAGGCGACAATTTATCGACCCCCGCTCTTTGTTGTTCTTCAGACGGACAATTGCTATTCGAACATTTCTCCATCGTCAAAAATCGAGGAATCGGCTTCAACAGGTGTTTAATTTTCACTGTAATTCAGCAGGCTACATAAGTGTTCTCTGATCACCTGTTTGGTACCTACAAGAGTACGCTGCGGTCCCACCGCCGTTGTGGTAGATCGGAACGTTGTGAGGTAGACAGTCTGTTTTCTCTCCACTATGAAGTTGTTTTGACTTTTCCAAAAACCAGAAGTTTCGTTTGCAGCTGTACATAAGAAGTTTGAAATGCCGTCTCACAGTTACTTATGCTGAGTTGCTGATGAGTTCTCTCAGAGCGCAGATGTGTAAATCGAATAGAAACCCATGCGGCGGTCAGTTGTGATTGCAGCTTTTCGACGTCGAGCTTTCCTGTGTTTGTTGATGGGCGTTCTTTGCTGCACATAAGTGGGCTCGTATCTTCTTTATTTTTTTAAATTAATTCTGGGAATACAGTGAATACTCTTTCGATTACCTAATTCATTTCTCAGAAACTTGTAGGAATAACTAAAATGATTAATTGCTTCTCGAATGCATTACCATGAAAGGTTAATAGGAATAGCTATTTCAAAAACTTTGAGGAAACTATAGTTTATGGAAAGTATGGTGTAAGCGGTTAAAAGACCTTTTTCGGAATGGTAAAATTTTGCATAATTCTTCCTTCAATATGTCGAAAAGCACACATGTGATATAGTCCTTCTCACTTGCCTTCCAAGTAATCACTTTTGGAAGCGGCAAACATTCTTTTTAATACGAATTATAACATACTCGTGCATCAATCATTTTTTCTAGACATTTTCATGCACCTAGATAAATAGGTTCTACCGAGAGTGAGAGCTTCATTATAAACCATTCACATTTTTCTATTTATAATTTCTTTTTTAAGTCGTTACACAATGCACTCACTCACTGTGAAAGGTTGAGGCCGAAGTTAAGGGATTTCATGGAACGAGAGAGAGAGAGAGAGGAGTACGAGACTTTAGGTTCAAGCATGCAACACCATTGTGTAGAGCAAGTGTAACAGAAGCCGAATCAGGAGTAGGGGCAGCAGCAATAATGTGCCACTTGAACACACCCTATGGACAGTCGCCCTATGGCATACATAGAGACTCTCATGTGGCAGCTCAGATATTCATATTCATAGAAGTAAAGGCATATCAATGCAAATAAATTCATTTTTTATGTGAATATGTGTACAAGTGTGTGTTCGGTAACTCCTTGAAATGTTGCCACCTCTTTAGCTATGCATATGAAATGAGTTTGAGCCACCCATTACTCCTCAACCATACTCCATTCAATCTAATGTATTGCAACTCACGGTATATTTATTGCATATGAAAAATTAATGTCTGTCTATTTGCATTGCTATACGAGTACATACACGTGCATATATTTCATACCTCTACGTGAGTTATGAGTATCGCTTGCTTTTGTAGTGTATATGCATATCTCACATGTCGCAGGTCATTAGAAGGTTACAAAATGCGTTGCATTATTCAGGACTCAGAAGGTGTAGAAACTCAGCGTCTAAAAATGGGTTGTAGGAGCACGGAGAGTTATCTACGTTCTAAAAAAAATATTTATTAATTAGCTGCAAATAATGGGTGATCCGTTTCGAGGTTCCCTACCTTTTTTGAAGAAAAAAAATCACTCAAAATTGAAATTTAATTGGGAATATTTATTATCACTCGATAGAACATTCTTTGGAATCTCTTTTTTGAAGATTATCTTTTTCAAATGTTGGCCGCGGCTACGTCTCAGATAGTTCATCCGTTGAGTTCAATTTTCGATGAATCGTTCAAGCATTTCGACTGGTAACTGGCGAATGACACACGTGATGTTTTGCTCCAAGGCCTGAATCGAAGCGGGATTGCCGGCGTAGACTTTAGACTTTACATATCCCCGCAGAAAAAAGTCTAACGGTATAATATAACACGATCTTGGTGGCCAATCCCAAAATCTGAAATTATCTGCTCGCCGAAGTATTCTCTCAATAAATCCATTAATTGATGCGATGTGTGAGAAGTGGTGCCGTCTTGTTGAAACCAAATGTCGCGAAGATCACGACCTTCAATTTCAGGTATCAAATAGTCGGTTATCATAGCGCGACAACGGTCGCCATTGACGGTTACGTTCTCGCCGGCATCATTTTTGAAGAAATATGGGCAAACCACACAAAACCGATGTTTTTTCTGGATAAAATGGCAGCTCTTGAATCTCTTCACATTGCTCTTCATCTCGAATGCGGCAATTAGCGGCCGCAATAGCCGAGTGGTTAGCATTACGTACTGACATTCGGAAGGCCTGGGTTCGAGCCCAGGTTCGAGCAACATCCAAAATGATAGAAAAAAATGTTTCTAATTGCGGTCGCCCCTCGGCAGAGAATGTCAAACCCTTCGAGTGTATTTCTGGCATGAAATATAGCTCCTCATAAAAATCCATCAGCCGTTCGGAGGCGGCTTAGAATAAACTGTAGGTCCCTCCATTTGTTGGTAAAAACATCAAGCCGCAAAAACCACAAATTGGAGGAGGAGCTCGGCCGAAAATCGCTTCAGCGGTTACAAATATATATATATATATATATATATATATATATATATATATATACGTACCCATTAAGCTAGAAATGGGCCTCATCGCTGAACAAGATTTGGCTGGAAAACGTCGGATCTTCTTGGAACTTTTAAAGAGCCCATAGAGTGAAGCGATGCCGCTTGGGTGGCGCCGAATAAACTCTCCACGGTCTTATATTTTCTCGGAGAGCATATAGAAATGAGTTAGCCCAAAAGAAGTCGGTTCCGAACCGAAGTTCCTCTTATTAGGTATGCCAACCAGGCCTCGTTGTGAACGAGGACAAGATGAAATATATCCGGGCATTCGCTTTTTTGCTCCTTCGTCACTGTGGGCAGTCATCATTTCGTCTATCTTCGAACCATCATTAACACCAACAACAATATCAGCTTGCAAATCGAACGCAGAATCACTCTTGTCAGCAGGTGCTACTTTGGACTGGGTAAGGAATTGAAAAGTAGAGTCCTCTCTCGCTTCGTTGGAAATATCAAGTACAGAAGGAACTGGTGGCGCTTGTTATTTCCAAATGGCGCCAAGCTGCGAGTAGTAGTAGCAGTGCGTAAGCCGTCTGAGGTAAAACAGAACTCAGAAGTTTCTATGCTCTCAAACCAAAATCGTACTCATCTCTCTGTAGAACGGACCATCCGATTCACAGTCGTGCTCCAAAAACCTATTACAAGCATAAGGCAGAAGAATTGAAATCAGAAGTGCCGTCCTTTCAAAACTGAAATCGTATCTGTGTGTCAGCGAGTTTAGCAGACCCTTGGCTTATTATCAAATCCGTCAAGGAGTACAATGTTGGACTCGTAGATTTAAAATCTATGAGAAGTTTCGATCTAGGGAAAAGAATTAACGCTTCGCAAAAATTTATTTGAATGACAATGAGCGACTTACTAGCTACGGTGTTATTCGTTTACTCAAGAGACGTCAGGTGAATTGGCGAGATAATCCCATCCCTCAAGGAACATAGAGTATCCGAAGTTAGAGTTGGAAGTTCCGACTTAATAAATAATACCTCTCTGTCAGTGAAAGGTTCGCAGGTGAATGGGAGTATGGTGAGATCGTTTATAATTGCATTCGGCAGACCACCACCAGGAGAATACCAGTCGCAGCATCATGAGATGCATTTTATATAGTCAATAGTTCTCACCTGGGCAAATAACATGTCAATCAGCGTGACGAGAACCTCTGATGCTGGAGTCGGCTCTGAACGGATAGTATTAGTAAATGCTGCTATGTAAAGGGTTTTTTCGAATGTCAGTCGCAATATGATTAGCCTACGAATCGAATTATTCATTTTTAAATATTAACTCAAACCCGGTTACGGAGTCGGAAGTGCGATTAATTTGCAAACCGCCACATCTCTATTTAGCGGTGATGCTAGCGACATTGCGTTAAATTTTTATTTCCTGTTGAAGATGTTCCGTTAGTATTTACCGCTCGTATAACCACTTTTCCGTCATTACCATCAGCCCGTCGGGCAGAATATAATTGTCATTGTAGCAAGGACAACTAACCTCACTGTGCCCTCACGCTTTACTTTATGGACTGTACAAGTAGGTATGTATTTGTTTATATGTATGTTATGTACTTATGTATATTCAATTCAGAGTCATCTAAAATGTATAATTCATTTCATGCAATTTTATTCAACGCAATTTTAATTATGTTTCAGTTGGGCAGACAAATCAACAAATGTGCCGACAGACCGCCGGCATAGTGAGATGGTCTCGCAAGCGTTGTCTCCGTAGACGCCATTCCTTTTGCTCGTAATGACTGATCTCTAGAGGCCTTGTGTTTTGCCTTGTTTGGTTTATTTCCTTGACAATCGGTTTGGTGAATGTCATTCCATTTGGTTTATCATCAGCAACTGCCTACATATTCACCGGCTACTTCTCTGTTTACTTATCTTCATTGGTTGGTTTTTATCTTCTTTATGTTCTTGTCTGTTTGTTTTCTTGTCGGTATTAGGTTTGTTTAATTCACGCTAAAGCTCCACACCAAACAGCTAATGCGCTCGCCAATGTAATTATTTTTCTCTACTGAACTATTCGGATTTCTCCCGTAAAAGGTGAGAGCATACCGTTGACTCTCTGTAATATGAGCACTGCTGTAGCAAGCGAATGTCATAACATTAATTATACTACACTTAGAAAAATATAAAACAAAAAATATGAAAAATAAATCAGGAAACTAAATCCAAAACAAAAAAAATGTAATAAAATAAAATATAAAATGTAAAATATAAAATTTAAAAAAATCAAGTGAATTAAGATAAAAAGTTAAATCAAATAAAATAAATATAAACAGTTAAAAGAAAAATTTTAAAAACTTTAATAAACATAATAAATAAATTAAATTAAATAAATAAAATATTATTAAATATAATTAAAATAAAATAAAATTATTGCACATAAAGCGTTTTCCAATAGGGATGATATGATTTCTAAGTGTCGTTTTGGCCATTTTTAATATGTCTTTTTTTCATTGTATTCAGTAATGTTTACAATTTCATCATATACGCAAGAACAACGTTGCTAATTTTGCGAAGAAAATCCACAAATTATTCATGAACAACCATTACATGCACCTAAATTGACAGTTTGGTGTGGTTTTTGGAATCATCGATCCGTACTTCTTTCGAAATGAAGCTGGTAGCACCGCAATGGAGAGCGGTGTAGATCGATGATAACCGACTTTTTATGGCCACAATTGGAAGAAGTTGAACTTAACAACATCAAGTTCCAACAAGACGAGGCCACGTGTTACACAGCACATGCAACAACCGAATTATTGCGAGCAAGGTTTGGAGATTCGATTATTTCAAGAAATCATTGAATGGCCTCCAAGAAGTTGTGATTTAACACCATTAGACTACTTCTTGTGGGATTATTTGAAGTCATTGGTCTTTAACAATAATCAGACTCTCTTCAAGCTTTAAAAGACAATATTCAATGTGCTTTTCATGACACATACGACTTGCCTTAGTGGAAGAAGTGCTCAAAAATTGGGTTCATCGAATTCGTCCCTGCAAAAGAAGTCGTGGAGGCCACTTGAATCATTTTATATTCAGAACTTAATTGTATCGATTGTACTTCACATTAAATAAAAAACATTTGATTTTCCTTAAGAATTAGTGTGTGTTTTTTTTTAAAGAAATCATATCACCCTTATTGGAAAACCCTATATTTTTTATTAGCCTTGCCGTCCATATACCATAATGTCCCTGCTTCCAACGTTTTTGCCATTATTTCCAGGCATCGTTCTTTAATTAATCTTTTGCGGTGGTGGCAACTGTTCCTTGTCTCTTCAACGTCCACATTTTTTTTCTTTCAAATGCTTATAGTCGATACCGATATAATTTCGCCTGTAACTGTACGGCATGCCGAAATTACTCTCAGAGCAGTTGAGCGGTAAACATTTTCCAAGAATTTATACGTCGGTTATTCTTCCTCAATGAGTCTGCCCAGAACTCTGCTCCGTAGAGCAAGATATTCAGTGTTGCTGACATCAAAAGTTTCCTGTTTCGGTGCTTCTATGTTGACCATCAATCTGCTGAGTTGGAACGATATTTTAGACACCTTTTCCGCAGCCTACGACCAATAGTCGTTGTCCTCATGTCTATTTCAATAGGAATCTACTTACTTATCACTAATACCAGCTTTTCATTTTCAGTGACATGTTGAATATCTCGCTGCTCAAGCTACATTTCTGCTCTTATCATAACTTGGTATAGTTTTCTGCGCGCATCTTCAGTGTCTCTTGCAGTGACTATAGCGGCGATGTCGTCTACGTACACAAGCTAAGAATTGATCCCTGCGCTGCTTCTGACGAAAACTTTAAGTGTCGTGTTTCTTCAGAAGCTTTATACAGCGAGATCGTGACTTTCAAATAGCTGCTCATCATTTGGTACTTTAAAGATTTCTTCTAATGCTTCAATCATGTTTTCCATAGCGCTGTTGAATGTATTCCTTACCTCCAGGGTAGCAAGTAAAAAAACTCGTCTGAGTTTATGGCATCCTCTGTGCACTACTTCCACATTCTTCATTACATTCTCAATTGCTCCGAGTGCTGATCTGCAGGGTGTGAAATTGAACTGCCTGCGTGATAAGCCACCTGCCTTAGTAAAAGTTTTGTACTTGGTTTCAGCAGCCTTTCGAAAAGATTGCCAGCTCTGTCAAGCATACAAACAGACCGGTAAGCTGATGGGCTTTTTAGATTCCCTTTCCCTTAACTTATTAAAATGAGTTGTTGCCTTTTCCAAACTTCTGGAAAGATGTCGTCTTTAAGGCAGATGTTAAACATTTCTAATAGCACATTTGGACGGTTTTCGGTCAGGTGATTTATTTGTTTCACTTTTTCTTGCCATCAGCTGTAGCTCTTCCATGGTAAAATGCGGCATTTCAGTGACGGGTTCCGTCGGTCTTGTTTCCTAGATTTTTATTTGATGTGTAGGAAATTAGGCATTCACAATTTGGTGCAATTAATGTGCACTAATTTTGGAGCGGTGCCCTGCCTCCTAATTTTTTCATAACGATTTTGTATCTTAGATCCCACGGATTAATGCTTATGTCATTTCGGAAGTTTTTACCATTTTTCTTTTTGGCCGATCTCTATGGGCTATGGGCGATTTGGTTCTTTCGCGTCGTGAAAATGATCGATTTCTCCTTCAGTAATTATACGCAGTAATTATCCGTTTTCCTTGCATCTACTGCGTAATTTTTGCAAGGTCATGCTTCTGTGCGATCTATTTTGTGTGGCTTGATTTTGGAAATATATTTCGAAAATTATGTACTAGTGGTCACTGCCAGTATAATCTTCTAAAACTTCACAGCGCTTCACTATACTTGCTATACGCTCCGGCGCTAGTGTAATGTCCGTTGTGATTAATTCGGTCTTTTGTCCGTTGTTGCTCCTCCGGTGTTGAGTACAATAATGCCGAGCCTAGCTGACATTTCGAGTATACCTTTACCTCTAGAGTCGGTGTTTCGCATTCCACATTCGGTGGGTCAAGTCGTGTCCCCTATAATTGCTAATTGGAAAGTGATTAATTTGGCTGTGTTTAGCTTCTATACATATGTACATATGCTACAGATTCTAGTCTTTAAGCCTGTGACCTGGATAGCCGCATTTTATACATATACTTTGCTCTCTTCTACCTGCTCCTTTACAATCCCAAGCTAGATATCCCGATCCGAAGCACCAAAAGCACTTTTTTCTAGTTTTTAGAATGAAGTAAAAATAAAATTAAATCAAATGAAATTAAATAAAAAGTTTGTGAGTGAAATAAAATAAATTTAAATTAAAATAACTAATTTTCACTGTGTACTAAACACACAACTCCCTAAAACTCTTTATGTCAGGTTTGAGTTTGTCTCAATGAGCATCTTGTTGCGAATTGTTGCGAGCTTATACGCTGTTTTGCTTTTAAAAGTGTGGACAAAGTGCATTTTAATTATGAGTAAATATTTGAAGCGTAACGATGAGTGGAAGAGATACAATTGCAGAGACTTTTTGGTGGAAGCAATGAGGTATGGAAAATTTATTAAGGATTTAGATGACAAGACAGGATAGCAAATGAATGACAAGGTAAATATTCATTAAAAAAATGTACTTATTATAGATAAATTTAAGATTGAAATTGAAAACGTGAAAAAATCTTGCTTCTAACCGTATTAGAAGAGAATCAAGAGAACGTGTTTTATTGAGTGAATTATTCTGAGACTTTTGGTTTTCTTAGTTATAATTATCTTCCAAAGGATCATGGATCGCTCTGCGATCTAGTTAATTAATTGCTCGTTTTGTACAAACCAACCAGGTACAGCCAGGACTGACCTGAATCCGATATCAATCGCGGCTACACTTGCCTCTTACACTGAGCAGCCAGACATTTGCTCATCAGCTGCTATAAAGTAATTCGCGATTAAGAAACGTTGAGAATAAAGGCCGGTATGCAGCTCTTACGAAAGCCAAAAACTCCATATGAAAAAAGTGTAAAAAAAAAACGATGTACGAAAAGTTTTTTACGAAGCAGTACGCACCTCGAACGAAAGAGACTCCATTTTCTACTGCCTATTTCTAAGGTTTTCAAACAAATACGAAAGCACAGCAACACAGGTTTCCGAGCGAAATAAATAGTCTCATATATATTTCGCGAGAAACAAAAGGAAGACTAATTTTCAAACGTATTAAAGTAAGCTTATAAAGCAATTTATGTAATGTTTTTAGTTTTTTCATTAATTTCTACACCTTTTATTTATTTTTAGCCATGAAAGAGGTAAGAATACATAATCAGCGACAAATATTTACTTGCGCTCTACTCATGTTTTTCGTTTTCTTTATTTACGTTTGCACATCTTCTTCCTTTGTAACGAGCTGTTCACAATAGAAAATCATCTGTCGAACTTCCTTGCCCACTACATTTTTTCCTCCACGAAATATATGAGTTTTTTTTTCGCCAGAGGTGCATATCGACCTTAAAGAGATTATTTATAAGTTTAAAACTCTCAGTAAATATTTGTTTATACAAAAAAAAGTGAGTCAAAAGAATCAGAGCTGGCGTAATGAGAATTAAAATCGTTACACAAACATCTGAATGGATCGTGGATTTCGAAATTTGTTTAGCATAATCACAAAGAAAGCGGCATAAAGTATCTATATTGTCTTAAAGGGACACTAAAGTTAATCTCTCTAAGTAGGAATGGACTACTGATAATACCACTTAACAGCTTAGTTAAAATTAATACTCCAAGCATCTCTCGTCGACTCTAGAGTGAAGGCAGATTAATAATCTTTAATCGGTTTTTATAAGGAGGCAAATATTTATTTGCATCACAATGTAAATTCCTTAACGCAAACAATAAGAATTGTTTTTGTACAGATTCCAATTTATCACTCTACAGTTGATAGTGTGGATTCCATACAACGGAACCATATTCCAAAATGGGCCTAACGAGTGAGGTGTAGAGTAATTTGGTAATATATAAGACATTAAACTCCTTACCCCGCCGCTTAATGAAAGCTCTCCCTTAGTCTTATTAGCTCAGGAATTTCTAAGAATTTAAGAATCTAGCTTAGGGTCCATTGTGACACCCAAGTCAATGAAGTCAGTAACTTGTTGAACATTGTGATTTTGAATCATATAGGCAAAGGATTGCAAAAATTTTCTAGAGAAGGACATATGTATACTTACACTTCTTTAAATTTAACGACATACAGTTCACATCAAACCCACCTTACCAAATTATTTAGATCACGTTGCGAGAGTTCTCTATCTTCTATAGAATGAACTGATTTAAAGAGCTTGACATCATCTGCGTGCATAAGTGCTTTAGAATGACGAGTCACATTTGGCAGATTATTGATGAATAAGAGTAATAGTAAAGGACCGAGATGACTGCCTTGAGGTACACTAGATATTACTGATATTTCACGTGAAGTACTAGAGTTAAAAATTACTCTTTGATTTCTACCTGCCAAATAAGATAAAATTCATTTGAATAAGGATGGTGGAAACCCATAGTGAAGAATTGATCTGAGACCTTCTCAAATGCTTTGCTGAAATCAGATATAAATAACATCGGTTTGATAACCATTTTTAAAACCATTACTGACATGGGTAGTGATTTGCAGTAGGTTCGTATTCTTTTTCAATGTCATTCATTTTTTTTTACTTTATTAAGCAATTATTTCCACCAAGAATAACTTAATTCATAATAAATTGCAGTGCTTTGCTAAATGATGTATTAAATAACATTTTTGATACAAAACTGAAATAATAAATTAACCAAACTAACATTTTCATTAATTTAGTAATAAAATTAATCACTTTTTAAAAAGCACATTTTACAATGAGCCTTAGATGCTACAAAATAAATGACTTTGTATTATTCATGGTTTTATTTTGAGATCACCCCTCTAAAAGGGCAAGATTTTACTCTCCTAGTTTTTTTTTATTTATAAATTTTTTTTTTTTTTTTTTTTTTGCAAACTTGACGAACTATTGACACACTCCCTAACTGACAGTAGCTTGCTCTTTTGATTTATTTCTTTTTTACACAGTAAAGTTAACAAGTCAATTAAATAAAGTACCCGGTTTTCATAAGTAACCTCAAAATTGGCAGACGCTTGCAATAACAAAAAACTAGACTGACAAATTCAAGTGTTGAGCAAAATTTACAAGTGCTGATGGCAAAATAAAAAATGACTTAAGCCTATTAACATTTTTTTACATGTCTTTTTTTTCAAACAAATGATTTTTTTCCAAACAAATGTTTTTTTATTTTTCTAATCACTTTTTTCTCTCTCTCTTACGGTATAATGATGAGCTGTCTATTCTATTCAATCTATGAATTGCATACTGTCAAAAGCCGTTGGTACTTTTTATTCATTCTCATACAACTCACCCCTCAGCACAATTTGTTACCCTCATGGCTTTTTTTTTTAAATTAATGAATCAAACAATTAAATTTGAAAATAACATTGTGCCACGAACCCTTCGTATGGATTTTGGGCATTATTGGTTCTCACTGCACACACGACAACGATTTGTTGTGATCGATCAATTGTGGTCGATCACTTTCTCTTTTCTCGCCCTTTATTGATTGATGATTGAAATGAGTGTTAGCATATTGATTGGCTTAATTGGGTGTTAAGTATTGTAATTATTTTCCATACAAATTTTTGTTTGGCATTTAGTTATATTTTTTATTGTTCAATGGGGTTTCGGCACAAAAGAGAACAAGAGAATTATTAAAGAACATGTGGATAAAGGGCGAACGGTGAAAGAGGTTTTATGTATCAATGTTCTAATAGTTATTTTCATCTGAATTTTGATAAACTTTAATAAAATTTAGTTGTTTTATTAAAATTATTTTACTAAAATTTAATACTTAAATATCTGAATCTATTTCTACCTAACAATGCAAAGCAGAGAGGGTATTCATCAGCAAGCATTATCCAAGACAATTAAAAAACTTACATGCGTAAGCATTTTTTATAACAGTTCCATCATTTTAAAACTTTTTTCTTTCAAGGGAAACTCTTTCAGAGGAACCTTCTTTTGCACTAAAACTTCTGCTCTCCCATTGCTCTCTTCATGTTGGAAAACAGTTAGCAGTTTTTTTGTGATAAGTCGAACGGATTTGTCCTACAATTTTGTACTCCAGCTGAAGGAAAACTTTATCCTAATGTTTTTGTTGTTGTTGTAGCGGCTAGCAGGTAAGACTAGCCTAACTCATCGGGGTCTACAGGAAACGGGCTGTTTCGAGGGGTTCAGGGAGGAGAGTGTTAGATGAGTTCGTTTTCGAGGGCATGCAAAGAGTTGATTATGTGGTGCGAATACGCATTGCATGCAGGACATACATTGGGTATGTCGGGGTCAAGTCTGGATAAGTAGGAATTCAGTCGACTACAAAATCCAGATCTTAATTGTGTTCGTGCTCGTATTACTCGAGTCTCTAGAAGCAGATCGAGCTCTTGGTCTACAAAAACTAGTGCTTGGATTCCGTGAATGGACATTCCCGCAAATAAAGCAGGAATGTACTAATGAGCTCTCGGCGAATGGCATTTAAAGCCTGCGGTTCCTCTGTTAAATTACTGTATGAAATCGTTGCAGTCAAGTACTCCGTTCCTAACCTACTATCCATATATTGCTTACACAGCATAATAGTGTCCTTCCTAACTATGCCAGTGATGCGTCGGTGAAATCAGATCGATCAGCCAATTGCCTCGAAGGAACATTTCTTTGTCTTTTTCCCAGGTGCCGTCGGGTAACGATTTGAAAATTTAGTTGCGGCTCCATACTTTAGTGGCAATTACAGCCATATGCGTAGTGTAGGCTATCAAAGTTGACTCCCAGTAACTTGGGGTTATTTATCGTTGGGATTTTTACGTCATCGACTTTCACATCAAGTTCGGGCCGGTGGTCCTTCATCCAAATGTTGAAAAGCATGCCCGAGAATTTCTCTGGTTTAGTTGTAAATATCGGGCAGTGAAGAAGTGGAGAAGGTCGGCGAGATAGCAGTTTGCTTTCGAACAAAGGTTATCAATATCCTGGCCAGATGCCTATATCGAACAGTCATCGCACAGGATAGATTTTGGTTAAGGCCTTGGACTCTCTGGGTTTTTATGGCGTTAAGTGAGGTTGTGGCACTGAGCATTTTACAGAAGGGCTCAGATTGTATATGAATGGCAGGAGCAGCGGGGCCTCAATTGTCTTCGCTACTAGGAAAATGAGAGATATCGATGTTGACGAATTCACATGAAAAAGATGAACTATCTACGAGCCCCAATTTTTTTTTACAGAGTATTTTAACATCGTGAATTGAAGATTCGTAAATGTGGATACAGTAAATTTCTAATTGTATCGATTTTGATGAAGCTTTTATTATATGAAATAATCTTCTAGGCCGCAGTAGATGATTGGTTGCGGAGGTCCGTGATTTCGAGTTCTACCCAAACCAGTATCCAAAACAAATCTACTTGCTGTCACCACACGGGAAAGAAAGTCAATCCATACGAGTATATTTCCGACATGAAATAAAAAAGATCCGATCCTCCTAAAACCCATCAATCACTCCGAGATGGTTTAAAATTGTGTTAGAAAGTCCTCAATATGAACATTGCAAATTAGAGGAGGAATTCAGCCGAAAATCGCCTGTGTATAAAGCACCAAATATAAAAAAGTGGAAAACTGCTAAAAAAAAACAACAGGCTTTTACTTCACCGGAAAGAGAAAAATATAAAAAACCATGAACTCGAGGTTTCAGACAAGGAGACTCTTTATCATGTGATTTCTTCAATTTGATGCTGGAGAAAATAATACGAGCTACAGAGCTAAACAGACCAGGTACAATATTCTACAAGAGTGTACAATTATGGGCTTATGCCGATGATACTAATATAATTGGTCATAACAACCGCAATGTAAGTTCTACGTTCTCCAGATTAGACAAAGAAGCGAAGCGAATGGGTCTGGTAGTGAACGATGGCTAGAAAAATATCCCCTGTCATCAAATAAACTGTCATCGCTCTCGCGACTTGGCTCCCACGCCACTATTGACAGTCTCAACTGCGAAATCGTAGATAATTTCGCCTATCTGGGAACCAGAATTAACAACACCAACAATGTTAGCCTTGAAATCCAACGCATAATCACTCTTGCAGGTGCTACTTTGGACTGAGTAGGTAATTGAAAAGTAAAGTCCCCTCTCGACGAATCGAAACCAAACTCTACAAGTCGCTCATCATTCTCGTCCTGACATATGGTGCATAAGCCTAGAGGATGTCGACATCCGATGCTTTAAGAGTTTTCAAGAGAAAAGTTTTGCGGAAGATTTATGGTCCTTTGCGCGTTGGCAGCGCCGAATAACGCAGACGATGGAACGATGAGCTGTACGAGCTATACGACGACATTGACATAGCTCAGCGAATAAAGAGACAGCGGCTACGCTGGCTAGGTCATGTCGTCCGAATGGATGAAAGCGCTCCAGCTTTGAAAGTATTCGATGAAGTATCAGATGCAGAGCGACCTAGTATCACTTGGTATTTCTAACTGACGCCGAACAGCAAAGAGAAGAAACGAGTGGCGCGCTATTGTTGACGAGGCTATAATCGCGTAAGCGGTGCCTACGCCAAAGAAGAAGAAGAAGAATAAGACATGGAAGTGAGACGGAGGACTCAATGCTGGCTAAATGAGTATTAAATTCAAAGATTATTTTTCTCTAAAGCAATAAAAGTCATCTAAAGTTTCTAGCGCCGGGATTGTAGCTTATAAAAAGTGTATTTATTTCAGCCTCAACTTTACCTTACCTTACTCTTATATACAATAGCGCAATTACTACATTAAAACTAGTGTTCGCAAAAAAAAAGTAGTTTTTACATAATTTTTTTTTTTCATTTGCACTTATCTCCAAATGTCAAAAACTATAACAATTCGAAATTTATGCGCATCCGCCTCAATAGAGTGAATAGCGTAATAAATGCCCTGACTCATAGTCAACAAGGATAGAGATTTTTTTTTGCATTTTTTTTCCTGATTTTTCAGCTACTCAAAGTCAAAATATCTGCCGCTGAAACGCACATCTGTATTTTCATTAAAATTTATAGAGCGTAATACTTTTTTGTCGACACCTTTTAAAGTAGATACATGCTGTTACGCGTTTTTTTTTCTTATTTTTTTATTTTTTTTCTTCTTTTTCCTACTAAAAGCACACACTCCGGAAACATATTGCTACATATTGTATGCATCCTTTCAGAGGATTCGCTTGATTTTTTTTCTTTCTCCTATGGTTAGACAATAGAGCGAAATATACCAGCATGGGATACCAACAATTGAAAATTGAAAAAAAAAATTTACTTAAAAAAAAACTTTTGAAAAATTTCATTAAAATTAACCCGGAAATTATGAGCGTGTCAAATAGAGAAAAAAACAGTAATGTAGAGCACAATGCAAACCAAAAAAAAAAAAAATCTGAATTAAAATAACAACCTAACAAGCCGTCAGCACATCACAGCAGTAGAGTGACACTAACTCGTTAGATTTTTTACTGCATTCTCCAAACGAATTGGAAATACTTGCTTTTTAACAATTAAATAATTTTTTTTGCCCAAAAAAATATTTTTTTAGGTTTTTTTATATTTTTTTTGTTGGTTGTTGCTGCATTGTTGTTATCGTTGTTGTTACTTGACGACGGTGATTTTGACTCCTCGTTGGGTACACGCACTAATCCAGGGAGTTACTACCATCATCACCAGCACCACCACTACCACCACCCAGCAATAACGCCATCACAATCATCATCATCATCATCATCATAATCATAATCAGCAAGGGCACCACCACTACCACCACCGGCGAGGGGTGGCTACCGTTTTTATATGCCCATTAATGTAGCCCACCCCTCGAGTCGCAAGTACACGTGAAGCTATGTATTTATGTAAGTATATACTTATATGTATATATAAAAAAAAAACAGTCATAAAATGCGTTCTAAGCTGTGAAAATGTTTTTTTTTTTTTTTGTATTCATAATGAATTTTTTTTTAACTTTTTCTAATAAAAACACTTTTTTGCTTACAAATTTTTGAAATGCTCGATTTGAATTCGAGATAAAGTCAAATGGATTTATGTTGCAATTATAATTTTTTCCTTAACTACAATGTGTTTACATATATATATATATATTTCAGCTACATCAAACCGGAAGTATAACATCAAAAGCAACGATGCAGAAATGTCAAAATTTTGACAAGCTCTGTACCGGATTAAATTAAGAGAAATAAAAAATAATAATTAAAAAGAACAAGTTATAGAATATTTCATCTAGAGACAATAGTCACTCATATATATCTGATATTATTATTATAACAAGTAACATAACCTTAAAAATTTTACCAAAAAGCTTGCCACCTGCAGGATTTGGTGAATATCTTGGGCAACCGCAAAAGTAAAAACTATATTGGAATCTAAAAGGCGATCCAAGTAGAGGTACTTTTTTCAATAGCCTTTTTTTGACAGATCACGCGTGAGTCCTGTCAAGCTGTAATGTTATTTTTATTCAGGATTGCTTGGCATTTCATCAAGGAATGACTTACGCTTGAACAACGTTTACGAATCATTCAACTTTATTACGAATATTCACGTTCTGTAAAGGATGTTTTTCGCGCGCCTCGTTCAATTTATGGTCAACCTAATCGGCCTACTGAGCGTATTATTTGCAGCACCATCACCCCGGCATTCATTATTGGATAATATTGGAGCGAATAGACCACGTACAGCACGCAGTGAAGAAAATATAGCGGCCGTAGCTGAGAGTGTAGTACACGAAGACCGTGGAGAGTCGATTAGGCGCCGTTCGCAGCAACTTGGACTAATGTATGGAACGACTTGGCGCATTTTACGTCGAGATCTTAAATTCAAAGCGTACAAAATACAGCTTATGCAAGAACTGAGGCCGCTCGACCTTCCCAAGCGACATCGCTTCGCTCTATGGGCTCCTGAAAAGTTCAGAGAAGATCCGACGTTTTCGAGACAAATTTTGTTCAACGATGAGGCGCATTTCTGGCTCAATCGGTATGTAAAATAAACAAAATTACCGCATTTGGGACGAAAAGCAACTTAAAGACATTCTTGCTGCCATTTCATCCAGAAAAAAACAACGGTTTGGTGTGGTTTTTGGGCCGGTGGAATCATCGATCCATATTTCTTCAAAAATGATGCCGGTGAGAACGTGACCGTCAATAGCGACCATTATCGCGCCATGATAACCGACTATTTGATGCCTGAAATTGAAGCTCGTAATCTCCGAGGCATTTGGTTTCAATAAAACGGCGCCACATCCCACACATCGCACAAATCAATGGATCTATTGAGAGAACACTTCGGTGAGCAGATAATTTCACATTTTTGGCCGGTCGATTGGCCATCAAGATCGTGTGATATCACACCGTTAGACTTCTTCCTGTAGGGATATGCAAAGTCGAAAGTCAGTGCGGACAATCCCGCTTCAATTCAGGCCTTGGAGCAAAACATCACGCGAGTCATTCGCCAGTTACCAGTCGAAATGCTCGAAGAAGTCATCGAAAATTGGGCTCAATGGATAGATCATCTGACACGTAGCCGCGGTCAACATTTGAAAGAGATAATCTTCAAAAAATAAATGCCAAAGAATGTTCTATCGAATGATAAAAAAAACATTCCCCATTAAATTTGAATTTTCTGCTCACTGAAGTGTTCTCACAATAAATCCATTGATTGATGCGATGTGTGGGAAGTGGCGCCGTCTTGTTAAAACCAAATTCGCGGAGATCACGACGAAGTATCGTTTTCGAAAATTTGCAATATCAGTCAGTTTACGACTCATACTTGTGCTCCTATCCTCTGAGAGCGCTCATTTACAACTCTATATAAGGGAACTGGGGGCGACATTTAAGGTTCCTATTAATTTTCGACAAGGTCGAACAGGAACTTGTGAAACGGGGACTGCGATGCAATGCAATGGAGTGAACAAAAACTGACTAGAGTTTAAGAGGAAAGTGACATTCATGAAATTCATTCAGACCTTCCAATGTGCAAAGGATTTCTTACTAGAAAACTATTCTTACGTACTGTATATACTGTATGTATAGTAATACTTATTTGAAGAGGCACATTCAGGTTTGCCATGACGTAGGTAAACTTTGACGTTCAGAGGCTACCATATCGGACTCTTGAGTGGAGTGATGTATGGCATTGGGCACGTCTATTACATCCTCTCGCTCTCTGATTGCTGATATTCCATTGCCCATTTTGTATTATCTCATTTATTGGCGTGCGATTCTAGAAGCAGTGGTGCTTTAATCGTAATACTTCATACTTACGGTTTGCAGGACTCCCCAATAGGCGCTTTTCCAGAGCAATGCCTCGTCCGCCTTGCCCTAAAATATACCCTAACATGTGAATGTTACTCAAAAGCTGATGGTTTAGTAAAACGCATACGTAGATATTTGATATTCTTCTCAAAAATATGCCAGAGAGAAAAAGGTTTTGCAACTTAGAGAAACATATTGTGGATATTTATTTATTTACTTAGGTACCAAGTACCTCTGCAATATGCGCACTTTCCCCAATTTGGCGGCCTCCGTCTGCGACGTAGCATATGATTCTGCGCCATATAAGAGCACGGGCAAAATTAGTGTCTAATTGGCAAGTGTGATTCTTCACTTAATCTCCAGGTGTTTGCAGCGGTGCCAATGTGAACTCTTTGAAAATATAGGGGTCCGCTACAATATAGCAAATATAGCATGGAATCCTAGTGTCCGCGCATCCCAGTTCGTAGGCAGCATGTATTTCGCCTTGTCCTCGTTTAACGCCATACCCGTCTTTTACGGCCTTTCGCAGTACCCTTTCTGTCCCTATAGAGGATCTGAGACCTCGAAGGGTATTGAAAGGTACGGAGAAGTCCGGTTTTACTTTGACAGAGCTCGAGATGCTATTTAATGTCATTCTGCAAAGTCAGCTTCTTAGGGATACCGAACTCAGTCATGATGGCATATAGGCGATCGCTTATCGGACTATGGAATATATTCAGCTTTTAAACCGACAACGAGATGATGATTATCGCCTACAAGTAGATTGGAGAAATGTTCTTTCCATAATATCAGTTCACACTGCGTATTTGTACCCAGATTATCATTTTCATTTCGGCAGTCTGATGCTCGGTACTTGAAGCTGTAGCTCAGGAGGTTGAGCTGTTAGCAGAATTTTCGAACATCTCTTTTGCACCGTAAGACCCACAGTTTCATATATTCGCGTCTATACTGCCTTCGTCTGAAAAAGGCGCCTCTATTATTTCCTTCTGCGTTATAGTTTTCTCGAAAGGTTCGCATTGTGACTGCTTCAGCGTTCTTTTGTACGCGGTGCCTTTCCTTGCAATGGTCCTCGTCATACCATTGATTACGTCGTTTTGAGGACATGAAATTAATGGTTTATTTAGCGACAGTATGCAGGCAGTGCGATATGTACACCCAAATTCCACCAGCATCATCAATTACGAATGAAATTGGTGAAGCAATTCCGAGAGGTGATCGTAGCGACTTCGGTCGTCCGTTGTGATTTCGACGTCCCGTCATGCACACAGGCATGAGTATCTTTGCGGCAATAAGATATTGATCGGACTAAACATTGACTCCTCGAAAGGCACGAACGTTCAACACGCTTGAAGCATGCCTTCCGTCGATCACACCATGATCAATTTCATTGTGTATTCGTTGATCAGGGGACAGCCAACCTAAAAGAGAGGAAAATATATCTGAAGTAAAAAATATTTTTGAGCTTCCGGAACAACAGAATGGACCTGAAATAACTCAAATTGTGTTGGAGTGTGATATTTTGAAATTTTAGCTTTAATTGATGAATTTATTAAGTAAATTGACCATAACAAATTCAAGGTACTCAGCCTTTGATGAGCATGGCTGAGTGCATTCAATTTTATCAATCGGCTAAGCATAAAATAAATTAATATATTTGTTATGAATTTAGGCAAATTGAGGCAAATTTAAAATCTTTAAATTTAAAAAATATGGAAAAAATGCTGAAAAAAATTTTCTTTAAAAAAAACCAGAATTCAACTTTGCGAATAATAATTATTTTTATGCCACAATCACCTCACTGCAAATTCGTGCGGTAAATTTTTAGGCGGCAATGAGAAAAACATTCATAAATGCGTCATAGAACAACCAACGAACCGGAAGTTCAAATAAAAAATAAAAATAGGCAAACGCCCCAACGGACCGTCATAATTGCGGTTTTGATATTTTTGCCTCTTTAGCGAATGCAAAGGCAAACCACACACAAAACACACACAACCAATGGGAGGGCCTTTTTGCACCAACCACCGACCGTTCGTCGCAAACAAAAATATATGCCTACGAGCGAGCTCCACTCCACTCCACTCCACTTCCCCAAAAGACGCCATGCGAAATACGCCAAATTAACAAAACCGCCAAGTTGGTGGAGAGGGGTTGAAAGGGAAAGGAAGAGGAGGAGGGGAAGCGAAAAAACGAAATCTGGAAAATTGCATTTCCTCAATTTGTGTATATTTTCCATAATACTTACTTACTTATTTCACAATTATTGCGGTTATTTATTTGCCAAACGGCGAAAGCGCCAAAGCCAACGGATGAAGGTGATAAATGTGAGAATTTGCACTTAACAAGCAAGAGTTTTTTTAGCAAACCTTGAAATCACAACGAAATGCTGCTGCCGATTTGCCTGCACTGATTAGAAATTCCCAATGCAAAAGGAAAGTTGAGACTCTCCACGGACACTTTTGCTGACATCTTCTAACTGTAATCTAATTATGAGTGCGTCTTTGATGTTGGTGGTTTTCCTTTTTGGACATGCTCCACTACCACTAAAGGCGCTCTAAAGGAAACTGACTTTGCATTGCGTGTGCATCCAAAGTGGTCTTTGCTCGCGCAACATATATCCCTAAGGATTTCCTTATTAAATTTCACTATCTTCATGTGGCAGCCATATTCACCATCTTAGGTCCAAAAGAGGAAGTACCACCACCCACTATACACTAAAGTGCTCTTTTATTTTTTTTTCTCTCTTTTTTAATTTCAACTAAGATGCGGCTGAATTGCGGCTACCAATAGCGCAAAAAAAAAAATATGGCGACTCGCGAAATTTCTCAGAGGGAAATCTTTTCAATTATAATTCATGCAGCTGGTTGCCTTTCCTCTTTTGCATTAATTTAAGTTGCATTTTTTTACATTTTTTCTTTTCTCTTATATTTCATTTTGCCATACTGAAATCATAGCATCCTTATGCTGCGATTTCCTTTAGCTTTTCCAAGGCTATTCTGGGTCGTACTTCTATGCCACCGCAGATTTTTCATTAGAAGTTGCCTTTTCTTCTGCACTCTTCCTGGTTGGCAAATCGAGTAAGCTGAGAAGCTGTGTGCATAGAAACAAAGAAGTTCACATTGTATGCAATGACACGGCCGAGTTGCTGCCTCCGGCCCAAACAACTCTCCGATGGGAAGTGAAAAATCTGCTTTGGTAAATTGGACAAAAAGCGGAATGTGAAATATAAAAGTATGAAATTCTTTTGAGGTTTCATGGTAAGATTGTCATAGAAGTTAATTTTCTAAAGGTGAAATAAAATTAATTAAAGGAAAGTGTGAGAAGATGATTTCTTTATTTAGATATTTACGAAAAAAAATTTCTTATTCGCCATCATTCTAGTGGTTCATCTTGACGTTTCAGAATTTTGGATTTCCTCAACAAGCAGTCTCAACGACGGGTACTTCTCGAACATCTTGATGCTGATCCATTTCTTCTCCTCGTCTTGATTGGCCTGTGTACCACTTATTCGGCTACAGCCGAGTCAGCAATAACACGCCAGTCGTTCCTTCTCTTCGCCGCTCAGCGCCAATTGGAGGCACCAAGCGTTCTCCCTTGATCCATCAACGGAGTGACCGGTTTTCTTCTTCCCCAGCGTAGCCGCCGTCTCTTTATTTGCTGAATTATGTCCATAATACCGTAAATCTCATCATTCCATTATAGTAGTTTAGCAGGACGCAAAACATGAGTGGCTGTTAGAGTTAGGTTTTTTTCCTTCTAGAGAGGACTTTTAAGTACCTTTTCAGTCCAAAGTAGCACCTGTTGGCTAACATTGTTGTTGGTGTTAACACTAGTTTAGCGGTATAATGGGGTATAGTTCTTACAGTTACAATTTCTACTCTTGCGTCCTTGTCACACACCTCTAAAACGTCAGCAAACTTTGTGCGAGATGCAGTAAGCAACCCGTATGGAGCGTTTGGTGACGACAGCTTAACGAGTCT
The DNA here is from genome assembly GCA_030068015.2 of Neoceratitis asiatica. Classification (NCBI taxonomy): domain Eukaryota; kingdom Metazoa; phylum Arthropoda; class Insecta; order Diptera; family Tephritidae; genus Neoceratitis; species Neoceratitis asiatica. The sequence goes on along the minus strand of CM061526.1, from coordinate 49,804,078 downwards.
TTTTTGCAGTGTCTGTTCACCGAAGTCCGAAAACAATGCCCCGGATGAGGCACCTCAATATTGATGGCATCGATCGATCCTTTTAAGTTTTATAAGTCGAAGAATATTATCCGAGTTATCGCTACCCAAAAGGTGCTTGTATAAGGTCGTTCGCCGGGTTGATATAGATCTGAGCCTCCATAATTTCTTCCAAGGACATAATCGCCACCTATTTGACAGTGATCCTTGAGTCCAGAATTGAGGTAGAGACTATGACTAGATCTTGTCGGCCTTTCTCTGAGAGTTTTTGATGGAGTGTCCGTTGGCGCAAGCAGATGAAAAGAAGACATCCATTCCTTTGGAGAGACCATGTTCAACGACCTGGCCTTTTTTTGGAGCTCGAATCTCCGCCGGTCTGCGAAAGAAGAACTGATTGGCTAACTTTTACCGACAGATTAGCCTTCTAACCTCGGAAGGAAACTTAAATTTTTTATTCACCGATGTCTTGAGCGGTGTCTAATATTTATTATATTATAAAGGGATATCCATTTCGAGGTTCCCTACTTTTTTTAAAGAAAAAAACAGAAAATTCAAATTTAATTGGAGTGTTTATTATCATTCGCAAGAACATTCTTTGGAATTTTTTTTTATCTTTTTCAAATGTTGGCCGCGGCTACGTCCGTTGAGTCCAATTTTCGATGACTCGTTCGAGCATTTCGACTGGTAACTGGCAAAGACTCGCGTGATGTTTTGCTCCAAGGCCTGAATCTAAGGGAGATTGCCCGCATAGACTTTAGACTTTACATATCCCCATAGGAAGAAGTCTAATGGTGTAATACCACAAGATCTTGGTGGTCAATCAACCAGCCCGTCTGGTTGAAACCAAATGTCGAGGAGATCACGAGCTTCAATTTTAGGCATCAAATAGTCGGTTATCATGGCGCGATAACGGCCTCCATTGACAGTTACGTTCTCACCGGCATCATTTTTGAAGAAACATGAACCGATGATTCCACCGACCCACAAACCACACCAAACCGTTCTTTCTCTCTTGAAACTCTTCAGGTTGCTCTTCGTCCCAAATGCGGCAATTTTGCTTGTTTACATACCCATTGATGGGCCTCAAGCTGAACAAAATTTGGCTTGAGAAGTCGGATCTTCTTGGAACTTTTCAAGAGTTGGAGCGAAGCGATGTCGCCTGGGAAGGTCGATCGGCTTCAGTTCTTGCCCAACTGTATTTTGTATGCTTTCAATCGTCAGTCCGAATTGCTGCGAACGGCGCCGAATCGGCTCTCCACGGTCTGCGTGTACACTCTCAACTACGGCTGTGTGCTGGACCTGATCTATTCGGTCGAATATTATCCAATAATGAATGCTGGATCTCAAGATTGGTGATGGTGTTGCGAATAGTGCGCTCAGTAAGGCAGCTTATGTTGATCATAAGTTGAGCAAAGCACGCGAAACACATTCTCTACAGAAAGTGAATTTTCGCAATAAAGTTGAATGATTTGTAAACGTAAGCCTTTCCATGATGGCGTAAGCCTTTCCATGATGAAATGCCAAACAATACTGAACAAGAATAACATGGCAGCATGACGCGACTCACGCGTGACTGCCAAAAAAAGGCTATTGAAAAAAGTACATCTTCTTGGATCACCTTTTTTTATAGTCTTCCTTGACTATGAGCATTTTAATATATAGATAAGAATTTTGGAGGACTTCTGTGTGGCTTAACTATTAAATTTCATTTCACAGGCTTTTAAAGGAAACTCTAATAACAGATGGCATAATGAAACCAAATGTAACGTAACAATACACATATGGCCAGTGGTAGACGCTAAAAGGCCATGTAATTTACTTCTTCTGAACCGATTCTCAATCAGCATCACAAATGGAGAACTCACAGTAAAAGAATGGAATTCTTCTCAAACGACCTTTGTCGCTGCTGCAGGGACATGGAAGAGAAAGAGTCTGTCCAACACTATCTCTGCCACTGTCCAGCACATAGCGCAATGCTACATTTGCTATCTCGGAAAATACTATTTCGACTGCATGGTTTAATCAGCCACCTAACCTAACTTTGACGGTTGTTTCACAATGATAACAGAAATATTCTCGAAGAGTAATTTTTTACATAATTTTAAATTGTTCTACGTATATATCAAATGTACCTGCAACATTGCATTAAGTAATTTGCAATGAAGTTAGGCGTATCTATTCAAGTGCCCCAAAGTCATTATATATTAAAATTCACTCCCCTTGATCGTACCTCCCAGGGTATGTATAAATGTCACATTTACCTGCAAATATTCAATCGCTAATATCTGTAGTTCGAACATGGCCGAAACCGTGGAAAATATTACTACTTATTGCTTATTGGTGACATTGATGAAGCACAATAAATTGAAACGAACTCTTACAGTGCCACTATTAATTTAACTTATATTAAACCTGTCATATAAAGGGTGATCCAAAAGCATGATGGAGGATGTTTAAAACGAATTTAAAATTTATTTAAAAATAATTTTTTAATTCAAAAGTCACATCCGGGAAATTTCTACCCCAATAAAGCCATATTCGAGTTCTTCAATTGAAGGCCATAACGCTCCGAATTCACAGTGGCGATCTCGCCGTTATCGCTCTCAAAGAAGTAAGGTCCAATCATAAATCATACCTCCGCACCAAAGAGCACACCAGACGCAAAGCTTTTTTTTTTTTTGAGTATTCTCGGAACCACAAATGCGACAATTTTTGCTTTTTTACGTATCAGAAAAATCGCTATCCACAGCTTGTTGTTCAACAACCCAATCGACCTAACTACATACTACGGAGTTGTGAATTGTCACCTGGTTTCAGTTGTTGTGTGAGCTGGACTTTATGTGGATGAAGGTGTAAGTCCAAGTACAAAATACGCCATAATGTGCCGTAAGAAAGTACCAGCTGATACATTTTGATGTAATAAGCGATATAAAGTAGTTGCGATCTATTTATAACGCTCGTACTTATATTTCTTAGCTCGTTTATTCTGTATCAACGTAACGTGAACTTGGTCTTTCCAACGGAGTGGAGGTCCATCGAGTACTTTCAAAGGTAGAGCGCTTTCATCCATTCATACGACATGACGTAGCCAACATGGCCGCTGTCTCTTAATTCGCTGAACTATGTCAATGTCATCGTATAACTCCTACAGCTCATCGTTCCATCGTCTGCGGTACTCGCTGCAAAGGACCATAAATCATTCGCAAAACTTTTCTCTCGTATACTCCTAAAGCCAACTTATCGGATGTCGGCATCGTCCAAGCTTCGGCATCATATGTTAGGACGAAAATGATGAGACCCCCCGAGGGTTATGGGCTCAAGAATTTACCCGCGGTAAGGCATAACTGTCGTTAAAGGCGACTAAAATCCATTAGTTAACGCGACAGTCGGGGATTTTTTACCAGAATGACCAAGGACTGTCACTCCCACAATATTCCCGGAAGCTCAATTTGGGGAAATTTTTTGCAGCTACAACAATAACAACGGAAATGATGAGCGACTTGTAGAGTTTGGTTTTGATTCGTCGAGAAAGGGCATTACTTACTAGTAACACCTGTTGGCAAGAGTGATTCTGCGTTGGATTTCAAAGCTGGCAACGTTGGTGTTGTGGATGTTGTTTCTATGATAGACGAAGTTATCTACAACTTCAAAGTTATGAATGTCAAAAGGGACGTGTGAGCCAAGGCGGGAATGTGCTGACTGTTTATTTGATGACAGGAGATATATCGTCTTGTCCTCTGTCACCACGTGACCGATTCCCTTCGCTTCTTTGTCTAACCTACAGAAAGCAAAACTAACAGTACGGTTGTTTTGACCAATTGTATCAATGTCATTAGCATAAAATATTGTACCTTGTCTATTTAGCTCTGCTTTTCTTATTATTTTTTTCCAGCATCTGGTTGAAGAAATCACGCGGTAAAGAGTATGAAACCTCGTTTGGTATCGTATGGCTCGGAGAGCTCCTTCGAAATTCTGACTCCGCTTGTGGTATTGTCCAGGGCCAGTTTACATAGCCGTATAAGTTTTGCAGACATAAAGACATAAATGAAATACTATAAAACAGAGCCCTCCTCCGCGTCTGTCTGTGATTTTCGTAAATATCTAGAGTGATTTTTATGGAAGGTTTATGCAAATAACTTGTTTCACATTTTATGTATGTTTTTTATATTTTGTTATAAATCTACACTTACTATGTAAAACGCTCATATTTTGTGCTTAAGCGGGCTTAACTCAGTGTACTTTCCAATAATTAAATTTAAAAATTTAACCGACAAAAAAGAAAATTCTCAGTTGGACGAATAACATTTTACAGAGCTGTACAATTTTGTTCATTTTTTTCACTGGAAAGGGTATAGTCTGAAGTTGGCCCCTCGGCAGAAAAATTCAAGCCCTCCGAGTGTATTCCCAACATGAAATATCATAAAAATCCATCAGCCATTCATAGGCGGCTTAGTATAAACTGTAGGGGCCTAAATTTGTTGAAGAAAAAAATTTAAAAGACACACACTACTAATTAGAGTTAAAAGTCGACCGAAAATCGCTTCAGTGGTTACAATGCACATATTAGCTTGTTAATCAATTGGAAATAAATAACCTAATTACGAGGAGTCATGACCGTTCGCCTGATAATGCCGAGATTGCACGAAATGTCAGCGAGAACGAGCATACACGTGAGGGCTCAAGTCGATTTTCTAAAAAAAAATCGAGCTTTTATTATCGATTAATTTATTTCCGAATTAGTATAATAATAATGACATTAAAAGTAGCACCCTGTACAAAACAAGAATTTTGCCTATGAACCACCTTCCGTTGGAAAAAAAATTATTCTACGATTTTCAATTTTCGCATAACAGATTATTTGACATTTTTATATGCGTTGATGATATAAATGCGGTTACGCCTTAAACTATGCGAATGCAGGCGCAGAGCAGCGTAGTGCAATGCCCGCCTACCGGCATAAAAAAATATTCATAAATATGAGAATGAAAAATTCTTCTTAAGCACAACGGGCAAGAAGTGCAGGTACACGTGCAGTTACAAGCATACATACATACGTATTTATTTATGTGCGCATGTCTACATAGTTTGGTATAAGCTTTCAGCTGAACAGTCTTTTCATATCAGGTTTTGTGAGCAACTGAACTCCAGCTCCAGCTGCAGCTAAGAATTTGACATGTCAGTCATTAACTTGTCAACAAAGACAAAGCGACAAATGCAATGAGGTAGAAATTCATACATATGTACATACATACATACGCGCATGAATATGCTTGCGAAAATTGGATATATTTTTGTTAATTTTTCTTTTTCCTTCCTTTATGCGCTGTTTACGCCTTTTCTCCATAATATGGAATTTATGCATTTATTACACAATTAATAAATAAATAGCAAATTCAAATTTGATTTACAATTCTCATTTAGCACATTGACATATGTATGTATGTACATATGTATGTACAGTGGTAAGCAGTGAATGCCAACTTGCTCCTACGCCTGTGCAGGTAGTCAATCGGTGTGCAGCTGCGGTGAGCGCGTAATCGTAAGACGTGCTACAAAACTATTAAATCACAATGGTAATAAATTTATATGTATGTATATGCGAGTTCTAAATTATTTACAAATACATGTTTAGCTATAGGAGACTTTTGATAATTTTAAATTCTTCACTGTAGTTCTTAGTATTTGGTTTACGGGATCTCAAAAGGAGACTTGATGAAAAAATTTCGAGAATTTTCATTCCCTCAAGCAAACTATTCCTTATTATTTCCACTGTGATTAATCAACGTTTGAAATTGCTTGAATTTTTATTTAAGGTTTCAGAATTATTTAAGGTCTGCCACCTAAATTCCAGTAGAAATGTACACGACAACCCTGAAACCCCCTATTTGTTATTTGAGGTCACCTTCTAAATTGAAACATATTATCAGCTGGATCAAGAGCACCGTTAGCGGAAAGGCATACTGCGTTCTTATACTCAGCTGTTCTAGATTTTGGTTTTGTTGTTGTTGTTATAACCGTAGAAAAACTCCCTACACTGGACTGTGGGGAATATTGCGCGAGTGACAGTCCTTGACCGTATAAGAATCCGTGTCGTTCCGGTATAAAGATCCAACTTTTGCGGGAACTATTGGATTTCACACCCACTTCCCATATAACGGTAATTTTAAAAAGAGTGATAATCCCAATAATTCAGAAATTAAATGAGAAATTTCATATTTGTCATATTTGCTAGAGAAGATCGCATTAAATAAAAATATATGAAGAGTGGAAAAAATCAGGAGAGCGCGGCGCCACCTATTTTGGTGTCAAAACGCATATCCCAGAAATATATATAACCGCTTTGTAACCGCTGAAGCGATTTTTGACCGAGCACCTCCTCCAATTTGTGGTTTTACGTGTTGATATTTTTACCAACAAATGGAAAACCCTACTGAGCCGCCTACGAACAGCCGATGGATTTTATGAGGAGCTTTTTATTTCATGTCAGAAACATACTCGGAGGGCTTGACATTCTCTGCCGACGGGCGACCGCGATTAGAAACAATTCATTTCCTATAATTTTGGATGCTGGTCAATTCTGGGCTCGAACACTGGCCTTCCGAATGGCAGTACGCAATGCTAACCACTCGATTATCGCGACCGCCATATCTCAGAAACCGCCGCACGAAATTCGATTAAATTTGAAGCTCATAATTTCCATGGTCTCGAAAAAATACAATTTGAATATGAACTCAATCAGAAAACAATTATGCCTTTGTCCCATATAACGAACTTTTTACTTTCCACCCCCTCCACTTGACTTCAGTGAATACTTAAGGCAGTAATCGACAGAACGCAACCAAACTCAGTACGTATGCTGCTTTTAATGGACACTAAAGTCATACCAAAAGGGGTTCAGAAATACACCTACATACCTACCATATAGCAGACCTACTATTTTTGACCTAACTGTGGATTTTGGATCTGATATATACGGAATTTATTGAGAAAATTTGATTTTATTAGGGGTTATTATAGTAAGAGTCAGTCAGTCCACAAAGAAGCCTACCTCCCTTATATCTGGACTTTAAACCTTTGGTGAAAGTCAGTTCAATCACCAGGCGTTAATACAAATATCAGTGGAGCATTCAAAGCTCGATTCCACCCGAACTTAGCCGGCCTCACTTGTTGTTATGTTGCCTTAGATAATCAGTGGGCGTTCTTTACTGGATAGAAGTGAGTACATACATTGACAATGACAAGAAGGGTCTGACAAGATGTCGAGGGCCATAGGCCAGTTAAAAAATATGTTATTGCAGTCGCTGGGGGTCGACCCCTCGGAGTGTATTTCTGACATGAAATAAACGCTCTTCATTTAAATCCATCAGAGGTGCAGGTGCAGCGTGGAAAAAAATGTAGTTCTCTCCATTCATTGGAAGCACGCACAGCACAAATTGAGTAAGTAAGTATGATATATGAATTCCAGACGTCATCGAAGTAACCTTTGGTTTGTCGTTCCTCTCTTCTCTCGGAGCATGAATTAGTGAAATATTTAAACACCTTGCTTTAATGGAGATGTTGGCTAGACTAGCTCATCCAACGGATTGAATGTCCGGCTACTCAGTTGTTCTCTCATACACTAGGTAGGGTAATTTCATAAGAACCTAACTTCTTCCGTCCTCTTCATTTCAATAAAAGCTCTTGTACAGTCCAACCATTAAAGACATCAAAAAGCTAAGCTGCGGAACTTTCCTAATAATAAAACGGACTGTCTAGATGTATGCCATATATATCGTGCCACTTTAAAGATTGCTGTAGGCGTCATTAGTAGTTGGATTTCACAACCGAAGCTATATGCCGATATTTTTTTATAAAGCCGGTATACCAAAACCGAGATCCTAAAAACTATCCATAAATCATACTTTCACTTTTTAGATCATATTCAAAATTGGTTTTTGACTCCATGGTAGACCGAAAGATAATAGCTTCTTTAACAAAAAGATGGCAATTAAAAACTTTTCATACTTGCAAGGGCCGAACCTCTCATTTTTAAGTATACTTTTCATAATTTTCCGTGAAATAAAAAGTTTAAGTGGAAATGGTGGTTTAGAATTTTCAAAAAATCAAAGTATAGTCTTTTAAGAATATACTGTTGAAATTTTATAATGATATCTACAGTAGGTTCGGTTCTACAGGTCTTTGAGTAGTTAGCGGCGGACCGCTCGATCTCATACACCTCAAACTTTAAACTCGTTTTCCTTAGAGTAGCTTTTTTCTGCATAGCGCAGTTAAAAAAAAGTATTTATCCGATCTGAAATCTGAATATTTTATTCAGTAAAGTAGTAGCTATGTCCCGTAGAAAAAAAATGTTATTATCTTGATGATTTCTTTGATTTCTTCCTTTTTTTATCTCAAAAAACTGACAAAAAAATAAGTCTATTTCGGTTGTCGAAATTCAAAAATTCACTATTTTCAAAAAAGAATTTATATAATCCGGGTACGGGATATAGCTTCACTTGTACAAATTAATAATCTTCTTGACTTTTGCGGTTTCATATAAGTACAAGAGCCAAAATTTCCTGCGCCACCCACATCCAATTTTTTGAGAAGATCAACTTCAAGACCAATTTTGAAACATTTCAAATTATTATTTTTTAATTACCTAAATGTTTTTGTATTCAATATAAGTTGTAAAATATGCCTATAAAGTTTAAATATTGTTGTTTATTATTATCACCTTAAAATAATATCGAAAATGCCTGAAATTTACGATCTCTAGACCACCATCTCCTTAAAGAAATATACTTAAGAAATATACTTGTTTTCTTTGTTTTCTGTTTTCAACTACCTATTATTATTTTAATTTATGTATTCGAATGCCGCAAAACAGCGTGCACTACGAAATGTCACTAAACGCGGATGTGGGCGCTTTTCTGACCGCAACCAATCAATTGACAACTGTAGAGAATGGGCGATCAGCGAAGTTGGGCGGACAGGCAAGCGACACAAAGCATATGATTGTGCAGTGAATTTTTTAATTTTGTTGCTTTTCAAAATCACATTAACACACAAAAATGTGCAGCACCTGTGTGAAGGCGGGAAAAGACATTAAATATAATTTGTATTCAGTTTTTTTTTTAACGATCACCACCGCAGTGATCAGTATGCAACCGCATAAGCAGTTAGTCAATCTAGACTGCTTTGTCCAATTTGTCATTTCTCAAGTTTGTTTATGAATTAAGTTTTGAAAGTTTCACTTCTATTGTGTAAGATTGCATTAATGGCGACAAAGGCTTATTTGGAAACTAAATAAAAAAAGCGAATTTTTTCGATTTTATGCAATGTAAATGTACATAAATTTCAAAAATTAATGTGAATTATGTGTTTTTAAATTAATTAATTAATTATGAGGTTAGTGAAGTATGTTTCTATTGTTGACGAGGCTATAATCGCGTAAGCGGTGCCTACGCCAAGGAAGAAGAAGAATGTTTTTTTTTGTTTAACTAGCGGGTTCCCTACTTTTTTAAAGAAAAAAACACAGAAAATTCAAATTTATTGGGAATGTTTATTATCATTCGAAAAAACATTTTTTAGCATTTATTTTTTGAATATTATCTCTTTCAAACGTTGGCCGCGGCTACGACTCAGATGGTCCATCCGTTGAGTCCAATTTTCGATGACTCGTTCGGGCATTTCAGCTGATAACTGTCGAATGACACGCGTGATGTTTTACTCCAAGGCCTGAATCGAAGCGCGATTGTCCGCATGGAGTTTGAACTTTACAGGAAAAAGTCTAACGGTGTGATATCACACGATCTTGCTGGCCAATCGACCGGCCCAAAACGTGAAATTATCTGTTCACCGAAGTGTTCTCTCAATAAATCCTTTGATGTCGCGGAGATCACGATCTTTAAATAGTCGGTTATCATGGCGTGACAACGGTCGCCATTGACGGTTACGTTCTCACCGGCACAATTTCTGAAGAAATATATCCCGATGTTTCCACTGGCCCACAAACCACACCAAACCGTTGTTTTTTCTGGATGAAATGGCAGCTCATAAATCTCTTCAGGTTGCACTTCGTCCCAAATGCTACAAGTTTGATTGTTTACATACCAATTGAGCCCTAAATCTGCCTTATCGCTGAACAAAAAGCGATGTCGCTTGAGAAGGTCGAGCGGCTTCAGTTCTTGCACAAGCTGTATTTTGTACGCTTTCGATTTAAGATCTCGAAGTAAAATGGGACAGGTCGTTCCATACGTCAATCCGAGTTCTTGCGAACGGCGCCGAATCGACTCTCCAAGGTTTACGTGTACACTCTCAGCTACGGCCGCTATATTTTCTTCACTGCATACTGGACGTAGTCTATACGGTCGAATCCAATAATGAATGTTGAATTTCAGGGTGATGGTGTTGCGAATAGTACGATCAGTAGGCCGATTATGTTGACCATAAATTGAGCGAAGCGCGCGAAACACATTCTTTACAGAACGTGAATTTTCGTAATAAAGTTGAATGATTTGTAAACGTTGTTCAGTCTAAAGTCTTTCCATGATGAAATGCCAAACAATACTGAACAAAAAAGACATGACAGCTTGACACGATTCACGCGTGATCTGTCAAAAAAGGGTATTGAAAAAAGTACCTCTACTTACTTGACAATTCTTCTTCTTTGCTGCTGTGAAACCTTAAGCGATTATAGCAGAGTTAGCAACAGTTCGATGATCGTTTCTTCCTCTCGCCATTTGGCGTCAATTGAAGGAAATACCAAGTGCAGCCAGCTTCTTCTCCACCTGATCTTTCCAACAGAGTTGAGGTCTTTCTCTTCCTCTGCTTACCCCGGCGGGTACGTCATGAAATACTGCATGAATCTTCCGTAAAACTTTTCGCTCGAAAACTTCTAATGCCGACTCATCAGATGTTGCCACCGTCCATAGCTTCACACAATATAGCAGCACGGGAATGATGAGGGACTTGTGGCATTTAGGTATTTGTTCAAAGTAGCACTTGTTGGCAAGAGTGATTCTACTTTGGACTTCAAAGCTAACATTGTTGACGTTGTAAATGCTGGTTCCAAGATAACCAAAATTATCTACGTCTTCTATTGGTTGTACAAATTAATTCGGTTCGTTCTCAAAAGATGGCTCCGCCCATTGAATGCTTGTGGAAGATTATGGAGAACCTGCTCTGACCGATAAGTCATGCAGAGAGTGGTTTCGACGCTCAGAAGTAGTGATTTTAGCGTCGAAGACTAAGAGTGTCCTGTCCAGCCCAAAGAGCTTGAAAATGAGGAATTGAAGGGTTTACTGGATCAATATCTGTGTCAAACGCTAACTGAAATCGTTATCGGCTACCACTAAGATATTTAGTTGTGTATTGTACCAGAAAAAACAGAACAGATTTTGCAATATGACATCACCCGGAGCGACTTAGCTGTAACGGTCAAAACCTGCAGTATTCTTCCGACCCTTCTCCTTCCGACTGTTCCCGTGAATCATCATTTCAAGAAACTTATAGTGAAGTATCTTGCGATGGTGATATCGAAGAAATAGCGTCTAGGGAGTCAAAACCTTTTACCCAAGTGGAATTAAATTATTTAATAAAGGAGCATTTGTGTAATAATCGTGCAAAGCATCAACACTGAACAAAAATAGATTGGCCCCATTTGGCCACAAATAAGAAAAATGACTAGAGATATTGATTTCTGAAGTTCAGTGACCAGTTTGCAGCTACTTGCGTGGAACTCGTTTCTTGAATACACTAAAATCTTTCAATAGCTGCTTTGAAACTGTTAATAACATGCTGGAGTATTTCAGAAACTTAGGATGTAATTTGCCCATCAAAGTGCATTATCTTCACAGTTACCTTCACTAGCTTCCAGAGAATTTTGGTTCCTATAGTGAAGAACAGCGGTTTCGACAGGACCTAAAAAGTATTGAAGAGAGGTACCAAGGCCGATGGAATTAGCATAAAATGGCTGACTACTTCTGAAGGTTGCAACAGCCTTCGATAATATAGTTCCAGGTGTTAAAAAGAGAATTACACTCCTGGGTAGAAGCAAACGAAATTAGTCGACGTCGTTCTGTTCATCGATTGTGCGATATGGTACTGAATAAAGTCCTTAAAGTCATGTACTACCCTTCTAATATGTCAGCGGAGTGGTTCATCATTAAGCAAGGATGAGCGCTCCGGTTGCATTACAATAGATACGCAGCAGCTTAACCGAGAGTATTTATAATTCACTGTACAAATGGTTTAGATGTGACATCAGGAGGTTTCCTGCCATTGCCCTAAAGCCGTGTTTTAGTAGGCTTGTGGCTTCTCCATGTGTGATGCGCTATATAGCTGTGTCAGCTGTCAGTTGTAGCTGTCAGCAACATAACCGTAAGTGAAGACGTGAAGTATGTCGAATATGATTCGCAGGTTGAACCGAAACACTTTTGTTCAGCTGGTGAAGAGCGTCGCCGTGGATTTCGCTGGTTCTATTTGCAAATGTCATGCAGTGAAAGAGTGCTAAAGATTGGAGAGATAGCAGCTTTTCTTTGGACTTGAAATTCATGGAGAGCTATCTTCCTGTAGAAGCTCTTCCAAAATTTTTCTGTGTTTGGAGTTGTGCCCCGGAAGTTCTACGGATGACCCACCTAGGTAATTCATGGTCCACCACTACAGCCCCCGCGACAATTGGTGTATTCGCTGTCCTGTAATTGCACTGCATCATTTAGGTCGATTTTGGGTAATTCCGTGAGTTATCCTAGCATTTATGGCATAAAGTGCGGTGATTATGCTGTGTCCTTTACGGAAGCCATTCTGATGTGCTACTGGCCTCAGGTGCTGGGTGAAAGGCCGCAGACCTCAAGATTCTTCACTACTAGGGAGAGAAGGAGCAAGTCCCTAGACACAATTAGTAGCGAGATGAGCAACGGTCTAGGGTCATACACCGATGGGCGATATCGGTTAATTTAGATATATGGATACAACACTCTTTACAAGGAGGTAAAAGATCCCAACATAGAAACTTTCGAAGGTCAGCATGGTTGAGCCAACAATTAAGGAGTATACGAAATCACCAGGCGTAATTTTGGGCAACAAACTGATGTGGAAACTCAACGTAGAAGAAAGGGTAGAAAAGGCCAGGCCGCATAACTCTAAGAACCTCTTCAACGGCTGCACGAGAAAGGCTAATCAATCTAGCACCAATTGACATTGAAGCGGAAAGCTATGTAGCGATGTAACCTGCAATATTTGCGGCGTTAGTTGAATTTTCTACAAGAACTTTCGAACATAACTCGATAGAGGATTGGTGGACAAAATAGACCACATACCCCCACGCTTTTCTGGGAGAGAAGGTTTCAAGTCACATTAAATGATGATGAATGGCGCAGGAACTTGCAACATCACGGACGCATCAAGAATGCCTGAATGAGTGGGTGCCGAAATCAAGCTAGATCTCAGGCAAACCTTCAAGCATCTCGAATACTGCCGTATCTTCCAGGCGGAAGTCTATACTAGATTCCAATCCAAATGGGAACTCCGGGAAATAAAATAATAGTTAACATTACCAAAAGTACCATCCGCCTAGCTACCGAACTAATGCAGGAAACATTAAAGAACGTTGAAAAAATAGACAAAGAAATCTCCGAAAGTGCTAACAGACGGATTTGATGGGTGAGTATTAATGCGTTAATGACATACAGAATAGCCAAGATCATGTGCAAGGTACCGAAAGAAAACTCGCATACTTTTTACTCACGCGATCTCGAAAAGATTTTAGAGCGGTTGTTAGCCAAGTTACAAACGACAAGTTACAACGTTGTGGCATCACACGCGAGCCGAATGTGCAATAGTAAGGATGACACACGAAGGAGGTGCAAAGAAGAATGTATGAGTGAGACGCTGGAACACCTCCTCTGCTTCTGTCCGGCCCTATCTAGAACTCGACTTAGATATCTAGAAGCTTCGTAGCTCAAAGGTTGGATGATCTTTGCAAAATACGTGGCCGTCTTACATGACGACTAATTCAGCTCGAACTAAACTGAACCTCTGGCAGTACAAACGACAAGCAGGTATATGTATGGCGTGACAGCAGCTAGTATAGCATCAAATTTGAGGAAAATATAAAATGGTATATTAGACGCATTTAATATTTTTCCGTTAACCAAAAAGCCAGCTGCAGAAACTAAAAACTATCAGCATCAATAAACGTGACCTGCATACAGTGAAATGCGTGCAAGCTCCGGAAAAGAGTTAAAGCCTCAGTCTGTGGGATGCACAAAAGTCGTCCCACTTCAGCAGGACTTTTTTTTTAATAAAGCTATTTAATAGTGAAGATCATGCAAATCAACAGTCAATAAGTAGCTGCACAATACCTATTTACACATGTGTCGGCACATCCCCATACACACACACGTATTTACCTTCATTTTAATAAGCCTCTAAGAATTTTCGCTCTGAATTTTTTCTGTGATTTTCAATATATTTTCCCTTTTAATTTTACATACGCTTGTCGGTCGACCAATCGGTCAGTAAATAAGCACATCTGCCCCGTATGCGAAGAGATGTCATGAGCAACACCAGCAGATAGCAAAACACAGGCACAACAACACAACCGAAGGGGTTGCTGCTTGAACCCTTGCTGCTCGGCAGTGTCCGCCAACGTCCTGTCGATCTCTACTCAACCAACAGCGAACACAATCCGCTATGGAATAATTACACACGGAATTCCATTGTCTCCACGTGTGCTGGCAGTTCCACTGTCGTTCATTTAACGAACATAAAATCAGCTTATTTTTTACACATTTATATACATCAATTTTTACTATTTTTTCACGATCCGTAACCGGGAAAAAAAATCCAACGAATAACGCACTTAAATAAGCAATTACAGACCACAGGGCAGAGCAGAATTAAAAGAACAAAACGAGCAAAAAAACACCGTATAGAGGAACAGTATACGGTGCAAAAGTTCTATGCTGCAACAAGAACAATGACGCAATGAAGGGAGTACATAAAAACAGATGCAATGAAGTAAATTCCCGCACAACAGGAGGACACAACGGAGATGAGAGCAACCGACCGACCGGCCGTTTATCCTTTGGGTTCTTGCTTTTTCAACAAACCCAACATGTGAAGGGGCAGTAGTGGATAGTCAGCGCACCAGCCACGCCGCAGCAACCCTTTAATGTTCATGCAACAGCATCATTCCTTCATCCGTCCGCTCGAACTATACTCGTGATAATAAGAAAAAAGGGGTTAAGGGTTAAAGCTGTCAAAACTGATTTAAATTCAAAGCTCACAGCAATGCCGGCATATGAAATGAACGGCTAGTTGGGCTATATCCCGTCGCACGGACATTCAACTCGTTGACGCTGGTGCAAAGAATGAACAAAATTAGGCTATTGTTGTGTCCGCTCTCCTATACATTGAAGGTAAGTTATATGGACCTACACACATACAGACAGACGGACAGTGACTGGAAAAACAAAATTTACATTTGAAATTTTAGAGAGTATGCTTTGAAACTCCGTCACCGGTTAACATAAGCTGAACTCCATAATCAAACTCGGACCAATAATACCACACTTGCCAAATAACTTTTCTTTTGGGTCACGGCTAAAAGAGAGAAAGTTTCAGTGGAGCCGCTCCGTCATATTCGGTGTAAGGGTTCACTTAAGTGTAATTTCTGCGTCTGTTCCCTAGAGATGCGGCTCGCTATATAAATGTGTGAAAGGTTGTACGTTGGGTTTGAGAGCCGCCACGTAGAAACCAGCTTCATTGAAAAAGAGATAACAGCCTCGGATGAGAGACCCCACTTTTGATGGCGACCACTGCAAACGTATTAAGGACTATGACTTAAGGGCATGCGACTGGCATGTCCGGCTCCTTAATTGGGAAGATGCCATCCAAGAATTGCGTTGTACGCAGACGAGTGGGTCCTTGTGACATTTACTAAGGCAGCTATAAAAAGATGTTTAAATTTTTTGTCGGATTCGTGGTGGAAGAGAGATTCAGACGCTTAGTCCTGACACACAACTCGGTGGATAAACGTCTCACCACAATTCGTATTAAAGAGAAGTTCTTCAATATATCCCTCATTTTCACCCATGCTCCGATGGAAGATGTGACCCAGGATGTCTATTGCGAGCGCATGTACCGTACTTATGAGCAACTGTTGAAAAATTCAGGCTATATGACGAAACATCCCCAAATGGATTGAGTCTGGTCGACTTCGCCGGGGTCCGCAATATGGTTGCCTGTAGTGCTAGATTCCAGTACAAGAAAATTAATCAAGGTACTTGACTGTCTCCGGATTGAAAACCTCACAACAAAATCGATCATATTGTGATTAACGGACGACACGTCTCTAGTATTCGGTTTCATTCGGTTTTCTAATCGACTTGCACTCCTGCTCTCTGAGAGGACTCATCAGCAAGGAGGAATACTTCCCCAGCCTGCTGAATGACAGTAAAAGTGAAACACCAGGAGATGACGAACCCGATTTTCCAATCGATGACGATTGAACAGATGTTCCAATGCCCATTGGAAAGTTCGAATAGCAATTTCTTACCGGCAGAGCAATTCAAATACGGCGGTGGAAAGGTCATCAGCGTCTTTGCAGAATATGATCGGACAAAGGTATGGCCTTCAGTTAGAGCCAAAGTGTGATCTACCCAATTTATAAAAATGGTGTCACAGTCTCCGCCAATTACCGTGGGATAAGCCACCTCTATATAAGGCCTTATCGGACGTATTTTGTGAACAACGAAAACCCACCGTCAACGAACTGATTGGGCCTTATCAGTGTGGCTTTGGACCTAGAAAATCTGCCATTTAGGTATTCACTATGCGCCAAATCTGGAAAAACGGCAGTGAAAAGAGGATCGGCATACGATTGCCCGACCAGTTTTTCATCGATTTTAAAGCAGTTCGGCAATACGAAAAGAAGCTGCCTCTACGCCGCTATATCTGAGAATGGCATCCCCGCAAAGCGTATACGACTGTGTAAACTGACATTAAGCAAGAAGGATTTCAAACGATTTTTCAAGCAAGGTGACCTCTTTCGCTTCTAGAGAAGATACAATAAGAGCTGCAGAGTAGAGAAGGTACAATTTTCTATATGAGTGACAGGTGCTGGCGTACATCGATGATATTTATATCATTGGCCTCAACAACCGTACCGTGCTATTTCTGAATAAGCAAGCGAGCCAGCATTAACACCAAAAACAAAGTCAGCCTGGCGATCTAACACATAATCACTCTTGCCAACAGGAGCTACTCTGGACTGAGTAGACAATTGAGAATTAAGTTCTTTCTCGAGAAACAAAGACCAAACTCTACAAGTTACTCATCAATTCCGTCCTGATATATAGTGCGGAAGCATGGACGATGACAACATCCAATGAGACGGCTGTTTAGGAGTTTTTGAGAGAAAGGTTTTGCGTAAGATTTATGATCCTTTGGCGATGGCGAAAACCGCAGCCGATGGAGCAATGAGCTGTACGAAATATACGGCGACTTTATTCTCTCATAATATCATCTTTTTGAAAAGCTCACCTGAGTAAAATCCCAAGTGATTAGTTCGTGTATAAAATGCGGATGTTGGACTTCGACTGCTTGATTTTGATAATCTATCGGCATTTGATAATCTTTGTATCTCAAAAGTATTTTTATATTTTAATTTTTAGAAACGTAAATAATTTTTCATATTAAGATATCAACTGCCGCCAACTACAACAAACACTTTGAATAGCTGCTCCTGTCTAAAGAGGAGATTTTGCTAATTAATTATCCTCAAGTGAAAAGCTGTGGAAGAAAACAGCAGCAACAGTATTTCCTACGAAACGCTCAACCCAACTCCGCTTTATGCAATCTACATAAAAATTCAATTTCCTTGTAGCAAAATACAAAACTTTATACTTTTTAATTGGAAAGTCGACAAGCAGAAACCGGCCATCCTGTCAGCTTCACGTCGCGACGGAAAAACAACGCAATCCGCTTAAGATTTTAACCCTTTTCACTGATACCAACAATCCGCACCATTTGCATGCCCGCATTGACCCAGATTTACAGTTGGCTATGTCCAAGGCTATGGCTTATTAGCCCAACAACCGCTTTCTCCCTTCCCTTCATTACATGCACTCGCCCATAAGTGTCCTTTCTCCAATAACAAAAGTACGTTGAAATACCGACATCCATGGCCATGACCTTTTTGCCCGACGACTAATTATGTATGCAATTAGAATTCGACCTTTTCGCAAGTTAATTACTTTATATATATTAATTGTATGTATGTTATGCCTTTTAGGGCACTGACCCCGTTGAAATGCTGTGTGAATGAATGTCTTCTTGTTCTTAAAGAGTTAAGGGATGTGTCAGGCAGTCAGTTGTGTGCTCATTTACGTTTTTTGTGCGAAGAAAACTAATTTTAGTTAAATTCTTGACCTTACACAATTTTTTTCTCTGTAGTAGTTGGATCAAAGGTAATTTTTTTTGATTCGAATTACATTAATTTAAATTAACTTATTTTGTTCCATTTTATTTTATTTTTTATTTTATTTTATTTTATTTTATTTTTTATTATAAATATTTAATTTTTTTTATTTTTTCATTTTATAAAATATATATTTATGTTTTTAATTAATTTTTTTTTTTTACTTAAGTTTATTTTATTTTAATTAATTATTTTATTTTATTTTGATATATTTTATTTTGATTATTCTATTTTATTTCAATGTTTTATTTCATTTATTTTTTATTCGTTTTATTTTACTTAGTTTTATTTTATTTCATTTCATTTTACATATTTTACTTTGATTATAATACTTTGATGTAATGTTTTATGCTATATTTTTATTCCTTTTATTTATTTTATTTTATTTTATATTATTTACATTATTTTATTTTATTTTTTTTTTGTTTTACATTAATATATTTTATTTTATATAAATTTTTTTTATTTATTATATTTTATTTCATTTTTTTATTTTTTTTTCTTTTTTTTTTTTTTTTTATTATTTTATTTTATTTTATTTTATTATTTTATTTTATTTTTTTATATTATCTTAATTTAATTTATTTTGTTTTCTTATTTTATTTTATTTTAATTTATTTTAATTTGTTTTATTTTATTTTATTTTATTTTATTTTTATTTTTATTTCTTTTTATATTATCTTAATTTAATTTATTTTATTTTCTTATTTTATTTTACTTTTATTTATTTTGTTTTGTTTTATTTTATTTTATTTTTGTTTTTTATATTATCTTAATTTAATTTATTTTATTTTGTTTTATTTTATTCTATTTTATTTTATTTTTTTTATATTATCTAAATTTTAGTTTTTTTATTTTCCTATTTTATTTTGTTTTAATTTATTTAAATTTGTTTTATTTTATTTATATTTATTTTATTTTATATTATTTTAATTTAAGTTATTTTATTTTAATTTATTTGATTTCATTTTATTTTATTTATTTTATGTTATATTATTTTATTTTATTTTATTTACTTTTTTATTTTATTTTATTTTGTTTTATTTTATTTTATTAACATTTAAATTTTATTTTGTTTTAATTTTTTTTTTCATTTTATTTTTTTTTTATTATTATTTTTTTATTTTATCTTATTTTATTTAATTTATTTACTTTTTTATTTTATTTTATTTTCTTATTTTATTTTATATTAATTTATTAAATTTATTTTTATTTTTTTATTTTTTTCATGTTATTTTATTTTATATTATTTTCTTATTTTATTTTAGATTAATTTATGTTATTTTGTTATATTATTTTATTTTTCTTTATTTTATATTTTTTTATTTTATTTTGTATTTTTTTTTACTTTATTTTTATTTATTTATTTTTTTTTTTTATAATTTTTTTTTTTTTCATTTCATTTCGTTTATTGTATTTTATTTTAATTTTTTTGTTTTATTTTTTTTTTTTACTTTATTTCTATTTATTATATGTTATTTTATTATTTAAATTTAATTTTTTTTCTTAATTTTTTTTTATTTTTTTTATTTTTTTATATTTTTTTTTTATTATATTTTATTATATTTTATTTTATTTTTTAACTTTATTCCATTGTTTTTCATTCTATTTTTTACATTATTTTTTAATTAAATTATTTTATTTTACTATATCTTGATGGTGCATATGTACGCACATATGTATATATGTAAATAATTTGTATCGAAAAGAACTTCGCTGCAAGATGCATAAAAAAATTATACATACATTATACATTTATACATACAAACAATTTTGCACAATATCCATAAATCTTGGAACGAAGCCACTTCTAAACGTCAATAAATTTCTCTAATGTTGCCGCAACAGTGTCGACTTAACTCCTACCCAAGTCAGAGAACATGTGTTCCTATCTGTCGAATGCATCCTTTCCATTTCTACAAAAGAGCAAAATGCATCTTACATATGTATATACAAAGCGCATGCCAACATTGCCCTAAAGCTTTGATCGCATTTAAAAATGTGTCAACATTATCTCGATCGCGCAGGTGCATTTGCTTTCGAATATTTATTATATACATATGTATGTATGTACTTGGATACTCGTATGCCTGTATGTACCCTTAAAAAGGTTAGAATAATAAAAATGCAAACTAAGCTAAATTGGCTAAACGTTTCCAATGAATTTGTGGCAAGTGTTTTTGAAATTGATTTATTGATTTGAATGTCTAACGGTTTTGATGTGGTGTAGAGCACGAGCCATTATTGTTGTTGTCATACATTTATGGTGCCCCAGCAAAAAAGCTGAAACGGTTTCTTACACCTGCAGCATTAAGTGTAAAGAAGGTGAGGAATTAGATATGAAAAAAAAACTTTTCTACTGAGAAGTAAACAATGGAAACTAATAAAGGTCAGCTACGTTAATTTTTTTCTTTCATCATCTTTAAATTTAAATTTATTCAGCCAAAAATATACGAGTTATTGCACTCAGTTTCTAAAATATTTCTGTCTCGCGGACTTCAACATAGGGAAATCAGATATTTTTTATCCTTATTACTTCTGCAGCATTTATTTGACGTTGAGCGCAGTCTCTCTACGCGCCTCATTAATATGGGATGTTATAGCGCTTCTCAGCCTTCTTAGAACAACATTCATAAAGGAAGTGTAGTCCTTGTTCTGGTTATTTAGTTCTAAATAGCTGCAAGACTAGACCCAATCCCAACCCCTATTTCCTCCAAGCAGGAAGGGAACTTTAGTGGAGCTGCTCCTACAGATTCGGTTTAGGGGTTCACAAGAGCATTTTTGCAACGTCAGCTTACCAGAGGTGCCACTGCGATTGGACGATCAGGTATTAAGGCAAGCGTCTCGCTATATAAATAAGTCCTAATTTACACCTACTCACGCATCGGCGTTGTGCGCTGGAATTGGAACCCATCTCGTAAAAACCAGGTCTAATGAAACAGCATATGCACCTGGAAAACTCAGTTCCTTAATTAGGAAGGGCTCGCTGGTCAACTGGTCAAATTAAAAGCTGATATTGTGACATGTACTATAGCGGCCATATAAAAAAGCGCGAAATTTGGTGTCAGATTCGTGGTGAGAGAGAAAGACTCACGCTCCGGCGGAAGAGAAGAACGATGTGATCAAGGAAGCCTTTTATGCACGCCTGGAGCATACTTATGAACGCTTCCCCCGCCACGATGTCAAAAAAGTGATTGATGGCTTTAACGCCAAACGGAACAGGCAAAGAAGATGGTTTCAGCCTACATGACTTAGAAGTGCTCAAAGGGTTTGTAGCTGATCAACTTAGCCAAGGCCTGAAATATGGTTGTCTAGATTCCAGCACAATAGAATTGTTCAAGCTCGCGGCAACTTACTGAAGGTTTCCAGACCAGAGCATTCTCATGGAGGACCCAAAGGGGTGATCAGACAGCTATTGTCCAAAATATATTGAGTTTACGGCGGAAGATGACGAACACGAATCTCCGCTCGATGACAGAAGTACAGAAATTCTATTCCACAAGATTATGATGTAGAAATTTTAGCCTGAACAACAACAAAGCCTCGGAAGCCCAAAGCTTCATAGCTGCGGTGCATATCCGACGTTTCAAATATAAGTCTGCTCTATTAAATCCAAAAAAAGGGGACCCTACAGCGTACGCCAACTATCGGGGAATACGTCTCCTCAATATCTGTGGGAAAAGCTTAAGCCCACGTAAACGAACTTATTAGACCTTATCCTTGTAGTCTCAGAACTGGCAAATTTACCATTTACCAGATATCGACAACGCACCAAGTATTGGTGGCGTGAGAGTTTTTATTTCATGTGAGAAATGCACTCGGAGGGCTTGACGTCCCTTGCCCAGGGTCGAACATAAATTTTAAAACATTTATTTTCTTTAATTTTGGATGTTGGTCTAACCAGGACTCGAACCCTGCCTTCCGGATAGTAGTACACAATACTACGACTGCCGCCATAACAAAGTCAGTCTCGAAATCCAACCCAAAATCACTCTCTCCAACAGGTTATGCTATGGACTGAATAGGCACTAAAGTCCTCTCTCGACGCGCAAGTCGCATATTATTCCCATCCTGCGATGTGTTACGAAGGCATCCGCTGTGCTAGCACTAAGAATTTTCTATAGATAGGTTGGAGAATGATTTATGGATATTTTCGTATTAGATACAATGAATACCGCATGCCATAGAACAATGAGGTCTACGATATAAAAGGCGACAGTGATATAACTGAACAAATTTAGGGACGGTGGTTACTCTGTATGAATAATTTCGTTCGCATGGACGAAAATACTCCAGTTTTGAAAGTATTCGATGACGTATCTGATGCTTGAAGTAAATTAAGGAAGCAGGATGACGTTCACTCCATTGGAAAGATCATGTTTACGAGGATTCAACTTCAAAAAAAGCACATAATGAAGTCAAAGCTACCAACTGAGATCATGAGATAAAAAATGTAAAGGAATTGATGAGCTTAAATGTAACCATATTGAAAGATTATAACAAAGCTGTCAGCGAGCCTTTGTGGAGAAACATTCAGTCTGTGCAGAACCAAATGAAAGGAAGAAAGAAGGAAAGTTGCAAAAAGTGCCAGACCAACACGAAGGAGCGATTGAAAAACGCGGAGTACGGTATGCAAACAGGCTGAGAGTTAAGAGGGGCTGAATACAACCTTATGAGCTCTATAGTCATTTATTTTTAAAAACTTTCATGCCTTTTTACCAATGCATGTACAACTACTTATGCTTTTTGTTTTACACATAAGAAGTAGCCAGCAAACAACCATGATGCAACCCAAAGTCGAGGCGCACAACACAAGAAGTCAACGAGTAACCACAAAACTCGACTCAACCAGATACGACAGGTGCCTTTCCCTATCACACACGCACATATGTTTAAGACAATTAGTAGTATACGAGACCGTAGGAGAACGTAGAAAATTCTCTTAATGGGGTTTCCTTCAACCCTGGCGCAGCATTGAAAATGCATCATGCATGCAAACCTTCTCGAGTTAATTGCAACGAAGCGTAAGACTAGCAGCAGTGGTGCTCCACCTTTCTTTAAACATATGCACAACACAAATGCAAGGATATGCATGTGTGCATGTGTGTCAAGTCCAAGGGCGCACGAGCTACGTATGTGCTACGTATGTGTGTGTGTGTGTTCAACAGCGGGTGGTTTGTAGGAGTCTTTTGCAGAGGGTTTGGTTAGGAAGCTGCAGTTTTCGAGCGGACATGAGTTTCAATGCACCGTCAAGCGGAAGACGCCTGGTGAAAAGGTGAAAACCGGAAAGCCGGCATGGCAATGAATGCACGCTACTCGGCACAGCTTTGTAATTACCTCAAATTGCGGGAAATACAAAAACCGAGCACCACTATAACGCAGCTGAATGAATGAAGAATGATTGAATGCATATCGCAACTCTTAGACACCACACCCAACCAACGTGGGTAGCGCGCGCGTCGAGTTTAACCTCAACTTTTTCAAACTTTCAACTTTTCAACATTTCGCCCATTTGTTTATTTATTCGCTGGTAATGAATGAATGCATTTGATTTGATGCCTTCAACGATGGTCCACTTGATGGATATGCGTCGGTGGCATTGTCGGCGCTGATAAAAGCCAGGTATTTCCGTTGAACTGCGACTATCTTGCCAAAGAAATTTACTTTTAGTCAACATTTCAATTGATTTTTGGAACGGCTGTAAAAAAAGCGTCAGACACTAAGGAAGTTCGTAGCAAACGAGAGAAAAAAAACTAATTAAATTTCCCACAGCAAAGTTGAGCTGCTTGCTTTTGCTGCTTTCGCCGACAACAACAATATTACAAATGTCGGAAAGTAAGTTTTGCCAAGTTTTCTAGTACGTATTTGCCGCTGGCCGGTCGGTCGGTCGGTCGGTCGGTCGTCTGTCTTGTTAATAACAGCAAGAAACAGAAATGTATGGAAAACAGAAGAGAAGTGCGGAAGCGAACGCGGGGCCCGACACGACGATGGTGTACGCGCTTACGCTCTGCACTGCTCTATACAACAGCAACTTAACGGTTTTGCTTTCCTTTTTCAACCAACAAAAGTGCAATATTTTCTGCTTCATTTTTTCTACGCTTGATTTTGTTGTAAATTCAACAACAAAAACAACGAAATGCAGACGAATGAAAAAAATAGTTTGAAAAAAAATTTGCATAAAAAAATCGTCGAGCTCAGAGTGGTGTCGGTGTTCTCCTCATTTACTTTAGTGTTGGTAATTAAGACTGGCAAATGTGAGCGAGCTAGTGCGCGCGAAATTGGTGCGCTACGTAAAAAAAAACAGCAAGTAAAAAAAATATAAATAAAAAATTGTAATTTCAGCATACGGACCGATTCAGGGGTTGATTTTTTACTTGTACCCGCGTCGATTTTTCTACATTTTTTCTCTTTTTTCCACGACTCGTTTCATTTGTTTAGACATGCAGCAGCATACCAAACACACACACACACACATACTCGTACACCAACGTAGTGTAAGTCAAAACACATATCGACTTGTCGCGACGTAGCCGTCAGCGTCGTACATATCAGCAACGACAACGTCAACGACAGCAGCAGCAGCAGTGGCTTCACTACGCGCCAGCACACCAAACGCCAACCCCTGACGTGGGACATGTTTAGCTAGACGTGGCAGTGAGGGTGTGTAGGACATATACACACATACATACATACATACATACATTTACATGTAGCTTGCGGTTCTGCATAGTTGTGTAGTTAGTCGGACATTATCGTAGCGTACCAATGGTCGTGAGCATGGCTGGGGTGGCAGCAATTTACTGTGTAAAAAACAACCGACTTGAGGGATAGCAGGATTTTTTTTCACTTTACGTCTTGTATGTCCGTTTGTATATTTCACTAGGCTAAAACCGCCATTTTTTCTATACCAGTTTTTTTGCTGCTCTTCTCCTTCTGCTGACGAAAACGAGAAAAAACACGTAGAGGGTG
Source organism: Neoceratitis asiatica (assembly GCA_030068015.2). NCBI lineage: Eukaryota > Metazoa > Arthropoda > Insecta > Diptera > Tephritidae > Neoceratitis > Neoceratitis asiatica. The sequence continues at coordinate 49,778,625 of CM061526.1, read as the reverse complement.
TCATTTCAAAGTTTTGAGCGGAAAACTTTGTGGGTACTTGACTGTGTGTGAGGGTGCACTTTCTAGATGCTAATTTGTTGTTTGTGGAGTGGTCCAATCACGTTAACAGCAACGAATGGTCCATGTGTCCATGTTATAAGGGTATTTGTGAGAAAATGGTGGTATTTTAAAATTCACTTATTACCAAATCTGATCCAGATAATTAGGTTAGATCCGTCTACAAAGCTACATACATGACTTGGGACCCTCAAGAAATAATAGACGTCAATCCAATTTTCTTAGTATCCCAGGTCGTGGACGTCCGTTTACAAGTGAAACCTTCCTTTACGAAAGTGGTCTATATAAGGATCAAGTGAATAGGTAAATCCTAAATTGAGATTCTCTTCGCCATAGAACAATTTCGCCGTATATCTTGCACGGCTCATCGAGTTCCAGTGTCTGCGGTATTCCCCGTCCTTAAGACCCAATAAACCAAAAACTCCTAGTGCTCACACTTGGGGATATGTTCTCTGTACCATATTATAAGGGGGCTAGTAGAGACCAACTCTCACAGCGGGCGGTTCTACGCAACGTAGTTGATCCTGATTTTATCCAACCAAAGGCTGTCACTCTTTCAACCGCTACAACAACAACAACGGATTCTAGAGAGTAGGCTCTTTGTTCATCGAGGGGAAAATCTTACTTTTCAATTGTTCACTCAATACGACGAAAAAGTTATTGACAGGAGTGATTATGTATCTGCAGCGGTCCGTAGAATGACAAAATTACTTACGACTTCAAAGTTGAGTCTCAGGATTGACGTAATGTTCAGGACTCAAATGCGCTGACTATTCCTTGAACGAAATTTTGTTCATCATTTCATTGTCTTCGATCTGCGTTCCAACAAAATTTAGAAGAGAGATACTGACGTTTTGCATGGAGCTTTTTCTCACTGGTATTCTCCAATATACATATCTGATCCATTATGAATATCAGCTTAGCCACCCATAAGGAAACCGAGCCTCGAAATTGACGCTAGTTTATCAAAGAGACCGCCTTTTTTGATATTACTGATATCCCGAAATCGATTGAAGACTCGAGTGGCTTAAAGAAAAGTCTTATAATTCCCGCATTGATGGAATGAATGAATAAATGAACTCCAAGACCAGATACAACGGTGATGCCTCAGTTGGTGAAAAAGACGATAAGCGCCAACAACAGATTGTGGAGAATCGTCATCAAAACATCCTTAAGAAAGTCAGTAGGAAGACCCGCGAGCTTAAGTCGGAATGAATTCGCTCCTCAAAGGAAATGACGTGAAATCGGTCTTGAAGTAGAATGAGACCGAATCGACAAACACTTTCTTCAGTGTTGCTCATGAAATCATTTATTTATTTACATTTTCATCTGGATTTAATTTAATATTATTGCTTTTCACTTTTATTTCAAATCGTTTGGTAGTCCTACATGCCCGCTAACAATATTTTCAATACACATAAAAATTCATTTAACCAATATTCTTCATTCCCTGACATTTGTGACCGCCAGTGTAAAGCTCATTACAGAAAATGTTAATAAAGCTCGAAAGCACAAATGTTAAGTGAGCTTTTCGTATGAATTTCCACCACGGCTGGCTTGAACTGGTCGATTGCAATAAACACACCTGCTCGGTTATATTTACCACACTTGGAGAGAACTGGTCGATTGCATTCACCATAACGGGATGATAGCACTGGTCAACAGTGGTTTAAGTCCCCAGAAGCGGTAATATATATTTTTGAGACCCTATTCTAATTAAATTAAAAGGAAAAATACTGATTTTCTGCTTTCTAGATTTTTAATCGAAAAGAAAAAAGTTTACGCCAATAACAACATTTATTAAATTCTTATGTCCACAAAACTTTTTACACAAGATTTTCGTGAAGGATGTGTACGAATGTAAGGCATCATAAGCTATTCTCAACGATCTTGGTTTCTCTCTTCAAAAGTTTTTAGATCCTGGTGAAACCACTCCCGCTGCTCTTCGTTATAGTAACCGTCCGTCTACCGATCTTTTCTGTCATGTCGACTTCGCATATTGCCTTCTCTTTACTCATTTTGTAGCAATTATCCATCATGATCAACCATGAATTCATCTTTTTGGGTCGTAGCCAGTGTTTCCCAATAAGTATCTGCAGTATAGAATTTTATGCTGCCTCAATAACCCACAACTTCTTTATCACACAATATTCGTTGATCTCAGCCCAAATCATTTCTTCTGATTATGGTGTAACCTTCACGTTTCTGATAAGTGGCACTGCTTACTGCTGGACGGAGGATTTTAACCAAAACCTAGCGGCACTTCGATAATACTACTTTCCATGATCCTCTTACTTAGATCGATTTCCATTCATTGACGAAGGAGAAATTCTACACCCATTTTGACTTCATCAGCAATTTACGTCACTATGAACTTATATAAAAATGGCATATTTCAGATTTTGATTTAACACATTATCTCCCCCACATCCTAGGTTTGGTCACCAGTTACTGTTCTAAACGTGGCTCCAGGTAATAGACTTACCTCCTTAGTGACCAAATCAGATAGAATGATAGAATACGATGAGCCCGCGTCAACAGTTTACACCCGATTTTGTTCATCAACCTACTCACGAGGAGTATAATACTCTTGTCTCCTTACGGTTTGAGAGACCATGAGATTATGAGAGATTATGGGACATCCATTTACAGGCATACAACCTTTTCGGCTGGCTTGTTTTCGTTGAAAGGCTGGGTGGATGATGGTTCACCTTTCTCGTAAATGCGATTTGGCCCTCCTTCAGTGTGGTGGATCCCGTCTTATTGTCTCGTGCGAAGTGACCCAATTTCCCACAGTTGTGACAACCGACCCAAATATTTGTGGTGATTTGCACCAGCACCCCTCTTCCTAGAGGAATTTAAATTTTTCCAGGACCTTCGTCATCGCAACTGGATTTTCCACCTCAACTCGATTTGCTTTATATTGTTACGATTTTGCTGAATCAACCTCGATGATTTCCCAAATCCTTCGGGTACAATCACTTGATTGTTAAATAAAAGTCACCAACTTTATTTGTAGTTTCATTATTTATAAAGAATTTATTTAATGTCCTTTTATTACTCAGTAATTAATAATTCAATTAAAATTCACTTCACTTTTGTTTGTTTTTATTACTTCACTGTAGTGTAATCACCAACGCGTTTACTTTACGACTAATCCCTTTGCGGCTGTTCGTCGCCCTTATATACTTGTCGCAACGAAAGCCTGGAATAATCGAATTATTCTCAATAACGAATGTTCTCGATTTACGCTTTAGAACATGTCAGTTATCGGATTCTATCTTTCATCTGACATTCGCTTCGTATTTTCGCCACAAAATGTTGGTCTAATTAGAAGCGAGGCTCCTTCTTGAGTTCGGGCATACGAGGCAATTTCAGCAAATGATAGCTTTGGATTACCGTATGTCATTCGCTCGTACCGTTTCGAGGTGTTCTCCAGCGCATTCCCCATTTACCAAATGAGCTACCTACTCAATCCCTGAGGTAAACTCTTGCAGGATTTCGTTGGCCTTCTGGAAATGGTTCCTGAGTTACATCTGGAAGATTCGTCCCCTTACTACCGTGACTAGGGTCTCATAGTAATTCCACTCATACACGGTACCTGTCTGCAAGATCTTTGCTGCTGATCCAATGCGTGCTACGAAGAAGGCAGCAGTTTTGTCCTACATACTCTAGTTGTTTGCTGAAGCTGTCTTTTCGAACTGCAGCTAGAAAACTTGGAAAGTAATCGTTCTATCTGAGGATGATGTGTTGTCGATGTTCGCGGGACGATTTACCTAAAAGTTCTGGAGATGTCTTCTGACATCTGACGTTCATTTTTTTGGAGTTGTTGTTGCATTGACCAAAGTTATCTTGTGTCTATCTAATTATATCTGCTTTCGCTGTTCTACCATTTGTTTGTCCATCTTATATATCTATATTTCTGATTTGACGGCATCTCTTTGTGAAATCGCATCCAATAAGATGTTTATGTCCATGACACGAAGTCAATTAAAAACAACCTCCACTGCTTCATCTTTTATTTTACCAGCTGATTCGTCCTTTTCCAGAGAACTTATAACAACTTATATTATATTATAAGTTCTCTGATAAAGCAACTGTATGGAAAATTTGAAAACTTCATTTGGCAATACAGTGATTGAGCCTAAATGATTTGGAAATTCATCGTGATTTAATTTATTATTAGATTTTTATTATTATTTAGATTTCGGGAACGAAATCAAGCACTGAAGATGGCGGTTTGCCGAAACCGGTTTGTTACAAAACCAAAATTGACAAGGGATGACGAAAATTCGTTCCGATATAAATCTAGTATCCACCCTGTCGGAAAAACACAAAACCAAATCAACTTAATTTATTATTGTGGTGAAAAGGCAAAACGAATGTCAGATGAAAGAGAGAAGTCATTAACCTGCATGTTCTTCAACATTTCGATCATTCCAGGCGGAAGGACGAACAATGGATTTGGTATATAATGGCGAAAATCATCTACATAACTAATCAGTCGTACAGCGAGTTAAGTAAAAATAGTACATTGTGAAAGTTGTAATATAAGTGATTGTAAATAGTGAACTGAATTGTTAATTACTGAGTAATAAAAGAACATTAAGTAAAGTAAAAGAAGAAACTACAAATAAAATATTTGCCGACTTTTATTTAACAATCCAGTGATCGTACTCGAAGGATTTCGGAAATCTTAGGGTTAATTTAGCGAAATCGAAACATTATGTTACGATCTTGCTGATTAACCTCGATGATTTCCTTAATCTTTCGGGTACGACCTCTGGATTGTTAAATAAAATCGCCAACTTAATTTGCAGCCTCTTTATTTATAAAGACTTTAATTAATGTCCTTTTAATTATTCGGTAATTCACAATTCAATTACAATTTACGTTACTATTTACAATCACTTGTATACAACTTTCACAATGTACTGTTTTTATTACTTTACTGTAATGTAATCTCCACGAGTTTAATTCACAACTGATTCACGACTGATTGCTGACTGACTGACTCTTGCAGTCGTATGTGGTCCTTATATACTTGTTTGCTGCTTGAAAACGAAACCCCTGGAATAATCGCGTCGTTTTACGATAAACCTCTCGCTTACGATAATCGTCGTTTACGATAATCGTCGTTTACGCTCTAGAACGTGCCAGTTGTCGGCTCCTCTCTTCCATCTGTCATTCGCTTCGCATTTTCGCCACACTGCCCTCCACCTAAGTCTGATCGTCCCGATCAGACACATTCGCTGTTCCAAACGCAGCAAGCCTCTCTAGGTGGACCACTTTCATCTTGTTTCTCGGCCTCCCCACAGTTTGTATTCGATACACTACGTCGTTTAGTCGTTTGATTATCTTGTATGGACCTTCCCAATTGCATTGAAGTTTTGGGGACAAACCTCTCTTTCGTTGTGGATTGTACAGCAACACCAAATCTCCATTTTGGAAGCCTTCGGAGTTCATCACCTTGTCATACCTAGCCTTCATTTTGTCACTCATAATTTGAGTGCGCTGCCTCACAAGAGCATGTATCTCTCTTAGCTCTTCCTCGAGAACAGTAGACGCTTCCTTCCCAATTCTTCTCGCATCACCAGTTATTCCAAATTTTAAATCGCTGGGCAACCGAAGTTCACTACCAAACAGTATTCTGGCAGGTGTTTGACCTGTTGTTTCATGCACTGCGGACCGATATCCCATCAGGAAAAGCGGTATGTGTACATCCCAATCATCTTGATTCTTGTTCACTACTTTCCGCAAGTGCTCTTCCAGGGTCCGGTTGAATCGCTCTACCATGCCATCTGATTGAGGATGCAGGGCTGTCGTTCGTGTTTTCCGAATACCAAGTATCTGGCACATCTCTTGGAACACCGCCGCTTCAAAGTTTCTTCCTTGGTCTGAGTGCAATTCTATAGGCGCACCGTATCTGGTAACCCAATTGTGAGTGAATGCATCCGCAACTGGTTTCGCTTCCTGGTTTGGAATTGGGTAGACCTCAGGCCATTTACTAAAGTAGTCCATAACCACAAGAACGTATTTGTTTCCTTGTCTGCTCATAGGGAATGGACCGGCTACATCCATGGCAACCCGCTCAATTGGTGCACCTGAGTTATACTGCTTCATCTGCCCATGACTTCGTGACTTTGGCCCTTTAGCTGCTATACACTCCGTGCAGTTAGCAATCCACTCAGCGATCGACTGCCGACAGCCAACCCAATAGAACCGCTGCTTGATCTTCTCCAGCGTTTTTGTAATGCCTAGGTGCCCTCCACTAGGACCATTATGGAATTCATTAAGAACATCCGGAATTCTTAACCTTGGAACTACTATAAGCTTCCGAGACCACTGACCATCTTCACTTTCCCATACTCTATGCAAACAGCCAGATATCAATTCTAAACTGTTCCATTGTGCCCAGTATGCCTTCGCGATGGAACTTCCCTTTGCCATTTGTTCCTTACTTGGCCGTCTGTTCACCTCCAATCCGCGCATTACCAATTCCAAGTCTGGGTCTTCTTGCTGACATTTTCTTAAGTGGCTTGCCTCCCACTTTCCTGCTCGTGTAATTGTTATTCGCTGGACGTCTATTATGCCCTCAGCTTTTGAGCATCGTTTGCGTCGTCTTTCCATCTGTTGGAGCCCGACTGGCATTCGCGTGCGAAGTAACCTGCTTCACCGCAACTGAAGCACTTTCCATCTTGATTCTTAACACCACAACGATTCATTCCTGCTATCGACTTCAGAGTTTTCAATATTTCAGTCCTCACATCTGGTGTTCTACCTCCAAACGCTTCACTTTGTGGGCCGGCTTACATAGCAGTGCCGCTGCTTCACGTGTCTGAGCATACGCAACCGTCTCAGCGAATGTTAACTTCGGATTCGCATAAGTCTCTCGCTTGGTGTACACGTCTTTAATTCCGCTGATGAACCTCTGGATTTTTAATCTTTCGAGATATTCAGCCGACGCATGCCCTGTGGCTAAATGAGCCAATCTCTCGATCTCAAAAGCATATTCCTGTAGAGATTCATTATGTTTTTGGTCACGCTGTTCCAGCTCCATCTGGTAAATTTGCCTTCTGTGTTCGCTACCAAAGCGTCTTTCCAGGGCTCGCATTACTGCGCCATAGTTATCCCTCTTACATTCGGGAATAGTCAGCAAAATATCCGCTGCAGGTCCTTTCAACGTAACAAATAGCGCAGCGGATTTTTCCTCGATGGTCCAATTATTTAACTCAGCCGTCTTCTCGAACTGGAGCTTGAAGATCTGGAATGGAGCTGTGCCGTCAAAGGATGGTGTTTCTACCCACGGGCCGTTCATCGATCTGGCTGGACGATGCAACTGCAAATCTCGGACACGTCGCTCGAGCTCGTTGATTTTGGCTTCAATTAATTCTTCTATTTTTTCTTGCCGACCGTGCAATTCGTTGACTTTGCTCTCAATTAGATCCTGTCTTTCTTTAAGTTCTGCATTGTCTTTCTCCAGATTTTGCTGTATTTGCGCGATGGTTCCTCCTAAGGATGATATTTGCTCCCTCTGTTCAACCATTTGTGATGTAATGCTGTCATTCATTGTAGACATGTTATGTGAATTACGGGCATCCTGTGCATCAAACCCTTGTGACATGTTGTCATTGATTTGTGAAATTGCAGCTAGCAACATGTTCATGTCCATACCGGCAGATGAGCCAGGAGCATTTTCTTGAATCTTACTTTGTGGCTGCTCCAACTCCTTCGCAGAATCACTAGCTTCCTCTTTGTCAACATCCTTCAAGGATACAGCTTCCTCCTCGCGACGGAATTCGTACTGGTTCAAGTCGATGCCTTCGGCTTCCATTGATTCTCGCAGTCTCGATTGCAGCTCTGCCTTATTGCCTGTTGTAGACAATCCTCGTTTTGCCAACTCCTTCTTGAGAAGAGGTATCGTCAAATCCTGAATCTTCACCATTTTTTAATTATTCCTTTAGAATTTATTTAACAATCTCACTTCTGACACCAATTGTTACGATCTTGCTGATTAACCTCGATGATTTCCTTAATCTTTCGGGTACGACCTCTGGATTGTTAAATAAAATCGCCAACTTAATTTGCAGCCTCTTTATTTGTAAAGACTTTAATTAATGTCCTTTTAATTATTCGGTAATTCACAATTCAATTACAATTTACGTTACTATTTACAATCACTTGTATACAACTTTCACAATGTACTGTTTTTATTACTTTACTGTAATGTAATCTCCACGAGTTTAATTCACAACTGATTCACGACTGATTGCTGACTGACTGACTCTTGCAGTCGTATGTGGTCCTTATATACTTGTTTGCTGCTTGAAAACGAAACCCCTGGAATAATCGCGTCGTTTTACGATAAACCTCTCGCTTACGATAATCGTCGTTTACGATAATCGTCGTTTACGCTCTACAACGTAAGAGGCGATTATCGTAAACGACGATTATCGTAAACGACGCAATAATTCCATGGGTTTCGTTTTCATGTAGCAAACAAGTATATAAGGACGACATACGACTGCAAGAAAGTCAGTCAGCAATCAGTCGTGAATCAGTTGTGAATTAAACTCGTGGAGATTACATTACAGTAAAGTAATAAAAACAGTACATTGTGAAAGTTGTATACAAGTGATTGTAAATAGTAACGTAAATTGTAATTGAATTGTGAATTACCGAATAATTAAAAGGACATTAATTAAGTCTTTATAAATAAAGAGACTGCAAATGAAGTTGGCGATTTTATTTAACAATCCAGAGGTCGTACCCGAAAGATTAAGGAAATCATCGAGGTTAATCAGCAAGATCGTAACAATTGGTGTCAGAAGTGGGATTGTTAAATAAATTCCAGAGGATAATAACTGAAAAATGGTGAAGATTCAGGATTTGACGATACCTCTTCTCAAGAAGGAGTTGGCCAAACGTGGATTATCTACAACAGGAAATAAGGCAGAGCTGCAATCGAGACTGCGAGAATCAATGGAAGCCGAAGGCGTTGACTTGAACCAGTACGAATTCCATCGCGAGGACGAAGAGGTATCCTTGAAGGACATTGACAAAGAAGAGGAGCAGCAATCAATTAGGATTCATGAAAAGGCTCCTAGCACATCTACAGGCATGGAAATAAACATGTTATTGGCTGCAGTTTCACAAAATATGTCTGCAATGAACGCCAGCATCTCACGAAAGTTGGATGAACGGAATGCCATGCTGTCACAAAAGCTGGATGCACAGAATGCCAGCATTACATCAAAAATGGTTGAACAGTGGAAGCAGATATCATCCTTAGAAAGAACAATCGCACAAATACAGCAAAATTTGGTGAAAGGTAATGCTGAACTTAAGGAAAGGCAGAACAGAACCGAAGAGCGGCAAGATAAGATAGAGGAGCTAATTAAGACCAAAATCAACGAGCTCGAGCGACGTGTCCGAGATTTGCAATTGAATCGTCCAGCCAGATCGATGAACGGCCCGTGGGTAGAAGCACCATCCTTTGACGGCACAGCTCCATTACAGATCTTCAAAATCCAGTTCGAGAAGACGGCTGAGTTAAATAATTGGACCATCGAGGAAAAATCCGCTGCGCTATTTGTTACGTTGAAAGGTCCTGCAGCGGATATTTTGCTGACTATTCCCGAATATGAGAGGGATAACTATGGCGCAGTAATGCGAGCCCTGGAAAGGCGCTATGGTTGCGAGCATAGGAGGCAAATTTACCAGATGGAGCTGGAACAGCGTGACCAAAAATACGACGAATCTCTGCAGGAATATGCTTTTGAAATCGAGAGATTGGCTCATTTAGCCATTGGGAACACATCGCGTGAGCATATCGAAAGAGTAAAAATTCAGAAGTTCATCAGCGGAATTAGAGACGTGTACACCAAGCGAGAGACTTATGCGAATCCAAAGTTAACATTCGCTGAAACTGTTGCGTATGCTCAGACACGCGAAACAGCGGCACAGCTATGTAAGCCAGCCTTCAAAACGAAGCATTTGGAGGGAGAAACACCAGATGTGAGGACTGAAATATTGAAAACTCTGAAGTCGATAGAAGGAATGAATCGTTCGGGTGTCAAGAAGGTTGGGAAGTGCTTCAGTTGTGGAAAAGCAGGTCACTTCGCACGCGAATGCCAGTCGGGCTCCAACACAGAGGAAAGACGACGCGAACCATGCTCAAAAGCTGAGGGCATAATAGACGTCCGACGAATAACAATTACACGAGCAGGAAAGTGGGAGGCAAGCCATTTAAGAAAATGTCAGCAGGAAGACCCAGATTTGGAATTGGTAATGCACGGATTGGAGGTGAACAGACGGCCAAGTAAGGAACAAATGGCAAAGGGAAGTTCCATCGCGAAGGCATACTGGGCACAATGGAACAGTTTAGAGTTAATATCTGGCTGTTTGCATAGAGTATGGGAAAGTGAAGATGGCCAGTGCTCTCGGAAGCTTATAGTAGCTCCGAGGTTAAGAATTCCGGATATTCTTAGGGAATTCCATAATGGTCCTGGTAGAGAGCAACTAGGCATTAAGAAAATGCTGGAGAAGATCAAACAGAGGTTCTATTGGGTTGGTTGTCGTCAATCGATCGCTGAGTGGGTTGCTAACTGCGAGAAGTGCATAGCAACTAAAGGGCCAAAACCACGAAACCCTTACAAATTGAGGGCCAGGTATGACAAAGCAATGAACTCTGAAGGCTTCCAAAGTGGAGATTTGGTGTTGCTGTGCAGTCCACAACGGAAGAGAGGTTTGTCCCAAAAACTTCAATGCGTTTGGGAGGGTCCATACAAGATAATCCAACGACTAAACGACGTACTGTATCGAATCCAAACTGTAGGGAGGTCGAGAAACAAGATGAAAGCGGTCCACTTAGAGAGGCTTGCTGCGTTTGGAACAGCGAATGTGTTTGATCGGGACGATCAGACTTAGGTGGAGGGCAGTGTGGCGAAAATGCGAAGCGAATGACAGATGAAAGAGAGGAGCCGACAACTGGCACGTTCTAGAACGTAAGAGGCGATTATCGTAAACGACGATTATCGTAAACGACGCAATAATTCCATGGATTTCGTTTTCATGTAGCAAACAAGTATATAAGGACGACATACGACTGCAAGAGAATCAGTCAGCAATCAGTCGTGAATCAGTTGTGAATTAAACTCGTGGAGATTACATTACAGTAAAGTAGTAAAAACAGTACATTGTGAAAGTTGTATACAAGTGATTGTAAATAGTATCGTAAAATGTAATTGAATTGTGAATTACCGAATAATTAAAAGGACATTAATTAAGTCTTTATAAATAAAGAGACTGCAAATTAAGTTGGCGATTTTATTTAACAATCCAGAGGTCGTACCCGAAAGATTAAGGAAATCATCGAGGTTAATCAGCAAGATCGTACCAATATGTACCATCGAGGTGGCAACAATTGCTATCAGCTGACTCTTTGGTAAATGTCAAATTAAATGTCAAATCAAATTGTTTCCGTCACAATTCCTAAGCAAATTTTTTTCTGTTGTGGTTGTTTTGTGGGAGTGCAGCAATTTTTCGATTATTTCCATTTTGATCAAAGTTTAAGCTTACATGTGAACAAATATAGTAAAATAAGAAATAATTTTAGGTGTGGCTTGTGAACATAGTGGCCCAAACAGCTATGCTGATATAGTTGGGTTTACCACATCATAAATCTTGGTTTGCAATCATAGTTTTTCCAATAAAATCTTTATTCGTTCCTTGAAGAAAACTGTGCTTTTTTGTTTTAGAAGATAGTATTAAACCCGCCTTTACAGTATAAATAATCATAATGTCAGTTGATGGCACTGTACTTCCTTCAGAGTTGTTGGTGGCACCACAACCACTTATCGGTTTATGTGGCTTAGAAACAACACACAACCTTGTACACAAGGCTATATGGGATGCATTTAGCGCCAATAGAAAGGCCGACAGGTAATCAATAACTTTTCTATTGAATTAAGTAATATTGTAATTATTTTTCTTAATGTCTCAGAGCCTCTGTGCAATTCAAACTTCTGCCACCTGGCTATGAGTTTCCAGTGGCAAAGCCGAAAAGGGCTTCCTACGAGTGGTATCAACCTAAAGGTATACTAAAACGTAATTGGATGCTGAAACATTTACATGTACTACCTGCGGTCGTTGTATTATTTCAAGACATGGAATGGAATGATCCACAATGGTCAGAGAAGCAGGTGCAATGTGCTTCGGCAATACAAAGTCTCAAGAGTGCTCTACAGGTTTGTACAGATTTATTGTTAATTTAATGTAAAACTCGTATTTATAATTAATTTCAAAATTTAAGGAACGTAATACTCGCCTGTGCCTGGTGCTGCTGCAAAAGTCATCACCCTTGCCGCCAGGTGAAGATTTGCTAGCTTCCGAGCGAGCTGCCAGTCTAACCACAGCTTGTGGTATCAATAGTAAAATGCTATTTATCCTGCCGCATTCTGAGCATTTAATGGGTACGTAAAAATGAAAAAAAAAATATTACAAATTGATGTAAATTTCTTTGTTTTTTTATTTTCTCTCTTATTCGTGTACGCTTACAGGCTACACATTACGCTTGGAATCTGCTTTCCTGGACATGGCTCAATCCTATTATGCGCTTATGTCAAAACGTGTACGCGCACATCGCGATCAGTTAACTGTGGCGCACACATCGCTGAAAATACGTCATCAGTTTAAGTTAGGCTTTATTGCAGAAATAAGACAAGATTTTAGTACTGGATTAAAGTGAGTAGATTTTGCAAAGAAATTCTCATTAAGCAGTGTCATCATTATTATTATTTTCTTCTTCTTATACTCCAGGCACTATACCCAAGCTTATGGTACACTCGAAGAGATACGTATTACGGACACCAATTGCCTTGAAATAAAAACTATTGCTGGGTTCCTGAATTATAAATTATGTCGGTTAATGTTTAAGTTAAAACAGCCGCGTGACGCAATCAACTATTTTACCACTCATATAGAGAAGTATAAAAATCGTATAGGCTTTAAAGATTTAATATTCGAACACTATGCTTGGTTAAGTACACAGTAAGTTAATGCTGTTTACCTTTGAAATTATATATGCAAATATATATTATTTTCATGTTATATTTCAGACACAGTATGTTTGCAGATTTATTCTGTGAAGCAATAAAAAATGGTTTACCTGCATTACAAACTCAAAATCCTGGCATTTATTATAATAAAGCTGCTGAATTCACAATGAAACGCAAGGAAGCGTTTCTGCAAAGTAGTGGTGAGTAGGGTGAAATGTATATTTGTTTGCTTTCCAACAATTGTTTCCAAATTATTACTGTTATTATCTTCCATAACTTCTAGCCATGCTACTGAGCCCTACAGATCCCACTACACCAACTGGCATGTCAAACAACAACACGATGGCTTTGTACACTGAATACTTTGGCATTCGTGCAGTTAAAACTGGTGACCCCATCTCAGAGCAGCAAACCAATACGCTTATACGTGAGAATGAAAAACTATTCAATCACTCGGTTAGTATATATGAACTTTGTGACTAAGTAATTTTTACTACAACTACCTAACATTACAGAACGCAATTATAAATTTACTAAGCTTAGCACGTGCGCAATTTAAAATTTACAAATGTCCACGATTTCGAAACAAACTCGCAATTGACATGGCCGAGGAGTACTTCAAACATGGTGATCATGCGAATGCCCTAACGTAAAGTCTTTTCAATTTTTATTTCTTTAACAAATGTTATATAATTTTTTTATTTGCAGTCTTTACTCAGTCATGCTGACGGATTATCGACGTGAACATTGGTCTGCAATATTTTCAGATGTTTTATTGAAGACACTGCGTTGCGCATTTTTGACAGCATCAATTACCGACTTCATTTCTTGTAGTATTGAAGCGCTATCTTTACGTGTTGATTGCGAGCAAAAAGAAAGAATTATTGTGCTAGAAAATCTCTGGAAAGTTTTTAAAGTAAGTAAAAAAAATCGATCTAAATTAATGGAAAATCAAAAGATCCTGCCGAAACGTTTTACCTTTCATCAATCTATTACTTTCGGTTTACGTTTTATGCCATGCAATTTATGAATTACTGCTTGTGAGAATTATGACACGAAATCATGTATCTGAAGAATCAATTGAATAGGAGCTCCTCATTACAGCCGTCCTCGTCCATCATATAGGGCTGTATGCTTCAATTGCTCAATTTCATTGACTCCAAGTGATTAAATTACAAAAATACACCTGCATTCAATCAAACATACAGACTGACGGAGACACGAGTATATCTATTTTGCCTCGATACTCATTTCCTGTTCATGAAAGGTTTTAAAGGGAACCGTCTTCGTGTATGCCGTTCATGACGTCTCTCACACAACATCTGTGGCCAGCTACACATCAGCAGGGCTTCCGAGAAGTGCAAAGCACTACCACAGCACTTAACGCCATAAAAAGTCAGATAGTTCACGGCCTCAACCAAAATCGGTTGTGTGCACGAACTGTCCTAGTAGCGCTAGACCTGTCCAAAGCTTTCGACACGGTCAATCACGCAATGCTACTATCGGACATTGAGGACTCCTCATTACCGCCTAGGTTGATGAGGTGGACCATGAATTACCTGAGTGGCTGACTTTCGAGGTCAAACATCAAAGCTACGAAAAATTAAACAGAGGGTTCCGCAGGGTGGTGCCTCTCCCCGATGCAGTTTAATTTTTATATTTCGAGGCTCCCTCCACGAACAGAGGGCGTCTCCTTGATTTCATACGCTGATGACTGTTCGATATTGGCGTATGGCCAGGATATTGATAGTCTTTGCTCAAAAGTAAACTGCTATCTCGCCGACCTTTCCCACTTCTTCACTGCATGGCATTTTCAATTACAACCAGCAAACCCCTCTGACGCCCTTTCCACCAGCCGGACGAAGGTGTGCCGGATAGAACTCAATGTGAAAGTCGATGACGTTAAAATTCCGACCATAAATAATCTAAAGTTACTGGGAGTCACATTTTACAACCTGCACTCCTTCACTCCGCAAACGACTGCAATTGCCACTAAAGTAAAGAAACGCAACAATACAGATAAGACCCGCTGGACAGAACAGCGTTCAGACAGGATATAAACCCCATTCACCTAGGGTCCGTTAACACCTTTGTGAACTCTTTTCCTGTGAATGGTGTTCTCATAATCCAATCGCGACCTATCGTAGAGCAAGAGCTTGAGCTGCCCCGGGAAACTCGCGTAACCCTAGTACAATTAAGATCTAGATATTGTAGCAGGCTCAACTCCTACCTATTAAGACTAGACCCTGACATGCCCAATCCGCACAACATAACCACCTCTTTGCCTGCCCACTCAACCCGACTCATGTAACACCCCTTTCCCTCTGATCCGAACCCGTCGAAACAACACGTTTCCTGGGTCTCCCGTTAGATGACCTCGATGAGTAAGACTGGACCTACCTGACCCTAGGCGGGGTTGGCTAGCCGATACAACAACAACAACAACATGCCGTTCATGAACTGAAGCTAATTTCTCAGATTCAAAATCGTAGGTTTAGAGGACGTACAACAACGTATAGCTCCAGTCTGATTTCGATTATTGTCCACAATGTTCGTGCATAGTGTCAAAACTTCTTAGCTATTTGAATGACTCTCTCTCTCTCTTCTCCAAAGTTATAATTTAAAATTCCTTGTTTTAGGGAGCAGCGCCCATTTCTCTAGGTCAAAGTGCGCCCGAAATCATTGAGCGTTGGGATAATGCATTTGCAGCTATAAAGTCACCGATAACAATTGATATGGATAAACTTACAAAACTGATCGAAATGTATGTCAGTTTCGAACACTTAGAGTTGAAAAACGACGATACTATTAACGTTCAACTTGTGATTAAGTAAGTTGCAAATCTGAATATCAATTTGAAAATTCGTTTCACCTAATATTTATCTTTATATATACATTGGTACATTCCACTCAGACTGCTCACAGATGTGCCCATTAAAATACATCATTGTGCTATTATACTCACGGATGGCACAAGATTTTTCAAAATACCCGCTAGTAGATGTAAATCATTCCAGAGTTTACTCGAAATGCATGAAAGTCGTAAGAACAAACAACCACAGGAAATACAATTGCAACATTTCGATCCGAACTTGAAATTGGAACCTGATTTATATTATGAACTGCATTTCTATACAGAAGCGTATCAGTTTTTGGAAAATACACAATTACGTGTGGCACGCATCGAAGCGCAAATGGGTTCAGAGAAGTTAACTGTACAGTTAACTAAATCAGCATTTTTCACACGCAATCCATTTCGTCATTACACACGTCGACGCGATCTCGATGATAATATTGAGATTAATCCACTGTGCTATATCACTCCTACGTAAGTTTTTTTCCTTTTTTTTAAACAAATTTTGTACCGGAAATTTTTATGACAATGAATTTGTGTCTATTGTTATTAGATTCCATTTGAACACTCAATGCAACCTTGGTAAAGAAACGCACATGCTAGTGAACGAGTACTATCCAATAGCTACAACAATTAATAATCCATATAATGTGTTTTTACAAAATGTCAGCCTCAATATTAGTGTGCCGAGTAGTTTGCGTAATCAAGGTAAGTGAATTTGGAAAATAAATAAATAATTATAATAATCAAGGATTTATATTTGAAAAAAAAAATCTAAGGAAAATATTTTATGATATAGATTCTTTTTCATGCTATAGAATTATTTCTCGCATTAATATTTTTTTATAGCAAACTCACATTTTCTTCGCCAAATACTACGTCGTAATGAGCTGCTGAAATATTATTTAGAAAATATTTTTAATAAATTGATATCAGACTCATTTATTAGTCCTTTATAAGTTCAACTACACAATATTTGCGTAGATTTTGAAATAAATTCTAAATGCCCTACCAAGCGAGGTTGAAACGGCGGAAAAACGGCTATCCTTCGTTGGAGGTGACGGTATTTTATGATAAACTATAACTTTTATGTCAAAAATACACCAAGAGATATTGAGATTTTTCGTCACGGCTGAATTATTTTCCTTGTCGAGATAGAGAGTTGGATCATGAACAATATACCTGTCTGGTCGACTGTCATCAATTGACTTTCGCGGTCAAAATTCCAAACTCCGTAAAATTAAACAAGGGTTTCCTCAGGATGTTGCCCTCTCCACTTTTCTGTTTAATTTTTACATCTCGAAGCCCCAGCCATCACCAGATAGCGTTTCCTTAATCAAATATGCCAATGACTGTTCAAGATACTGGGAGTCACTTGTGGTTAGGTTGTTGTTGTTGTTGTTGTTGTAGTGACCTCAAAAATATTCTCCAATTAATTTTCGGTGAATATTACATTATTATTTGAGTTAATCTCAACTTGTTTGTAAGCTGTGCATGTCAGGCCTTCGCCACCATGCTTAAATAGCTCAGCCGGTAAGCCGACGCCGACGCTTCCCGCCGCTTTATTAAAGAATCGCGCAATGGCTATTCGAACTTCGTCAAAGTCGGATCGATTGGAGTTACGGGTTCGCCATATCCAGATCTTTCATTTTCATTGTTAAGCACACTGAAAAAAGGTTTCCTCCACAAACTCAATAGGCTCTGAACGTCAGTCACCAGATCCCCGTTCTCGTTCGTAGAATTTTCGAGAATATCTCCCTTTGCCCATCTCCTGCAGTTCTTTATACTCAAGCTCTTCATCCTTTCGTTGAAAACGTGTCTCGCCTTCTTCTTCAACTCTTGTTATCTTTTCCAATCGTTGGCGTTGCGGTCAATCATAACGTTGCGAGGTAGGCAGTCCATTTTCTCTACTGTAGTCCGAGATTCCTTATTGTACCAGATTTTTTCTGGCGCTGTGGAAAAGCAATTGCTTCCATATCGTCGGTATGTAGGTAATTTGATATTCTGCTCTCAGAGAGCAGATGTGCAACTGAAGTAAAAAACCAAACCTTCCTTGCGTTTCTTGATAAGCGTTCTTTGTTGCACAGAGGCGGGTGCGTATCTTCGCTGCTACAAGATAGTGATCCGAGTCAATATTTGGCACTTGGAACGTACGCACATCTAAAACAATGGAAACATGTATTCCGCCAATCACAGCATGATCAATTTGATTGCGCGTTTTACGAACCGGCGACAGCCTCTTCATGAATTTTCGTATGCTGGAATCTGGTACTAAAGACATCTATATTTCGGGTCCCGGCAAAGTCGATCAGCTTCAGCTCGTTTGGGAATGTTTCGTCTTGAAGGCAGAATTTTCCGACTGTTGCGCTAAAAATACTTTCTTTGGTCGCGTGGCCCATGGCGTGGGCGCAAATCAGCTGTTGAAGAACTTCGCTTTGATGCAGATTCGAATTGGCTAGACGTTCATCCACCGGATTGAATGCCAAAACTCGGCGGCAGGGTCTTCCCCCACCACAAAACCAGCACCAAATTTGCGCTCCTTTATATGGCCGCTGTAGTAGATTCCACCTTCTTCCATCCTTGTCCTGTCCGCGGCGGTGGTGTCAGCCTTTAGTTTTACGAGAGGATCAACCAGCAGCAGCGGCACATTCTCAACTAAGGACCCGGGGTCTCTCATCTAAGGCTTATAAAGATTTCAGCGGTTTTTTTTATGCGGATTCGCCTTCATAGTTATGTTTGTTAGCTACCCAGAGGATACTTGATCTAAGAACGGAAGTCGTGAGCTGCTTGAATAATATGAAAAATAGTCGTTTCTGGCCACTCCCAGTTGAATGGCATTCAAAAAGTGTCCTCACTTGCGTGAACTTCTACACGCAACTCCATTTGTTACCTCTGATGGGGGAAAATAAATGAGGGGCACTTTCATGTTGTGAGAGATGTTACGTACTCTAAAGACTGATTAATTCTGATTTTGTTTTCATTTCAAAGAATTTGCCAACGCACGCCTCATGAATCGTCGCACCATCGGCACACTCGTATAAACACTACTACCCGCACAAAATATCATCGTTGTCAATGTGATAATATTACGGTAACGTCGTTTACATGTGGCCCTATTAAATACAGGCACAGAACCCTTATTTAAGTTGTCGGAGGATTGATCACTTTTTTCACTGAGTTTACCCCAGCCTTATAGCTGTAATCAAAGTTCAGTTCTCATGCGGGTATAACACAAGCTTTTCACAACAGCCACGTTGGAAAAGTAGTCACGCGTCCATTAATAACCTTATGACTGATCTCGGCAGTAAATTTGCCATGGCAAAGCCATAAAAGGAAAAAACCGTAAAAGACAAACGTAAGTTGTGACGTTGCGACGATTTGTGAAGACTGTGAAAGATGTGTGTTGCAGAGCTTCTTTAAATCGTGGGAAAGGCCTCACTAATTGCATAGACTGTATATGTATACATATGTATAAATATTTGCGCAATAGATAGTTTATTATTTAAATTTGACAATATTTATGTAGTAATTGTAGCAATTGTTTAAATATTGCTAATAGCTTTTTTATAAAGTAAAACCATAACCCAGTCAAGAAATAAAATTATTAAAAAATTAAAAATAAATTAAATATAACAATAAATTACTATAACAAAAATCGTTTTGGAATCAATCCACCCTTTCATGAGCTGTGAATAAATTACTGAAAGTTTATGGAATACAGGTTACGACAAGTTGTCGAAAACCGTAGACGTCACGTCTCTTACAAATGCTGGCCGCGACCGCGGCTACGTCTGAATCGAAGCGAGATTGTCCGCATACACTTTAGACTTTTAATATCCCCACAGGAAAAAGTTTAACGGTCCCGTGATAACGGTTGTTGTTGTTGTTGTAGCGGCATAGTGATAACGGTCGTCATTGACGGTTACATTCTCACCGGCATCATTTTTAAAGAAATATGGACCGATGATTCCGGCCCTCAAACCACACCAAACCGTTATTTTTTCTGCATGAAATGACAGCTCTTGAAACTCTTCGGCTTGCTCTTCGTCCCAAATGCGGCAATTTTGCCTTTTTACATACCCATTGAGCCAGAAATGGGCATCATCCCTGAACAAAATTTGCCTTGCTTACGTCGGATCTTCTTGGAACTTTTCAAGAGCCCATAGAGCGAAGCGATGTCGCTTGGGAAGGTCGAGCGGCTTCAGTTCTTACACAAGGTGTATTTTGTACGCTTTAAATTTTAGATCTCGACATCAAATGCGCCAAGTCGTTCCATACGTCAGTCCGAGTCGCTGTGAACGGCGCCGAATCGACTCTCCATGGTCTTCGTGTACACTCTCAGCTTCGGCCGCTATATTTTCTTCACTTCGTGCTGGACGTGGTCTATTCGGTCGAATATTATAAAAATAATGAATGCTAGGCCTCAAGATGGGTGTTGCGAATAGTACGCTCAGTAGGCCGATGATGTTGACCATAACACGAGCGAAGCGGGCGAAACACATTCTTTACAGAGCGTGAATTTTCGTAATAAAGTTGAATTATTTTTAAAAGTTGTTCAGGCGTAAGTCTTTCCATGATGAAATGTCAAGCAATACTGAACAAAAACAACATGAGAGCTTGACACAACTCATGCGTGATCTGTCAAAAAAAGCCTATTGAAATATGGAATTCTACTTGGATCAACCTTTAATATCCACTTATTTACTACTACTTTATTAGCAGTGAAATGAGACGATCATTCAGAAGTTTAAAATTTTGTAACATGTAGACAGCTTTGAGTCCAAAATCTCTGACAAAACCGTGTACTGGATGTGCTGTCATAAGGTTCCACTTTATTGTCTCGTTTCAAGCTGCCTCTTGTTCGTAAGCTTAGCAGTACAACATTTTATCTGCTCCCCACAGCCAAATACCTAGGGATTGAGATTGATACCAAACTGAACTGAAAAATTAACATTGAAAAACGAATAAAGAAAGCTGATATGACCTATTACACTTGCAAAAGAATACTATATGGGCGCAATTGGACCAGTTCTTACATATGGAGCACTGGCTCGGAGTTAAACTTGAGCAACAACTGAGAAACACCTCAGTTTTTCAGAGATGCATAGTGCCTCCAACCACCAAACTAACAGCCTTTGGATATATTGTTTTTCTTGCTAACTTCTTAAGCATAGAAGAAATGAGCTTCTAAATCAAATGATAAATTTATAAAAAAAAAACTTTTTTCATCTTTTTAATTACAATTTAATACAATAATTCACATACATTTTTATGTACTTAAGTATATAGTAAAATTCACAAAAAAAAATCTGTTATATACCCTACATGCATTGTTGCATTAGAATTTGCTTCACAAAAGCATTAACACGTTTGCTCGCCACATTTGTATAAACGCCCGGATATTCCTTTCGAGCACAGCCAAATCCCCACGAAACAATACCACAGACGCGACCATCGTAAAGTACCGGTCCACCAGAATCGCCCGAACACGAGTCCCGCTCACCGGGTATAGTCGCACAGAACATTGTACTCGTCAGCAATGCCTTACCCAAATACGCCTGCATGCAATCGCTCTTGGGCACGACACGCACAAGCGTTGTACGAACTTGATTCGGTGGTTGTTCACTATTTTCATTGGTTATGCCCCAACCTGATATTTTAACAAACTCATCATTGCCCGGACTCCGACTACATAAACCAATTGTTGCAATATTTGGACCACTTAACGGTTCAGCTAATTTCAAAATCGCCACATCCATATCCAATGTGTTGGTTGAGTAGAATGGCGATGTAAAATGCTGTGCCACTTGACGCATCTCACCCACCTCGGATAGGCGACTTGCGCCTGCATGCACTGTTAAGCTGGAAGCGGGCACTCCTTTGACACAGTGCGCAGCTGTTAGAACACAACGCGGAGTTAACAGCGAACCGCCGCACGTGAATTGTCCGCTGCGTCGTAAATTCAACAAATATGGCACTTCCCCAATGGTAGTCTGTTGGCCACCCACTATTCTACCATCTAAAAGTGTAGCGAATTTTTGTGCAACGGCATTTTGACTCAATTGTAAAACTAATAAAATACAGTATAAGAAACGAATACGCGAATAACGGAGAAACATTTCGATTTGCTGTTTCCATTGACCGAGTGATGATCTGAATTAAAGTTGTGGCGCACAACCAGTGAGTCGGCTACGCTCTTCCACATTGAAAGCTAGCTAAATTAAAGTACAATTATAATTATTGAATGAGAGTAATGCCATCCTTTGTATTGAGTGGTTATTATCGATATTTATTTATAACAATAAATAATGTAATTGAGCAGTTTAATAAGTAAATATGTTTCTATTATGTAGTCGGCTTTCAAAAACATGCATTAGATTAGGGTGCCCCTTATTTACCAAATTCATCTGTCGACTTTGATATCGTTTAATAGGGGAGACAGTCTACAAGTATTATCTACATAAGATGACTTTATTTGCATTATCCTATTTTAAATGCATACAGTGGCGGTCAAAAGTCTACATACACCCCCTGTTTTCGTTGAATTGAAAGTCCAAAAGATTTATTGGAGAATTTAACGATAATGTTCAATTCAACTATTTTCCCTTATCATAAAAAACAAAAAATAATAATTTTTTAACCTCAAAAAGTAAAGATATGACAAAAAAAACGTAAATCCAACATTAACAAAAGTCTGCATACAGTACCTACATAGCTTATCTTAGCGCGAAAACTTTGGTTAATATCAGGTAACATGATCTTTTTAGAATTTCGTTGGTCCACCGTTCGCATCAATAACAGCTTGAAGCCTTCGTGGTATCGAAGCTACTAAAATTGTCAATAAGACGTTCTTTGAGTAATGCCGAGCTGAAAATCTGATTTTTTTCGAATTTTTCGCTCTAAAATCTCCCACACGTGTTCAATAACATTCAAATCTGAGCTTTGAGGTGGTGTGTGTACTTGCCTTGGAGCATGATAAAGCAATCAATCCTTGATAATATAAGCCATGTGCTTTGGATCGTTATCCTGTTGAAAGATCAAGCCTACGCCAAGCCCCAAATTCTCCACCTAAGGCTTCAGATTAGCTTCCAACAATAAATAAATTATATTTGAACGCTCCATATTACCCTCAATAAAAACAAGCTTTCCAACTCCAGATGCCGCAACCGCTCCCCAAACCATTAAGTTGCCGCCACCACGCTTCACTGTACTATATTTTTGGAGTTAAGTGCAGTATTTTCTTTTCTCCAAACTTTTGCTCTTCCATCGCTGCCGAATATATTGAACTTCGATTTGTCTGTAAACAATACTTTTTGCCAAAAATCCATACCCTTGTCTAAAAGTGCTTTAGCGAACTTCAAGCGATTACGATTTACGATTTTTTCGGAAATAAGGCTTTTTTCGTGGCGTTCTTCTGTGGAAGCCGTTATCTGTTAGGACTCCTCGAATTGTTCTTGGATGGACACATTTTCTTGACGAGCTCGCGATATTTTCGGCTAATTTTGGAGCGGTAACTTTAGAATCACCATTCACTTCCTTCAGAATAAAGCCGATGTCTCTTCGAGTTAGTTTCTTCGGGCGGCCAACACGCGGCTTATTTTTGGTGGATCCATTTTTTTTTTTTTTCAAGTTTTCTACAATGGTCTGTACTGTTGGTCGACTTAAGTTTAAAATTCTTGAAATTTCATCATACGATTTCTTCTCTTTTCTGTGCTGAATAACCAACATTCTTACGTCAGTGGATATCTCTTTTCCCGGAGCCATTGTAGATGCTAATGTGTTTAAACCACAACTAATTCAATACTATCAAATTGAGTTCAAGGTTTTCATCAAATCAGCTGATAACTAAATACGCATATATGCTGTCTGTCAGGGGTTAAAATCGAATTTGCATTTGTGCCACTTAATGCAACTTAACTCCGCTGCTTAATCTTCGCTATAAAACCGAACAAGAAGAATACGTTAATATATGCAATAAGAAAAATATGCATTAATACGCTACTCATTTTATCAATCTGTCAAATCTATTTTAACTAAGTGTTTTTCATGAATATATCAAATTTATTGTATTGCATTTTAGAATTAGATATTAATTCTAATATCTGAAAAAATCGGATATATGGGAACTTTATGATATAGTCTTCCGATTTCGATGCGCTTAAGTCTCAAATCTGAAAAAGCTTTGGTATAGTCTTATATGACCGTATGGTATATATAGGTCCGATTTGGTCGGTTCTGACAAATGATCGTACTAATTTAGAAATACATGTGCGTACAAAGTTTACTTGAAATATCTCAAAAATTGAGGAACTAGCTTGCATTCAAACACACGGACAGATGGATAGATGGACATAGCTAAATCAGCTTAGGTCGCCGTTCTGATCCGATCGGTTTAAATTTTAGTGAATCTTCTCCTTCTGGTGCTTACATACTTCAGACCAAAGTTAATATACCATTTCATGTTCATGAAAGGTTTGAAAACAGGAACGGTTAATGGTATTGTAATATGTGTAGAGCTAAAAAGTTCGTCAAATGGAGATAATACTAATTTTTGACTCGTAATTATTTCAACAGTATCCCTCGTCATTAGGAATAGTCACCTTGCACAGATTGTACGAAAGATTGCCCCTGCATATGAAAAATAAGTTCCATGCAAGGAAGATCAAAACGTCGGAGTCGGCAGAAAAATTTATAGCTGCTGTTTTCAAAATTGTCATGAACATTGCTAATAAAACTATTAAAAAAAGGCGTTACCATAACCGATACTCTATGTCCAATTTTTGCACGTCGAAACTCTCGTATCCATTAGAAGGAAGTTAACTGAATTCAAAACCTGTGAAACTATCTAATCGCAGAACTTAAATTTTTACATCTTCAATCGTAAGTGCCTCTCTCTGTGAAGATTCTCACTCTCCCTCTCTCTATCTCTCTCTAAAAAAATATACGCAAATTGCAACCTAGACAAAGGAGTACCAACTAAAGCTCCTTTGCAAAGTTGGTGACCTTAGAACTCCTACAGTTCAAAGCGAGGAAATTTAAACCTTGTAGAGAGAAACGTGAATTAAAGTCTAATTCGGACAGCTCTTGCTGAAAGAACAAAAACCCTACCGGGAATTTATCACTTAAGAACCCTTCTTAAAGGGATTGTCAAAATAATTTTTATTTTATTATTTTGAGTGATCAGTACATTCAATAGCAGTCGAGTTTTAGTCGAAGATTTGTGTCGCACTGCTTGTGAAGGAAATGGTGACTGAAAATCGTCATTTCGTAAGAGACATAGCTGCTGAAGTCTCTTAGTTTCACGAATGAAATCTTACCATTTTAAACGACCATTTTTGCGCATGAAATTTTTTGTCACTCAACTTATTCGAAAATAATTGAACTTTCTTCGAATTTACAAGTGCGCTGAAGAAATTTTAAAACGAGTCAATTCTGATTCACATTCATAAAATGCAATGTGCATATGTGGTGATGAGATATCTGTTTGATATATAAGCCAGTCCAAAAAGCTTCGCCATGGCGTCTTTCAACTGAGCCGAAGCCGAAAAAAACCCGTCAAAGTCAATAAAAAAGTCCACGTAATGTTAACTGTTTTCTTTAGTTATCGCGATATTTTTCGCTCGGAATTTTGACTGAAGATTAGATCGTAAATAAAAAATATTATATGAGCGTCATGCGATATTTCAGAGAGAAAATTCGCCTAAAAGATCTGATTTTTTTTTTTAAATATAATGTATTTTGCACTATGAGAACTCACCTCCTAGCAAGGCTATTATTATGTGTGAGTTTCTGTCCAAAAATTCAACAAATAACATCAAAAAACCACCGTATTCACCTGAAATAGCTTCGATCAACCTTTTTACTTCGTGAACCGTTTTCAGTCCATATAAGACATAAAAGAGAATTCGCGGTGAGAACTCAAGTTAATTCTGAAAATAATATTTTCTGACGACCCTAATACTTTTCAAACAGAGTTTTGGGCAAACAATTGTAAAGAATTATAGTTCAAAAATAAAATAAAAAGTCACGAAAACTAACATTGATAAGCTCAGAAGTGCTGCGCCTAAAATTATGTGCAAAATATATATATCTGTCCTCGCAACTTTCGTTAACGTTCGCCCTGCCCAATCACACTTTTCTTAATGTTTCCCTAACAAATTCAACATATACTTCCCATTCAGCTATAGCTTCCTCGATTTTCAATACCTACGATTATATTTCTGGCATTAGATAAAATGTTTCTCATAAAATCCCTTAGGCCGTTTTAAAGCGATTTGAAAAGTGCAGGTCTTTCTTTCCGTTGGCTCGGGCGAAAATAGCTTTAGCGGCCATAAAGCGAATAAGGAGAATTCTTACACACTCCAAAAACACAAGACTGAATCATCAATAGACAGTGTTTGAAAACCATTTGCAGATCTACTTATATATGTTATTCAATCTCTTTCTGTAATTTACTTTCAAGCAACAATATCCGTGCAATTCCGTTCCGGATAATGTAGCGGCTTAGCCGCTTTCTACTACAGCAAGCCAATACAATGTTTTTTCAGCTGAAAAGTGTGTTTAAATAAGATTGCACTACTTGCTTTTGTTGTGCAGACTAAACTAAAAATATGAAATACAAAATTCATTTTGCAGAAATGTGCAATTTTTTCTTTTTACCTAAAATGAGAACTGGTTGAAATTATTAGATAATATCAAGGTTGAGTTTTTTTCCTTTCAATGTGATACACCTCGCAACAAAAGCGCAAATTTGTGAACAAAGCATAATTAGTTTTACTTTTAATTATTGTATTTATTGAAATGAAAAATTTTCAATTTTCAGTGTTAAATAACGCCAAATTAAAGTTCATTCACTTGCTTCAGATGGTTTTTAGAATATGTACATATTTATGAGGAAACGAAAATAATGATAATTTTTAATATGAAAAAATCAAGACTTCTTTTGATTAAAATAATTATTATATTATTTATGATTATTATAACATTCTGGTAAATTAGATGATGTATTAACTTTGGTCTAAACTAACTTTGTAACTACCAGAGAAGAAATACGATCTTTTTTTTTTTTTTTTTTTTTGTAATATACTGATCGAATCGATATACCATATCACACAGCTCCCATACAACCGATTTGTTCAGTTATGTGATTTTGTGTCATAAATACTCCAATAAAGCTCCTAAAAGCGTGAAATTTTGTTTCTGGTACTGAAAATCATCGAAATCAGTATACCATATCATAATGTCCCCATATAACCGTTTTGTTCAAATAAGAAGTTTTTTGTCAAAAATTCGCCGAAAAACACATCTGATAGTGTGGAATATGATAATCTTCACACGAATATTCTAATAAATATTAACACCGAAAATAATCGAAACCGGAAGACTACAACATTTAGCCCCTATACAACCGATACGTTCATATAACAGGTTTTGGACTGGATCGATTATAGATACAGTAAGGCCTGTGCATCATCGTTTTACAGGTTCCACCTCAAATATGGCTGCTGTAAGTGAAAGTGTTGTCGAAAACCCGACTGTGTCTATTTCTCGACGTTCTCAAGAGCTGGGACTTTCTTACTGTATATTATGGTGTATTTTGTACTTGGAATTATACCTACATTCATATGAAGTCCAGCACACAAAAACAACTGAAGCCAACTGACCATTCACAACGCCGTAGTTACGTCGATTGGATTCTTGAACAACAAGCTGTGATTTTTCAAACAAAATTGTCGAATTTGGGGCTCCGAGAAACCTCAAATAATCGAGAAGAATAAATTACACCAAAAAAAACTTACTTTCTGGGGCGCTCTTTGGTCCGGAGGTTTGATTGGACCTTATTTTTTTGAAAATGATAACGTCGATACTGTCACTGTCAATTGGGAGCGATATATAAAACATGTAACGAATCCCCGCACGACACTAACTACCTCTTTGCATGCCCACTCAACCCCACCCTTCTAACACCCCTCTTCCTCGGAATCCGTTGATACAGCACGTTTCCTGGGCTTCCCGTTAGATGACCTCGATGACTAACACTAGACCTACCTGACCCTAGGTGGGGTTAGCCAGCCACTACAACAACAACAACAAAAAGAAATTTCGTAAACAAAATATTTGAAATGCATTTTCTTTACGTTTATTTTGGATACAGCAAAATGGATAACCATGTATGTACACATGGTAGAAAAAGTCTGCGTTCTCTCACTGTATTAAAGTATTGAACCAAAAAAGTTATACATTTTAAAACAATTACTATTTTATTTTCACTTATTTTGAGGACAGTTATTTGGAGAACGTTTGAACAAAATTTCGTATAATTTGAACTGCGTTGTTCTGAACTAACGGGATTGCAGTACTGCTACTTAAGTAAGTTGAGCAGAAAAAGTGTGCATTCGCTTTAAAAAGCGATAATTTGTTGCATTGAAAATACAAATTATTTATGTTGAATCTAATTTTAAATAATACACGATAGTAATCGCGATTAGGAAGAATCTAAAGCGTAAATAAATATAGGAAAAATTTATTATTTTTTTGACTATGGACCAAAAGCGAAAAGAAATCGGAATTGGTGAAAGGAAAACCATTGTTGGTTTGTGGCAGAATGGTAAAAGTTATCGGGAAATAGCGAAAACTGTTGGGAGACACTACTCCTCTGTCCAGAGATAGAGTAATAAACAACTTCAAACAAACAATTTCTTATGAGTCTATGCCACGTTCTGGTCGTCCAAGAAAACTGACGGAAATATAAGAACGCAACCTAACCATTCTTGTGAAGTCTAAGCCACATCTAACAGCAAGCCAACTTTCAAAATACATTAAAAGAAATTATTTCCAGATAAGGTGCGAAAAATTCTGAAAAGAACCGGATTTCATGGCAGAGTCGCACGAAGAAATCCCTTCATATCGAGAGTAATAATAGATTAATATATATTTTTTTTTAATTTTTAGCCTTTTGTTTCATTATTCGTGAAAGTTTGTGTACAGTTACTTTTTATTGAACTAAATAGAATAAAATAAAAAAAGTTTATGAATGAATTATTGTTTTCGACTTTTCATAGTGCAAACGAAATATACTTAGATGAATGCAGACTTTTTCTACCATGTGTATGTTTAATTTTTATTTTATTTTTGAATAATAACATTTTTTCGAAACTAAATATAATGATTAAAAACCCTTTCAGTTGATACAGTTTATTATAAACGCGGTGTCTAAAAAGTATGTAAAAAAAAAATTCTTTCAAAAAAATTGCATTCATATGAAGTTTTATTAGTTCTTTTACTTCAGTATCTGAGCTTTGAGGTCAATTAAGACTTATGAATAAGCTTAACCATAATATGTTTACTATACTTTTAAATCTTTGTTTGTTTATTCCATCAAACGGATTCAATTTCAAATTTAAAAAAAAGGTTACATATTTTTTGAAATTAATTTCTTACAAAATGCTCTTAATGTATATTCAAATTCTTTTAAGAAAAACAATATAGATTTAAAAAAAAATCTTAATTTTACGTAAATCTGCTAATGACCTTATCAATAAATGGTGCCTTTACATATGTACAATTGGTATAAACACCTGGATATTTGTTACTGGCACAACTCTCACCCCACGAAACAATACCAGCTAATTTTCCGTCGCATATAATCGGTCCACCCGAATCACCAAAACAAGCATCTTTATACCCATAATCTGCCGCACAAAACATAGTCTTCGTTATGGTTGCGATATTTTCATAACTTTCACACGATACTTTTGGTACAGTAACTGCATGCAGCATCATTGGATTAAAGCTTTCATCCTCCCTTTTGGTTGAACCATGCCCATAAACTGTACACAATGTACCAATATTTACAGGTAAAGTGAGTATATCAATTGCTTTTGTGGTGATCTGTGGAACTGCCCGTGCCAAACGCAATACGGCAATATCATAATTCAAAGTTCTATCATTGAAGGCGCTTGGTTTGAATATTTCTTTTACTCTTCTAACAGTACCAGAGTTTCTTCTAGTATTTGTATTCGCATGCACGAAATAGTTTCTCGCCTTTCCATCCAACATACAATGCGCGGCTGTAAGCACCAGTTTTGGTGTTATCAAAGAGCCACCACACCAAAATTTATTTCCTAGATGAAGCCGAACGTAAGGTGACTGAGCTTTAGTCCCGACTGGTTTTCCACCAATAATACGACCTTGTTGGTTGTTGAATCCTTCGCTTTGAAGGAAAGCCATTGCAAAAAAGCTTACTACCATCGCCGCGTACATTATTTCTTGGTTGAATCTTGCCGTTTCACACTTGACAACTAATGATAATTTCCAAATGCAACGTCTTATAAGCAAACAGATATTGCAGAAATTGGTTAAGAAATGGCATTTGTATAAATAAAGAACTGAAAACGAAGAAATATTGCACCACTACAGATGCTAAATTGCAAAAATTATTTACTGGACATGAGGTATACTCGTATGTAAATAAACTTATATTTTAAAATTGGGAGAACTAGACTGACTCAGAATTGGACTCACTCTTTCAGCAAGAAAGAGATTTTTTAATTAAGAAAACCAAAGAACTTTATAAAAGTGTTCTAATGTTGAAAGCAAATAAGCTCTTAGAACTTCTCTTTAAATTTCCGACGTATAACATTGCTGAATGAGGCCCTATAGCCACATTTCTAGCTGCTGAAATTGAGAATAGAAATAATGAGATGATTCAATCCACCAAGTCATTCTCTAGAAAGAAATTTTTAGAGGACTTTGATTGACTGATTGAGGGTTCAAAGCACTCAAATTTGATACCAAAATTGATCTACGCAAGAAATTATCTTCCAAGAAGCCTATTTTCGACAATTAATTCATTTATACGCAATTCCCAGATACGCAGTTAGATCTTTATAGCTAATTTAAATCTTCTTAGGCAATAAAACCTTTATCTCGGAAACTCCTAACGCCAACTCATTAGATGTTGTCTTCGTCCATGCCTCTGCACCGCAGGGGACTTATGGAGTTTAGTATTTGTTCAAAGTAGCACCTATTGACAAAGGCTGGCATTGTTGGCATTGTTAATACCAGTTCCTAGATAGACGAAATTATCTACGACTTCAAAGTTATGACTGTCAGCAGTGACATGGGAGGCAAGACGCAATATTTCGTCTTGTCCTCATTCACTACCAAATCCACACGCTCCGCTACATTAGGAAGTCTGGAGAAAACGGAACTTTCGGCGCGTTTGGTTAAGCTAATGCTATCAATATCAGCTTGTTTTATTAATTTTTTTTTTTTCAAGATTTGACGTATGGCAAATATTTGATCAATTGTGGTTTTTCCAGGTCTAAAACCACACACTGATGAGGCATTTTGTTGACAGAGCGCTTTATCCTTTCACAGAGTACACTCGATATTGGACTTTATATGCGATATTTTGGAAACTTAGCCGACGATAATTGGCTCAGATTGTGGGATCCCCTTTTTATGGATTTGGCAAAGCACACTTAGGCGGCTCCAATCTGCTACATCGCCATCGATTGGAGAATCGGGTTCGCCATTTCCTGGTGTCTCATTTTTTCCAAGTACCTTACCAGCACTGTAACGCTCCTCACTTTTCCGTCTAACTTTTAGTGTTCCATCCAGTCCAAAAAAATTGTATTACGATTCGTCGAGAAATATTACCTTTTTGCTACAGTTTTCGGTTCAACTGGCGTGTTCTTTGCACCATGACAGTCTATTTGAGCTTATTTTCATGGTTAACATTAGTTTCTTAGCGGGCTTCCTGGATATGAGGACCATCGTGTTCAGCGTACGTTGAACTGCTTGAACAATGCGAGAGACTGTTTGGGACTTATTTAATTCGCTGCTAAGTTTTGTTGTCGATTTGAATTGATTGATCGTGCACAACCTCTTTAAATGATATGCGTCTCTTGGAGTGATGAATTTCTTTCCTCCCGTTTTGGACGGGAATAAAAAGAATTCATTCGGTATTAAGTCAGGACTATACGGTGGATGACTCATCAAATCGATGTTTTGAGTGTTCAAAAATGCAGTTGCTTACATCCGTGTGTGATCCGGCTGTGCACTACTTAGAATTTACTTTTCTGGTCATACGGTTGCGACATGACCAATGTTTCCAAAAAAAAACGCTTGGAAATGCCTCGGGCGTGAACAACTTTTGTTGGATTTGGCTCATCCTGACTGCTATTTATTTTTGGGCTCATACGCGTAAATCAACTATTCATCAGCTGTCAGGATGTCATAGAGGTGTTTCGAAGCACCGCTATAGAATTTTTTTGGTCGCCAACCGACCGGCCCAAAACGTGAAATTATCTGCTCGCCGAAGTGTTCTCTCAATAAATCCATTGATTGATGCGATGTTATGGGAAGTGGTGCCGTTTTGTTGAAACCAAATGTCGCGGAGATCACGAGCTTCAATTTCAGGCATCAAATAGTCGGTTATTATGGAAATATTGACCGGTGATTCCACCGCCCCACAAACCACATCAAACCGTTGTTTTTTCTGGATGAACGAAGCGTGTCGCTTGAGAAGGTCGAGCGGCTTCAGTTCCTGCACTAGCTATATTTTGTACGCTTTCAATTTAAGATCTCGACGTAAAATGCGCTAAGTCGTTCCATACGTCAGTCCGAGTTGCTATTAACGGCACCGAATCGACTCTCCAAGATCTTCCTGTACAGTGTCAGCTACGGCCGCTATATTTTCTTCACTTCATGCTGGACGTAGTCTATTCATTTGGTCGAATATTAATCCACTAATGAATGTTGGGTCTCAAAATAACAAGACAGCTTGACACGACTCACGCGTGACCTATCAAAAAGAGGCTATTGAAAAAAATACCTCTACTTCTACCTTCTGGCTCAATGGATATGTAAACAAGCAAAATTGCCGAATTTGAGACGAAGAGCAGCCTGGAGATATTAAAAGCTGCCATTTCATGCATAGGAAACAACGGTTTGGTGTAGTTTGTGGGCCGGTGGAATCATCGGTCCATATTTCTTCAAAAATGATGCCGGTGAGAACGTAACCGTCAATGGCGACCGCTATCGCGCCATGATAACCGACTATTTGATGCGTGAAATTGAAGCTCGTGATATCTGCGATATTTGCTTTCAACAAGACGACGCCACTTCCCACACATCGCATCAATCAATGGATTTATTGACAGAACACTTCGGTGAGCAGATGTTTTCACGTTTTGGTTCGGTCTATTGGCCACCAAGATCGTGTGATATCACACCGTTAGACTTCTTCCTGTGAGGATATGTAAAGTCTTAAGTCTATGCGGACAATCCCGCTTCGATTCGGCCTTGGAGCAAAACATCACGCTTGTCATTTGGCAGTTACCAGTCGAAATGCTCGAACGAGTCATCGAAAATTAAACTCAACGGATGGAATGTTCTTTCGAATGATCTTAAACATTCCCCATTAAATAAGAATTATCTGTGTTTTTTCTTTAAAAAAGTAGGAAACCTCGAAATGGATCACCCTTTATAATAATCAAATTGTTTTCGGACTTATTCATTTTGTTTACTTTTACAAAAATCTCTTACAGAAGATTTTTCGAAAGTTGACAATATTGTTGTAAAGTAAATGTGATTTGTGACAGCTGAAAATGAATCAGTTTTTTGTTCTTTTCTAAGTTCGGTGCAAAAGAATACAGCTAGCTATTGTTTTATCGATGTTGCATTAATAACAAATAATCTAATAAACAATATATAAATATATTTAAAAGTTATAGTAAACATGCATATATAGTTACATAGATATCTACGTTCATACATATGCCCATAGTCGATTTATCTCTAATCTTAATAGAACTATATCACGCAAAAGTATTGTAATTATATAATTACACTTTACTCTACTTCCTGTTTATGGATACTGCTTAAGCACCTTTTCGATAAAACTATAAACCTTGCTTATGTCCGTGTAAACACCTGGATATTTGGCACGTGCACAACCCATACCCCACGAAACAATACCAGCCTGTTGTCCATTGCATATCATAGGTCCACCAGAATCGCCCGAACACGAATCCTTTTTACCCGGCTCGGAAGCACACATCATATACTGCGTTATAGCGCCAGTACCGCGATATTTACGTTGGCAAACTGCACGACTCACCACGGGCACTTGAATTTCACGTAATTGTTGTGAAGCCGCACCATCTTCCTTCGTATAACCATGTCCAATAACCAGACAACTTGTACCACTAGCCACAGCCCTTTTATCCAATGCTATAGCTGTGAAGCTACCACTAGGTATGGCGGAGCCGAGTATTAACACGGCCACATCATAATTGAGTGTAGACGGATTATATGCTCTTGAAATGAGCGCATTTTTGACCGACCTCACCACACCAGCATCAGATAAATTAATTGTATCGGCGTGTATACGTAATGCCTTCACATTTGCACCCTTGACACAGTGTGCTGCTGTGAGAACGGCATTGTTCCGCACCAACGAACCGCCGCACTTGAACTCTCCTTGATAGTGCAAACGCACATAATAGCGATATTTCTTTTGTGTCACCGCACTACCGCCCACAATACGCTCGGATACTTTGGCTGCATGAATATGGCCTAATGCAAAATATAAAATTAGTTGCAAAATTAATTGTAAATTGATGAAACACATAGCGTGTCGTCGTGAAACTGAGTGCGTTCACATGTGGGCATAGTGTTTTTATATGACGGGGGCGTTTGAAGTCGAGCTTAGTTGGTTATTATCGGAGAAAAATATTCGTGTTTAAAACTCTCTGTTGTTACTCCAAGTTAGTATCTACATATGCAACAAATCTCAGATTAAAGGATTCGAATATGAACTGATATTTTTCTCTTCGTCAGCGCTCTAAGCTCTCTTCCTGTGCTCTTTTTGTTTTCTTTTTTTGTTTCATTTGGTGCTTTTCGTAAATAATATCAGTTTTTTATTATAACACAAAATCATATTTTTGTACGTACATACATATATGTAGTTTATCTTTATCTTTGGTATTCACTTTTAATTATTATTGATTTTCGGGATCCCCTGCAACTTTTCTGCATATTTTATAATTCGACCTGCCCTTCACTCACGAGCTGTAAAACGAGCTAAAAAAAGTTAACACTTTCGTTGTATACTATCGGTTGGAAATTGAGTTTTGAAAAACACTCAATGTTAGGTTATGTTTTAAACTTGGTATGAGTCCACAATAACCGAGTTTTTGTTTGAAAGTTCCAAATTGGGTTACAGTAAACAAATTGTTCGAAAGTTCAATTTTTTTATTTATACCAATCATGTTTTGTTCGAATAATAATAATATGATACTATTTTCTTTTTCGAAAATTAGATGTTTAGCTTATAGTAAAACTGCTTTGCTCTAAGGTTCCATTAATAGTCTTCACCAAATCTTTATTTGCCCAAAATTCCATTATTTATTTATAGTAAACATTTTTTTCAAATTTCCATTTTTTTTAATGCTAAAGTTTTTGTTCTAAACTCCATTCCTCGCTATAAGTAAATATGTTTTCTTTGAAAACTTCATTTTTGGTTTATTGTAATAATTCTTTTTCGAAAGTTCTATATTTGTGTTTATAATAAAAGTTTTCGTTCGGAAGCTCCATTTTTGTGAATTCTATTGGATAATACAATTTTTTTTTTTTAATTTTTTTTTATTATATCGGATAATCCATTTCGAGGTTCCCTACTTTTTTAAGAAAAAAAAGACATAGAACTATCAAATTTAATGGAGAATATTTATTATCATTCAAAAAAACATTCTTTGGTATTTATTTTTTGAGTATTATCTCTTACAAATGTTGGCCGCGGTTACGTCTCAGATTGTCGGTCCGTTGTGTCCAATATTCGATGACTCGTTCGAGCATTTCAACTGAATCGACGCGGGATTGTTCGCATAGACTTTAGACTTTACATATCCCCACAGGAAAAAATCTAACGGTGTGATATCACATTATCTTGGTGGCCAATCGACCGGCCCAAAACGTGAAATTATCTACTCACAGAAGTGTTCTCTCAATAAATCCATTGATTGATGCGATATGCGTGAAGTGGCGCCGTCTTGTTGAAACCAAATGTCGCGGAGATCACGAGCTTCAATTTCAGACATCAAATAGTCCTTTATTATGGCGCGATAATGGTCGCCACTGACGGTTACGTCAAAATTCCATTTCATCATCATTTTTGAAAAAATAGGGACCGATGATTCCACCGGCTCACAAACCACACCAAACTGTTGTTTTTTGTGGATGAAATGGCAGCTCTTGAATTATTCAGGTTGCTCTTCGTCCCAAATGTGACAATTTTGCTTGTTTACATACCCATTGCGCCAGAAATTGGCCTCATCGCTGAACAAAATTTGGCTCGAAAACGACGGATCTTTCAATTTTAGATCTCGACATAAAATGCGTCAAGTCGTTCCACTCGTCAGTCCGAGTTGCTGCGAACGGCGAATCGACTCTCCACGATCTTCGTGTACGCTCTCAGCTACGGCCACTATATTTTCTTCACTGCATGCCGGACGTGGTCTATACTGTCGAATATTATCCAATAATGAATGCTGGGTCTCATGATAAGTGATGGTGTTGCGAATCGTACGCTCAGTAGGCCGATTATGTTGACCATAAGTTGAATGATTTGTAAACGTTGTTCAGGCGTAAGTCTTTCCATGATGAAATGCCAAAAAATACTGAACAAAAATAACATGACAGCTTGACACGACTCAGATCTGTCAAAAAAGGCTATTGAAAAAAGTACTTCTACATGGAATCTCCTTTAGTAGTAAACATACTTCTTTCATTTTTAGTTTATAGTAATAATTCTTTCCAAAAAGTTCCAGTTACTTATGTTTGTAGTAAAAGTTTTTGTATGGCAGCTCTATTTTAGGGAATTCTATTAAAATTATTTTAATTTTTTGGATAATGCAAAATTTTTCTTCCAAAAATTCCTTTTTAAATATAGTAAAAACTCTCTTGTTCGAATATTACATTTTTAGCTAATAATAAATCTTTTGGTGCGAAAATTCCATTTTTAGAATGTAGAAAAATCCTCGTTCGAAAACTCTAACTTTGTTTTATAGCTAACACTTCTATATCGAAACTTTATAATAATAGTTGTTGTAGTAAAATTCCATATTTGGGTATAGTATTGCTTTTTTGTTCGAAATCGCATTTTTAGTTTCTGGTAAAACTTATTGCTCAAAAACTGTTGGGAATTTTTTTGTTCCTAAATTCCATTTTTTTATTTGGGACATATCTTTGTTCTTAAATTTCATATTTTTTCCAGTTTTTTGTTCGAAAATTTCATATTTGTTGTAAAGTTAAGAAAAAGTATTTTAAAATTCAACTTTTGTTGAACAATGGTGTTTTATGATAATAAAATTGTTTCAAAACTATTTTAGACGTCTTAGGGCGGGTTTAGGTAACTAATGGTAGATGGCTCTAAATTCGAACGAAGCAATTCTCAACTAATTTTTAAACTATTTCTTTCAAAAGGTAGTAAAAATTATCATATTCAGTAAGCACTAGGCTTGAATTCGTGCGAATTACCATCAAAATGTGCATTTCGGTTTCGGTACTAAAAAGGTATCCAATAACGCTAAATTATTAACAACTCTAGCATATATTTTATTCGATATTATTTATAAAATTAGTGTTACATATGCCATATGTGTCCATACACATTTACATGAATATTCGCACGATATTTGAATACGATTGAATAAAGTCATTAAAAAACACATTAAATTATTTGTAAACATTGCACATTATTACAGATCACAATTGTCTCTCGAACAATGCTAAATATTTCATAATATTTTCTATATATACTTATCTATGTATATATGCATTTAATAGAGTAGCTAACTAGCAGTCATTTTATAAAAATTATTTTTACTGGTTGCAAAACAAAAATTTTCTTCTTTTTTTTTAAACTTGTGGTCACTAAGCTTTGATTTTTTTTTTAATGAATTTTAAATTTCAAAAAATACAAATTGAATTATATTTATCTAAAGTATATCGGTTGAAAAATAAAATATATTGAAGAGTTACATACAAGAAAAAAATCGATGAACACATTTGATCCGCTAAAAATAATTAACGAGGCCCTGATACATGAGAACTTAATTTTAAGTCGTAGATGCACGAGTTCACTTTCAAATTTTCTGGATCATGTCATTTTTCAATACGATTTAATTTGTATTAATTTGTATTTTTAAATATTATTTAAATTAAGATTGTCAACAACTAAGCCCAGACCATTAGCCAGCATTTAGTTTTAGCAGGGGCCCGCAAATTCTAAAGTAACAGGTCAATTGTAAAGACCCCGGCCTACCATATTAAAACACAAAATTAATTTTTTTAATTCAAGGGTGATATACTGATAATAGCGACTCTCCAACTTCGATACCATTTTGTAGTACGATTTGTCCTTTGCTTCCAAATTGAGCTCCGTCTCGGCGTTCATCTCTTTATTCACCTCTTCTTCCCAGCGACCATTCTTTTGAGATCTGAAAACAGGAAATAGTTGCTGGACAGATCTGGAGAATACGGTGGACCCACAAGCAATTCGAAGCCCAATTCATGGATTTTTTCCATCGATTTCACTGACTTGTTTCACGGTGCATTGTCTTCGTGAAACAGCACTTCCTTTTTCGTCTAAAACGTCCGTTTTTCGGTGAATTCGTCTTCACAGGGTCTAATAACGCTATGAAATAATCGCTGTTGTTGGTCCTTCTTTTTTCAAAGTAGTCCATGCGCATCCCAAAATATAGAGGCTATAAGCTTGCCAGCCGGTTTTCCACACTTTTGAGCGGGTTCATCGTATGAAGTCCACTCGGATTACTGTTGACTGAACTTCGCAGTGAAATGATGGAGCCACGTTTTACCCATGGTCACATATCGACACAAAGTCTCGGTTTTATTATGCTAGAACAACTCCAAACACTGCTCCAAATCATCAACTCGTTGTTGTTTTTGGTCAAAAGTGAACTCGCTCGGCACCCACTTTGCACAGAGTTTTCTCATACCCAAATATTCGTGAATGATATGATGTACACGTTCATTTGATATCTTTAGAGTGCCTGATATTTTATTCAATACAATCATTCAAAATCATTTTGTGGAATTTTTGATGTTTTCGTCGGTAACAACCACTTTTTAGCATCCACTGCATTCACTTCACCGTCTTCGCTGCTCATTTCACTAAACTTAGCATACCAATCCTTGATGGTTGATTTTCCTGGAACAGTGTCAAGATACTCGTCATCAAGCCAAGTTTTTGCTTCAGCCTGTATTTCTTCTCTTTAAACATCAATATTTTATCAACAAGTGAAATTCCTTTTTATCAATTTTATCCACAATAGCAAAAGTTGCTTCACTCAAAATGCTATAATTCACAAACAGCTGTAAAAATATCTAAACGCGTCTTTTGAAGGTTAGGACTAACTAAAAATTAATTTAATTCTAGTTAAGCCTATCTATGTGTCAGCCCGGAGACTTTCCAATTTACCTGTTATAATTCAAGACAAGAATCAATAAAGAATAATTTGCATATTGGTACATCTTACTGAGGATGTATTCTCTTCGATTTTTTTCTCGATAAAATGTCGATGATTTCGTCTTGATCGCCCCGTGCTATGAGCCTATCATGACCTAAGTATATTGGGTTTATTATCTTCATAGCAGAAAACGATCACTCGACGCTAGCTATTGTTACTGGAAGTGTGGCC
The DNA here is from genome assembly GCA_030068015.2 of Neoceratitis asiatica. Lineage (NCBI taxonomy): Eukaryota > Metazoa > Arthropoda > Insecta > Diptera > Tephritidae > Neoceratitis > Neoceratitis asiatica. The sequence continues at coordinate 49,738,927 of CM061526.1, read as the reverse complement.
AAAATGATAAATAGCTCGAGAATCTTATTTCATCGCGGACGATGTCATCTTATCTTCGAAATGTGGTACTAACTTATTCAACTCGTCCGATTTACTTACCATAGCAAATCCTGGAAGAAGCAATTGAAGGCTTTGTACTAACTAAACTCTGAAGTGATCTTCACTTTAAGAAGTTTGCGGATTAGTCCTGAAACAATTTTTGGAACCAAAGGTTTCAGTGTCGAAAAGTTCTTCGGCTAACAGTAGATCGAGAAATTTCCACGAAGAAATCATCTACAGCTTCTCGAATTTGCTGAAATGAGTAGATTATTTCTTTTGTGCGGATGGAGTGTGTAGAAAAGACATAATGTAACGACTTTTCTTCAAGAAACATAGACAAGAGAAGAGTCGAACTGAGCATAATTTCACAAACGATAATGCAAACTATGGAATCACTTCCCTGAATCGCAGCAAGAAGATTCGATATAGACCAGATAGATTCTCTGCACTGTACTTTGCTTTTTCGATATTTTGAAAAACAATATGATTGATGTTTGGCCTTGCTGTCTTTTCATTGCGAATTTTAGTTTATTACAAAAGCCGTATACCATCGGTATGAATAAGAGTTGAGTTCTCCACAGCTGTTCCAATTTAAACAACGCAGTCCTGTGATGCCATATACAGGCAATACGCAATCGGTTTGTGGAATTGGAGCGTAGAGAGTTTTTGCTACCAAAAAAACAATTTCAAGCACAAGAATTCACGAAAGACAGAAATTGCAATAAGAGTTGATTGGAAAAAAAACAATTTGGGGATATGCACAAACCGTGGGTTACCTATCAGATATTTAGATATTTGTATGCAGCTTAGTAGTTTGTGTAGGTTGCTTGCACCTGAATTATATGATATATTTCAAAAAAGTATTTATTGAATCTTTATTTTTGTTAAAGTTTTTTGTGACTTGTTTCGTACCGTTCATTTCGGTGATATTTATTTATTACATCCCTAGATGGAGTGAAGTATTCCGATCAGGTGATCTCAGCAGTTTTTTTGACCATATGATAGGTTTTCTACTGTACGATAGTTTGAACGCAAACTAATCCCTCAGTTTTTTAGATATTTCAACCAAACTTAATAGGCGGATGCAATGTCACATTTATACGTACATTTTACGGAACTAACCAGATCGAACCACCATAACATATTTTGCAAGATGCAATTATCACTATCGCTAGAAAATTTCACTTTAAGTTTCTTCAAATGATCACGGGTACTTCCTCTGAATGTAGTAAAGGTCTTATAGTAGATTGTGAGTGTGGATAAATAATTTTTGTAGCATTAATACCACAAAAACCGACAGAGTAGAAGTAACAGTCATCGAAGTGACATTTTATTATCTCCATTGCATACCTGCGATTGATACGACATCTTTTACCACTGATTCACCTCAAGTTCATACACCAAAAACTACCTCTATGGAATTTTTATGTTCATAAAACCTTCTTTTACGTGATTTTCATGCATATCGTGTAGTAGGACAATCACGTTAAACCCATCAGCAGTAATCAGCCTCATGTTAGCACCTCTCTTCAATAATTTTGAAGTCCTAATGAAACTGCTAATCTTTTTCTTCGCTATAGAACCAACCAACCAGCTTCTAGAGGTCAAGCTGACTGTGGAGACAATGCACTTTGATGGGCACCCAAGGTTTTGAAATTGTGAAGTATCTTGTTAACAATTTCGTAGTAAATACTGGACTTGGAAATTCCCAGAAAGTTTGTCCTATTTTATCTAACTTCGCTTTTGAAAATTGTTTCCTAAAACCTAGTTTAATGGGCGAAGCAATTTTATCTCTTGTAACCAAAGGGGAATGCACGGTGTATCCACTTTGCTATCCTAATAGGAAGTTAAATCGTCTTTAGATCTACACAAAAGCTTCGCTGCAGATTCTTTAGATAGTTCAAGGTTCAAGATGTAGATATTACTATCGCTAGATCCGTCACTACAGGCACTTCCTCTGAATATGGTAAACATCTTTTGGGCTACTGTAAGTCTGGATAAATAATTTTTCTATGATTAACAACACGAAGATCGACACATCTGAAGTAACAGTCATCGGAGTGGCTTTATGTTCCCTACATTGCATAGGCTTCACGAACCACATTAAACTTATTTTACTACTGACGCACGGTCTCAAGTGTTCATAGCACAATTTGCGAACAAGTTTTGGTATGACTGCCTGGTTTTTGTCTACAATTTGCGACATAAAGTACGAAAAATAAACCCTTTTCATATATTTTTCCCCACAAATGTAACAAAACACATTTGAGTAATTAAGATAACTTCTTCGCAGTGAACACATGATATCAAAATCGACCTATCTAACACAAAACCACTAACTAGATCCCAGCACCAAAAAACTTTATTCTCATTTGTTGAGATGTAATTTTTTTGAATCAGAATTAACGCAATATCAAATCAGTTATATTTTCTCCCAAACTTAGCACAAAAATATGTACATATTTACGCAATTTTCAAAAATAAATTAATTTCATTTTTTCGACTATCTTCGCCTGGAAGAACTAGCATATATAATTTTTTTATTTTACAGTTAATTTTTTGTAAATTAATTGTATTAAGAATTCTATTAAATTAAAATTATCATCGTCATATGGTCTGAAGATTATCACACAACCTCTTCTTCCGCTTAATCCTTTCAAACGATCGAATACTTATGGATATTCATCCAGAACTTTTTCAATAAAACCATAAACTTTGCTGACGTCAGTGTAAACGCCAGGATATGGTGCTTTTCCACAGCCATAACCCCACGATACAATGCCAGCCTGTCTTTCGTTGCATACCAATGGACCGCCAGAATCACCGGAACACGAATCCTTGCCCGGTGCCGAAGCACACATCATGTACGGCGAAATATATTCCATATATGCATATTTGATTTGACAAAGTGTGCGACTCAACACAGGTACCTCAACCTCTTGCAGTTGAGCTGAACCCCTACCATTTTCACTTTTATCACCATGACCCATAACTACACACTTTGTACCCGGGGCTACCGGTATCTTATTTAATGGTATAGGCGTAGCGCTTGATGACGGTATAGGCGAGGAAAGAATTAACACAGCAACATCATAGTTCATTGTTTTCTCATCATATGCCTCCGATATTAACACATTTTTAGCCGATCTCACTATGCCCTTATCGTAGAGATTAATGGTGTCGACGTGTATCCGTAACGTTCTCACATTGAAACCCACTACACAGTGTGCGGCTGTGAGTACAGCATCGTCACGTATTAATGAACCGCCACACATAAATTCACTTCCATAGTGCAGGCGCACATAATAAGGATATTTATTTTCCCTTACCGGACTGCCTCCAACAATTCTTTGCGTGCCATCTGCGCCGAATACATTTCGAAAGTGGAAATATAATATTACTTGCAAGATAAATTGCAGTTTGAAACTCATGGCGGAACACTTTCGTACTGAGCAGAGTTATTTCGGCGCTGTAGGTTTCTTATATGTGAAGTTTTTTCTCATTATTCTTCTGGAAAGCTAAACTTTAACTTTTGTTTGCTGTTCCAGAAAAGCTATTAACGGTTTATTCATAAATTTTCACTTAATACAAATGCAAATATTTTTTAAATAGCCTAAATTATAGGCTCGTAAATAATATTCGAATATTTAAGATTTGCAGTGCTGGCAAACCCGAAATTTCGCATAATAAAACGCGAATCCCGAAACTAAACTTACACCGGGAAGTAGTGCAGCATGCTCTCGAATAAGTTTAAGTCTTCCAGAAAACCTATGCTCTGAACATTCAATAATTTGCTTCACTTTTTAACCCTAGACCGTCATCTTCTCTCAAAGCGTTTATTAATGACTTAAAAAAATATTTTTTTTATATTTCATTATTCTTTTATTAAAAAATTAAATGAATAAAACAAAATCAATTTTGTAATCCACTTATACTTTTATACTGTCCTAAAATACGTCAACGTCAAAGCAATAAATAAAGATGACGTCAAAGAATTGGATAGGATTAAAAATCTTCCATGTAGCTGACACTTCGGGAGTAAAAATTGTCATATTAAGTAATTATTGCCTCATTAAAATAAAAAGAAAAACTTTTTGTAAGCTGAGAAAATTAGTTCCGGTCACGTTTGTCTCGTAATGGACTTACTTCCACCAAGACAATAGAATTCCAATACTCTGTTTTTGTTCCTTAAATTTGTATAATAATAATAACACTAGTATACGTGGCTAAATCCGAATCTTTGCTCCGTTCTTTTAAGATTGATTACAATTTTTGATATAGTCAATAACATAACTTTTAAGATTTTTGACAATTAGTGGTAATTTTATTAATTTGAAAGTAACTAAAAAGATATGAAGGGAGATGGAACTGAGTATTTTGTATTGTTTAGGATCTGTTTCACATATTAGAGTCCAACAGCAGACGCTTATTATGCAATTATCTCAAAATCCTCGGTATTTTCATTCGATTGAATAAATCCGACTGATTTTTAAGCTCTCAGAACGTCGACATTCCTTTTTCAAAAAACTTCGTTACCCTGGGAACGTAGCAAAAATATATATTTTTAGTTCGTTAATTCGTCGATTGAGTCGAAGAAACTTGAAAACGAGATGTCTCGAATTTAAATGCTTCTCTTCCATGGTGGAATCGCTTACACTTTTCGGAGGTGATGAAGCTCAAGTTTCCAGACTATTTGCCCTTATAGATTCCTGAGCAAACTGGCAATGAATCATTGTCGGTACGTGGAACTGGCTTGGATACTGATGACATTAGGTATACAAAAAAATTTGCGCCGGTTTGAACTGGCTTGAATTTTGTTTTGCCCATTCAATAACAACATATACTCGTATCATAATATTATTAATTTCGTAATTTCGTATCATACATTTTTTTATCCCTCTACCAAATCCAGCTGATGAGATTGAGTCCAGCGCTGAAGGAAAAAAGTCATCTATATTTCTTCGAGGTTGACAAAATTATTTTTCTTCATGAAAAAAGCATCAAAAATCATTACCATATAGTGGGAAGTACTACCTGATGAGACTTCAGTAGAGGAGAAGCTCATCAGACGTGGAATCTGTACGCTGCCTGAAGGATGAAGAATATTTCGATTGAATATATGCCACCGTTTTCTCACAAATTTTCTCTACATTTTCGTTAGTTCTTAATCACAAATTCAACCCAAGCCATTATTTAACAGTCGTTATGATACGAGAGAGCTCGAAAACTAAAATCAATATTGCCGACCGGATTAAATATTCGGATTTCTTCTTCTTCTGCTTGGCACCTCACCGAATCAATAATAGCGTGTCACTCATTCCTTTCCTTAGCCTTTTGGTACCAGTTGGAAATATCATTGAAACCGGGTCGCTCTCCACCTGATCTTTCCAATTCAGTGAAGGACTTCCTCCTATTCTGCTTCCACCAGCGGATACTTCATCGAAAGCTTTTAAAGCTGGAGTGCTTTCATCCGGACGACGTGACCTAGACAGCGTAGCCACTGTCTCTTGATTAGCTGAACTAATGTCGTCTAGTAACGCGTACAGCTCATCGTTCCATCGTCTTTGCTATTCGCCGTGGCCAGCGTGCAAAGGACCATAAATCTTTCACAAAACTTTTATCTCGAAAACTCTTAAAGCCGATTCATCGGCTGTCGACATAGTCCAAGCTTCTGCACCATATATCAGGACGGGAATGATGAGCGATTTTACTTTTGAAATGCCTACTCAGTTCAAAGTAGTGCCTGTTGGCAAGAGTGATTCTGTGTTGCAATGCGACGACTGTTTATTTGATGACAGGAGATATTCGGATTTTGTCTATGATATATTATTTAGAATCATTCTAATCTGCTCGGGTCCAAAAGCTGACTTGTATTTGTAAACTTGTGTAATTAGCGCTTTAAAATCCCTTCTGCTATTTGCGGCGGAGCTTCTCCGATTTGCTGTGCGTACCTTGATGTTTTTTCCGCTAATGTAAGAATCCTAATTAACAATGACTAAGGAGCCTATACTTGCTTAAGGCTATCCCTATTATAATTGGGAATTATTGTAAACGTCAACAACTTGTTGTTCATCCTTGTTGTTGAAACTGAAATCAGAGTTTCATTAACTATTTTTTAGACTGGTGAGCAGATTAAAAGCATTAAGACCAAAATTACTACACTGTAACCAATTTTGAGACGTAGGCTAGCGGCCAAATTTAGGGAAAAACAAAATACAAAATGAAACGAAAATAACTTTATCTAGGTGCTGGCCTTGCGACTTGTAGCAGCCTCAATAACCGAGTGATTAACACTGCGTACTACCACTCGAAAGGCCTGGGTTTGGGTACAAGTTCGAGCAACATCCAAAATTGTAGAAAATTAATTTTGTTTTAATTAATTGCGGTCGCCCTCCAAGTGTATTTCTGGCATGAAATATGAAAAGCTCCTCATAACAATCCATCGACCGTTTAACTGTGGTCCCTCCATTTGTTAGTAAAGTCCTCCAGATGCAAAAACCACAAATTGGAGGAGGAGCTCAGCCGAAAATCGCGGTTACAATATATATATATACGAGAGAAAGGGAAAGAGAAAGAGAAAGAGAAAGAAAAAGAGAAAGAGAAAAGGAAAGGGAAAGAGAAAGAGAAACAGAAAAAACAAGAGAAAGAGAACGAGAAAGACACAAAAAGAGACAACTCCGTTGAATAGCTTTATTTAGTGCCACCAACAATGCTGAACTGTGCTTGAACCAAACCTAGTTTTCGAACGAATCTTACAAATTTGTAGAGATTTTCGAAGTTATTATTATTATTAACAGAATTAGAAGTCCGAGAAATTAAACACACGACCGTCTTAATATAACAAGTTTATTGGATGGATTTCAGTAACAAAGTGAAGTAGTTAATATTAGCATATTCATAATGAACTCTAAGAATAAGGCATAAGTAATAGAAAACAATTGGAAGTTAACAGCTAGGTATGTAGTTGAGTTGTACAGGGTCATGAGCATAATTTGCACTAACAAACTCCCACTCAACTCAAGTACATAATATATGTATGTATATATTAAAAATAATTCCATTACAATTTCATGTTAAGCATTTTACAACAATTGGTATGCTTTAACCTTGACAAACATTTTGTTAATATATCGGCGACATTATCAGCCGAAGCAACATACTTAATATCTATTTCATCGGAATCGTACTTTTCTCTTAAATAATGATATTTAATGTCGATGTGCTTTGTTCTCTTCTTCGTGACTGGATTCCGAACTAAAAATTCCGCTCCCTGGTTATCACAGTAAATAACTGTAGCTCTCTTACAATACTCTTTTAACCCTATCTCGTTTAATAAGTTTCGATAAAAAATTGTCTCTCGAGCGCCTTCACACATTGCTACATATTCGGCTTCGGTTGAACTCAGGGATACACTACTTTGCTTTTTAGATTCCCAAGCAATTGGTCCGCCAGCAAGAAAATGTACATATCCGCTATATGACTTTCGATCGACAATGTTTGCGCCCCAATCTGCATCGGTATAGCAAACAATTTTTGTATTCATATTATTATATGTTAAACTTCTGCTAGCTGTTTGCTTTAGGTAGCGCAAAATATGTTTCGCTGCCGTAAAATGCTCTTTGTGTGGGTGATTATTAAACTGCGACAATTTCGAAAGTGTGTGCAGAATATCTGGTCTTGATATAACTGCCAAATACATTAAACCGCCAATTAATGACTGAAAAACTTTAGCATCATACGTATCAGAACAATTTGAACGTTTACATTTTTCTAAAGTTAAGCCACTTGGAAATGGAGTTGAACTTGGCTTACATTGGGACATATTCCATGCTTCTAACAGTTCGGCTGTATACTTCTTCTGATGGATCGTAATAGCACCTCTCAGTCCTTCTCTCTCTATTTCCATACCAAGATAGAACGATATTGGACCACGGTCTACAAAATCTACAAAATCTTTTAATTTATTTGTAATTTTTTCCATAGTATGTTGATTTTCGCAAGCTAGTATCATGTCGTCAACATACAAAGCTACAATGACTAACTCGTCACTATTTGACATGACATATACGCAATTATCTGACGTGCACTTATGGAAACCAATATTACACAAAATCTCATTAAATTTCTTATTCCACTGTCGTCCGGCCTGCTTTAGGCCATACAAAAGATTTATTTAATTTGCATACCTTTTCTTTTGCATCTTTCTGAACAAACATTTCTGGTTGGTACATGTACACTTCTTCATTTAATGTGCCGTTTAAATAGGCTGCTACTATATCAATATGATTTACCAGCATTTTCTTTTGCACGGCAATCGCCAAAATTAATCTTATTGTGGAGTGTCTAACAACAGGCGCATAAGTTTCATAATAATCGATATTGTGTCTCTGAGAACAACCTTGTGCGACCAATCTAGCTTTATATTTCTCTACGCTGCCGTCACTTCGCAATTTCGTAGAAAAAACCCATTTACAGCCAATAATGTTTTTTCCAACAGGCTTGTCAACTAATTCCCACGTATTATTTTTTATCAATGCATTATACTCTGTTTTTCATTGCCTCTTTCCATTGAATGCCTTTTGAACCATTTAACGCAGCTTTTACCGACATCGGACTACCAACAACAGCATTTAAAACTTCCGAATTAACATTCTCTTCTACAAGAAATATTTTTCTCGGTCTACCAACACAACCAGTGCGATCAATTTTCGGTCTGCCTCTCTTCCGCTTTCCACCAATGTCTGCTGGTTCTGCGTCCGCTTCTTCTGCTGTGCTATATTCAGTTTCATTTTCAGTGCGTTCCGTATTAACGACGTCAACAGCATTATCAGAAGGCATTACTTCAACAACACTTGCACTTTCAATGCTGTTATCCGATACATTAACATAATTATCAGCAACAATAACATTATTTGACTTCTCGACAGTTGCTCTTTCTCTGCATTCGTCTGCTTCTGTATTAGGCATGGACGCACTCTGAAACGAATCTGTTTTTAGATTTTCTGAGAAAGAATTTTCAAAAAAATTTCACATCACGTGATATTACTATGGTTTTTCTGTATACATCATACAACCTGTAAGCTTTGCTTTGGTCTGAATAACCTACAAAAATTAATTTGCGACCTTTTGGCATGAATTTTCCTTGATTCTGTTGCTTTTGCAATGCTACAGCGTCGCAACCAAACATTCTGAAATGAGACACAGATGGTTTCCAACCAAACCAACATTCATAAGGCGTCTTGCCTTGTAAAACCTTAGTAGGCGCACGGTTTCGCAAGTATGTAGCTGTATTCACAGCTTCTGTCCATAAGCTTTTGGACACCTTTGACTCTTCTAGCATACATCGACTCATTTCGACTAATGTTCTATTTGCTCGTTCAGCAATTCCATTTTGTTGAGGTGTGTAAGCTACGGTCGTCTGATGAGCAATTCCGTTCTCCTTCAAAAATAAATTAAATTCAGAACTAAGATATTCTCTACCATTATCGCTACGCAAGACTTTTATAAAGGCGCCAGTCTCTTTTTCGGCTCGTATTTTAAAATCTTTAAACGCATTTAATGCTTCCGACTTTCGTTTCAAAAAATAAGTGCTCATATACCTTGTAAAATCGTCTATAAAAGAAATAAAGTACAGAGATCCACTTTGAGAAGCATTTCGCATCGGCCCACATATATCGGTGTGGATTACTTCCAGTTTACCTTTACTAAGTACAGTACCATATGAGGGAAATGGCTTACAAGAAATTTTACATAAAGCGCATGTAAGACAAGAAAAATCATTGGGCATTTTAATATCTAACCCACGAACCATTTCTTTACTTGACAATATGTGTAAATCACGCATATTTAAGTGGCCAAATCGCCGATGCCATAAATCGAATTTATTTGCCTTAGCACAACTCATCATCGCATACTCTTCGCATTTAAAATTTACAACAAATATATCATATTCTTTTTCCGCTATAAAAATTAAAGCACCATCTTTGGTGTATGCAAACGCTTTATTCTTGGTGAATTTTACTAAGTTGTTATTGTCAATAATTTTTCCCACAGACAAAAAATTTGATTTCAACTCGGGCACAAAGAGAACTTCCGATAGATTAATGTTCGCATGAGCTGATTTAACTTTCACATTGCCTATCCCCTTTGCTAAAACGCTCTCACCTGATGCTAATGTTACCTTCTGAGTATGTTCTCTATACGAAGTAAATACGTTCTTGTTGTTGCAGATGTGTGATGACGCTCCACTGTCCAAAATCCACTGCTTACGGTTTCGTACCACGCCATCATCGAATGCACAAAGCACGACTTCGGAATTCGCTGTCTGTCTACATTGGGCTCGCATATGCCCTCTCTTTCCACATGCATAACACTTAACATTGCGTTTGTTGTTAGAATAGTCACTGTTTTCGGCTTTCGCGTTGTACTTGGCTTGACCTTCACGCCATTCACTGCATAAACTACATGTTCACGTTCACCTTCACTGACCTTCCCGTTGCGCCGCTCTTCTTCTTCTAAAATTTTCAGCTTCAACTGCTCGATCTTCGGCAAATCATCGCGGCTTTCAATCGCCACCACAAAGTTTTCCATGTCCTCCGGCAGGCTGCACAGTAGCATTATGCTCAGTATGTCGTCAGGAATAGCTACATCAATCTCCTTCAGATTCTCAGCAATAGAACAAAATTGGTTCACTTGAATGCTATAACTCACGCTGCGTTGAAATTGAAAGCGTACCAATTTCTTAAAGAGGTTAACTTTTCTGGCGGGTCCTCTAGCGCGATATGTTTCTGCTAATTTAAGCCATGCACCATTCGCTGACACACAATTTTTAAGATTAAATAGCTCTGACGGCTTCACGTTGAGGGTTATTATTGCAAGTGCTTTTCGGTCGACTGACAACCAGGCTGCTTTATGTTCTGCATTTGCAGTGCTGCTACATGCCTTTTCAATCACATGCCAATAATCTAATGTGATTAAAAGACTTTTCATCTGGACCGACCAGACGCCGTAATTCTCTCCATCCAATTTATCTATTTGCGTAAACGTATTCGCCATTATATCGACCAACGATTTCTATCAATTTAATAAATTATATTACGAAATTCAAGACCACGTGTAATTTATGATGGAGCCTAACTCTGGGCCCATAACCAATATTAACAGAATTAGAAGTCCGAGAAATTAAACACACGACCGTCTTAATATAACAAGTTTATTGGATGGATTTCAGTAACAAAGTGAAGTAGTTAATATTAGCATATTCATAATGAACTCTAAGAATAAGGCATAAGTAATAGAAAACAATTGGAAGTTAACAGCTAGGTATGTAGTTGAGTTGTACAGGGTCATGAGCATAATTTGCACTAACAATTATTTTTTTCAGTCTCATTTTATTCACATAGAAAATTACACTAATTAAACTTACTTCGATCTACAACATAGAAAAATTATAATTAAATAACACAAAAATCTCCCAAGTACACCAGTGCCCTAACAGTGCGTATACAAAATATTCATTATCCACTTCCTAACTGTGTTCAAACGCACATACACACCTGGTGAATCAACACGACCACATTCACGCCGCTTACCCCACGATACAACACCCACAAGACGTCCCTTAGCTACGGCAGGGCCACCCGAATCCGCCAAGCAGGCATCCTTTTGACCTGGCACCGAGGCGCAGAACATCGTTTCCGTTACATTTCTGTAGTCCACATAGAATGCCTCACATTTCTTTTGCTGCAACACACGAAGTCGCACAGTTTGCATTTGATCTGCTGGTTGTATAGCTTGCTCATGCCTCAAACCCCAACCAGACACGGTAACGTATTCACCTTGATTGGGCGCAAAGTCGGCGATTTGTATAGGTTTCATATCAACACCCTGAAGTTTCTGCGCCAAACGCAAAATGGCAATATCATGCTCAAATGTTCGATTATTATATTCCGCTGGTATGAAGAAGCGCTGCACGGCGCGTCTATTGGCAACATCACTCAAGTACGTAACGCCACCACGCACCTGGAAATCATTCGGCGCATTGGTCCCCACACAATGTGCGGCCGTTAAAACACAACGCGAAGTAACCAATGAGCCACCGCAATGGAAATAACCATTTAGGCGTATATTGACCAAATATGGCACTTGCTCGACAAGTGTTGCATCACCGCCAACAATACGTCGATCGCGTTGCATGCCTGTAGGCGCGGGATTAGCGATGATTTGCTGGATGAAGATTAATAAAATCCAGACAATGTGTCTAAGTAACATTTTGTTGCTCTCAAAATCGAACTTTACACGACCGTAGCTGGTGCCCTACTAACACAATAAATAGCTGTATAAACTGTTATTTATATGATCTACTTACATACAGATTAAGTCAACATTTTGAATAAACAAGGCCAATATGTGTGGTAAGCCTTAAGTCTTGAACCAATTTAAATATTTATCTTGGCTTCGGAAGGCCACACGCCAGTTCTTATGTGGTTTCGGGGAAGTGGAAGGAGTTGCTGGTAAAATAAATATAAATATTAAAAAAAAAATAATAGTAAATATTTACTATAGAAAAACAAATTGAAGATCAAGGCAGACGCAGACAGACCTTAAAATCCTATAAAAGGTTAGCTGATAGGTACTACAACTTTTTATTCAAAATTAATTCGAGAATTTCCGTTGTGTTGGCGGTGATCAGCCTCATGGCGTCATTTACGCCTGGTAACCACAGTTCTATGCTGATTTTACTTATTCTCTATATTAAATATCTACCAACTGCGGTCGCAAATACAACACCACTCACTCACGATGAGCCTGCATCCCCGACGAATGTAACGATCAGTCATAAGATCATTGGCGGCGATTTCGTAACGATACGTGGTGCACCATTTGTAGTGAACTTACGTTTGGATAACGAGTTCATATGCGGCGGCTCTTTGTTGCGTCCAAATTGTGTACTCACCGCTGCGCATTGTGTCGTCAATACACCGGCCAAACGCTTCAGCGTACAAGGCGGCACAACGATACTCGCAAGGAGTGGACAAACCTCTGCTGTTCATAGAATTTTCGTGCCATCAATTTATCGCTTGAAAACAAATAATTATGATGTTGCCATATTGCGTTTGGCGAACCCTCTACGTGGCGGCCGTTTAAAATTGGTGAATTTAGCTGATGACAATCTACGGCCCGGTCAGTATGTTCGGGTTTATGGTTGGGGTCTGCGACGTGAAGAGGGTGAAAATAGTGCCCAGGCATTGCGTGCAGCTATGGTGCGTATAGTTGGACGCGGACAATGTAATCGCAAATATCGAGAAGACGATGAAGGTGATTTAAGCAGAACCATGTTTTGTGCCGCCGGAAATGGGCTGGATTCTTGTTCTGGTGATTCTGGTGGCCCGTTAATGCATCGCGGCCGCCAATACGGCATTGTTTCGTGGGGCATCGGCTGTGCACGTCCGCGATTTCCTGGTGTCTATACCAGCATACGCGTCGTTCGCCCATGGATTAATCAGATCGTGTCGCTTTATTGTAACTAGAAAAACTGGTTTAGTGTTTCCCGTAGATTCCCTTTTATAATATATTGAAAGATGTTATAATTATTATTGGATTAAGTGTGGATTAGTGCTTAGGTTAATTTATTTTAATAAAACTCAGATTTTTTCGAAAAAAAAATCTGAAAACTTATTATTTTGGCTAAAAACACTATTAAAAACGAGTGTGGAGTCAGGTATGCAGACTCTTGAGCATTCAAACTTTTTGCTATTTTCACTTTCTTCATGACATTTCTGACATTTCTGAATATCTCGGAAGGTGGTTCAATACTACAAAGATACCAAGATAAGTTGTTTTACTACTTTTCATCTACAGTCCGGAGATGTGTACTATGGAACTAATCATAGTAGGCGGTAATGTGTTTCTTACGTTTTCCATGTAGTAAATGCTCTGGATGAACACATACTAAAGGCAGTTTCTAAACTTCACGAGACGTTTGATTTCAAAGTACATATAAACGAAAAGAATAAAAACTGTATACAAAACAACTGAATAAACTTTTTCTAACAAAAAAAAAAAACATTATACAAAAAAATTTATTCAAGTGTGTGTGTGTGTGTGCAGAAGGGCCTTAATCTTGCTTAGGAAACCCATTGCCTCTAATTTTTTCAATGCCAAATAGACTTAACGTGAAAGTGACCTGGAAAAACATGTACGAGTGAGATTTACCACGTCGTCCTTGTTTACAATATTCTCAGTACCCGGTAAAGGACCTTATTGTTATATTTGCAAGCATTATGTATTGAGAAGCTACCACCGGCATCATCATCCGTTCCCCGGACACATCAGCAAGGATGTACTACATTAAACGCACTCCGTTCAATATAATACGGAACAGAGCGGTTGAATCCGGCAGGCTTTGAAAGTCATTTACTAAGAGTTAGTCAATACCCTACTCAACTTTCTGCCATTAAATGGCGTCATCATAATCCAACCTATCACCACCTATAACACTCGAAGAAGTGCACGAGGTTCCTCAAAATACCCCAGTAATACTATCACCACTGAGCTCTGGATATTGTAGTAGATTTTAATCCTACCTATCCAAAGTCGATCCTACGTATGTCGAGCATGTAATGCGTTCCCGCATGACACTAATCTCTTTACAAATTCCCTAAAACCACAGCTTATCTAACACCCCTCTTCCTTTGGTCCCAACCTGTCGAAACAGGTAGCGTTATATTATTCTTTTGTGGGCTTACCTAGCCGCTATAACAAACCAAACCAACTAACATAGATGTGGGTGATCCTGCAGAACCTACCACAGGTCTAAAGGGTGATCCATTTCGAGATTCCCTACCTTTTTAAAGAAAAAACACAGAAAATTTAAATTTAATGGAGAATGTTTATTATCCTTCGAAAGAACATTATTTGGCATTAAGTTTTTTATATTTTGCTCCAAGGCCTGAATCGAAGCGGGATCATCCGCATAGACTTTAGATTTTACATATCCTCACAGGAAAAAGTCTAACGGTATGATATCAGGCGATCCTGGTGGCCAATCGACCGGGCAAAACGTGAAATTATTTGCTCACCGAAGTGTTCTCTAAATAAATCCATTGATTGATGCGATGTGTGGGAGTGGCGCCGTCTTGTTGAAACCAACCGTCACAGAAATCACGAACTTCAATTTCAGGCACCAATTATCATGTTATAATGGCGCGATAACGGTCGCCATTGGCGGTTACGTTCTCACCGGCATCATTTTTGAAGAAATATGGACCGATGATTCCACTGGCCCACAAACCACACCAAACCGTTGTTTTTTCTGGATGAAATGGCAGCTCTTGAGTTTCTTCTGGTTGCTCTTCGACCCAAATGCGGCAATTTGGCTTGTTTACATACCCATTGAGCCAGAAATTGAGGCCCATTTCGCTGAACAAAATTTGGCTCGAAAACGTCGGATCTTCTTGGAACTTTTCAAGAGCCCATAGAGCGAAGCGATATTCCTTGGGAAGGTCGAGCGGCTTCAGTTCTTGCGTAAGCTGTATTTTGTACGCTTTGAATTTAAGATCTCGACGTAATATGCGCCAAGTCGTTCCATACATCAGTCCAAGTTGCTGCGAACGGCGCCGAATCGACTCTCCACGGTCTTCGTGTACACTCTCAGCTACGGCCGCTATATTTTCTTCACTGCGTGCTGTACGTAGTCTATTCGGTCGAATATTATCCAATAATGAATGCTGGGTCTCAAGATGGGTGATGGTGTTGCGAATAGTACGCTCAGTAGGCCGATTATGCTGACCATAAGTTGAATGATTTGTTAACGTTGTTCAGGCGTAAGCCTTTCCATGTTGAAATGCCAAACAATACTGAACAAAAATAACATGACAGCTTGACCCGACTCACGCGTGATCTGTCAAAAAAAGGCTATTGAAAAAAGTACATCTACTTGGATCACCCTTTAAAATGTATATAAATACTACGGTATGTATTAGATCCAGAGTCGATTGTGGATTTGCGTAGAGTAAGATACACAGGCCAACGCAGCTTGTAGCCATCTCCATCTTATTATCGATACACCCTTCGTTTTCGGTCTTTTAGCTGATAGATTGGCCTCTTCAGCTGACCTCTATCTGTCTTTTCGACGCTATCGGCTAGTGGCTCGAGTTTGAAGTTGGGAAGCATCGCCTTCGCATTGTCTATTGATTCTAGAGCATTTTTGTGAGCTCCTAATTGATGATGGTTTCATCCTTTAAGTAGGAAGTCAGCACGACACTTCTCCGTATATCTAGCTTTCGCTAGGTCATCGACCCTAAAGACTCCATTCTCTGGCCAAAGTACTAACAGCAACTTCATCATTTTGGCAATACCTTTCCTTGTCACAATAAGCCTCCTAAAGGCCTAGGTGCGTCACAAGACATCCATTCAACCTACCTAAAACTCACAGGTGATATAACTCAGGAACTTACAAAACCGAAGCTCTATCGCAAGATGAAATGAACTCGTAGTCGATTTTACTAGCAGATGAGTAAAGTGCTGAAAAGGCGATCAGCACACAGTTTTATAATATACTTTTTTCAGAGATTAATAGGGATGTCCAAAAGTGTTCAGATATCTGGCAGCCTATAAACGGATTTCTGAGCGTGAACTATGACAGAATTCAATACTTCTCTTTCGGCAGGTTTCGTTTTATGTAAAATCTGGCAGTAGTTTTTTGTTTTTGTTGAACTTCGCTGAAAGGAAATCAAGAATGTTCTTATCTGTGGTCGTTTACGTTTGGAATTGGCATAACCTTATTACCCTATTTTTCTAGCTACAACATTGCATCATCCATTCAACTAACTCATTACATATCTCTTTCCAGTATTCCTTACAACAGACCTATCACCAAGCCGTCAAAAGCTGCATTCGCAAATTCAAATCGACACCGGCGAATTATCAATGCAGAGCTCCAATTCAGCATTGTATTATGTCTTCAGTTTGGTGGAGACACCAATAGCGTTGCTACAAAAGACTTCTTACGTCATTGACATTCAACGACCCAAAACGGCGACCACAATGACACAACTTGAGAGCGGCTCCGCCAATAGTGCCGAAAGCTCACCTGAGAATATACGAAACTTCATTCCTCCAACTGATATCCGACCACTTACCGTTTCGCCGCCAGTCCAAATTGAGTTCCTAGATGAGAGTCGACTGCGTAAGACGCGTGAAGACACAATAAATATTAAATGTGCGCTGGACTTCCGATTCTCAGCGCGTTTCTATACTCTCAGTAAACGGCCGCTAACGAAAGTCTATCGCGGTGAGAATTTCTTACTGCGCGCCAACATGGAAGTGCGTTCACCAGTCGATATTGATATACTCGAAACGTATTTCATTTGTGTGAGTATAATAAGATGAAATATACTTGTATGTACATATACGCAATTAATAAATAATTTATTTAATCACGCGCTTTCAGGATCACAATCTCGTGCAATCGACCTACAGCTTTAAGAGGAAAAAGTTCACGCAGACCTATCACAGTCGCGATAAACTGGAGGACATAATTACACTACGCACGAATGCTGCTTCCAACGACTGGATAACCTCTAAGGATTTCGAACGCACCAAAAGTGGCGATGGTGCACAATCTGAGCTCTTCAGTCGTTCACGGCATGCGCGCAAACTGAACGCCATTAAAAATAGGACACGAGATGGCATTGTGGGTGATGCAATTGATGTCGCTGCCAGTGCGCACATGAATAAGCATCTCATGGGCAAAATACCCAACAACATGACAATAATAAATAATAATGTCGGTTCTGCGAACTCGCTGTTATTGGCGGCGAACTCAAACTCCTCAATGACGGCGTCGAGCTCTTCCTTTGATGAGAAATTCAACAACTCAACACAGGTTGGCATTGCCAGTGATGGCGACAATGTTGATGGCACGTTGGCAAACGCAACGTCTGCGCGAGCATTAAATTCGCGTGTTGTCTTCAATAAAGCAATAGAAGCTATACAAGCTACCGGTCATTGTCGTGGTTTCTTTAAGCGTATTGCTACGTCAGAACCCGAAACGCAAGCAATAACAGCGCAACAGCAACAACAACCGAATTTCGGTGTTTACTGCATTAGATGGCGACGTAGTGGTCATAAAGAAGAGAACGAATCAAAATTCCTTATACACGGTTTGGACATAGAGGAGCCACCGCTGAATATCTACTGTACCATTGAGGAGAAAATGTTTGTGAAAATGCCTATGACCTATAAGGTTGTACTGCGCAATCCCACCTCAAATGTGTTACATTTGGTAGCGACGCTGAGCATAAGTATAGCGGATAATTTCATTTGTTCAGGTCACAAACAGGTACAAAAAACAGATAATATGAAGATGGGGGAAGCAATGAATTTTACTCTCAATTCTTTTTTATTTTATTTTTTAACTGCATTTCAGCTTGATATCTCCATATATGCCTATAGTGAAAAGGAGCTGGTCTACAATTTGTATCCACTCTGCGTTGGCTGGGTCAATTTGCCTGAATTAACACTAGAATACAATGCCAAGGCGGATCCCAGCAAGGATGATACACAAAATGCCGTACTCAGCGAATTGGTACAACGCTCAATACCGAAGAAGGTGTTTGTATTGGTAAGTGAAATTTTTAAAATTACTTATATATACATATGTATATAGACCTACGTGGAGTTAAAATTCTGAGCTCTGCCCAGACTAAAAATAAAAAGTTTCTTCAATAAGTCTCGCATAATTCATATAATTTAAACCTTGGCCGCTCAGTGATTTGAAGTAAAAGTATTAAGTTTCACAGCACAAATCGGTTGTCGTTGTTGTGGTAGTAACCGCTAAAATTTTCCTTAAAATGGCTTTCGTGGAGTACTGCGGGAGTGACATTCTTTGGGCAGATAAAAATCCGTGTTGCTTCAGTATAAAAAACCGACTATCAGGGGAACTATTAGATTTTGGTCGTTGCTTACGACAGGCATGCCTCCCCGCGTTTAAATTCTTTAACTCGTAATCCGCATTAGTGGATAAGCTCGGCCGCTTAAGCTATTATGAGCCCTATTATTTTTTAAATATATTGTTGTTGTTGTAGCTATTTTACATTTAATTGCATTAATCTGCTTGCTACAAGCTGGTGGGTCACCTATAAAAGCTTTATCTGTGGCGTTTAAAATCAAAGACAAGTATGGTGCATTGCTGCGATTGTCGTAAAGGCCTTTGATCTAAAATGCCAATGATTGCTGATCTTGACGTCTGACCAGCATATTTTTAATCTTTGTTTTGACAGTAAACAAAATCCACGGCGACCCTTCTCACTGCGTTTACGAAAGATCATCAATTAAATCTAGATAATAAAATCGATTACGTGAAAAGTCATCTCTATACCGGGACGACCTAGATTTTTATCCGACCAATGACTGTCTATCACTACCGCAATAATCACCGAAAACCAGTCCTGTCAGAGCACGTATTAAGCGCGTTAATGGAAAATCTGGTGTCATCCCCTATGCTTTCAGAACCACCAACAAAACTTGAACACCTTTGATAGGGCAATCAACCAATACCTTCCTCAACTCTCTTCCCGTGAATCGCGTTATCCCGATCTCGGCCACCAACTGTAGCAGACAAAGAGCTCGAGCTCTCTTTCCGAAGTTGACACCGGCTCATCTAACTTCCGTTCATCGGAAACAACAACAATAAAAAATACAGTGACTCATTAGTTCGAACCCTACATCGAACGTCTAAACATTTTTTCCAAATACGTTCGACCGAACGATGATAATGTCTGAAACTCGATTGGAGATGTCGAACGATATTATTTGGCCGATCTCTATATTTCACAGACCTAATAAGAATTTAGCCCAGTCCGACATACGGGACAGCGCCACACGAATGTTGAAGTGAAATTTATCCACTTTTAAGCATTTCTTTCGTATGATCTTTCATTTGCCTCTCCGAAAGGTTTTTTCTGAAGCTCCCATACTCGGGGCAAGCACTAACCGAGTGGTTGGCATGGCGTACTACCATTCCGAAGACCAGAGTTGGAGTCCAGCTTCGACCTACATCCAAAATTGTAGAAAATGCAGGGAATGTCAAGCCCTCCGAGTTTATTTCTAACATGAAATAAAAGCTCCTCATAAGAATCCATCAGCCGTGAGGCGACTTAGAATAAACTGTAGGTTTTGGTGGAAAAGCATCAAGATGTAAAAACCACAAATTGGAGAAAGAGCTCGCCTGGAAATTGCTTCATCAGCTATAAAGCGCCAATTATAACTGGTGATAAAGGGTGATCCAAGTGGATGTACTTTTTACAATAGCCTTTTTTTGACAGATCACGCGTGAGTCGTGTCAAGCTGTCATGTTATTTTTGTTCAGTATTGTTTGGCATTTCATCATGGAAAGACTTACGCCTGAACAACGTTTACAAATCATTCAACTTTATTACGAAAATTCACGTTCTGTAAAGAATGTGTTTCGCGCGCTTCGCTCGACTTATGGTCAACAAAATCGGCCTACTGAGCGTACTATTCACAACACCATAACCCATCTTGAGACCCAACATTCATTATTGGATAATATTAAACCGAATAGATCATGTCCAGCACGCAGTGAAGAAAATATAGCGGCCGTAGCTGAGAGTGTACACAAATACTGTGAAGTCGAGATCTTAAATTGAATGTGTGCAAAATACAACAAGAACTGAAGCCGCTCAACCTTCTTAAGCGACATCGCATCGCTCTATGGGCTCTTGAAAGTTCCAAGAAGATCCGACGTTTTCAAGCCAAATTTTGTTCAGCGATGAGGCCCATTTCTGGCTCAATGTGTATGTAAAATAAACAAAATTACCGCATTTGGGACGAAGAGCAACCTGAAGAGATTGAAGAGCTGCCATTTCATCCGGAAAAAACAACGGTTGGATGTGGTTTGTGGGCCGGTGGAATCATCGGTCCATATTTCTTCAAAAATGATGCCGGTGAGAACGTAGCCGTCAATGGCGACCGTTATCTCACCATGATAATCGACTATTTGATGCCTAAAATTGAAGCTCGTGATCTCCGCGACATTTGGTTTCAATAAGACGGCGCCACTTCCCACATATCGCATCAATCAATGGATTTATTTAGAGAACACTTCGGTGAGCAACTCCGTTAAACTTTTTCCTGTGGGGATATGTAAAGTCTAAAGTCTATGCGGACAATCCCGCTTCGATTCAGGCCTTGGAGCAAAACACCACGCGTGTCATTCGCCAGTTACCAGTCGAAATGCTGGAACGAGTCATCGAAAATTGAACTCAACGGATGGACCATCTGAGACATCGCCGCGGCCAACATTTGAAAGAGATAGTCTTCAAAAAATAAATGGCAAAGATTATTCTTTCGAATGATAATGGACATTCCTCATTAAATTTGAATATTCTGTGCTTTTTTCTTTAAAAAAGTAGGTAACCTCGAAATGAACCATCCTGTATATATGTATGCATAGCGAAACTACTCAATGTCTCGATAGGTTCCAGCTCAGTCCAAAATTTGTTTAAAGAATATTTTACAGCTACAACAACAACAGTATTATACCTTGAAATATATTTATGAAGGAATACTCAGAGATTGATTATTTCAACAACAGCAACAACTAAAAATTGAAAAGCGTTAAAAATATTGAAGTTTTTTTATTCATTTATTTATTAATACTCAAAATCTTTTGTGTTTAGTGCTAATTCCACATTTTTATCATCTCTCTTTTACAGCCACCACTGAAACAACAACTAAAATAAATATGGATTGCAGTGTAATTAGTGTTTTTTGTCCAAAAGGACTCTTTGTTTAATAAATATTTAGGATAAATAGTTTCAGAATGTAGGAAATATGGAGTTTAGACATTTATACCACACAGAGAAGGTTTGATATTCACAATAATGATATCATATTTGAGACAAAAATAAATAACTTTGTAAAAAAAAAGAAGCGAAATAATGAAAATGATTGAAGTTTAATAGTTCTAAAGCAATTTTACTATAATAATGTCCCTTAAAAATGTTGGATTAGTGAACAATACACAAAAGCCTACATGCATAGATACTTTTTAATAGACATTTAAATAGTATATTTTGCATGTTCGCATAGCATTATGTATATTTTGTTATAAATATGTATTAATAATTATTATTATTTTGTTTTCTCTCTCTTTTTTTTACTTCGTATGTGAAGGGGTTAATAAATATTGCATAAAGTGTGCTAATACATTAATTAATAATTATTATTACAGTAGTTTGTAAAGGATATGGTACAATCGTTCGTACAAGCATTACAATGTATGTATGTGTATAATAATTAATTTTAACTTGTATCTGTGTTAAACAAAATCTAAATTCACATTATTATTAAAACTACAATAAATATATAGAAGTGTTGTATTTTACTGCACTGGATACTTAATTGATGACGCGTAACTACTATTAGTTTCATGGGGGGAGTATATGTATAATGGTTGTGTGAAATTTCAGCGCTAAAAAATCTCATAGTAAACATTTCTTATCACTTGTTACCCGTGGTGAATTTGAAAACGCCTCTTCTTTGGCTGCGATTTTCGCTCTACAAGTAAAGTGGATTTTAAAATTTATAACAAATTTAAACAAGTGTTAATGCCCCTAATATGATTCACAACGCAATTAAGTTGCGGTGTCAACATTACAACTCAACTCTTTTTCTTCGTGTATTATGATTCACCAACAATTTTCGTTGCCTTCGTTAGGTTGTTGTTGTTGTAATCGCAGAAAAATTCCACAAATTGGGTTTCGGGGAATATTGCGAGAGTGACAGTCCTTGGCCGGATCGTCGTTCCCGTAAGAAGACCTTACTGTCGCGGGCACTATTGGATTTTAGTCGCCTCTTACGACAGACAACTAAACTAACAACTTAATTGTGAATCATAATAGCGGCATAAATATATGTACGAGTACACAACAACCAGCAACTCACCAACAAGCGATTACCAAATAACATTTTGGCTTTGTCCTCCTCCTGCGGCGATGAGCGTTCGCCCGTCGATGTACCTGGTTGGCGTCGATGTATTTGCAGTTTCTGCTTGATTGCTTGCGATAATATCACGCGTCGACTTACCGATTTCATAGCCAGCAATAAGTCTAGCCACGTCCAAGTGACGTTATGATACTCTAGTGTTGGTATGACTAGCGAAAAATTGGTAATGTCTTCCAGATTTTTCTCCTTGTTACCCTTATAGCTCACACGTACAGGCACTTCCGGTATTTTTATATAAATAAACAATTTATTCTTCTCCGCGCGCTCTTTCATCTTCTCCACATCATCTTTTTCGATTTTCACATAGAATTCCGAATCTTTAGAGCTCTTTTTCGTTTTCGACGGTTTCTTAGTGGTTTTTGTTTGCACTGCCGATGATGACGAGGAGCCGGATGAATTCTCTTCAAGATCATCTACAGCCTCCGTTTCGGAGGCATCACGATCTGGAAAGCAGAATTTCAACATTGTACTGTAGAATTTCTTCGTTATTGCAATAGTGATGGGCGCTACATTGATTTCGAAATGTTCCTTAACGGAAATACCGCCCACAGGCGGTTTCTCGCGACAAAAGACACGCAACACACGTTTATGTGTATCGATTGGCATATCCTTTTGGATTTCCGTGGGCATTAGCACTTCGCGATAAATCTCACGCGGTATTAGATTACTCATGCGGATATTGCCCAATTCCAATAAATGCTCCACCGAATCGTCACTCTTCGATTTTTTGGTATACAAAAAGCCACTGAGCACCAAATCGGATATACCAATTTGACCATCAGTTTCGGTGAGACGCCACTGGGCACGTTTGAAACAAATCTCATTTGCACGCACAATTGTTAGCGATTTGTCGGCACGAACCTGTAAATAAAATTAGAAAAATTTTAAAAATTAATATAATTTAAAATTTCTGTTCATTTTTTTTTACTACCACTTACATTTGAAATTTTACTAAGCTGTGAGAGCTGCGTTTCCTTATAGCACAGCAGCATCATATCGAGCTCTTCACTCAACGTATTCAATTCCTCTTTACTTTCGCGTATTTGCAATTGTACGCGCTCAAATTCATGTCTCAACTCAAGCGTATCGCCCTCCTCCGCACGATCTTTACCTATAAGATGTATATCTTTCTCCAGCGAGCGAATTTTCATTAACAAACTACGTATCATTGTCTGTTTCTGTTGTATTGGACGTTTTTGGTCTTCAGTGGAGTGTAGTTGCAGCTGAAAGCGCATGCGCGCCAATTTCTCTAAAGCCTGTTTTCGTTGTGGTTCAACGTAGAGTAATAGATTATTGACAATATCTAAAATCATGGCATACTGTAGTGAGTTCGTGCAGACATCCAAATCGTGATGCATCAGTGTGAAAGCATCTACAGGATCATCTTGCTTTTCCCATGGTGACAGAGTCTCCTCTGAGGGTGGTGGTGGTACTTCGGTTATAGAGTTGGGATCGATTGTATCGCCATAGCTGACGTAGAAGAATTCACATTTACAACGCGAAACAATGCGTTGCAGTTGTACAGGCTGTGTTTCGCCCGGATTCTCATTGGATAAGGCACCGACTGTCTCGGAAACTACACCGCCTACACTACGACCACTGCCAACAAGATGTGGAATATCAGGTAAGTCGTTGATCACAGTATCATCTTTGTCCTGGAAGGAAATAGAAATGCATATATATGTATGTAAAGATTGCTTTAACAGTGGGATATAGGCATAACCAAAGGTTATTTATTAAATACTGGTATCTGAGATTAATATGACAAGATTTTTAATCTTAACCTTAAAATTATATAGAGGCTGAATGTTTTTAAGCGCAAAATTTGAAATTAACTTAAACTTTCATTGAAATACTAGTGCACTTGAACTATACTAAGAACTAATATCTAATATTAATACGCCCACAAAACTGATTTTCAAATACCTAACCTCAAAATTATGTAAAAGCGGAAAAATATTTATACTTTCATTGAAATACTATCTTTTGTAGTACCTAAAACACATTAAAAACTAATATCAAATTTTAAAATGCACACAGTGATTTTCAAGTGCCTAACCTCAAATTACATGTATATAAACACTGTAAGTTCAAACTGTCGTTGAAATACTAACTTTTAAATTTTCTACCCACTTCATTGAAAACTAATATATAATTTTAATATGGCCACAAAATTGGTTTTCAAAATCCTAACCTCAAAATAATATTGTCCGAAAACTCAAACTTGATATTATTTCGTTGAATTACTAACTATTTTAGATCCGAAACTTCATTAAAAACTAATATCTAATATTGACAAAAATTTATTTTCAAAAACCTAACCTCAAAATTATGTTATCCTACTTTTTAAAGTTTAAATTTATAAAAAGTAATAACTCGTACATTTCCAATTAAAAAAAAACCATTAAGGGTTTTTATAAAACTCTAACCCTTGATTCTTACAAAAATTCTTACTAAAACCTAACCTAAAAATTAAATTTAAAAATTTCCTTATTTTCATTTTATACCTGAATGTTATCAACAGTAAGCCACATTATCTCTTTTTCAATTAGCGAATCATCCTCTCCAGCGCTCACTGTGGCATAGTACTGCATGCATTCGAGCAGACCCTTCCAAGTCGTCTTCGACACCAGCGAACGATCGCGCCATACTGGACGGTGTACACGTTGTAAAATCTCTGCTTTCGCAGCACTAATAATAACATAACCTGAAGTTTCACAACCTTTAAGTAACACCTGTGAATTGACCAATGAAATGGACCAATTCTCATGTATCACATCCTGTGCCGAACAAGCCTGCAGACCCTGTAGTTGTAGCTCGCGCGATTGTGTGCTTTGGTCGTCACTATAAACATTGAATTTGTGATCAGCTTCGGCTATAAGCTGCTGCAGCATTGCTGTGGCATGACTAGCGGGTTGCACCTTTTTGATGGCGCTATTGGTGTTCGTAACTGCGGTTTTGGATAAGAGCGAATATTAATATCAAAAATAATATTTTTTTTTAGACAAACATTTAACTACTCACTTGGTATCACCTCTGTGGGATTGTTGGTAAGCGTAATGGTGCTATCGCTGCGTTTATTTTTCATAACATTGGAGTTGATTTCCTTGCGATAACTCTTCACAGCTTCTGTCGACAAATTGTTTTTTAGCTTTTGTGACTTCATAAAAGAGTCGAAGAGCGCAAATGCCACATCCCGATTGTTTTTTGTCCACGCACCCTTCAGGTCATAAACAACCAATTTGTGTGTGGGCGTTGTATTTTTCGTCTTGGACTCCTCTTCTTGGCTACTGCCAGTTTGAATGAGCGCCTCACGGCCATATGAAACTTTAGCCACACTTAAAAAGTAAAATCTTACTATTTTGAAGGCATCGCCAACACTTGCCAAATTCTCGGCGCTGCTATCCAGTTTCTCAGTGAGTATACTCTTTAACCAAATTTCAGCGTCATTCAATTCACAATTCATATAGACAGTGGACCAGTCGGCGCGTGGCCTATGAATCAAACCATCATCAATGGGATTTAGTGAAAGACAATATTCGGAGCTGAATGACACCCGACCGCCGTTCAATTGGAAACCCTTGTGCAGCGCATGCGACAACCAATAGAGCACTTGGAAGCGATGTAAGCTCATTTGAAGGTTAGCCTTTTTATAATGACGACTGAGTTGTTTTTTACGTGGACGCACATTATTAAATACCGAACCGCGACGTGTTGGACGTGTAACACCTGAAAGTATCAACTTAAGACTTTCGAACCAACGTAAAGTACTGCCGTATAACACCAGGCTAGGTATGTCAATCTCTACTTCCTCGCCATGCTTTGGTTTCGTTTCAAATGAGATCCAAATATTTAAGTTCAGCGAACGAAAGGCGCGAAAAGAGTCGTGTACTTGATTACTGGAATATTCCGGCAACTTATCAGGCGCGCAAGGCATAACGGCATGGTGGTCATTTGGATTAGCCAAACAAACCCAATTTAGCTTAAAAGTTAATTTGAGGTTAGGAAAGTGCAAGAGGCGACAATCATCATAGCGTGAAGCTGTACGAACTGTGATCTGCATTTGCAATCCATTAAAACATATGCTGTGCTGAAAACACTAACTATTGTACTTACATTTAATTCGCCTTTGAACATAATTTTTGCGTTAGTCCAAACAATGCCTGCGTTGTTCCACGTCAACTCCATTTCCTCGGTAGTATTGTATGGATCCAATGAGGCATGTAGTAAAACTGTAAATTGTTTAACAATCATTGTTAAACGCCCATGGAAAAGTAAACGCATTTTATCCCAGAAGGGCAACGGCGGACTTGGATCTTTGGACGGCGCTGAAATTTTTTCAAAACTCAGATTACATTGTGCCATAACCGGCTCCCAACATGGACCGAACGCATAGCTACAAAATTCCAATTCACAATCGAAATCATGATAAAATTTCAATGATGGCATGCTGCGCTGCACCACATCGGTGCCAAAGGGCTCGCCAACTTCTATGAAGACATCACGTTTAGCGCGCTTGGAGGCTGCTTGCTCCGCGCCACATAAATTACCAAATAAGCGCATGGATTTTACATAGAACATGGGTTGTGGAAAATCTCTGTGCCAGGAAATTGTGTTGGAAAAATATAAGAATTTAAAAAAAAGAAAATATTTTAAAAAATATATAAGTAATTATGAATCTTCTCACCTTAACATAAATTTCCATTCAGTGCAACTAATATTTACACTACGACACCAGAGCGTGTTGAACTCAAGGCCCTCCTCCGGCCAAGGGCTTTCACAGTCAATGTCACGCATTATACGTGTCACGTTCTCAGCGCCATGTATTGATGGATCTGCCATTGCCATTATTTCCACATCTGTCATTATCCATGCCAGCAAACGTGTACGCACAGGTCCACTTTCACGAATTTTTTTCGAACGTTGTATATATATTTCGGAATTCTTTTGTACAAGACTCGCATAGAGGCTTTCTATGGTGCTAGCTGGTACCAGGCAACGTTCGGCAATTTTCCTATCGAATATAGCTTTCCGTTTTAAACCTTCCAGATATTCATCCACAAGTAAAACATAATTGTCACGTAACTTAACTTCAAATGGATCATCACTGATCTCCAACAAAAATTCTTTAATCTTTGAAATGGAAACACGTTCAATTTATTAAAAACGAAACTAATATAATAAAAAGTAAGGGAAACATACCTGTATCACCATATCACTTGGTAAGGGTGAATCAGCTGTAAACGGTTTCTTTTTGTAGTTGTGAACCAATTTCAACCATTTAAAATGTGATACGAACTCATTTTGTACAGCGTCATAAAAGTCATGGTCGTAAGGGAATATAGCCTGCATATATAATAAATATTTTATTTTATTTTACTTCATTTTCTTTTATTCTATTTTTTTTTTTTATAATTCGTTTTCTTTTTAATTTTTTTTTTTTTTTCAAATAATTTTCGTCAATTTTTTTTCATCTAGTTTAAATACGCCATACGGTTTACTGTAAAACTCACCTTAAACGCGCCTATTGTCGTTACCCACACTTTGTTCGTGGGCAACATGAAGCCCTCACAATTCACACGCTCCTGCGTCAGCATATCTAAACGTGACAGCGATTGTACGTCTATATCCTTTAAAGTAAATATATGCTGATCATCGATTTTAATAAACAGATTTTCCGCTGATATAAAGTTTCCCTCTTTGTGACTGAAGAAAAGGTTTTCCACAAACCATTGCATTGTATGACGCTCGGAGAGTTTTATTTCAAATACCGTACTTAACTCAGCAGATAATTCAATAATCCATTTACGTTTTATTTGTGGCGCTCGAACTACAACATCATGCTGCGGTAGCGCTACTTCCGTACACAAATCGTTCATATCTCGCGCTAATGTTAATATGTGCATATGCAAATTGGCATTCCATATAGCCTCTGTATTACTTGGAATGTATACTGATACCTTGTTCTCAACTTTTTCATGTTCAATACGTATGGTCTTGCAACTGGCGAAAATGTCTGTGAAATCATTGAGACAAAGCGATGAAGAATTCATTGAACGCATAATAGCCATTTGAAAATCTTCAAATTTGAAACTAGACACTTGCTGCTTGCGCGATAATGATATATCTGAAAAACTTAAAAGCAAACAGGCCTGGTGATGATTGATAAAATAGGCGGTAATGTCTTTGATGCGTGCCGAAATCAGCAAACCACTGCATATTGAATTTGTACCACTAGAATATAAGCGTATTGGACGCTTTTCAACACTACTGCCAGTGGAACTCAAGCCACCATATTGTTTTATGCAATTAACAGACTTTACAATAAATTCAGCAAGGCTCATGCTATATTCCGTACGTAATGTGTGTATAGATACCTCCAGCTTCGTAACGCTAGCATACGAACTCAATTTAACCAAGCTAAGCCCCAAGAAAAATGGTGAACCTGGTGAATGTGATTTCTTCAGATTGTTGGTATCATTTATAGAGTTTCCCAAAGACCACCACAAAGACTCTATCATTAATTCCGTACTCCAGTGACGTTGATTTAAGAGTAAATTCAAAAGTCGATTTCCATACAAAGAGCTGCGCTTCTCATCGATTTGTTCCAATAGAAATCGTGTATGACTGACGCTCATAGCGGCATTTTCATCGTCCAATTTCATTAAAACAGAAACGTTCCAAAATTCAGCACATCCTAGAAGGAATTTGATATCAATATTTAACAATTATTTTCACATTTTCAGAATAACTCATACCTTTCACAACAATGCGTTTTAATATACTCTCGAATACGCTATTATTCGAATATTTGGTCGCCAAAATAAGTGGATCCAATGTATTTTCATTAGAAAATCCTTCTGCATCTAAATGCTCTGGCATTGAACGCTTTTTCAGACTTAACTGCAAAGGCTGTTGACTTGTACGTTGACGTGACAAGAAGTTATTGTGCACCCAATCATATATTTCACAATGATTATATATTATTTGGAATGTTTTAAGCTTAACATATAGATTTAGAATATCGTTTTCTAACTGTAGGAAGAAATATCATTATATTTTGTTTACTATAAATATATGTATGTACAAGCACTTACCACAGAATCAATAGTAAATTGCTCAATAAATAACAGTTTTTCATATTTTGTGTCAATGTCGAGATGTTGTAGTAGAACTTTGGTGAATAACGTTGGGAGTAGTGCATTTTCATTTAGCGATTTTGAGTTAAATTTGCCAGTTATCTAAAAAACAAACACAATTCCCTTAAAATAAACTTGCGTTGATGTATGTAAGTAAATATAATTTACAGATGAAAGTTTTTCAACTTACACTGAACAGCTGTATTTTTGCACTAAAATCATTTTGGGAGTTCTCCTTGACTGCCGAAAAAGTAGCCGCTTTAATTACAAAACTAAAATTTTTCGGTATAATAGGAGAAATCTTCTGATAAGACTCATTACTAAAACTCTTTCGGCGTTGCGAAAGTGAATTAGCCGTACTTATAACTTTGCTCTCCAAATTCTGTTGTGGCTTTGTACGTTGTTTTGCTTCGCTTAGGAAGTCATACAAACTACCATGAATTGTAGAACGAGCATTGTTCATAGCCAATGAGAGTTTCTGAAACATTAAAGTATAATAAAATTTGTAGAAATTTAAATTTATAATAAAAATAAATAATCTCACATCTACAGATAGCGGTCCCTGTGCAAATAGTGTAGCATCCAAAGAAATATCGAAGCTAATCTCGCCCAAGCATGGACGTATCTTATTTAAGTTTTCCAAACTCTGGCGTCGAGATGGACAATGCCTTAACATTTTCGCCTACAACAAAAACAACATAAGTAAATACAGACGCTGTACTTTGTAAGTGATGAAATACCTGTGCATCATTTAATGTCGCATTAACCAATAAAGTTTTGGCATTGTGCACAATACTACCATCTAGATGTAATTCTCTCGCTGTTGCATGTATGAACCAGCCCGGATCGAAATTATTATTCATAAGCACTACAGAGATATTATTTATGTGCATTGCCATAAACTATTAAAAAAAATTATATGAAATAATATAATTATAAAAGAATTATTTTGCTAACCTGTGCAAACGTAAGTATGCTTGGCGGCACTTTAGCTCTCCGGAAATCAGGCATATCTTTTTCTTCTTCCTTTTGACTTTTGTGATACATTCGCTCCGTCTCTCGTAACACCTCAGAGCCATCGCTACTCTGTATATCTTTGTTTATGCGTATATCACGTATATAGATCGATAGTAGCTTTGTTACTTCTGTGTTAAAAAAGCTGCTACGAAGACAAACCTCTTCGATTTGCTGTAAAGAAATGTTATTATCAATATCACACAATCTTTATAAACTGTATAATAGGTGTTTACCACAATAAATCCACTTTTGCTAACGTGTACATTTCGAAGCGCTAGATAACGTAAGCTGATGCCTCCTATGCGCACTTTTACCTTAAATTTTTTAACGAGATACCAACTAATCCCTTGTGGTAGTATCCTATACAATTGGGTGTATTTTTTAATTTATATGTAAAATGTTTGTTGATATGAGAAAATTATTTAAGTAACTTGTAGCCAAGTCTAAGCTTCGTAGTTATTCAATTACTTACCAATATGCCAGTAAGAATAATAACACAATCAAAATAAGTAGTTTTAGCAACATTTTTTACAGCTATTCATATTTTTCTTTTATTCTAGTAATTTTCACAAATATTTACAAAAATTTTGAGAATCGCCCTAAAATTAATACAATCACTTTGTTGACGTTTCTCACCTTATGTATTGAACAGCTGTTT
The DNA here is from genome assembly GCA_030068015.2 of Neoceratitis asiatica. Taxonomy (NCBI): domain Eukaryota; kingdom Metazoa; phylum Arthropoda; class Insecta; order Diptera; family Tephritidae; genus Neoceratitis; species Neoceratitis asiatica. Next base: position 49,707,043 of record CM061526.1, on the reverse strand, counting down.
GAATTGATTTATGTCCAACAAACATGTTCTCGTACAAGGTGCTTAGTTAGTATTGTTACGATCTTGCTGATTAACCTCGATGATTTCCTTAATCTTTCGGGTACGACCTCTGGATTGTTAAATAAAATCGCCAACTTAATTTGCAGTCTCTTTATTTATAAAGACTTAATTAATGTCCGTTTAATTATTCGGTAATTCACAATTCAATTACAATTTACGTTACTATTTACAATCACTTGTATACAACTTTCACAATGTACTGTTTTTATTACTTTACTGTAATGTAATCTCCACGAGTTTAATTCACAACTGATTGCTCTTGCAGTCGAATGTCGTCCTTATATACTTGTTTGCTGCTTGAAAAACGAAACCCCTGTAATAATCGCGTCGTTTACGATAAACCTCTCGCTTACGATAAACCTCTCGCTTACGATAATCCTCGTTCACGATAATCGCTTCGTTTACGATAATCGTCGTTTACGATAACGTGCCAGTTGTCGGCTCCTCTCTTTCATCTGTCATTCGCTTCGCATTTTCACCACACTGCCCTCCACCTAAGTCTGATCGTCCCGATCAGACACATTCGCTGTTCCAAACGCAGCAAGCCTCTCTAGGTGGACCACTTTCATCTTGTTTCTCGGCCTCCCCACAGTTTGTATTCGATACACTACGTCGTTTAGTCGTTTGATTACCTTGTATGGACCTTCCCAATTGCATTGAAGCTTTGGGGACAAACCTCTCTTTCGTTGTGGATTGTACAGCAACACCAAATCTCCATTTTGGAAGCCTTCGGAGTTCATCGCCTTGTCATACCTAGCCTTCATTTTGTCACTCATAATTAGAGTTCGCTGCCTCACAAGAGTATGTATCTCTCTTAATTCTTCCTCGAGAACAGTAGACGCTTCCTTCCCAATTCTTCTCGCATCACCAGTTATTCCAAATTTTAAATCGCTGGGCAACCGAAGTTCACTACCAAACAGTATCCTGGCAGGTGTTTGACCTGTTGTTTCATGCACTGCGGACCGATATCCCATAAGGAAAAGCGGTATGTGTGCATCCCAATCATCTTGATTCTTGTCCACTACTTTCCGCAAGTGCTCTTCCAGGGTCCGATTGAATCGCTCTACCATGCCATCTGATTGAGGATGCAGGGCTGTCGTTCGCGTTTTCCGAATACCAAGTATCTGGCACATCTCTTGGAACACCGCCGCTTCAAAGTTTCTTCCTTGGTCTGATTGCAATTCTATAGGCGCACCGTATCTGGTAACCCAATTGTGAGTGAATGCATCCGCAACTGTTTTCGCTTCCTGGTTTGGAATTGGGTAGACCTCAGGCCATTTACTAAAGTAGTCCATAACCACAAGAACGTATTTGTTTCCTTGTCTGCTCATAGGGAATGGACCGGCTACATCCATGGCAACCCGCTCAAATGGTGCACCTGAGTTATACTGCTTCGTCTGCCCATGGCTTCGTGACTTTGGCCCTTTAGCTGCAATGCACTCCGTGCAATTAGCAATCCACTCAGCGACCGATTGACGACAGCCAACCCAATAGAACCGTTGCTTGATCTTCTCCAGCGTTTTTGTAATGCCTAGATGCCCTCCACTAGGACCATTATGGAATTCCTTAAGAACATCCGGAATTCTTAATCTCGGAACTACTATAAGCTTCCGAGAGCACTGGCCATCTTCACTTTCCCATACTCTATGCAAACAGCCAGATATCAATTCTAAACTGTTCCATTGTGCCCAGTATGCTTTCGCGATGGGACTTTCCGCTGCCATTTGTTCTTTACTTGGCCGTCTGTTCACCTCCAATCCGTGCATTACCAATTCCAAGTCCGGATCTTCTTGCTGACATTTCCTTAAGTGACTTGCCTCCCACTCTTCTGCTGATGTAACTGTCATTAGCCGGACGTCTATTATGTCTTCCTTACCCTCGGCTTTTGAGCAGTGCTTACATTCCAAACTACATGGTCGACGGGACATAGCGTCAGCATTTCCGTGCGTATTACCCTTGCGGTGCTCGATGGTGAAGTCATAACTTTGCAGCCTCTCAATCCACCGTGCAAGCTGCCCTTCGGGATTCTTGAACTGTAGTAGCCACTTCAGCGCTGCATGATCCGTTCTAACGCGAAAATGTTGACCATACAGATATTTGTGGAAGTGTTTAATGCAATCCACCAACGCTAATAGTTCTCTCCGCGTTACGCAGTAGTTCCGCTCTGGTTTGCCAATAGACCGGCTATAGTAGGCAACTATCTTCTCCTTCCCATCAATCACTTGCGAAAGTACCCCTCCTATGCCATAACCACTAGCATCTGTGTCCAGAATAAATGTTGCACCTGGAACCGGGTACGCTAGCATAGGTGCAGTGCATAGTTGTTCTTTTAAAGCTTGGAAAGCATCCTCTTGTTCAGTTTTCCACTCGAAAGATTTATTTTTCCTTGTGAGTTCATGGAGACTATGAGCTACGCTGGCGAAATTCGGAACAAAGCGACGATAGTAAGTACACAGCCCAAGGAAACTTCTTAATTCATGCAAATTTCTGGGTCTCGGCCAATCCTTCACTGCTTCTATTTTTTCCTTCGCAGTACACACGCCCTTCGTGGTTACTTGGTGACCTAAGTAATTCACCTCCTTCTTGAATAAAGAGCACTTCTTAGGACTTAGTTTAAGACCAGCGCCAGCTATTCTCTGGAAAACTTCTTCCAAATTACTCAGATGTTCGTCGAAGCTCTTTCCCAATACGATTTTGTCATCCAGATACACAAAACAGGTCTTCCAGTGTAGTCCTTTGAGCACATGGTCCATTAATCTTTCAAAAGTGGCAGGAGCGTTGCATAACCCAAATGGCATTACCGTAAATTGCCATAGACCGTTGCCGGCACTAAACGCTGTCTTCTCTTTATCTTCTTCACTCACTTCTACTTGCCAATACCCGCTCTTAAGGTCAAGTGTTGAGAACCATTCTGTGCCAGTTAACGAGTCTATTGTATCATCGATCCTGGGCAAAGGATAGCTGTCTTTCTTTGTGACATCATTTAATCTCCGATAGTCCACGCAGAACCGCAACTGGCCATCTTTCTTCTTCACGAGTACCACCGGAGAGCTCCATGGACTTGCCGATGGTTCGATAACATCGCTTTCGCTCATTTCCCTAATTATTTGGCCAACAGCGTCACGTTTGGCTAGTGGAACGCTTCGAGGAGCTTGACGAATTGGTCTTGCGTCACCAGTATCAATGCAATGCTTCACTACGTTGGTCCTGCCTGGTTTGTTGCCATCCTTGTCGAATATGTTGGAGTATTTACGGATCATCTGGCTGGCCTTGTGCTTGTACTTGTCTTCCAACCCTTGCGTCCATGCATTGATATCTTCCTCCATCTCCTTGCTGCCAATAGAGTCGATTCCAGATGAATCATTGCTGTTAATAATGGCTTCTACCTCTTGACATTGCCCTAATACAGTTCCACTAGGAATTTTTACTGATGATCTGAAGTCATTTAATACTCTCACTGGGATGCGTCCATTCTTTCGTGTCTTAGTCAGGGTTTTTCCAATAAGTAAGTCCAGTGTAGAATTTTGTGCTGCTTCGACAACCCACAATTTGTTTGTCCCACAATCTCCATTAATTTTCGCCCAAACAACTGCTTCTGACTTCGGTGGAATCAGTTCACTGCCTTCTAAGACCACTTGTTTGCTGCTGTATGTGGAATCGTAGCCCATGCTTAGTGGTACTTCCATGTTCTTATACTCCATAACCTTGTTATTCAAGTCGATCTTGATACCTTGCTCCATCAAGAAGTCCACTCCTATGATTACCTCATCTACGATCTGCGCGACTATAAAGCTGTGTAACACCGTCACATTCCCTATTGAGACCTCACATGTTACTTCTCCCACCACTTGTGTGTCCTCACCAGTCGCCGTTTTCAATATTGCTTCAGGTAATGGTCTCACTTCTTTAGCGATCAGGTCAGTTCGAATGATGGAGTGTGATGCGCCCGTATCCACTGTTAATTTTCGCGCTCGTCCATCCACATATCCACCAATAGTAATGTTGCTCGTTTTCCTACCAATTTGCGAGACGGAGATTATGGGGCATTCAATTGCAGGAGCCAGCATACGCCCTTTTAGACTGGCTCGTTTTAGTTTAACGACTGGGTAGTTGATGGTTTATCTTCGTCAGCCTTCCGTTTTCGCTGTCCTTCTTGTATGCTGGAACCCGTTTTGCATTCGCGTGCGAAGTGACCAGGCTTTCCACATTTAAAGCATTTCCCAGCCTGATTCTTACCACCAGAACGATTCATTCCTTCTAACGACTTCAGAGTTCTCAATATTTCGGTCATCACATCTGCTGTTTCAACCTCCACTTTATTGACTTTGTATGCTGGTCTGCTTATGAGTGCCGCCGTTTCACGTGTTTGAGCATACGCCACTGTTTCAGCGAATGTTAACTTTGGATTCGCATATGTCTCCCGCTTGGTATAAACGTCTTTTATGCCGCTGATGAATTTTTGTATTTTCACCCGTTCGAGATGCTCACCCGATGCGTCTCCGATGGCTAAATGAGCCAATCTCTCAATTTCCGAGGCATATTCCTGTAGAGATTCGTTGAGTTTTTGGTCGCGCTTTTCTAACTCCATCTGGTAAATTTGTCTTCTGTGTTCGCTACCATATCGTCTTTCCAGGGCTCGCATCAATCCGTCGTAATCATTTCTCTCATAATCAGGTACAGTTTGCAAAAGTTCTGCCGCAGGTCCTTCCAACGCAACGAATAGTGCAGCAGATTTTTCCTCCATGCTCCATTTATTGGTTTCGGCCGTCTTCTCAAACTGGAGCTTGAAGACTTGGAAGGGAATTTTTCCGTCAAACGATGGTGTTTTTACCTTGGGAGCGTTCACTGAAGTGGTTGGACGATTTAACTGCAAATCCCGGAAACGACCTTCCAATGTGTTGACTTTGGCTTCAATTAATTCTTCTATTTTTTCTTGCCGACCGTGCAATTCGTTGACTTTGCTCTCAATTAGATCCTGTCTTTCCTTAAGTTCTGCATTGTCTTTCTCCAGATTTTGCTGTATTTGCGCGATTGTTCCTTCTAATCCATCAAACTTAGGCATCCATCTTTTCTGATATCTTGACATTCATTGCAGAATTACGGGCATCCTGTGCATCCATCTTTTGTGATATCTTGGCATCCTGTGCATCCATCTTTTGTGATATGCTGGCATCGATTTGTGAAATTGCATTCAACAACATGTTCATGTCCATACCGGTAGATGAGCCAGGGGCATTTTCTTGAATCTTACCTGATGGCTGCTCCAACCCCTTCGCAGAATCTTCTTCTTTGTCAATGTCCTTCAAGGATACATCTTCATCCGCGCGGCGGAATTCGTACTGGTTCAAGTCGATGCCTTCGACTTCCATTGCTTCTCGCAGTCTCGATTGCAGCTCTGCCTTATTTCCAGTTGTAGACGATCCTCGCTTCGCCAACTCCTTCTTGAGAAGAGGTATCGTCAAATCTTGAATCTTCACCATTTTTCAATAATTATCCTTTGGAATTTATTTAACAATCCCACTTCTGACACCAATTGTTACGATCTTGCTGATTAACCTCGATGATTTCCTTAATCTTTCGGGTACGACCTCTGGATTGTTAAATAAAATCGCCAACTTAATTTGCAGTCTCTTTATTTATAAAGACTTAATTAATGTCCTTTTAATTATTCGGTAATTCACAATTCAATTACAATTTACGTTACTATTTACAATCACTTGTATACAACTTTCACAATGTACTGTTTTTATTACTTTACTGTAATGTAATCTCCACGAGTTTAATTCACAACTGATTGCTCTTGCAGTCGAATGTCGTCCTTATATACTTGTTTGCTGCTTGAAAAACGAAACCCCTGTAATAATCGCGTCGTTTACGATAAACCTCTCGCTTACGATAAACCTCTCGCTTACGATAATCCTCGTTTACGATAATCGCTTCGTTTACGATAATCGTCGTTTACGATAATCGCCTCGTTTACGCTCTAGAACGTGCCAGTTGTCGGCTCCTCTCTTTCATCTGTCATTCGCTTCGCATTTTCGCCACAGTATTTACAAAAAAATGAGAAAACTGTAATAATGCCACAAGAAAATAAATGAACGAATCCGGCAAGAAGTAAAATCTCTTAAAAAAATGTTACGATTTTGCTGATTCAAACACGATGAATTCCCAAATACTTCGGGTACGATCCCTGGATTGTTAAATAAAAGTCACCAACTTTATTTTCAGTAATTCACAATTCAATTACAATTCACTTCACTATTTACAATTAGATGAATTACAAATTTCACAATGTACTCTTTCTTATTACTCCAATGTAATGTAATCACCAACGCGTTTACTTTACGACTTATTCACTTACTTCCCCCTCTGCAGTTGTGTGTCGCCCTTATATACAGCTCGGTTGTTCGCAACCAAACGCCTGTAATAATCGAATCTTTCTCTTTACGAATGTTCTCGATTTACGCTTTAAAATATTGGGGCAAAAATGCGAAGCGAATGTCAGATGAAAGAGAGAAGCCGATAGCTGGCATGTTCGAGAACATTCGTTATCGAGAACGATTCGACTATTCTAGGCGGTTGGTTCAGACAAGTACATAAGGGCGCCACACGGCTGCTGGGTTAAGTAAAGTAAACGCGTTGGTGATTACATTACAGTGAAGTAATAAAAATAGAACATTGTACAAGTTGTAATACAAGTGATTGTAAACAGTGAAGTGAATTGTAAATTGAATTGTGAATTACTGAGTAATAAAAGGACATTAAATAAATTATTTATAAATAAAGAAACTGCAAATCAAGTTGGTGACTTTGATGTTGAATCAGCAAAATCGTAACAATTGGTGTCAGAAGTGGGATTGTTAAATAAATCCCAAATGATAATAATTGAAAAATGGTATAGATTAAAAGAGAGGCAACTGGAAATAGGGCAGAGCTGCAATCGAGACTGCGAGAAGCAATGGAAGTCGAAGGCATCGACTTGAGCCAATACGAATTCCGTCGCGAGGATAAAGGTATATCGTTGGAGGATATTGACAAGGAAGAGGCTAGTGATTCTGCGAAGGAGTTGGAGCCGACATCAAGTAAGATTCAACAAAGGACTCCTGGCTCATCTACGGGTATTGACATGAACATGTTATTGGCTGCAATTTCACAAAACATGTCTGAAATGAACGCCAGTATTTCACAAAAGTTGGATGCACAGGATGCTCGTAAATCACAAAATGTGTCTGCAATGAACGCCACCATATCACAAAAGTTGGATGCAAAAATGCTTGAACAAAGGGAGCAGATATCATCCTTAGAAGCAACAATCGCGCAAATACAGCAAAATCTGGTGAGAGACAATGCGGAACTTGAGGAAAGACAGGATCAAATCAAGGAGCGACAAGACAAAATAGAGGAGCTAATTGAGACCAAAGTAAACAAATTGGAAGGTCGGCAAGATAAAATAGAGGAGCTAATTAAGACCAAAATCAACGAGGTCGAACGTCGTGTCCGAGATTTGCAGTTGAATCGTCCAGCACAGCTCCTTTCCAGATTTTCAAGCTCCAGTTCGAGAATGCGGCTGAGTTAAATAATAGGACCATCGAGGAAAAATTCGCTGCGCTATTTGTTGCGTTGAAGGTACCTGAAGCGCTCACTATTTCCGAATATGAGAAGGATAACTATGGCGCAGTAATGCGAGCCCTGGAAAGACGATAATGTAGCGAGAACAGGAGGCAAATTTAGCAGATGGAGCTGGAATAGCGTGACCAAAAACACAATGAATCTCTGCAGGAATATGCTTTTGAAATCGAGAGATTGGCTCTGAAACTAACAAGAATTTATTTGAAAACATTCTTGTTCGCAGTTTTTTGGCAAATAAGAGAGAGATAAATTCGGGGTTCAAAACTTATTCAGCGGTAAGGTACGCTTCTCGAAAGATATGACTAAATCCAGTAATTTTCGCGACAGGCGGGTCTCTATGCCAGACCCACAATAACAAAAACGAATGCGAGAAGAATGTTGAGCTTTGGTTAAACTGCATCACATTCAGCTGTTGTGTAGTCACGAAAACATGTATAAAAGTTATTAAAAGATATTGAGGTATTGAGATATTGAGATACAAAGATATCAGGTTCATCAAAAGTTCTTCAAATTTGGTGGTATTTTATGGAACGGACCTGTGTTTTTTCAAATTGAAAACAAACGATGTGGTATCACCACCGAAAAACTTTTATTATTGAGAGCTGCCATATTTACGGAAGATGTATTTTTATATGTGAAGAAATTTCAGTTTAATAGAAATATTTGTATATTTGTCAGAAATTTGCAATGTTTTTGCAAATTATATTATTTAATTTTGTTGAGTCCTTAATTTTTCTTTTTGATACATAGATTAACAAGTTTATTAACCCAGAGGGAGTGTCATTCAAACCCCAATTTGAAAATCTTTGATTTCATATATCTTTCGATTAATATGGCATCTCAAAGTTATGTGATTGTGCCTTTGCGTTGACGAAAAACGAAGGGATTTTACAATATCTTTTTACGGATAGAAAAGAATAATTTATCAAAAATTTGGAAAAGTGCTAGTGCACAAAATAAGTAACATATTTCCTCCCTTTCTGAACATAAAGTAGTGAACGTAAATACTGCACACGCCGCCTTTGGAAATGTTGCTGACCTATGCATAAGTCTAAGCTGTCTGTCAATCGCTGGCGTCCCGAAGAGTAGTAGAAAAAATAACAAAATTTCTTCATCAATAGTAAAAAAAGAAAGACCTTGCAAAAATAGCAAAAGCGGTACCTACTCTTTTCATAATTTGACTACAGTTAGCAGAAATTGAAAATATTTAATACAAAAATTAATTCAGATTTTATATTGTGTAAAAGGAATACTTGGTTTTCCTTCTCCTTCCATCATCCTGAACGTGTAAAAAGATCAACATATATCTCGATATTTAAACTTGAGGATTTTTTCGTGAATTTTCCCTGTCAAAGTAGCTGCAGGTATAGGAGTAGTAAATGCATATTTCCAGCATGTAAATATGTTTCCATTGTAGGTGCTGTGCTTTTGAATTGTCAATTTATCCACTTTGGTAGACACTGATTGGGTAAATGTAAAGTTCTTTTCACAAATTTTGTATATCTTGAATAATAAATTAAAACAGCATGATAATACAGGAGCCTGTGCAGGTAAAAACAAATTATTTACTCTATAATATGTCAGTAATTAATTTATTAACATTTCATTTTACTGCAGGCCGCCATTTGGCATTGTCTAAATTTTTACGACTTCAAAGATGCCGTTTTCCTATCTGAACGCCTTTGTTGTGAAGGTATGCAATACTTTAAAATTAGACAAATCCTTATTTCTAATTGTTATCTTATTTCAGTTGAAACGGACGAAACAATTTTTCTCCTCGCTACTAGTTACTACAGATCGAATCTGATACATCAATCATATTGGCTATTAAAAGAAAAAGCACGTCGTTCACCGCATTGTCGATTTTTACAAGCGAAATGTGCTTATCAGCTGAAAAAATATGCCGAATCTGAATGTGTGCTGGTCAATGGTGGTTTCGGTGATATAAAAAATTTAGAAAATATAGCGAAAGAATTTGGAGAAATCGCATGTTTTGTACTGCAATTAATAGCACAGATTTGTGTAAAAACAGAAAGAAGTAAAATTGCAGCAGAAGCTCTTCGGCGAGCCTTAAAACTAAATCCGTTTATGTGGCAAACATTTTCTGATCTATGTCACATGGGCGAATATATTGATCCTGCGGTGACCTTTCAAATCTCCAATACAGATATCTTTAATACATGTCAAGGTAGTGCAAACACTAATTCAATGGTTTTATGCGGTAACGCAGGACAAAATATAATGCTAAACGATAGCAGTAGTCAGTATTTAAGTAGCATTGGTAATAATCATCCCTCTTCGGATATCCTAATGAATAGCATAAATAATAGTTCAAATTACATACTTTGCACACCAGTTGAGCAACAATTGCCATCGCAACAACAACCAAACGTCATAACACTCCAGAATCTTATTACACCAAATAATAATGGTAGCAATTTGAATAATTCTATGTCGATGTTACGAGGTATGAACACAACAGGTGTATCTGTTGGCAACAGTTTACAAAACTGTGGAATGATGGTGCTGGAAGACACACCAGTTGGTTATACCACTGGCAATACAACTGAACAAACCGGTTTAAATGCTGTGCAAAATATGGATGTTGGTGCTGGTACCCCATTTCGTAGACAATTCAAATATCTCTCTGCAATCTCACCAGCAACTCCTAGTTTTGGTATATTACCCATACATAGTCCAGCCTGTGGTGATTCCTCGTTCGTCGGTAGTGGTAATGTCCAAACGAATGTAAGTGTGCTAAATACGCCCTCGCCACAAACATTGATGGAAGCCAATCAAGAGCCTAAAATAATTGGAAAGAAAATTAAAAGTCATGTTGGTAGTCTTATAAATAGAAAAGAAGGTGGATCGGCAACAAATAAGCCCGCCGTTTTCACGCAAACGGGTAATGTTACACCACGTACACCCAACAATCAAGTTGGTGTTTCATCAGGTACGCATGAGAAGTTTTAATATTTAATATTTAAATATATTTACCTATTTTTCTTATTGCATTATCAGGCTCGCTTATTCCCAACGCAGCTGTAAGACGTAGTTCTCGTTTGTTCAGTAATAGCGCCTACTCCGTGAAGGAAAACAACAAATCTCCGAATATTACAAGTAACAAATTTGCACTGCCACGATCTCCACCTCGAAAAACCAAGTCACGTATGCCAAAAATTTCGTTGAATAACGAACTGATCGAAGATAAAAGTGCTAATATAAATTCAGATAAATTGAATGAAAAGAGCATACGCAAAGATAAAGAGAAGATTGAGACAATAACATCTGCAACCGGTCACAATCGTTCCATCGAAGACACCAAAGTTTTATTAAATAATAGTTTAAATAACGCACACACAATGGCACATCATGTGCTCACCCTAAAAAAGCAGTCGGCCGATGGTCTAATGTCATTACTGCGAGACTTGGGTGAAGGCTTTAAACTATTAACGCTTTATCAATGTAAAGCAGCCATCAAACATTTTGAAACAAAAATACCAAAACATCACTTGTGCTCTAGTTGGGTACAATCTCTTATTGGGCTGGCACACTATGAGCTGCGTGCATATGAATCTGCGCTCTCTGTTTTTAAAGACATACACGAAGCGGAACCTTATCGCTTAGACTATATGGAGATATACTCATCGTCCCTTTGGCATTTGCAAAAAGAAGTAGATCTATCAGCACTAGCACAAGATTTGATAAATCAAGATAAGACTTCACCTATTACATGGTGTGTGGCTGGAAATTGCTTTTCATTGCATAAAGAGCACGAGACGGCAATTAAGTTCTTCAAACGCGCCGTACAGGTAGAACCCGATTTCGTTTACAGCTACACACTATTGGGCCATGAGCTTGTACTCACTGAAGAATTGGATAAGGCAGCTGATTATTTCCACGCCGCAGTAGCACGCGATCCACGACACTATAATGCATGGTTTGGCATGGGTACTATATATTCGAAACAAGAAAAATACGAATTGGCTGAATTGTATTATATCAAAGCATTGAAAATTAATCCACAAAACTCGGTAATCTTGGTACATATTGGTGCTATGCAATATTTCATGCAGAAGAAGGAGCAAGCGTTACAGACATTAAACACCGCAGCAATGCTAGACCCGAAAAATCCATTGGCGCGTTTCCATCGTGGTTCAATTTATTTTTCATTGGGAAAACATCAAGAAGCTCTACGTGAACTCGAAGAACTGAAAGAGGTGGTACCAAAAGAGTCAGTAGTATTTTATTTAATCGGAAAGATCCATAAAGCGTTGGGAAATGTAGACTCCGCACTTATGCACTTCAGCTGGGCTACTGACCTCGATCCGAAGGGTGCAAACAATCAGCTTAGAGATGCTTTCGATTCAGCTGTGGTGCCGATGTTTAGTCCCACTAGAAATGATCAGAGCGTAGACGCAGATCAGGAGCCGATATCCGATCGTTCCGATGACTCTACGCAGGCACAACAGGACATAAATTATGATAGCGATGCTTACTAAGATAATAGAGGAGCAAATTTATGTTTTGTCAAGTGCACTTTTCCTAGTGCAAGGCGTATTCAACAACAAATTTGGTGAAAACAATTGATTTGTTTATGCTTATGTGTGTGTGTATGTAATATTAAGTGAGCGCTGTTTCGGTTTCTCCATTGACCGAGATGTAACGAATAACGTAAAAAGACGGAAAATAAAATAAAATTTATGATTCAAATTTGTCCCCAACAAAAACGTATAAAGATTAAATATTCACTAAAATCAAAACTTTGCTAAACGAAGGAAAAGTTAAATTGAGAAAAGGCCAGCGGAAATACAGTAATCTACTCTAAGCAGAATAGAAAGCTGTAGTTCTGAAAAGCATTATTTATACATATATACATAAACATAACTGGTGTAGTATCGTATTAAGTATATTTCAAAATTATTTAAACTTTGACAATTGGTTGGGTAAAGAGCCTTAAGGGTTTGCAAGACTTGAACGTCATTCACTGGGCTCTACTCTACATTTTCCAAACGGAGCAATGGTATTTAAATATTGATCTTTTAAAATTATAATTTTCGTATGCTAAAAATTTGAAATTGCCTTTACTTCTGATCCATAAAAGCATACTTAATATTATGCAATATTAGTTTATTAAACAAGTTTCATTCATTCTTTCAAAGAATTTGTAAATATTGCTAGTTTACAATTTATACATTTAAAGAATATTTCATTTTTACGCCTACCTAATATTAAAAAAAAATACATTTAATTATAAGTCGTTACCGCTGATGGAATAATTAATTTAAGTATAGAAATTCGAGAGAAAAAATATTACCTTTAAATAGCATACAAGTTAATAAGTTGATCTGATTGTCTTAAAAAGTCGAAAAACGGGGACTGGTTGGTGTTTCAAATTAAATTAAATTAAGGCCAAGATCGAACAGAAACGGTAAGCTAAAGTGTGTTCTTCGAGATAATAAATGGCATAACTATAAATTAATAAATATATATTTCGTAGATTTTTTTCTATCTTCGTCGTATGTACATATATTTCATTAATAATTGATACAAAACTCTACAAAACTATGACATGAGTACAAAAATTGATTTAAAAATTAAGGCACGCAAACAGGACTACTCCCAATTTGACAATCTTGCAAATGAAATGAAAAGGGCATATTCCAGGCTAAACTGATAAAATTATGACACTGGTAGATAGTTACCGAAGAAAGGCTTCAGGAGCTCTATTGCAAGTAGACTTCCTTAGATAACAGTTATGAGGACACTCACTTATTTCCGACTCAGCTTATCCTTGATCATGAATCATGATCAAGAAGCGGATTATTTTTTGCTTTCTGTATAAGATCATAAACCATGGATCGCCATAGAATTAAGTATATGTCAAATTAAAATTCTGCTCTCAGATAAAGTTAATCGATGACATTGTGTTCGTGTAACTGGTGCCGGAGCAAAAAACAGGCATTTGGATGGGTTCGACCGAAGTGGGTTTTATCGGATATGCATAAAGGTGCTTAGTTACATGAAGGAAATGCAATTGTGGTGTTTTAAACCCCGCTAGTCAAGAGCCAAAGCTGCTGCGATGGCCGTTGTGGAAAGGGTGCGTTTCTGGCTTCGTGTATATTTATTAAACTTAGACGAACGTATAGGGGCCATGTGTGGAAGTTCACGGTTATGAAGAAAATTTTTGACTGCCATTCACCTGGGAGTGGCCAGAAACGATTCTTACAGCTCACGACTTTCCGCCTTAGAACAAGTATCCTGCTGTTGTTGTTGTTGTTGTTGTTGTTGTTGTTGTTGTTGTAGCGGCAAGCCCAGTCCCGTTTAGGGTCAGGCAAGTTTAGTTTTAGTCATGGAGGTCATCTAACGGGAGGCCCAGGAAACGTGCTGTTTCGACGGGATCGGACCAAAAGGAGAGAGGTGTTAGATGAGTCGGGTTAAGTGGCATGCAAAGAGGTGGTTAGTTTCGTGCGGAGATTCTTTGCATGTGGACATGTGTTAGATACGTCAGGGTTGAGTCTGGATAGGTAGGAGTTGAGCCTGCTACAATATCCAGACCTTAATTGTGCCAGGGTTACGCGGGTCTCACGAGGCAACTCGAGCTCTTGTTCTGCGATGGGTGGTGGTTTGACTCCAAGAACACCATTCACTGGAAGAGAGTTCAAGAAGGTGTTGACGGACTCTCGGTGAATGGTGTTGATGGCCTGTCTGTACGCCGTCCTGTCCAGCGGGTCTTATCTGTGGTGCTGTATGTCGTCCCGGTAGTCAAGTACTCCCTTCCTGATGTGCCTAGGTGGTGGCTCGGCTTCCAGTAGGTGCCTATTTGGATGATCCATGCGGTAGCATCCCAGTAGGTACTGCTTACACAGCATAACATTATGCTCCTTTACTGGGAACAGATGTTTCACTGTGTAATAAGGGCGGTGTTTTGACAGGTCTGTAGCTTCTTCAACTGCGTCGCGCTAGTCCCCGGCGTCCAAATCGGCGCAGCATAGTTCACGACCGCCCAGATCAACGAGACGCCCTCTGGTGGTGGAGGAAGCCTCGAGATGTAGAAATGGCCAGATCAACGAGACGCCCTCTGGTGGTGGAGGAAGCCTCGAGATGTGGAAATTAAACAGCAATGGAGAGAGGACACCACCCTGTGGAACCCCTTGTTTAATTTTCCGTAGCTTAGATGTTTGACCTCGAAACCCGACCGATGATCGTCGACCACTCAGGTAATTCATGGTCCACCTCTTCAACCTAGGCGGTAATGAGGAATCCTCAATGTCCGTTAGTAGCACTGAATGGTTTACCGTGTGGAAAGCATTCGACAGGTCCAGTGCTACTAAGACCGTTCGCACACAGGGTTGATTTTGGTTGAGGCCATGAATTATCTGATCGTTTATGGTGTTAAGTGCAGTTGTGGTGCTGTGCACTTTTCGGAAGCCATGCTGATGTATAGCTGGGCTCAGATGGTGTGTGAGAGACGGGAGCAGCAAGGCCTAAATTGTCTTCGCTACTGGGGAAAGGAGATATATCGGACGATATGATTCTCCTTTATTTGCGGGTTTCCCCGGCTTTAGTAGCGGGACCACTATACCCAGTTTCCACACGTCGGGTATAGTTAGGGTGGTCAGGGACAGATTGAGAAGCTTGGTGAGATATTCTGCTTCCGCTGGGCCCAAATGTTTTAACATCAGCATACTTATTCCGTCGCGGCCGATGGATTTGGAGGCTTTCGCCTTCCCGATAACCCCCTGACCCTCTTCCCTGGAGAAATCAAGCGTCGCGCTGGTGTTTGGCAGTTTTCGCAGACGGCGGGTTACTCGTCGTTTCGTTTTGTCGACCGAATGGTGCAGTGTCAAAAGCTGGCTAAAATAGCTCGCACACCTTTTCGGGTCCGACGAGGCGTGATCACCGCATGAAATTTCCACCCGTCTTTTCTGCAGGGAGGACGTTGGTGGGAGTGGGGAGAGCACTGAAGGCTTTCTCAGTAAATTCCGTAAAGCCGGGCCAGTTAGCTTTGTTAAAGTTAATAAATGTCTGGTGCTCCACGGAAACGAAGTCGGGAGACCCGTCAGTCGAGATGATTATGGGCAAATGGTCTGATGCGAGTGTCAGCATCGCCAATCTATGCAGTTTATCAGACCAGCGCTAGCTATTGTTATATCAGACGAGCTATGGCAGTTGCTCATAATCCTGGTAGGAGCTTCATCGTTCATTGTGCAGAATGTCGAATCGTCTATCTGTTCCGCCAGCTCCATTCCTCGACGTGATCGTGATGCGCGTTAAAGTCGCCTCTGAGTAGCGCACCTATATCAGGACGGTATCCAACTGGGCAACTTATAACGGGAGGAATGTATATATTAAATATTTCGAGCTCGACACCGCCTGACCGGATAGCTATGCCCTGACATTCTAGCGTAGTATCCCTGCGGTCGATGTCGCCGTCGATAAGACGATACTGCACGGTGTTGTGTAAAATGAAGGCCAAGCCTCCACCATGATCTCGTTCGCAATCCTTTCTTATAATATAATAGTCAGCCCTCAGTCAGAGCGGGCGCTCAGTTTAGTCTCTTGGATCGCAGCTATTGGCAGGCGTTCACGGCTCATGAAGTCGACTATCTCGTCGATCTTTCCTTGGAGTCCGTTGCAGTTAAATTGTACGATTCTAAAGTGTCTCGGGAGAACGTTCGTAACATGGGGCGTGAGGAAGTTGTGCGTGGGTCTTAACTGTTGCAGCTGTGTACCCCGCTGTGGTGGTTGCCGCACATTGGTGGTAGTTGGCGGCTGCGTAGTATTTACAGGCAGGGGGCAGACTCCTACAGCATGAGGCAACGAATGCACTACTCCACTCACGAGTGGTGCGCAGACCAGAGCACGACCGAAAGTGGCACCAGCCAGTGCATGAGTTGCATTTGACTGATGTCAGATTCCGCCGTACTGTGGTCCGACACACGGAACAGACTGTGCGAGGTACTAAGAGCTGCTGATTAGCCCCGCATGGGATGTGGAGCTGGATGGGGGTGGGGGAGGGTTGGGGTAAGATGATTGGGAGTCATGCTGCGGGGAGCTCCGAATGGCCGTGGAGGCCTGGGGGAGTTACCCAAAGTGGATAAGTGTGCAGAAGGCACTGCCGTATGGGCCAGAGGCACAGCTGGACGCTGGCAGCATGGGGCCACGTAACTCGTGGTCCACTCCCTATATGTCTTAAGGCCTGAACAGGCCTAGTTTGATGTTCTCTTAAGAATAAACACTGACGTCACCCCATCCAAGAAATTCGATAGACGGAACAAGGACGAAAGAAGGTGAAGCGGAATTTTGATGTTGGGGTTCTGGCGGGGGAGAGACTCTGTCGCCGAGTCCTAGCATTCACCCCGGAGGATGAACGTCTAGCCACAATCAGCATCAAAGCAAAGTTCCTCAACATATCCTGATTTGTGCCCACGCCCTGATGGAAGAAAAAAACGATGTGACCAAATATGCTTCTATGAGCGCTGCCCCCGCCACGATCTTAAAATTGTAATAGACGATTTTAACGCCGAGTGGGCAAAAAAGTTAATTTTGGAGCAAGGGTCGGAAAATAAAGCCTTTACGACGAAACATCTCCAAACGGCTTCGACGGGGCCCGAAATATGGTTGTCTTTATTACTAAATTCCAGCACACGAAAACTCATCAAACTATATGTAACCAAATCGGTCATGTTGTGATCGACGGGAGACAAGTCTTCAGTGTGCTAGGTGTGCATACGTTCTTAGGACCTCACATGGACTCGGATCACTATCTTGTCGCAGAGAAGATAAGCACAGCAGACAGCCAGCAGGGTTCATACTCGACTTGCACAGCTACTCTCTGAGTGCACTCATCAGCACCTCGCTATAAGGAACTGTGAAACGGAATATCAAACTCCCTACGTACCGCCGCTACGAAAACAATTGGTTTTCAATAGTGTCAGAAAAAGAGCTGGTACCATGAGGAATGTCGAACTGCACAACTCGTGCGGGGAGGGACTAGGTTAATGCTCAAAAATTCTATGAAAGGTTGTGGTGACTTACAGAATGTTTCAAGACCGGAGCATACTCATTCATGTAGAGACCAAGGAGATAATCTGATGACAGATGTTCAGATCATACTTAGTGTATGGAGGAAACACTTCTCTAGCCTGCTGAATGGCAGTGAAAGTGAAACACCCGGAGATGGCAAGCACGAAACATCAAACGATGATGATAATGAAGTCCGAATAGCGACTGCCCGCCTAAAGAATAACAAAGCGGCGGTGGGACGAAAGCATTCCCGACGAATGTGAGTGCTTTTCCCAACCCAAACAATAAGGGTAACACTACGGTATGCGCCAATTACCGTAGGATGAGCTTTCTCAATATAAGGAGCATAGAAGGTGCTATCCAGCGAATTGTGTAAAAGTTGAAGCCCACCGTCAATAATCTGATTATACTTTATTATCAACCGTTAACCACCATTAAAGAGGTACACCATGCGAGGAACCTTGGAGAATACCCGAGAAAAAAGAATTGCTACACATCACCTTTTCATCGATTTTAAGACTGCCTTCCATAGCACAATATGGATATAATTCTACGCAGCAGTCAGTAATTGGGAAGGACCTCTCTCATTAAATAGACCAGATACAATAAAGTTCAGCTTTCTCCAGGTTAGACAAAGAGGGCAAAACGAAATATCTCCTGTCATCAAATAAACAGTCAACGCTTTCGCGGCTCGACTCCTATGACACTGTAGTCGAAGTCGTAGATATTTTCGTCTATATAGGAACCAGCATTAACAACACCAACAATGTCAGCGACGAAATCCACCGCAGAATCACTCTTGCCAACAGGTGCTACTTTGGACTGAGTAGGCAATTGAAAAGTAAAGTTCCTCTCGACGTACCAAAATCAAGCTCTACAAGTCGCGATTATTGCTGTGCTGATGATGGTGTAGAAGTTTGAACGATGTTGAAATCCATTAGTTGGCTTTAGGAGGGTTTGAGATAAAAGTTTTGCGGAACATTTATGGTCCTTTGTGCGTTGGCAACAACGGATACCGTAAACGGTGAAACGATGAGGTGTGCAATTTATATGGCGATATTGATATAGCTCAGTGAATTAAGAGACGGCGGCTACGCTGACTAGGTCATGTCGTCCAAAGTATTCGATGGATTACCCGCTGGGAGAAGCATAGAATGAGGAAGACCTCAACTCTGTTAGAAGAATCAGGTGGAGAGCGACCTGGTTTTACTCGGAAAAGAAGAAGAAGAAGGATATGCAAGTACTTGAATCCAGTTAAAAAGTGGTATTATATAAATTTTACCGTTGATTTCCTTATTCTACCTTAATAATGCATGAAAAATTAACTTCTAGAAATCCGAGCTCATCACTACGTCCAAACTGTAAAAATAATCCAAACTTCGAATTCCAATTGATTGTTTTTTTTTTAATTTACTGAAATAATTCATCTTCTTGGTTAGAAAAATCGTATCCACCCGCAGTTTTGAAGACTTTATCCGACCTCCCCCGAATCTTTCTTTCTTTCTCCTATTATTTTCATACATACAAGTAAATAAGAAAAATTTATTTTGTATCTATGTATAGCATTTTTATATGCTGTTATACCAACTTTAAACTGTAACGGTCATCTGAAATTAAAAATCATTCTTCAATTTAAGCTGTTGATTCTTTATTATCAAATTGTTTTTCTTTATCTTCTTCAGGTTGAAAAGCAAACGCAACTTTCTTCAAAGTTTCTGTATCCAATTTCATTATTTTCTCAATTAAATCATGTAGATAATCGTATTCAACATTTAACACAAATGCTAAGGTTTGTAGATGTAAACTTCGCATTCGGTAAACTACCTTATCCAATTTTAAAACATCTCTTATGTCATCACATCCAAATACTTCCCGTAATGACTCTGGTAGAGAAAGTGTAGATGTCGACGATTCATAATCAAGAGGTTCGCTTAATTCCGGTGTGGGAAAATGTATATCTGGTTGAGCAATTGTATTCCAAGTTGGAACAGTCGGTAATTGTTGTGGATAATTGAATCCACTCGTAACTGTGTAGTTTTGATCAGCAAAATGTGTTGGGTAGACTGGTGGTAATAGTGAATTATTGTTTAAATTCATTCTTGGAATGTTATTGTTATAGTAAGAAAATCCATTATTTTGAAGATTTGGTCCAGGTTGTAGCATAACATTTCTTAAGGGGTTCAAATAATTATCAACAGGTATTATAGGCGGCTTTATTTCGACATTGTTTGTAGTAGACGCAAGTCGGCTTCTTTTGCATTGTTGTCTATTTCTTGTTTGGATAGCGCCTCTTTTTCTTCCTCTTCTTGCAGTTGTCGTAGTAGACGACCTCGGGGTGGGACATCTAAATCCAAGTACATTAAAATAAATATATACATTGGATTGTATAATATATGTACATCTGTATTGTACTTATTTGTAACATAGTTCTACATATTCACATTCAATACAAGTATATAGTATTCCTTCTTACCCTTGAGTTTGCGGCTGTATTGAAATTAAATCGTTTACATTATGGAATACTTTTCTCTCATTACCCTTTTTGGGGCCATCTTGTCGGGTATTGTTAACAACAACTGTGCTTTGATCCTCACTTGCTTCTTTAGTCAAATGAGTTAAGACAGTTTCGGTTTTGTTACTTCCGTTTTCTACAATTTCCTTTTCTTGTTTTTGATTTTCTGGTTTGTTATTCCGATTTTCAGGAAGAGGAATGTTATTATCCATAGAGAGTTTATCTTTAGCAGCATTATTTTTCATAAGCCGTTGTGATCGACGCATTTAAGATAATTTTATTTATTTCAAATTAAATAAATTAACTGAGGAAAATGTTCTACTTTCGTTATGTACCGTCTATCCATTTAAAAGTTATCTGACTAATGCAAAGTTCACACGATTATCTATTTTACGACGAAAAGATTAAGGCCATGGCAGAGAACGTATATAGTACAAGAAGCGACAAATAACGTATATACTGTTACGATCTTGCTGAATCAACGTCGATGATTTCCCAAATCCTTCGGGTACGATCTCTGGATTGTTAAATAAAAATCGCCAACTTAATTTGCAGTCTCTTTATTTATAAAGACTTTATTTAATGTCCTTTTATTATTCAGTAATTCACAATTCAATTACAATTTACTTTACTATTTACAATCACTTGTATACAACTTTCACAATGTACTGTTTTTATTACTTTACTGTAATGTAATCTCCAACGCGCTTACTTCACGACTGATTACTGACTGACTTCTCTACAGTCGTGTGTCGCCCTTATATATTTGTTTGTTACTTGAAAACGAAACCCTGGAATAATCGCGCCGTTACGATAATCGTCTTGTTACGACAATCGTCTCGTTTTACGCTCTAGAAAATGCCAGTTGTCGGCTCCTCTCTTTCATCTGACATGCGCTTCGCATTTTCACCATAACCCATTTTCAGTTTCCTCCTCACACTCTTCTTTTGGAGGGGAA
This sequence comes from Neoceratitis asiatica, assembly GCA_030068015.2. Taxonomy (NCBI): domain Eukaryota; kingdom Metazoa; phylum Arthropoda; class Insecta; order Diptera; family Tephritidae; genus Neoceratitis; species Neoceratitis asiatica. Next base: position 49,685,855 of record CM061526.1, on the reverse strand, counting down.
ATATACAAGCGAATTCGCCATGAAGCAAAAGGTCAATTGCATGAGAAATAGAATAAACCGTGTGAGTGGTGCTATGGAACATATACGTTCTTTGTTCCGGTGCAAAGAAAAGTGTGAGGCAAGCCACTTAAGAAAATGTCAGCAAGAAGACCCAGACTTGGAACTGGTAATGCACGTATTGGAGGTGAACAGACGGCCAAGTAAAGAACAAATGGCAGTGGAAAGTCCAATCGTTAAGGCATACTGGGCCCAATGGAGCAGTTTAGAATTGATATCTGGCTGTTTGCATAGAGTATGGGAAAGTGAAGATGGCCAGTGCTCTATTAGGCTAATAGTAGTTCCGAGGTTAAGAATTCCGGATATTCTTAAGGAATTCCACAATGGTCCTAGTGAAGAGCATCTGGGCGTTAAGAAAATGCTGGAGAAGATCAAGCAGCGGTTCTATTGGATTGGTTGTCATCAATCGATTGCTGAGTGGATTGCTAACTGCAAGGAGTGCATAGCAACCAAAGGGTCAAAATCACGAAGCCATTACAAATTGAAGGCCAGGTATGACAAAGCGATGAACTCTGAAGGCTTCCAAAGTGGAGATTTGGTGTTGCTGTGCAGTCCACAATTGAAGAGGGTTTTTTCCTTAAAACTTCAATGCGGTTGGAATGGTCCATATAAGGTAATCAAACGGCCAAACGACGTAGTGTATCGAATCTTATCTTGCTGCGTTTGGAACAGCGAATGTGTCTGATCGGGACGATCAGACCTAGGTGGAGGGCAGTGTGGCGAAAATGCGAAGCGAATGTCAGATGAAAGAGAGAAGCTGATAGCTGCCATGTTTTAGAGCGTGGATCGAGAACAATCGTAAAGAGAAAGATTCGATTATTCTAGGCGGTTGGTTGCGAACAACCGAGTTGTATATAAGGGCGTCACACTACTGCAGAGAGTGAGTAGTGAATCAGTCGTAAAGTAAACGCGTTGGTAATAACATTACAGTAAAGTAATAAAAACAGTACATTGTGAAAGTTGTATACAAGCGATTGTAAATAGTAAATTGTACTGTAATTGAATTGTGAATTACTGAGTAATAAAAGGACATTAAATAAGTTTTTATAAATAAAGAGACTGCAAATTAAGTTGGCGATTTTATTTAACAATCCAGAGATCGTACCTGAAGGATTTGGGAAATCATCGAGGTTAATCAGCAAAATCGTAACAATATATTAAAAGTTCGACTAAGTAATTTTTATCGTTTCAATTCTCAACAAATAGTGTAATCGATTAAAAAAAAAATTTTCTCGATATAACTTTACCATGACTATAAGAAAAAATATTTACTACACCGGTTTGTTTGGATATAAGAGTTGTAAAAATGACTGAAAACGATAATAAACAAAATTCGAATCCAAATCTACAGATAATTCGTGATCCAAATTTAGCTAAAAATCGTATCTTTATCGGCAATCTTCCGACGTGTACCCGTGAAGAGTTGGAGAGTATCTGTCATCCATATGGAAAAGTATTAGGTTCAATGGTACAAAAAAATTTTGGCTTTGTACAGTTCGAGTCTGAGGAAGTTGCCAATAAGATCGCTTCTTCTTTGACGAGGTCTATATTCAAAGGAAATGTTATTACTGTTAGGAACGCCGCCTCTAAACAACCAACGAAACGTCCGGCCCCTGATAATACGACCGGATCATCAAATATTAACAACAATCACTTCGGAGGCATAGATACAACAACTCAAAACAGCAATGCAAACATGAATCCAGATTATAATGATTGCGAAATTATCGTTATTGATCGACGCAACACGTAAGCCACATATAGTGCTAAAAGAAAAAAAAAATAATAAAATTTGAATGTTTTGTAGGAAATATGCTGAATATATTGAACAACGTCTTAAGGAAATAAACCTGAGAGTGGATGTGCTTTTTCCGAACGAAGATGTGCCTTTAGGTAAAGTGCTGATAAATATCTCCTCGCGAGGTTGTTTATATGCTATTTTGGTAACACCTCAACACGAGGAACACAATAGTATAACCGTGAACATATTATATGGTCAACCTGCAGAGCATCGTAATATGCCTGTAGATGATGCCATACAGTTGATATCAAAAGACTTTCGTCAGAAAATGGCCAGTGACGCTATTAAAAAAACTGCATTTAACTCATCTTTACCCAAACCAGTGCCAATGGTTAGCATGGTAAACCCTTCGTTGAAAGATCGTCATCCCAATGCAATTCAAACCCTTCTCAACTTATTGGCTGAAAACATGCCACTCACTGTACTTCAGTATGATAGATTAATAAAATATCTGCAAGAACGACGGGAAATGCAAATGAAAGTTGAACTTGGCGATGCAGCAGATATAACAAAAATTCCAGACCCTGAAATTGAACTACAAAAGAAAATTCTTGACATAATGAACAAGCCTTCTGTAGCTGAGACGCATTATAAATTGCTGTACCCCACGTTAGAAGCAGTCAAATCTGATTATAGTGTTATGGAGCTATTGAAAGACATTCGAGTACAGAAAGCTCTTGAAGCATTATTGGATTCTAATCTGGTTGGAACTGTGGAGAATTATATGAAATTTTAAATTTTTTAATAACAATATACAAATGTAAATTTGAACAAATAAAGAATATATGACTATGGCCAAGAACGTTTCGCTTCATGTCCTTCATATTTGCCACGATATTTCAAACCCGTTACAAGAGTTGAACTCTTTGGAAATGCAGTTTGTCCATTGAACTTAGTATCGGTATCGGGGTGAAAGCGTACGTAATCGTATTGGATATGCAAATTTTCTGGTAGTTTGGCGTTCTTTAAAGCATCGTATGGCACAGTTGTGTTTACAGAAGTATCGTAAAATCGAACAACGTCACCTAAATAGCGGGATATCATTTCTGAATTAATTATAGAAAAGAACAATAAAAATAAACATTTTTACTCTTACCTATACTTTGCAATTCGTGAACTTGAGAATTCGGCACACTATGTTGAAAGTCTTGAAAGCATGCATTTAAGAATTTAAACTTTTCTTCTAAATTTGACAGTTTATATTCTACAGCTGAAGATATTTTTAGATTTGTACATATTTCACGAACTTTATCCGCAACATTTGTAGGTGGATTGTAGGGTTTGTGAGAACGCAAAAATCTGTAAAGATAATTCAATTAACACTTTAAAATAAATATGTTTTCAATTTATACCCTTTGGAAGCCAAAGATTTGCCCACATCGGCGATATTACGCTGAGCCTCTGCATGTGATTTTTTCGAGGCGGCGCTGGAATGGGCCAATTTAATGTTCCATAGTTTCTAAATACATATAAAAATGAACAAAGGGTTTTTTTGTACATATATTTTTTCTTTTAAGACTTACATTTTTTTGCACAAGAATCTGAATATTTTTACGTAAACTCATCTTGATGTATATTTTACTACATATGATAATTATTCTTCTTTTTTTTATTAATAAGCAGATCACAATAGTGTTTAGTTTTCAAGATATTATAAGGCGTTCACACTCGTAAACTATTATTTTTAAATTTTGATTTGGCCGTGGTCTTAACCATATCTAATTTTTTTTTTTAATATTTCTACAATTAATCCAACCAACTTAATGGACAAAACAGTTGCATTTTAATAATTTTGTTTTACTTGTTTACTACTACTGGCTCTGACTTGTGTTTGCTACGGTATTAATAATCGATTACATTAAATGTAGTTACGATATTGTGAATAGTGTTACAACCCTTATGGTAGCCACCTTTAATTTAACCTGTACTGTATGTGAATCTAATATGAATTATAAGCAGGTTACGCCTCTGAACGAAATGTTGTGATTGCGCGATTGTAGTAAGCATTTTTCTGCGAGTATATAGGTATATATGACGCTTATAACTGCTGAAGCGATTTTCAGCCGAGATTCCCTCCAATTTTATGACGACCTTTTTATTTAATATTTATCCACGCAGAGGCTAACATTATTTACCGATGGCGCCGGAGGTTAGAAAATTTCAAATTTTAAATTGATCCTCTCTAATTTTGGATGTTGGTCTGTCCAGGGTTCGAACTAATAACCCTCTGCATGGTCGTACGCACAGCTAACCACTCTGGTAATGCGGCAGTTGCGAATGCATCCCTCTTTCTCCCCTCAATGAAAGATGCTGAAGTGCGAATAACTTGATGAATTAAATGAAGCGACTTATAACGGGTGATCCATTTTGAGGTGCTTTTTTTTTAAAGAAAAAAAAAACACAGAAACTTCTATTTTAATGGGGAATGTTTATTATCATTCAAAAGAACATTCTTTGGCATTTAAATTTTGAAGATTATCTCTTTCAAATGTTGGCCGCGGCTAAGTCTCAGATGGTCCATCCGACTCGCTCGAGCACTACGACTGGTAACTGGCGATGTTTTGCTCCAATGCCTGAATCGAAGCGGGATTGTCCACATAAACTTTAGACATGTCCCCACAGGCAACAGTTTAACGACGTGATATCACACGATCCTGGTGGCCAATTGACCGGCCCAGAACGTCACCGAAGTGTTCTCTCAATAAATACATTGATTGATGCGATGTGTGGGAAGTGGCGCCGTCTTCTTGAAACCAAATGTCCCGGATATCACGATCTTTTTTTCAGGAATCAAATAGTCGGCTATCATGGCGCCATAACGGTGGCCATTGGCGGTTACGTTCTCACCGGCATCATTTTTGATGAAATATGGACCGATGATTCTACCGACCTACAAACCACACCAAAACGGTCTTTTTTTTCTGAATAAAATGACAGCTCTTAATTCTCTTCAGGTTGCTGTTCGTCCCAAATGCGGCAATTTTGCTTGTTTACATACCCATTGAGCCAGAAATGGGCATCATCGCTGACAAAAAATTGGCACGAAAACGTCGGATCTTCTTGGAACTTTTCAAGAGCCCATAGAGCGAAGCGATGTCGCTTGAGAAGTTATAGCAGCTTCAGTTGTTGCACAAGCTGTATTTTGTACGCTTTCAATTGAAGATCTCGCGAACGTAAAATGCGACAAGGCGTTCCATAGGTCAGTCGGAGTTGCTGCGAACGGCGCCGGATCTACACTCTCAGCTACGGCCGCTAAATTTTCTTCTCTGCGTGCTGTACGTGGTCTATTTGGTGAAATATTTTCCAATAACGAATGCTGGACGTTGCGAATATTACACTCAGCAGGCCGATTATTTTTACCATAAGTTGAGCGAAGCGTGCGAAACACATTCTTTACAGAACGTGAATTTTCGTAATAAAGTTGAATGATTTGTAAATGTTGTTCAGGAGTAAGTCTTTCCATGATGAAATGCCAAACAATACTAAACAAAAATAACATGACAGCTTGACACGATTCACACGTGATCTGTCAAAAAAAGGCTACTCAAAAAAGAGTATCTACTCGTATCACCCTTTAGATGGTTCCAAGACCGGACACATCAGCATTCTAAATAACGTTTTAAATCGCTGTGAAAATTAAAAAACTGACGTTGGCGAACTCGATGACTATAATATGGACATTCTGTGATCCAACTATGATGAAGTTCGAATAGCGACTATGTGACCAGATTTTCAGCATTCCTGGAATTTTGCAAAGAACCGTAGGGAAGAATCGACAGACTCTCTTCTTCAATTTTAAAGCATTACTGGATAGAAACTTGGACGATGACAATATCTCATTAATCGGTTTTAATAGCTTTTCGGGAGATGCAAGGCCATTTGTGTATTTCCCAGTTCCAGTATTCATTCGAGAGTTCGCAGTACCAGCTGGTGGAAGCAGAGGTAAAGGAAGATCTGCGTTTTGTTGGAAAGATCAAGTGAAGATTTGGTGTTACCAACTGGCGCTGATCCGCGAAGAGAAGAATTGACTGGTGCGCTATAGTTTATTCGGCTATAATTGCGTATACAATGTTATGTTTCTTAAGAAGAAAAATACATTATTATTTGTTCTTAACGCCTAGATTTCATTGTTTGAGGTGTCTATTTTTTAATTTTTAGTCACATATCATAAACATCAATTGATATAAGCATATTTTTTTTTATCGATCTCATGGTTTTTAAGGGAGAATTTAACATCATTGTATAAAGTGTCATCTCTAGTTTGGAAACTGTTGAACTTGACAGCGAAAACGCCGATCTAATTTGCAGCAGTGAATACAGCTAGCAGAAAATAGTGTGGAACGGTTTCAGTTCGGTTAAACATGGTAATAATTTAAATTTACCAAATAAACTAAATGTAGTGAAATCTTTTTGCAAGAAAATATTAAAAATGAATTTGGTTAAATAGAATTTATATCGCATCAGCGGAGTATTGTGCGACAATTGAAGTAGAAATGTTGAGACAGACATACAGGCGATACATGTTACAATTAATGCCAAAATGAGTACAATAGCCTGTGAATTTTAAAAAGTGAGAGAAAATCAATTAACCCACCCCCAGACGCAGTGTTGTATTTGTTGCTAAGAAGAAAATTGATGCGTACAAAAGCTAAAGTTTATTCGTTTTTATTTTATTTTATTTCTAATATTAACGAAATTAGTAGTATGACTTGTTCATATAAATAGATTGCTCATTATTGTACGAAATTCTGAATTTCCAAATTTGTTAATAAACCGAGTTTTTTTGAAAAATAAATAATTTCTTAATTTTGACCACTCTTTTTTAAATACAATTTTTAACTTTAAAAAGGTCTCGGGATGTTTTAGCCGTCATTCTATAAATTATAAATTTAATAGTTTGAAACAAAGTCACAAAAATGGTACCAAAAATACATCACTGCTTATTTACCAGGAATTGGCTTTTTCTCTTATAATCGCCATTTTCGATTCCACAGTCGCAAATGTCATGTCGTCGTTACCGTCAGTGATTCGATTTAATTTTGGTTAATAGTGTTCGGTATTCGAATTTTTAATGGAAATTTTACATAAAAAAACATCGGAATATAAATCATCTTGTCCAAGGCTAAGTGTGAGAGAGCGAAAAATTTATAATTAGTGTATTTCAAATATTGAAATAAATTAAACGAATAAATGGTCAAAAGACTTGAAAATATCGATTGGTGTTTAATAAAAAAAAAGGAAGAAAGAGTGCGAATGGAAAGTGGAGCAAAAGTGTACCATATGCATGTGTGCATACTCCTCATATATGAAAGAGATTGTGTGTATAAGTAGATGCGTGAAGTGTGGATTACTCTTTTATACATATGTGTTGAAGGAGATTAATAATAAGGGAAGGACGGAAGAAGCAAATGGGAGAAATATATAAGTGATTTGTGCGAAAGTGTACAAAACGAGATACAATTTGATTTGTATGGAAATTGTTGAAAATCTCTATTAACGTTTTGGACCTTTTAATACAGACACAACAATATGCATGTTTTTAATTGACATATATACATATATTGTGTAAATAGTATATTGCAATTTAGATAATTAGACATTATTTAAAAATAGTGATTTTTGTTTGTTTGTGATCAACGGATTGCTTACTATGGGGATCGAAATTATTTTAAGCTTTAACAATATACATATATACACACCTGCATACATATATTATTATAAGCGGATTGATTATCTAAAAGGGGAATAACTCATCATATTAAATAGTTTTTTTTGTTTGTTTGTTTGTAATTAATGAAAAGAGAGCCGTTGGTGTCACAGCAAAAATGTGAAAAGCAATGTAAAAAAGGCAAAGTGATCAAATCAAAAGTATCAGCAACAATAAGTAAAGGTAGTATTACAATTACTATATAGTTATAAAAGCAAGAAGAAAGCAGCTTACTCCAACCACTATATTGTAATGGGAGAAGATTATGAGAATTGAAACAATAAGAGGAGACAAAGAGAAAATATTTTTGCCAATGTGGTCTTTGCAGTTGTTTGCTGTTGCACTCGCTGCTGCAGTTGCTCCGGCTGTAGTTGTCTCTCTCGTCAATTGAATTTTGACTTGAACCAACATTATTAACTCCTCCGCCCCCACGTTAGTAAGTTCCAGTTTACGCCTTTTGAAAATACCTTGTTAATGTTGTATTGGATTTTTGAAGTAGCTTGAATGCTTCTACATGAAATTGATTGTGTCTTCTATCTCTCTATGTGCATATGTGTTATATTATACGGTAGCGCTGTAAAAAAAATATTAAAATTGCTACAATCTGTAAAAAAAATTTTGTTTCCTGATTGTTAACGACCAAACGGTTTGTTTTTTTTTTAATGAAAAAATTAATTTTTTGCATTTTTCAAATACTCTTAAATTTGTTTTCGGAAAATTTTCGATTTACTAAAATAAATAAAAATTTATAAGTTATTAACTAGTATATTTTTCTTAAAAAAAATTATATTCATGATATTAGCTACAAAATCGAAAATGACCACTGTTATCGATCAGTCTGTAACATATCGCCAACTTTTTTTGTTGTTGTTGATAATTGTTATTAATAAAGAAAATCGTCTTACCTTGTTCACCTAACTTATATTACTCACTTGATATTCAATTATGAATGAATTTATCACATCTTCAATATAAATTATATGAATCATTAATTTTCTCAAACGGAAGCCCGACAGTTCAGCTTCGTTTTTTAAAATCATATAGATTCACCTCAGTTGTATAGCTCTCGTTATAGCTATAAATAAGCTTTATTATTTTGTACATTCGTAAATATCACTTATCTTTTGTGACCATATTAATTTGTACATGTTTATGTATGCTTTCGCTTTGCTTTTGCTAAGATGCAAGTTATGATTATTTAGTTCCGTTGATTGTATTTATCAGGGTCTATGAGATAACGTCTACAGCCATTCGATTAGTTATTGGAATGTGGGTTCTGGTTATATTATAAAGTGGTTGAGGAGGTCTAGCGCTGTGTGTCGGCTTTTGCTGGCTGCCGCTAAAAAAAAAAAAAAAAAAAAGAAGAGAGAGACGGCAGCCGCGTCAATCGCTCTGAGTCTTCTCTTTCATTTTATTCATTTTAATCTCTCAATAATTTTATCTCTCAAATAATTGCTCTTTGAAGAATATGTGTGAATTAGTATGTACGTAGTTAATTGATTTCAAAACGTATTTTTGCTGTTTGCTATAGTAAATTCATTAAAATAATTTTTAATCGGAATTAAAAAAAAAGTTTACATATAATTATTAGAAACATTAGTTAAATTAAACCTTAATATTGCATTTAATGAGACCGAATGCAACTCTGTTGGCTGTTGCTGTGTGGTTGTAGTCTCTTTCATCTGCGATTCGGTTCATTTCCATTCCGAAGTAGAAGTAGAAGCAAAAGTAAAAAAGGCAAAATTTCCATTGTGTATAGACGACTTTGCAGCACTTGTATTTCGTTTATTCGTTGGTTAACATTTTTTCTTCTTCGCTGCCGTGGTGGTGAATATATTTTTATAAAATTTATAAAATTTTTTTTTTTAGAAATTATAGTAAATTTGAATAATCGCGAAAATGTGAAAATAAATAAGTTTAAAGCAAATGCGGATATCGTTTATAAACCTGATTTATAGGTCAATTTAACTGTTTAACATCTATTATTGTGGTTGAAGCAATTTTTTAAGTTCACTGCGCTAACAATGCTCCTACATAGTGATATGTAGAGAATTCATACAAATTTACGCATGCATACCTACGCATATGTGTGCATGTGTGCATGTGTGTACATATGTATACACTTGAGAATTTAAAAAAAGGGGAAAAGTACACATCTGTTCAATAGTTGCATTAAGAAATCAAACGAATTGCAATACCAATAACAAATTTGGTGAAAGCAATAAACAGGTGAAAAGTTAAAAAAAAGGTGACAATAGAATTTTCAAAATTCCCATATTTATTTACCTACCAGGTTAAAAGTGATCCTCCGATAATAGAAATTCATAATTAAAATTAACTCGTATTCAGTGGAATGTATGTATGTACATCAACGTTTAAAATATTTGTTACAAAAAGAAAATACATCTACACAACTTATTTGAGCAAGCAGTGGAAAATTTAATAAACTACTACCTACCTTTTATTTTTTATATATTTTGTCTACATCAAATCAACATCACAACGGTGAACCATAAGCAAAGCAACCAGTCATTCAGCCAACGACCATCGACTTTCATCGCAATTCGCTCTCCTCTCATTATGTTGCGTCGCAACAAAGCAACAAAAAGTTTTTGAGGGGCATCGGTATTAGTATATAGTGCCTGTGACCGCTGTGTATATCGGAAACTTAGTAGTAGTAGCGGTGTTGGTGCTACCCTTCATCATCAACACTGAACAGTGCACAAGAAAACAGAGAAAAAATTATTACATACATACATATTTACAAAATATAAAAAAATCTTTTTGTATATACTCGCGTGCGCCGCTGTTCTTTCTATCTACTATCTTAACGTCACCGGTTCTCGCATCTCGCATCGTACGAATTTCGTCTGCTCGTTTCTTGGCCGCCGTTTACTCGTTCCTCGTTCGCATATTCAGTTGCGCTGTTTATCGGTGGCGGTGTGGTGTTGTTTTTTTGTATTGTTATATTATATATGAGTCGTCGTCGTCGTCGTCGTCATCATCGTCATCAGTGGCCAAACTCGTGCAAAAATTGCGAAGAGCAAAAATTTCATTGTCGCTGAGCGGTGTTTATACCCATATGTATGTGCATATATGCTGCGTTGGTGAGAAATCGCAGTCGCACTAGTCGATTGGAGACGTCGGCAGAGTTGTTAGTGTTTGTCAATGTACTAACTGCTGCAGTGGTGTTAGTTAAATTGCGGTTGGTTGGTAATTTCGAAATTATTTACCTGATTTCGAATGTTAATTCGAATTGGAATCCTAATCCAGTATAGTGTTGGAAAGATAATGCAGAATAAAGCAGTTTAAAAACGGTTTTGTAACAAATTGAAAACGAGTGAATGGAAACCAAAGATAGTGCTAAAAAAAAAAAAAATATAAGCCAAGAAAAAAAGATTGAGATAAAAACGAAGAAAAGTAACTAAATTTTATTGTTTTACATCAAATGTATTATTGTGCATAATAAACGAAAAAATAGTGTTAAATTTCTCTATTTTTTCTTCCACTTACATACGTAAGTTTGTTAAACGTGTGTGTATGTGCGTGTATAATTTATCAATTCGTGTATATGCTAGTTGATATAGCAGAAACCAAACGTAAAATACAAAACGGCAATAAAAATATAATATATGTGTATGCAAAAAATAACTGATATAAGCAAACGACGCGGTCAATGACGTAGCCACACAGCAGCAGAAAAAAAAATAAAATTATTATTTAATTATAATAATACAGAAGCCGTGCGTGTGTCGCTTTTGTCTACAAGTGCTGTGTGCTGTGCAGTTGAGAGTGTATTTTTAATTCAATTGCAAAGCATTTTTGGTAAAACGAAAATTGCTTATTATCAACGATAATTGAGAAAATGAGGAGCTGTTGTGTAAAAAAAATACATGAACTATGACGCATCAAAATCATCAGACCAACGGCGCTAGTTTGGAGGATTGCCATACAAACTTCTTTGCCCTGGTAAGTAAATACATACCATGTACCTATGTACATAACATACATATGCGCATAAGTTTCCAGCTTAATTAAGGAAAAAAGTTACAAAAATTTAAAAATTAAAAACGTAAAAATATTTAAAGAAATATTTAAAGCAAAATATTTCAAATCTTTCTGCTAGCGGAAAATTGGTGGTAAATGGGTTTAACAGGTGAATGTTTTTCGTTTTTGTTTTTGTTTTTTCTTTTCATTGTTTTTTTAATTTTATTTGTATGCAATGGAAATACATATATATGAATATAGGTATGCTGTAACAATTATTAAAAATAGGTCAACAATTTTATTTACCCTTTTTTATTTTATTATAATGAAGCCCAATAATTTTTAATATTTTTATATCCATATATTTTTTTTAAATTGTTTTTATTACATTTTTAATTTTTTTAATTCTTTTTAACTTTTTAATTTTTTTTAGTTTTTTTTTGTAATATATAATTTTTTTTTTACATAATTTTTCATTTATTGTTTATGCGAGCTGTACTATTAATTTTTATTATAAGTTAGTAAACGTGATCGAAAAGCCTATCACTTTGTATGAATTAAATTTTTGTTTGCCAAAATTAGGCATGCAATCTGCTGTAATATTCATTTCATTCTTAACTACAACTTTTAAATGCAATAATTTAGCCGCAATTTCTTTAAAATTTGTTTTTAAAGAAACAATTTTTTTTTCAATATATTCTTTTTTAAATTAAACTGGTTAAGGATTTGTTGTGGTATTTTTAAAATTTTTGTAAATAAATTTTTTAAACATTTTTAAATTTGTATTTTTTGAAATACTAAATAAATATAATAGCGGTATGTGCTTAGTCTAGGAAATGCATGATATACAAATATATCCTATCAGAATTTGTTCGAGGACTAGATCACCCCTGTTGCAAGGTTATGAGAAATTCAAGTCAAACAGGAGGGTTGTTCTTCTTGCTATAGTGAAATAAATATACATAGATTTTTTACATGTGTTTTGTTGTTGTGCCATTGCACGGATGGGAAAACCGTGCAATTCGTGTACCGCGTAGCATACATTTCCTAGACTACGCTAATACCTCTGTTTTTTCATTTATAATATTTTTGTTTAATATTTTTCTTTATAATTTTTTTTTTAATCTCTTGAAAAAATTTTTTTAATATAATAGTTTGTAAGTTTTTTTATGATTCTTTTTGTTTAATTACTTTTTCAAACATTTGGAGATTTTTTTAATACTTTTTGTAACATTTAATTTTTTTTATAAATACATTATTTCTTTTCTAAATATTTTTGTTTTCAGCATTCTTTTTTTTTCAAATATGGTTGTAATTTTTGTGTATACCTTTTTTTTAAATAAATTTTCGTATATGTATCAGCATACATATATTTTATTTTTAATAATTGTTCTTCAACATGTTTTTAAATCTTTATATTTGTTTACCTTAAATATTCTTTTATTTACCTATTTGCTTATTAATTTTTTGTGGAATTTTTTTTAATATATATACAATTTTTTAAGCACATTTTAATTTTTATTTTTTGAAATACCATTTTTTTTCGTTTAATATTTTCCTTTTTAAAATTTTAATATTTTTTGCAAAACTTTTTTTTATTTATTTTATTTTTTTAAATAATTTTTTTTAAGTTTATTTATATTATAATATTTATATTTTGTATTATTTTTATTTTTTTCTTTGTAATATTATTTTTTATTTATAACTCTTTTATTGTTTTTTTTTAAATATTTTTTTATAACAAAATTTAATAATTTTTAAAACAATTTTTTTTTAAATATTTTAAAGTAAATTTTTTATTTTTTTATGCATTTTGTGATAACTATTACTTTTAATATATAATTATATTTAAGTACTTTTTTATTTATCTATTTCTTTAATAATTTTTTGTGGAATTTTTTAAATATATATATATTTTTAAACAATTTTAGCTGTTTATTATTTATTGTAATAAAATTTAATATATCTATACTTTTTAACATATTTCGTTTTTTTAAATAAATAATTTTGTTCTTTTCTTAATATTTTTTTTACAATTTTTTTTTAAATTTTTTAATTATTATATTTTTGTGTTTATAAATTTTCGTATATGTATCTACATACAAATATTTTTTTTAGTTTTTCTTTAATTTTATTTAGATAAATTTTTAACTTACCTGTTTGTTTAATAAGTTTTTGTGGAATTTTTCAAATACATATATTTTTTTAAAGTAATTTTTAATTTTTATTTTTTGAAATACAAGATTTTTTTGTTTATATTTTCTTTTTAAAAATGTTTTAATAATTTTTGTAAAATTTGTTTTAATTATTTGTAATTTTTTTAAATATTTTTTTTTTAGTTTATTTATTTTCTAGTATTTTTATTTGTAATAATATTATTTTTTTCTTTGCAATATAATTTTTATTTATAATATATCTTTATTGGTTTTATTGTAACAAAATTTTATATTTTTTAATTTTTTTTATATTTCAGTAATTTTTTTTACTTTTTTTTAATGAATTTTCGTAATATCCAAATACTTTTTTTACTTACCTATTTTTTAAATAATTTTTTGTGGAATTTTTTAAATATATATATATATATTTAAGCAATTTTTTGAAATACAATATTTTTTTGTTTAGTACTTTCTTTTTAATATTTTAATTATTTTTGTAAAACTTCTTTTATTTATTTGTATATTTTTTTTTAAATATAATTTTTTTAAGTTTATTTATATAATATTATTTTTATTTGTAATATAATTTTTTATTTATAATAATTATTTATTGTTTTTTAAGTATTTTTTTTGTAACAAATTAAAAAAAAAATTTCCTTATTTTTATTGTTTTTAAAAAAAAATTTTATCAAAATTTTATATGTTTTCTATATTTTTTTTTAATATTTCAGTAAATTTTTAATTTTTTTCGAATATATGTAATATTTTATTTTTAATAGTTTTCAAAATATTTTGGTTATATTTTTGTATTTTTATTTTTTTTTAATTTAAGATTTTTTTAATATAAATATTTTGTAGTTTTTTTTTATTTTTTTTTTAATATACATACATTTACATATGTATATATGTAAACTCTTTTATTTTGGAATATGAAGTTCATCTCTCTGCTGACGCTTGGCTAAATTTCTTTAAAGATGTTATTATCTTTGAAATTGCATCTATGTTAATAATTTTAATTTGGAGAATATTCCCATATATATGCACATACAGATGATTTTATTCAAAGATGATTTGGTTTTTTTTTCGTTGTTTGGCATATTTGGAATTTTAATTTTCCTTGTTTATTACTTGTGCCTGACTTTTATGTTTACATACTTTACACATGATATAAATAAAATGATTGTATGTATCAAATTCTGTCTGCATTATTGTAGCATTTTTCCTCATTTGCTTTAATGCCGCTACGTGCTACTCTTCTCCCATTTAATTATGCTTCTTGTTGTATTTCCATTTATATTTAGTCAATAAATGTATATATACATATGTATATTTGTGTATGCGCCGAGTACTCATTTCCAAAGTCAAAGTAAATAAAAAATGACAACAGTTTCTTACCTAATTGGCATTGCTGCTGGTGTTTTTCGTTGATTCCGTCGAATAGGTGCTTACAATCTCACAGAATATACTTACTTACGTACATATAGAGATAAATAAATGTTTGCTGTTTGCTGTTTACCACAACGAATATTGTGAATTGCAAATTTTTGGCGCTTGCCCCTCAATAAAGATACCACTGTGACTGTGTGAGACTGTGTGTTTACCGCTGAAGAGACCGACCGACCGACCGACCGACCGTTCGCATGTTCCACATTCTTTCGCCGCTATGGCCATGTTTTCATTTTCAATGCACACTCGATTCTCTGCTCATTTTCAAGGTATGCATAGAGTAGACTTGTTTTTTTTTTGTGTGTGTGTGTGAGAGTGTGGGTATAAATATTTATTTACTCTGTACATTTATTTGTGCACATTACACTATGTATGTAAGTAAGTGAGTAGTATTTGTATTCATTTCTTGGTTTTCTCGTAATTTTATTCGTTCGTTATGCTCTATGAGCATCGACGATTAAATTGTGCGAATAGTGTCTTTCTTACTTTTATTATGTTGGTATTTTCTTTGTGTCACTTTTCAACCACTCCACTATTCCCACAATTTTGCTTTTCATCTTCGTTTGGTCTTGCCAAAGTGGTAACTTCTTGACTTTGTGTATGCCGTTACTTTTCAGTAACTAAGTACGAGTATACATATGCAAATGCGTACATACATATCTGGTCCGGTGAGAATAATTCGTTGTTGGAGATCGTGAATGTAATATTTGTTTTAGAAGCTCAACATTTTCATATTATTTGGTTGTCAAAAAAATTGGAATACCAAACTTTACTAAGTTTTCCCAAAAAGAGTGACGTTTATTGCCTTTTTTATCTTCTCAAATTTTAATTAGTTATTGATTGATTTCAGTGTCGGTGAAGAGAACATTATATGGTAAAAAATCGAGCTGGTAGATTCCTAGTTAGTAATGCATCACCTTCTGTTTTCCAACATCTTTGGAAATCATAGTTGTTGCTTTTGTCCACCTAGTATATTTACTCATTTCGTTTTGGATTGAAAACCATCTACCCTTCTTACTAATCCATTTTTTGGGTTCTTGAACAGCCAGTTTTGGCTTAAACTGAATGTTCAGACGGTCTTGTTTTAAGGAAAAAGTTTTTGCAAGAGTGTTTGTCCTTGGCCGGAAATAGATCAGGGTGGCAACTATCACGGGGACTCTTAAATTATAGTCGCCTCTCATGACAGGCAAGGCTTACCGCGGGTAAATTTTTAAACTCTAACCTGTAGCTAGTTGGGTCGTAATGATATTTAACAGCCCTGGGCCACTTTTTGACACTTGGCAGTCTTTTTTTTAAGGGTTTCTTTTGGTGTTGTTGTAGCGGCTAGCTGAACCCCGTGGAGCAGACAACACTACTAGTCTTAATTCGTCGAAGTCATCTAATGGAATTTCCAGGAAACGAGCTGTTTCGACGGGTTCTGACCACAGAGAGTTGTTAGATTAGTTGGTTTTAGGTGGCATGCAAAGAGGTAGTTAGTATAGTGCGGGTACCCCTTGCAAGCAGGACATTCGTTGGATATGTCTGGGTTAAGTCTGGATAAGTATTTACTAAGTCAACTACAATATCCAGATCTTAATTGTATCAATATTACTCGGGTCTCTCTACGCATCTCGAGCTCTTGGTCTGCAATAGGTGGTGATTTGATTCCTAGAACGCCGTTCATGGGAAGATGGGCGTAAAACCGATTGTAGAGAGAGCACTAAGCTCTGTTGTTGATAGACAAGAGAGTAACAGAATGATTTTAGATTCTAGCTTTGGCAATCAAGAAACAAAATCAGCCTAACACCACGCTTAGGTTATTTAAAAAAAAATTGATTTTAAGATAAAAAATATTTAATACAAATAAGTATCTTTATAAAAATTTTGAAATCGAACTAATAAATTTTTTCATTTTTCTATTCTCCTTTCAGACTGATTTATGCGGAATTAAATGGCGTAAGTTCGTTAATGGCGAACGTGTTAATGCGTCTAGTGATCCATTAGATGATCCCATCCTGCGCTCCTATTCGCGATGTATGCAAGCTGACATATTATGTGTTTGGCGTCGCATACAATCGACTAAGCAGGATAATTCGGATTTAAATCCGATATTTGAGATTAGTTCATCGAAAGTACATCCACCACTTTCGTTGGCCGCCGCCAAAGAATTATGGATATTTTGGTATGGTGAAGAGCCAGACCTTAGCGAGCTGGTGGATGCTGAATTATTAAAAGTTGCCGGTAAGTAAAAAAAAGCATACATACATATGTATATGTATGTATATACCTAAATTGATGTTATATCATTATCAAACTTTCCATTAGGGCAAATGTTTTTGAGAGGCTTCTTCGTTGGCGGTCTTATGCAACGCAGTTGAGGAAAGTACAAACCTCTTGTAATTGTGTTTTACCAACTCTGGAAGCCATAATTAAGTTATGTCATTTGATGTTAAACATATGAAACGTATTAATTCAGACCAAAGGCAGAGGGATTACGATTGTTAAATAATTTGGGTTTATGGTATGCATAGAGAGATAGTTCGTGGGAAGGATATCTTAAAATACGCACCATATAACCTTTACTGCAACAAGTTGGTCAATCCCTTTAATTGACATTAACAGTTATTTTACGGTCCTCTTATAGTGAATGTAAAAATATCCTAATAATTATGTCGTAAAATTACTTATTAGAGATGTGTCCTTGGGCCACGTACATTCGATTATTATTTTTGTTATACTTTGCGACTTTTCTCAGTAAAAAAATTCTCACTTGTCATTGCTTGTTCGTGTCTCAACCACCGTATTCACTATGCTTGTTCTCTGTGACTTTCCTGTCCCCAAGATTGAAAAGACTCTTGAAGGGACGGATGTTTTAGGCGATACAACACGAATCGTTGAATAACAAAAAGTTCATAACAGAATCAATTTTAATACAAAAATATATATTTAGGCATGCCCTGAATATGACTTTTGAGTCAAAGTAGATTGAAAATACTTCAATTTGACATTTTGGTGTTCTACATTCTATACAAATAATTTTGACTTCATTTTGGTTTGGAACATGAAATTGCTTTGTTCTGAAGACCGACTCCACATAATAGTATGTAGTTTCAAACCTCTTCAACATTGCTTTGTGGATTTATCTAAAGAGCGTGTAATAAGCTAAGAAAAATATCAAACACACGAGCAAGATAGAGTACTCTGTAATACTGCCTTTCATGCATTTTCATGAAGATTTGGCAAAAGGCTTCTGAAAAGGTGATAATGAAATGATGGAGCCACTTTGGAAGAATAAATGAGCTTAAGGAAAATATCCTCCAACTAACAAGCACAACGTCCCTGCCAGTCGTCACACGGCACTAACCACCTCATTGACGCCTTAAAACAACTGATTTAAACCTGTCTCTCTGCATTCAGAATTTATCAAAACATACCATTTTTTTGCTTCATCTAGTTAATCTGGATGAAGTTAGTAAGGTTTACCAGTTCCCTAAATGAGATGTAAGGAACTGCTAAAACAACAAAAATACATATCTCATTACACTTCATTTAAATCACATAGATTGGAGTGAAATTCTTCAAATGGAGCTATTTTTTTGCATCCTACTGATTAGAATCGTATTCAATTTGATTGTTTTTAACCGGAACTGCATCTTAAATAAATTTATGTGTTGGTTGTTGTTATCAGCTGTTTGAAATTTAATTTCGAAAACAAGAAAGAAGTGCTGCCGAAGTCTTTATACGTTTCATGAACCATCAGATTTATTGTAAAATGCAAAATCGACTTATATGATTTGAAGTGTGAATATTTATTTGAATTTACGTGGGTAGCATACCTAATTTCACTCTATTGGATGCTTTTTAACGGATCTTTGACTTGTACTGAACGAATCGGTTGATTAGATTTCGATGGTTTTCGGTACCAGTATTACCTGAAACATTCGGATCAATTCTTCACCCAAAACAAAGAGTTTACTTTTCGAATTTCATTAAAATTTCATTCCACTACTTCTCTGGAATGATACAATTTCGTTTTGCTAATATAAAATGTAAGGGTTGGGCTCGAAATCCTTAAAACTTAAATCTCAAAAAAAAAGTTCTCAAACAAATTTTTCCAAAAATTAATTTCTCAAAACCGAAATGTCTGTGGTTAGTAAAAAATGCGTTTAGAAAAAATCACTGCGATTTCAGACCTAATCTGAGCGCGTTTTGCAGCAACTATGGCAAATTCTGGCATGGTCATATTGACTTTCAAAGTTATTTTCGAGTTCGATAATAAAGTTTTTATTTAGACATATGTATATATACAACATATTTAAGAATATAGATAAAAAAAATTAAATAGTATATATCAATGCATACATTAATATATAAAATTAAGAAACAAGTTAAAAATCCGCAATTGCGGAGTGGTTAGCATTGCGTACTACAATTCGGAAGAAAATTATTAGAAAATTAGAAAATTAATTTTTTTAATTGCGGTCGCCATTGCCAGGGAATGTCAAGCCATCGGAGTGTATTTCTGACATGAAATAAAAGCTCTTCATAAAAATCCATCGGCCGTTGGGAGGCGGCTTAGAATAAACTGTAGGTTCCTCCATTTGTTGGTAATAATAATAAGACGGCAAACCACAAATTGAAGGAGGAGCTCGGCGAAAAATCCAGTTATGGCCCGTTTGAGCAACCCGGATACTTGTTGACGTCATTCAACAACTCCTGAGCGATACTAATGCGACATTGCACTGAATAGATGGGCCGATTGATATGCAAACATCCTCTGCAACTTCTCTAATAGTTTCTTCGGGTGTTGACATATGAGTCCGATTAAAACAAAAATTAAAATATCGATAATCGAATGTACCGCGAATAATCAAAATTCACCATTTCCTTTGAACATACCTCGTAAACAGATTTAAGTAGCAAAAAAAAAAAACATTAGAAGAAATGGATCGTGAAGTTTATTTAGTTTACTAGCATTATTGACAACTTTTTTTATTTCATCGACGTTTCAAATTTGCTTTGTCCGTGGTAATGACTTTGACCGCCGTTAGGTTTTTATTAGAATAATTTCCTTTCCATTTTCCTTTCTGTAGTAATTTTATAAAGATGATGGGTTTTTCTTCCAACAATAATTTGAAGTTTTCGATGTCAGGTCTGGTTGGAGTTTGGAGTGCGGGGAAATTTATCCTTAAGGGAGTCTGATATACTCCAAAACTTACGATCAGGTTGAGGATTGTTCGATGCGGCTTTTTTCCAGTTAAAAAATTTTCTTAAACCAAACAGCACTTTTTAAAAACTTTAGCTTGAGTACTGGCTATTAATTTTGTGTAATATAATAAGACGAGTTCAGGAGAAATAAAAGGCAAGTTTTTCAACAAGTGGCAAGCGAATCTCCATACCGATATGTACCTACATAAGCCTTCGGGACTTGCATTTACGGTTTTTGAATTCTGTATTAAGGATTTTTAAATGGGGGTTTTGGACTCTTCCGAAAAATAAACTTAACGAAATGATTTTGTTTCGTTTCGTTGCCATGTTATCGAAACGAAATGAGTTTTTTAATGTTGAAACCCCCACAAATTCATCGTTAACGTTATCCTCTGCGGGTAAGGGGTTCAAGAATTTGCCCGCGGCAAGGAATGCTTGTCGTAAGAGGCGACTAAAATCCAATAGGTCCTGCGACAGTCGGATCTGTATAGTGGAACGACCCGGATTTTTATCCGGCCAAGGACTGTCATTCCCACAATATTCCCTGTGAAACCCAATTTGGGGGATTTTCTGCTGTTACAACAACAACAACTACGCCTGATATGACATTATTTACCAGTAAAATTAAAATTTAACGTTTAACATTCTCTGTTAACGATTTAACACTAACAATAACATTTCGTTTCGGGTAGGAACGAAATAAAATGTATTTTGATAACTGCTTTAACTAATGATAACATTTCTGATAACGTTTCCAAAAGTTTCAACTGAAATGATTTAAATTATTTGTTAATTAACGTCAAAATTTATCCTTACGATTTTTTGGAAACATTAAAGTTCAACTATATTTTTAACACGCCTCGTACATATGTATCACCTGAAAAAGGGAAAGAAGAGATGCCCTCGTTTAGAGTTAAATTTCAAAAAGAATTATTTAATTGAAATAAGCTTCATTAATTGTTTTTTTTCTTACTTACCATATGCGATAAGAAACAAATGTATTTCGAATCGACTTTGAGGCTTCCTTGATTAATAGTAGCTCTTTACAAAGTAGATAAAATTGATGTGATGCGGTTTTATTGACCGCAAATGAATTTTATATATGTGCGCATGTTACATACATGATATAAAATAATATGTATCTTTTCACACACATAATTTTATTTAAATTTTTTTTTCGCTTGGTTATCGTGTTTTCGATTTAACAACACAATACCGCGAAACACTTTCTCTTTTTTATATTTTTTCGCTAAATATTCTTTATGCAAAAATATACAACAAAGGCGGCAGGCAGCAAATGAGTAAAAAAAGAAAAATGATTTTATAAAATGCAATCGTGAGAAAAAGGAAAAAGTTGAATGCCCGAAAGATGTGTGTGCGAGCGATGAACGAACGGGTGACTGCTTTGTTGGTTTGTTGCTTGGATGATGTGCATAGGAAGAAAGTGAGGTAAAAAGCGGATAAAGCACATAGCAGGTGATGATTACGACGGTTCATGTGCCTATGTACATACAAACAATGCAACACACTACATATAAACGTTGATGTATATTGTGTATTTGTGATGTTTGTGTGCGTATACAGGTTAGATACGAAGTGATTGCTTGCGCGAGGCTGGCGACTGAATTTCTTTATACTACTATGTATGTATGTATAGTGCGGGGACCGGTAGTTCGATGGAATTTCGAAATGCTTTGTTTGTAACTTCCTGTGAACCTCTCACATGACATTCGCATGCACATACGAGTACGTATAGCATGCCACTTGACTAGTATTTATTACATAGTTATACCTACATACATACATACATACATTTTTCCTAGATTTGATAAAATTTTTATTACGTATTGTTTACAACTTAGTTAAATTTTTAATTCTAAAATCAAGATTATCAAAATTCGATTTTCACCGATACTGATATGCACACAGTAAAATGTTAAACGGCCTTGCGACTACATCAACACCAACAACAACATAAGCAATAACGACCACAACAAAACAACGGTCTCAACCAATTTAACGCAACTCATCCATCGAGTCACATCTGTGCTGTTGCTGCCGCCGCCGCTGCTACCGCCGCCGGTTAGAAGTCTCAGTGAGTGTGCCATTCATCCGCCGCCGTTCGCTTGTGTGAAAATTGGCAACGCCGCATCAAGTTAGTTTTTTTTTCAATAATAGCAGTTGTTTGTGTGATAGACGTCACAATCTGATTTCATGTACAAATATACAAATATACATATATATTGACGAGTAGATACAGTATATTTGCGTATACCTCAGATTTTCACAGTTTGTGTGGCGTAAAACAGCTGTCGTGTAAATGCTAATGTAGTGGTAATCACCTCGCGCTACCCACTTGCTTACGCATTTACATATGTACTTACATATCTATGTATATACTTTGTACGAGTTTCATCTACAATTATGTACTAATGTATGTATGCTTGCTGGTCTTTTTTTTATTTGTCTTGTTTTTCGAATTTTCTCATCGCGCAGTTATATTGTTTACGTTCGTTTCGTTCATTGCTTAGCTCTTTTGACTCTTCGACGCTGAGTTGTGAGTGTTGATTCAATATTTGTTGCTCTCTTTGTAAAATACATACAAACATAACATGCATATATATTTCTCTATAAACTTGCTGCAATCATCACATTCTCTCTGTGCGTGTGTTCGCTTGGTATGCGCAAAACAAAACACAATAGGCTTTTATAGTAGATATGGCACATAGAACCTGTTTGGTAGAGAGTAGAGGGTATGTCATGGGAAAGCCTCAATAGACATACATATATATGCATACATAAAGGCGAACGTGCTTACAGCGGCATATCTAGATATTTTAGTAAATGTCGCATACTTAACTAACTTATGTACTCATGTTTTGCACTTGTAGATAAATATTCAGCCCTATTCTGCATTTCGACTCGAATCGAAATTTTCTCCGTTCGGCGGATTTGGTATTCTGCGTTACGTTTCGTTTCGATCAATCTTCGAAAGCATCGATTCTATCCAATTTTATGTATTCTGCATTTCGATCGTAGCTACGTTTTTGTACGTTGTAATTTAGTTGGCGGAGAACAGTTTGATTGTATATTTTTGTGTACTTAAGTAACATAATTTTAACAAAAATGTTAATAAAACATGATTTTGATAATTGGAAAAGTCATAACGATGTCTTTTTTTAGTTTAATTTGTTTAATGATGCTTTTTGATACAACATAAAAACAATACAATTGATCCGCCAGTAAAAGACTCCATGATTTCGAGAAAGTTGTATAATGGCATTGACACTGTTGAGTGACACATTCCTATGTTATAATCTGCCGAACACTATGTTGGTAACTACCTTCCGTAAAAAATCTGCTACTATTCGATTAGGTGGAGATAATCATGTCAAAGTACTAAAGTACTTGATTGAGTTTCTTGCGAAAAACTATCCAGGACATACTTGTAAGCATCTTTATTAAGTTTGAAGTTTGTTATATAAAAGATTACCAATTAAAAACTCAATTTCATAAAATTCATCACTCATCTGAAATTGATAACACTTGTCTCGCAATCCTCATGAAATATCGTCTAGGCTATTGATCTCATTAACCATTAAAAACACGATTTTATTTAAATTTATTTGAATTGTACAAAAACTCTTTGCATTTGTTTGCTTTGTTTTGTTTCAATTTCGCACATTCACATGCAACCAGCTGACTTCGAAAATATATTCTCTCTTCCTCTTCTTCTTTCGATTCGATCGTAACTCAGAATACCTAATTTCGATTGTGGCGGAGCGGAGAGCGGGAACGTAATCGAAATGTAGAATAGCCCTGATTAAATATCCGAAATTCCCTATAAAACGTTTGGATATGTAAAAATTAGGGCTTCACGCTAAGAACATAGAATTTTTACAACACGCATTGGAATAATTTTGTGTGATGACTGATTTTGGCTGTTTATTATTATATTTCGTATTTTGCAGGAGGCGCGTTGCTGTAGGCAATGTGCTTTTGTTTATCTATATTCTAAATTTTGAATTATTGTTTTTTAATATTTTTTAAAGTTAATTTTTAACATACATTATTTGTATATATTTTGTATCTCTGTTAATTTACAGAGAAATTTTTATAAAGAATTTAAAATAAAAAATTATGTAGATATATACATACATTTATTAAGTTAGTTTTTTCGATTGATAATATAAAAAATCTTTCACAACAAATTTTTTTCTAAATAAATTTAAAAAAATTATTTCAAAATTTTATTTTCGAATACAGATTTGAAAATACTCCCATACAAATTCTATAAGTCAATTTAAAGAAATTTTAACATAAATAATTTTTTTTTCAAATTAAAAAAATATTTCCAAATACATTAAAAAAAAAAAAAAAATTAAGTAAAATGCATATAATACCGCCAAATAAGGCAGATCCCAGAATGAAAATTTGCATACATGTTTATTTTGGCATTATATTATGGGTCTCATAAAATCTCGCGTTAGTAACGCAAGATATTTGAGGTCAAAGGTCACAATTTTTTGTTGTTGCAAATATCTCGTTTTCTTTGCTCCAATTAATAGAGAAAAAATTCCCTTTAATTTTTGTCTCAAAGAATTTTTTCCTCTAACCCTTTTAAAGTTTTAGCGCGAAGAGAAGAGGGGTATGCTCATCATGTACAAACGGTAACTCAATTTCAACTTCAGTATATATCACTACATTATATTTACAACATTTATAATAGTCATAAAATATTTAACGTATTGAAAATCATGTTCAACTTACTTGGCGGAGGATCAATAAACGGAAGTAGCAGAACCACAGAAGTTGAAACATTTTTATTATATTTTATGAGCTGCTCAAGATATCCATTCTACCTGAGTAACTATGAGATATTTATATGATTTATGGATGTGTATTTGGGCTTTAAATGATCAATTTTTTTTTCCATAATAACATTTTGTAAAAAGTGCAGTAGACTTTTCGATATTTTTTCATTAACATCTTGCAGCATTTTATTCGAATGCGTATAAGTCTTTGATTTCAACTACAGAAGATCGAATCTTCTCTGATTATCAATGCAGTAGCATCTACCATTCGTAGTTGTTTTTCTTCTGGAGAACTTTTTTATCTTCTTCAGGATAACTTTTTTTATTCTCGTACCAGGCCTGCGTATCACGAAAAGATATAATAGTTAATGTTCCAACCTTAGTCGTAATTATTATATAAGTTATATATATTTCTTTCAAATTTTAAACTATTTTCTGTACTGATACATACTTCGTAATAACATCTTTCAGCTCGGTGAGTGTAAATTAAGAATCAAAAAATTTTAAGTAAAAAGCTAAAATTAAAAAAAATTAAAATATAATATTAAATAAAAATAAAAAATTAATTTAAAATAGAAAATTCAATTAACTAAATAAAAAAAAAATTTAAAATAAGAAATTCAAGTTAAAATAAGAAACTCAAATTAGAATAAGAAATTAAATTGCAATGCAAAAGTAATGAAAAAAAAATTAAATAAAAATAAAAATTAAATTAAATTTAAAAAATTAAAACTAAATAACAAATTAAATTGCTATACAAAAGTAATGAACTTAAAAAAAATTTAATTAGGGGAAAAAAATTAAATTAAAGTAAAAACTCAAATTAAAGCAAAAAATTAAATTGAAATATAAAATTAATTTAATATAGAAAATTAAATTGAAATACAAAATTAATGCAAACAAAAATAATTAATTTCAAAAAGAAACTAAATTAAAATGAGAAACTCAAATTAAAATAAAAAAGTCAAATTAAAATAAAAAATAATAATAAAAATAAAAAATTAAATTGCAATAGAAATGTAATGAAAAAAAAAAAATTTAATTCAAATACAAAATTAAATTAAAATAAAAAACGCAAATTATGAATGAAAGAATGAAATGAGCGAAATATTTCTTTAATATATTCTGGAGTTGAACTTGAACCCTTGAACCCTTTCTTCGCGCTCTAACTTAAAAACTATTAGAGGTTCCAAAAATTCTTTAAGACAACATTTGAAGAGAATTTCTTGTTCGAAAATGCTTCTGCTCAACTCAAATATAATTTGAAGCAAATGAAATGAGATATTTTCAAGCAATTAAATTTGTGACCTTTGACATTAAATATCATCTTACGACGCTAACGCGAGTTTTTATGAGACCTTTCAGGAAACTCATATAATACCAAAAAAGGACATATTCATACATTTCAGTTTATTAAGTTCCATTACGAGGTTGGATTTTTTTTTTACCGGACTAACATTATGTTTCACAAAATTATTATTTTAATTTTAATTAAAAAAAAAAAACTACGAAGAAATTCCTTTGAAAATTAATTTTAAAATTATACAGATGGAATTATTTTAAACATAAACTTATAAAAAAAATTAAAATTTTTATTTTCGAATGTATGTTTAAAAATATTTTGTAACAAATTCTTTAAAAAATTAGTTGAAACAAATTTTTATATGATTTTTCGAATTTTAATATAAAAACCAAACAAAGTTTGTTCAAAAGTAGGTTGAATGATAATTTGCATAAAAAATTTTTTACATATTTTTCGAATAGTAATTTTAAAAATATTTTAAAAATAGATTTGAAAAAATGTTAAAAAAAATGTTTTAAAAAATTTCATTTTCGAATACAAATTTAAAAATATTCTCGAAATTGTCTTTTACGAATTTTACAGCGGTGATACTAATTGATCGGATAAGAATTGCATTTTAGTCGCTTCTTATGACAGACATTGTTGTTGTTGTTGTTATGAAAAAAGATTTTGTGTTTTGTGATTCTTTTGTCGTTTATTGTGTGTTTAGATACATATGGAAGTACGAGTATTTATGTATCACGCTCTCGACTCCGCGTATACGTCAATGTGTGAACATGCGATTATAATGACCCTCATTGGAAGTTTGTATGTATCTACTTGCACATATCAAAATAAAAACAACACTATTATACACATAATAACAAAAACACAAAAAACATGAGTTGATTTGGTTCCGATATAAATCCACAAAAAACATCACTATGAATAGCAGTTTGAAGATAAAACGAAATGTTGCTGTTTTTGCTTTGCATTGCTTTCATTAACGGTGTCTACTCATCGTCGCACGCCTATTTAGTAGCACTTTGCTTCTTTGTAGATTTGCCCGCATCCGTACGTACGTACGTACATACATCCTTATATATATTTCCACAATTATAAGTACATGTATGTATGTATATGTGTATATTTTGTGCGAGTTTCTTATTTCAGTGTCGTGCTTTGGTCTCATTTTACGGGTTATTGCACTGCTTAACGTTGGACGTGGTGTGGACGACGCACTAAACACATAGACGCAAACAACCACACACACATATACAATCACATGTACATATGTCTGTTCAAAATTTAAACGGAGCGGCGCATACCACCGGCGAGACCTGCTTAGGTTAGGCGGTAGGTCGGTCGTTTTGTTAGCTGCTGGCTGGTTGGCTCATCGCTCGATTGGCCTGTTTGTGATGCCTGCTGACAATGAAGAAGCAAGCAGTTGTGAATAACAGCAAACAAAAATTAGATATATGCCAAATTTGTGCTGTTAAAAACTCATATGCATGTACATATGTATGCTTGAAGAAGAACAAATCGACAGAATTTCTGTTTACTGCGGCAATACATACGTTGTGTATCATAACTGCTGCTGCTGCTGCTACTGTGGTGGTGGTGGTGGTGGAGTTGCCTGCTGCGCTCCTCTCAGTCAACGCTCTTTTCAAATCATAAACATTGATTATGTTTGCGTAAAATTTGGTAGATGGAACAACAACAACAAACACATAAACACAACGGTATATAAGAAAATTAAGTCAATTTACCGCTAACATTTTATTTACTGCCTATGTGGTTACATATGTTTGTAAATTTCTTATAGGCACTTTTGTATTTTTCTTCTCCATACAACTATTCTCCGTTGTAAATTTAACGAGTTGACTTTGCTGTGAAAAAACATCAAATACGGCGTTGCCTATTTTCTACCCGTAGAGTTAGTACTGTAATTTCCGTTTGCCGTAGTCAGTCCTCTTGACATTTTTTCAGCCGCTTCAAAATTTTCTCAAGCTCTGATTTTTGTTGCAACTGCAACGGAATATACACATGTATATGTACACAAATATATTTTGTTTACTGTTCAACTGAAAATTCACCCTTAAATCGATCTATAAAATATGTACATATATACGAGTATGTAGGCTGCATGCAACATGAGGAAATATTCGGCAACACAACGACAATTTGTACTCGTTCTTCGGCTGGCTCTCTCTCTCTGTCGTGGTTGAAACACTGCAAAATGAGCGAATTGCTTAATGACGCCGGCGTTATTGGTTGTTGGCGCATTGTTTTTATATTCAAACATGCATACATATCTATTTGTAGATATATATTACATTGTCCCTGCGCATTCTTGTACCAACGAGTAGGTGCAATATATATGAAAGAGAGCGCTTGAAATTCACAATGTTGGGGTGTGTAACACATCCAGATACGCTTTATACACTGTTATTTGACTTTTTTACTTCATACCATGACCATTTTAGATTAGTGTCTGCTGCTTGCTTTTGCCCAAAGATACATGTGTAGTGAGTGAATGAGTAACTGCTCAGTGTGAAGAAGAGAAGAGCAGCAAATACCAACTTGTACACGTGCTGAATAATATAAACGGGTTTATTGTTATTGCTGGATAACTTCCTACCTTCGTGCATACATACCAAGTATAGTTATCTACATATGCATGTATGTATGTATGTAGATACATACACAATTATTGTTTCAATAGCTGGGAGAGTAGTAACTGCTGCGGTTGTTGAAGGTGAATTTGCGAAATTCGGTTGGCATTTGGTAGATGAAGCCAGTGCATCATACAGTTTAGCGCTGCTTACATTAGTTATCTATGTATGTAGGTACGCATGGAACTATATATCAATGTACTTATGTACATAAGAAAATGCAATAATGTCTAGTTTCGGTTCCGCCAGTTGGTTACTACTTGGCAAAACGGTGCATCTATCACACATTCAAAAACACAAAATATATATCCACACTTGTATACATACATACCTGCATATGAATGTTCGTGTGAGTGCTTAGTATTTTATTACTTCATTTTCGTAATCGTTTTCTTTGGGTTGGACTCTGTTGGATAAAGAGCTTTGAGTGAGATTCCTATTAAACGGAATGCGCCATATGAATGTATTTATACGTGTGTATGAATGTACATATGTATCCGTGTATGCATGCATGCGAATATGCATAATTTTGCTTTCAAGCGTTCACCTTATGGTAGAAGGTGGTTGGCTGGATGTAGTTTTTGCAGCTTTTTCATTTTCGCCCGTAAATAAATATGATGTTACATAGATATCATGTAAACGCATACATGATCATTTACAATGATAAATTTATAAAAACAAAAGATTATATATTTTAATGCAATACTAATTAGGGCTGATCGAAGGTAGTCAAGTGTAGAAGCAGTTGGCAAAGCTATGTAAATATTTGGCATATCGAAAAAATTTCAAGTGATATCATACACAGATAGCTGCATTCTGTTACGTATTGAGTTTATTACCAGTTTATTAATACTATGTTAATTTTAATACATATATGTATGTGTAGAAAATAAAACTGCAAATATTTATATATGTAACTATGTAGAAACTTGTGCATATGAAATAAAGAAATTAGAAAATAGTCATACGCAAAACAACATAAAAATATTTATGTAGATTTTAGTGACGAAAAGTAAAAACAATAAAACAAGAAAAGCAAAATCACAGGAAAGTAGTTTAAGACGAAGAAAGAAATAGAATAACAGTATTTTATAAACTAAAGAAAAAATAAAAAAGTTGCACTAAGCTGCAATAATAAACTTGCATAAATACAAAATAATAAATGTAATATCAAAGAAAAAAAAATCATAAAAAAAATAAAAATAAAAATTACTCAATAGAAGTTAAAAGCATACATATTAAATTAAAAGAAAATAAGAAAAAATTAAATTAAATTTAAATAAAAGAAAATTAAATTAATTACCATAAAAAGTAACTAAAATAAAAAACTAAATAAAAATATAAAAATAAATTTAAATAAAATATTAAATAAAATAAAATAAAATTTATTTAATTGATTTAAAAAAATTAAATAAAAACAAAATTAGTTAACTGCACTAAGTAATTAAATTAAAATAAAATAAAATTAATTTATTGAATTAAAAAAACTAAATTAAAAAAAATTAATTGATTCAAAAAATTAAAATTACATTAAAAATTAAATTAATGTAAAAAAATATAAAATGAAATAAAAAAGTAAATGAAAATAGAAAATAGAAATTAAAAAAAAATTAAATAAAACTAAAAATCTAAATTAATTTAAAAAAAAATTAAATTAAAATAAGTAAATTAATTTAAATACAATTGAATTGTTATAAAAAAGTAATGATATAATTAAGAACTAAATTAAAATAAGGGCTCAAATTAAAATAAAAAACTCAAATTAGAATAAAAATTAAATTTAAAAAAAAAATTAAAAATTCTAATAAAAGAATGAAAGATCTGAAATAAAAATGAAATGAAATACATTAAAGTAAATAAAATGAAATTAATTTTAATAAACTTAAATTAAAAAACCTACAAATAAAATGATATATAATATAAAGTAAAATAATATAAGCTAAATGAAATAATATAAAATAAAATGATAAGAAATAAAATGGAAAATGGATAGGTAATGAAATAAAAAATATTAAAATATAAAATGATATAAATGAAGAATGTATAATGAAAGATAAAAATAAAATATTTAAAAACTAATATGAAACAAAATACAATAAAAAATAAAGTAAAAAAGAAAATAAAATAAAATACAGTAAAAAATACAATAAAAAATAGAATAATATATGATAAAAATTGAATAAAATAAAATAAATTACAATAAAAAATAGAATAATATATGATAAAAATTGAATAAAATAAAATAAATTACAATAAAAAATAAAATACAATACAAAAAAAAAAACAAATAAAATAAAATACGATAAAAAATAAAATAAAAAATATACGATACAAAAAATAAAGTATAATAAAAAATAGAATGAAATATAATTAAAAATAAAATAAAATACCAGAAAAAAATAAAAATAAAATAGAGAATAAAAATAATACAAAATACAATAAAAACATAAAATAAAATACAATAAAAAAGTAAAATACGAAAAAATACTAAAAAAAAATAAATAAAATTAAACAAAATACAGTATAAATTAAGGTAAAATAAAAATATAAAATAAAATACAATAAAAATATAAAATAAAATACATAAAAAACAAAAGAATATACATAAAAATAAAAGAAGATATTAAAACAAGATACAAAAAAAAATATAATGAAATACATTAAAAAAATAACAAGAAATACAAAGAAAAATTGAAATACAATAAAAACTGGAGTAATAATATGCGATAAAAAGATAAAATAAAAAATAAAAAATTGAAAATAAAATAAATAACACAATAAAAAAATAAAATAAAATACAACAATAAAATAAAGTAAAAAAACAACTAAAATACAAAAAATAAAATTTAAAACAAAATATAAAATATTTCTGTTGATATTTTTATGGCATGATTGAATTCATTTCCTGCCCAACAATAATTAGCTTACATTTAACTAATGCTAATTAGTTTACAATAATCCTAAAATAAAAACACCTTACATTTTCTTATAGTTTATTATGATACCTCCTACAGTTTATTTTGCACACAAAACAGAATTGATTACAAAAAGTAGCTTTGCATGCGATATTGACGTACCTATATAGATATGTATCTATTATAGTTATTTGTACAAATAAATACCGCATATAGGCATAAATAAACGGTTTTATGCCTGTGTGTGTATACACGAGTATCTGTGTGTAGCTGCATGCGAAATATGGTGCGCTGTTGCTATTGTTGTTTGTGCTTTGTCCCGTTGTCGTCATTACTTATTGTGTTGTGCTTCTTTCATTTTATTTTCTTTTTCTCTATTTGTTGTCGTTTGTAAACATCGACAAAGTGCGCCACTACCTTATCAACAAGCTCTTTACTCAACCATCAAAATATTAGTACAATATTCATTTCTCTTATTACTGCTATTCGCATTCGCACAGCAGTAAAGGTGAGATATAAATACATTGCTGCTATGCATATATATACTGCCATACTACTTACTCACATTTATATAGAATATAATATCGTTTGCTCTTTGCACAGCATTAATTAGTGTCATCTTTCTCTAACGTGTTTTCTCCCTCCTCTCCATTATACTCAACTCACTCACTCTCTTTTTTGCCGTTTCTGTGCTGTCATTTGTCAGTCTCTTTTGCTGACGGTCAGGGTGGTATTGCAGCACATTATTTATGATTATTCTTTTTACCTTTAATTCTTTTTCTCATGTCGCTTTTGTAATGATTTATTTATTTTATTCGTTATTACAGTTGCTGCTTGTTGCCTTTTCAGCTTGTGTTTTTCTGTTAGTTTATTAGTTTGTTCGTTTACTCGTTTGTTTTTTCGTTCATTCATAAATTTTTTTTCTCTTTTCGCATTTTGACGGCTCTTTTGTGTTTATTCACAGGTTTATTTTTAAAACGTGCTGTTACCACTGCTGTCGCATGTTATGATTTTTATTATTATTATTATTATTGTTGTTGTTGTTGAATCTGTTGTTGTTATTGTAAATCTCTAGTCTTTACGGGAGTATCTACTAGTGCATATGGCATAACAAAATCAACACATTTTCATTACAATTTATGGTAGATTCATATAAACGTATATACATATGTGTATTGTATGACCCCACTTCCCCATTTCAAGTATGTGCGTATTTACGTATTTGTGCGGTGCATGCGTTGGCCGCAATTCGGTTGAAGTTCTCAGTCGACATTTAGTGGCCTCTTTTTGTTACTTCCACACCACTTACAAATGGTCTAATTAGCTTGATAGATGTGCTTGCACAATAATAATTAGCTAATATCATATTCATATATCAATAAACATATAACATATATACATATCCACATCACACTTATAATGACGAGAGAAATCTTAGTTAATGCATACATACATTCATACATATATTTGCATTTTACTCATTGTGAATTAAGCCTCTGAAAGAAAAAGTTAGAACCGCCAAAATTGTTGTACCTACTTAAGTGGCACGGAATTTTCCGATGTATATTGTCAACCCTGTAACTGAAAATTTCAGAGGAGCAGATAATATTTTGCTACCTTCTGTATTGTTAATCTACAGTAAAAACGAGTTCTTTTGCATATTTACATATGCAAATTAATTAATTTTAAATAAAATTTGACGCTGTTAACTACTGCATTAACGGGATCTAGCTATTTGTCGCACCTCATGATTTCTCAATAGTTCTGGAATCGTATTAAAAGTAAACCATGTAGTTTTTGATTTCTACTTTTTTATGGAATTTTTTACTTCAGTAAAGTTTCGAAAGATGTAAAAATAAAGTAAAACAGGTTAAAAAATAAATAAAAAATTAGTTAAAACAAAGCAAAAGATAAAAAACACAACTAAAATAATGAAAAATAATAAAAAGTAAATAAGAAAACAAAAAGAATATATAAATATAAAGGAAAAAAATTAAAAAAAGCAAAATAAAAACAAACAAAAAATATAAATAAAGATTTGAAAAAATGCTGATATAGAACAACAAATAAAAATAAACTAAAGAATTAAATAACATATTAATAGATATTAAAATTTAAAAAAAAAATAAAAAAAAAAAAAATAAAAAATTAATAGAAAAAAAATTCAAATAAATTGAAAAAAATTATATTAAAAAAAAAAACTATAAATATAAAAATTAAATTAAAAAATATAAATGTATAATTCAAAAATGAACTAAAAATAAAATTTGAAAAAAACTGTAAAATTAAATGAAGAATAAAAAAAAAATAAATAATAAAAATTAAAAAAAAAAAAAAAAAATTAAAAAAAAAAAAAAATTAAATTAAAAAAATTAATTAAAATAAAAAATGTAAAATAAAAATTAAAATATAAAAATATAGTCAAAAATAAAACAATTAAAAATAAATAAATAAAAAATTAAATAAATAATAGAAAATAAATAATTAATTCAAATAATAAATATTAAAATTTAAATAAAATAATAAAACTAAAAACATAAATGAAATAATAAAAATTAAAAAAAATTATAAAATTATAAAACTATTTGAAAAAATAAAAATAAAATAAGTTAAAATAAATATAAAAATATAAAAATATAAAAATACAAAAAATATAAAAAATATAAAAAATATAAAATATCAAAAATCAAAAAAAAATTAAATTAAATAATAAATAAAACAAAAACAAAAAAGAAAAAAAAAAAAAAAAAAATAAAAAAAAAAAAATAAATAAAAAAAAGGAAGTAAAGAAAATAATAAAATGAAATAAAAAAATTAAATATAAAAATAAAATAAAAAAAGAGAAAAAATAAAAATGTAAATATAAAAATTAAAATATGAAAATATAGTTGAAAATTAAAAAAATTAAATAATAAAATAAAAAATTAATTTAGAAAAAAAAATTAAAAATCAAATAAATAACCAAAAGTAAAGAATAAAAATTAAATTTAAATAAAAAAAAAACAAAATTACATAAAAAGCAAAAAATTTAATAAAAAATTTAATTAAAAAAAAAATGAAAAAAAAAAAAATAAATAAAAAAAATAAAAAAAAATAAAAAATAAAAATAAAAAATAAGTTTAAAAAAAATAAAAAATAAGTTAAAAAAATATATATGTATATAAAAATATAAAAAAAAACAATAAATAAAACAAACAAAAAATAACAATAAAATATATATATATTTTTTAATTTGAATAAAAATTAAAAAGAAAATTAAAAAAAAAAAACAATAAAAAAAATAAAAAAAAATAAATAAATGAAAAAAAAAATAATATATATATAAAAGTATTAAATAATTAAGGAAAGCATTAATAAATGATTAAAAAACGAATTAAAAATTATTATTTTTAATTAAAAATATACTAATAAATAAAATTAAATCAAATTATTAATATAAGTAAAAAAAAAATTAAAAAAAGATAAACAAAATTAGAAAAATATAGTTAGATTAGATATAAATAAAAAATAAAAAATAATGAAAAATAACAGGAAAAAGTCTATATTTGAAATTAATTTGTGTTATAAATAATAAAGAAAAAAATAAGAAAACAATTAAAAATTATGTATATAAAAAAGAAAAGTATCAACAACAAAAAAAGGAATTAAAAAAATATCTGATATTCTAAACTACAACATTGGGTCTGTTAATGCTTTAAAGAATCATGTGTTTGGTATTGCAAACTCATACAAACATTTCTATAAACTAAACACACGTCTAGTTTAGTAACTTTACTGTTCATTTTTATATTAATTCAATTCTCTTTCCCTTCGTATAAGCAAAAAATATACAAACATACTACATTTATTACACAGATACATACATACATATATTAGCGTAGTATATAGACTGGTTTTTCTTCTGTAGCAAGGTTTTATTATGTCGTCATTTGACGGTGGTAAGATAATTTGTAAATTTCTCCGCTGTTGTAGTGTTTTTCTTGTTTTAAATAACAGTTTTTTTTTTATCTGTTAGTTGACGCACTTCGTTTGCTGGTCGATGTTACTTCCATTGTCGTTCCTTATCTCGCAATGTTTTTACATTATAAAAGTGGAATCGCTTTTCTTTGAGCATGCTCCAAGAGAATGACAGAGAGAGAGGTAGAGAGACTTTGCTATGTGTGTACATAAACAATATGCAACATTCAGACTGAATTGGGCTTATTTACAAATTGTTTTACATGTTGCTGTGTTTTTTTTTTTTGTTTCGCTTATTATTATTATTATTTTTGCTTTCCGATGGGCATATTAGCAAGTTTTCTTTTTATCTTATACATATACACACACATATACTACACTTTTGCCTTTTATACACCTGTTTATAAACAAGTGTGTGCGTACATATGTATATGTATATATTTTTGATCGTTTATTTCATATGTTTGTCACAGAAAATCTTAAATTTGATAATTACGGCACTTAGGTGTACGCCTCCCTCAATATGTTGACTGAGCGTTGACTTTTTAATACACATTTCCATATACATATACTGATACTGATGGGGGGGTTATATGTTTTTGTAATACGTTTTTCTATACCCTTTGTGGCAAGGTTGTGTGAGCATCTCGAGCGTCTTTGTATTATGAAACTCCAAAAACTTAGATGATAGAAAAGATTTTACCTTGTTTTTTTTATATGTATACATTATTAAGTTTGTTTTATTTTTCACCTTTATTAATTTTGCGACCTTTATTTTTTTTTAGCAAATCAAGCACTTTGGAATGGAACCTGGGAACGAGGTCTTACATACGAGTGCCGGTCACTTCTTTTTAAAGCCTTGCATAATTTAATGGAACGGTAAGTGTAATGAATTGACAATTTTTAATTTACAAAAAAAAAAAAAAAACAATGCTAATCTGTTTTCAGGTTCGTGCTGACGAAGGATATTGTGCGTTTTGGAAAATGGTTCGTTCAACCGTGTACTTCCCACGACCGACTCTTTGGGCGAAGGTAAGCTATGAACCAATGAAAAGTGAAAACTTTTGTTTGGACAACCAAATTACAAGAAACTTGCTTGTTGGTAAAGTTATAAAACAATAAGTCATTTTGGTAGTCCTAAATTAAACTAAAGCCTGTGTCTCTGTGGTCCCGTTTTGAGTTACAACGTCGGAGCATCGTTTAACTTGTTACATTTCTAAAAAAAAGTGTTTTTTTTTAACTTTATACGTACATACATATGAGTATAGTATGTATTTATATATATATTTTTTTTAATTTGCCATTAATGCAACAACATTAACACTGTGGCTTTTTCCAGTTCGCAACATCTTTCATTCTCATTTACGTTTTTCGTACACGGCGATACCGTATGTGCATCGATTGATTTGAGGGAACATCCAGCGGTACGACCCTTATCCAAAGAGCATTTAACAGAAGCAGCTGCCGCTTTTGCGGCCGCAAACAACTCACAAACACTGTCACAATCTCATGAAAATGGCAATTGTACAAATGTCATACCAGAAGATGTGGCAAGTCCACATAATCCCAGCAATGGTGGTGGAAATAATGGTGCGGAAGCCACCACCAACTCAAATTCACCCAGCTCCGCCACTTTACCCAAACCACGACGGGTAATATTAGCGCCCTTCGGAATGGCAGCAACGCTCACGGGTAATAGCTTCAAAGCTACGGATCCCATGGCCGAAAAGATCCTAGAAGATTGGGCATCATTCTTCCCATTGTGCAATAAGGAGAACTCCGATGTGCCACCGGTGGTTGAAGTTGTGTCAGGTATGGGATATAAAAGTGTATTTTATGGAATTTTAAATAAATTTTAGAACTCGCATAATAATATTTCTCTTTCTCACAGGCGGACATAAAATGTATCATCCTTCAATTTATGTACTAGTCACTGATTTGGATGACATGGAAGAAATGGAAGCGGCTGCCTCACAAAAGGGCGCATTGGGTACAACTTCTTCTGCGGAGGCCGCTGCATTGGCTGCCATTTCATCTGCGAATCCCAATGAAAATGCAGCCGGTAGTAGAAAACAGCCAGCAACTGCAACAACGCATCAAACTGGTGGCGTGCAACAGCAGCAACAACAACAACAAGCGCACACTGTAACTACTGTAACCACAGTTGCCACGTCCAGCAGCAGCAGCAGCCAAATTGTCGGCTGCAACAACGGGTCTAATGTGGGTACCGGTAGTAGTATCCTCAATAGCAATAGCAGTATTGCAATGGTTGAGCAACGTTTGCATGATCTGACAGTAAGGGCACAACCTTACTACGATACAATTTCGAGCAGTTTCACTGGCAACACAACTAATACTCATGCCTCACCACAGGCAGCTACAGAAATGCCAGAACGTGTATGGCAGGATTGCATAACTAATACATTGCATGTGACATATGCGGCTAGCGTTGCTGCTTCAACAGTAATGGGCAGTTGTGGCGCCACTAACGGGCAAATAACTACATCGACAACGCTCTCCACCACCAGCGGCGTAGCACAGACGATGTCAGGCACAATTGCTACGGGTAGTGGTATAGGTGGTGGTAGTGGTGGTGGTGGTGCTGGTACTGAGGATTGTAATGCCAGCAATGTTACTAATATAAAAACCGAAAACAGTAGTGGCGGCGGTAGTGAGGATACGAACAATATCAGCACAAGTGCGAATGACGCAAACAGTTTAGAGAACAAATTGCGTATGCAACAACAGCTATTTTGGGGATTTGTTGATCCAATGGAGAAGGCACCTTGTTCATGCGCAAAGTAAGTTAACCAAACAATTTATAACAAATATATATATTTATATACTTAACTTCAATTAAGGAAAACTATTGTATGCTTTTCAAATAATTTTTTATTGAATTTATGCCGTGAAGTAGTATTTTATTTGAAAAAAAAAAAAAAAAACAGAAGTGAGTGTCAGTGTCTGTTGTAGGAAGTACTGGCAGTTGACTATATGAAACTGCCAACTGCATAAAAAAATTATTTAAACTCAATTATGTTTTTAGAAATCTTAAATTTTTTTTATACTAAATTTGTGCAATGCATAAACTCTATATATTATTACTGTTACAAGTTTTTATTAGCTTTTTTTTAATTTTCTTTTACTTCTTAATTACCGTTACACTGTTTGCAAATTTTAACTTTTGTCTACTCTATACGTGAACTGCATGCATCCTTTCGTATTTTACAACACGCTATGTCGTTCATAAACAATAAATTATTTGCTTTTAAATTAATATGATAACCTCAAAGGCAAAGCAGTGTCAATGAAACCCTTAAACCAGACTAAGGATATTAATAATTGCGATAGATAATTGGCTTATTAGTTGTCAACGTTTAATACTTGTATTTTTACTAAACAAACATAGAAAGGAAATGTGAAAGCATAAACAAAAACATTCAGAGTATTTGTATGTATTTAGTGTAAAGAAACAAATTGGCCAACAATTTTCAGACTTTCAACGTCGTCGTCATCATCGACAATGTCGTTTTTCACACATTCTACTACTACCACTACTACTACTTCTTTTAGCAGCAAAAAGACTGCAGCTTCTACTTCTTCTTTGACAATGACATCCCCTATATATAGTGTTTCGGGGCCGGTTACGTCTGTGCGTTTGAGCAACAGCATGATGATGGCATTGGGTGGTAAAATGCACGCCGGCTCGGCGGGATGCAGCAGCAGCAGCGGCACCAATACCAACACGAACATCAGCAATAGCCACCACAATCTGCAGCAACTACAGCAACAACAACAATATCGTACACCATTAACAATGTTGTCGCCGCCATCAACATCAACGGCGTCATTATCGATGATGGGACAGTCGTCGTTCGCCTCGTCCACATCATTGGGCAGCAACAATAATGCCAAATGTAGTATTAGCAACACGTCTCGTACAACAGTGCGTATACCATTCCATCGGCGTCAACAATTTGACTTTTACTTCGATAATAACACAATTGGCGGCGGCGGTCTCGTCAGTAACTATTCATGTACAAATCTAAGCAATTCGTTGTGGAGGGGTCAGTGGGAAAGCGGTGGCAGCGGTAGCGGTAGCAGTGGTGGCGTTTGCTTTGACGTCGTTGAGGGTGCAGTGGATACAGTAGACGCTGCCGCAGCTGCTGCTTCCAATGGCATCAGTGCTTCAGTGCATTATCAAACTTCAGACACCATACCAAAGCAAAGGTTTGTGTTGTCTCCTCTCTCCTAATTTCTCTCTCTCTCTCTCTTTGACTTTAAACACATAACACACTTACATATATATAAATATACACTCTCTTCCGCCTCACGCTTTTTGAAACGCTCTTATTCAAAACTCGTGCTCTACAACATGTATACATTCGCTCTTATTCTGAGTTCCACACATCATTATTAACCTTTTATTACATATACATATCTGTTTGGTTGGAAACAAAATGCAATCTTATCCCCCTTCCCCCACTTAATTTGATCTGGTATGGTTTCACATATTCGAATCTCATTGGAATATGTAAAAGCACATATTCACACATACCTAAATGGAAGATGAGTTTATATTTTGCATTTTAATGCGGTGATGTTTGTACATTTTCATTATTCTTCTGAAAAAATAAAATAAAATAATTTAACAAACTAACTCAACATTTTTGTTTTAATTTATAGTGTTGGTTACGGCTAAAAAATGAAATTTTTGTAAAGTAGTAACCGTTTCATGTCACATTCATAGATTTTACACAAAAAATTTATTTTTCGCTAGTGGTTGAGTTGAAAGCTTTTAAGAGGCAGGCAAGTAAAATATTAATTTTTGTGCCTTATGTTTTCATTGAAGTAATTAGACATCAATTGTAAGAAAGAAAAAAGCTTTGGAAATATTTTTAATTAAAAAGAAAAGAAGAGAACTGTGGAGCTCTTTCACGGCGCACTGAAGGCGCATTTAATCCACTAATTTATGTATTGCAATATAAGAAAATTTCGCAGTTTCAAGACACAAAAACAAATGATAAGATAAAAATTACAATTTTTTTTAAAGGTGATAAAAATGGCTTTATAAAAATACTTAATTCATTAAACAAGAAAATAAAAATGTAAAAATTATAATAAATGTAATAAATATAAACAAAAAATAAAAAATATTAAAAAAATTTAAAAAATATAAAAAATATAAAAAATACAAAAAAAAGTTTTAAATATAAAAATATAAAAAAAATATATATAAAAATATAAGAAATATAAAAAAATTTTAAATATAAAAATATAAAAAAAGTATAAATTGTATAAATTGTATAAAAAATAAAAAAAAATAAAAAAAATAAAAATAATAAATATAAAAAATTATAAAAATTATAAAAATTATAAAAAAATAAAATTTATAAAAATTATAAAAATTATTAAAAGAAATTATAAGAAATATAAAAAAATTTAAATATAAAAATATAAAAAAAATATAAATTGTATAAAAAATCAAAAAAAAAATATTAAATATTAAAAATTATAAAAATTATAAAAATTATAAAAAATATAAAAAATTTAAAAATTATAAAAATTTAAAAATTTAAAAATTAAAAAAAAATAAGAAATATAAAAAAAAAAAGAAATATAAAAAAAATAAGAAATATAAAAAAAAATTAAAATAAAAATATGAAAATTTAAAAATGTATAAAAAATATGAAAAAATATGAAAAAGGTATGAAAAATATAAAAGTATAAAAAAACTATAAAATATAAAAAATATTAAAAAATATAAAAATTTATAAAAAAATGTTAAAAAATATAGACTATAAAAAAAATTAAAAAAAAACGTAAACAAATAAAAAAAAATATAAAAAAAATTAAAAATTATATAAATAAAAAAATTTAACAAAATTTAACAAAATTTAAAAAATATAAAAATATATAATATATAAAAAGTAAATAATAAAAAATAAATAAAAATTCTAAAAATTATATAAAAAATCTAAAAAAAAAATATAAAAAAAATATAAAACAAAATAAAAGCATTTAATAATATAATAAAAAAATTAAAAAAAGTATAAAAAATATGACGAAAAAAATATATAATATATATAATATAAAAAATATATAATATATATAATATAAAAAATATACAAAAATATAAGAAATACAAAGAAAGTACAAAAGAATACAAAAATACAACAACAACAAAATACAACAAAAATTAAAATAAAGAAATAAATACAAAAGAAAAAAAGAAAAATTTACTAAATATAATAAAAAATTATGTAAAAAAATAAATTAAATAAACTACAAAATATTATTAAAAAAATAAACAGAGAATATAAAATTTGTAATATAAAAAATAAATATTTTAAAATATATAAAAGATATATGTATAAAATATATATAAAAAAAATATATTTAAAAAAATGTATAAGAAGGAAAAAAGTGAAAAATATAATAAAAAATATTTAAAAAGATAAAAATAATACTAAAAAAATTTCTACGAAAAATTAAATTCATCAATTAAAATGTTATCAAAAATAGCTAAAAACAGGTTTTACCGTTTTTAAAATAGAATCAAATTGATTTATTTATTTTTATTATTTATTAATTATTATTATGTTTTGAAAACGAATTAAATAATAAAATTTGTTGACAATCCTTTGTCGTTTAAGATTTATAGTATATATCGAATATTTTTTTTAACAATTTAGAAATTTATTTTCCTAATGATTTTTTATAACTAATTTTGTTCAATTTAAAAGATGCTGAAAAAATCGAAATTAATCTCTAAATTTACGCCCACATTTATGCAGGCGAAATTATAAATTTTTTTTTAATATATCGATTTTTGATTAATCTGTTTTATGATTACACAATTTTTTTAAATGATAAAATAAATAAATATTTAACTAAATGTTTAATAATATTTACTAAGTACTCTGCATATTAATAAACTCAACAAAAATATATAATTATTATTTTAAATCTAATTTTACGCTAATTTTTAATGGCGATAGTTTTTTAAGCACAAA
Organism: Neoceratitis asiatica; assembly: GCA_030068015.2. NCBI lineage: Eukaryota > Metazoa > Arthropoda > Insecta > Diptera > Tephritidae > Neoceratitis > Neoceratitis asiatica. The sequence goes on along the minus strand of CM061526.1, from coordinate 49,642,855 downwards.
TTTTACACATGCTTCTCCTGTTGTTTTTTAACTTATTTAATCAGATCAAAGTATAATAGTAGAATATAATTTGGTAATTTGTAATGGAAATTGGAAAAAGTTATCGAGTGTTTTCGGACCCTCTGTTGAGCATATTCTTTTCCAGAAATATTGAAACTCTGAACTTCTCTGCAATTTTATAGGTTTTAGAAGCTCTCAATTTTCAACAATTATTCAAATATTCGAAAAAATCAGTGGGAAGCTATAATATATTTGACTACCAGCTTAACGATGCGGTCCGCAATCGTATATTTGTTAGTTAAGCGAATTATTAATATGATCAGAATATTTAATTTAAGTTTGAAGCCTTAAGGCATTTGTTCGATAAATGAGGCGGAAAGTATTTATTTTAAGTTTGCAAGAAACTTAACAAGGTTTTTTAGGTTAGGTGATGGTTGTAGTGGACTTTTTTTGCATGACGCACTGAATCAGTAACGTAATGAAATGGATTGCGTTTAAAAATAATAATGCATGCGTTTTATTAATTTTTATACTTTTAAATAATTTTTTTTTTAAAGTTGTTTGTTTTTAAATATTTTTTTTTTAATGTTTATTATGTTTTAGGTTTTATGGTGCATTGCTAGTGGTGGATTAGTATTTAATTATTAAATGTATTGTATATTGATGGTAATGCAGTAAGCTGTAGAATGTTTCTTGTATAACATAAATTCAGTTTGGTTCATTAACCATATTTCAATTCATTATGTACATTTTGAATGCATTAATTGAAATGACTGAAAATTATAACAATATACACACATAAAAATAATGTGTCGTTAAATACGATTGTTGCATTTTATATTTAAGAATATTTTTTGTAATTGGATATTGATCAGCATTTACATACATATATAAATTATCTATATAATAATACAATATTGATCGTACATATGTATATTTTTAACTATAAAATTGTAAAAGGTGTTTGAGAGCATAAAATAGCATAATTACATATGTACATAAATGGCATACATCATGATGCTAAACAACTAAAATGCACCAAAAAGAATGTAAAAAAAAATATATATATACTCAAACCTTTTATTATCCCATTTATATTGTTGCAGAACTTTGAATCCAGCATCGATGACACCGCATGATACACCACACGGTGGCGCCTCAACTTATTCGCGCAACTCCGTTGGCGATTTGATGCCAGTGCCATCGGTTGGCTCACCTGGCACACCAGCACAATCGCCACATCCGAATTCTACATTATCACAGCCTACGTCAGTACCACCGGCCGATCAAGTGAGTGCTTGAGGTTTATACTGATTCCTATTTTATACACTATTTTTCACTATATGATTTTGCTATATACATACATACATATTTTAATCTAATAAATTTTCACCTCACATTTCTGCTCCCTTGTTATAGTTGTTGACTATGAGTCCGCGTGCACCACCATCCGTACCGAATTTGCAACAACCATCAACGCCAATTGATCACTTATTAGACAAAAATACACCGGCGCCTACGCCCACCGATCAACATGATAGTAAAAGCATTACAACATCACCGTATGTGCGGCCAACGCCAAGCGTAGAGCCGCCACCATCGGTTGAGGGTGGTAATGGCGGCGGTGGTGGTGGTGGGTTGAGCAGTGTGGGTCCAAACGGGCCGGGTAGCGTGCCGCAACCACCAAGTGCCGGACGCTGCACACCCACTATCGGCAGTCAGCAGCAGCAGCAATCACAACAAGGCACACACACCACCGTGTCGCAGTCGCAAGCACAAATGCTGGACAACCCATCAGGCACAGCTGTTGCTCCACAATGTGGCACCATAACTATTAAGAAATTTGAAATTCAACAGCCCTTAAGTGCTGATCAGATTAAAACTGAACCTGGTTATGTGGCGACAACTATGGCCGGCACTTGTAGTCGAAATAGTTTACCGGCGGTTTCAGTTGCTTCAGGCATATCAGCCGCTGAAGCGATCAGTGATTATTGGAAGTCCTTTAAAATGCCCGAAATCAAAGTGAAGGATATTGATAGTTTCGCCAATGATGACTGCACAAAATTTGATGTTCTTTATGATTTTACGTATCAAAATGCTTGGTGAGTATTATTTTCATATGTAATTTTAATTTTATCTCAGAGTTAACGGGGAAATTGCAGCAAAGTGTATGCTTATTTCTATCTTTAGACTCTAAAATAAAAAAAAAATAGTGTTTGTGTGTTGTGTATGCAGTATTAAATATCCTTATAAATAGCACTGCTACAAGCCAAACACGACATTATTTGAAAATCTTAACTTTTCTTATCTTGTTTTAAATTTCAAATTTTAATCGCAAACATTCTCCTTCAGGGCGAATCATCCAATGAAGCGTTTCAAGCTAAACGAAGTGACCAAACCGTATCGAAGTATGCGTACGAAAAACCTATATGACGGTCACACACACTCCAAGCCGCTAATGCCATCACCCGGCTCGGTTTACGGCTCTCAGCTACTCTCCATAGATGCTTCTTTAAATTCGCTCTCTGGCTCAGCCATGAATGCAGCCTCGGTTGGTGGAAGTGCCAGTGGCGGTTTGGTGGGCATTGTTGCACATGGTGGCAATATGCCAAATGCTAATGACGATGGCATTGATGGAAACAGTAATGCCGGTGCTTACTTCCAGAGCTTGGATATAAACACGTCGGATGCGCTACAGGGCACAGCTTCACCTTGCAAAGAGGGTAAAAGCAGTGTCAGTGGTAATTTGTACACGGCTGAGGGTTTGAATCCTACAATGAACGATCTCGAACAATTGTTTGAGACTTCGAACGATGATTGCGGCAGCGTTCAAATACATACACCGCCCGATTCGAACAACCCATCCAATGGCTCTACCACCACTACCACCATAGATGATCTGAAACGCAGCACCGCAGTTGTTGCTGCGGTTAATGCCAGTGCGGTTGCGATTGCTGCGTTACAAAACTGCACTAGTACCAATAATGCGAACAATGCAATGGTTATCAACAATAGCAACAATAACGGTAGTGGAACTGGAGGCCCGAGTATGATACACGCGGAGGATCTGACCAAAATGTTTCCCACACCCCCTTCTCACGAGCAACATCATCCTAATTCAAGTCCGTGCCAAATGGATATCCAAATGACGGATCTCAGTGTGATTACTGCCTCGACTACAATGTCCGCCATGGAGACGGGTATGGGTGGTATCATGAAAATTAAACAAGAATATTTTGCTGAATTGGGCAGCCCCATAGAGGAGCCAATCGAAGATTGGTCTTACGTTTATCGGCCGCCGAAGCGTGCAAAGTTTGTAGGTTCATCTAAATATGCGCCGCTTACAAATCTTCCTAGTCAAACGCTGCCGCCACTAACGCTGCCACCAAATTGCACGTATAAGCCGTCTTGGACGACACAGAAATCGCGTGCTGCGGTTGCAGCACAAGCAGCAGCACAACAACAGCAATTACAACAGCAACAGCAGCAATTGCAACAACAACATCAGCAGTTGCACGAATTGCTTTCAGCCGCTCCCCGTACGCCCCTTCAGCAACCGCGCACCCCATTAGGACCCATTCCCTCGCCAATGCACACGAATACCGTGCCAACCCCGTTGAATAGTGGTGGCGCCGTTGGTGGAAATAATCTTCTACTGAACCAATTGAATTGTCCGCAGGCAGCACTCACAAATACGCCTGGCAGCGCCAGTATGCAGCAAATGATGCAACGCGCTGGCATGTCACCGATATCACCGGCGCCTGCCACAGTGGTACCCTTCCCCATGATGCAGCAACAACGTCATCCACCCCCACCCTATGAAATGGCTGTAGCCAGTCCGGCCACTTCGACATCTTCGTACTTGAATAAACAGTATCATTCACAAGAGCATCCGCCAACACCACAAAGCGTCGGCATGCCTTCAACACATTTACCGGGACCTCCAAGCGCTACTGGTAATCTTGCAACCACCAACGTCGCAACAGGTGCAGCGGCAGCTCGTGAGCTTCCGGAAGTCAGCTCCTTGATAGTCAATATATTCTTGTACGATACGGCGCTCAATGTATTCCGCGATCATAACTTCGATAGCAGCACAGTTTGTGTGTGTAATGCCGATTCACAGAAAGTGGGTAATATACGCGGTGCAGACTCGGGAGTCTACGTTCCGCTGCCAGGTGGAAGTTTTAATCCGCTACCACCTACTACAAATACCAATGGAAACCCTGGGGCTGGTGGTATGAACGGCAGTGGAGCTGGAGCAAACATCCGCTTGCTCAGTGCCTTTGGAGGTGGAAGTGCTCTAGATTCTCCCGCATCTTTGCCCGGAAATTCTGGACACACCGGCTCTGGTTCATCTTCATCTTCGAACACACCCGCCAGCAATCAACACATCACCGGTTATGTGGATGACGATCCTGTGGATTGTACATGTGGCTTTAGCGCTGTAGTTAATAGGCGACTTGCATTTAGAGCCGGCCTCTTTTACGAGGATGAAATGGAGATTACCGGCGTTGCTGAAGATCCCGCGCGCTTCAAGAAACAGTCGTTGGCTTCCTTAATTGCGAGTTTAGCTAGCGCTCAAACGCCATCCGAATCGAAATTGAGCACAGCGCTGTTACCCATCAAGGGTAGCAATGCCTTGGTGCCTTCGCAAGCAGATAAAGTAAATTATGCACAGCCAGACGCCCAAGCGCTGCAAAATGCGCACGTAATTTTCGATTTGTTACTCGAACAATGCTCCATTATACAGACGTCTAGCAGTTCCATACAACGTGCATTACAGCGGCACCGGCATCGTTTGGCTAGACAAAGTCGACAACCGCAGTCTGTGGCTGCCATCTCCAATGTATTAGAGTTCGTTGACGCGAATGATGTTATGTGCTTGGCGCTGGAACAGGCGAGATTGGCTTTCGGAAGCAATAGTATGGATGTGACTGAGTTTTCGAGTCAACATCAACTCTCGCCGCTGCACGCAGGCGGTACTGGTGGTTCGAAACGTAATCAACAACTTTATGGTAGCAAATTAACAGTGCACAAATGGCCGTACATTCCAGTTGGTTTCTCACGCAGCAACAAAGAGATCGTGCGCACCATGAACTTCATACAGCCCATGCTGCAAAATGCATTCCATTCGAAATCGCGTAGTGCTGCGGGCAGCAAAGATGCAACATATACCGTAAGCGGTCCACTGACATGGCGACAATTCCATCGTTTGGCAGGACGTGCTTCGGGTCAATGTGAGCCACAGCCTATACCATCGGTTATTGTAGGGCACGACAAGGACTGGGTTTCTGTAGCGCCGCTAGCAATTCACTACTGGGATAAATTTCTACTGGAGCCCTATGCGTATGCGCGTGACATTGTTTATTTAGTTGTTTGTCCCGAAACCGACTTTGTGGTTCAGAATACGAGAACATACTTTAGGGAATTGAGTTCAACATACGAAATGTGTAAGTTGGGACGTCATACACCTATACGTGGTTGGGATGGTCTACTGACGGTGGGTCCACGTGCGCCAAATGATAGTACCCCAAACAACACGCCTTTGGACGATTGGCTGCGCACCTTAGATGACACTGCATTGGCCGAGAGGATACGCTTTTATGCAAGCGCGTTTCATAATCAAATTGTGCCGTACCTCAACCGTGTGCCCGGCGACAAGACGCTGTTGAATCCACCGGAAAACAGCAGTCTTCAACCTGGTGCCGGCCGTGAACGTGGAACAACCAGTCCAACTGGAAATCCGAGTTCACATCATAGTGGGATGGGTAGTAGCGAACAAGAGAAAGGGCATATCTCGCCAAAAATGGAGGGCGGTATTGATCAGCAGCAGCAGCAGCAACAACAACAACAACAGCAACAGCAACAACACCAGCAGCAGTTGCAACATCAACAGCAACAGCAACAGCAGTCCTCCGCTGAGTCCGTCGACATAAAGCCAGACATTAAGGCGGACAACAAACCACCAATTGTGCTTAGCGATCCATTGGGCATGGCCGATACGATGGAAGATATCAATCCACCAGCGATAGTGCTCTACATAGTTGAACCATTCACCTTTGGCTCAGATTCACCGGAACTGGAGCGACTAGCGTGCATAGCATTGCTGCGTTGCTACGCCGAACTCTTAAAATCGATACCAGATTCGGTGCGTGCCAATATCAATATTCAAATCATATCTTTGGAATCGATGGTCGAATTGGGACGTTCACGTACGCGTAAACGTTTCTCAGACGAAATCAGATGCTTAGCATTAAACATATTCTCACAGTGCCGACGTCATCTAGTGCACACGCAGGCCGTAAAGAGTCTAACTGGTTTCGGTACAGCCGCCAATATGGAAACATTCCTCAAGAGTAAAGACGAAAAGAATCGACAACCATACAAAATGTATACGCCACCTTATGTGCTGGCGCCAATGCATGAGAAAAATGACAAAACCGATTTCTCCCGCCAATCATCCAGCATGCGTGCGTTGAACGAGCAAAAGTATTCTGTAATGTATTGTAATTATTGTCTGAGTGAAGATCAAAGTTGGTTACTTGCGACCGTCACGGATGATCGTGGTGAGATGTTCGAGAAAATCATTATCAACATTGATGTGCCGAATCGTGCGCGTCGACGAAAAGCACCGGCACGACGTATAGGCCTCAAGAAGCTAATGGATTTCATAATAGGTTTAATCTCACAAACAGCGCATCATTGGCGTTTGGTGGTGGGTCGCATTGGACGCATCGGACACAGCGAATTGAAGTCGTGGAGTTCACTGCTAAGCAAACAAAATCTACAGAAAGCTTCCAAACAGCTGAAAGACATTTGCAAGCAATGCTCTTTTATGTACCCACCGGGTATACTGAGCGCCTGCTTGGTTACGTTGGAGCCTGACTCGAAGTTACGCGTGATGCCTGATCAATTTACGCCTGACGAGCGCTTCTCACAAATATCAATGCAAAATCCACTTTCGACGCCGCAAGATGTCACATGTACACATATACTAGTGTTTCCAACAAGTGCAGTTTGCTTGGTAAGTAGTCTATACTTTTTTTTCAATAATGAGTTTTTGAAAATGTTAAATATTAAATCGTTTATTTCATTCATCTATTTTTACAGTCATTTACGCGTCAATTTCAAAATGAGCCACAAGTTGACTTGGAAAATGATATAATATTTGACGAAGATGACGAGAATGGCGGCTTTACTGATGCCGAATTAATGGACGATCTGCTTGACTGGGACCGTAAGTGCTTATTCATATACAAATTTCATTGAATATTTGAAAAAATTCATACAATAAATATTTATTTATTTAACAAATAGCACAACCTGGTCGCTTATCGAATCACTGCAGTCCTGATCGCATGGAGGATAATCGCAGTTGGCCTAGTGCAGGAGGCAATAATTTCAACTCGACGCAACAACAAGACGTGGAGGAGGTAATTTTGCAACGTGCAACAGCTTAAAATTGTATTTTTATATTTTATCAATTTAATTTCTATACAGGTGGGCTCAATAAATCAACAACCACTCGCTGTCGGCTACATGGTATCCACAGCGCCGACTGGCCGTATGCCCTCATGGTTTTGGGCAGCCTGTCCACATTTGGAGGACGTTTGTCCGGTATTTTTGAAAACCGCACTACATCTACACGTGCCCAACATACAGACCGCCGATGATATACTCAACTCGACAAATGCGCATTCATCAGCTATGGATCATCCCCTGGACTCCTCGCTCACTGCCGATGTGTTGCGTTTTGTATTAGAAGGTTACAATGCCTTGTCGTGGCTGGCATTGGACTCCAATACACATGATCGCCTCTCGTGTTTGCCAATTAATGTGCAAATGCTTATGGATCTTTACTATCTGACAGCAGCAATTATGTAAACATTGAAAATTTTTGGGAATAAGGAAAAAGAAAAACAAAAATACCAAATTTTATATAAAGAGCAAAAAAGGGAACGTCAATTGTATATATTTATCACATGCAATATAGTGGTATGTGAAGAATATGGCGTAAAATTAATAGTGTGCAGTATTTTTATACAATAGTTTTTTGTGTTGAACATCGATAATGCTTACTTAATATGGATCGATCGATGCTTGTTGCAATTTTTAGGTATTTATGTTTTAGCTTGAATTACTATATTTAACTAGAGATGCGAGAGAGAGCGCATTCAAATTGGTATTGGTAGTTGCAAGTAAGTGCAAAGTGTTTAAGTACGATTTTGTGTATTTTTGAAAATAATTTTAAAATTTATTTCAATTCATACTTTTGTATGATACAAAATTGAGGTTAAAACCCAAAATCAATTATTTTTTATTTGATAAATGCATAAAATATAATATATATACTATATAAGCACAAGCGCAACAGCAACGCTCCTGTTGAAATTTCATAGCGCCGCCAGCATCAGCATTTTATGTGCTTCCGTTTTGCAAAACTTCCAAAACACTAAATGGCTGAAAACGCACTTATATCTTCGACAAGTTTTAATAAAACTCATCTTACTAGTTTACGAATAAAGTGTGTGAGAATTTTGAAATATGATACCAAGTATATGATTGTGAGTTGTATAGCGAAAAATGTGATTGCTACTGAATGCAATTAGGCATTTCGCGTGGTAGATATATTGTATAATCATTTGCCAAACCAATACTTGTTAATGTCCAAATCTACTGTTTTTGAAGCTAGTACAATTTTTACGCTCGCAATGACTTTGAATTGAATCCTCCTACACTATGGGTATAATACAATCTATGGCGATTTTAATTAGTTTTTAAATTTTAAAAATTTAAAATAATTCATAATTATAACAAAATTATTAATAATTTTCTTCCTTCTCTCTACGTGTCGTAAATTGTGCTTAAAAAAATTTAAAACTGCGCATTCAATCGAATAATAACGTCGCTATTCATGTTGTGTTTTTACCATTTTAACGCAAATAACATAAATTGCCTTATATTTCACACAAAATTGTAGAAAATATATGAAATAATTATAAAAATCTTAAAAGCAATTACAACAATTTTCAATAAGTAAAAAGAAAAAACAGCATTATTGGTATTTATATTTAATATCTTTAACACTTTTGTAAATAAATATAGTTTTAGGTTGAAAAACAGGTAGAATTAAACGAAAACAGATAAGTTAATACAAAGACAAAAATAAAAATAAAGCAAAATATGCGCTAAATCACACAGCATTTTAATATACACTAGAGAGGGGCGGCTAGCCGCAAAGCAACCATTTAAGCGTCTCGAACGGAGTAAAGCGCGGAAAACTACAAAATTAAAAAAAAAACAGCAAAAAGCTAGAAAATTAGATTAAAATTGAATTAACAATTAATATATATACATACACATAATATATATATATATATATATATATATATATATATATATATATATGCAATAATGGATGTAGTAAACGTAAGCCGATTTGATTTAAGAGTGTAGATATAATAAAATTATAGTTTTATACAAATGTAAATGAAAAAAGTAGAGTTTGTAAGCGCATTGAATTAGTTGGAGAATGCGCAATGAAATTATAAGTAATGTAAAAAATTATAAGTGAAGTACTAAAAATCACATATATTAAATACACAATTTAAGCATACACTAGAATGAAATAGTTAATAAATAGAATTATGGATTTTTAAATATTTATAAACACATTTAATGTCTGGCAGTTGTAACTATAATAATAAAATATATTTCTATATGTATGAATAACATAAACAAATGGAGTATACATTTATGCATGTACTAACCATGATATGTCGATTTACGCAAAATCATTGGCAGATAAAACGTTATTATTAAACAAAAACAAACAAAAAATTTGCGTTTGTATTGCAAATTTAATTATTGATTATGTATAGTATGTAAATACATATTTTGTATAGATAATGTAGCAAATGCAAATGAAATTATATGCGTATGAATGCTTGTTATAAATAGGTATGAGCAGAAGTTACACATATGAAATAATTAACAATTACTATTACTTGTAGAAAAGCATATAAAAAACATAAAAACTCTCAAGTGTTAAAAAAGAAAATAATTAGTTAACATTTCATAACATTTATTTATTCAATATTTGTAAATTAATTATTGTTAGAAGACAAAAAGAAGTATGCACGATTTATGTATAACAAAATTACATAAACTACACACTTATATTCCCCTATACATGTATGTATGGCCTCAGTAGCATTTTTAGTTATTTTAAAAATAAAAATAAAAGTAAAATAGCAAGTGGTAATATCATTTTATATATTTTTTTAAAGTTATTATGTTAGTTTTTTACATGTTTTATTTTACGGGAATTTTTAATAATAAACATTTATTTTTAGCTATCATAAATCGTCCATTTTTAAATAATTTATTAAAAAATTTAAACAAAATTTTAAAAATCTCTATTTTATCCTTAAAAATTTTTTTAACATACTTTTGTTGACTTTATTTGATATTACCACTTGCGAAAACTGTTAGAACGTGCATTGATATTGTATTAAAAATACATTTCCAGCTAAAGAAATTAACTATAAATCACTCATTCAATTAGCATCACTAGTTATATAGCTCGATTCTCGCAATTTTGCATCACGCGTTATCTCGATTTCGACAGTTTCGCATATCTTTATATACAAAATACATTTTTTTTTTTCACTACTTTTTCTTGTTTTACAATTCCTTCACTAGAGCTTCCCGCAAATGACGCCATAACTGTTACATTTATTTAATTCCTCCCTCCACTCGCTGCACAAAATGTAGCAAACGAACAAAAAGTAGTAGTTTCATAATTAATTCCTAATTTTTTATACTCATTTCCCTTTGTGTGTGTTTGTGTGTATAATCTCTGTGTGCGTATGAGTGTGTGTAGATGTTGGCAATGTACAAATAGTAGTTTAAATAAAAAATTATTAACGGTCCAACAATAAAATGTATTATTTTGTAAATGTTAGTCAAAGTAATAGACCAGCGTGCAAAATATATGCAACAAAACTATAAATTATAAGTTCATTTCGTGCTGGAAGTACTATACATAAATAGATTCATACATATACATACATATGCACATAACTCAATCGTAATTGTAATGAAATTATTTAATACAAATATATATAGCAAAATATGCAAAGAAATAAAACTGTTTTCTTGCAGTTTTCTAACAATAAAACGGTTTATTGATAAATATATTTTAATTTTAATTTAGTTTTAATGGTGTAAAATATTAATGAGTTATGCAAGCTAAAGCATATAAAACTATCAAATATTATTTAAAGACGACACACATGCATATATATTTGTCAAATCAGAATTTTTTTTATATAAACATACATAGTTTTATGTATGTAGCTACTAATAATATATATATAATATATTTCTTCTATTTTAATTTATGACAAACAAGAACTATTTAGAATTGTAACATTTTACTTTTAAATATCAAACAGAGTTTTGGGTCCACACGCATGTCTATTTTAGTTAATTATTACTTTTTAATTAGTTTTCTTATAGAATTATTTTATATAATATTAAAATACATAGTAACTATTGTCAACAATATATTGTTTTGTATGTAAATTTAATTGTGTTTTTTAAAATTTATATAAACAAACAACTACAATATATACAAATATTTTTAAACACACAAAAGAGAAATGTACATGATTTCATGGGTTTCAGTTTTTTTTTTTTAAAGAATTGCAGTTAGTTGAATTTATCAATTCACGTCAAATAGCGCGAGGTTACAGATATTTTGTCATATTCATATGCTGGGATACATATTTAATGGGAAATGTTTTGAATCCGAAAACAGTGTTTTTTATTGTTAAAAAAAATTTTTAGTTTTGATGGCTCCAATAGCTCCATAAACGATTAGTATATCATTCCCAACCATGGAAATGAATTTGATACCGTTTCTGGAAAAAAGTGAAATATTTAATGATTTTTGTTCATAATTGGGAAATGCATACAACAAGTACGTAAGATGAAAGCGATTATAAATAATTTTTTCTGAAAATAATAAAAAAATTAAAATATAATATATTATAATAAATTTAAATTATAATAAAAAAATCAAATAAAAAAATATTAAAATAAAATATAAAATAAAAAACGATTTTAAATAAAACAAAATGAAATAAATAAATAAAGTAAATTAAGGTAGGACAAAGTAAGATAAAAATAATAAAGGACAATTTGAGATAAAATGAATTAAAAAACAAAAAAATTAAGTAAAGCAAATTGAAATAAATTTAAATAAATAAAATTAAACTTAAAAAAATAAAATAAATAAAATAAAATATAATGAACGAAAATAACATTAAATATAAAAAAACTAAAATAATAATGTATAATACCATAAAAGTTAAAATGTAAAGGACACAAAATAAAGTAAACGAAAAAATAAAAAATAAAATAAAATAAATAAATAAAACTAAATTAATACAAATTACATTAAATAAGAAAAAATTAAAAAAAAACTAAAAAAAATTAAATGAAATAAAAATGGATAAAAGTAAACTATATTAAATAAAGTTAAATGAAACAAAACAAAATAAACTAAAATAAAATCATATAAAATAAATAAAATAGAATACAAAAAAATAAAATAAAATAAAATAAAATGAAATAAAATGAAATGAAATGAAATAAATAAATAAAAAATTAAAAACAAAAGACAAAAAACTAAAAAAAAAATTAAATAAAATACAATTAAATTAAATTAAATGAAATAAAAATGGATTAAATTAAACTATATTAAATAAAGTTAAATGAAACAAAACAAAATAAAATAAAATAAAATAAAATAAAATAATATAAAATAAATAAAGTAGAATACAAAAAAATAAAATAAACTAAAATAAAATAAAATAAAATGAAATGAAATGAAAATAAATGAAATGAAATGAAATGAAATGAAATGAAATGAAATGAAATGAAATGAAATGAAATGAAATGAAATGAAATGAAATGAAATGAAATGAAATGAAATGAAATGAAATGAAATGAAATGAAATGAAATGAAATGAAATGAAATGAAATGAAATGAAATGAAATGAAATGAAATGAAATGAAATGAAATGAAATAAAATAAATAAATAAATAATTAAAAACAAAAGATAAAAAATATAAAAAAATAAAATTAAATTAAATAAAAACAAAAATAAAAAAAAACGAAAATAAAATAAAATAAAATTAAAATAATAAAAAATAAAATGAATTTAAAGGGTTTATTTTAGAAGCAACAAAGCTTTCCAACAATAGTTACCAACATCCTGTGCTGCTCCGAAGTTATCATTGATGCCGTCTAGTATTTAAAATAAATTATCGGAAAACACTTCAAATTATTTCCATAAAATTTTTCTTTACTATGCACATTTCCATATGTTTGTGTGTTAAACAAATGGTTTCAATTTTAAAATATGTAAGAAAAAAGTTTTCGAAAAATTTATAGTTAAGCGGTTAAGCGACAGTTTTATTGTAAATAATTGTTGGACCTCGAAAAACCTCCGAAAATAATAATATTTTGTATTCAAAGTACACTAAATTGAATTGTATACATATGTAGGTGGATGGGTCTGAATATGAGTGGAATCGGCATGTAAATGTATATATATATATAGAGGAACATTATAGAAAGCTTGATCATAATGATAGACAAGTCGGGATGAATGAAAATTTATTTAATTACATGTTTAAAATAATTTAAAAAAATCTAATTGTGTATAGGTAGAAAACAGCGTAGCGTTTTTTAAGAAACAATCGAGCGTGCTTGCGCTACATATAAATACACATATTTGTAAGTATTTATGCTATGTAAAAAAAGTAAAATAAGTATCCGTAGAAAGGTTATGAACATTAAACTACATAAAATTTGTATTAAATATAAAAAAACATTGATATAAGGTTAAAATAATAATAATATATTTATATATATATATATATATATATATATATTTATATATATATATATATATATATATATATATATATATGTACACAGAATTACGATAATACGATCAAGTATGCAGCATCTCTGCTAAATTACAGCAGCTGTAAATACAAACGCATCATTTATAGTCATTGTTTCATATACATATATATATATACGAGTAAATCATTGTAAATGATGCAAATATATATAAGTAATTATATATATATATGTAAGTAATTTGATAGAACAAATATTTATGCGTTTTAGTTTGGAGGGTTTGTTCAGTGAAAGAATAGCAGTTTTGTTGAGAAAGCGCAATTTGTTTATGAGTATATAAGAATATATGTATTTGTTAAAAATTTATTAAATATATATGAATTCTTCTATCGTTTCTAACTGTAAAAATTGTATATATATATATATATATAAATAATAAATTTAATTACTGAATATTCATACATACATACATCCTCTATGTATAATGTTAAAAGTTTCTGAATGCACAGACATATACACACATATGTATGCAAAAGTATGTAAAAAGTTAAAATAGGGAACGAAAGCAAAAGTTCATGAACTATGAACATACTTATTTATACCCAAGCATAGGCATATACTTAAAAAGAATAAAAAATAAAAAAATAAAAAAATAAAAATAAAAAAAATAAAATTAAAATAAAGTAAAACTAGTAGGCCAAATAATTTTTAAAAACCCCGAAATAGTACATATGTATGTATATCTCACACAATTGCCGCTTTCAAATAAAAACAAATATATATAAAGATACTGACATAGTAAGCATATTTTATGCAATTATAGAAATATATATGTACATACATATGTACATACATATAAATACGAACAATTGTATGTTTAAGGACATGCGACAAATGCATCGAGGAGCAATTCGCATTAATTATGTTTACATACATACATTCATATATAATAACAATTAGCGAAAAATTGGAATGAAATGTTAAATAATTAAATACATATGTATGTACACATACATACATATACACGAAAGCAATGATATGCTTTATGTTGTATGTATGTATTAGCATGACATAACATAACATAGCATAAGTTATAGTTTAATTACAATTAAGTGCAGTTTAAATGAATATATTATGATTGTAACTAAATATAATGATAAGTTAGGCATTAAGTTAGGCATTTTTGAAAGCAAATACAATTTTTCAATATAAAATATTTATTGTTGTTTCTGGTATGAGGAAATTTCTTAGCCGGTAGATCCGGCTCTCCATGGAATCTGGTAAGGAAGTTAACACCCTTAGGGAAAAATTGTCGGTAGCGTTTTCAGCTTTAGCAGTGATAAAGGGTAATCCAAGTAGAAGTACTTTTTTTAATAGCCCTTTTTTTGACAGATCACGTGGGAGTCGTGTAAAGCTGTCATGTTATTTTTGTTCAGTATTGTTTGGCATTTCATCGGGGAAAGACTTACCCCTGAAAAACGTTTAGAAATCATTCAACTTTATTACGAAAATTCACGTTCTGTAAATAATGTGTTTCGCGCGAGTTACGAAACCACCCTCCACAGCACTAGCACCAGTACCAGCAAGAATAACAAAACCCTGATACAGCAGAAATACACCAAGTAGGTACGGCACCAGTACCAGCAAAACCACCATGAGGAACAAAACGCTGATACAACAGAAATACACCAAGTACAACGAACTATCAAAACACACCGATAAAAAAATTGTGAAATCAACAACGGAAATTGAGCAGACGCATCGATCAGCAGAAAAATAAAATTCAATTATTATTATTATTATTATGTACTCAATTTTTAATATAAAAGGCGAGAACTGGCCGCAATAAAAAAGAATTCTCTTGTAACGTTTCACTGAAGTAGTTGTGTTTCATTTCAAAAGCTCCAAGTTGGGAGCCAGTGATTAATTTTTTGGTGCATCCCAGGATCCAACACACAACTCGCGCCTCGCTCAACTTATGGTCAACATACCTACTGAGCGTACTATTCGCAACACCATCACCCATCTTGACACCCAGCATTCATTATTGAATAATATTTGACCGAATATATCATGTCCAGTACGCAGTGAAGAATATTTAGCGGTCGTAGCTGAGAGTTTATACGAAGACCGTGGAGAGTCGATTCGACGCCGTTCGCAGTAACTCGGACTGACGTATAGAACGAACAGCGCATTTTAATTTGAGATCTTAAATTGAAAGCGTATAAAATACAGCTTGCGGTAGAACTGAGGCCGCTCGACATTCCCAAGCGACATCGCTTCGCTCTATGGGTTCTTGAAATGTTCCAAGAAGATCCGACGTTTTCGAGACAAGTTTTGTTCAGCAATGAATCCCATTTCTGGCTCAAAAGGTATGTAAACAAGCGAAATTGACGCATTTGGGACGAAAATCAATCTGAAGAGATAAAAGAGCTGTAATTTCATTCAGAAAAAAAACGGTTTGGTGAGGTTTGTGGGCCGGTTCAATCATTGGTCCATATTTCTTCGAAAATGATGCCAGTGAGGACGTAACCGTCAATGGCGACCGTTATTGCGCCATGATAACCGACTATTTGATGCCTGAAATTGGAGCTCGTGATCTCCGTGACATTTGGTTTCAACAAGACGGCGCCAATTCTATTAAATCGCATCATTCAATGGATTTATTGAGAGAACACTTCAGTGAGCAGATAATTTCACGTTTTGAGCCGCTCGATTGGCCACCAAGATCGTGGATATCACACCGTTAGACTTTTTCCTGTGGGGATATTTAAAGTCTAAAGTCTATGCGGACAATCCCGCTTCGATTCAGGCCTTTTACCAGAAGATCACCAGTCGAAATGCTCGCAAGATTCATCGAATATTGGACTCAACGGATGTAACATCTGAGACGTAGCCGCGGCCAACATTTGAAATAGATAATCTTCAAAAAATAAATGCCAAAGAATATTTTTCGAATGATAATAAACATTCCAATTAAATTTTTAATTTTCTGTGTTTTTTCTTTAAAAAAATAGAGAGCCGTTAAAATAGTTATAATTCGACCTGCTAAGAGTACTCCGAACGGCTGGACGATGTGACCAAAGAGACTTCTTATGAACGTCTACAACCACTTTTTTCGCGTTGCCTTCGTCAGCCTTCATGACAAAACATCACCAGATTCACCGGACCGAAAATCAATCGCACAACAATGTTGTACGTGATTATCTCTGTGTAGCAAAAATCGCACGTCAGTAAATAAAAGAGCAATATACATCAGACAATCAGTCGGGTTACCACTCGAATTGTACTCCTGCTTTCTGTGATCACTCATTAGCAACTCGATATAAAGGAACTGTGGAACGGTTACTCAAGTTCTCTACGTACCGGTTCTACGGAAGCAAATGATTTTCTGTAAATAGCTAGTCGATGAGGAATGGCGAACTGCAATGGAAAGAAAGTAGACACCTCACAACGTTGTGATCGACCACGACACCTGGAGGTTGGGATAGATACCGATACGAAGAGGGTTGCAAGACGTATTTTCAGAAAAACAGTCTGAAATGCGTGAATATGAAGAGCTTGAGAAGCTGGCCTACAGGATAACGCTCGAAAATTCTAAGAGCAGATGCGACGACTTACAGAATGTTTCAAGACCGGAGCAAACTCATGCACGAAGGAGGTAATCTGATAACATGATATTCAGAGCTTATGGAGGAAACACTTCTCAAAACCTACTGCATAAGTGCAACAACCGGAGATAATGAAGGCGCGACACCAATCGCTGATGATGGAAATGGCATTTCAATATTTGAATATTGGGAATTTTGAATAGCGATTGCCCACTGAAAGAATAACAAATAAGAAATAGGGTACAAAAAGCTGACAAGGTGGCGGCTTTCCTATTTTTTTTTTAAAAACGGAAGCGATTTCGAAAGGAATTTAAAATGAAATATGGGACTAAAAGCAATTTTAATGCATTGGCGAGTTGGTTTAGTAATTGGTATATTTGGTATAAATCGGGGTGGTGTAGGGCAAAAAAGTTTGCTATTCAAGTCCCACCATGGAAGAACTTATATCATTTACCTAGTGCTAGTGTAGATTATCCAATAAACATATATTTAAAAAAAAAAAAACGTTATAAAAGAGGGCTTCCTAACAGCGAACCCACTCTACACTAATGAAAGCCCTTTAATTACTGAAAATAAAAAAGGAACAAAAATATTCAAATTAGAAATTATTAAGATTTTCTTGATATTTTAAAACGTTTTTAATTTTGATGTTATCGTTATCGTGACAGCGAGTTATCGTTTGAACGTCGTTTCCACGTTAAATTCTATTGTGAATGATCAAAAAAGCACGTGGATGTTTTGTTTACAATTTGATAGAAAGACATTTAACTATTATACGGGAGGACAATAGTAAAAGGCCTGGAAGGTTTGAAAGACATTGATATGGATAGTGGCGAGAAGCTGTCTGGAGAGATGGAACAGCAGCCAAAGCGAAAACGGCGTACAGTTGTTGGTCCATGGAAAGATGTGTAAGTTTCTTTTTTAATGACTGATGTATGCATATTTGATTAATAGAAAACTCCAATCAGTAAGGAATTTCGTACCGTCTATGAGTATTTATATGGTGAGGATACTGATGCGGAGCTACAAAAACAAGCGCTTATCCAAATTAATGTTTGGAGCTTGAGGCGAAGTACGCAATGTCCAGCTGGTGTACTAGCTACCAAAACGCTTTTTGATGTACAGAAAATGGATACGAGTGAAAGCCAAGAAACCATTACCGAAAGTGTCTTACAAACATTATATGCAAGTGCTTTTACACGTTTCTTTAATTTTATGTCCTCGACAATGCAAACGCATAATATGCGTTCTATGTACGACACAGCGCGCTTGCTTGGTTTACCATCCTTTGTAGTCGATTTGCGCCATCTCTGCGCGCACGGTCAAGTCTTACCACCTCTTGGCATATTGAGGACTTCGGTAAAAAACTGTATATATTGGCTTCGTGATTACTATTGGGTACCACAATTGGAGTCTATGGTCGATGTAGAAGCCAGTAAAATTCGACATAAAGATAAGACGGAGTTTGAAGAAAATGTTACAAAGTTGTTAGTAATTTACGATGCCGCCTTAGAATGCTACTGTAAAGGAGCGCATAATATGAAAAGTGGCAAACGACATATTAGTGGGAAAAGACTAGCGCAGTTAAGAACTTATTATGCCGAAAAGAAATTGACCACGCTAAAAGACACATTAGAGCTTGTTGTAAAAGAGCTGATATGGTTAGTCAAACGAGAAATTGGTATCAAAGATTTGTCGGAGATTTTTATTGAAGCTCTGCAGAAAATGAAATTTTTCTTCACTGTAGGGGGTAAATTTTAAATAATTCGATTAAAAATTATTACTCTTTTTCATGAAATTTTTATTTAAATTTTTTTTCAGAGTCTCGTAGCGCGGATGAACCCCTAGAAATACTCATTGCTGCCACACACAGTTTTTTCCGCATGTTGGCAGTACATGGTTTCATTGAAGACGTATTTTATAGTTTCGTAGGCATGGCTGAGAATACATATTTAGATGAAATTCGTCGTACCGGTGCCAGTTTTTGGGCAACACGCATAGCTGCTGGTTTTGTCGCTTTTCGTAAATGTAAACAAATGTATAAAGCTGAATTGGAAGAGGTAATTTACGAGTCTGAGTAACTATTTTTAGAATATCATTTACTTTTTTCACATCATAGAATCCGCACACAAAAGACTTTGACTTCACTTCTTTAAATTTGGAAAATATCTCGAAGAAAATGAGAAGACATTTAATTTATGCCGGTGTGGACATTAAATGCACACCTATTTTTGGTGATTCCATGCGCCGACCTTGGGTATGGATAGTCGAAAAGAGTTATGTAGAACAGAAATTGAGTTCTATTAATAAATATAATGGACCAATAATTAAGGGGTAATGCACTATATTAACTTGATGTTTTATTATTAATTAAAGGTAATTTTTTTTCAGTATTTTGCCACTTGTAGAGCCATCACTAACAACTTCAGAAATAAGAGGCATCTCACTTCTAATCGATGTATATTTAGGAAAGAGAATTCGTCCTAATAGAGACGCCGAAAAAATCGCCAACAATGATGATACCATACATACAGCTAGTGAATTATTGCAAACAATAAAAAAGCAGAGTGGCAGCGGTGATGAAAAAATGGATGTCGTTGAAAATGAGGCAGTGAGTGAAGATCAAAATCAGTTTGGTATTTGGACGCTTGAGAAGAGTAGGGTGTTTGCAAAACCTCAAAAGATCTGTAATTATAATAATGTTGAAATATTTGCAGACGATGAAATAATGAATTGGTCGGTATGCCCTTTGGGACGATTGCCATGGGAAAGCCAAGCATCGACTTAAGACTTAGTTCGATCATAGGACCTTAAATTGAGTGGATTTTTTTTCTCGCATTCGTATGGTGTCTTCTACTATGTAAATACTTTGGTTCCGTGTTTTGTACCTAGATTTATTCTAGCGATATTTACGTGTTTAATTTTTTATAAAAAAATTAAATAAATTACTAAAATCAACATTACCTTTGAATTGAAATTTATTGAAAAATCTGTTTAGTTGGTTTCAAGAGGTCATGGGTTCGAACCCCAGAGCGGGAAAATTTTTAATTTTATTTTTTTATCATAATTTTTTTTTTAATAAATATTTTTTATATTATATTTTTGTAGCGCTCACATTTTTGTTTAAACAATTTCAATTGTTTTAAATTAAAATTGTAGCCAAGCAAAAACAAGTTGCTGTCATGCGCATTCGTGCACATAGCTAAGCACATATGTACATACATACATACATAGGTACATGCCCACATGTACTTTGCCCATAGCGGTCGTTTCTAAAAATAGCTGCAAAGCAAAAGAAAGACGGGTTTGTTGGCACGCAGTAACTGAAATATACAAACACTCAGCCGGCAAAGAAGCAAGCAATGAAATGAAATGAGAAAAAAATATGTGTACAATACGCACAAGTAGGTGAATTCGTTCGCTTGTTTTCGACTGGAAGGTTGGCATCTTCTGTAATCACGCTTCTGTGAGGTCGGATTGTGGAATGGCCTGAGGCCGGGAGTCCTGTGTGGTGGACCAGTTCATGTTGACGGAACGTCCGCACTAAGCTTGCCATCAATATGGGTGCCAAGGAGGAGTCCTAGGCATTCAGGTTGGCTAAGGAGGGATGAACCGGGCCAGGGGTGAAAACCAGCAGCCAAGAGTTCCCGTGGTAGGCAGTAGTGGGATAGCGTACCGGAGTGGAATGCCACTACCAGCCCAGTCAATACGGTTAGACCGCAATCTTTTTGCTATTTCTTTTTTAAATAATTTTTTCTTTTTATATTTTTTTATTACTTATATTATTTTATGATTCGGTCGATTTGGAAATCTTTTATAAATATAAATTTGTATTATTTTCTGTAAATTATAATTTTTTTTTAAATACAATTTTTTTTTATATAAATTTTTAATTTGATTGATATCTTATCGGGCCATTTATATATTTATCACTGGGTTCATTAGTCTATTGGTGGGTGGCACTTTTTTGTTGTAATTTTTTAATCTTTTAGTTTTTAGTATTGAAATTTGTATTAATCACTAGGGTGCACGGATAGGAAATTTTTCCTATTCGTGCAATGGTACAACAACAAAACACATGCAAAAAACATATGGTACGATAGGAAAAATATCCTATACCAAATCCTAAGTATATTTATTTCCCACAGCTAGCAAGAAGGAAAATGAAACCCTGTGAAGGAAAAGTAACCCTGTGCCTGTGTGGTTGTTATTGTTTCACTTGAATATGTCAAAATTTTGCAACGGGGTGCTCTCGATCTCTAGCACAATTCCATAGGAAATATTTGCATAGTATGCATTTCCTAGACAAAGAGAATACCCCTACTGACAATTTTACATTTTTCTTAAATCAAAATTGCGGATTTTTAATCTCTTTTTGTTCTTATGGCGGGCAGATAGGACTTTTGCTACATATATAAGACCTATTTTTCAGATTTGAAATTTTCTGTCATAAATCCATTTGAGATTCTACACATATGTATATATATATATATAATTAATTGGTCCTGAAAATGATGGAATCGGACGACTAAAGTCAATTGAAAAGTCCCCGTCCTACCGCATTTTTTTGGCAAAACTCATTTTTTTTTAATTCTAACTTTTCGATACCATTTTTGTAGAACGATTTGTCCTTTGTTTCAAAATAGGCTTCAGTTTCGGCGATCACCTCTTCATTCGATAAAAATTTACTTCCAGCGAGCATTCTTTTGAGATCTGAGAACATTGAGGGCCAGATCTAAAGAATACGGTGGATGCGGCAACAATTCGAAGTCCAATTCATGGATGTTTGCCATCGACTTCACTGACTTGTGTCACGGTGCTTTGTCTTGGTGAAAAATCACTTCCTTTTCCTTCAAATGCGGCAGTTTTTCGGCGAATTCGTCTTTCAAACGGTCCAATAACGCTATGTAATAGTCGCTGTTGCTGGTCCTTCCTTTTTCAAGGTAGTCAATGAAAATCTTTCCATGCGCATCCCAAATACAGACGCCATAACCTTGCCAGCCGATTGTCACGTTTTTCCACGCTTTGTAGTGGATTCAGCGTATGCAGTCCACTCGGATGGCTGTCCTTTGGACTTCGAAGTGAAATGATGGTGACAAGTTTCATCCCTTGTCACATATCGACGCAAAAACTTGGGTTTATTACGCTTGAACATCTCCACACACTGCTCCGAATCATCAACTCCCATTGTTTTTGGTCAAAAGTAAGATCGCGCGGTTCCCAATTTCTAATACCCAATTACTCGTGAATGATAATGATGTACACGTTCAGTTGTATGTTTAGAGTGCCTGCTATTTCATTCAATTTCAATTTACGGTCATTCAAAATCATTTTGTGGATTTTTTTATGTTTTCGTCAGTAACAATATCTTTTGGCACTGAGTTCACTGTCTTTGATGCTCATTTCACCACGTCTAAATTTAGCATACCAATCATTGATGGTTGTTTTTTCTGGAATAGTGTCAAGATACTCGTCATCAAGCCAAGTTTTTGGTTCAACTGTATTTTTCACCTCCAAAAAGCAATATTTTATCAAGACGCGAAATTCCTTTTTATCCGACAGTTGTAAAATTTATACACGCGTTTTTTGGGGGTTAGGGCTAACTAAAAATCATTAATTAATTAATTCCAGTAGCGCCATCTGTGTACCGGATCGGGAGCTTTCCACTTGACCTGTTAGCTCCCATATAACCGATTTCTTCGGAAAGGAGGATTTGCGTAAAAAATCCGACAATTCGGTGGATTTAAGTTAATATTGACGCTGAAAATCATCTGCCCTTACAACTGAGTTTTCAAATATGGAATTAAATCTTAAGTAAAACCTTTCTCTCGAAAACACCTGACGCCCACTCATCACATGTAGTTGTTGTTGTTGCTCGCTAACCTCGTCTAGGGTCAGGTAGTCCCAGTCTTAGTCATCGAGGCCATCTAACGGGAGGCCCAGAAAACGTGCTGTTTCGACGGGTTCGGACCAGAGGGAGAGGAGTGTTAGATGAGTCGGGTTGAGTGGACATGCAAAGAGGTGGCTTGTGTCTTGCGAGGATTCGGTGCATGTAGGACATACGTTAAGTATATCAGGGTCGAGTCTGAATAGGTAGGAGTTGAGCCAACTACAATATCTAGACCTCTGTGAAAAAAAGCTATTGAAAAAAAGTACCCCTACTTGGATCACCCTTAAGATCCCTATATTTGTTTGAAAGAGCTTAGTTAAAGCTTGGAAAAAAAAGCTTTTACATTCATTCTGTCTCATGCAATATTTTGAATCAGGACTCTTCGCAATTTTTTTAATTTCATTTTTGTTTATAATAATGTTTTTTTTTTCAAAGCAATAATAATAATGAATTAATCAACATTTTTCCCAATTAATATTTCCAATTAATATGTATGTGGCTTCATTTATGATTCTTGAAGATTACGCAACATTAGAAAGTATGAGCCGCTCATTCTGAATAACTGTGAAATATATGTATATAAATTATTTTGGATAATTAAATTATCAAATTTTTTTTCTACATTAACTTACCGCAATTAAGGTGGCCAGATTCATAAAAGTAAACCATGAGACTTCTAAATAAAAATGCCGATTAGTACGCATTATCATCATACGCAGAAGTTGTTTGAATTTCTTGTTTTCGTCATACCAATCACAGCCGTAAAATGCCAATGGGATATCTTCGCTCTTTAAATAAAAAAGATTAAAATAAAAATTATAATTGGGTATTTTTAATGCGGCCTGTAATTGTTTTTGGTTATAAGTAATGACTGACAGCTGTCACTTCTACCATTTTTTCTTTGTTGTATAACAATATTCAATGAAAAAATAATGTTTCTAACAAAAATAGGCTATTCTAAGGCCTCAGCTCATTAGTTATAACAAAAAAAAAAAAAAAAAAAAATTAAAATAAAATTTTTTATAAAATTTACCACAGAAGTTAACTGTTGACCATTATAACAGTAAATGACTATTTGTGTTCCACCTGCTGAAATATACATTATCATACGTATGACGATGATTATGCTTGACTCCTAGGGGTTCCCAGAAAATGACAAAAATTATAGAAAAATATATTATTTTAATATCATTCTTTTTTTGATGTAAGATTCTATATAATTTTCTACTCACCAAACCAAAACTCATTTCAAATAACACAAAACCAAATACAATCAAGCTGAGCACGAATTGCGACAAGCTAACGTGCCTATAAATATTTTGGATTTGCTGCACATACCTAAAAAACATTTAAAATATTATATATTTTAATACACTTATAAAGTGTGATCCAAGTAGAGGTAATTTTTTCAATAGCCTTTTTTTGGTTAGATCACGCGTGAGTCGTGTCAAGTTGTCATGTTATTTTTATTTAGTATTTTTTTGGCATTTCATCATGGAAAGGCTTACGCCTGAACAACGTTTACAAAACATTCAACTTTATTACGAAAATTCACGTTCTGTCATTTGCCAGTTACCAGTCGAAATACTCGAACGAGTCATCGAAAATTGGACTCAACGGATGGACCATCTGAGACGTAGCCGCGACCAACATTTGAGGAAGATAACCTTCAAAAAAAAAAATGCCAAAGAATATTCTTTTGAATGTTAATAAACATTCCCCATTAAATTTGAATTTTCTGTGTCTTTTTCTTTAAAAAAAAGTAGGGAACCTGAAAATCTTATAAAATGTATTCTCTTGCAACCGAATAACTAAAGAGCGCTTAATTTCATCTTCAGTGACATAAGCTCTTTGTGGTTTGTTTACAGGGTGTTTTTCTAATTCCAAAAAAAAAAAAAAATAATCGATTGTCAAACAAGTAATTTTTTTTTTAATTTTCTCGAAATTTTAAGAGGAAAAGGAATGATGTTCCGAAAATTTCGAAACATTTTCCCACCGCTAATTCACAATAAAAGCTCTAGATATCCAGGTATCGAGCAGTACGAGCAGCTTCGTGCTCGCTCGATAATCACTCATTGCTCAAGTGCTCGGCAGAACAAAAAAATTCAATTTTGTGTGTCAAAATTTTGTTGGCGCTTCAATGATTTCTTATAATTTGCCGAAATAAATTTAAAATTATTAAAAAAAAGATCTGAGAAAAAGTCAAAGTGTTTGCCGAAATATTGCACGAAAATGTTTGAGCAAAATCTGGAGCTCTACTCACAATTGAGTATTTTTTTATACTTTATACAAACCAGTTAATGTTTAAGGTCCATTAACTCATATAAACTCAACTCGCTTATTTTTGTTATTGTTTCCCATCTAACTCGCTAAACGCTATCAGATGAAAACTCATCTTTTGTATGTAGATCGCAAAATAATATTATTATTTTATAATTTATTTTAATTATTTTTAACATACCTGTTTACACGCTGATAAGTAAAAATTGTATATCTCAGATATTCCAGTCGTTGCTCAGCGGGTATTAATGGTGATGTCGCTCTTAGTACTAACAAATTGTGGACCTTCACCAAGCCGACAGCATGCTGACATAGAATAATAAAGACGCCATCGAAACTAACAGCACCTTGAAAGAGTGAATATTTATAGATGGAATTATTTGATTGAAAATAGTGATTGTCAAATCCATGATTTTCTTCTTTGGTCGATTTTTTTTGAAAATTTTTTTCAGGCTTGCAACCACTTCTGAAAATTTGGCAATTCTTTCTAAACAACATTTCAGCTATACTTACACATTCCAGCTATATATACTGCACTGCCCGTCATATACATTTGCAGATGGTAGTAGGGAAACGTCATGCCCCTATCTTCCCAGAATGGATAGAGCGCTGGAAAAGCTGGAAATCAAACGAACGAGTTAAATACTTTTTCTACCCTTTTGCCGAGTAGTATAACCTTAACATATCCAGAGAGGACAAGTATCCTAATTGAGTGCGCCCAATACAGTGATAGGTGACTCTTGGAAAGACTTTTATGAAAAGGAGGAAGGAAGGCTTGGATGAAATTTTAACAGAGATCACCATACAGAATTCTCGCAATTAGACTCCTACCAAGTCATTCCAACTCTTTATGATTAACATTGAACAGTGAAGAAGAGTGCATAATCGTAGGACGACGGGTCTAGTGGTTATTTTGCGAGGTTAGGTGCTGTACGTAGTTCTTATAATCAGGAAGTTTTCTAAAATTGGTACTTTTCTTAGTATTAAACCAGATAGTGCCTACACATCTTGTACTTCTTCACTGAGTTTTGAAATGAAGAAATTTAAGAGAAACGCTGAGAAGGCCACTGGCACGCTGTGTAATCTGATTTAGATTTCCCTAAGACTGGATGTGGCCTTTGCAATTCTGCTGATAGTGTCGACTGATTGTCTTCTTGTATGTTTATTTGAAAGCTTTCCCTTCCAGTGTTAACGATATTTGTACGAAGTAATGAAAATAACACCTCCCTTGCTGTGCTTGGCACGTAGACGTCAGCTCTAATGAAAAACTTAACAAAGCTTTGGAAGAGAATTGCCAATTTCGACGATGGCCACTGCAAACGTATTAAGTACTATGATTTGAGATGTACCCGGACTCTCTGATCCCTTAATTGGGAAAGAGTCGGTGCCGAGCAGGTTGCAAAAGTAAGATGGACATCCCCGCTATCCAGGAAATGCGATAGACGGACTGAAGCAGATAGATCATTGTGTCTTATATTACAATGATAGCATAGAGGAGCGCAAGTTTGGTGTAGGATTTGTGGTAGGGGAGAGACTCAGACATATAATACTATCGTTCAACACGGCTGAGATGTCAACGCCTCAATCCGCATGAAAACGAAGTTCCTAAATGTATCGCCCACGCCGCGAAGGAAGATGATGTTGATGATGTCAGCAAAGATGATTTCATCAAAATCATGCTTGTCGACTTTAACGCCAGAGTGGGCGAAGAAGGTATCTTTGGTACAACAGTCGGAAAATGTCAGCGAGACAACGCTTTATGGCCGGAGGGTGGTCGTCTTCACCGGAGAAT
This sequence comes from Neoceratitis asiatica, assembly GCA_030068015.2. Lineage (NCBI taxonomy): Eukaryota > Metazoa > Arthropoda > Insecta > Diptera > Tephritidae > Neoceratitis > Neoceratitis asiatica. The sequence goes on along the minus strand of CM061526.1, from coordinate 49,615,340 downwards.
CAAATATGGTTATCTGTAAAAACAAGTTCCGGCATCGGATCGAAAGTTCCACCATGTTGTGATTGATGGAAGAAACATCTCCAGTGTCTTAGATGTGCGCACGCTTCGGCGTTCTAAACTCAACTACAATCACTACCTTGTTGCAGCCTAGATATGCATTCGCTTAAATCAACAAAGCAGTTTTCTACACGACTTGCATTCCAGCTCCCATCAACAACTCGGGAGCTCGAGAGCTGAAGAAGAAAGCGAGACGTATTCGCAGGCAGAAAAAGTAAGCGTCAATGAGTACGAAAAGCTTGAGGAGATGGCCAACATGGGAAAAAATTCTGTGAAAAGGTAGGAACGGTGGCTATGTCAACTTTAAAAGAGGCATAATGAAAATCATCAAATGGATATAATGCAATTGATTCATCACAGGTAATAAATACAGAGATCAAACCGAAAAACAATAAGGAAGAATATGAAAACATAAAGGTTACTTACGTAGCATAATATTATAGTTCGGTGTTTGCTTCAATTGATGATATAGATTGACGAAGAAGGCGCCAAAAAAGTAATTACATACAATGCCAACACAACAACAAAAATAAAACAATATCTGACGACGAGCATGACGCCAAACGCCGGACATAATATCATCGATCTCTTGTTTCAATTGACGATTTATTTGGAAATCTATATAAATACAAGAAAAGGAAAAAAAAAACTAATAATAATTTTAGAAGAGAAAAAAAAAACATTTATATTCAAACCATATTTAAATATCTCTATTTTATGTATCAATTCATGTGTGAGCGCTTGATCCATTAGCCGATACAATGTTCGTTGGGTGAAGAGAAAATATATCATTTTAACAGCGGAAATGAGTGTTTGCAAGGCAGTACAAACGGTCTGTTGAGATCATAAAAAATATGCGAAAATATTATTTATGGAAAAAATATTTATAAATATGTATGTATATATGTATGTATTTATCTAAATATATATTTAGCGCTTGAGTTTATAAAAACGGGAAGCTTGTCACTGAAAACAAAATTTGTGCCATTTAGAAAAATCAAGAGCAAGAATTGTGTATAAGCTGAAGAGGGAAGCTAGACGAATTTCTTCTTCTTCTTCTTCTACTTCTTCTTAAGCACCACTTACGCAAATATAGCCAAATCAACAACAACGCAACATTCCTTCCTTCTTTTCGCTCTTTGGCTCTAGTTGGAAATACCAAGTGAAAAGCCAGATCGCTCTTCACCTGATCCTTTCAACCGAGTGGAGGTATTCCTCTTCCTCTGCTTCCATTAACCCGTAATCTATCGAATACTTTCAAAGCTGGAGCGCTTTCATCCAGTTTAGCCGCTGTCTCTTAATTCGCTGAACTATGTCAATGCCGACGTATAACTCGTACAGCTCATCGTTCCACCGTCTGCCTTATTCGCCATCGCCAACGCGTAAAGGATCATACCTCTTCTGCAAAACTTTTCTCTCGAAAACTCCCAAAGCCGACTCATCGGATGTTGACATAGTCCTGCACTATAAATGAGGGGGGATTGATGAGCGACTTGCAGAGTTCGGTTTTGGTTCGTTGAGAGATGACTTTACTGCTTCATTGGTTACTAAGTCCAAAGTAGCACAGGTTGGCGATAATGATTCTGCGTTGGATTTCAAGGCTGAAATTGTTGGTGTTATTTATGCCGGTTCTAGATAAATGAAGCTATCTACGACTTCAAAGTTATGACTGTCAACAATGATGGGGGAGCCAAGTCGCTATTGCGTAGACTGTTTGTTTGATGTTAGGGGATATTTCGTCTTGCCCTCTCGTTCGCTATCAGACTCATTCTCTTCTCTTGTTTGTTTAACCTGGAGAAAATAGAACTTACGGTGCGGCAATATCATCGGTATGCGCCAGTAATTGTAAACTCTTTAAAAAAGTTGGTCTCGAATGGCTCGGAAAGTTCTTCCAAACTCTGACTGAGCTCCTAGTTCTATATAGGATCAATTTACATAGCTGTATTTGCAGGGATATCAATTTTAGACTTAGCGGCGTGGAGACAGCTACTTATTGTTCTGTCGAAGGCAGCTTTAAAATCGATTTCCAGGTCTAAAGCCACAATCAGTTTCTTGACTGTGGCTTTAATCTTTCATACAATACACTAGACAGAACATCATATGCGGAATTGAGTAGGCTTATCACGAGATAATTGGCGGAGACCGAGGGATCCCTCTTCTTTTGGATTGGGGATCGCATGTATAGGTTCTATCCTTCATGGATTCGGCCGGCCATATTCTGCAAAAAAAAAAACTGATGCATGCACCTTGTCCGTTCTTCGTGGCCCTATTTGAATAGCTCTGCCGGTTAGCCGTCGGCTCTCGGCTTTGGTATTTTTTTAAACGGCAATCGCTAACCACATTTGCAGAGAGAAAAAGAAAGAGGCGCACATATAACACGAGAATGCGAAAAGCTGTGGAAGCTGGTCAACAAGGGTAATGTTAGAAAATTCCTTAAAGCGGTGCAGAAATTTACATTAGTTTTGGAAATAGAAAAATATCAGGAACCAAAGATGTGTTCTGGTGATCGATGTTCAGAGCATAATGAGTTTATGTACAAAACTTTTTATTATTTATTATATTTTGTGAATTTTTATTTTATCAATCAAAAATGTATATGATAAAACGGCAAACACGCCAACGACGGAAAGTTTGGGTACGCGAACAGTATTTAGATAGATCGTGGTTGCAATATCTACTATTGAAAGCAAAAGTATCTAATGAAACCGATGACATTTTGATATTACAACAACTGTGTCGTTAGTTCTACTTTTTCCAAACTGGATAAGGAACCGAAGTGAATGGGTTTGGTAGTCAACGAGGATAAGACCAAATATTTCCTGTCACATCTTGGCTCGACGTTACCGTCGACATTGTTAACTTTTTAGGCTATTTCGACGAAATAATAAACTCTACTAATCATTACCGTATTGCTATGTGGTGCAGATTCTTAGATGATGACAACTTTCGATGATGAAAGCAGGGGAATAGGAATAACTCCACTCTGTTTGGCAAGATCCCTGGCGTGCTATTCTTGTTTTAGCGACGACCTGGCAAGCGGGCCCTACGCTAATTAACCATTTCCGATTAACTTTTGAACTATTGAACAATTTTCTTCTGTCATAAAAACTTTAATCACAAAAATTCAAAAATTACTGAAAAACGCTGGTAAAGCTTTTGGAAAATTTCAATATATTAATCAGTTTCCACGAAAGGTGTAAAAAATCAATATAAACGGCTATTTTCTGGTATTTTCGAAAGTGCAGGGCTTAATAACCGCACATCGTGTTAAAATTGTTGAAACCTACTACAAATATGATGATTCAAACGTGGCTACGTATCGCACTTTAAGAGGAGATTATGGTGCACATTATCGTCCCATTACTGATGCAATTGATAACACTTTAAAGAAATTTGACGAGACTGGAACGGTTACAGATATTGTAAGGCCAGTGCATCATGGTTTTTCTCGTTCCACCTCAAATATCACTGCTGCAGGTGAAAGTGTAGCCGAAAACCCTATTGTATTTATATTTCGATGTTCTCAATAGCTGGGACTCTCTTACAACACATTACGGCGAATTTCGCACTTCGACTTACACCTACATCCAGATAAGGTCCAGATCACACAGCAACTGAATCCAGAACAACGCCATAGTAACGTCGATTGGGTGCTTGAACAAAAGCAATGGACCCCGGTTTTTCCAACACAATTTTCTTCAGCGACGTGGCGCATTTTTCATTTGGTGGATACGTAAATAAGCAAAATTGTCGTTTTAAGGCTTCGAGAATCTTCAAATAATTGAAGGGAGACCATTAAATCTAACAAAAGTTTACTATCTGGTGCGCTCTTCGGTCCGGAGATGTAACTGTCACTGCCAATTCCGACCGTTAGTCGTGTGATAACCGAGTTTTTTTCCTGAAATTGAAGATTTGATTCCAACAAGATGGTGCTACTTGTCACACAACACGAGCGAATATGGCTTTATTGCGAGATCATTTTTCCTGTCACGTAAACTCTCGTCTTGGCGATGTCAATTGCGCGAACTACCATTTTTATGCGGATAAACCTTAAACTCTTAAACTCTTGGGCACTTGAAAACGAACTTTCGTCAAGTTATGGCTGAAATACCGCTTAATATGTGCCAAAAAGTGGTCGAAAGTTACCTCAAACGGATCGAAGTTTGCAAAAATTCACGAGGCAGTCATTTGAATGATATAGTGTTTCACATATAATGCCAAGATTCAAACTTTGTAATAAAACAAAAATTTCATGAAATTTTTTAATTGCATTTTCTTACGTTTATTTTGGAACCGCACAATGGTAAACCTTGTATATAAGAAGGAAGTAAGCTATTATTAAAAAATTATTTTCTACTGCTTAAGTGTTTTACGTTTTCATTTCGAACAGAACTCCACATTTTTGTTGTTAAGTTCACATATATTTTTTTTTTGCAAAAATAAATTATTATTTTTTAATCACGTAAATATCAAGTCACGTCCACTGTCAATATGACAAAGTTAGTTTGGTGACGTCAAGGGTTTTCGTTATCTTCTATTTTATAAAACTTAATTAATCGATATCTACTTCAATTAGCACACGATTTTCAGCATCGTTTAAATTCTCTTTTTAAAGGGCAGTATGCACCTCTAGCGAAAAAAAACTCATATATTTCGTGGACGGAAAAATGTAGTAGGCATGGAAATTCGACAGATTATTTTCTATTGTGAACAGCTCCTTAAAAGAGAAGGAGATATGCAAAAGTAAATAAACAAAACGAAAAACATGAGTAGAGCGCGGTAAATATTTGTCGCTGATTATGTATTCTTACCTTTTTCATGGCTAAAAATAACTAAAATGTGTAGGAATTGATGAAAAAGCTAAAAACATTACATAAATTGCTTTATAAGCTTACTTTAATATGTTTGAAAATTAGTCTTCCTCTTGTTTCTCGCGAAATATATATAAGACTATTTATTTCACACGGAAACCTGTGTTGCCGTGCTATCGTATTTGTTTAAAAACTTTAGAATTAGGCAGTAGAAAATGGAGTTTTTTCGTTCGAGGTGCGTACTGCTTCTTAAAAAAAAATTTCGCGCATCGTTTTTTTGCACTTTTTTATATGGAGTTTTTGGTCTTCGCAAGAGGGGCATACCGGCCTTAACGTTCTTTTGCGGGTCAAAAACACCTATTATTGTGTTCAAAATTTTACATTAATAATAATTAAATATATTTTACGCTGAATTGGTGCAAGATAATTATTGTTAGTAGAAATTATTATTTTATTTAAAAAATTTAAACAAACCTCAGCCAAGAGCGGTATATTATCGATATGTCGTAGAAGATAACACCAATGGGCATATAAGGAGAGTATGCTGCTCGTTACCAAAATTACATTGAAACTTGAATAAAAAAATTTAAATATAAATTAAAAATAATATAATGCTGAATTGTATTCTTATTAAATTAAAAAAAAATATATATATATAAAGAGTGATCCATTTCGATGTTCCTTACTCTTTAAAAAAAAAAAAACAGAAAATTCAAATTTAATGGGGAATGTTTATTATCATTCGAAAGAACATTCTTTGGCATTTATTATTTGAGGATTATATCTTTCAAATGTTGGCACACGTCTCAGATGGTCCATCTGTTGAGTCCAATTTTCGATGACTCGTTCGAGCAATTCGACTGGTAACTAGCGATGTTTTGCTCCAAGGCCTGAATCAAAGCGGGATTGTCCTCATAGACTTAGACTTTTTCTCTCAATAAATCCATTGATTAATGCAATGTGTTAGTGAAACCAAATGTCGCGGAGATCACGAACTTCAATTTCAGGCATCAAATAGTCGGTTATCATGGCACGATAACGGTCGCCATTCACGATTATGTTCTCACCGGCATCATTTTTGAAGAAATATTGACAACCGGCTCATAAACCACACCAAACCGTTGTTTTTTCTGGATGAAATGGTAGCTCTTGAATCTCTTCAGGTTTCTCTTCGTCTCATTGAGCAAGAAATTGGCCTCATCCCTGAACATAATTTGGCTCGAAGACGTCGGATCTTCTTAGAACTTTTCAATAGCCCATAGAGCGAAGCAATGTCGCTTGTGAAGGTCGTGCGGCTTCAGTTCTTGCACAAGCTGTATTTTTTACGCTTTCAATTTAAGATCCTCGACGTAAAATACGCCAAGTCGTTCCATACGTCAGTTTGAGTTGCTACTGCGCCGAATTGACTCTCCACAGGAAGACCTGTACACTCTCAGCTAAGGCCGCTATGTTTTATTCACTGCGTGCTGTACGGTGATCTATTTGGTCGAATATTATCTAATAATAAATGATGGGTCTCAAGGTGGGTGATGGTGTTGCGAATAGTACGCTCAGTAGGCCGATTATGTTGACTATAACTTGAGCGAAGTGCGCGAAACACATTCTTTACAGAACGTTAATTTTCGTAATAAAGTTGAATGATTTGTAAACGTTGTTCAGGCGTAAGTCTTTCCATGATGGTAATTCCCAAACAATACTGAACAAAAATAACATGACAGCTTGACACGCTCACGCGTGATCTGTCAAAAAAAGGCTATTGAAAAAAGTACCTCTACTTTGATCACCCTTTATATTTAATTTAACAACATTTTCTTAATTACACTCACATTTTCAAAGAATCTTTAAATCTACTAGGTGCAGTCAAATTTACACCCAAACTATAGGATACTCCAATAATTACTTTGATCGAGTTGTAATTACGTTTATAAATGTCCTCCACTTTATCTAAAATCATTGTGACTATATCACTCAGCACTTTGTGACCAATTTAATTGCTGCGCGCGTATCATCTTAAATACTATTCTCTGAAAATCACAATTGACTCATCAACACCCGACTTTGTATCAAATTTTAATTGTTTAATGGCTGGCTTCAAAAAATGGGTTTATAAAGATTATTTAAAATTCCATTAATATGCACACCCACCAACGCGCTGGTCAATTGGTGTAATTGTATCAGCAGCATGTCCTTTCTTTGCGTGTGTGTGCGCTAACCGCCCCCTTTTTAGGGGCGTTGAGAATGTTCAATGTTTAATTGTTGCTCAGGCGTAAGCAGTAATATGTTCTTTATTATTTTTTGTACTGATATGTAGTTGTATCGGCAGTTAGCGGAGAGTTGTTTGCATCAAAGTATTAACTGTTGGCTGGAGTAATTCGGTGATGGATTTCAGGACTGACTATATTATTGGTGTATATGCTGGTTCCTATGAAATTGTCTAAATGACTTCAAAACTATGGCTGTCAATACTGACGTGGAAGCGAAGACGCAAATACCCGACCTTTTTTCGATAACAGGAGATATTAATTTTTGTTCTCGTTCGTTACCAGTTCCATTCTCTTCGATTCTTCATTTATTCTGGTGGACGCAGAATTAACAGCGTTGTTCTTGAGGTGGATTACAAATTGTTATCCAAAATAAACGTAAGAAAATACATTTAAAATCATTTTTTCATAAAATCCCATTTTTATTATAAAGTTTGAAACACTACATCATTCTAATAAACGCTTCGTGAATTTTTGCAAACTTCGATCCGTTTGAGGTAATTTTCGACCAGTTTTTGGCACATATTGGACGGTATCTCAGCAAAAACTTGACGATTGTTGGTTTTCGAATACTCAAGACTTAAAGGTTTATCCTTATAATCACGGTTTTTCGCACCGTGCACCCCACAAAAAAGTCCAACGGTGTCAAATCGCACGGTATCTGTGGCCAATTAATCATCGCCCGGACGAGTGGTTACGCGGCCGGGAAATTTCTCACACAATAAAGCCTTATTCGACCGTGTTGTGTGGCATGTGGCACCATCTTGTGTGATCCACATATTATCCTTCTTCTGTTGCAGGCCAAAAAAAAAAAGAGTCGGTTATCGTACTGCCACAACGCTCCGAATTCACATGATAGTCTCGCTGTTATCGTTTTCAAAGAAGTAAGGTCCAACCATACCTCCGGACCCAAGAGCACACCAGACAGTAAGTTTTTTTTTTGGGTGAAATGGCCTCTCTCCAACTATTTGAGGATTCTCGGAGCCTTAGATGCGATAATTTTGCTTATTTGTGTATCTACCGAGTGAGAAATGTGTCTCCTCGCTGAAGAAAATTTTGATGGAAAAATCGCGGCGCTCTGCTTGTTGTTCAAGTACCCAATTGATGTACCTACGGCGTTGTAAATGGTCAGCTGGCTTCAGTTATTGCGTTAACTGGGCTTTATATGGGTGTAGGTGTAAGTTTAAGTGCCAAAAATGCAATAATGTGTCGTAAAAAGTCCCAGCTCTTGAGAACATCGAGAAATAGACACATTCGCCAACCGTTGTTGTACCTGATAATATCTGTAACCGATCCAGCTTCTTCAAATTTGCTTAAATTGAAATTGAATGAAGTAAAATGTACACTAATGATATCAACCGAACGTAAACATCATATCATTCAGAATATTTGGGTATGAGAAAGCTCTGTGCAAAGTCGGTGCCGCGCGAGTTCACTTTTCACCAAAAACAACGAAGAGTTGATGATTCGGAGCAGTGTTTGGAGATGTTGAAGCGTAATAAACCAGAGTTTTTGCGTCGATGAAACATAGCTCCATCACTTCACTCCGAAGTCCAATCGACAGTCAACCGAGTGGACTGCACACGATGAACCCTCTCCAAAGAAAAATGCAACAGTCGTCTGTCAAGGTTATGGCGTTTGGATTTTGGGATGCTCATGGAATATTTCATTCCATTGACTACCTTGAAAAAGGAACTACTATCAACAGCGTATACTACATAGTGTTATTAGACCATTCGAATGACGAATTCGCAGAAAAAAGGGCCTCATTTGAAGAAAAAGAAAGTGCCGTTTCACCAAGGCAATGCATCGTGTCACAAGTCAGTGAAATCGATGCCACAAATCCATGAATTGTGCTTCGAATTGCTTCCGCATGCACCGTATTCTCTAGATTTGGCCCCCAGCGACTATTTCCTGTTCTCAAATCTCAAAAGAATGCTTGCTGTGAAGAAATTTCCGTCGAATGAAGGTGTGATCGCCGAAACTGAGACCTATTTGGAATTAAAGGACAAATCGTACAACAAAAATGGTGTAGAAAAATTGGATGGTCGCTATAATCAGTTTATAACCTTTGAAGGGAATTATGTTGCAAAAAAAGGTGTTTTACTATGGTATGCTGGAGACTTTTAACGTGGCCAAGTTTGGAACACCATTTTTATAGTGGGTTTCAACAACTTTAAGGCGTTGAGCGGATATTAAGCGATTCATTTTCATAAATGCCTGACTTTTAACTAAAACAAAGCATGTCTGCATGTCAAAATACAGCTCTGCACTTTCGAAACCACTAAAAGGATAACTCTTTATAATTTCTTTCCTTTTCTTCTTCTGGAAAAAAATTTCTAAGCTTCTTATAATTTTTTTCGTAAATCGAAAATCTGCCGAAATTCTTTAATTTTTATTTTATCCTTTTACAGAACGAGAATTAATCTTTAGGCCACTTAATACCAAATTTTTTAACTGGATACTTCATTGGCTAAAAATAATTGTGTAACAAATAAATGGTGATCCAAGTAGAGGTACCTTTTCTCAATAGCCTTTTTTTGACAGACCACGCGTAAGCCATGTCAAGCTGTCATGTAATTCTGTTCAGTATTGTTTGGTATTTCATAATGAAAAGACTTACGCAAAGATGACTAGATACGAAACTCTCTAAAATGTAGATAAATTGCGTTCCTCGATTATTTTCTTTGTGCTGGTAACAAAGCCAAATGAAGGAATTTTGAATAGCTGATGGTAAGCAAGCCTCAGTACCACTTCGTCAATAATGAAACGCACCATTTTTCATCAGAAAACCATTTTAGGTTATCAATAAATTTTCATTGAACACGATAAATTTGTACGTTAAAATTAAGAACACATGTTGTTTGTATTTATTGAAGTCAAATATTTTCCAAGCACAGCACCTTTACAGAAATATTCATTTAACAAATTTTTTATTATCAAAAAATGCCCAAAATATTTCCAGAAATCCCAAAATGAAACTTTTTCATCTCAGTGGCACGGTTTGAAAATGTTATAAAAAATGTGGATTTTCAGAGCGCTCTCACGAAATAAAGAGTTTCGTATCTAGTCAATTTTGACTTACGCCTGAACAACGTTTACAACTTTATTACGAAAATTCACGTTCTGTCAAGAATATGTTTCGCGCGCTTTGCTCAATTTATGGTCAACATAATCGGCTTACTGAGCGTACTATTCGCAACACCATCACCCATCTTGAGACCCAGCATTCATTATTGAATAATATTCGTACAAAATACAGCTTGTGCAAGAACTGAAGTCGCTGAATCGCTTCGCTCTGTGGGCTCTTAAAAGGTTCCAAGAAGATTCGACGCTTTCGAGCCAAATTTTGTTCAGTGATGAGACCCATTTCTGGTTCAATGGCTATGTAAACAAATAAAATTGCCGCATTTGGGACGAAGAGCAACCTGAAGAGATTCAAGAGCTGCCATTTCAACCAGAAAAATCAACGGTTTGGTTTGGTTTGTGGGCTGGTGGAATCTTCGGTCCATATTTTTTCAAAAATGATGCCGGTGAGAACGTAACTGTCAATGGCGACCGTTATCGCACCATTGTAACCGACTATTTGATGCCTCAAATTGAAGGTCGTGATCTCCGCAATATTTGGTTTCAACAAGACGGCACCACTTCCCACACATCGCATCAATCAATGAATTTATTGAGAGAACACTTCGGTGAGCAGATAATTTAACGTTTTGGGCCGCTCGATTGGCCACCAAGATCATGTGATATCACACCGTTAGACATTTACCTGAGGGGATATGTAAAATCTAAAGTCTATGCGGACAGTCCCGCTTCGATTCAGGCCTTGGAGCAAAAGATCACGTGTGTCAGCTACCAGTCGAAATGCTCGAGCGAGTCATCGAAAATTGGATTCTTTCGAATGATAACAAACCTACTGCATTAAATTTAAATTTTCTGTGCTTTTTTCATTAAAAAGTAGGGAACCTCGAAATGGATCACCCTTTATGCTTAGAGCAAATACAATTAGTGAGAAAAGCTTTCTACAAAAAAGATAGCATTTTAATGCAAACATCAAATTCTATCCGACCGCCATTGCCATTAAAACTATTTACTGATATCGATTCAAAAATTGTTTTTATTTCTTTCAATTAATTTTTATTACTTTATTAAATTTTTATATTTTACTTTTGGTAATTTTTTCCTCACTTTTCATTATTAATTTTATATTAGTTTTTCTTTTTTAGTTCATAACAGTTTATTTTTCCTTACTTATATGATAACTACTTTGTTGCGTGTGGCTTTCAAGGACAATAATATACAAACTACATACAATTGAAAATTTGTTAATTTTTTAAATTTATTTTTTAATGTTTTTTGTGGTTTTTTACCACGAATTTGATGCAATTACAGTTGAACGAACGATTTTTTTTTAAATTTATTTTAACATTATCAGCTTGAATGAAACATAATAAGCGATCAATTACTGTTATCTAAAAAATACATGTACAAATATACTAATTGCTAATATTCGAATGTATTTCAGTTTGTATGTGTGCGTTAGTATGTACATATGTGTGTATGTATGTATGTATGTGTATAGGTGTGTGATAGGTAAATTTCCTGAGGAAAATCTTTTGATATTTACAAAATACATACCAGTGTTTGTATGTATGTATACATATATGCGTGTGAATGTATTGAGAAATATTTTTGTTTCAATTTCAGAAAAATGTACATGCATACATATGTATTTAGGCATGGATTTTAGAAGTTTCAATATCTAACAATATCTCTTAAATGTGCGTTGTATGGAATATTGCATTTCAGTTATATTTATTAATGGAAAAAATTGAATGTTTTACTTCTCGATTTCTGCATATCCAGAGTGCGCTTTGACATATTTATATGTATAATTATTCAATTCAATTTTAATACTTTGTTATGTTGTTCAGGGACTTCAAAAGAATGGTTGAAAATTTTAAAAAAGGGCGTTGAAATACTTGATTAGGTCCTTCTTTTGCTTCCAAAAATGATTTTTTCGTCTCTCCTAGTTTCACTTCCAAAAATGATTTTTTTGTCTTTCTTAGTACACAATATTAGCCTATTAAATCTTCGTCGCTACGGTCAAATCTGCTAACTCCACATTTAGGTTAAAACAACAATTTCTAAACGGTGATCATTGCAAAAAAATCATTTTGAGCCCCATCTGCCCACAACCTGGTCTATAACTTAATTCGTGAGGCTTGCCAAGAGACGGTGTAACTTGCTTATACTCTACTGTCATTGTGCGTCTTTTCCAGTGTATGTCATTCATTTGAACCGTAAGCAATAATCTGTTTTTTTTACTCAAATATGCCGAACTTTGTGCCTGAAATAGTGTTTTTGCGGGAAGTTCTTCTCCATTACTCTGGAACTGTTACGATAACCCTAGGCATAAAAAGTCATATGTGATGCCTGGCCCATCAGCTAAATCAAAGACGAGTCCGAATATCCATGGCGCCAGGGTATTGCTTTTTATTTGATGGGAGCAGAAGGGCGTGCTGCATTATGAGTGTCTAAAACCTGGTAAAACCATTAAACACTACCGACAACAAATCATCAAATTAAAGTAAACGTTTGCCGAAAAACACTCTGAATTTGCGACCAGACACGAGACAAAAATGTTCAATTATGACAACTCTCGTTCTCTTGTTGCAATACCGGTTAGAAACTATTTGGAAAACACTGGCTGGGAAGTTTCGCTTCTCCCGCCTTACAGCCCAGACCTTGCCTCTTCTAAATACCGTTTGTAATGGTTGTTGTTTAACGGCTTACTGGGAAACGGTTCACATCAGTACCATGAGGGTTAAGTTAGCTTAAAACACGCTTCAAATCAGCTGATAATCAGGACATACCTGTACAGCCGTATAGCATTATCCAGGATAATATGAATAGCGTACGTTGTACCTTGCCTGACCTCATAGTAGCGACAATGAAGACTTATACTAAATAAAGTAAAGAGTCATATTTGCAGACAAAAATCCGCATGAGTTTATAGATAATTCTAAAATGAACGAGAAATTAGGACGCTCATTCAGAGACAAGAAGACCATTCAAGCTGCCAGACCAATGCAATATCTCCAAGCCCGAGATAAAGGGTGTTTTTTTTTAAACATGTGGTAATCAAGAAGAAATAAATCCCTATAATTTAGTGTTACGTCCAAGAATTTAGCTCTATTACAAAGATAGAGGCTTTCCATTACGTTTGAAAAATGATTTTGTGCAAGGGGCCGTCGCTGCTGGCTCGAATAAATACCAGCCGAGAGGCCTAATTTTCGACCACTTTTTTTTTGATTATGTAATGGCAAACCAAAATGAGTATAAATCAAGAGATGTCAAAAAGAACAACTCCGAGAAAAGTAGTGCTTCATTGAAAGCCACATATCCAAAAAACACCTTTTATTTGCTATAAAAGTGGCAGTGGAGCTACTATAGGCAGCAGGCCTACATAAAAGGAGAATATAAAGGGTTTTCCAATAGGGATAATATGATTTCTAAGTGTCGCTTTGGCCATTTTTAATATGTCATGATCTGTCATTTTTTTCCATTGTATTCAGTAATCCTTACAATTTCATCATGGCAGGATATACGCAAGAACAACGTTGCTGATTTTGCCTTGGAAAAACTTGAAAACGATAACGATTTTTTTAAGAAAATCATCTTCTCCGATGAGGCTCACTTTCATTTGAATGGTGCGGTAAATAAACAAAACTGTCGATTCTGGTGCGAAGAAAATCCACAAATTATTCATGAACAATCATTACATTCACCTAAATTGACAGTTTGGTGTGTTTTTTGGTCTGGTGGAATTATCGGTCCGTACTTCTTTCGAAATCAAGCTGGTAGCACCGTTACTGTCAATGGAGAGCGGTATAGATCGATGATAACCAACTTTCTATGGCCACAATTGGAAGAAGTTGAACTTAACAATATCTGATTCCAACAAGACGGGGCTGCTTGTGACACAGCACGTGCAACAACCGAATTATTGCGAGAAAGGTTTGTAGATTCGATTATTTCAAGAAATTGTGACACTGAATGACCTCCAAGAAGTTGTGATTTAACACCATTAGACTACTTCTTGTGGGGTTATTTAAGGTCATTGGTCTTTAGCAATAAACCAGACTCTCTTCATCCTTTAAAAACTTTCTATGGCCACAATTTGAAGAAGTTGAACTTAACAATATCTTGTTTCCTACAAGACGGGGCTGCTTGTGACACAGCACGTGCAACAACCGAATTATTGCGAGAAAGGTTTGGAGATTCGATTATTTCAAGAAATTGTGACATTGAATGACCTCCAAGAAGTTGTGATTTAACACCATTAGACTACTTCTTGTCGGGTTATTTAAGGTCATTGGTCTTTAGCAATAAACCAGACCCTCTTCAAGCTTTAAAAGTCAATATTGAACGTGCTATTCATGACATACAACTTCATTTAGTGGAAAAAATGCTCAAAAATTGGGTTCATCGAATTCGTTCCTGCAAAAGAAGTCGTGGAGGCCATTTGAATGATGTTATATTCAGAACTTAATTGTATCGATTGTACTTCACATTAAATAAAAAAACATTTGAATTTCCTTAACGATTTGTGTATTATTTTTTTTAAGAAATCATATCATCCTTATTGAAAAACCCTATACATATATTTATCTAGACAGCCATTGACCTTTAAGGATTTACATTCAAAAAAGTACGAAGTTCGCAATGGTTACACTATTTAACGAGGAAATACAAAGACGGGAAGCGAAAATAAATGTTCCCATTTATTGGGTAACAGAAACGAAGCAAGGTCGGGAAGGCAAATTTTTAGAAGAGACTAGAACCATGGGCTTACTTATGTATTAGAAATGCTCTTGTATAGTCAGTCTAATAGACTTTGGGATTGAATAACGAACTGAAAATTTTATACAAATCACATATGATAAGCTTCGCATCATAAGTTCCGACAAAAAGGTCAGACGCAAAATAGAGCTATTAACGGTGCATTGCTTATTGATGCCGCATGCCTTCAAATTAGATTGCTTTGAGGACAAGAAATGCGGGAATTGTAAAAAATTCTGCGGAGACAACAGAACACGTAATCTGTGATTGACCGGATTTCGACAGACTGAGGTAGATCTCGCTTGGCAAGGAAAAACTGTAGGATCAATGTGAAAAAAGGAATATTTTTCAAACTAAAGACATTTCAGGAAGTTTTGAAGTACAGTATTTTGGTAACAACTTGGTATTGTTGTTTCGTCAATTCAATCTAACCCAACGCTTTAACAACGCTACGAAATTCAGCACAGTTAAAAATAATTTTGAATTGCTTAATTCGGCCTGTAATTGTTTGTGGTTATAAATAAATGAGCTTTATTCAAAGGCCTATTTTATTCGAATTTTTTGAATTGAATATTTTCTTATACAACAAAGAAAAATTTGTAGAAGATAAATTTGTTGTATATTTTGCACTTCTTTTCTGATTTTCCACGAATCTACAGGATCTACTCATGGTATCTACCTATGACATGTGATTTGTGTTTAAGCAAATGTTTTATGTACAAATGTTAATGTTAATGTTAATGTGTTTTTTTTTCAGTTTTTTTTTTTTTTGACTCACATACATTTAATTAAACATATTTAGTAATATTATTTATTCGTTCACTTCATTGATATGTTTCTAAGAGGCTAAATAACGCAAGCTTTCAATGGCTTTTTTCATACTGTACATGTAATTAATATACAGATATTGTATATATATTTGCTTTGCTTTTGTTAAATATTTCATTAATAATATTTCCGTATTCACGTCTTTCATGTATGTATGTATGTATGTAGTTATGTGTGTTTATGTTTATTGCATTTAATAAATTTATTACATAAGAGCTTAAGAATTACAAGTGTATGTGTACAGATTTTCAGTGTGTGTGTGTGTGTGTTGTTAGTTAATTTTTACTGTTTTGTTTAGTTAATTTTAAAAACTTTAACAACTTTATATAAATTTTGTAGTGTACTCTCTTGTGTTTTAAGTTGTTTTTTCTCATAATTAAATATATTTATTTTTTGTTAATTTTTTTTTAAAATTAAATTTTTTATTTTTTGATGCTTTACATTTTATTGGACAATATTTTAGTAATAAATGCGTTTAATTTGTATTCAATTTGGTCTGTTTGTGTCGGCTTGTCTGTCTGTCTGTCTGTTTGTCTGTCTCACTGTATTATAATTTTATTTTTATTTTTTTTATCTTACCTTTTATTCATTTTATTTAAATTTTTTTGGTTTACTATAGTTGCACTAGTACGTAAGCAAAATTTATTGCAATGTGGCTGCAGTTGTTGTAGTGTTGCTTTGTTTTTTTTTTTAGAATCCATACGTATTATTTTTTTGTAAATTTCGCCTATGTAAGTATATTTAAATCTTCATTTATATGTATGTATGTAAATAAGCTTACAAATTTTGGTAAATATTTCTTTCTCCATAAATATTTTCTATATCTATGTATGCTCCGATTTTATTTTATTTTATTTAATTGTTTTTTTTTTTTGCTTTTGCTGATTTTGTTTTAATTGTAGCTCTATATGTACATATCTATGTGGCTGTGTAAATATGAAAGGTGCCAGCGTTTGTTCTATTTACAGCAATATTTGTATATAAGTGGTAGGTATGTAAGCTTTTTTTTAGCATATTTGTCACATTTTCAAGGTACTGTTTATGTGTGTTTTATAAAAGAAAAAAGAAAAAAAATTTTAAATAAACGAAAAAAAATTATCAAAAAAAAATTGTTTTTAAATGTTTGCTTTGGAAAATAATGTAAAAAATTATAAAGAACTAAATATATAAATATATAAAAAAATAATTGTTTTTTAGAGAAAAAATGTGTAAGTGGTATGTAAGCTTTTTTTAAGCATATTTGTCACATATTCAAGGTACTGTTTATGTGTGTTTTATTCAAAAAAAAAAAAAAAAAAAAAAAATAAATAAATAAATAAATAAATAAATAAAAATAAAAAGAAAAAAAATATATAAAAAAATATCAAAAAAATTTTCCAAAAAAAATTTTTTTTAAATAATATAAAAAATTACAAATAACTGCTATAGTAACAAAATAAAATATAAAATGAATATAATAATTGTTTTTAGAGAAAATTAAATAATAAATAAAATATAGAAAAAATAAAATAAAACATTCCTAAGGGGTTAGGCACTCTAGCATTTTCGAAAAAAGAATTTTTTTCATTCAAAAAATACATTATGTTCTCAAAAATATTATCCTGAAAGATTATGATAGATAAACATTTCTAAATTCCCCCTTTTTCGTTCTCTAGTTGAAGCGTCTGTTTCAGTCAGTGCAATGCATATATTGAAAAATCCTACGTAGTTCTGTAGCTATTGCTATTCACAAGCGGAAACCGCTCAACAATTTATTAACATAAAACAATTACAGGAGCCGGCCGTGGTTCCCGAAAAAATGGAGACATCCTCGGGAGAACGCTGTATAGCCGCCATTTTTGAATTAAGTTTTCTGAAAAAATAGTTGAAAGCAGTTTATTATATGCATAATAAATGCCTTTTGTCAAAAATCAGATTCATTTAATAGTTCTCCCGAAAAAAAAATCTCAAAAAGACTTATTTTGTGGCCCTCTAGAGTGGCATAACCACTTAATCTCAGCTTTATTTGTTAACTAGAACTTTACTTATTTTAATCCTTTAAAAGCAAATTTAATATACAGCGTTATCTGCAAAAAGCTGTCCGTTATGAAAGCAAGAAACAACAAAAAGAAATGTGCATATAAATATTAGTGATAATGGTGGAATCAGAAAAAGATATGATCAATAGCAACGTCAAACACATAATTTTGACAAAATCGGTAGTCTTATTGGAAATGTTGCTCACTCTAATATAATTCACTTAAAAAACTAGGGAAACGGTACGAAAAGTACTCCGTTTAAGTATTTCTTTATGAAAATCTACATAGACATCACTGTCTTTTGATGTTAAATTAATATCAAGTGTTATAAATTTTTTTTATTAAATTGAAAAAATATTGAAAAGGAAAAAATTTTAAGAAAAATAAATTCCTGGTAAATAAATTTCTACTATATTAGAAGTCTATGAGGACCCATACTTTTTTTTAGGCTAACTAATTAACAGCACATTCTTTTAATCAAGGCATTTTCAGCCAAAATTCGCAGGTAAAAGTATTACAACTTAAAGTCAAAGTCCATGAGGACGGATTACTGTATTTTTAAGCCGATTCACAAAACAATCGTTTCTTTAAGTAAGGCATCTTCAGCAACTTCTTTAATTGGGATTCGGTGATCGTTTCTAACCGTTTCTTTAAATTTTTGCACGTTGATATGCTGGGACGTCCAGGGCGTTCATTATCTTCAATGTCTTTGCATGGCCTTGGAAACGCTCATATCACTCCGAGACTCCGTGCTTTGATTGCATAGTTTAAAAGTGGACTGTCTAAATACGCGGTATTTT
Source organism: Neoceratitis asiatica (assembly GCA_030068015.2). Classification (NCBI taxonomy): domain Eukaryota; kingdom Metazoa; phylum Arthropoda; class Insecta; order Diptera; family Tephritidae; genus Neoceratitis; species Neoceratitis asiatica. The sequence continues at coordinate 49,596,717 of CM061526.1, read as the reverse complement.
AAAGTTCTCGATAGTTTTTGAACACACTTCGTATTTCGGTTTTGATCGCATTATACGATGCGGTTTTAGCATCTAGAAAATGCCTTATGTTTCGTGTGCCTTGTGCCGTACGACGTGGACAAGTGTCACGCGTAACTTTTTTTTTTTTAAATGTGGCAGAAGAAACGGAAAAAGAAAATTGGGAAAAGGGTTGTGGAATTTCTATTCCTTTCTGAAGATTTGGAGAATTTGTGAGCTTCATTTTGATTCGTAAGAATTTTAAGTCGATTTTGGTTATCAGACATATTAGTAGAATCTTTGTCCTCTTGGAATGAGCCGCTTTTCATGAACTATTTGAAAATTTATGCATCAACTTAAACAGAGTATGTTTCTATCAACATTACCTGGGTTGCTACTTAAATTTCTAGAAAGGAAAGTATTTTGTTTTCAGATGTTGATTTGAGGCTTGATTTCTTTCGGCAATATTCTCAAAGGAAACATGAGTAGCATGGTTATAGAATTTGGTTTTGTTTCTTCGCAAAATGTGATTCGAACTCACAACTGCTTTTCCATCGTATCTCTTAAAACTCAAACAGAGTAAAACTCGTTGTTCCTGATCATAGGTAGTAAAAACCATTTTGGCAATCACATGTTTGGAATGATGGTGGATGACCCATTTATTCTATGCTTTCGATGTCAAAAGCTGTGTCTTAATTTCGACTTTTCAAGAAATTTTAGTGATAGCAATCGAATACTAGAAACCTGTAATAGCTGTATAGTTTGAGTATAGTGAATAGAATTGTAATAATTGAGGAGCAAATAGACGCTGAGTAAATTCCTGGCAATTAAGAAGCCGAACGAACAAATCTTGTGACTTTTATTTAGTAATCCAGTGGTCGGATCGAAGGATTTGGGAAATCATCGAGGTTAATTACGAAAATCTTTACAATATATATATTTATAACCGCTGAAGCAATCTTCATATTCATTCTATTTTAATATAAAAATGTAGTATTACACTACACTACTACAATTTAAAAAAACAATACCGAAATAAGACTGCGGAAAATGTGAGGTGAGTGTACTGATCACACCTTGTAATTATTTCACCATTATTTCTCTCTGAAAAAAAAAAACAAAGAGAGAGGATTGCACATTAGAACAATGAGCGATTTCAATGCCTGACTAGAAAGCTTAAAACTTAAAAACTCTCTAGAGGTGATGATAACCAAAAGTTCAGGAAGCGCTTTTCAAGAAAATATTGTATTCTTAACGAAAGGAGCTGAACTACAGTTCTGCCATATAAAGATCTTCCAAAAAAAAAAAAAAGAGATCGGAAATATTGCCCAATTAAGAAAGTCACAGAATTATCAAACCTTGAAACAATAGCCTCTAAATAATTTTTCTTTATGAAATGTCAGTAAACGATAAGTACAGTGAGTCGGCGCCAAAAGTGTTTCTGTCTTGTTATTTTCGAAAATGTTGAATACCATTTCTCTCAGCATTTCTTCTGTGCTAGCTTCTAGGAAGAAATAAAAAAAGTTTTTTTTTTGTAATATTAATCCTAAAGCGCTTTTATCATTATAACGTAATTATGAGATTTTTTTCAAAGCCTCACTCAATTAAATTTGAAAAAAAAAAAACGAAACGCCATTAAATAAAATAAAGAATCCTCTTTTTTTGAAGCACTTTATGAATTATAGCATATATATTTTTTTTTTGGAAGTTATTATAATCCTTAAAGCATATACTGCATTTAGGTCAAATGTTTCACAGGTTGCTGTGAGAAACTATTTTGCTTGACATTTAGAAATATTTGGTTTTTTTTAGAAGAGATAAAAAGATGAAGATCCGAGCTTGTAGCAACGACGTATCTTTTTGATATCAATATTTACTGAACGATGATTCGTAATCTTCTGGTGCCGCATATATGGTGAATGAGTTATAAAATGTGATCCAAGTATAGGTAACTTTTTCAATACCCTTTTTCTGACAGATCAGACGTGAGTTGTGTCAAGCTGTCATGTTATTTTTATTCAATATTTTTTGGCATTTCATCATGGAAAGACTTACGCCTGAACAACGTTTACAAATCATTCAACTTTATTACGAAAATTCCCGTTCTGTAAAGATATTTATTGGATAATATTCGACCGAATAGACCACGTCCAGCACGCAGTGAAGAAAATATAGCGGCCGTGGCTGATAGTGTACACGAAGAATGTTGAATTGTTCAGCAATGAGGCCTATTTCTGGCTAAATGGGTATGTAAACAAGCAAAATTGAATCATTTGGGACGGAGAGCAACTTGAAAAGATTCGAGAGCTGCTATTTCATCCATGAAAAATAACGATTTGGTGTTGTTTGTTGGCCGGTGGAATCATCGGTCAATATTTCTTCAAAAATTAAGCCGATGGAACGTAACCGTCAATGGCGACCATTATCACGCCATGATTACCGCTTATTTGATGCCTGAAATTGAAGCTCGTGATCTCTGCGACATTTGGTTTCAACAAGACGGCGCCACTTTCCACAAATCGCATCAATCAATGGATTTATGGAGAGAACACTTCGGTGAGCAGATAAATTAACGTTTTAGACCGGTCGATTGGCCACCAAGATCATGTGATATCACACCATTAAACTTTTTCCTGGGTGATATGTAAAGTCTATAGTCTATTCGGACAATCCCGCTTCGATTCAGGCCTTGGAGCAAAACATCACGCGTGTCATTCGCCAGTTACCAGTCGAAATGCTCGAACGAGTAATCGAAAATTGGACTCAATCGATGGGTCATCTGAGAAGTAGCCGTGGCCAACATTGAAAGAGATAATCTTCAAAAAATAAATGCCAAAGAATATTTTTTCGAATGATAATAAACATTTCCCATTAAATTTAAATTTTCTGTTTTTTTTTTTTAAAAGTAGGAAACATCGAAATAGATCACCATTTATTACTATGACCCTTTCCTAAAATCTCCCTTAAAAATTTAAATAAAATGTTTTGAAACTTTTACATACGTATTAAGACCGTAAAGGTTTGAAAATTTATAAAATTTACAAAATATCCTAGTATTTGTAATATTCTTAATATACATATTCATATAATGGTATTTTTGGAATCACTCTGTCCTGTTAGCATAAAATTTATAGTTAAATAAATAATTTAAAAAAAGAGGAACACATTTTTTTTAAATACAATATATTTATAAAATAAATAATTTAAAATCTAAAAATTAAATGAATAATTAAAAAAAAATTTGTACAATTTTCAATTTTATTTTTTTCCAATTATCTAGCGTTAATTTGCTTGCTTTTTGTTTATATAACGGTAATATTTGTAAATAATGAATCACAGATAAAAGCCATTCAACAATATATTTTTTTTTACTTGTCCATTAACTAACTATACAATACGATACAATACAATAAATAACGTCGATTTACTAAAAAGCTACAAAAAAATTTCACATATACATATACAAACGATTTTGTATGAAATTTTAATAATACAATACAATATACATATTTATATACTTAAGTTTGTAATATCAAGTGTGGTATTAAGGTAAATACACAAATTCGTAAGCTTTCGTTTCTTTTAATATAATAAACAAAATCAGACTGCATTTAAGTTCTTATTTTTTTTTTACAAAAATCCCTTTCAATTAAAAAAAATTAAAAATATTTGTTTTTGTTCGCTTTTTTTTGCAAAATTTTGTAGAATGTGCTAAAAAGTTGCAATTGTTTAAAAATTACAGCATATCTAACATAATACTAAGTATGTACATATATGTATGTATGTATGTGTGTATGTATGTATATACAAAAAAAAGATGTCAATTAAATTTAAGCGTTATATATTTAACTTGCTATGCACTTCTCAGTTGCCTTCCTTATTTTAATGTTTAATATGTATTTTATATTGCTTTCGTGGGTATGTGTAGGTGCCTTTTTTAATGCTCTTATATACTATGTATATGTAGATGTGTGTATGTGTGGCATATATATGAATATTATGCAATTAAAAATTTTGTGAAATGAAAATCCAATTTTTTTAAATAACTGCATTTTTCGTTTAATGAATCTTCTAAAAAATGACATTTAAAATTTTCTCATTTCAGTTTTAATTATTATGTGAAGGTTCTGGCTCAAGGGGAACTGGCTGCGCTGGCCTTCTTTGACTTCACTTACTTTGAATGCTTATCTGAATAAATGAGCGATTTGAATGCTTTCAAAATTAGTACATTTTTACCGAAGTTGCAACCTTGTTTGAAAAATCTACTGTCAAAAGCCTAGGCGAATAGATCACAGATCTATTAGAAGCTTTGCAGTGCTTCAATTGCTTAGAGCATAAGATCTTGTATATTTCTATTCCGTTTTGTCAGTTCTCAGAGCAAAGCAATTAGGCCATCGCCTTGAGAATATTTTGATTTACTCCATTTTTGATTGCTCCCAATTGTCTATCGATACACCAAATTGCATGAAATGGGCTATTTATGTATTGCTTTTCCACTTTGACAGCCAAAATTTTATTTGAACGAAAGCTTGATTGTAGTAACATCATTGATATATTAAGGCTAAAAGTCCATTAGACGATTGAAATGAATGACAACTGCTTCTGTTCTTTCTTTTTTACTCTTTTTCAGCAAGTTCTTTTAGCATTTTCAAATGTTTAAGTGGTTTAATGCAGCGAACATACTTGGTTGGTGCCACCTTATAATCAAATTGCTCGCCATTTGACAGTTGGCAAGCAATCGATGACTGTTCGTGGAAATATGCGGTTAGCTACTAAAAATGAGAGATAACACTAGTGATGACACTATTAATTGTAAAATTAATATTGATCCTCTATTTTCTTTCAATTTTCTGTTTAATTATTTCGGCAATACCGTTCCGATTAATTAAAAATTAATTCTAAAGCAATCGTAGTATGGCTGTTCTATGGTGTTGTGAATTACATTGTTCGTTATCCAAATTATTATTACGAATTAACCTGTTCACACAGCACGCAATTTGTCAGTACTCTGTTTGACCGTTTTGCTTTTTTAATTAAATTAAAAAAATTTAAAGGTTATAGAACGCCCACAGAAAGGTATCTGGCTCATCCTTCCATGAAATGCATTATCGTTTTCGAAAAAATCACAATTGTATGATCAACAAGAAACCATTTTTTCTCATGACCTTATCAAGCAAGTGATCCAATTTTTTTTGAATATGTTTTAGCTAATAATAGTAGCTTATAGAAAATAATTAAGAGCTATATTGGTTTAAAAGACTCTTTAAAAATTGAGAGTTACGTTCAAAATTTCCGTAATTTGAATTTTTAAGCATTTGAGAATTCCGATACAATTTTGAAAATATTATTTTTGAATATCTTATTACATTTTGTATAGATTTATGAGTATCGTGGATTTAAAAACTAGTACGCCATATTGAAATAAATTAAAAACCGATTTTTTTGTAAAACATTTTTTGGGTTTTTAATTAGTGTTTCTTATGTTACTTGCTGTTTTCAATTATATAGCATTCGAATAAGCTCCATATTTTGTTAATTTTTTTATATTTTTATATAAAAAAATCGGTTTTTAATTTTTTTTGAATATGGCGTACCGTTTTTCAAAACTTACGATACTCATAAATCTATAAAAAATTGTATGAGAAATTTGGAATTTTTTTTAAATTATGCCATTATCGTAACATTCTTAAAAATTAAAAGTGAAATCTCAAAAAGAAAAATATTTTTATATAAAAAAAATCGGTTTTTAATTTTTTTTTTGAATATGGCGTACCGTTTTTCAAAACTTACGATACTCATAAATCTATAAAAAATTGTATGAGAAATTTGGAATTTTTTTTTAAATTATGCCATTATCGTAAAATTCTTAAAAATTAAAATTTCGAACATAACCTAACTTTTTTGAAGAATCTTTAGAACCAATATAGCTTTTAATTGTTTTCGAAGAAGCTACTATTATTACATAGAAAACATCCAGAATTTAGATCAATCGCTTTGGAAGATTCATGTCAGAAATACACTCGAAGGAGTTGACATCCCCTGCCGTCGGACGACTGCAGTTAGAAAAATTAACTCAATTTTTTAATTAAAATTAATTTTCAATAGTTTTGGATGTTGATGACCATGATCTTCAACACATATATACTTGCTAGTACTCACTACTAACCACTTGACTATTGCAGCCGCATCATCCGATTAATGATTTTTTTCTCATCACTTACATATAACAACAAATTCATAATTGGCTTTCCGGGCTGAAGAATAATGATTTTAAGAATAGTCTGCAAAATTTTTATTGAACAACAAAAATTTTTGAGGAAGAATGTGTGTTGAATGTGTCAAAACGCTTTCCTTTCATTGGTTTCTTTATTATTGGGATTAGGAAAAAATCACAGGGAGCCAAATCTGGTGAATACGGTAGTTGAGGCATGATTACGGTTTTGTTTTTGGCCAAAAAGTCACGAATAAGCATTGATGTGTGAGCTGGTGCATTATCGTGATGTTTTTCCACAATTCCGATCGTTTGAGTCGTATTTCTTTACGCAAACGTTGCATAACTTCCTTGTAGTATTCCTTATTAACTGTGCGACCTTTTTGGCAGGAACTCAAGATGCACCACACCATTGCAATCAAAGAAAATAGGGAGCAAAACCTTCACCTTTTCCTTTGAATATACCTCGTATATATGTATTTCATATGTTTCTGTGGCAAATTTTTAAATATTCTGATTGGTACGAATTTCTCATGGTTATGATACATGAATTCGATAATTTGAGCGATGTACGACTGAGCAAAATGACTACAAGCCAACAACAGCGCTGAACAGCAATGGCCAAATGATCATGGTAATAGAAATTATTATTATTTATATACTTGTATATATCTAGTTCGTTTCCCTCAAATGCAGCATGTAAAGTTAATGTTCCGAAAGTCTATCAAGAAGACTGTAAAATTATGAAAAAATTTTGTAGATTATTTGTGTAATACTGTGGATGTGTTTTCTTTTGTGTTTGGATTGTTTGCGTTACTATTCCCTTTAAGATTGCATTTAACACGATTTTTCTTTACTACTGTATGTAGTTGTGTAGAAATTGTATATGAAGATGTAAATTTTATACAGATTTTTTTATCCTAAAAATTTAGATCTAAAATTATTTATAAATTTTTTTGGACAGTTTTTCTTATGTATGTGCACACGAGTATGTAGAACTTATGAGTGGGTGTAGTTTGGTGAAATATATGTGCGCAATAATGTACATAATTAATATGTATGTATGTATATTGTAAGCGTGTAAAAGGAATTTAGTTAAATTTATTTAATTTGAAATTTTTTGTATAAAAATGGAATTCTCACTTTTTTGTTGTAGAAATGACCAAAGAAAATGTTCAACATTTACATATGTGTGTTATGCATGCATGTGATGCGAGTGTTAAATGAGAATTGTAAAATTTTGAAGCCTTAAATAAATCTCTTTTGGCTTCAATTCCGTTCGCTGGCTTTAGAGAGAATTTTTTTTTAAATTTTATGTACAGTAATCATTTTAGCTTAATGTAAATATGTATGTATGTAGTAAATGTATTTGATTTTACTTAAATGTCTTTGCCTCCACTTAAATGTTAATAATGTTCATTGCTTTTCATTTCACATGCCGTTCCAAACACTATGCTTACTTACATGAATGTATATGTATGCATGTTTGTATGTATATTAATGTTTTTTTTTTGTTTTCAATTATAATATAAAATATAATAAGATGCATTTTTTGTATTTTTTTGTGTTTTTTTTCTCTTTTTTTCCCATGCATTGTTAATCGCTGGTTGCTAAGCGTTTTATTCACTATCACTGTCACTGTCGGAGGGAGCGGAATGTAGGCGTTATTATTCGCTCTTTGGCTTTTTCAATAATTGCTACGTGGCTGCTGCATCACCGCCAGCGCCACCATCATCTCTATCATTTTGCTCATCAGAGTTGCCACGTTGTAGTAGCGAACGATTTTCATCGCTTGAACCGCCTGCTTCACCATTGCTTACCGCACCACCATCGCTAGGGTCGCTGCGTATATTCACATTAGACGTGAATGTGGTCTCTGAGTCTAGAGCGTGCGGAGAGAGGTAACGTTGTTATTTGAAATTTCTAATATAAATATTTAGTTCTTTTTGTGATAATTTATGAGTGGAGTATATGTACAAGTGAATAAAAAAATTAAATATAATCTACAAAAATAATGATTTCGTTTTGAATTTTTTTTAATCACAAAATTTAAACTTAAGAAAAGTTCACCTAAATTCAATTTAACACATGCTTAAGGTAGAGAGGAGAATGTCTAACTTTTTCAACTGAGAACACATATAAATCTCAACATTTTGGGCGCACTTACATGTCAGAAAGCTTTTACTCTCTTTCTCTCTCTCTCTCTCTCTCTAAAAATTAAAAAGAGTTTCGCTGTATATAAATATAAATTTGGGTGAGATACTATGTCATCTGTTTGTAAAGGGGTTTCCAATAGGTATGATATGATTTCTAAGTGCCGTTTTGGCCATTTTTAATATGCCATGATCTGTCATTTTTTTCCATTGTATTCAGTAATCCTTACAATTTCATCATGGCAGGATATACACAAGAACAACGTTGCTGATTTTGCCTTGGAACAACTTGAAAACGATAACGATTTTTTTAAGAAGATCATCTTCTCCGATGAGGCTCACTTTTATCGAAGTGGTGCGGTAAACAAAACTGTCGATTCTGGTGCGAAGTAAATCCACAAAATATTCATGAACAACCATTACATTCACCTAAATTGACAGTTTGGTGTAGTTTTTGGTCTGGTGGAATCATCGGTCCGTACTTCTTTCGAAATGAAACTGGTAGCACCGTTACTATCAATGGAGAGCGGTATAGATCGATGATAACCAACTTTCTATGGCCACAATTGGAAGAAGTTGAACTTAACAATATCTGGTTCCAACAAGACGGGGCTACGTGTCACACAGCACGTGCAACAACCGAATTATTGCGAGAAAGGTTTGCAGATTCGATTATTTCAAGAAATTGTGACATTGAATGACCTCCAATAAGTTATGATTTAACACCATTAGACTATTTCCTGTGGGTTCATTGGTCTTTAGCAATAAACCAGACTCTCTTCAAGCTTTAAAAGTCAATACTGAACATGCTATTCATGACCTACGACTTGATTTAGTGGAAAAAGTGCTCAAAAATAGGTTTCATCGAGAATTCGTTCCTGCAAAAGAAGTCGTGGAGGCCATTTGAATGATGTTATATTCAGAACTTAATTGTATCGATTGTACTTCAAATTAAATAAAAAAATCTTTGAATTTCATTAACAATTAGTGTTAGTCATAGTGCTCTCATACTTTGACCCAATCTGTTCCGTTATCTCACAGTTTGATTTGAATTTCCATCTGTTCTAAGCTATTTGTTCAAACTATTAGTCAAGCTCTCTACTGATCATTTCAACAGTCATGGTGTTGGCTCCGCTTCGGATTTGTCAAAAGAAGCTTCCGACTTGCCCAACTTGTCAGCTTTTTCGTTACCGAAAATATAGCTATGGATGGGAACCTAGATTATGGAGATGTGAAGTAGAGCTAGTGGCCTCAAAACCTGCTAACAATTATTGCTTTCTGTATACTCCCGTAGTTGTTCTATCTAGCTCGACATGTCATTTTTATGCTTAGAAGTTAACATCTTCAGCTGAGTTTAGCAGACCTATATAAAAATGTATAGAGATGTTATTACCCTTGGAACCCCCCTCCCCTATATCCACTGGGTTGGGATTGAGATAGTATATTCTACTAAACCTCTCTTCCATTCAACTCTAGAGGGTAAATAATTATTGAAATCTAACTTTGGGAGGTTAGTCTGATTTATTTACAGGTGGAGCATGATGGAATTTTGTGAATTAAGCCTCTGTACATGACTTAATAGTTCCTATAATCTTTCCCTTTGAGAGAGTTTTTTGTATTGTATCTCTAATTTACTCGAGAGTTTTAAAATCATCTCAATTCTCAACTGAATTATCAATTTTTGTAAGGATAAAAGTAGATAGTCAAAGGTTTAGTGCTATGCTACCATGAGGAAGGTCCTATATTCGAATCTTGGCCAAGCCAATATTTAAAATTAAGAAAAATTAATTGAAAAACAAGAAAGAAGTGCTGTCTTCGGTCATATCGAAGCCGTTATACCTTTAATCTCAATCGCTTGTAACGGTGCTATATGATATCGTCTTCCAATTTTAATGATTTTCAGTATCACTCTCTACAACCATTCTGGTACTTACATACTTCATACCAAGGCTAATATACCATTTCATGTTCATTAAAGGGTCAAAACTTATTATTTTTAATTGCGAGTTTATTCCTGACCTCTCAAAAATCCATTAGTCGTTCGGACAATGGAACGTCAGGAAACCATCTTACCCTTCCAAGATAAAAATTCTTAAATAGAATGGAAGTTTTAACTTGGCATTGGTATTCAGGTCGGTATTCTTCCTATTTTTCTGGATCCCCATTGTCAAAATAGTTTAGAAGGGGAGATGTAATAATCTATGCACTTTCTTCTGAACTGCACTGCGTTTGCGAGGCTGAATGAAAATCCTTAGTTTGTATACGTCTACAAGCTCAGAAGAATTAAAAGATATTCATTTAGACCATTCTGTAGATTTATGACATGAAATAAGCCGTTTACTGAATAAAAATTAATCTAAAATTTGAGTTGCAACGGCCATGTGAAACTTTCTTGTGTTCAAAACCTCAACCTAACCTAATCTCAAACTCCTTATACCAACTGAAGAGTTGTGTTGCTGTAAAAGACCTAAGCAGTCTAAGTGTTTTGATTAACCTCCAGAAACGGAAGCCAGACGTCACGGAGTGGTCAAAGCGTATAATATTTTATAGGTGTGTCATAGACCTTTACCCAAAATTTTGTAGCTTCTATCAGACTAGGTTGTATGTAGCTGCCCTAGTACTGGGTGTCACTTAGATAATTGTTTCAAGAGAATAGTGCATCATGCTAGATCTACTTTATCGATGTATTTCAAGTCCATTTGCTCACAAGTTTTAGTATTAAATTCAGCTTGACCTATCACTACCAGATTCAGGTGTAGAATACTCTTTGTACTTTCCTACAAATGAAGAGACCTACACTTTATTCTAAGTGCCTCCGAACAGCTGACGGATTTTTTTGATTAGCTTGTATCTAAAATACATTTGAAGGGGTTGAGCGACCGCAATTGGAAAAATTAACCTTTATTTAATTAGTTTTCTATAATTTTGCATATTGATCTGGCCATGGCTCGTTGGTAGCACGCACTGCTGCCGGTATTATTTACCTCAACAACAAAATTAGCGAAATAGCGGGTGCAGCGGGAGCTCACTTTTGGTCAAAAACAACGACGAGTTGATCATTCGGAGCAGTGTTTGGAGATGTTCAAGCGTGATAAACCCGAGTTTTGGGTCGATATGTGACAATGGATGAAACATGGCTCCATCATTTCACTTCGAAGGTCAGTCGACAGTCATCCGAGTGGAATATACACGATGAACCCTCTCCAAGGCGTGGAAAAACGTAACAGTCGGCTGGCAAGCTTATGGCGTTTGTATATTGGGATGTGCATGGAATAATTTTAAAATTTTTTCAGATCTCAAAAGAATGCTCGCTGGAAAGAAATTTTCGTCGAATGAAGAGGTGATCGCGGAAACTGAGGCCTATTTCGAAGCAAAGGACAAAACGTAATACAAAAATCGAAAAGTTGGAGAGTCGCTATAATAACTGTATCCCCCTTGAAGGGAACTTTGTTGTGTTAAAAAATTAATTTTGCCAAACAAAGTGTTTTACTATGGTAGGCCGGGGTTTACAAAGTGTTTTACTTAAGCTATATGTGCCAATTAGGTGCTTTTCAATCCTTTTATGTAAATACAATAATTTTTCGAAACAAAAATACTAAAAATAATTTTTTTTAAATTTTTTTGAAGGTTTGTGCATTGTAGTGCATTGCAAATCAGGAGAAAATCTATTTAATGGCGATATACAAAAAAGCGCTATAATTTATGTACGAGTAAATTTTTCCATACCGAAATATGACTTGGATTGGACCGAATTGGATTCGAATTCGAATAACGGTTAACAATGTAGGCATGCGATATTCCCATTTCGTGCAAAATGTAGACTCAACATGACGATTGTACAAGTACGAGTGTATGTATAGATGAGTTTAAAAAGATTTAAAATGCGGCTTCAAAAATGACTGGTTAATGGTAATATGTTAATACAAATATTGATTTTGAAAACAGAGCACAGAAGTGACGGCCAATTTCGCGTAGTAAGTTTTTGATAAAAAAAACTCGATCACTTATTTACCTAAACTACTATCTCTATTCGTCGAATCGTAACGACTATCGCCGGACATGTGCGTTGAACGCGCCAACATCGGCTTGACTTGACGCAACGCCTGCTCTTCGGGATAGCGTGGCGTTTGGAATTTGGTCGGACGCGATTGCAGTGTTGCTGGTCCCGAGCGTTGCTGTATCAACATACGATGCCGTAATGGTGGTGGGGATATAGACTTGGCTAATATTGAGTGAGGTAATTTATTCGGTGAGTAATCGCTGCCAGATTCGCCCTGCAAACAAAACTGAAATGCGTTTAGCTGTGTGAGTATGAGTGCTTAAGCGTATAACTAATATTTATAAATCGATATTTGGTAAATAAGAGTATAAATACCATAACGGTGCCATTGTCCGAAACACCCGAACCCGACATATTGTCCGCAAGTAGACGCTCGCTTTCGGGGTCGGCCAGCACACGTGAGATATCCGATTTGTTTTTCAGTATCGATTTGGAGCGACGATGTTGTTCGAGATTTGGCGAGGCGTCGATAGAGTCTATCGATGAGGAATGTTTACTTTCGAATTTCGCTGTGGGTTTTTGAAAATTAAAAAAAACAGTAAAAATTATTTTTTAAACTTTCGGTGCCCCACTCACCTTTCTGTCCAACATTCTGTATTCCGAACAGATGCTGATTGATTAACTTGGTGGCAGTGGCTAAACTTTTGCCGGGCATGAAAGAGGAACGCTTCTTTTTACTCCCACTTCCGGCTGGACTACTCTCATGGCCACCGCTCAAGCTGTCCTGTATGATCTTGACCTCTTCGAAACGCGCACGCGGCTTATTCGTTGCTCCCCCACTACCGGTTGGCATTGATGTGAAGCTTTGGAAACGCGTCTTTCTATGTTTTGGCACTGTATTCTCATTTAGACTGACACGACTACCGCGTTCTTGCACCTCGAAGTTCTGATAGATCTCATCCATGGGACTTACTCCGCCCGCGGCCAAATTACGCAATGCCGTATCACCAGATGCACTCTTCTTTACCTGCGAACGTGCCAGCCCTATCGCCGTTAAGCCAGTAGCACCAGTCGGTGGCAGTCCAACTACGTATCCCGTTGTGGCCGGCCCGCTTGCTGACGTCGTCGTCGTCGATGTTTCCTTCTCCAGCGGATTTATATACAAATTATCCATATCGATGTCAAGCGCGCACGCCTCGTCGGCCAAATCGGCAGTGAGATCACCTTGTGAATGAAATGGATGCGTTTGGCAGCTGGCGTACGTGTCCGAGCTATCAACGCTTGCAAGATCTGCATTGTTGTTGTTGTTCAAGTTGATATTGAAGTTGTTATTTAAATTGCTGCCCAAGGTCAGCGCTGCATTGCTACCGGTCGCCATCGACATAGCTGGACACGCACCCACTGATGTCGTATTAAAGTTGTTGTTATAATTGTAATTGAAATTGTTGTTGCTGTAGCTAGTAATGAAAGGTGGGTAACGAAATGACGTGTCGAGTGGCAGCGCAATGGTTGTGGACGTCGTAGTGCCATACGATGAGGAGGTGGACGATGATTGCGATGCAGTTGGCGCAAGGCCAGTGGCAGTGTGGTGGGGTAGATGATGGTGTGGTGTGCGCATTACGCCGCCACCACCACCACCGCCAATCGAGAATATGACTTCGGCATGTGCGTCGCCAGCGGTGGTTGCCAAGGCGCCGGCCAATTGTGGCTGTGACGTAGGCTGCAAGCGTGCCACGGTTGGTGGGGCTAGTAAACCGAATTGATTGGCGTGTAGATTTCGATTCGCCTCATTGGCAGCAATACGCATCTCCAGGCAAACGGGCTTGCGGAAGTCCGACGTTGGAAGCGATATAACACCCTCGGCATCGGTGAACTCCTTGAAGTCCTGCAAAAGAAGATAAAAAGCATGGACGAAAAAAAAACGAAGATGTTGTGAGTTAAATTGAAATATTCGAGAGTTGAGACAAGTGGGGTTTCTATGTATCATAAGTGTCGAAACGATGATGGGCAAACAGCAAATCTTCAACTTGTTGATGAGGTTAGTGGTAGCTACGGGTGTGCAGTGTTGGGTGGGTGGTTGATTATGCATATATATTTTATGTGAACTCGTCACCTAATTGTGACAAATCTATTTACATATGCAGATTAAAAAAGTTGTTGATGTTGTTGACATGTGTTAGTGCGCCATTAGTGTGGCCAGTTGAATTGAGTTTTATGTTAATGCTTGTGGAAGGCAAACAGAGATGTGTGTTAGCAAGACTCACTTGATTGACATTGGAAAAAAAAAATCATACAAATTTAATAAAGTTAAAGAATACGAAGGAATAATAAATAAAAAATTGAAAGAATGAAACGGACAAAGGAAAGGAGTGCAATATAAAGAAACACAGATTTATTTAAAAGGATAAACTAAGTTGCGTCTGATCTTGAATTTACTGCTTCTGAATCCGGTTATAAAATTGTTTTTTTTTGAATTCTTGAATTTTGTTCGCTTGAAATGTTACCGTGATATAGATTCTCTTTCCTTGTAGTAATTTTGAATTTGAAGCAATTTGAACTTCACTTTCGTCTAGCTACGCACTTTTTTGCTCTACTGGGGTGACTAGTAACCGGTATTTACTAATAATTTAAACCAATAAATCGAATGAGGAGAAAGTAAAGGGGTTTCCAATAGGTATGATATGATTTCTAAGTGCCGTTTTGGCCATTTTTAATATGCCATGATCTGTAATTTTTTTCCATTGTATTCAGTAATGTTTACAATTTCATTCATGGACTACCATTAACGTGGCGAATTTGCTGATTTTGCCTTGGGACAACTTGAAAACGATAACGATTTTTTTAAGAAAATCATCTTCTCCTATGATGCTAACTTTCATCTGAGTGAAAGCGACAGTTTTGTTTATTTACCGCACCAAAAAACAAAACTGTCGATTTCGGTGCGAAGAAAATCCACAAATTATTCCTGAACAACCCTTGCACCATAACGTTTACCTAAATTGACAGTTTGGTACTTCTTTCGAAATGAAGCTGGTAGCACCGTTACTTTGAATGGAGATCGTTATTGATCAATGACAACCAACTTTTTATGGCCACAATTGGAAGAAGTTGATCTTAACAACATCTGGTTCCAACAAGATGGGGCTACATGTCACACAGTACATGCAAAACCGAATTATTGCGAGAAAGGTTTGGAGTTTCGATTATTTCAAGAAATTGTTACATTGAATGGCCTAAAAGAAGTTGTGATTTAACACCATTAGACTACTTCTTGTGGGATTATTTGAAGTCACTGGTCTTTAGCAATAAACCAAACTCTCTTCAAGCTTTAAAACTCGATATTGAACGTGCTATTCATGACATACGACCTGATTTAGTGGAGAAAGTGCTCAAAAATTGGGATCATCGAGAATTCGTTGCTGCAAAAGAGGTCGGGGAAGCCGTTTGAATGATGTTATATTCAGAACTTCATTGTATCGACCGTACTTCACATTAAATAAAAAACATTTGAATTTCCTTAATAATTAGTGTGTTTTTCTTTAAAGAAATCATATCACTTTTATTGGAAAATCCTATATAAGTATGTGTTGAATTTCTAATTTACCAAAAATAAAAAAAAATAAAAAAAATTGAAAGGAAATTACATGCTGCGAGAATCGAACATAGAACCTCACACGCTACTGTGATAACATTCCACTCGTCTATCGTTATAATTTTCGTAGCAACGACTAAATGCGCACTTCAACAGAGCTTATTAGGAAATGAAACTCAGTCGCGACGTTCTAGAAATAACAACAACATAGGAATGGCGTGCTAGGGAAATTTGTTACTATTCCCGTTACTGGTGAACTGATATACAAATAATGAACTGGTATGATTTCATACTATTTCATGCTGGTATTCAACTAGAATTTTTCTTACTAGTATACGTTTTCACTGCAGGGTTGTAGCAAACAATCCCCTTACATCCCCCATCAGTAGTGAACCATCATAAGCTCACCCCATTGCCCTTGATACCTCTCTTCATAGTTTCTAACTAGGGCTTGGTGAAACCGCTAGCTTAGTTCTTAGCTATGGAAAACCAAGATTCTCTGGAAACTGGTCAAAGTGGCTGTGGCGACACTTTGATGTACAGAAGACATGCTAACTTTTTGAAATACTCCCTCATATTGTTAACAGTTTCAGAATAGTTTCTTGACTAATTATTTCTTAGAAAGTTTTTTAGTAACTTCAAAAACGAGTTCCACGCAAGCAGTTCCAGACTGGTCATTGAACTTGAGAAATCTTAAATGTGTGCTAGAACAGGAAATATCGAATTTAAGTATGGGTGTCAAGAAAGAAGCCAAATGAGGAAACATGGTGGTTTCCCAAATGGCTATAACTTCTACTGCTCAGATTGTTGTAATTTTTTCACTTTTCACAAAAACCAAATATGGTCTGATACAGCTCGAAAAACTAATTAATGTTATTGAACCTGAAAAAGCATCTAGTAATCACGGAAGAGCCTGCCGAACGAACGAAATTTTCTCTAACAATAAAAATGGCGTTGCCTTAGAATATTTGTTAGTAGATTTTCACAAAAATAACTACATTGCGACAAATTTAAAGTTACAGAAATTCTGAGCACTTGATCGTGAATATGTAGAAAGAGGGAAAAAGTGAAGAACAACAAGGATTTAACCCGGCAAACACGTAGCCTAAAGTTCGGATCCAATTGGGAGAAGGGTGGTTGATGAGAAGAAGTGGTGGTTTCCGATATACATAGCTATAAATTCTACCGCTGAGACTGTTGTTGTAATTTTTTTCACTTTTCTCAAAAACAAAATAAAAATTTCCCCTTTTTATCTAACGCTTTCACAAATTGTTTCATTAAATCAAATTTAATGTGCAAAGAGGGTAACATAATTTTATCTCTTGTAAGCAAAGGTGAGTATCTGACATTCTGCTTTCCCAAAAGCCAACATCTCACGTTCAGGCCAATGTCTTTAGTTTAGTGTTGATGCCTGGCATGACTATGCCCCAGACAATAAAATTGTGGGTATTTGATATATCTTTAAATCTATATAGAAGCTAGTACGCAGATCCCTTAGGTAGTTCCAGATGCTTTATTAAATAGTTTAATTCTTATTGAATAAAAGATTTTGGCGCTCTAGACGAGACTGTTTCGATATCACTGTCGCCAGATACTTCACTGTCTTCAAATGATGGTTCATGGTTAGAACAAATAGTTGGAACAGGTACCTCCTCGGAATGTGGTAAAAGTCTTCTAGCTGACAGTAATTTGGATAAATAATTTTTTAAACATTAATACTACGAAAATCGACACGACCGTCATCGAAGTAATTTTTTGATTCTGTCTATTGCATAGACACCACGAAGCTTAATTGGCTTCTTTCACAACTGACCCACAGACTCAAGAGTTCATAGCACATTGTTCGAACAATTTGTGGTATTGCTGGCTTGTTTCGTTTACAAAGTATGAAAAACAAGCACTTTTTTACGAAATCTGTTATAGGATGTATGAACTTTTTGACCGTGTATTCCGCGCAAATGTAACAAAACACAAATGGTTCACTGAGACATGAAGACATGGTAGCAAAGTCAATATATTTATAGAAAGCTACTAATAAGACTTGAAACTGCGCTCCCAAAAGTACTAATCACAGCAAATTTTAAACACAAAATTTAGACACAAAAATACACTTAGAAAACTACCTAGACCTCGACGCCAATTATTTTTTCCTTTGTTGAGATGAGGAATCGTTAGGCAATTTCAGCTGAACAGCTAGACGACATCGAAGGGAGCAATTAATAAATTTCCCCATAGATTTGCATTTATGTGTCAGTCAATAGAAATATGCGTTTTTAATCAGCAATGATATTCTCATTAGAATAAAAAATCACTTCTTCATCATTTTTGTATAAAACTTATTTAAAACTTCTTAGATTAATTTCTTTTACTTATTGGCAGGGCTTAGAAATGTTATGTAGGTACTGCCAGACATAGCAAATATTTGATTTTGTACTGCTTGTTAGAATGAAAAATTTTGGAAGTTAATTTCACACCAGTAGTATAAAAGTTTTCCTGAAAATTTCTGGAAATTAAAATCCTTTGTCTGCACTTTCAAAAGAAAGCAAAATTTCTATTGAAGCTCGAGCAAATGGAGATTTAATTTCGGAATTCAATTTGAAGATATATGGGAGCAGCCATAGCCTGCAATTTGTCAAAATTAGTTTTGAGTAATTTTTTTGACAACAAAATGCATTGAACGAAATAAATGTGGCCATACTGCTATCCGATCGAAATTGATTTCCCATAGATTTGGATATCCGACTCGGTATCAAAATGGTGTTCGGTAATCCTATCAGAATTGAAATATTCAAACAAAAAGCAAATCCGATTCGAAGTAGTATGAGGAATTAAGAAACATGAGTATGCAGTTCCGATTGGATTTAACTACGATTTCGATCGATTTTGGATTTCAGAACAGCCTTTAAAGTCAGTAAGTTCACACTTTCGAAACGTATAAAAAGTTTGCCTTTTTAGTATTACTTCCAGAGCTTCTAAATTCCCTTTTTTTCTCCCGTTAATCTATATTTCCTAAATCTCTCTATTTTTCGAAACTTATTTCTCCCAGTCGGGGTTCTAACAAATTCCAGAATTTTCAGTTTCATTCAACGCGAAATTATTTAAAGGTGAGGGCAGGAGAACAAATACAAGAATTCACTTGTATTTCGCTTTTGCTTTTGAGTCGTGATTGTCAAAATCATAGAAAATTCTCAATACTATCTCATTGACAAGTAGAAAATCAAATCGAATTCGAGCAAACAAAATATAAACTGGAAAATAATGTTGACAATCTCGGTGTTAAATGAATGGAAAAAGTTGAATTCTCCACCATAGTAACTTCACCATGTTAAACTCGTCTTGGTTTCTTTGATTTATATGGATTAGATTTCCAAAATGAACATGATGTTAATTTTTGTAGCTCTTTGATCGAATGAGATACAAAAGGATGATTCGCCTAAAACTTGTTTCGCCGTAGCTAACAGATCAAACTTCGAAAGCTGAGCGAAGCAAACCAACTGTTTGCCACAACGAAAGCCTTAAGATGATAGTCCAATGTCGACTGGCTTCACTTTATTTGCTATGAGGACTGTCAAAACAGAATAGAACTATACAACTGAAGCACTGCAAAGTTTTTAATAGATTTATGTTCTATTTGCCTGTGCTTTTTAGATTAGATATTGTAAAAACGATTGCCGCTCCGGCCGAATTCTACTGGTATGGTTCGGCTGAATGAAATTAACCCAATAATTTTAGTACCATGGAATAAGAGAAAATACTTGAAAACAATACCTATTTCAAAGGAAGCTTCAAGATCAGATGATTATGTTATAGAGGGTGATCCAATTTATTTTATATAAGGTATTTTTTTCAATAGCCTTTTTTTGACAAATTACGCGTGAGTCGTGTCAAACTGTCATGTTACTTTTGTTCAGTATTGTTTGGCATTTATTCATGGAAAGATTGACACTTGAACAACGTTTACAAATCATTCAAGTTTATTACGAAAATTTACGTTCTGTAAAGATAATCATTGGATAATATTCGACCGAATAGACCACGTCCAGCACGCAGTGAAGAAAATATAGCGCCCACAGCTGAGAGTGTGCACGAAGACCGTGGAGAATCGATTCGGCGCCGTTCGCAGCAACTCGGACTGACGTATAGACCGACTTCGCGCATTTTACGTCGAGATCTTAAATTGAAAGCGTACTAAATACAGTTTATGCAAAAACTGAAGCCGCTCGATCTTTCCAAGCGACATCGCTTCGCTCTATGGGCTCTTGAAAAGTTCCTAGAAGATCCGACGTTTTCGAGCCAAATTTTGTTCAGCGATGAGGCCCATTTCTGGCTCAATGGGTCGCAATTGGGACGAAGAGCAACCTGAAAAGATTCAACACCGGATTGGTGTGATTTGTGGGCCGATGGAATCATCGGTCCATATTTATTCAAAAATGATGCCGCTGAGAAAGTAACCGTCAATGACGACCGTTATCGCGCCATGATAACCGAGTATTTGATACCTGAGATTGAAGCTGGCGATCTCCGCGACATTTAATTTCAACAAAATGGTGCCAATTTCCACATATCGCATCAATCAATAGATTTATTGAGGAACACTGCGTTGAGCAGATAGCTTCACGTTTTGGGCCAGTCGAATGGCCACCAAGATCGTGTGATATCACACCTTTAGACTTTTTCCTGTGCGGATATGTAAAACGTAAAGTCTATGCGGAGATTCCCGCTGCGATTCAGGCCTTGAAGCAAAACATCACGTGTGCCATTCGCCAGTTACCAGTCCAAATGCTCCAACGAGTCATCGAAAATTGGACTCAACAGATGGACCATCTGAGACGTAGCTGCGGCTAGCATTTGAAATAGATAATCTTCAAAAAATAAATGCTAAATAACGTTTTTTTGAATGATAATAAACATTCCACGTTAATTTTGAACTTTCTGTGTTTTTTTCTTTAACCGCGAAAAACGAGGTTTTTGAAATAAAAACTCTATGGTTTCTATACTTAGCCACTTCACAGAAGTAGGAGAGCCTTTTGAATTTTCTCGCAAAGGTCCAGGAGAATTAATCATCGGATACTGATTTAAATGAATGTGATAAAATGATGAGACAAAAAAGTTGAAGATGTTCTTAAAAAATATCAAAGAAAAAATAATTTAAAATTTTTTTGAAGAAATTTTGAGAAAATAGGATTGTACATTATCTAAGCAAATGCGATTAATCAATCAATCCATCAATGAGTATGATTTAAAAACGCTGCATATTCAAATATGACAAGTTCCCACGAATAATTTTTATATTATATTAATAGTTTATTTATTAATCATAAACTAGTTCAACAAAAAGATTAAGCAAAATATAATTTTGAAAATTCCCAAAAAAAATATGATTTATTAGTAAAATTGAAATTTTTTTTGAGTGTAATACTCTGTATTAAATTAGATGAATAAAGACGAGTGAAAATATTTATTTAACGCGCATTATTGACGATAAAAATTTTAATAATTGATTAATCGCATATTTATACATTAAAAGTAGAAAAAAATATTGAAGCACAAAAATTAAAAAAAAATTTAAGAATAGAATAAATTATCAAAAAAAAAAAATACACTTAGGTATTTACTTTACTACTTACCGCATTGTAAAAGGATTTTGGTATTGAGTTTAATAGGTGTACGTTCATGTGAGGGCGAATTGGGCGTGGTAAATGGTATTTTGTTTGTTTTGATTTTGTTATGCTGCTCATACAAGTTTTCGTGTCAAAATTCATTGGTTGCATTCAATTTGGTTTTGCTTATTTAATTTTTTTGTTTTGTTTTTGTTTGAAGCATACAACTATTACAACTACCACTACAACTACAGTTCATTACAAGAAGAAAATTATTGCTACTTTTGTGATTCAATCTAATAAAAGGAAAATTGAAGTAAAAACAAAATGATTTTAGGAAAAAGAATATAAATTGCTGAAAATTTTAAATAAAAGGACGTTCTAAAACCACAAAAAATTAGAAAAAATATATAAAAAAGTGTATGCTTTTTAAACAAAAATTAGAAAAAAAATACACTGCATCTCAATTGTTTATATATAATACGTTTATATTTAATTATAATATATTTATAGGCAATTACAAATTGAATTAAATAATTTGTATTAACTAAATTACTTAGAAATTAAATTAAATTATATTTTTTAAATTTAAAAGCGTGTTGAGGTGTTTTTTATTCAAAATTAAATTAAAAAGTTTAACTTTGAATATTATTTAATCAATTTAAAGGCTCGTCGCCACAATAATATTACACATGAAAGTACATACATACTTATTTGCAGTATTGAACAAAATATTTGTCATTGAAAGTTTAAGAAAAGTTAAATTTTTTACTAGCAATTAAAAAATAATTAATAATCTTTTAATCATTTTAAAGGATTGCGTAGTCTAAACTATTTTTCTAACCTCTAAATTCTGCCAACTGCTCCAAAAAAAAAAGAAAAAAATTAAAGCCTATTACAATTTTTTCCACATTATTTTTGCTAGTGAGCTCTGAAGGAAAAGAGAAAATCTTAAGCACGCGCACTAAAAACAAATTCAAAAATTTTCGAAACACTTGCAATCATTTATGCCTCGAAAATTAGCCAGTTGGCAGGTGGAAAATTAATATTAGTGTAAATGTCGAAAATACCAGAGCTGAAATATCGATTTCTGTGTTATTTTTCGTTAATGCTTCGAAATGAAAAACAGCGACTTGTCGAAAACTTTTCTAAAAATCATTAATCAAGCATACAATCAAGAGATTGATTGAGGTCAGCGATGAAGCATTTACAGACCAGGTACATATATACATCTATAAATCATTTCAAATATTTTGACCAAAACTGTACACGTATGCATGTATGTAACTGCTATATTTACCACTAATATAAATTTATATAAATTTTACTATAATCAAAAATTAAAATTTAATTAATTTCAATTTAATTTAACTAAATTTACTTAAAATTTAAAAGATTCGTCGACATTTAATATAATTCACTCAATAGTAATAAATTTAATTTAATTTTAATTTATTTTTGTCACACACAAATACACAATTTCCAATTTTAACAAATTCTTAATATTTTATATGTCTTTTAGGTTGCATTTATATATCGTGTGGTACGCCTGCAAGTAATCGAAATCAATAATTTATCGTTCGATTTTTCTTTTTAGCTAATTGCTGATTGTTTTCCCATATTTTTTGACATTAAAATTTTTTTTAATGTTTTTAACTGCCGTTGGGTAAAACTACTTATAAAATTGTTATTGTTGTTGTGTATGGACATGAGTTTTTTTTTAACGAATATCAAATAATAATCAGTTGATTTTTTGTAAAATTAATAATAAGCCCATTTTTAATTGTAATTATTTAATAAACAGGGTGCTCCTATATGTATAATATATGTTCTCTAATATGATGTTCATAAAATTTTGTATTAATCTTTTTTTGTGAAATTTTTAAACGCTATTCGCACGTAATGGAATACATTCGCCTTGACATCGTGGATAGCCCTTTAAATGAAAAAAGTAAAAAAGAAAATTAAAATTAAAATAATTATTGAAATAATGTTGAAAAATCAAACCGTTTACTTTAAGATTATGTTAAGAATTGTTAAAACAATTCGTTATTGCTTAATCTTGAATCTTAAATAAATGAAAATTAAATTTATTTATTTATTTATCGTATATACTCATGAGATGGACACATTTTGTGTGTTATAGACATGTGGGCGTGGAAACGACTTTAAAAAAAATATACAAAATAGAAAATAAACTTGAAGCGTGTGTTTAACGGGTAAATGTGAAAAACGAAAAAAGAAAGTACGAAATGTTTATGAAATGTAGGCAAACATACATATGGATAAGGTAAAACCTGAATATCAGTTCGTTTATTTTAAATTAATTTTCTATTTTGATTTTTTTTCCAATTTTATTTTAATTTATATTATTTTATTTTATTTTATTTCAATTTTTAAATTTATATACTATTTATATTTTGAAATAAAATTAAATTAATTAATTATATTCTATTTTATTTTGCTAACTTTTATTTTAGACTATTTTACTTTGTCTCATATTAATTATTTTATTATTATTATTATTCTTTTTTATTTTAATCTCCTTAGATTTTTAATTTTTTCATTTAATCTTATTTTAATTCACTTAATTTTAGATAATTCTATTTTACTTTACAACATTGCGCAGCTAAGATGAACGTGCCTTCACTTAAGGCTCGTCTACACAGGAACCAGACGTAGAGGTAACGCAACCACGGAAAGAGATAATGCGAAGAAAGATCCATCCATCGAAAAAAAAAAACATGGGAAGAGTTTCGAAATTAAATAAATTTTATTCCGTGGAGTTTAGGATACAAAATATTTATGACAAAATTAGGAGACAAGGCACCACCCCCAAATGAATGCACATAAAATGCATCAAAATATGAATGCCTTATTTCCTGCACACGAAATAAGAGTCGAGGAAGCAAGACGGATGGAATACGAAAAACGAAACACCATTCTTTACTATGGAGGAGCTACAACTGGCGGCAAGCAAACTTAAGCCAAAAAAATCACCTACACCAGACCGCACACCAGCAGAGATAATACAAGTTATAACCGAAAAACGTTCAAATGTGCTATTAGAAATGTCTAATACCCGCCTTAAAGCCGGCCTCTTCCTAGAAATTTGGAAAAGGCAACAGCTTGTATAATAAGTAAAGAGAAGAGAAATTTAGAAAGCTCATTAGCATACCGGCCTCTCTGCATGCTTGACACAGCCGGCAAGCTTCTCGAAAGACTGCTGAAACCACGTATAGAAGAAGCTATCACTAAGGCAGATGGCTTACCATCCAGGCAATATGGTTTCATACCTGGCCTCGAGGCAATTGAGAATGTAGTGAAGAATGTAGAATTAGCGTATAGAGGATGCCACAAACTCAGACGAGTTATTTTACTAGCCACCCTGGATGTACGGAGTGCATTCAACAGCGCTCAATAGAAGAATATGATTTACCTACATATCTCAGCCTAATGATGAGGAGCTATGTGAAAAATAGGATCTTGCTATATAAAACTTTTGAAGTGATGATAAGAGCATAAATGTGGCTTGACGAGAGAGGCCTTAAACTTGCCACTGAAAAAACTGAGCTAGTATTACTAACGAGAAATAGAAATAGAAATGAGGACAACACGGAGACTCTAAGGACACACAATTTTGTCAATTACTTGGGTGTAAAAGTGGACTCTAGGCTTACTTACTGGTCGCAAATCCAACAAGCTGCGGAAGAGGCGACTAAAATAAAATTTCAACTCAGCAAACTTATGGCCAACACTTTTTATGTCAACAACACTGAATGTCTTGCTCTACGGAGCAGAGCTATTGGTAGACTCGCTGAGGAAGGATAATCGACGTAAGGCCCTGGAAAAAGTTTAACGCACAGCTGATCTGAGAAATGAATATGGAACGCCAGCCTGAAGTAAGGCCAAAGTGGTTCTAGGGTGGGCGACGGTTCTTCAGAGGAGAGTTTTTTTTTAGTGACCTAGTGGCACATACAATTGCTGTGACGATGCAATGATGATGCGGTGGGATTTTTCTATCCTCCCCCCTTTGCCTAATTTAATTTAAATTGATTTTGTTTTATTTACTTTGTTTTATTAAATGTTTTTTAAATAAACTTTGTAATTTTTTTATATTTTTTATATATTATTTTATTTTATTTCATATATATTTTATATAATAACAGTTACAGTTAAAATAATAGTTTTTAATTTGACCTTTTTTATTTTTATTTCATTATATAATTTTTATTTATTTTTTATTTCTATTTATTTTTTGAATTTAATTTAATTTTATTTTTAATTGCTATTTTTTTCTTCAATTTAATCTTTACCTTGTTTCACTTTGCTTAATTTACCATAAATAATTGTTGTTTTTTTATTTTATTTGATTTTTTTGTAATAATTTTTTATTTTTATATATATTGTATTATATTATTATTTTTTAATTCTTTTTATATTTTTATTTTATTTAATAGCATTAAATTTAACTTAATATAATTTAGTTTTTTTACATTTTTGTTTTTTTATCTTTTTATATTATTTAATTTTTTAATTAATATTTATTTATTTGTTTTAATTTAATAAAATTTTTTTATTAATATAATTTAAATTAATTCTATTTAATTCATTTAAGCTTATTAATTATTTATTTTATTTTAATTTTATCTTTTCCCTTTTATTATTTTTATTTATATTTTATTCTATTTTATTTGGGTATTTTATTATAATATTTATTTTATTTTATTTTATTTTATTTTAGTTTAGTTTAATTTATTTAATTTAAATTTATTTTAATTTATTCAATTTTTTTTCGCAGTATTTTATTTTTAGATATTTAGAGGTTGTTTTTTTTACTTATCATTTTGTTAATTTCTTTTATTTTATTTACTCTTAAGGTTTCTGTTAAGCGTGCAATCCTGCTGCGCCGCAACAGCCTCGCACGTCGGAGTTCGAATCCCGTTAGATATTCCATTTTAGATTTCCACCTTTTGTGGAATCTGTAAAAGGCCGATGTTGCCGACAAACGTCCTCTTTTTCATATCTGTCTTCATAGCAGCGAAATCATGGTGAGTCCACACTAATTTATAAATTGTAGTTTTTATATTTGAATATATAAGAAAATATAATATAATATAATTAATTAAGAAACAAAACGCTAATGTTTTGTGCACCTTTTTGGAGAAGAAGTAGGTTTTATTTTTTTCATAGGTTGGATTGCTGTGGAAGTTCGGTACCTCCCCCGATCCCCGTTTGCAGAATTCACGAGGAATTCTGGCCCTCATCATTCCGGGCACGAATAGTTTAATTTTTTCCTTTATTATATTTTTATTTTCTTAATTTTAAAATACTTAATTTTTTTTGTTTTGATTTACTAATTTTAATTTATTTTGTTTTCTATTTTGCTATTGTATTTTATTTAATTTTTAACCTTTTTTATATTTTAGTTTATTTTCAACTATTTTATTTTTCGGTTTGTTTTGATATTTTTGTTACATTTTTATTTCATATGAATATGTATATGTGAAGAATAAAAACTATTATTTAATTTTTTGTATAAATTTAAGTTGTCTGTTGTGCCCCAAATATGGTCTTATAAATAAATGTAGATGAATGTACATATTTATTATACAAAATCCTGCCTTCGATGAATTTTTATATTAATATCTATATTTTTTTATATTTACATTATGATTGAAATCGACTTTTACTTTTCTAGCCTAAAAGCAAATACTTCAAAACACTACTTTGTATGCGTTTAGAAACCAACAAAAAAATTATTAATTAAAATTAAAAACTCTATTTCATCAGCAAATACTCCTCTTGCCAAGGAAAATAAAAATTAATTCAATTCATTTTACCACTTTTATAATCGCTTAAATATAGTAGAGATTGACCTCGCCTGCTTCAATCATACGCTTGAGTGCGTAAAAATTCTTCGGTGAAGGCGGTGGTCGCGCTAATCTTTGCATCGTATAACCCCGGCCGTGAAATACACAAACGCGATTCTGTAAGTTTATAATCAAATTTATTTAGAATAATTGTTTTTCAAACACTTTTTGAAATTTACATCATCTATATGTATTCATATATATGCAAATGCACATTTTTATGCATTTCAATTTGGTAAAATTTGTACCAAATTAATTACTGTGAATTTCTCTAAGCAATACTTTTGCTAGCGAATTGATACATACATACATACTTTACGAGTTTTAATTGCAAAATTTACTTGTACGATCCTTAAGTTTATCGCTCATTACAAATGTACGGAGATTTTGTGGTAAGCTTGTATCGATGGTCTGCAAATTACATACATACATTTGGAAAAGATAGATATACGAAAATTAATAAACTACTTGCAAGCGAGTAGGGAAATGTTTTTACATCGAATACTGGAGAAATAATTACTTTACAAAGATATTTACTATGCTTTGATGATGTCTTCGCTTTTCAATTTATATACATATGTATATTTACATATATACATATATGTACATACATAAATTGATTACAATGAATGCATATAAAAACCGAAATCTTCGCCTCTTTTGCACTGCCATGAGTTCGAGTTGTTAGTTTACGCACCAAAAAATCCAGATCTGCCTTTGGCGATTTTTTCTGCTTTCAAATTTCATAAAATAAAATAAAAAATTGAAATGAATTAGGCACGAAAAACTATAGTCTTTTCTTGGCGGAAAACGAAATTCAAATCTATATCTTTAATTAAATCTAAATTTTTTATTACAAAAACCCTTGTGGTTTTCTTCGGATGTACATAGATGCTATTTAAAATATAAGGACACACCAGACTAGTTTTAATGCCGAAAAGAGCAGGCTTTAAGATTACGGTTAGAATAAATATTACAAAATAAATGGGTTAAAACATTTCCGATATTTTTACATTCACTGCTTTTTCACTTAATACTCCTACTAACCTCTTACTAATCTAATAAATAACTACTTTGGATTGAAAATTACTTCGTGATTTGATTTCACACTGATTCTTAATGGGGAAGAATATCATTAGAGGGATGCAAATACTCCGCATCTTCAGGAACAACACTAATACGGTGGCTTGCTGATTTCGAAAGAGGTCGTAGACACACTGAACGATGCAGTGGAAGTGTTAACTCCAGAATACATAAAAAAAATACAGTAAATCGTTTTGAATGATCGAAAAGTTAAGTTAAGTGAGTTAGTTGCCATCGTAAGGATATCAACAGAATGTATTTGCGTTTTATCGCATAAGCATTTGACTATGAGAAAGCTCTGTTGAAACTAAGCGCCATCAGAAATATAGCGTAAACAGAGAATATTATATAGCGTTAACACAAAATCTACTAGTAGCGGTTGAACTGACCGTTTTGAATCTTTTGTAAAACTTCACAATTTTAAACACAATAATACCGTTATTTAACCATGTGACAATTCTTAAAATATCCATAAAATATTTTCATCAAACTTCACTTCAAGTTGTTTTTTCTATTTTCCAAGAAAAATTCATATAATAAAATAAATGTCGGCTCATCTGACCCGGGAGATATATGATATGGCCAACTCAGGTAATTTTGAAAATTTTCGACCTAACTGGAATATTTGCCTGGAAACAAGCAGCGGGTGAAACATCTCGATAAAGCAATTGCCTATCCAATTAATTTTAAAACATGATGCTGTATATAAAAAAATCGAAAAAAGGCGGCTACCAACACTGTGCAAGTGTTCCGACTTGTCAAATGACAGTTCGTAAGTTTGAGAGTTTGTCACTAATCAGCAAAAACTATTCGAAGTGCGAAAAACATGCTCAATATTAGACTAAAACAGGGAAGAAGTGAATATTTATCTGAAATTACATGAGTAGTTTACGAAAATTTACACTTTAGACACCTTTTTGATGGATTCTAGATCTAACACCTATTATCTGAACAAATCGGCTATATAGGAGCTATGCTATATATGAGTCCGATTTCACTGATTTTCACTGACAATATTTAGTCTATTATGTGTATGTACTTGTAGAATGCCGAATGCTTTATTCAAGTATGTATGACTCAAAATCACATATCTTAGAAAATCTATAAAACTACTTTTTCTTCCGGGAAGTGGATCATAAACCGAGTTTTTCGCATAAAGTTTACCCGGAACGGAGCAACACTAAAAATCGTATTAATTGCTCTAAAGCGCCTGGACCATTCTTGATTAAATTTTTTGTATGGTGCAAGTGTTTTCGAGAATGATTTATATTAACCTTTCTTCCGGGAATTAGACCAGGTAATCGACCTAGGTAAAAAAAGTCGTATTTATATAAGTATTTCAATTTACTTGAAACTTCGTACATTCCTTCTTTCCAGAAAGTAGACTAGATATCGACCTATTTACAGCCTAATTAGCATTGATCATCATTCTTTACCCTTCATTTTCTTTACAACAGCAATCATTATCAAATCACTCTTGATTTCTCTCGTACCATCGTCAGCGGCGTCAGCTACTTTTCATTTGTCGGATCATATCAGCTGAGCCGATACGTTTTGACTGGTTTGAACAATGCGACTAGCATTCAAATACTACTACATGTAGGTTGAGTATGATTATGAAGAGTTCCTCAAACTAAATGGTGTACATTTGTGTGGTTCTACTGCATTTAAATGAGTATGGTTGGATATGAATAGTGAAATTAAATATATATGGTTCAAAACTGTTCAGTTCGCCAGTACTCATTGTGGATCTTTGCTACATACCAAGGTAATTTTTTAAATAAATTTGGATAGATTTGGATTCGAAATGTTTGCACTCAGCAACGTATTATCGGTATAATATGCTAATTATTAGTAAAGACCGGGATACAGAGCTGCACGGCGCAACTTCCAGTCTAAAATTTTTTTATTTAAAAGTTGTGAAATTATAAATTGTGGGATGTGTTTTAATTACAAGAGAAAAAATACTAATAATAAAATAATTCTTCTGAGCTGATATTCTGTATGAAATATACAATAAAATAATTCATAAAAAAATATCCCAAAATTTAAAGTATGTGTATAAATATTACACAACTATATACTTCTAATTTCAAAAAAAAAAAATATTTTTTTCATTAAAATAATTGATTAAATTTTTCTTTCTTTTTTTCTTTTGGTAATTGGTGCAGTTATTCAAAATTGAAAAAAAATATGTTAATTAAGGAAATATTAATTAAAAAATGCCTTTATGTAACGGTGACTACTATTTAAAGTTATGAAAAATCTTAACAGTTGTACGAGGCTGGTTTGAATAGAATCCTTCCATCGCGCGGATAGGTTTTTCATGTCCAAATATTCATGTCAAATATGATTCATCCGGTCAGTCATCTCACGCACTTTTATTGTCCGATCATCCAATATTATTCCTTGGATTTTATCGACGATTTCTGGCGTGACGACCTGAATGTTCAGCGTCACTCGTACTGATACGACCACAACGGAACTCAGAAAACTACTTCTTAACCATTGAAATTGATGGCGCAGGGTCCCCATAGTGTTTACCAAGTCTTTCCTTGGTATTGGTGTTGGTTTTTTTCGCAAAAATAATGCTTAATCAGCAAACGAAATTTACTTTTTTCCATTTTCATTGAAATTCACGAAGCCGTCTACTTTTAATGGCTGTCAAACACAAACAAAAGATGACTAGATACGAAACTCTCTAAAATGTAGATAAATGCGTTCCTCGATTATTTTCTTTGTGCTGGTAACAAAGCCAAATGAAGGAATTTTGAACACCTGATGGTAAAAAGCCTTAATACCACATAGTCAATAATGAAACGCACCATTTTTCATCTGAAAACCATTTTAGGTTATCAATAAATTTTCAATTTGTATGTTAAAATTATGAACAAATATTGTTTGTATTTATAGAAGTCAAATATTTTCCAAACACAGTTGTAAATGTGCAAAAATATTCATTTTTAGAATTCTTTATTATCAAAAAAATTCCGAAAAATTTCCAAAAATTCCAAAGCGAAACTTTTTCATCGCAGTGGCACGGTTCGAAAATGTTATAAAAAATGTGGATTTTCAGAACGCTCTCACGATATAAAGAGTTTCGTCTCTAGTCATCTTTGCTGAATGGCGAGACTCGCTCAAAGTCTTACACCAGTATATTAATCGATAATAGCTGACGGAAGCAGTGTTGTATTTACAGTAACTGCGCGACAATTTCAAAGGTAACTGAATTTTCCAACAGCCTTCGCAGTATAATATTTTTTCAAACTCTTTATTTAACTAAACTACTGAGAAAAAAAATGCTACGTAAAAAATTAAACTATTCTCCATAATCGCGGGTGATTCTTTAGATCTTGACAAATAATATAGATATATATTTTAATTTTACCTAAATACTTAATTTAAAAGTTAACTAAAAAAAAACATTTTAATTATTTTTATAAATTTTCCAAATGCATTAGCGAGTGAGAGAAAATGGTAAATTCTAGTAGTTGTTACTAATGATATGATATGACAGTTTTTGTGATGATCAAAATGAAATTTTAATTATATTTATAATATAAATAAATGACATATACATAATAGTTAAATTGGAAAGTCCCTGGCCCGACACATAGATGGCGCTACTAGAATTAAATCATGTATGATTTTTTGTTACCCTTAACCTTCAAAAGACGGATGTAGAAATTTGACAACTGTCGGATCATTAGTTTGTGAATTATAGCATTTTGAGTGAAGCAACTTTTGTTATTGTCGAAAAAATGTATAAAAAGGAATTTCGCTTGTTGATAAAATATTGCTTTTTGAAGGGGAAAAATACAGTTGAAGCGAAAAATTGGCTTGATGACAAATTTTCAACACTGCTTCAAGAAAATCAACCATCAAATATTGGTATGCTAAGTTTAGGCGTGGTGGAATGAGCACCGCAGACGTAAAAAAGAGGTTGGTACCGACGAAAATATCAAAGAAATCCACAAAATGATTTTGAATGACCATAAAATGCAATTGAATGAAATAGCAGGCACTCTAAAGATATCAACTGAACGTGTACAGCATATTATTCACGAATATTTAGGTATGAGAAAGCTCTGTACGCAGTGGGTGCCGCACAAGCCACTTTTGACCAAAAACAATGACGAATTGATGATTCGTAGCTGTTTTTGGAGATTTGGACTCCGAAGTCCAATCGACAGTCAACCGAGTGGATTGCATACGATGAACCCGCTCCAAAGCGTGAAAAAACGCCAAAGTCGGCTGGCAAGGTTATGGCGTCTGTATTTTGCGCATCTCATGGAATAATTTTCATTGACTACCTTGCAAAAGGAATGACTATGAACAGCGACTATTAACATTCATAGCGTTATTGGACCGTTTGAAGGGCGAAAACGCCGAAAGTTGATCGCATTTGAAGAAAAAGATAGTGCTGTTTCACCAAGACAATGCACCGTGTCACAAATCAGTGAAATCGATTGCAAAAATCCATGAATTGGACTTCGAATTGCTTCCATATTCTCCGCATTCTCCAGATCTGGCCCTCAGCGACTATTTTCTGTTCTCAGATCGCAAAAGAATGCTTGCTGAGAAAAAATATACTTCGAATGAAGAGGTGATCGCCGAAACTGAGGCCTACAAAAATGGTATCGAAGGGAACTCTGTTGAATAAAAAAATTATTTCTGCCAAAAAAATACGTTTTACTATGCTAGGCCGGGGTCTTTTCAATTGACCGTTATGTAAATACAAAACAAAAATAAAAATAATAATAATAAAGTAAAAAGATAATTCGCGGATTTTTTCAATGAAATCTATGAATTTGGAATGTAATACAAGTATATATACATTTGTACAAATGTGCATAGAAATAAAATTTAAAAATAAAAAACAACAGCAGACAATGAGATGAATAATGAATATAAAGTGCAAAAACTACAAATGCTTGGTAAGACAATAAAATTGGAGTTACTAATTAAAATTAGCAAAAATTTGATGCGAGATAATTACGAAAATTAGAAAAGGCATGCAATTTCAAATTCTAAATTATTTTAATTTTTTTTTTAATTTTTCTACTTCAAGTATTTGAATTTGAAACACTTTAAAATTACGCCATGAGTGTATTTACAGTAATGTTTATGTTAAATTAATTAATTTAAATATATGCGTATATATAGGTATATAAAATGCAAAAAAATACCTTCGTTGTGCAAAAACAGCATTCAAACTCCACAGGTACATCCTGTTCCAGATTATCCATTCTTTGGTTTTGCAAATTCTCGAGTGCCACCTGACGTCGCAGCTCGGCCACTTCCTATAAAAGTGTGAATAACGATTTGTTTTTGTTTTTTGCTTTTGTTCTCTTGTCTTTCTTTACTATCTATAGATTTTAATATTTAATGTTGTTTTTGGTTTTTGTTGTTTGGGTTTTTTTTGGTGGAATTGTTGGACGCAAATTACAAGTGGTGGGATTATTGTTGTTGGTTTCTATTACAGACATAAACATATATACGAGACATATATATATATATATATATATATATACATATGTATATATATGTATGTAAGTAGACCATTTTGTGGCTTGAAAGGGAGAAGATTCTTTGGATATTTTGTTGTTGTTGGATTGTGGAAATAGACAGGATTTTGGGGTTAGAGTGGAAAATTACAAATCTCAAGTGTTTAAAGTAAACTGAAATGTCAAGTAAGTAAGTAAGTATTTAAGTAAATATTTGCATGCCAAGCAAGTAGCGGTGCTAGTAGGATTAGCAACATAATTACAGGAAGAAGAAGAAGAAGAGAAAGTAGTGAAGTAACTTCAGTGCTCATAAGAATTTACATATTATCACTTGTATAGTGTTGTATTTGAAGCAGTGCAAAATAAATTTTATTCAGTACTTTTTTTATTAAACTATTTATTTATGCTAAATGTTTTCTAGAAAGTGGCTGAGAAGTGGCAACGCGGCAATGCTAAGACAAACAAACAGATTTTTCCTTTATGCTTAAGACATTGTTCGTGCTTTTAAGCATGCGAGGCAAGTGAAGCGGTGCAAGTGATAGTATTAGTTAAAAGCATAGATATACATAAATGTGCGTTAATATTAGTGAAATGTGCATATTTATATATATAATCAATTATTATATCAAAAAAAAAAAAAAAAAAAAAAAAAAAAAGTGCGAAATATACATATGTAAAATATAAGCAAATTTTTGTATAAATGTATTTTGTTTATTTGTATGTATAATTGATTGTATAAGGAGTTCTAATCATAGGAATAGTTATAATTTTGTTAAATAAATAAATCTATTCTGCTGATATCACTATTGAGCGCACTCTACTGGATTTTACCTGCCTAAAACCAGCTTAAATATTAGATGTTACGTGCTTTTCTTTTAACACTAAAAACAAATTCTACAATATTCCCCACAAATTTGTTTCATAAGTTTTTTAAAATCATTGGCAATATGATAAACAAATTTAACCACTTGTTCTCCAATGCGCAGAAGCTTAAGGTTCCTAAATTTTTACAAAGACGTATTCTCTTAGAATTTTTATAGTATACTTTCAGGCGCAAATATGAATAACTGAAAGTCAATGAGTAATTTTTAACTATAGTACTTCACGTGAAATATCAGTAACATCTGGTGTACCTCAAGACAGTTATCTCGGTCCCTTTACTATTCCTCTTAATCATCAATGATCTACTAAATGTGGCTCGTCATTCTAAATCACTTTTTTACGCAGATGATGTCAAGCTCTTTAAATTAGTTCGTTCTGTAGAAGATAGAGAACTCTTACAAATTGACCGAAATAATGGGGTAAGGTGGTGTGATGTGAACTGTATACCATTAAATTTAAACAAGTGTAAGTATGTGTCCTACTCTAGAAAATCTTTTAAATCCTTTGCCTATGTGATTCAAAATCACAAAGTTGAACTAGTTACTGACTTCATTGAATTGGATGCCATAATGGACCCTAAGCTAGATTTTAGAATATGGTTCCGTTGTATGGAATCCATACTATCAACTGTAGAGTGATAAATTGAAATCTGTACAAAAGCAATTCCTGTTATACGCGTTAAGGAATTTACACTGGGATGCAAATAAGAATCTCCCTCCTTATAAAAGCCGATTAGGCTTATTAATTTGTCTTCACTCCAGATTCGACGAGAGATACTTGGAGTTTTATTTTTGACTATGCTGATAAGAGGTATTATTAATAGTCCATTCCTACTTAGCGAGATTAACTTTAGTGTACCTTTAAGACAATCTAGATACTCTAGGCCCCTTTCTTTGTGTTTATGCAAAACAAATTTTGAAATGCACGACTCGTTCAGATGTTTGTGTAACGATTTTAATTCTCATTACACCAGCTTTGATTCTTCTGAATCACTTTTTTGTATAAAGAAATATTTACTGAGAGTTTTAAACTTATAAATATCTCAACGTTTCTTAATCGGAAATTACTTTATAGCAGTTGATGAGCAAATCTGTAGCTGCTCAGTGTAAGAGACAAGGGTAGACGCTACCTTCCGCGATCGGTCTCGGATTCAGGGCATTCCGGGCTGTACCTAGTTTTCGGCTACGGATCGGTTGGATTTTACTTTTATCCATCCGGCGCGCCCCTTAATCGGTTGGCGGGAAGTTGGCTAACGCTGGGTTCGTCGTTAGAATACGAAAGAAAACGCAATTTAATTGAAGTAAAACATTTCGTTCTTTCTTTAAATGTTCTCATGCATATCAGTTTCATGAAAAACTAGAAAAATAATATCGCGACACACAAACACACATATTCCTTCGATTACAGGGGCGTCGTGCATCGTAGATTCCTTCTACAGGACGTACGGTGGATAAGGAAGCAAAGTGTATGACTCTGACGGTAAGGGAGGGCAAGACGAAACATCTTCTGTCGTCAAACAAACAGTCAGTGCATGCGCGTCTTGGCTCCCAGGTTGCTATGGACAGTCCTAACTTTGAAGCCATCTTTCTAAAAAGCAGAATAAACGATAATAATAATGCCAGCCTTGAAATCAGAATTATTTTCACCAACAGGTGTTATCTTGGACTGAGTAGGCTATTGAAATTAAAGTTCTATATCGAAAAAAAGATCAAGCTTTAAGTTCCTGGCCCAAAGCGAACAAGCTGCGGTGGCTTTTCTTGGCTTGTCTTACTTTGAATCGTGTTTTGATCAAACGAGCGCTTCGAACTCTCTCAAAATTGATAAATTTCGGGCGAAGCGGCAACCGTGGTTTCAATATCTACTGTCAAAAGCACAGGCAAGTAGAACATTGATCTATTAAAAACTTAAAAATGCTTCAATTGATTAAAGCAAATCTACATTAGGTCTATTTTCATACGCTTCAGTATAGTATATTCTGTTTGGACAGTTCTCACAGCAAAGCAAGTGAAGCCAGCCTGCATTGGGTCAGGGTTTTTAAAGTCGCTCATAATTTCCGTCCTGTCCCGTTCGTCATTTACGCATTAACTATGGCATATACCGCAGTCGATGGAACTATGAACTGTTTCGCTGCGGCATTAAGCGAATTAAGAAACAGCGGCTAGGGAAGCGAAATCAAATTAATGTTTTTATTTTTAGGTTAATCCTGCTCAAAAGGGCCAAGCAAAAAGAGGAACTGGGGTCGAATCGTCAGATCCGTTAACGGATGACTATTCGTACGAAACAAAATTATATGATACGTTTCACATATGAAATAAATGGGAATTGCTTCACTTTCTGAAAGTAGACTATTGTTTTATTGTGTTAGTATGACGGTTCGTAACAAGCGTACGATCATACCCAACACACAAAATTACGAGATGATTTATCGATTCGACTCCTGTTTTCAACAAGTTTTCTAGAAAACGGAAATTACTACGATCCTACGAAGAGAAGTTGCTCACACCAGCCCAGCAGCCGAAGTTGAATTAGTGGTCAAGGTCATAGAGTTGATAAAGCATTTTGTAAATAAGTTTTACGTAATCGACCTTGACTTATTTTTTTCCTGCGTTCTCCAGATTAGATAAAAAAGCGAAGCGAATGAGTCTGGTAGTGAACGGAGGCAAGACGAAATATCTCCTGTTATCAAATAAACAGTCATCGCACTCGTGACTTGGCTCCCACGTCACTGTTGACAGTCACAACTTCGAAGTCGTAGATAATTTCGTCTATATGGGAATCAGCATTAACAACACCAACAATGTCAGCCTTGAAATCCAACGCAGAATCATTCTTCCCAACAGGTGCTACTTTGGACTGAGTGGGCATTTGAAAAGTAAAATCCTCTCTCGACGAACCAAAACCAAACTCTAAAAGTCGCTCATCATTCCCGTCCTGGGATATGATGCAGAAGCCTGGACGATGTCTACATCCGATGAGTCGGCTTTATGAGTTTTCGAGAGAAAAGTTTTGCCGAAGATTTATTGTCCTTTGTGCGTTGGCAACGGCGAATAGCGCAGACGATGGAACGATGAGCTGTACGAGCTATTCGACGACATTGACATAGTTAAGCGAATCAAGAGACAGCGGCTACGCTGGCTAGGTCATGTCGTCCGAATAGATGAAAGCGCTCCAGCTTTGAAAGTATTCGATTAAGTACTCGCTGGCGGAAGCAGAGGGAGAGGAAGACCTCCACTCCGTTGGAAAGATCAGGTGGGGAGCGACCTAGTATCACTTGGTGTTTCTAACTGGCGCCAAACAGCAAAAAGAAGAAACGAATGGCGCGCTATTGGTGACGAGGCTATAATCGCGTAAGCGATGCCTTCGTCAAAGAAGAAGATGACCACGGTTGTAGCCAAAATGTCATCAGTTGCTGGTTCTTAGAGTGCTGAGAACGAAAAGCCAAAAAGAAAACAACGTGTCGACCAAAAAAAAATACCTACTTTGTATTCGATAAAGACAATTACGATCTGAGCATTAATGGAAATTAAAATTTATTGTGAATGATAGGAGAATTATGTTCCTCATGCTTTCGATAACATTTCGTTACAAACGATTAACGCACCACGTGCTTTTTTTTAGGATTGCCGATTGCCTCACGGAATATAAATAAGAGAATGAATAAAAGTACAGAAACCAATTTTTCAATGATAAAATTTTAAAAACTAACTGAATTTAATAGAATGATATTTTTTTGCAAATATCTCATACCTAAGTCCAGTTAACTAATAGGTAAACACGCTATTGCGTATTTGGGTTAACTCGTCACTTTAAAAATGGTCCTAAATTTATAAAGATTTTATACTGGTATCTCATAGAGAATTTCATGGTCTCTCTCGTGAGTCTTTTGTCATAGACGTAAACATCAATCGAAAGATATAATCGTATTAGAACCCAAATATTGGATCTCCTTCATTCAGAAATGCACTCTATAATGTAACCTTATCTCATCCTACCGCAACAACATCATTTTCGAACTAATTTTAAGAGAGTCATGAGAGAGACATAAAGCGAGCGACACTCCAATTCGGAGAAATCTTTTTTCCTACAAGTATTTTAGTTTTCAAATAAATTCGAAGCTGTCATCAATGGTGGGTAAAATATAATATTTCAAACCCCTCTATTGAGTTGAAGATACAAGCCAGAATTGAGCGGAGTGTAAGACACATACATAAGGGAGTATTCTAGTCTAGAATTTTGGAAAATTCGATTTTTTTTGCAGATTTTTAAAGTATAACTATTTAAAAACATGTCTGTAAGAGGATTTTTCAAAATTAAAATTATTTTCAGAGATATAGGTATTTTTCTGACGCGGTATCCATATCGGCTCGGCTTTTACGCGGAACTTTAAACGCGTTGTTCTCGAAACTAACTTTTTCAAAGCGATACCCACGATTTCTCAAGTTCTACTGGACCGATTTACTTGAAATTTTTGGAGAGCCATCTTTATAGACTTCACTGTGTCTGGAACTACGCTCATCAGCAATTTTTTACTATTTTTTAAAAAAATTCGAAAAGTAAAAAAAAAGATAATAATTTTTTTTTTCAAACAGTCGCCGTTTTGTGAATTTCTTTTTTCGACTTTTCCGTGGTTCCAGATATTGCGACATTCTTCTACATTAATAATATTATTTTCAGTTTGCTAGAAGGGCTGAAATCGTGGGTATGGTCACGTGTAAATTTTTCACTACACCACACTCTATCAGATGTTAATTTGTGGAATTAAAATTTTTGTTTTCATTTTTTTTGTAAATACTATTCTTATGTTAATAAATAATTTATAAAAATATGAATAGCAAAAATATTGATTGCTTTCTTTTTATGGACCTTCAAAGATTACCTAAAATTCAGCCCTCTAGACTTGAATACCCCCTTAAGTCACTTGCCTTCATTTACCCCAAAAAGCGTATTTCTTTGCCATAAATTCATTCTCTTATGCAATTACACATAATCCAAGTTGAAATTCATGAAAGTTAATATGTTTATTAAACAACATAATCTCTCTGTAATCAACTAAGTAGACAATCCAAGGCAGGGAAGTAAAAAAGAGAAGAGACTACAAAACACGTTAACTCAAACAATTTATCTCAACAAGTCTAATTTAAGTTGAGTTTTTCATTTATCTTTGCCGTTGGTTGAAAGTGCTCATGCAGCAGCCCTCGACACCCTCGACACTAAGTGGTCGTCTAAAGCACTTTGTACATCCGACTTCTGAGGCGTTATTACAACGTGTAACTTGTGTGAGTGCGTTAGTATATGTTATGCATATGCGGATGTGGGTATGGATGCATGTATGCTTGGATTAAGCTCAGTCATCACCCAGAAGGAAAAATTTACATAAAAATTACTCAAAGTTTTGATTCAATACAAATGTTAAATACTTGTACATATATAATAGATTTCACGGATTATTATTTATCAGAAAATGACGAAAATTCCAAAATTTTTAATTCCATTTCAAATACCATGCATCCCTGTGCTAACCTTTCAGCCCTAGACTTTTAATTATTTTGTTTGGAAATTTGCTGTTTTATTATTGAAAATATTTCTACCGAGTTTCTGCGCCAGAAAAATGTATTTATGTCTATAAATATGTACATATATTTGAAATAATTTTCCACACGAATGCGGCACGCCAGTAGCAATTGTTGCATTCGTTGCATTTATGCAATTGCATAGATCCGTTTGTTGGTGTGCTCTACATCCTTTTGCTTAAGATTTATGTTGCACACACACACACACACACATTTTTAATGTTTGTAAAACTATATATAGCTGTGCAGTAGCATACTCAGATATTTCCTCACAGTTTCCGTTCTTTTTTTTATTAATAAGCCTTAACCAACTAGTTGCATTTGTTTGCGTATATACATATTTACTCGCATATACACCTACATATGCCAAGTTCTCTATGGGAATATTTAAACATACCGTAAAATTTCTTTGGGCATTTCATTAGCCAAGTGTGACTAAGATCTAAGTACTGTTTAGTTTTCCAAATGCTATTTTTCAGTAAAGGATTTTTTTACTGATTTTTAATAATATTAATACTTCATAGTGGGTGAAACTTCAGATTAGAAAATATTTGAATGTAGACCGTGTGAAATAGAAAATAAAAAAACAGTTTTAGTGTTAAAATTACAATTCTTTTTTGTGATATATTAGAGCTCCAGATACCCAGATAATAAAAAAGTTTTGAGAAGAAGTCTAAGTTTTGGTTAAAATACTACTCGTGCTAATCGTGCTCGAAAATTTTCGTGTAATGAGCAATGAGCAGGTGTGGGAGTGCTCGTTGCTCATATACTCGCACTGCTCGAAAATGTTTGGGAAAGTTTTTGAGCTCTAGGATATATGGGGAAAAAGAAAATATTTGCTTGAAGATCCTAACTATAATTTCTTTATCGGAGTTTACGAAAGAAATGTTTTGAGAACAATTTATGGACTTTTGCGCTACCCTGTAACAGGCCAGTTGAAAAATGCCCGGCCTGCCATAGTAAAACAAAATTCAGTTCAATTAGTTCCCTTCAAGGGCGGTACACTCATTATAACGATCTTCCAACTATTCGATACCATTTTTGTAGTAAGATTTGATCTTTGCTTCAAAATAGGCTTCAGTTTCTGCGATCACCTCTTCATTTGAAGAAAATTTCTTCTCAGCGAGCATTGTTTTGAGATCTAAGAACAAGAAATACTTGCTGCGGGTCAGATCTGGAGAATCTCAATTCATGGATTTTTGCCATTGATTTCACTGACTTGTACATTGTTTTGGTGAAACAGCACTTTCTTTTTCTCCTAGTGCGGCCATTCTTCGGCGATTTCGTCTGTCCTTCCTTTTTCAAGGCAGTCAATGAAAATTGTTCCATGCGAGCTCAGATCCAAATATTCGTGAAGGATGTGATGTGCCTGCATGCTATTTCATTCATTCATTTGTGGATTTTTTGATTTTTTCATCGGTAACAATCTCTATTCCTCGTGCACTGCGTTCACTTCTAAACTTAGCATACCAATACTTGATGGTTGTTTTACCTGGGGCAGTGTCCGGAAACTCGTCATTAAGCCAAATTTTTGATTCAACTGCATTTTTTCCATTCAAAAAGCAATATTTTATCACCATGCGAAATTCGTTCGTTCAATTTTTCAACAATAACAAAGGTTGCTTCACTCAAAATACTATAATTCACAAACTAATGATCCGACAGCTGTCAAATTTATACACGCGTCTTTTGAAGGTTAAGGCTAACTAAAAACTATCTATGATTTAATTCTAGTAGTGCCATCTATGTATCAGGCCGAGGACTTTCCTGTTCCGGGGACTGTTGTTATAAGGCGTTTAGACCATTTTGGGGGACAGACAACACTACTAAAAGCATACGATAAAGTACCCACTGGTGGAAGCAGAGGAAAGAAAAGATCTCTACTTCTTTGGAAAGATCAGATGCGGAAAGAGCAGGCTGCACTTTGTACTTTCAATTGGCGGCAAACAGTGAA
Source organism: Neoceratitis asiatica (assembly GCA_030068015.2). NCBI lineage: Eukaryota > Metazoa > Arthropoda > Insecta > Diptera > Tephritidae > Neoceratitis > Neoceratitis asiatica. The sequence continues at coordinate 49,554,295 of CM061526.1, read as the reverse complement.
TAAGAAGAAGATATATTCTATTTCCGTTAAGGAGTTAGGCCACTCTAGAATTGATCGAAGAAAATTGATTTTTTTTCTTTCAAATGATACATTATGGTCTCAAAAATGTTATCGCGAAAGATTATGACAGATAAGAATTTCTAAATGCCCCATTTTCGTTCTCCAGTTGTCTCTAGCAGTGTCTCTAGTTCTCTGTTTCAGTCAGTAAGGCATACTCAAAATTTTAAACACGTTTATCTCAAAACTGCCTTTTTCAAGCTCGCCGGAAACATAACTCAAACAATTCACAACCGATTCACTTGAAATTATTACAACATCTCCAGAAATACATTATCTACAGAAGTACGTAGGATTTTTTTAAAAAACTTTTTTCCTTTAGAGAACCGCCATTTTGCCACAAATGCATATATTGAAAAAATCTACGTAATTCTGTAGATATTGCTATTTACAAACGGAAACCGTTTAACAATTTATTAAACTAAAAAAAAAATTACAGGAGCTGTGTTTCCGGCCATGGTTCCCTAAAAAAAAAACAAACTAATGGAGACATCCTAGGGAGAACATTTTTAAATTAATTTTTCTTCAAAATAGTTATAAGCAGTTAATTATATGTATAATAAATGTCTTTTGTCAAAAATCGGATTTAGTTAATAGTTTTCCCGAAAAAATCTCAAAAATACCTTTTCTTTGGCCCTCTAGAGTGGCCTAACCTCTTAATTTGGCTACCATATTCGGACACGTTTTCCAATTTCTAAGCACTTTTTTATAAGTATTTTATTTTGTGCTTAGTATTATGTTTGATATTTTTTAATATTTTTATAGTCGATATCCCATTTTATATTCACGCCCTGTATATGTATTAAATTTCCATTTTCAATTCCTATATCCTGTGAGTATTTACACTAGAGCTGCCTTACTATCTGACACAGTGAAAAGTCGCAGCGTTGTGCAATTAAATTAAATACTAAAACGACTATGCACGATTTTGTTTTCGTTTTTCTTCTTAGACTGTATTAATGAAATTTTTTTTTTTGGAATTTACTCAAAATATGTAATTTTAATTTTTAATTTTAATTCTTGCTTAAAAATTAAACAAATAAAATTTTAAAATCAATTCCGATAAATTGCAGATGTAGATATGAAACGGCCAGAAGGACAAAAGATGGCGTAAATGCTTAAAAAGTGAGGAAGTTTAAAAGCTTTTATGGAAAGAAAAAAGAAATTTTTAAATTTTCATTTTTCATAGTAATTCAAATCTTAACTGTAATTTCATCACTAGTTAATCTAGAGGAACCAAAAGAGATAATGAGAAATAAATCCTTTGGGAATTTTCTAGGGTAGAGCGAAATTTTTATGAACTTCAAAATTTTGATAATATCCGCATATTTACCAGTGAGAAAATAGTATTAGAAATACTCCGTTCAAAAATGACTCACCCAATTAAACTGATTCTGGTTTATCTGTTGTAAAAATTGACCGTTTTTTCGGCTCAAATTATGATAAACATACAATCAAAGTTTGACAGGGCAAGAAAGAAAAATCATACCAGGCTAATTAATGCAAGTACTTGTTTAACTGCTGGGTGGAATTCAGTGTTACCAACCCAAATTTTTTAACAGTATAATGTCCCTGTTTTCTGTTCAATTCTTAATTTGTTTACTAATTTTCAAAAAAATAAAAATAAAATTAATTAGGTTGAACTAGGTTAGGTTGAAGTAGCTGCTGGGCATCAGCTCACTTTGAACAATAAACGGGCCCATTGTGGTAACACTGAGGATGATATTAGCGTCCGAGCCGTTAGTCAGAACAATGTGTGGACTTTGCAGAACTAAACCATCCATGTATTTTTACTCAAGTCATGCTACTGCTCCAAAGTGCGGTTTCTTCGAAAAGGTAGGATTTTAAGGTTTCCTGTTTTTCCTTCGCTCTATAACTCCTGCAGAAGTTGTTTCGTGTCTACCTAATAAAATATGTACCTTAAGAGAACCCACTATCGTAGGTATTTCGTTCGTTTTTAGCGAGATAAGCTGCCTCCTTTATATATTGCAACAATTTAGACTATTTCATCTTGATTCTCTGATTCTGTGATCTGCTAACTGTCTTATAGTGAGCTTACAAGTGTGGAACGGGATGCTCGGACTCTTTCTTGATGGAAAAGATGAAAAGTAAGTGCCCTTCTTTGCAGGCTCGCCCGCCTTACCTGGTATAATGCTGTGTCCTAGCACCCATACTAGGCGCAGAGATTACTGCTTAGTCATGAAATTTAGTGATTTGCGGCAATTATCTACCGTTATTGATTTTATTGTCATAGATTCCAAGGCTCTAAGAAGATATAGATACAAATTATATACAGTACCATTAGATCTAGATAAGCAACAGCCTCATATACAGCCGGTCAGTAATCTGGAAAAGACTTGCTTATCCCAAGTTCCAAGTAGATTCCACTACCGACTCTGTTGCCTAGTTTTGGCGAATCCTTATAAAAAAGGATATGCATATACTGGAACGACCCTGTCCCATTAGTTCCTATATAGTCGTCCGTGAAGTCAGGAAAGATTAGGTGGTAGTTTGTCCATTTTGGTAGACGAAAGCTTCTTAGTATATTGGTATGACCGTTGCTTATCATCTTCCATTCAGAACCCAATGGAGAGTAGTTCTAAGAGGACATTCATCGTCTCAGAAGACGCAATTCTCCACTAATAACATACATATGAGTGCTCATTCTATGAATTTACAGCTGGACGCTTTTCGCATATCTCGCCAATAGCAATCAGGAAAATATGTGCCAAATCCCATCGAATTTTTTTTCACAAAACAAGAGATTTCATTGCAGTGAGAATTTGAAGATAACAGATTATTTTTTACTATTTTTTCACTATTTGTAGGCATATGAATCTCTTACATAGTAACAAGACAATTGAAAAGTCCCCCGCCCACCATAGTAAAACTAATTTTTTTTGGCAAATTTAATTTTTCTTAATCAACATAGTTCCATTCGAGGGTTATAATCATTATATAGTGACCCTCCAACTTTTCGATAACATTTTTTTAGTACAATTTGTCTTTTGTTTCAAACTCACTTTCGGCGATCATCTCTTCATTTGACGAAAATTCGTTCTCAGCGAGCATTCTTTTGAGATCTGAGAAAATTAAATAGTCACTGGGGCCAAATCTAGAAAATACGGCGGATGAGAAAGCAATTCGAAGCCCATTTCACGGATTTTTGCCATAGATTTCACTGACATGTGACATGGTGCATTGTCTTGGTCGAACAGCACTTTCTTTTTCTTCAAATGTGGCCAATTTTCGGCAATTATTACCTTGAAACTATCCAATAATGCTATGTAATATTCGCTGTTGAAGGTCTTTCCTTTTTCAAGGTAGTCAATGAAATATATTCCATGCGTATCCCAAAATACAAACGCCATAACCTTACCAGTCGACTGTTGCGTTTGTCCACGCCTTGGAGCGGGTTCATCATATGCAGTCCACTCGGATGACTGTCGACTGGACTTCGGAGTGAAATAATCGAGCCATGTTTCATCCATTGTCACATATCGGCGTAAAAATTCGGGTTTATTACGCTTTAACATCTCCAAACACTGCCCCGAATCATCAACTCGTCGTTGTTTTTGGTCGAAAGTGAGCTCACGCGGCACCCAATTCGCACAGAGCTTTCTTATACCAAAATATTATTTTTAGAGTGCCTGGTATTCTATTCAATTTCAATATACGGTCATTAAAAATTATTTTGTAGATTTTTTTGATGTTTTCGTCGGTAAAAATCATTTTGTTTGGGCGTCCACTAAGTTTACCGACCTCGGTGCTCATTCCACCATGCCTAAGCTTCCTTGATGGTTCATTTTCCTGGGCAGTGTTCAGAAACTCATCATCGAGTGAAGTTTTTGCTTCACCTGCATTTTTTCTCTTCAAAAAGCAAAATTTAATCAACACGTGAAACTCATTTTTATCCATTTTTCACAATAACAAAAGTTGCTTCACTCAAAATGCGTCTTTTGCAGGTTAGGGTTAACTAAAAATCAGTATGGATTTATTTCTAGTAGAGCCACCTATGTGTCAGGCTAGAGACTTTTCGATTGTCCTGTTATCTTTTGCTATTCTATTTGATATTTCATCTAATTTTTGCTCATATTTCTTAAGGTGCCGGCAGAAGTGTCAAAATCGGGAATTTCGAAATTTAATTTCAATAACAGTCACACATAACACAAAAAATTCATGAAAATTGAATTTTAATTTCTGAAAATTAGTCTGAATGGCTTTTTTTCGAAATAAATATTCCTATGGAAAATCCTAAGCAAATCCTTTGCAGAAATTAGTTTCAGGTCGATCACACAAGCCGTAACTTATTTAAATTCTATGCCGACTGAATTTAGCTTTTCCTTATTTCTTATTGTTCATTTCATACAAATACAAAATCAACAAAAAGTTTTCACAGAACGAAACTGTAGGTTTTGAGATTTTTTTACTTTTACCTTACATTCTCTTTAGTTTAAATAAAAACTCAAAATATTTTTTCACTTTTGTTATTCATGTTTTCGTAAAATGTGTAGCTCTGTCAAAGATTTTTTTTTGAGTCAAAACAGAAATTATTCGTCAAATTTGTTTATTTATTATTTTTCTAGCAAAACCAGTTTTGATAAATTGCATTCGAAATACGAGTGAAAACAAAATAATAAAGAACCCTAAATGTCATTTCAATGCAACTGACGTGCTTCATATGGACTGGTGAGTAGAGAGTAGTTGTGAATTTTAATCTCTCCGGTCTCATAGCTCACTTTTCTTTTGGCGATCTCGCAGTACTTTTGGTGATGATTTTGCATATTACACGTACAACTCCAGTACCGTTTCGTAGTGACGAATATTATTACTTCGACCCCGATATGAATGATGACATGGACTATATGCAGAGCGCAAATTTAGCCGACGCAGATTATCAGCCAAACGAATCCGACTCCGACTATATTTTGTACCCACGTTCAGCCGCAGAGACAACAACAGAATGTGGTATGTATTGGGCGCTAAATATTTAACTTTCGCTTTGGTTAAGGAAAATGTTTCTCTCTACAGAATCCGAACCGCCACCACCCAAGCATATAGAAGCTCACACTCATACCTCGCATGGTGTAGTGGCAACTACTTGCGTTGCTATAATACCCGGTGTAACACCGAAACCACCTGTTGCAACTCATCCAAATATTCCGCCACCAACCCCTCCCGCAACAACGCCAGCACCGACAGCAACACAACCGCCAGCCACGCCTGCGCCAGCGGCAGCCACAACGACCACTACAACCTCTGCACCGCACACAACAGTTCACACCACAACGGAAGAGACAACCACCTGCATACCGGAAGATGAGTCAACGCAAAAGCCGAAATCACTGCCCTCTCCCTATATGCGGCCAGTTGAGGGGACCACTTGCATTCCATTGGGAGGTGGACTTGGTGGTGTTAATAGTTCTCTCGAAAGCATACTCATACCACCATCCCAACTCTATCCCCCCGTTTCGCTCACCGAGCAGGAAGGTAAGACACGTGCGCTACATTCGTTGGTGCAACATTTGTATGTGGCACAGGCGCGCGTTCAACTCGAGGCTATTGAAATCAAGAAAGCTCAAGCGGTAGCCAATTCGGCGCAACAACAGCTTGAGGAGGCGGCTAATCATGTGCGCAGTGTGACAGCAGCTCTACAGAATGCTCAACAAGAGGTCGCTTCGGCGGCAATACGCGCTCAAACTGCGCAGCTACAGTTGGCGGCGCATGATCAACTGCTGTTTGCGGCGCGTCAAGATGTTGATGCGCTCTCGTCACAAATGGTTGGCCTGCAGGCGGCCGAAGGTATTGCTGTGCCGACGGTGAAGTTCGATATTGGCAGTTTGCTGGATAAACTGAAGCAACCATTGCCGGTTGAGGAGCGCCCCACTGCTGTGCCGCCGGTAATGGCGATACAAGAGCAGGCTCCAGAAGAACCGGCGCCACTGTATGATGACTACGATTACGATTAAGTTTCAAATATGCTCTTTTAGTCCCTCTAACACTTTCTATATGTATTTGTATATCTTTACTCGCCTATCTGTATGTAACTATATTTTTTGAAACTGTATTTCTGAAACGATTTGTGTTGTTTTGTGCACTTCCCTTCATAACAGAAGAGTATTTATTGTATTTTTGATTATCTTATTTCCATGTCAGATCCATTCAATTACCACAATAAATGTATATTAATTAAATGCCCTCGGAGGGTCGTAGTCATTATTCTAGAGAAAGTAAAAAAATTTGAAGTTGTCACAATTGAGAGTAGATTTTCTTCTCATTCTTTCAGTGCAACCTCAAGAACGTTTTTAAACTACTTAGAGTCCTACGGGCTGTTGTGTAGAGGCGATGGGCTCGGGATAAGATCCTTTCTTTTCGATGCATATCACGGCAAAGTTCGTTCTCCCAAATGGAGAAAGAACCCTTCTTAAAACTGACTTATGTGAGGATAAAAACTGATTTCGGCACTACACAAAATTTAATTGTTGATTTAAACTAATGAGGCCACCGTAAAAGTGCATAAAAGCTGACTGTCGCGAGAGCCGACAGGGCAGCAGCAGATTCCTCATTATAGCCTGGGTTGAATAGGTGAAACGAAACTCATCGCTAGAATTTCGTTGTCACAACTCGTCAAACTCAGAAAATTAAACAAGGGGTTCGCAGTGTTCTCACCCGTCGCCCATTTCGCAACTCCTTCCACCACTAAAGCGTGTTCCCTTGATCTAAGTGACTACTCGATATCGGCGTCTAGTCAAAATATTGACCTTCGCTCTGAGGTAAACTGCTATCCCTTCGAACTATCCCATTTCTTCCCGCCAGAAGACAATCAACGGAATCCATCGCTACTTTCTTTACTAGCTCTATGAAGGAGTAACTGCTCGACAGGAATGTCAGAGTATATGATGTAAAAATTGCTACTGTTAATAACCCGAAGTTACTGAGAATCATATAAGGTTATCTGGGCAATACAAAGTTCTCGGATTATAAATCACAGAGCTTAAATTGAATTTTACCGACAACGCTTCGGAGAACCGGAGACAGACAACCAGAGAACTGGCGAACAGCTAGAGTAGTATATCTATTCAAAGTACGTAAGACAAAGCATCTTTACGCTAAGGGCTATCGCCCAAACAGCCCAACCTCGTTTTTTCTAAAAAGATTGCAGCACCTGGGATAATTCACACAGCACCTCATTAAGCATTGATGGAATAAATGTCTTGCTTAATTGCAGGAAGATCCAAGAGCAATGGAGATTAGCCGTGGTGGCGATGCATGTACACAGAGGATCAGAGGGTGGAGGGTTATCACCTATTTTTTGGATTCTCGCGGTTATTTACTACAAAACAAGCGTCCGAGCTACTGCGAGGAACTGGTCTTCAAAAGAAGAGAATTCACATTTATGTAGATAGCCAAGCGGATCTAAAGAAAAAGGAGAAGGGCATAAATTTACAGAAAGCTGATGAACAAACCTAGGACGGCGTCCTTTTAGGACAAGATGTAATAATAGACTTACCAGCTCCACTCAGGGAAGCAAAGCATGCGCAAGAAGTAATCTTGTTTTGTCGGGCGAAGGGCTTATGGATTGCGAAAGCTATTTCCAAACTGATCGTACTATACTTACAAAACGGAAAATCGTCCGAATTCCAGGCTGCTAGTAGGACTGTCCACGGGAATTGCATTTTTTCGTTTCATAGTGGACAAAAAGCGCAGCAAATATGGGCATGTGTAGAGACAATGGAGCACATAATCTGTGAAAGTCCAGCATTCGGCAGAAAAAAGGCTGTGATTACTTGACGCAGAAAAGCCAAAACGACTACCTTCAATTTGCAAAGGGAACAGAAATGTTCTTCAAACAAGAGGCACAACAAAGAGTGTATCAGTATAGCTTGACCGTATGTAGTATATCTAATAACACTACGGACGTAGTATTGTCTAAGTGAGACCCTTTGAAGTGAAACCCTTTGGGTTAACCAGTTCAACATAATCTAATAAACTGGGAGTCTAATCATTTCAATTGCCATATGACTGCGATTGTCAGTAAGATACAGAGCAATAACAAAACTATTAAGTCGCTATCACAGCACCTGGTAAAGGAAATGTTATTTCAACTTACAACGCAATCGGCCGGCCGGTCATAAACTGCAAGCTAGTCGAAACAGCTCAATTTATGTGCTTGCCTCAACCACAATAAAAACTAAAAATGCTCAACAAGGTCAATCAGGCGATCTTTACACACATTATGTTGGGAACTCAAAATTCAAAACTATAGTTGATTTCAGAAAACTTTTTTCTATGGAGGGATGTGTTGGTACGTAAGACCGATGAAGCTAGGAACTTGGGTGGGCGTGCTGAGTAGAGTGCTTTCAGCACAAAAATATATCATTGAAGAGATAATATTCGCCATTGAAGAGATAACACCATAACCGAGGTGTGTCTGTGAAAGATGCATTCCCTGAAGTAGACACCACATTTCTAAGATGGTAGCTTATATTAAGGGTTACACCGTTTCTAGAAGTGCGAGAAAACCGCGAATAAGCCCTTCCATAGGAGTTTGTGGATTGAACAAAGTATAGATGTAATCTCTAACTTATTCACTAATCTGCACTTTAAACCTTAAGGGAGCCTATACTAGGCTTAAGAAAGCTTTTAGTAAGCTCAGTGCCATATAGTCTTTTACACATAATAGTAAATGCCAGAATCTTTCAGGTATGTCGGATCTTTGTGGATAAAATATTTCTACAGTGGGATCAACTTTAACTGCAGATAATTTTTGTTGAGAACACGAGGGTTGTTTCATAAATCAGTGAATTTGCCGCACAGTTACTGTCAAAAAAACAATGCTTGCGTCAACTGTTATTGATTAATAGACTGGTGTAAAATTTTGAGCAAGCTGCGCTATTTGGTTTGTGTTTGATAGCCATTGAGATCTGATGACCTCGTAAATTTTAACGTAAATAGTAAAAAGGGAATTTCCTGTGCAGATGAAATATTTTTTTGACGTAAGAAACAATCACCAAAAGCAAGGCAAGACTTGATAAATATTATGGGGACTCTGCACCTTCAATTTCAATGGTTAAGAAGTGGTTAACTGAGTTTCGTTGTGGTCGTACCAGTACAAGTGTCGCTGAACGTACATGTCGCCCAAAAGAGGTCGTCTCGCCAGAAATCGTTGATAAAATCTTTGAAATGATATTTGACGATCGGTGATTAAAAGTGCATGAGGTGGCTGAGGCTCTAGATATCTCAACTGAGCGGGTACATCACTTTTTACAAGAATATTTGAACATGAAAAATCTAACTGGGGTGCCACGATTGCTTACACATGACCATAAGAGCAACCGTGTGACCACTTTAAAGCAGTGTTTGGCGAAATTTAGTCCACCGCACCCCACCAGAGACCAAAGAACAATCAAAACATTGGCTTTCTTCAGGTGAACGTGAACCAGAGAAGGCAAAGATCATGGCCACAGTTTTTTGGGATGCACGGAGGATGTCATTCACGTCGATTAGCTTGATAAGGGTAAAAAGATTCGATATTGATTTGAGCAGAAACAACAACATTTGGCGAAAGAAAGTGCTGTTCCATCAGGACAATGTAAGGGTGCTAATGTGTGTAGTCACCAAGGCAAAACTTCATAAATTGTGCTACGAACTGCTACCCCATCTGGGTGGACGGTAAGAGATTCGTGTCGAATGAAGAGATCATTACAGAAACAAACGCCTATTTTGAGGGCTTAGCAAAAACTCATTACTTGGAAGGAATACAAATATCGGAAAACCGCTCGACTAATTGTTAAAATAAAGCTAATAAGGGAATAGTTGAGAAAAAAACGCTTATTTGAAGAAAAATATATATTTTATTCAAAAAGGCACTGACTTATCAAACCATCCTCGTAGTGAGCAGATCTATATTTTAAACAACCTTCGAATCGTTAATCGTCATTTCGGTGATAAGCTCGTGAGTTGTACCTGGCATTGCTACCAACTCAGTCACAGTGTCCGCTTACCGCTCCCTCTGTCTCTCTCTACTACACGCAATATTTTCTCTTCACAACTAAGAATTCTTAATTTCGAATTTTTTGGCTTATTGGAAATTCCCCGATCAGATGACGCTAGTAGAATTAAATCATATATGATTTTTAGTTAGCCTTAACCTTCAAAAGACGCGTTTATAAATTTGACAGCTGTCGGATAATTAGTTTGTGAATTATATCATTTTGATGACGAGTTTCCGGAAAAGGAAACCTAGGAAAAGCAACCATCAAAGATAGATATGCTAAGTTTCGACACGGTGAAATGGGCGTTGAAGACAGTGAAGCAGTGGACGCTCAAACGATGTTGTTACCGACGAAAGCATCGAAACAAATGAGTATGAGAAAGTTCTTTGCAAATTGATGATTGGGTGCAGTGTTTGGAGATGTTCAAGCATAATAAACCCGAGTTTTTGCGTCGATGTGTGAGAATGGATGGAACATGGCTCCATAATTTCACTCCGAAGTCCAATCGACAGTCATCCGAGTGGACTGCACACGATGAGCTCGCTCCAAGGCGTGGAAAAACGCAACAGTCGGCTTGCAAGGTTATGGCACCTGTATTTTAGGATGCACATGGAATAATTTTGAGCGACTAACTTAAAAATAGAAGGTCCCTCAACAGCGACTATTAACATTCATAGCGTTATTGGACCCTTTGAAGGACGAAATCGCCGAAAAACGCCCGCATTTTAAGAAAAGGAAAGTGCTGTTTCGATGGCAAAATCCATGAATTGTGCTTCGAACTGCTTCCGCACCGACCATATTCTCCAGATCTAGCCCGCAGCGACTATTTCCTGTACTCAGATCCCAAAAGAATTCTCGCTGGCAAGAAATTTTCATCGAATAAAGAGGTGATCGCAGAAACTAGAGCCTATTTTGAAGCAGAGCACTAGTCATACTACAAAAATGGTATCGCAAAGATAGAGGGTCGCTATAATCAGTGTATCACCTTGGAAGGGAACTATGTTGAATAAGAAAAAATGAATTTTTCCAAATGTGTTTCACTAAGGTAGGTCGGACACTTTTCTATTGAACTGTTATTATGAGAATTATAAAGTTATTCACTATATATATCTTTATATTTTGATTAATTAATGCTAAACCAAAGTACAGATAAAAATGATTGTGATTAAAGCTGGCTGAATTAATAAATTTAAAAGTAGAAATATAAAATGCTTTTGTATAAAAAAGTTTAATAAAAATCGCATCATTTATTTGAAAAATTTTTACCAATTTTTTCTGGGCTTTTTCATTTTTGAGATTCAATTAAGTTATGCGCACAGTTTGTACTACTAAAATGCAATATGTTTAAGTTAGCTTAGCAGTCATTCCTGTTAAAATAGTTTATTTAATTTTTTTTTTTTTTAATAAAATTTTCTTATAAACGAGCATTTATGAATGCAGCTCAATATTACAGCCTCTAAAAATTCATGACAAATTTTCAAAAAATTCATTCACTGTTCAAATATATTATTATTTAGTATATGTTTATAAAAAAATTATCCGAAAAAAAGAGTTCACAAAAAATAAGTGAAATGTTTGAAATTCTTTATTTGTACCTCCTTACTCTTTCCCCGTAAGGTCTGGTATGGGTTAAGAAATGTTATGTTATAGTTGTTGGTAGTAGTTGAAATTGTATTGTAGTTGTAATAGTAGTTGTATTAGCGTGAATTTGTTTTTAATTAGTTTAAAGATTTTATTATTATTTTGTAAAGTTTTCAATGTGTAAGAGTGTTTGTAGTATTAAAGGTTTATGCATGTTTTTTTGTTCTTGAATTGAAACATATAGATAAATGAAAGTTTACTAAATATTTACAAAAACATCTAAATTTCTTAAAAACGTATAATAACTTTATGGATAATGTGTATATATTATTCATAAGTGGAAATTAACACTAACTAGCAGCAAAGATAATAAGATAGTTTTTGACCGATACATGAAAATATGAAAAAAAAATGTATTTAGCAAAAATAAAATTTTAATTATATTTGAATGTTGATCTCATTGAGTAACCGAAATTGAAAAACTGTTATGTAAAGAATCTGTGTGTACAGTGGAATAAATAAATTGATTTTAAAATTAAAACCGTTCTGCGACAATATCTCGAAAACCAAGGTAAAATACTTTGCTTTTATTACTTGAAATTTAATTAGGCAATTACACCAAGAAAGAGCATCGTTTTGATTAGGCCATTTACAGAGATCTTCACAAAATAAATTCATTTAAAATTTCGCACAGTAAAAAACTTATTTTCAGGTACGAAAAAATAAACCTACAGAACCTTCATATACTATTGGAAGATTATTTACTTGGAAGGTGCGGTTCAGGGCTTGCCCGTGAGCGCCTGAATTTAAGCCATTGTACGGCCTCATTGTAATTGATCACCCTTTAGTAGAGGTACTTTTTTCAATAGCATTTTTTTGACAGAACACGCGTGAGACGTGTCAAGCTGTCATGCTATTTTCGTTTTGTAGTGTTTGGCATTTCATCATGGGAAGACTTACGCCTGAACAATATAGAATGTGTTTCGTGCACTTCACTCAACTTATGGTCACCATAATCGGCATACTAAGCGAACTATTCTCAGGATCATCACCCATCTTGAGACCCGGCATTCATTATTGGATAATATTCGACCGAATAGACTACGTCCAGCACGTAGTGAAAAACTATAGCGTGGAGAGTCGATTCATCGCCGTTTATGGCAACCTGGACTGACGTATGGAACGACTTGGCGCATTTGACGTCGAGATCTTGAAAGGGTACAAAATACAGTTTATGCAAGAACTGAAGCCGCTCGACCTTCCCAAGCGACATCGCTTCAGTCTATGGGCTCTTGAAAAGTTCCAAGAAGATCCGACGTTTTTGAGCTAAATTTTGTTCAAAGATGAGGCCCATTTCGGGCTCAATGGGTATGTTAACAAGCGAAATTGCCGCATTTGGGACGAAAAGCAACCTGAAGAGATTCAAGAGCTGCCGTTTCATCCAGAAAAAACAACGGTTTGGTGGGGTTTTATGGGTCGGTGGAAGCATCGGTTCTTCAAAAATGATGCAGGTGAGAATGTCAATGGTGACCGTTATCGCGCCATGTTAACCGACTATTTGATATTTGATGCCTGAAATTGAAGCTCGTGATCTCCGCGACATTTGGTTTCAACAAGACGGCGCCACTTCCCACACATCACATCAATCAATGGATTTATTGAGAGAACACTTCGATGAGAAGATAATTTCATGTTTTGGGCCGGCCGATTGGCCACCAAGATCGTGTGATATCACACCGTTAGACTTTTTCCTGTGAGGATATTTAAAGTCTAAAGTCTATGCGGACAATCCCGCTTCAATTCACGCCTTGGAGCAAAACACCACGCGTGTCATTCGCCAGTTACCAGTCGAAATGCTCGAACGAGTCATCAAAAACTGGACTCAACGGATGGGCACTCTGAGACGTAGCCGCGGCCAACATTTGAATGAGATAATCTTCTGTGTTTTTTCTTTAGAAAAGTAGGGAACCTCGAAATGGATCACCCTTTAGTATCGATAACTGGGCTGATGCTCTAACATTTCATTCTGTTTTTTGCATGTTCTGCCCGCAACTGACTCAACCAAACTCTTTGAAGATGACAGAATCAAGCCCGTCAATGCATCTACAATAATAGTAAAATAATTTTTGCTTAGGGAAAGTAACAATTTGGTCTATCTGCAATCCACCCTGTCCCGCAATAATCATGTGGGCATAGCATTCATTCCAGCATAGGGCAATTGCGTTAGACAAAATTTGATGGCTAAGCTAGTCGTTAGCGACAGCCCAAGTGAACCAGGACAAAGTTTTGAGTGACTGTCTCTTAGTTTCCTACTTTCATTTTCTCATACGTAGGCAATTTGTGTTGACATACTTAGTTGCCTTGATTGGCCTTTGGTTTACTACTAGACCCTATTAATGCGAATATTCATTTGGCATCCACACTCTCTGTTTGGAAGATAGAGTTGGAGTAATTGAGTTTGAATAGGCCCTCGTTATTAGAGCAGAATATTCGGTCCCTCATTAGACTAAGTGCTGACATCACCGCCATCCAATAAGCACGATGGACGTGACAAGGACCGAAGTGAATAAGTCCCTCTCACATGTACTACAGTGGCCATATAAAGAATTGCAAATTTGGTGTCGAATTCGTAGAGGTAGAGACTCAGGTACCGAGTCCTGACATTCATTCCGGTGGATGAACGTCTCTCCACAAACAGCATCAACATATATCTGATTTGTGTTCAACCACCAACGGAATAGAAGAAGTATGTGACCAAAGCTGCCTTTTATGAACGCCACGGTGGTGGGAAAGGTATCCATGGCACAACAGTCGGAAAATTCAGCCTCCAGACGAAACATTCTCAAATGTGTTGTGGCTGATCGACTCAACCGGCCCCGAAATATGATAATCTGTTGTACTAGATTCCACCAATTCACCAACCATCGTGACGAATGACATGTGTACCCGGGTGGTTAGGGGCTCAAGAATTTACCCGCTTGTCGAAAGAGGCAAATAAAATCCAATAGTTTTTTGCGACAGTCGGGTCTTTATACCGGAACGACCCGGATTTTTATCCGGCCAAGAACTGTCATTCCCGCGATATTCCCCGGAGCAACAACAACAACGGGTGACGACATGTTTCTGGTGTTCTAGACGAGCGTTCGCTCCGAGGCCCTTACATTGACTCCGCCCCACTATCTTGTAGCAGAAAACGTCCGTCAACCTGGCTTCAACAAACTCCAAAAAATAGCTGGTACGATGAAGATTGTACGTAGCATTAAATTACCCTTGTCAACGTGCTGCTATATATACCAATATATAAGATAATTGGCACTTTGTATTGTATTGGTGTGCGTATTGATGTCTGTTCAGCAAATTGAGGGCCTATAGTTTGTATTAAGTCACCTCCAAACGGTTGATGGATTTTTAATGAGTATGCATTTGAAAATTAAAGTCTATTCTCGACAAACAAATACCAAACTCAAGTCGTTTTTCATTCTACTTTAAGGTACAAAAGCGACCTTGACATATTAAGCGAATTAAGAGGAAAAGATAGGTGATGACGACCAGATGAACGAAAACACTCGAGCTCTGAAAGTATTACTATTCCACTTCGTTTGAAATACAGGGGATATATCTAGTTTCATTTGGTCGCAGAACTGCTACGATAAGAAATGACTGGCGCGTTATTATTAAGTCGGCTATAAATGCGTGAGCGGTGCCTACGCTATATCCATCAACCACAAACCTTGAGAAGACAGTTTTATTGTGTACAAGAACAAAATATTCTTAAGAGACTTTCACTTTTTTATTCTGATCTCTGAATTAGGGTGTTGTCACTTCACGAGTTAAAGTGTGGAAACAGTGGTAGAGTGGCGAGAGCTACTTGCGTAGTTCACAACTAACTTAAAATCGATCGTGATTATGTTTTAGAACTTTCGACGTAGATCAATTCAGAAACAGGGCATCGATGAACTTAATTCTATTTTTTGCACTGAAACTCCACTAAGGACCAGTGTTTCTCGATGGTATGGTGAATTCAATGAGGGTCGTAGTTCAATCCAAGACGAATTTCATGAAGTTCCTTCAAAAACAGTTGCTGTTCCGGAAAATATTGATGCGTAAACTGATATTGCAAGATCGTCATGTGATGAGATTGAGGCAACTGAAGGCTTTAGTGGGACCATCATATACATTCAATATGTCATGAACATTTTATTGTAAACAAAATTGGTTCACGTTAGATCCCACACAATTAGCCAATCGCTCAAAAAAAGCTCGTGTCGATTGGTCGAGAGTAATGTTAAAAACACGATAGCGGCGCTTGGAGACATATCTATGACATCGTGACAGATGATGAATCATGAAGTTACGTGTATGAGCCCAAAAGTAAATATCAGTCGACTGTATGGCTGTTTCAAGACGAGCCAAACCCAACAAAAGTAGTTCGCGCACGAAGCGCTTCCAAGCAAATGGTTGCCAGTTTGTTTTTTTGGAAACACTTAACAAGTCGTAACCGTATCATCAGAACAATACCGAAAAATTAATTCTGAGTGATACACAATCATTTGTTTGCCAGTTGTCTTTCAGGAAATCAGGAAAACCAGCCGTCAAAGACGAAACACTCTTCACCACGACAATGCGAGCTCTCCAACGTTGACTGAAACCGCTGCATTTTTGAGTATTTGAAACATCGATTAGATGAGTCCTACCCCATCTAGTCCTGACTTGACACCGAAGGACTTCTTTTTATTCCCTTACGTAAAAATAGCTGAGAGGTCAACGTTTTTCAGCATTCGAAGAGACGATTGATGTGTTCAGAACGCCGGTTTTGGAGATAACTTAATCAGAGTGGCAAAAGTGCTTCGACAATTGGTTCAAGCGCATGCAAATGTATGTGTAGTTCTTAAAGGAGAATACTTTGAAAAAACAATGAAGCGATTTTCGATGATTAATATTTTCTATTTATTTCCTCATCCCTAAATATATACGGTAACCATCTTATATGTGCATATTTGAGTCTGACAACTTTTATTGAAGTAATTATAAGGATCCTTAAAAATGAACAGAATGTAATTAATTACCAACAAAAAAAAGAAGAAGAAAAATTCATAATTAAATAGTAAATATAAATCAGAAATTGTAAATCTCTTTAGTGTACAAAATGCACTTTAATTCTCTTTTGCTTGTCATTCAACAAGTCAACCGAAGCAAAATGGCCCAATTAAAGTGTAATTAAATATTGTACAAAAGTAAAAGTTCAATGGCAACTGACACGAAGGCGAGTTTGCGTGTCGACTAATCATGTGGTTATCACATGCAAGCGTATACATGTATCCAGCGAGAGTGTAAGTATTGCATAAAGAGATGCAATTGAAATGTAGTTCGTAAAATAAACAGTAAAGCGCAATGTTTAACTGGGCTTTATTGAATGCAGTGAATGGGCATATAGCCATGAACATGTTAACACGCTCCCTGGAAAGCTAATTGCTGTCAACTATAATGTTGCCATTTTATATTTAAATTTTCTATAATTTTCTCTTTTATTGGCGACTGATGTTTTTAGCAAGAGAATGCACTACGAAATGACAATTGTTCGAATATTTATCGACATTTTGCTAGTATAGAACTAGTACATTTATGCATGGTGAAATACCAGTTCGCAGTAAAAATTATTAACAGTTATAGCATTGAAGTTGTCTGCTACTTTTGTGTCTTAATGCCGAGAACTGGTATATATCTAGTTCATAGTCAACTAGTATATATATAGTTCTTACTGCACTAGTATATATTTAGTTCATAGTGAACTAGTAAAATTCTAGTTCTAGCTCTACTTCTTACTACTACTTTCTCATTTAAACATTTTTTCAGCGCTAGACCTATGGTAAATATACATATAGTGGCGGACAAAATTCTACATACACCCCCCTATTTTCGATGAACTGAAAGTCCAAAAGGTTTATTCGAAAATTTAACGAGACAATCATTTTCCCTTATCATAAAAAAAACCGGAAACAAAAATTTTTTTTTAACATAAAATAGTAAAGCTATGACAAAAGAAACGTAAATCAAAAATTGAAAAAAGTCTACATACAGTAAATGCATAACTTATCTTAGCGCAAGAACTTTGGTTAATATCGGGTATTATTATGATATTTTAGTATTTAGTTGGTCAACTGTTCGCGTCAGTAAGAGCTTGAAGCCATCGTGGCATCGAAGCTACTAAATGTGTCAATTGAGGGAGTAATACTGTCCCAAGCTTCAATTAGACGTTCTTTGAGTAGTGCTAAGCTGGAAATCAGATTTTTTTTCTAATTTTTCGTTCAAAGCTTCAGTCTGTGCCAAGCTCCTAACCGTCCACCGAGGGCTTCTGATTAGCTTCCAACAATGACTTATATTTAAAACGATCCATATTACCCTCAATAAAAACAAGCTTTCCAACTAGAGATGCCGCAACCGATTCCAAAAACATTACGTTGCCACCACCATGCTTCACTGTTGGTACTATATTTTTAGAGTTAAGTGAAGTGTTTTCTTTTGTTTGTCTGTAAACAATACTTTTTGCCAAAAATCCGTTCCCTTGTCTAAAATTTTCTCAAATTCAACAACGCACTCTAAGCGAAGTTGACGACTTTTTTTTTTTTTAGAAATAAGAGGGTTTTTACATGGTATTCTACTGTGGAAGCCGTTATCGTTCAGAGCTCTTCGAATTGTTCTTAAATGGGCACACTTTCTTGGTGAGTTTGCGATGTTTTCGATTAATTTCAGAATAAAGCTAATGTCTCTTCGAGCTAATTTCTTCGGGCGGCCAACACGCCACCATACGATCCCTTCTCTTTTCTGTGCTGAATAACCAAGTTTCTGACGTCAATGGAATTTCTTTTCGCGGAGCCGTTGTTGATGCTAATGCGTTTAAACCAGAATTAAATTTAATACTAGGAAATTTAGAAATATAATTTAAAAAAAAAGTAGTAAAAAACAACAACACAGCATATCGAAATAACTGCTAGTAAACCCGTGGTGTATGTAGACTTTTGTCAAGGGCATTTTTGCGTTTTTTCACCATAATTGTTTAATTTTAATTTAGAAAATGGATTTGCTTTAAAACTTAAAATTTTTCAGCAAAGTGATTGTACTTTCTACACAACGAATACAGGCGGTGTTTGTAGACTTTTATCCGCCACTGTATGTATGTATACTAGAGTGGTATTTCATTGTGAAACTGAAAAATAACATGCAACAGTTGCATTGGGCGTAAAGAAAACTATAAAACAGACTAATTGAATTTAATTGTTCCACTGTACACACGCTCATACGCACAAAGTAATTGTAAATGTATTCAAAATTATATTAAATTAGCAAATAATAGAGAGGAAATGAACAGTTGTGAGTGAATATATTCATACAAGTATGCATATACGAGTACATATGTGTACATATATGCATACTCAATAACCTTATAAATAATTATGCTACACTGATTACATTACATTTATGAATATATTGTTTTATGCCACATAATTAATTATAAATAATATTTTTTTTTTTAACAATTCAGTAAACACATTATTGGGAGTTTGGTGAGTGAAACAGATTGATTAATCAATTCAAATTCAACAATAAACAAATACAATTTTACTAAAACGAGTATTGAATTTCAATAATTTTTGTGGGGAGTGGGTGGATGTAAGAAACTAAATGTGTTCAAAATAGATTTTTGCTATTCTGCGTGTGATTATTTTTGTTGCTTGTATGCGTGTGAATGCGTTTTTATTCTTCTTGAAGTTGAAGGTCAAATTTCGATTTGCACGAAGCAAGGGCTCGATAAGGTGGCGAAGTAGAACTTTTTATAAATAAATTTCTTCAAAAATTAAACTGAATTTATTTGAGAGATTAAATGCCTGCTGCCTAATGACTCAAGTGATCGCAGGTAAATCTGGATCGAAGACTTTTCTGAAAAAAGTTAATGCGCTCCAGAAGGTTGGAATCTTTGAAGGCGTTTGCTCACTAAATCCAACTTTTATTTGAACATAATTCAGAGGTTCTAAGAGATTAGAGTGAGTTGTCAATAATTATGTAGAACAGTGACGATCCCCCTTCTTAAACTCCTCAAATAGTAATATAGTGGAATCTCAGGGGTAAAAAAGTTTTATGAGGTCTAAAGGTTTAGAGTGGCTCCGCGCTAATTGGTGGCTCGTCTTAAGCTCATTAGTGAAGTTTCAATCCTCTTCCGTTACTCCTTTACGAAAAGGTGACAATTGTACCGGAAGCGCCGATATGGACAAAGTCGGACTGTACTCCCATAACATTCCTTCCTATGTTGGAAAAACTTCGCAAACTATTTTGAATAGAACCCGTCTGTGCAAAGTGACCTAGTGAATTTGTCAGCTATAAACGCCTTTGGCCGTTTAATTAAGCTAGTGGACCGGCAGTATACTTCCTGAAAAAAAGTTGAAAAATTTGTATTGGGGAAAGCCCGTCTGAAGAAAAAATCGTTATCTGTTACTACCATGATTATTTGTGTTAGTTGTGACAAAAGTCACTGAAATGTATGCACCGTGAATGCTAACATCGTCCCAAAAACGCAGCGAATGGACGTTCTTTCAATAATTTCGAACCGGAAAATGTTAAGCAACCCACCCCATACACAAGATCTGGTGCTCAGGGACTTTAATTTTGATATTTTTCAAAAAGACGTTGGTTGGTCGGTTGGTTGGTTAGTTAAAGCAGGAGGTTAAGAACCTGACCGAGGGCTGCCGCATCTAAGTCATTGAGTAAGCTAGTTGTGCTGCTCTGCTTATTCCAACTATACGTTAGCAGACAGTTCACTCGATTTTATGAAATGTGTTATTTAGTTTCTTCGACTAATGCAAACTCATCTTCGTAAGGCTGGAGCTCAGAGCACCGTGGAAGACTTGACGTTTCAATTGGCAGAAGGCCGGTCGTTCGTAAATGCACTGCTCTAGCATTTTGCCCTCCTTGGTGCAGGCTTTACACTCTGCTATTCTCCTTACCTAGCTTGTGGAATGATATCTTAGATAAGAAATAATGCTAATTGCTCTTTTTGCTGAGTTTAGTGGTATGCCCCACGTTAGAATTGCTCTAGGATTTTAGGTGTTTCCCGAAGTTCCATTGTTTTAAACAACACTTGAAGCGAAGATAATTCTGGGGTGAATTATCACTTTAGTTATATAGATAAGCTCGAGACAGGACTCTTTGCAATAACACAAAAAGTGCACCACGTCTTCTATGAACGTAGCAAACTGATGTACGGTAGTCATTTGGGATCTGTTTCCAAAAAATAAACAAGTTAAGAGGGCGGAAAGGGAAAGAAGATTCTTAGCTTTTATTCCATAAATGACTCACGAATTTTCGATATCTTGAATAATTGATACTTTATAACTGCTTAAGCTATTCTGATCTATTCATTGACTTTGATGATTGCTGTGTGTGATGGAGATTCTACCGATTGTACCCGCTCCGGGGGTTAAATTTCGAAAAGAAGTTTTAGTTTGATTTTCAAAATAAGCTCGGAGGTTAGAATCGCTTTACGTGATAGTATATCGAACTTTAAAGAAAGAAACGGAAGCAGTTGGGCAAAATCTTAAATTGTTTATACTGGAATTCGATTATTTCACTTCATTTAAATGATTGCTTATCGAGATTAAGACCTTCAAAATTTTCAGTTTTTTTCTACATATTTATATGTGTACGCGTTTCGCTGGTGTATATGTATGTGCATATGTGCTTGGGTGTGTAAATGTATGTGTTCAATTAAATAAATTCAACTTCTCTTACCCCAGGGGCAATCATCATTTGCAATGGCCGCGGTCCGCCGCCGGATGGCACCAACGATGCACTGTCGCCCGCTTGCGATGAATTTGCCGCTGTATCATCCGCAACGGGCACAGCAATCGCAGTAGCTGCAGTCCCACTCACCGCAACAATATTCGCAGCAGCAACACCATTAGGCTGAGAGGCTGCGCTCGTTGACGTCGTTGTTGCTGGTGCTACTGCCACTACTTTGCTGTTGACACTGCTGAGAAGCGGTGCCACGGATGTTGTCAGCAATGTAGCACTATCAGCCGCTTCTTGTTGTGCTGTCAGCTGCTCGAGCTTCTCACGTTGTTCGCGCAACATTTGCTGTTGCAGTTGACGTTGTTGTTGTTCACGCTTATAACTCTCCATGGCCGTCATGGATGTTAGGTGGGCATTCGGAGTATCGACATAACTATATGGAGGAACTGATTCCTGGTCAGGTACAGATGGACGAAACTACGTAAGTTGCGTAGCCGGTTTGTCGAAAGTAAACGAAAACGTTATTAGTTTGAGTTTAAAGCGGATAAGATACATATATATATATATACATATAAAACGATTTCATTTATTTTATTTATTTTTCATGGCAGTAGATGAATCAACAATAACACACATTCAGTACTAGTCTATTTATTCAGTATTTATGCTATTATTTCTTGGAAGGAAATGTTAGTCCATGTAAAAGATATGCAGAAAGTTAGTGGAAAGAATACAAAAAACACACAGAATTTACTCACAACAATGCAGCAGCGCATACATATACATACACATACATACATACACACGTAGACTGTATGTGTGGTATGTATGCGAATATATATGTATGTATGTTTTCAATTACCCAGTGGCGCCTACAGACCTGTTCGATTAAGCATTACAGTGGACTGCACTGTAATGTTAATAACATTGTATCCGTGAACAGAGTATGTTAATGCCAATGCAAATGGTTAACAGGCTCTGTTCAAGGCAAAAGAACAGTATATAACATACATATAATATTGGCGTATAGTGAAATAGTGTTTAGGGGACGTCTATTTGGGCAATATAATATAGAGTTGCCATGCTTTTTTTTTTACTAAAAATTCTTAGTTATGCATGTAGTTCGGAAACAATATTAGGGAGATAAAAATTCTCTTGAAATTAAAATAATAAATATATTTCTTTCTGATTTATGCTGCTTACATAAAATTTCATTTATTCAAAAAAAAAAAAAAAAAAAAAATTCTAAGTTAATTTAAAAACTTTTTTCCTAAAAAAAAATTCCAAAATACATTTATATGACGTAATAGAAATTATTTTCCCTTTAAAAACAGCTTTTAGAATTAAAGAAATTTCAATGGAGAAAACATTGGCCAAAAAATAATATCTTTACTCAACGAGTATGAATAAATAAAAAAAAAATAAATAAAAAAATTAAACACATTTTGCAAAAAAATCTAATTAGGCAAATAATATGCTTAAATTCAATAAAACAAAAATAAAATTACCTCTCTTTTTCACAAATTATATAATTTTAAAATTTTTAATATATTTTTTTCAAAAATCTAATGTATTCTAAAAAATTGTGCAAAATTTTGAAAGCTTTTCGGTACTATAAAACGTTAATCAGTTGTTAGTTATAAATTTTGGTAAATTTTTTTATAATTTCAATACGCCTTTAGGGAGTTAAAAAGTCAAAGAATTTCTTTTTGGACCACTCTGTTAGCATAAAACGAAGGAAATTAATTTTTGAGCTGTAATATATATACATTGTTGGGCAGGGTTGCCAACTTTTTCAAAACAAAATTTCCATGATTTTTATTTTAAACAGTGACAACACTTTATTTCTGCCAATTTTTTGGCAGAGTTACCATCAGTTCGACGCCTAATTTATATGATGACAGAAACAGGGTAGAACGCAGTACTTTTGCCCGAACTCTAAACCTATGCTCGACTAAGCAGATCCGTCATAGCTTTTACCGCATGGCATAGAGCGATAGAGGTCTAACTGACCTATTGCACCAGATTCTTTATCAATTAACTCGGAGTGACCTTTTGCTATTAATGGTTTTACTTTCGGTCGAGAAAACGACCAGCGTATATTGAATACATTCGTTATAATACTCGTCTTGTCGAGAAATTCGACGCTACGAATAACTTCTTGCGGTCACTCGGGAGTCGTGAAGCATTTCAGGAGGTCTAAATTGCCTTCCACCGCGATTGGCAATAAAGCCGGGTCTAAAAAAGAGACATGTTCTACATCCGCGAGATTCACTCTAAAAAAATTAGAACTCAATTTCTCCCAGCCTAAGCGACCGAAATACGTTCTATTCGAATCAGCATCTAAAAACGGGCGCTTGTTGTGACCGTCCGCCACTAAGACAAAACCTAAGCTGTTGTAAACTAGCACTTATTAGCGTCAGCTGGGAGTTTGGAGGATCATTAACTACTACTACACCGCCTGACTTGTTGTTCTAGTGGCGTACTTACTCTTTCTTATTATATTTTCCTTTTTTTAGGTTAAAGTGTTTGAATTGAGTTGCCAATTGTTTCAAAAATTATTATAAATTAATTCTCAAGTTTAAACTAAAAACAATTTTTGCGATTTTTTTCGAAATAGGTTACCATTTGGTAAAAATATTAAAGTGAAAATAAAGTATAATTAAAATTTCCAAAAATTTCCCAAAAATTCTTCATTCAAGAATTTTTTAAATTTTTATTTTAAAATTCACACATTTTTCATGCTTTTTCTGAACAAACCAGGCCAGTATTATATGTATGCACGGGTGCTCCTCAAAAGAAAAAGCCACCACTGGGTAATTGATAGCCGCGCGCTTAGTTCAAAATAACTTACGTGATGCGTCATATTCGAATTCCTCAAATTGGCCATATGATCATAGTTCCGGTAACAGCCGGCGCCGGTGGTGGCCGGATTGCGACCGCCGCCACTTGTCGACTCGCCATCTTCAGTGCTATTCCCATCGGTCTGCGATAGATTGTGCCCTGTGAAGGACCGTTGTAGCGCGTGGGTTAAACGATGCCAATTTTTTATTGATCTATTGCGACTTTCACGCTTTTCTAATTTTTTTTTTAATTTTTTTTTTTTTTTGTTAAATATATATGTATGTATTTTTCAAATTAAATGAAATGTCGTATATGATTGTTTGTGCATACGTGGCATGTGAGTGGTTGGTGGATGCATAAGTGTGTGCGTGTGCGTGCGTGCAAAATAGTTGTTGCATGCATTTTTCGTGCATTTCATACGTTCATAGCGGCGTTTTAAAGCATTTATTGTTGTTATTTTTATTTTTATTGCATTTTTTTGTTTTTGTTTTGTTTTTGTGCGCAAGGGTGATAATGTTGTTTTTGGTGTTTATATATTTATATATTTTTTTTTGATGGCGACGATTGCGATTATTTTTTTTGTTTTGTTTTGTTTTGCATTGTTTTCGAGTGTAGTTGAGTCAAGCGCGTGCGATTTTGAATGCCATGATTGGTTTTGAATTTGATGATTTTTTTTTATTGATTTGATGATGATGTCGATGATGATTGAATGCAGATTCGTTCATGGTTTACGGGTTTTTGTAAACAAAATAATTTTATTGTTGTCGATTGCAATACGCAATCAGCCATGAATGCCATTTAATTAATTCCAGTTAGAATTTTTTCAATTCCAATATTTTTTTTTTGATTTATTTTTGCATTTGTTTCACCGTTTTGCAATAGTGTAGACATTTTTTTTTGTAATAAGCAATTTTTTCGTGTTTTGCACATTCATAGTTTCAAAATAATTTTTTTTCGCCATATTTTTCGTTTTAGTTGAGCGGAAACGAGAAGAAAGTATTTGAAAGAAAAAAATTTACTAATTAATTTTATGTTTTTTTTTGGTTAGAGCGCTTGAAAGTCTCTTATGCTGTTTAGAGAGAGACAAAGGTGCAACAACTTACATACAACAACATTGAGCGTTGATATTGACGACAAAAAATACTACATATTATTTATGTTTATATGTTAGTATGTATATAGTAAGTTTTTAGCTTTTATAGTACAACGATAGTTATTGGAGATAGACACATATATATTTAAATACATATTTACTATTTGCGTATTTTATGTAAAACTTTATATATGTATTTGTAAATGACTTTATAATTTAATTCAAACATTTATTAATACTAACATAGTGACAAGAGTTGAATTGCTAACCACACTTTTTGAGTGTTAGTGTTTATGAAAAAATTCTTCAAAAATCGGTAAAATGTATTTATTATTTGTAATGTGAAACACGTAAGGGCTTAGCAAATTAATTAATAATTTTAAACAGTATTTATGAAATTCATTGTAAAGGGTTTTCCAATAGGGATGATATGATTTCTAAGTGTCGTTTTGACCATTTTCATGATCATGCCATATTACACGATTTGTCGTTTTTTTTTGCATTGTATTCAGTAATGTTAACAATATCATCATGGCAAGATATAACGTCGGTATGCAGCTCTTACGAGAACCAAAAACTCCATATAAAAGTTCAAAAAAACGATGCGCGAAATTTTTTTTTACGAAGCAGTACGCACCTCGAACGAAAAAACTCCATTTTCTACTGCCTATTTCTAAAGTTTTTAAACAAATCCGAATGCACGGCAACACAGGTTTCCGAGCGAAATAAATAGTCTCATATATATTTCGCGAGAAACAAGAGGAAGACTAATTTTCAAACGTATTGGAGCAAGCTTCTAAAGCAATTTATGTAATGTTTTTAGCTTTTTCATCAATTTCTACACCTTTTATTTATTTTTAGCCATAAAAAAGGTAAGAATACATAATCAGCCACAAATATTTACCGCGCTCTACTCATGTTTTTCGTTTTGTTTATTTACGTTTGCATATTTTCTTCCTGTGTAAAGAGCTGTTCACAATAGAAAATCATCTGTCGAATTTCCGTGCCTACTACATTTTTCAATCCACGAAATATATGAGTTTTTTTTTGCGCAAGAGGTGCATACCGACCTAGATGCAAGAACAACGTTTACAAATTATTCAGTATTATTATCAAAATAATCGTTCTGCAATTGCCGCACTTTTCGTGCGCTTTTGCCATTTTATGGTCGTAATCATCTTCCACCTGTGCTCGCTATGCGTCGAATTGTTGAAAATTTCGAGCGTACATTTTCTTTACATAATGTTCAAGTGCCAATAAGACAAAGAACCGATCGAAGTAATGAAAATATTGCTGGTTGTTCAGGCAAGTGTTGCTGAAGACCGCAATTTGTCGATTCCAAAACGTTCTTAAGAATTGGGACTGTCTCAAACCACAACCTGGCGGATTTTTAGAAAAGATGTTGTGCTTGCATCCGCATAAAATTGTTCTCACTCAAGAAATGAAGCCATCGAACCACCATAAATGTCGTGAATTTGCTGATTTTTCCTTGGAATAACTTGAAAACGATAACGATTTTTTTTAAGAAAATCAACTTCTCCGATGAGGCTTACTTTCATCTGAGTGAGGCGGCAAATAAACAAAACTGTCGATTCTGGTGCAAAGAAAATCCACAAAGTATTCATGAACAACCATTACATTCACTCAAATTGACAGTTTGGTGTGGTTTTTGATCTTGTGGAATCATCGATCCGTACTTCTTTTGAAATGAAGCTGGTAGCACCGTTACTATCAATGAAGAGCGGTATACAATTAGCGTTTTTTTTTTTAAAGAAATCATATCACCCTTATTGGAAAACCCTATACAATAACATAGTTGAATTTAAGATTTTGTAGTTACAGTTTTAATTAACACATATACAGTAGACCTATTTATCGCATTTACTAGCTTAGATTATTAAAAAAGGGTAGTGAAAATTTTCTTTAGTCCATTGCATACATAGGTGAGTTTACAAAAAAAAAATTGTGAATATTATAACTTGTACGCTACCAATATTACCTCGAAAAATTACTCACTACATATTTTGCATTAATTTTGATAATGATTTCTTATTTATGTGCTAACAGTTGTCATGCTTAAATATTTTTTTCTATGTTAATATTACGGTTTCATCTAAACTTTGTTTGCTAACTTACATTGGGTTGTCGTTTACATATTGCTTTTATTTCAGTTTTTGAATAATTTTATCTATATTTTTTCACTAATGTTTAACTGATTTTTTTGCATTATAGATAATAATAATATTATAAATAATGAATGTGAAAGCCAAAATTCGAATACATACATATATATCCTTTGAATAAGACTGGCTAATATTTAGAGTTTTAATACTTTCACTCAACCTGTAGATTTTAATTCATACGCGATTCAAAATTGAAAGTCAAATGAAATATTTTTACACTTTCCGTATTGTGTTATTCGCAAAAATGTTTCACTTCATACATAAGCTTTCAAAATGTGCTCCAAAATGTCTCAATTGAACTCAATGTGATGGCAACCATAAGCCATTGTTGTACATATTACAGCTGTCAAAAAGCAATTGATCGGCCATCATTAGAAAATAAAGCACAGTCATGTTCACTTTATATGCACAAATGCTGTTATTGTAATTATTCCCTAAATTTTTATGGGTGCATCTGAGAAACACCAAATGTCCCTGTGTAGACAAATTTTTTTTTAGACATAAGAAAAAATATAGTGTTATAATTTTTTAAATTAACTTAAAGTCGGAGCCATCTTTTCAAAACTGGCCGACTTAATTTGTGCACCCAATATTATATACAAAATGAGTAATTAAACTTGGCAGTCGAAGATGAAGATGAGGAATTGAAGTCTTTACTGGATCAAGATCCGTGCCAAGCGCAAACTAAACTCGTTAGCGACGACAACTAATGAATTTGAGTCGTGCCAGAAACGACTGAAAGGTATGACAAGCTGATTTTGCTACATGACAACACTTGGACCAACGTGGCTGTAACTGTCAAAACTGCCTTTAAACGCTGAAATTGAGATCTTACCTCATCCGTCATATTCTCCCGACTTGGCTCGTTTTGAAATAACAATTAAAGCGAACATAACTTTCGATTTAGAAACAAAGATTTTTGTTTTTTCACTGATTTTAAATTGTTTCAGCTCAATATATAAATAAATAAATATATATATATATATACATAGATATATATATATATATATATATATATATATATATATATATATATATATATATATATATATGTATGTATGTATGTCAACTCCCATTTCAATGATGAGAGAATGTTCGAAGCTATTACATCAAAAAAAGGTATTTTAACTTTATCGGGAATATTCAAAATCATTATTAGAGATATATATGTACATATGTATATATTTCCATCACGAAAGAACATAAAATGTTGTAAGGGAAGGCATTGTTGAAAAAATAAAGAGAGACTCCCGAGAATTTCTATAATCTCTGCGTACGAAAGCGCGACTTAAATCGGAATAAAGAGAATCGAAATATCTAACAAACACAGATGTTAGTCGAAGACTGGTATTTATTATAATAAAAATCTAAATATTGCTTTTTAAAATGGTATATATTTCTAGAAAATAATAATAGTATATTCTACACAAAATTTGCTCCCTTGTGCTTGAAATGTTTATGAACAACTACAAAAATCGCTTAGAATGTCGAAAAAAGACAGTATTAGTTTTTGGATTGTCTATTATTCGGCAGTTCCAACAACCACACAGTGGCTTTCAAACTTTGAAAGGTTTTGGCTGCAACAACAGCTATTGCCGTCTCACTTATTCCACCGTCTCCTTACCACAGGCTTTAAATGCCAGAAAGGGATTTCGTTCAATTGCGAAATTTTTGAGCAACTGAAGAACATCACTTCTAAAAAAGCAGCCAACCTTTGACTACTCCTTACTGAATACAATTTCCTTATATCAACATTTGAAAGCCTCTTTTGACTGAAGTGCTAAAACTTCAATCACGCTGAATTGATATCACTTTAACAAATCGGTAAAACAAAGGAATATTTTGACTCTTCTGATCAAAATACTCGTCTACTGGCAATATTTAAATATTTTACTTTTTAAATTAATCTTTATTAAAGCTCTTCATGGTAATTTGCGAACCGACAAACGTACATCAATACGAAGAAAATATAATTTAATGATTACCATTTGTATCGAGAGCATATATTTTGCATTGGTTCTTATATAATAACGGTGTTATTATTATTACTTTACCGTAAAAGTAAAAAATGCTTAGAGATGACCTGTACCAAAGAATTAAATACCAAATGTTTTCGTTTTATATCAAAGAAAATTGCACCAAATATACCTTTACAGCTATTTAAAATTTTTTATTTTAGTTAGTATTATGGAATTCAAAATTCTTTACTTTCTCAACATCTTTAACATAACATAATATTAATGAAAATTAAATATATTTTTATTCTTTTCAAAATATAAACTCTCAATATACTTTCCTAACTAAATTACTAAAAAATTAATGAGTATTAATGGTTAATGAAGAGGTTTAAATAGTATAAATTTGTTGATTTACAGCTGCGATAAATTTATGTTTTATCATAAATATTTTAAGTTAAATTAAATATTTTTCATTAGCTAAATAATTATCGCACATTCTTATAATTAAATAAAAAAATTTATTCAAAATATTTGAAAGCTTATAAATGACAAGACATGTATAATATTAGATCATGATTTATAGCGTTTAGTTATCGATAAAAAAGTACGTTTAAATAGGACACAACAAACACATTAAATATATTAAAGACTCGCAAAAATTATTGACAGAAAGACATATTGTAATTATGTTAAAAAATGATCTAAATTTTACATGAATTAAAAATATAAGTTTAAGAAAATATATAAGTATGTAACTTATGCTCAAAACAGACGGGGACTACATATAAAAGCTTTAAACATAAGTTACAAATATTTCTACATATAATTAGTATAACGCTAATTAAAATTACCGTTATATTTGCAAAAGCAGCAATAAGTTTCACAATAACAAAACGTCAGATTAGTACGTACATTTACCAAAACTTCATTAAATTATAAATATTTATTTTATGCACACATACACATTATACATCATTAGCTTGTATTACAATTAAAAATTACATATGTAAGTTAGAGGCAAGTATTTACGTACATAAATTATATATGTCAAGACAATTAAGAGTACAAATTACAAATACATTTACAGTTTATATTGAAATTAAGTCGTAGGTTTTAAATATAAAATAAAAGAATGCATCAATATTAATAAAGAGAAGAAAATAGTTGATTTAAAAGAACTCAGTTGGTTGCGCATGCGTTTTAAAATTTAATAAATTCGCATAAAATTGCATAATTTGCTGCATAGATACTCGTTTTAAGAACTCATATATAATTTTGGTATTAAAAAATAATAATAATATTGATTTAGTAAAGAAAAATTAAATAATTTAAAATAAAATAAAAATAACATAATCGTAATAAAATACAGCAAAAAAAAAATAAACCAAAGAAAGCCAAATAAAATAAAATTAAAAAAAATGAAATGAAATCTAATAAAATAAAACACAATCAAATAAAATAATATAAAAAAAAATGAATATTATAAAATGAAATATAATAAAATCAAACACAATCAAATAAAATAATATATAAAAAGAAATAATTAAAATATGAAAAAAAAAATAAAAATTATAAAATACAATAACAAGCATAATACGAAATAATATAAAATAAAAATGTAGACAAAATAAAATTAAATAGAACGAAACAATACAAAATCAATGAACAAATATATAAATTAAATTAATATTAATTAATAAATTAATCAAATTAAAATAAACAAAAGGAAACAAAATGTCATAACTAAAAAATCAAAAAAAAATTATAATTATAATACAGAAAAAAAATTATATAAAAAAAAATAAAAAAAATAAAAATAAAATAAATTAAAATGAAATAAAAAAATTAAACAAAATGAAATAACATAAAATAGAAAAAAATTAAATAAAACAAAGCAAAAAAAAAATTATATAAAACAAAATAAAATAAGATAAAATAAAAAAATAAAAAAATGAAATAAAATAAAATAAAAATGAAATAATTTTTTTTTAAAGTTAATAGTAAGAACAAAAAAACATAAAAAAATATAAAAAAATAAGTAAAGAAAAAAAAAATAACATAAAAAATAAAAATAAAATAAAATAAAATAAAGTAAATTAAAAAAAAAAGAAAAAAAAGTTAAAATAAAATGAAAAAATAAAAATAAAATAAAATAAAATGATATAGTATAAAAAAAAAAATAAAAAAATTAAAAAAAAAAAAAAAATAAATAAAACAAAATAAAGAAAAATATAATAATATAAAAAAAAATGAATTAAAATTAAATTAAAAAAAAATATTAAATAAAATAAAAAAATAAAATAATATAAAATAACATAAAACAAAAAAAATAAAATGAAAAAATAAAATAAAACTAAATAATATAAAATAAAATAAAATTAAGCGATATAAAATGAAAAAAATAAATAAATAAAATAAAATAAATAAAGTAAAATAAAATAATTATGAAAATTATAAGCAGAAAAAAAAGAAAATAAAAAAATGAGGAAAAATAAAACAAAATAGAAAAAAAAATTAAATAAAATAAAATGAAAAAAATTAATGAAAAAAAAAAAATAAATGAAAAAATGAAATGAAACGAATTAAAATAAAAAAATAAAATAAATTAAACAAAAACCCAATCATAAAAAACGATATAAAATAATATAATTCCAAATAATTAAAATAGAAAAAGAAAAAAAAAATAAAATTAAAAAACAAACAAAAAAAAAAAAAAAAAAAAAAAGATAAAAATACAAAGAAAAAATGATACGCAATAAAAAGAAAAAATAATTAAATAAAAGAATATAAATAATATATAAGTTAAAATAAAAAATAAAATTAGAAGGATATTAATATAAAGCAAAATAAAATACAGATAAAAGTGAAAAAAATACAATAAAAAGGCAATAAGTTTCACAGTAAATACACAACAAAAAAAGCTTAAAATAAAAATAAAATAAAACAAAGCAATATAAAATAAATTAATGTATAATAAAATATAGCAAAATAAAATAAAATTAAGTGAAATAAATAAAATAATATAATAACAAAAATAAAATGAAATGAAATAAGATAAAATGAAATAAAATAAAATAAAATGAAATGAAAAGATAAAATAAAATAAAAATATAACACTATGAGGCCAAGAATCGAGTTCAGCTTAATTTAAGGCGAAAGACAAACCAATTCCCTTTGTTGGCTTCTAAAATTTAATTAATTGATTTAAAACACTTAGAAGGATTAAAATCTAGTCTTTCAATTTCTCAGTTTTCGATTCTCATAATGCTAATTAACGACTTTGTGTGTTTTCCACAATTCAGCCCTAAGATTAACGTAAGTTTAATCATAAATAAAAAAAAGTTCCGAATTTTAATTTTTAATTTAAAAATAGTTTCTTAAAATAAATAAATTTCGTTCCTAATAAGAGTTCCTTCACGATTTACTTACTACAGAAGTTCCTTGATGATAGAAATTTTGCAAATATGTAACATAACTAAATATTTTATAAATAAAATATATTATTGCATATAAAAATTAGTAATAAAAATAACTTTTTTTTTAAATAACTAATATATATACCAAGTTTGCCTTTTTTCATTGGTTCCTTTAAAACGACTAAGAAAACAACTATTCTTTCAATTTTGTTTTAAACAAATCCAATATATATTTCATGTTTTTCTTCTTGGAGGAATTTAGCACACTACAACGCTTACATATATACATATAATTTTACACTGAATACTCTTACGTGCTAAACATTTATTGTAATTTCGTTCATCTTTTTTGTTTTGTTGTTTTTTTGTTTTTGCATACCAAATTGTTCTGTAGTAAATTTTGCATCAATCTAGCGAATTTTATAAAAATCATTTTTTTCTTCTTATATTCTACAATGATTTATAACAACAACATACGTTCAGTGTTTTTTTGTTGTTTATACACGCACATACATATTAGAATTACATAAATTTTTTTTTTACTCATTTTTTACTCATTGTATATGTGTATAATTTTTAATAACAATTTTTTGTTTGCATTACTTAATTGGTGTATATTATACATATATATATATACATATATATAATATTTCACACAAATTACATAACTACATACATAAATAGGTAATATGTGCAAACTATGTATGCACTTACGACATCTAATTTCGCTATATCGTAAGATAACTGTTTTCTATATATCTAATGCGTTTCGAGTTCGTTTTTATATAATTTTTTTTGAAATATTTTTAAACGATTTTTGTTAATTTTTTTTTGTCATAATCGCAGTGTTTTTGTTGTTTACTGATTATCGCTTTCAGCTTTTAGCTACTTTTTTTAGTATTACAAAAAAATTGCATTAGCTAAAATCATATATATATATATATGTATATGTAATATCATTAAATAAGGCATTATATTGTGTATATGTATATTTTTCATAAATATTGCATTAATAAATTCTCATTTTGAGACAAACATATTTTGCAAATATTTTTTTAAATGCTTTAAGCTAAACTAATTTCAGGTTTGCCTGTTTAACAATAATTTTATATAATTTTAATAATACTAAATTAATTTTATTAAGCTACCGATTGTAAATCACGCAAAAAAACTGGTTTTGATTGTAATTTCAAGCATTTGGAATTAAATAGGCACCATGGATGAGGGAAATAAAAACTGACGCAATCACAGCAGATACGTTTTTGAATCAAGAATTTTGAAAAATTCGATTTCTCAAGTTCTACTGAATCGATTTACTTGAAATTTTGGGAGAGTCATCATTAAAGACTTCCCTATGTCTGGAGCTACGCTCATCTTTATTTTAATATTTTAAAAAATTTCGAATAGTAAAAAAAAAGGTTAAATAATTTTTTTTCAAACAGTCGCCATTTTGTGAATGTTCTTTTCGACTGGTTCCGTGGTTGCAGACATTGCGACATTCCTCTAGATTAATATTCTTTTTTTTTCGGTTTTCTGCAAGGGCTGAAATCGTGGGTATGGTCACATACAAATTTTTCACGACCCCGCACTTCATCAGATGTTAATTTGTGGAATGAAATTTTTTCTTTTTTTCTCTCTTTTCTTTTTTAATTTCTTTTTGTATTATTTTCATGTTAATAACATTGTAACACAAAATGAGGGTTCATCTCTCCGTAATTGATGAAACTAATTGGAGATGAAACTTTATCCCTCCCATATCAAAACCTCATACTGGGTTCATTTTTATTTTTATTTAAAGTTGGCAACCCTGTGTATGAGAAAAGTTGATTAAAACTTGATCAAATGAAGCAATTTTAGATGGTTTTGTTTGTATATCGCTTTTTTTTGGATCGAGAAACTCATTTTTGACATTAACTTTTACCTAAATCTTACGATAGGTGGCGCTGTCATACAAATTTTTCTTATTTTTTGATAGTTTTTCATGCAAAAATAGTATTAATATATGCAGTTTTTTTTACCAATCACAATTTTTGTGAGTTTCGTGTCAGCTCTCTTGCAATACCACAGCAAAATAAATTCTGAAGATTGTGGTAGCGTAAAGCGTCTTATAAAATAAATTTAAAATGAATAAATGTTTGCGAAAGTTAGCGCTTTATTGCTATATGTTTGCGGTTAATTCAGCATAGCAACCAATCTGATTGGTATAAGTGTTAGTGCGAAAGAGTGGTATGAACATTATTTTGGGATGCCGGTTGTTCAAGACGTAAATTGGGCTCCCAAAGATATATGTAGAACCTGCTACGACGACTTACGTCTCTGGGTTAAAAGAATAAAAAATCGCCGAAGTTTGGTGCTCCGATGATTTGGACTGATCCAGGTAAGCTTATTTTATTTAATGTGTTGAATCTATGTACTCATTCAGAATGGTTGTGCATTCAGATGAGCATAGTGAAGCGAGTTGTTATGTGTGTTTGAATGATGTAAATGGAAAAACTAAAAGATTGCGAAGATCAATGAAATATATTGGAACAGATTATGTAAGCCTGCCATTTTCAAATCGCTCTCTGTCTTTTATATGTTTGTGGAATACACGTTATAAAGGGAACCAATACCAAAAACATGACTGGGAGAACAGAGAAGATTTAGTTGTTGGATCATATAATGTAATACATACGTCCCTTGTCCCAATTGAAAAAGTGTTGCTACTACCTACCACTACATATCAAAAAAAGGGTTTTTAAAAAATTTTGTAAAAGCACTTCCTGCAGATAGACCAGCTTTTATTACACTAAGGTCAATATTTCCACGACTTAGTGCAAGCAAAGTAAAAGAAGGTATTTTATATTTACATATAAAATAAGATCTTTTAAGATTTATGTAATTGCTATATCATTTTACAGGTATGTTTAATGGTCCAGACATAAGAAAATTGATAAAAAATAGTAAGTTTGATAACTCTTTAAATTAAAATGAGCTAAATTCCTGGAATGCCATAAAAGACGTAATAGCTAATGTTCTCGGTAAACAGCGTGCCACGAACATCAGAGAAAAAGTAGATAATCTCATGAATATGTTTGAGAAGCTCGGTGTACATATGAGTTTGAAGGTACATTTTCTCCATCACCATATAGATTGGTTTGAACACCAAACCGCAACGGAATCGGATGAACAAGGCGAACATTTTCACCAGGTCGCTTTAACAATGGTGAAACGGTATAGGGGGGAAAAAACTACTGTTAGCAGATCTATGCTGGTGGCTAACGAGAAACGAAGAAGACAATACCGACGAGGAAGAGGAGGAAGTAAACTTACCGCCTTCAAAAAGATTCAAGTTTTAGTTTTTAAGAACGGTTATTTTTGTAAGCTTTTTATGGCATATTTTTCCAAAATGTCAGAAAATAATTTAATTCTTAACAGAAATATTACTTTGTACGTATACTTAATTTTTTATTTCAAACCTTTCACTCCTACATATGTGTATATGTATATTATTTATCATCTTTTTTGTGTGCCAAATATAGTGTAATGTTCCTTTCTATATGTATCATATACGATCATTTCTACAATAAAACTAAAAATATTATTTTTCATGAAAAATAAGACAAATGGTATGACAGCGCCACCTATCATAAGATTTAGGTAAAAGTTAAAGTCAAAAATGAGTTCCTCGATCCAAAAAAAAGCGATATACAAAAAAACCCATCTAAAATTGCTTCATTTGATCAACTTTTAATCAACTTTTCTCATACACAGGGTTGCCAAATTTAAATAAAAATAAAAATTGAGTGTTGCCAACCTAAGTCCAAATGAAGGACAATGAATATTTTCAGATAGCTGTAGATTGAAAATTTTATGTAATAGAAGTAAAAAATATAGCACAATTAAAAACAACACTTAGAAAATTTCTTTTACAACTAAATTTTCTACCGAATCCGTGAAAAAAACTTAAATGACACTTAGCAGTGTTTGATATAGTGATTTCAAATGATAACCAATAATTACTAAATAAAATATAAAATTATATAAAGAATTACTAAAAAAATGCGAAACAATTATTTTTCACTAAGTAAAACCCTATAAATGGTTGTATTGTTTAACAGTGTATTAAAAAAAGCATTTCTCAGAACTTTTATCAAAACGTGAGTACACAATTTTCAAGTGCTGCATCTGCTGAATTTTCACCTATTTTTCTTATTAAATTAGTTAAAAATAAATATATTTTAATAGCAAAAAATAAAACCTACGCAAAAAGAAAATGCCAAAGAAAGTATAATAACTATTAAATTCCAGTTTAACTAAATAAAATCTGCATGAAGACATGTGCGTAGATACATACGAGTATAGACTACTTGTAATGCTTGTATAATCTAGTGTACGTTAGTTGTAAGAATAACTCAGCTAAGTAAGATTTGAACGCATTTATTATAAAAGCATTATCCCTAAACGCGAGTTAATTATGTGCTTATGTATGTATATATGTTTATTTTTGTGTTTTTCGTCATGTATGTATGGTGTAGTTTTATGTGAGTGCAAGGAGTAGTGTTCTTTCATGGAACATGTTCGTGTTTATGTTATCGTGTTTTTGTTGTTGTGACATAAACCGATTATTTTCTGCTATATAAATCTAGGACTCATTCACAAACTTATTGATCACAACAGAGTTTTTTGATATTTTAGAGTAATAATATACTTAATTTTCCTTTTTCCAATTCGTCTTTTATTGCATCATAGTGGTGGTTGCAGCGCAAAAGTGTTTTTTTTAACATTTCTATTTTATTTTTACTCTTTTATATTTACCTTTATGTTTATGTTTAATTTTGTTTTCATTACTTTTTTCCATGCATTACTTTTGAGTTTTATTTTTATCTTTATTTATATATTTTATTTTTATTTTTGATCTTACTTTTGTTCTTTTAGTAATCTTTTAATTTTATTTGTTTTTTATAATTTTATATACATTTTTATTTTCAGTATTATTTTCAAAGTTTTCAAATTACAGCTTTTATTTAATTTAGGTTTTTAGCTTTGTTTTTATTCATCTTAAAAATTTTTAATTTTATTCTTATTTCTAATTTTATTCCTATTTATATTTTTAATAGTGCTTTATATTTATTTTTTGCTGTTTCTTTAATACGATTTTGATTTTCTTATTTTGGTTTTTACTTTAAATTTTTTTTAAATTTGTTTATTTTATTTTATTTATTTTTAATTAATTTATTTTTATATTTATTTAATTTTTTTATTTTTTAGTTAATATTTTTTAATTTCTATTCTAGTTTCAATTGTATTTCTATTTTTATTTGCATTTATAGTTTATATTAATTTTTTTTATTTTTCAATTCTATTTAAATTTTTTCATTTGTTGTCTTATATGCCTTTTTAAATTATTTTTTTATTCTTGTTTTTATTTTTTATTTGAATTTTATTTTTATATTTATTAATATTTTGTTTTAACTTTTATTTTTTATGCTTTTATGTTTATTTTTATTTTCAGTTTTGTGTTTGGTTTTACTTTTGTTTTTATTTTTAATTTATGTTTAATTTTAATATTTACCTACATATATTTCTTTTTTTATTTAAATTTAAATTTGTTATATTCCTTTTTTTACCTATCTTTAAAAAATTATTATTTTTAATTTCTACATATTTTATTTTTAATATTGTTCTTTTTCTATTTTAATTTTAATTTTTTATTTATTGAATTTAATTTTGTATTCATATTAATATTGATATTATTACTTTTAATTATTTTTATTTCCAATTTTTAAAATATTTTTAACTTAAATTTTATTTTTTTTGTGTTTTTATTAAATTATTTTTATTCTAATTCCGTTTTATAATTTTTTAATGCTATTTTCATTATTATTATTATTTTTTTGATTTATTTATTTATGAATTAATTTTGTTTTTGTTGATATATTTATTTTAAGTTTAATATTTATTTGTACTGATAATGTTATGAACTGTTTTTAATTTCATTTTAGTTTTAAGTTTGCTTATTTGATTTTAGTTTTAAGTTTGCTTATTTTTAATTTTATTTTCATTTTTATTTTTATATTATTTTTCTTTTATTTTTATTTTGACTTTTATATATATTTATAACTGTTATAAACTAAATTTTTTCGTTAATTGAAATTTATTATGAAAAATTATTTTTAAAGTAAATTGCATATTTAAGGATTTTTACAATTCATATGAGGATGGAATTTGCGTCTATTTCCGAAGTTTTAGGTTAGAAAGAATATTGGAAAAGTTTCCAAGATTCCTCAACGATAAATAAACCATCTCTAATGGTAGGAAAGTACGAATTTCGACATTGAGATGATTTCGATATAATTCAAAAAATATTGGTGATGGTGAGTAACGAGGAAAAGGGAAGAAAGGAGCACATTATTATCAAATTTCGGATTTTTAGCCAATAAAAATAAAGTTTTGATTAAACTTTTTAGGTTATGAAGCTTTCCACTATCAATTGAAATATATTTTGAGGTTAGATTAACTATTTGCGCTGCGCCTTTTCTTACATTTTCTTACAACCTATACTACATATGTATTGTATTTACTAAGTATTTTTGTATGTACTCGTATGCATGAATGTATAAACGGTTTTATGTATAACTAACATTCGCTTTTCACTAAAAAAAACGACTACTTATATATGTGTATATTTATGTATATAGTATGCTTGTAAATCTTCACAATTGTATGCAAAATTTTAATATTACTACATATACACATACTTATGTTTGAACTACAATACATAATTGTTTTCTTGTTTTTTTTTTTTTTTAATTAAGTGTTATATATTTGTAGCCTAATTTTCATTTGGTGTATAAAATATTTCAAGCCTTTGGAATACATTAATTTTACACATACATACAATATAGTTTCATATTAACTTCATTTTTGGTAAATGGAATGACATATATTTTTAATCTATTTTATTTAATTACTAATACACAGCAATAAAAGTTGCAAAAAACAAAAAACAATAAAAAAACCAAAAATCCCAAAGAAAATTTATACTATTTTTAGTTTATACATTTTGTTAATTTGCTGTTTTTTTTTTTAATTTTTAATTATAATTTTTTCTGGTAAGCATTTCACTGGAAGTTTAATTAAGTTTTTCTTTTTGGAAGCTTATGTTTCTATGTAGTTGTGGAATTAATATTCATAGCATTTTGCATTTGCAAAGATTTGTGTATAAAAAAGCGCATTAATACATTTATATATATGTAAATGGGTTGTATATATATATTTTAGTAACGGTTTTTTAACTCTTAATACATGTCTTAAGCTGCTAACTCATATTTACGCCTCTTGCCTATGCTTTTATGTATGTAACTGTAGTGAAAACTGCTACATATGTATATCATGTGTTATTGTTTAGTACGTATTTTGAAAGGGTGGTCCTTGAATGTGAGACAAACATTTACTCGTACAATTTTAGCCCGACAACCTTAGTTTGGAAACCAAAAGACGTTTAGGTCCAATAAAAAATGGTATTTCGAAAAATGAATATTTCAATTATTTCACCTTTTTTGACATAATTGTAAAATTTTCAAAATAGAATCCACGAAATTTTTTTCGACTGCTCTCATTAGCAGGAGTACTCAAATAAGCATGATAGTTGCATAGAAATCAGACTCGATAAATTCTCACGGTAGGGTGAGTGGCGTTACTGTGTATTTTTATATTGTTCCAAATCGAGGGCTCTAATATGAATATTTTCGATATCGACACAATTGAAGTGAACACGAAAGAACTTTAGTTTGAGAATTTTAACACAAAATTTCAATAATGGCATCAGCACGGCGTCGTGCTGGCTAAAAGCTTAGACGACTGTGTATTTCAAGGCCTCTTTATTCAACCATATGGTCAATAATGTAGAATTTGGGTTGAGGAGACCTTTCAGTCCGTTGAAACCGTATACAAGGCGGTACTTCTTGAACTAGAATCGCATCAGATTGAGGGCTGAGGTTAATTTAGGTTAGTTTACATATATGGATACTGGCAAGCTACCATGCCATATATTGGTATTGTGCCAAAAGCAGGCTTAAGCTATTATTGGACGTTAGTGCTTTTTGGGAAGCTCAAAAGTTCCTAGCTTGACTACATTTTCTAACTTTCTAAATTGTGAAGCCGCTGTAGCCCGAGACGTGTTCTTTTTAAGACCGAAGTGGAGGAGGTGCTCTAGCTACTCACTCAAGCGCGCCTACTTATAAATTCTGCATGAACCACTTAAAAATCATTTCGTAAAGACTATTTTGGGCGCACATGACGCCAGTGGGTTGCGTCCTTCCATCCTTTTGCAGCTTTTGCCATTCCTGGTGTTAAGTCATTCTTTCTGAACCTATTTTTACTGCAGTAATTCAGAAGCCAAACGAATGGAAATTTCGCCAATCTCAGAGAGGGGTTTTCAATTTGGAAATCCTACCTTTAGTCAAAAGTTTGTTTAGGCTACCGGAGCTGATAGCAGTTTAAGACTAGAAAAATTCTACTTCGTTATAATTTTGAAACCAATTGAATTTCAATTTTCAGTACCAATTGAAGATTACTTCAAACTCACTTTGTGCCTAATTTGGCACATTTTGAATACACTTTGAGGCTGTTTCGGAATTATTTTAGAAAAAAAAACATAATACGGAAATTCGAAATCTCTATTACAGGGTTACTTTGGAGCTAGTTCATGGTGAATTTTTAATTAGTCAGCATAATTTAAGATCCCTATGGGGCTACTTTAGAACTATTGTGAACTTACATAGGGACTCTGTAAGAAAAAATTTTTTTTTCAGAACCTCAATTGCTGCGATCTACAACCACAGCACTTTCGACTGGTGTGAAATATATTAACTTTAAGGTTACGAGCTACAAATAGGCACATTTTTTGCGCTTGGACCAATAAACTAAAAATTTTTCAATATAAGAGCCACCCTAATGTGAATGAGTATTCGTTTATGTTAATGTTTATCGAACCTTGGGTGTATGCTCGTATTACATGTACATTGAGTGTGTGTGGTTATGTTCACATGTTTGTAGGGGAAATACATGATTTTACATATCTATTGTAATTATTTTCAAAACTCAAGCTCCGTGCTACTACTTTTCAGCATAGATGTGTAGTTTTTGGTATCTATGTATAAATACACGTAACCTATCTAGTGCCCAACGCCGCAGAAGGAATGTTATTAGTTGTTTCTGCTGCTGTGAAAGTTCTTTCAATCTCTCCAACTCCCTCGCCGCATTCGCCCTTGTCTCTGTCGTTGTCCGTCTCCATCTTTTTATTCTTGTCATCATCTCCCAGTATAGCCATTTACCTTTAGGCTGAGCCAATAATTATCTACTATCTTCATTATCACTGGAACTATTCTGATTTTGTGCTTCACGCTCCTCCAGTAGGCTACGATTTAGCTCCTGTATGCGTGCGGAGAGTGCGCGTCGGCGTGGCGTACTGAAGGTTGGCGGTGGCGGTTGTTCGATTAGAGTGTTCTTTTCTCCTGTTTTTTGTTTGTTTTGTTGTTTCGTTGTCATTTCCATTATAGACAGGCGGATGGTGCAATTAAGCGGTTGCCCGACAATTGTGTTGACCAGCAGGTGACAGATATCACGCCCGTTTATTTTTGGTGTGTCGCAGGTGTTGTGTGTTAATTTGGCGTCAAGTCAAGGTGTGTAGAAGTGCCATATTATTGCATGAGCGTTGGCAGTTTTCAAGGTAATTCGAGTTGTTTTTTCGATTTTTTAGATTGGGGAAATTTAAATTTGTTTACAATTTATGTGGTTTGGTAATTTGTTTTATTTTATTTTTATTTTTAATGAAGCACTCGCAATATAAATGGCATAGAAAAGAGTTTTTTTTTTTGGTAAAATATTTTTTTTTTCGAATTTCAGTTTGGTGATAGGTGCATATGAGTGGAGGCAATCGGTGTTGATGTGCGTGAAATTAGTGATGTTCGTTTCGAATTTGGGTGGCGGCAGTGTTTGCATGTAATAATTTTTGTAGTTGTTGTTGTTGTTGTTTTTGTGTGATATACATTAAATATTTTGATTGTTATTATATATATTTATTTATTGCAATGAACGTTATGATGAGTTGATGATTTATACCGCAGGCGGTCGAACAGATATGAGCAATTTTTGGTTTGTTTGTTTTGGCGTAGAGAGTGAGAGAGGAAAGAGAAAAGAGAGAAGATTTTACAGTTTTTTCAAGTGAAATATAAGCTTTTTTTGTTTTTAGCAATAAACACATATAAAGTTTCTTTTATTTTTACTAAAAAACGTATGTAAATGTGTGTTTAACTACTTATATCAAAGATTTTATGAATCAATAATATTTATGCTATTCAACCAGAAGGTTAAAGTTTTCATCTAAGAAATACAACTAAGAGAGAGAGAGAGAGAGAGAGAGAGAGAGCCAAAGAGAGGAGCAGTTTAAGCAACGTGATGGTGTATTGTGTTGATATTAAGCAATTTCGTGTTATTTTTTTTAAATTTTTCTATATTATTCCTACAAAAATTTGACATTAATTCTTTCTAAGGGGTTCTAAAATCCTATAAAATAAATATTAAAACGCTGCAGCTGATAATATGTGTAATAATAAAGATTTTGCTCAAACATTTTCGAGCTGTGCGAACATTTGAGCAGCGAGCACTCGCACAACTGCTCATAGCAGTCGAAAACTTTTCGAGCCGAGCACGAGCATTTCGAGTATTTTGACAAACACTTTGAATTTTTTCTCAACTTTTTTTTTAAATATTTTTAAATTTATTTATGCAAAGTGTAAAAACCATTGAAACGCCAAAGAAATTTTGATAAAAAGAAGAAAAATTT
Source organism: Neoceratitis asiatica (assembly GCA_030068015.2). NCBI lineage: Eukaryota > Metazoa > Arthropoda > Insecta > Diptera > Tephritidae > Neoceratitis > Neoceratitis asiatica. The sequence continues at coordinate 49,510,560 of CM061526.1, read as the reverse complement.
TTTGTTCTGCTGAGCAGTTGAGCAATGAGCGAGTGTCGTGCTTGATACCCGGGCATTTGGAGCTCTAGTATGTTCTCGAGCTTTGCAAACTCAGTTTTTATTAGTTGCAGTAGATTAATATTTGTACGTTTTTCATAATATGTGTGTACTTATGTATGTACTTATACAAGTATATGTAAATTCGACGCGAAAGAAGTCTCTATGAAAGTATCTACGAAAGTTTGGAACTGCAAATCTAGAATGATCATGCAAAAATCTATTTGAAAAATGTAGAAAATATGCTATCAAAAAAAAAATTTAACTACATATTAACTATACTTTTCAAAAAGTTATATAAATTTTGAAAACATTTTGTTTAAATATTTGTTTGTATAATCAAATTTTGAGTATCCTTAATAAAATTTATTATAGTAATTTAGATTAAATATTATTACTATTAGAACTATTAATAAAATATTCTAATTTTAAATTTAAATTAATTTTTTCATATTTCTGAAGTTGTTTTTTTTTTAATTTTTTCTTCGAAGTTAAAATTTTATGTAAGAAATTTCTAGTCAATTTTAACGAGTCAAACATAAAATAATTAAAAAAGAATATGTATATTTGTACGAGTATATATGTAAATATCTAAAATTGTATTAAATTCAATCAAATTCAGCACTAGAAAATCGCATACTCTCTTCACCTACTGCGGGGGTTATACAAATGAACGTTGGTGTAAGGGATTGATTAACTGAATTTCAAAACAACGCATACCTAAATTGTTTACCGCTATTGTAATATTTCACTCTTATGAATATCAGCTAATAAAGTAGTAATTGTACCAGGCACAAAATGAATACAAAAAAAATATATATATTTGATAATAAAAAATACCGTTAAAATGCCTCTAAATAATTTTGTCGAAAATAAAATATTTAAGAAATGTATAAGCTGCCTGCAAAACGCAAATAAAATATGCAGACACGCAACGCAAACAAACTTCAAAATATTTGTCAAAAAAAAAAAAAAAAAAAAATCGTGAGCAAAATTTAAGCAGAAAATGTCCAATGATGAGACGTAACGGATTAAAAAATTATAATAGAAAATTTTTTTTTAACAATATTTTGTATTATAATAATTAATAGATATTTTTTTTTAATTTTTTATTTTTTTCATCAGCATATACATAAATTTTTATAAAAGATTTTTCCATAAATTTTGTAAAAACCTCATACACCGTAATTATAATAAATTTTGTTATTAAAAATATATTTACAATACCTATTAATACTCATGTATGCTTAATCAAAAAATAATAGTTTATTATGTTGTGTTTTGCGTGAATTTGGTGTTATTTACAGCAGCAACAGGATCCCAGGTGTTCAACAGCAATTTTATTTCCATGTCCAATTTTTTTCTCAATATACATATATATATATGTATAGTGTTTTGTTTCATATTTACATATTAGTTGTTGTATTTTTGTCAATTATTATATTTCTGTGTGCTTCCAAAAACGCGCAAGTGCTTGATGAAGCACTCGTTATAATATATACAAGTACATATATTGCTTTATATATAAGTACAATAAATACTGTGAGCTCTTAAATATAAAAGTATGTGTATTAACGGCAAATTTTATAGAATTTTTTTTTTTTAAATATTTGTTGTACAAAATATGTTCGTAAAAAATCACTTAAACTTTTTAGATTCTGAAAACTAGATTCATGGTGGCAAACAGTGAAATGATTAACAATGAGAATAATAAATTATTGAAGATGAAATGACTAATTTGGAATTTTGTTATTAATTTATTAAACTACCTACACACTATGTTTTTTTTTTTTGTATTTAACCGGTTAGGCGGGTTTAAAATCGAAAATATTCGACTTTTTTTATCTTATTAAATTGTTAAATATATTTAAAATATTTTTCTAAAATTTCAAATCGATCGGAGTAAAATTCTAAGAGATAGACCTTTTGGAAGTTCCGTCCATCAGGCCATGTCTGTGTCAATTTGAAACTTTAAACGTGTTTCGCTCAAAACTCTATTTTTGAAGTCGGTGGACAGGATTCCTCGAAAAGTTATAAAGCGAGTTCGTTTAAATTTTGGCACACATCTTTGTAATAACTTTAACTAGTCATTGAACGATGGATTTTTTTTTATTACAACTAATTTTTTCGAGCCAATGCATGGCGAAAATTTGATCAAAAAATGTATTTTTTTGTCCAAAGTCTGTCAAAAATTCTAATTTCAATTTTTCTTTTTCCTTCGTCCAATAATGAGATTTATCCATGTACTAACGAAATATTTTTGGTTTTTTGATTTTAGATAAACCAATAATGAGTTATGCTGTCCACGGCGAGAGCATTTTCTTTTGAGGCGTCAAGGGAGATGAAGTACCAACGGCTGAGTTTTCGGATTTTTGGAATAAAAATTTCACAAAATACTGTTTAAATATGTATCTTTGATATGTTAAATTGTTTGAATAAAATAATTATTGATTATGTAAAAAAAAAGCGAAAATTCTTTTTTTTAACCTCTGAAGCCCACCTAACCCCTTAAATGCAATTTTTAGATAAATATGTAATTATTACTCACAAAAGGACAATAAGCAAATCAGGTTTTTTCTTTTTCTTTTATTAATTAGTATTATTTTTCTAAAAGAGATTGACAGGGGCGAATATGGAACCATATTAACTTGAATTATGGAACGAAAAAGAAAGATGGCAATGATTTCGTACAACTGTTGGCCATGAACTAGTCGATGGCCCTAGAATAAATTTTTTGGATATTCACCTTTTCAAAACATGTCTAAATAAGTTCATCGGTTGGTAATCGACAAAATTATTTCATGTTTACCTCGAACTTAAATAAATGGTATTTTAGTGTAAAAAAAATTAATTATGTTTCTCGTCAATATGCCTGCCCCAGAGAGAATCCAGAGTAATCGCGTTCGTTACGCATTTGTATCAGAAAGAACTGAGTCTATTATGGAGAAAAACAACTAACACAGGATTCGAGTTGAGAAAACTGAGCAAAAAACTAGACTACTAGAACTAATAATCCAAATTTACTTTAATTTTACATTCAGGATTCATGACTTAATCTTATGCGCAGTTCCTTATTTAAAAAGCTGAAATTTTCAACATCCCCCAAGTTTGAATCCTCAAGGATTATAGTATGATGCATTCTGTCGACATTAGTAACACTTCTATAAGCGCTGCAATCTTACACTCCACTATCCAGCTCACGCCAGGTTAGGCGAGAAAGATAGCTTTGATGGGAAACAGTCAAAATCCTAGTATAAGGAAGTATGGAAACTATTAGGTGACTTTCAGCAAACAACTCACCAGCAACTCGATTTAAGGGAGCTGAGGAATGGAATATCAAACTCTACATACTCCCTACATACCGCCACTACAAAAAAAAAAAAAAATTGGTTTTCAACAGTGTCAGAAAAAGAGCTGCTACGATGAAGAATGTCGAGCTGCAGTGGAGAGCAAACGGGGTGTCTACCTCACAAGTTTGCGGTCGAATACAACAAACGCGAGGGGGAGAGATACCGAGTGCTAAAGAGGGAAGCGAGAAAAAAAAGAAAGATGTTCGAAAATTCTATGAAAATATGTGACGACTTACAAAAGGGTTTAAGACCGGAGCATACTCATGTACGGACCAAGGAGGTAATCTGATCACTGACGATCATAGTATATTTAGTGTATGGAGGGAACATTTCTCCAACCTGCTGAATAGACGTTTTATAACCCGACTATCACGGAGTTCGATTAGTGATTACCCGAAGAACTGGCGCATACATCAGTCAATCATCAATCGAAAAAGGGGGACCCACAGTCTGCACCAATTACCGTGGGATAAACCTCCTCAAAATTACATAAAAGGTCCTATCTAGCATATTGTGTGAGAGATTAAAGCCCAACGTCAACAAACTGATTGAACCTTATCAGTGTGGCTTTAGACCTACTAAATCCATCAAGGGCCAGATATTCACCATGAGACAAATTTGGGAGATTTTAACCCGCCTTCCATAGCACAAAAACGCTATGCAAAGCTTATATGGCTATGTAATAATTGCCATAATTGGGAAACACCTCCCCGAGCTGTTCGTTACCAAACGAGATTTCAGACAGCGTGATTTTCTACCGTGTGACTTCTCCACCTTGATGCTGGAGAAAAAAATATGCGCTGCAGAGCTAATTCAACAAGGTACAATATTCTACAAAAGTGCTCAATTGCCAGCGTACGCCGATGATATAGCCATAACAACCGCACTGTTAGTTCAGCTTTCCCCAGGTTAGACAAAGAACCGATTCGAAAGGGTCTGGTAGGGAACAAGGGCAAGACGAAATATCTTCTGTCATCAAATAAACAGTCAGCATATGATGCAGAAGTCTGGACGACCGATGAGTCGACTTTAGGAGTTTTCAAGAAAAAAGTTTTGCAGAAGATATATGGCCCTTTGCTAGTAGACAACGGCGAATTCGGTAGGCAATGGAATCGTACGATGTGCGGGTTATACGATGACATTGACATAGTACATTGAAACAAGAGACATCGGCTACGCTGGCTAGAGCATGTAGTCCGAATGGATAAAAGCACTCCAGCTTTGAAAGTATTCGATGAAGTGCCTAATGGTGGAAGTAGAGGAAGAGGTAGACCTCCACTCCGTTGGAAAGATCAGGCGGAGAACGACCTGGTTTCACTTGGCATTTCCAACTGGCGTCAAACAGCGAAGGAAAAGAACGATTGGCGCTTTATTGTTAATGCGGCTATAACAACGTAAGCGGGTCGGGTCCTATGCCAAAGAACAATAATAAGAAGGATTTTTTTTAAATTGTCTGGATTATGTACTGGATCTTGACTTTGAATGCCGAGATTATGGAGTGCTCTCTTCAAATATAAAAGTTACTAAATATAAAAATTCTTCATTAAAAGGGAAAAATAATCAGATAAATAGACTAATGAAGATGAGTTTTATAGTTTTATCTTTTTACACCTACTTACGTTAATCGGCAATGTATAAAAGTAAGTAAATGAGAAGTTTAAAAAAATTTAATTTAAGTTCATTACAATTTCTTTCTAAATCAAAGTTAAATAAACTAATAAATCAAATTACTAGGAAAATTCTACGCTTTCGATATTTAAACATTATTTTTTTGCAACAGTTTTTAACAAATACATATTTTACAAAAATCAAATTTTTTTCTATAAATTTTTTTTAACTTTTTTGTACATATAAAATTTAAATTTTTATTATATCTAACGATGGAGTGGTTGATAAACAAAATGTGGCAAGTTTACAGTGTTCAAATCTGCTTACTTCGGTGTTTATTAGTTAACAAAAATTACTGTTAATATTAATAATGTGTTTCTATGTACAAGTGTATGTAGTTGTATGTAGTACTAATCTAAACTAAAGCTATGAATACATTTTGCAAATTTCGAAATTTTCGCGGTGTTGTTGGAAGCAACTGTGTTTCGCTTAAATTTAAATTTTTATTTTATTTTACTTGGCTACGCTTATACAAAGCTCAACATTAAATTGGAGGCAGTAAGATGAAGAGGTGTGAAAACAAATTTACTTGAATTATTTTGTATGTTTGTATGTATTCACCTGCGATTATAGCGCTCAATGGTTGTTTCGCTACATTTGGCGCTTTTTGATTTTTACCTTTCGGATGTACGACATTTGTTTGCTTGCCTACAAGATACACACACATATATGTATATGGATATATATATATATATATATATATATATATGTAAATATGTAACTATCATTAATGCATGTAATATAAGTTTATAAATTTTACTCACTAAAAATCAAATAAAAACTACTTTTTTACAAATACATATGCACATATGTTTGTATATATGCTGGAAAATATGTATATACTGCCTTCGAAGCGTAGTTAATTGTCCTGAGTGATGTCATTTGCATTTTAACTACAAACTTCCCGGCGCTTGGGGAATAACGAATGCAAAAAAATAATACAACAAAAAAGTAGTAGAAAAGCATTTTGCACTTGAAACTTGGATAATTGACGTTGCTGCAGTTGCTGCTTGGAAGCGATACCATTTTGTTTTGTTTTGCTTGTTTTTGTTTTTGTTTTGCAAAGCTACTTTTTGCTGGCGTTTTTCCGGTTTTTGCTGCTACTATTTTATACTAATTGTTTGTTGTTGTTGTTGCTGTTTTGCTATACGCTCGGTTGTAAATATATTTACATTATGCTATCTTACTGCTTAATTGTGGGGGCGTGTGTGCATATGTGCACGTGTAATTGTGTTTTTTTGCTGTTTTTACTGTTGTTTTTTTGCTTTATTTTTTTTGCAATTCTACCATACCAATTGCTTGCTTTCCTTAATGGTGTTGTTGTTGTTGTTATTTTTAGTTCTTCTTTTTTTTTCTAACAGTTAAATGCTTAGCTTTGGCTTATGGTCACATAACACCAACTTAATGCCATGTTAATTCGACACTTAAAGTACATATAGGACATTTACTTAATTAATCTACTTAGTGTGATTGGTAGGTAGTCATTCATGCCGCCACAATTTCAAATGACTATTTTCCGTCAAGATTTGTTTGCTTAAACACTTGCAGAAGTGTTCACGGGTATGAGAGTGTTTGAATATCTTACCGTGTAGATAGAATTAGATTTGAAGGTTAGAATATATATGTAGGGTACAAGAGCTCAATCCTGCAATAATAAATATTGGAAAATTCAAATTATTTTGAGCTCTCTAAAAATAACTTTTTTAAAGCAAATTTAATAGAGTAACGAAGGTCAATTATTTAATTTTTGTACATTTTTACGCATATTTGGGTAATTCGAAAATCTTTTCAAGGAAATCCTTTTTTGAAATATGCCATAATAGTATATTTTTTAATGTAAAAATACTAAAAAAATACACATTTCTACTAAACACTTTTGTTATTTAGATCATATTCACTATTTGCAATACTGTTCTTTGGGACTGCCTTACTAATATATCAATAAAATTAGTATGAAAACGATACGCCATTGTACAAATTGAGACACGATTATTGTGTCATATAGCCGAACTGTATATATTTGGCGCTTTGTAACCGCTGAAGCGATTTTCGGCCGAGCTTCTCCTCCAATTTGTGGTTTTTGCATCTTGATGTTTTTACCAACAAATGGAGGGACCTACAGTTTATACTAAGCCGCCTCCGAACGGCTGATGGATTTTTATGAGGAGCTTTTTTTACATGTCAGATATACACTAGGAGGGCTTGACATTCCCTGCCGAGGGGCGACCGCAATTAGAAAAATTTATTTTCTATAATTTTGGATGTTGCTCGAACCTGGGCTCGAACCCAGGCCTTCCGAATGTCAGTACACAATGCTAACCACTCGGCTATCGCGGCCGCTACATATACATATATAGCCGAACTAACAATTTTAAACATGTACCTATCAGCCGTACCACGTGACCTTACTGCCAGTGTGCTTGTATACACTTAAGCAAATTTTGAATTTTCAGAATTTATAAAGCATTATACATTTAGTGGTTTCGAAAGTGCAGGGCTGTATTTTGACATCTGTCAAACTTAACTGTCAAACCAAATATGTTTTGTTTTAGTCTAAACTCAGGCATTTGTGAAAATGGATAGGCTAACAACTACTAAAAAATTGGTGATTCAAACGTGGCCACGTTTCGTGCTTTAAGAGGAGATTATAGGGCACATAATCGTAGAACTACTCAAGCAAGTGGTAAAATTTACAAAAAATTCTAGATACTGGATCAGATACAGATATTATCCTTTGCATCAACGCTTTGCTCGTTCCATCTCAAATATCACTGCTGTAAGTTATCATGTAGCCGAAGAACCGAATGTGTCTATTTCTCGACGTTTTCAAGAGCTGAGACTTTCTTACCGCACATAATGGCGTATTTTGCACTTGAACTTACGCCTACATCCATATAAAGTCCAGTTCACACAGGAAATGGAGCCAGCTAACCATTCACAACGCCATAGTTACGACGATTGGGTGCTTGAACAGAAAGTAGTGGACCGTAATTTTTCCAACAAAGCTTCATCGACGAGGCACATGCCTCACTCGGTGGATACGTTAGTAAGCAAAATTGTCACATTTGGGATTCCTAGAATTCTCACATAATTGAAGAGATTTCATTATACATAAAAATACTTACTATCTAGTGCGCTCCACGGTTCGGAGGTATTGTTGGACCTTACTTTTATGAAAACATTAGCAAAACAATCGTATAATAACCGACTTTTTTGGCCTGCAATTGAAGAAAACGACTTGGACAAAATGTAGTTCCAACAAGATAGTGTCACAAGCCACGCAACACGAGCGAATATGGATTTTTTATGAGAGAATATTCCCGGCAGCGTAATCTCTCGTCTTGGTGATGCCAATTGGCCACAGAGATCGTGCGATTTGACACCGTTGTCCTTTTTTGTGGGGTTACACGAAAGACCCTGTTTATGCGGTTTAACTTTAATTCTTGGACACTTGAAAACCAACATTCGTCAAGTTATGACTTAGATACTGCCCAATATGTGCCAAAAAGTGTTCGAAAATTACCTCAAACGGGTCAAAGTTTGCAAAAATTCTCGATGTGGTCATTTGAATGATGTAGTGTTTCACATATAATGCCAACGTTCAAACTTTTTAATGAGAAAAGAATTTCATGAAAAAAATTATTTTAAATGCATTTTATTTGCGTTTATTTTGGAAACCTCAAAATGGATAACACTTAATGTTCGAATATGAACACCAATCAAATAGACATAGATCGTGTCTATGGTTATAAATAATTAATATTTGGGTCTACATTTAATTCGATCCGTACTCAGAGGATTACTCTACACACTAGTTGTGGCCGATCTTGGAAGCGATTACATATTTTAACTGGAAAGGTTTCATATCTGTCAGCAATTTATCAATATCAACGCCTGTTTCTGACAACAACATTGTTTTCATACTGGCCACTTCGAAAATGTCCAGATTTGTGTTAAATAAATAGCTTTTGAAGGCAGTTTTGATTTTGTATTTTAATTAGAATAAGAGTGCAGTTGAAGCCCATAGAGAGCTTGTGGAAGTTTGTGGTGTGTCTGCGCCGATCGATAAGTCGTGCAGAGTGTGCTTTCGACGCTTCAAAACAATTTTTCGAACACAAAAAACAGACCGAATTAATTTGTTCACCCAATAAGATTTCAGTTTACCTTTATTTTGAAAAAAGTACATTTTCTGAGTTAATCTAAAATTTATTTAGAAAAATCCATACTGGCAACCTTTTATAACAGCGTGCATCAGCTGAGGCAGTTTTACGTGAGAAAACAAATTGCCGCTGCTTGCTGCGGTAGAAACGTCAGTAACGGCAACGTCAAGCGGTGATATGGCGCTATCTTACGATATGTGGTTATGACAGTTGAGTTGCTCCCTCGTTTTCTACTAGAAAAAATAACAACTTACAAATGTCGTGTTCGTGGAAATTATTATTATTCTCATTACTGGTGAGTTGCTATGCAAACTGGTACCTTTAATCTTCAAAATACTAGTATTTAACAAAAATTTTCGCAAAAAATATTTGTAAAGGCGAAGCCAAATTTATTGTGTTTGGAAGCTTTTGGTATGGTAGGAAAAATCGGAAATCGTACTCAATCCAAGCGATTTAGACCGATGTATCACTATTTCGAAGGGAATTGTGTATACTTATATTATGTTTCAGAAAAGTTCGAGGATCGTCATAACATAACATTGTATGAGAATTCCTATATTATCCATACCTTGGAAATGAATACTACCATTTGTTTCGGTCGTTATAGAAGTCATGACCGAACGCTTTACCTCATTTGAATGCATCAAAAATTGGCTTGAGTTTATGTGATTGTTTCGAGTAGTAGCGATCTTTAAATTTGCGGTAACTTCGCAAAAAGTTCATCTATGAGGAAAATAAAATCCCTCCGGACGTGAGAGCCTCAGTGCACTTACTTTCTGAATATGCTTCGTATTTAGAATTGCGAAAGCCCTTTTTAAGGTCAAGAAATTTGGTCTACCTGAATCTCATGACAAGTCGATAAATGCAATTCCCTTCCTACTTTTCCCAAGTGGAATATTTGTATTATTGTACCCACATTGAAGATCTGATTTTCATAAATTCTGAAAAAAGTCTTGAAGCATCTCTCCTTCACAATGGCAGCTTATAAGTTCTCATATATTCCGAGCTCATCACACAACCTGCAAAAACTTGGAATTGGTTTCTATAACTTGATAGCACCGTTACAATGGAGAGCGGTATAGATCGATGACAACCAACTTTTTATGGTCACAATTGGAAGAAGTTGATCTTAACAACATCTCGTTCCAAAAAGACGGGGCTACGTGTCACACAGCACCTGCAACAACCGGACTCACTTCAAGTTTTAAAATTCAATATTGAACGTGCTATTCATGACATACGACTTGATTTAGTGGAGTGAATAATGGACTTGATTAAGTGATCAAAAATTGGGTTCATCGAATTCGTTCCTTAACAATTAGTGTGTTTTTTTCTTAAAGAAATCATATCACTCATTAGAAAACCCTTGACCAAAAGTTCTTCTAACACCACATAATATAAAGTAAGAATTTATTAAGCAATTTGTAAAATCACTCCCAAGAGATGGAAATAGTTATTTTTAAAGTTTCCAGACCCTTCAGGTTGGCAGGTTTTTGTTAGACTAGATATTTTTAGAGAGCTCTTTAATACAATGACTTAACAACAACTCGTCACAATCGTGATTATCATAGATACATTAAATAACAAAGACCATAACATAGCTCCGAATAAATCGTCAAAAATGTTTTAAAAGCAATTTACGTCTTAGGTTACTAAACCAGTGTTTATCGATGTATTGTTACTTCAGTGAAGGTCGTAGATCACTCCAAGACAAATTTCGTGAAAGTCGTTCAAAAACACTTGTTGTCCCGGAAACTATTGATGCTATGCGCAAACTGATATTTTAAGATCGCTATGTGACCTATCGTGAGATTGAGACAACTATGGTCGGAAGAAATGTTAAACAATTACGATAGCGGTGGTTCGAAACACGTCTATGACATCGTGATAGGTGAAATAGTGATGCAAAAGTGTGTAGATCTTAATGGAGAATATTTTGAAAAACATAAAACCGATTTTCGTTGATTAATATTTGTTTATGTTCTCTAATCCTGAAATATAAAATACTATATATAGGTAGATGCAATGTGCTTTACCATTCTCTAACTTTGCAAGCATGGATCGTAAATTCAGCCCGTCTACAGTGTGGAGTGAAAAAAAATTCTTTTCCCTACCTTACATAAAATGTATGTCATTCTTGATATTAATTGTGAGCTATCTCATAAAGTTTTTTTATAACACATTTAAGAAATTTATTTATTGGATCTTATTAATTTAGAGCTTAACAATAACTTTTGGGATCTTAATAACTAGTTAATGACAGCTTTAGTTCGTTAGTAGTAAGTAGTTAAAAGACTTGCTGTGCAGGGGATTCCGACGATTTTGCAGTTTCGACAGGTGTTTTTCCAGTTATTTCTCACTTTTGTGTTTACCAAAGAATAAATGACGATGGAAAAATGGATCAGTAAGCAAGCATTTCGGAAAAGAGTAGAATTTTAATCATTAAAAGGCTCCGCCAGCTACCTACCGAGTTTGCAAATCATGTTTTCAGGTTAATATATAAAGGTTTTTAAATTAATTAACATGCAAGATTGAATATGATAACCATTCAGTGAAGTAATACCTTATTAAGAGTTCCACAAAGAAACCTTTGTTAGTGAAGAGGTGTTTTATCATATAAGTGCAACTTCAAGGTTCCAAGGCGAGCATACTGTTATTTCGATAGTCCCCATGATTTTTATTGAAAGCAGACGAACTCGTGAATTTTAACGAAAATAGTGATGATTAATCGTTATTTTTTGCATAAAAACCATCGCCGAAACCCAGGAAAGACTTGATTAATACCATGGAGACCCTGCACCAAAAAATTCAGTGGTTAAGAAATGGTTTACTAGGTTCCGTCGTCGTCGTACCAGAACAAGTGGCGCCAAACGTTTAGGTCACACCAAAGAGGTCGTCTCGTCAGAAATCGTCCATAAAATCCATGGAACGATATCGGATGATCGGAGAATGGAAGTGTGTGAAGTGGATTAGGCTATAGATATCTCAGCCTTGATCGTCTAAATCCCATTTTTCATTAATATTTAAAAATAAACGACCATAAGCGCAACCGTGTGACCGACCACTTCAAAGAATTGTTTGGCGATGTTCAGCCGCCAATCAAACCAATTTTTGTGCCGTTTTCGTTACGAGAAGAGATTCGGATCGAATGAAGAGGCCAACACAGAAACAAATTCCTATTTTGAGGGCCTGGAAAAACATATTTTTGGGAAGGAATACAAAAATTGGAAAAACGCTCGCTTAGAGCTAAAAGGAGACTATGATGAGAAATAAAACGCTTGCTTGCTGGAAAAAATATATTTTCTTAGAAAGTCATTCACTTATCAAAACCTATAAGAAAGTGGATTTTAATGTGGAGTTGAGCAACCCAAAAGTATAGTAATTAAACCTAAAACAATCTAGTACTAGAGCTGGAATGTTTTCTTTAAAGATTTACATTGATATAAGTTTGTTTATAGTGTAGAAAATTACAAAAATAAATTTGTAGCATAATTTAATTCCTGAAGTAGAAGACCTAAACTGAAGTTTTTCGAGGAACTAAATTAAAAAATTAATAAACAGTTTCTTTACTGGCAGAAGAAGATATTAATTGCATATGTATGTAACTAACTAAAGTTGATTGGGCGAGGAACGAAGTAGAAAGCTATGTAATGAAGCAATGAGCAGCTACTGTTTATAATTTTTGTTTGATTTTTCTTAAGTAAATTTATAATTTTTCTCTTTAAATGTATTTTTTTCATAAGTAATTGTATTTTATAATAATATAATATAATGTTTTATAAAAGTCTTGTGTGCACTAAATTTGTTTATTTGTATTTACATAATTCTAATTTATTCACTAATTAATTAGACACTAGTTGCTTAAGAGAATGCGCTTAATACTAAAAAAAGATTTCAAATTTTGCATATTCGTTAATTATGGATTTTTATTATATATAATTATTAACTAATGTTTGTGTGTATGTAAGGCTATTTAAGCTACTTAAATGTAAATTTTTTTAAAGCTATACGTCAAAGTAATTAATAATTTCTATTTTTTTTGGAAAATTTCTATCATCATCTGAGTTTTAATTTCTTTATTACTATTTACACGATTGAAATTCCGCTGAAATTTAATTGCTAAATAAAAGTAAATTATAAAAAAATTATAATAATTTCAAAATACATAAAACGAGTGCATGCAAAGTGACCAATTTTATTGAAAAAAAAAATTTTATATATATATTTATAGAATAAAAATTTCATATAATTGGGTATAGTATACAATTTTGAAAAGCAATGCTGCTGAAAGCAACTAGAAATTAGTTAGAATATTTAAAAGAAGTGTAAATATATGAAAGTGAAAATATTTTGGTTAAAGCGCACGAACTTAGTTGTAAATAAGCAAAATTAATTTAAGCAAATTCATTTCAAGGCAGCTACAAAAAAATCTATTTTTTTACTATATTTTGTGGATTTAACTAAACTTTCCGTATTTATTGGAAATTTCTTTTGTTTTTTTAATATATATATATTATTGAATATGCATTTAGGCGGTCATAATGCTAAGACCTTGAGGTGAACCGCAAATAATCTCATTAATTAATATATAATAAAAAAATTTAAAATATACTAAAATTTAAAATTTACACAAATTTTGTAGTACAAATTTTTAATTTTATTATCATTAAATTATAAAAAACTAATAGAGTTTTTCTTAAAAAATAGCAATTTTTTTGTGTGCTATATTGTCATAAACTTTTTTCTGCATATTATCGGCGTTTAGATCGTGTCATGTATAGATATATTTCAGTGTAAATTTTTTTTTTTTTTGTTAAAAGTATTTGTTATTTTATGTTGGTTTGTTAGTAAATAATGTTTAAAACAGCATATTAGTAAATACAAATTTTAATAATTCTTTCTGACACCAATACAACATAAAAAAATATACTCTACCATGAACTTGTATGACTCAGGAGCGTGTGTATGACATATTATGTATACGAGTATGCAAGTATGAGTTAGTATGTGTTGGTATGCATATTAAATATTAAATTTGAATATTAATTTCTTTTTTTGCTTGCTTATGTGGACAATAAATATTCATTTTTAAATAATTTTTTTTTATATTAAAATTTTGTTTGTTTGGAAAATTGTACAAATATATATATTGTCTATGTACGCACCTGTATCCACAATGACATCAATGAGATCCATCGATTTGGCAAAGGCATCTTTCAAATTGATATGATGAAATGACACAATGCTACCCTCACGTTTCGCCCGATCCAATGCCTCACGCCGTTTGAGCGCCTTCTCGCGTCGCATCTGATTCTTATAAAATTCAGCAAAATTGTTAACGATGATGGGAATAGGCAAAGCGATTACCAGAACACCGCATATGCAACAAACAGTACCAATAACCTTTCCCAGTGCAGTAGTGGGATAGATGTCCCCGTAGCCAACAGTTGTCATTGTAATACCCGCCCACCAAAATGTTTCCGGTATTGAAACGAATTTTGTATCCTTTTCATCCTTTTCGGCAAAATATGCCAGCGAAGAAAATATGAGAACGCCCATGGCCAGGAACAGCATTAGTAGACCGAGTTCCTTATATGAATTACGTAGGGTAAAGCCTAACGACTGCAGGCCCGTTGAGTGACGGGCCAGCTTAAGGATTCGCAGGATGCGCATGATGCGAAATACTTGCACCACCCGGCGCACATCCTGGAACTGGTCCGTTGCATTTTTATTTGTTTCCAATAAAAAGAGTGAAACAAAATATGGGAGTATTGCCAATAGATCGATTATATTAAGGCCACCCTTAAAGAATTTCCATTTATCCGGCGATGCACTAAACCTAAGTATATATTCTAAGGTGAACCACGATATGCAAACGGCTTCAACCATAGCCAATTGCGGATTATCAGATGGTGTACCATTCTCACTGTGTTGTAGTTGTGGTAGGGTGTTCAACGTCAGGGCTATGGTAGACAGGACTATAAATAGTATGGATATCACTGCGATAACCTGTTGAGTAGATATCAATTTCAATTTTGAATTTCAAATTCAGAATTTTTCGGTATACAGAGAGTACTTTGAATGATTTTGTTTTTGAATTTTTTCAATTTGTGAATTTTTTTCTTTTTAATTTCGGTTACGGTTGGGGTATCGCATTATGTTTTTGTTGTATATTTGTTTGAGACAAAACTTTATAAGAAAATACGCTAGTTTACGGATTTTTTTCTCTTAAAATACTAAATAAGATTTATTCCAGTTTTTATAATTAAAAAAAAAGAATTAAATAAAAAATACCTAATAAAAGAAAACTAACAGCTTAAGAACTTTCATAAAAAAAAAAACTTAAAATAAATTAATAAATAAAATAAAATATCAGTTTCAAAATTAGTTTTGCATAGCAATAAATTTTTATACATTCGAAGGCAGACATTAAAGGATTATTGGTTTCAAAATCAGATTTTCGCATGTTTTCTTTCATCTGTATTGTAAGGCCTTAAAATTAGTTTTTAGTATTTTTTATTTTAAAAGAATTATTTAGATTTTCATTGACTGGAATAATGGAAGACATGGTGGGAGTTAAATATTTTTTTTAAGTCTTTACTCGGGCAAATTTTATTGGAATATAAAAATTCAGTCAAGGCGCTGAAGATTGTTGTTGGTTACTTTGTTGCCAGCCATACAATTTTCACAAGCATCTTTGCTGCTCGCGCTTGTTTTTCATCGAACCAGTTCTAAAGCTTAAATCAAATCTCAAAGGCTTTATAGTTTTTAGAAAAATGTATATTTATATGAAGTTAACAGGTAAGGTAGGTATGAATTATAGGGTTGGTTTGTAGTGATATATTAAAATAGCACTAACTGCTGGTGATGGCAAGTGTATTGTGCAGAGGGATTTGCGAAAGATTTTTTTTAGCCTTTTTCAACAGACTTTTTTTAGCGTGAAAACACTTAGTTAGCTATATTTGATAAAATTTAAATTAATAATTTGTTTTAGATTTAACTTCTTCTACTTAACAAGTGATATTTGCGCTTAAATCGTGAGCTAACTGTTTTTTCGGCTGATCAAAATTATGAAACACTAGCGGAGCTGTGAATATTTGGACGTAACCTTGACTTTTTTTTCTTGAATATTTAGTGTAAGCACTTAAGGCCATATTGAATTGTATTGGACAAATTACTTTGATGGGGTAAGGGATAGCACATGAAACACATAAACTATGCATTCTTCCATATATGTATATAAATATACGCTAGACTTAAGAGACAATACAAGAAAATAATTACAAAATTAAATAAAAAATTAAATACTAATTGACGTACTAAAATTAAATAGAGTAGTGTATTTTTGAATAAAAAATTTGTATTGTTTTAAAATAATTTTTAGCAATTAAAATTTGTGTAAAATTATAAAGAAGACGTTTTCACACAACACAAAAATACAAAAATACAGAAAAGACACACAAACATATATGGTTATAGACTTAACATATAATTACTGAAAGTGGTTAGTTAAGAACAGATAATAGAAAGTATAGAGGAGCGTGGAAACACTCTTTACACGTACGTTAGTTGATGAAATTGTTAAACAATATACAAGGTTTTTATTACAATTAAATAAATATAAATATTTCTCATTATAAAATTTGAGTGTAAACAAAAATAAATGTGTTGGAAAATTAATTCAATTAATTAAAAAAATACACTAAAACACATTTAACTATATCTGTATATTTTTGTTGAAAGTTAAATTAAAAAATAATAATTAAAATTAAATTAAAAAATTATAATAATTGAAAAGAATTACAATAAATATTTGCAAATTTAACAAAATAATATTTTGTTTTGTTTTTTAAAACATATATTTTGTTTAAAAAACTTGCAATTAACAAAAATTAAGCACACATAAATAAATCAATTAATAAATTATAAACAAACTAATAAATTATAAGTAAAAAATATTTTTTTAATTTGCATTAAAAAATTTGTTAAGCTAATCTGAACTTGCTGCTGCAGCTATTTATTGGTTGTACTTAAAAAAAAAAATAAGTATAAATTTCCATAGCATATTTTTAGGGGCACTACTTAAAACACTAAACGCTAACGTTACGATATGGCAGCACAAACTACTAACAGCTTTGGCAGCGCATAGTTATATGTATTATACGTATATAGAACGGTCTTACGAGGCTCATGGGTCATATACCTACTATTACTACGGAATATACATATGTTTGATTGTGGTGAACTAGTTATATAGATTGGTTGGTCGTGATGATTAATAATAAAAAAAAACTGAAGAAATTAAAAATTTAGGAACTTTTTGTATTTTGAGCTGGAAAGTGTATGATTTTTTAATTGAAATTTATTTTTTAATGGAATTTTTTTTAATAAATATTTTTGATTCTTTTGGTACTTTCTGTAAGCAAAGAAAAAAATATAAAAATTAATAAGATTGTGCAATGAAACTTTTCTTTCAATTTTTTTCGCAGTTCTTACAATTAAAAGTTAAGAAAAATTTTTTTAAACCATTTTTTAATACATATATATACTTTACTTTTTTGGTTTTTTCGGTTAACAAACAAGTTGGGCAAATCGGATTTTTTTTTCAAATTTTCTATAATTTCTATTAAAATTTTTAAGACGAATTCAAAGGATAATGAGATAAGATTCAAAAATGCGGAAATATACCAGTAAATATTACCCAGTCACTGTAGCAAAATATTTTACTATAATTATACTAGCTTCCACCTTCCTTTTTTAGTTTTTAAGCCCAAATTTTGCATATATTTAACGCGGCATTGCCCACAGGAAGTCATAAAAATTCCACTTTAATTTAAAAAAAATTGTAAATATGATTTTTTTACTTTTTTCTTTGAAATTTCTACACTTTTCAACATTAAAAGACAAAAAATTCACAAAAAAAAATAAAATTTTTCTACTAAAACAGCTACTTATTGATAATACCTGCATCTATTTGGAAACTAAGCGAAAAACAGCTATTACATAGATGGATAACGGCGATCGGGTCTGCAGTCGAGTTTTTATTTTTTTTATTTTATAAAGTACACAAATGAAATTTACAATTATTTCTTTTGTAAATTGGCCCAAAAAAAGTTGGCAGCAAAATTTACATAGACTTTTGCTAATTATCACACTAACACTTGTACTGTTTTTGTTCTGTATTGTTTGTAAAAGAAAAGAAAAATTCAAAAAAATTGTTATAAAAATGTAAAAAAAAAAATTTAAGAAAAGAAAAATTGTAAAAAAAATAGTAAAAAAAACTAAGAATATATAAAAAACTGTAAAACTCTTTTTATTTATATTTATATTTTTTCAAGGTAAAACCTAAAATTTAAAATAATTTTTATAACTTTATTTTTTTCTATTTTTAAGAAAAAGTTGTAAATTATTATGAGAAAATTCTTTTTAATTTATATAACCAAAAAAGCTCTCAAATACTAAAGAAAAAACATTGGCATTTGCAAAATAATTTTATTTTTCGCAAACTAACTCAATTTTTACGATTTTTTTTTTACAAAACTTTAAGCGCTTTTAGTTTTACCAATTCAAACATTAAATTACAACTACAAACAATGCAGAAAACCATATATATATTATTAATTAACTTTAGGACACTGTAAATAATTTTTAACGCTCTTAAAAAGCGGTTTTGTATGCAAGAAAATATTAAATAAATTAAAATAACAGAAAAAATTAAAAATTAAAAAATAAAAATATTTAAAATATATTTTTTATATTTGAACTTTTATAAAAAATTGAAAAAAATTAGAAATTTTTCAACTCAAAAAGAAAAAAAACACTGCCTGAACATATGTATGTGTAGTACAAGAAACGGAACGTTTTAACTTCAAAAATTTTTTACGCATTTCAGCATTTAGCAACAAATAACAAAATTCAATCAACCTTAATATCATAACAACTGTATTAGGATGGTACTGTAACTGGTCGGGTGGGGGTACTGAAATATTGAAATACGCGTATGCACATTGCGGCACAATGCCCCCTTTTTAAAGCTCTAGCCTTTTGCATTGCCGCTTTGTGCACCTATATATATAAACATACATACATATAGATATGAAATAAAAAAGGACGCACATACACATACATACAAACATATAGAGTTTACATATATGCATATGATAAGTATTTTCTTGTTTTTTTTGCTTTTGTAATTCACTTTCACATTTTACAATTCCCATTTTGAGTTAGTAGAAAACGAGATGACGGTGAGTTTACACAAAATTTTGCCCTTAAATTTGACACATTTGCTAAATTAGTTGTTGTTTTTGTTTTACAATTAGCATAATTAATTTTGGTTGAAATTTTTCCCAAAACATTACAGGTATAAAATCGTAAATTCTCGTTTGTTGTGTTGGTAAGAAGAAGAGTTCATATGCATTTACAGCGTATATAGAAATATATATATGTCAGTAGTATATAGCAGAATGAAGAGTTATGTAATATAGTTTTTTTTGTTTTTGATTTTGTTTTGTTTTAAATTAGTTATAGTATGTGAATATGTCCACATCTACCATGGCGATCACTGTACGCAACAACGCATTAATAATCATTTTTCAATGTTTGAATGAGACATTTTTTTTGTGTTGTTTTAATTTTTCATTTTTTTATTTTTTCTGAATTTGATTTTGATTTAGATGCATACAAGAGAAATGAAAAAAGAGTGTAAATTGGGTAAGAGTGAGAATTTTTTTTGCAAAAATTTGGAGTTTCAAAAATTTGCAGGGGTAGGGGGTCTACTAAGTACATACAAACATACATATTTATATAAAGGAGATTTTGCTAATAAAAGAGTATTAATTAATAAAATTTACCTAAAACTAAGCATTTTGTTGGAAATGCTTAAATATAAATTTAATTTAAAAAAAAAGCTATTGAGTATTTACTAAAGGAAATTTAAAGGATTAGAATTCGCTAAAAGGGCTTGCAGCATTCAGTTCACTGACTAAAACATCGATTGAGTAGGGAAAAAAATTGTCTAAACATTATTCAAAGCTGTGTGTGACTATATGTTTTAAAAATTATATCCAATTAAGATGTTTTCATTACATTATAAATGGTAAAAGATTTCCTTGCTTTATTGTTTTTTCTTAATATTTTCTACTGTAGAATATATTAAGAGAAGGAGAATTTTAAGAGATAAGTAAGAAGATATTAAGCTTAAAAATTTACGAATAATATCAAAAAAGGGAGAATAAATTAAAAAAAAAAAAAAAACAAATATAAAAAATTTAAATAAAAAATTCGAAGTACAAAGTGCTTTTGAAGCAAGTAATGGGTCAAGCCCTAAGTGAAACGGGAGCTATTTACAAATGCGTTTGCATGAAGTTCGGGTTTGAAATAATAGCTTCTATGTATATGCAATAGTAAAAGTTTATTTATTTTAAATCTTCGGTATTTGTGGTAAATATAAAAAATCTTTAAATGATTTCATATTAACTTCAGCAATTCTTAGCCATCCGAAAAATGCTGATATACTAAAATATTCAACCTAAAAAAGAGCAGTTTTTTCCTCAATCGTTCCTAAAAAAAGTCGAGTCCGATTAAATAGCTCAATGTCAGCAGTTTCAAAACTAATTTTAAATATTTTATTGCTTTCCATTGCTGGTAAATTAACAAATGAATTCAATAAAATTAATTTAATTTATTTGTATGGTCTGGACGATAGACACTTTATTTATTTGCATAAATTTTAGAAATTTTGGTTTGAGAATAAGTTAAAATTAGTAATTTTCATAAATTAATTACAAATAATTTATTTTAATTAAAATTCGTTTTAATTTTTTTGAAAAATTTTCTACATTTTCAGCTTAGAATGTTTATATTATATTAAGTTTTGTTTCAGTGTCTATTCAATTTCATTATATGATAGAAAGTGCTTAAAAATCTCTTGGAAAATTAGATCGTTATGGAATACGGAATTTTCCATTAGCCACATAATTTTTTCCTTTTTCTTTTTTAGCCCACTATGTTGTTTGCAATTTTCTTTCAATATATATTTTGTTAATCCTAAATAAAATATATAAACCTTTTTAATTATAGCCATTATATTAAGCTTAAAATTAATGAACTGATTTTATGGAATTCCTTCCCCTGCTGACTATTTGGCCATTTGAGTAATTGTTAACCCATTCAAATCGAAATGAATGACAAATGTCAACATTTGACTGAAGAATCCTATCGCTAGATGGTGCTGAGACCAAGATGTTTCAAAAATCTTATTTACAAAAAGATTTTACTCAATTCTATTAAAATAAAATATACCCATTGTTCTTAAAGAAATTTCTATTTGCTTCAAAGCTTCGACCGCTATCTGGCGCTAGAGTTGTAGAATTTATTAAAACCATTTTTACAATCCGACTTCATTCAAGTTTATGAAATTAGACTGCGAGGTCTAGAGTAAAAAAATATTTGCGGTCCAAGCTGTTTTGAAATTTGATAAGAAATGATTTTTTACGTTTCGGATTTCCGATTCGCCATTAAAAAGTGTACGGCAATAAATTGGAGGAAAAATTTAATTGAATACAAACTATCAGAATGTATTGCGAGCACAAATATTTGTTGTGAAGAATTTTTAAAAAGAACGTCTAATCTGAAAACCATATGGGTTCGTACAGTTTTACTCTTGTGGGACCCAAAGACGTAATCAGGTGACTGATATCCAGAGCATATTTAGTATATGGAGGGAATACTTCTCCAGTCTGCTGGGTGGCAGTGAAAGTGAAATAGCCGAAGATGGCAAACCAAAAAATCCATACGACCCATCATTCGATTATGATGATGTACGATTAGCGATTGCCCGCTTACAAATAACAAAGCGACAGAAGGTTTACTGACATAGCTACTCAAATATGGCGGCGAAGAACTGACAAGGTGCATGCATCAGATTTTTTTTCCAGAATATGGTTGGACGAAAGCAAGCTCGACGAATGAAGGCTAAGCATGCTGAGTGCTCTATCCAAAAAAAAAAAAAAAAAAAAAAAATGAGCCAATTATCATGGGATAAAACTCCTCGATATCGCATATACGGTCCTATCTAGCGTACTGTGTGAAAGATTAAATCCCAAAGTCAATATACTAACTTAACCCTATTATTTTGGCTTTAGACCTGCTAAATACACGCTTGACCAGATATTCAATATGCGACAAATCTTGGAGAAGACCCGAGGGAAAAGAATCAATATTTCATCGATTTTAAAGTTGCACTCGACAGCTCTATCTGGCGCTTTGCAGCCGCTGAAGTGATTTTGGGATGAGCTCCTCCTCCAATTCGTGGTTTTGCGCCTTGATATTTTTATCAATAAATGGAGGGATCTACAATTTTTTCTAAGCCGCCTCAGAACGGCCGATTTTTATGAGGAAATTTTATTTCATGTCAGAAATACTATCGTAGGGCTTGACACTCCCTGCAGAGGGCGACTGAAATTAGAAAAATTAATTTTCTATAATTTTGGATGTTGCTCGAAGGAACCTTTTGAATTGAATTTGTTGCTGGAGAAAAAAATATGCCCTGCAGAGTTAAATAGAGAAGATACAATCTCTTACAAGAGCGCACATTTGCTGGCGTATGCCGATGATGTTGATATCATTGGCCATAACAACCGCACAGTAAGTTCTGTTTTCTCCAGGTTAGACAAAGCGAAGCAAATAGGTGTTGCTATGAACAAAAGCAACACGAAATATCTGCTGTCATCAAACTGTTATCACATTCGCCACTCGGCTTCAAAGTTACTGTTGATAGTCATAACATCGAAGTCGTAGAAAATTTCGTTGATCTATGAACCAGAATTAACAAGATCAACAATGTCAGCATCGAACTCTACTACTACTTTGGACTCAGTAAACAATTTATAAGTTAAGTCCTCTATCGACGATTCAAAACCAAACTCTACAAGTCGCTCATCATTCCCGTCCTGATAATGGCGCAGAAGCTTGGACGATGTTTACATCCGATAAGTCGGCTTAAAGGAGTTTTCGAGAAAAAAGTATTGCGGAAGATTTATGGTACATTGCGCATTGACAATGGCTAATAAAGCAGCCGATGGAATGATGAGCTGTACGAGTTATACGGTGACACTGACATAGTTCAGCGAATCTAGAGGCAGTGGCTATGGTTGCTAGGTTACGTCGTTTGAAAGGATGAAAGCAGTCCAGCCGTGAAATGTGTACTCGCTGGTGGAAGCAGAAGAAGAGGAAGACCTCCACTTGGTATACCAACTCTTCTTTATCTTCTTTTCTCCCATATAATTGTCAGTTTATCATTTAGGCTGACTAGCATATCGGGTTGAGCTGTGTGTAAACCTGATAGCCTGGAGTACTTTATGATCCCTTCTTTATAATTCTGACCTTTTTCTGATAATGAGTCATTTGAATAGAGCCCTTCTTTTGAGTTCACCTTCTATTTGCTCTGAATATCTAATAGGCTCGAAATACTGGTTTTCGCACAAGTTAATCATTAGTTATTATCTCTCGGAAAAAGCACATCTACCGTTGTGTAAATTTATTTATTTGATTATGCTTGCGACTGCGATTGAAATTAGAAAACAAATTAGCTAGAAAAAATTTAAGAGTAGTATATTGCGTGCTTACAGTAAATCAATATGTTAAGTCTCCCATATTCTCTGTATCGCGTTTGTGGTATTAAGAGGTGCCAAGAAAATGTTCATTTCGTTTATTTTTTGAATATTTCCAATACAGTTACCGATAGGTCAAATTCGCTAGGACTATGGAACAGCGATAATGATTGGATTTAAACTCCATTTCGATTGAAATCTGATTTCAAAACAGCTCTGAGTGGATCGGATTTGGAATAATCTCTGGCCTTGATGGTGTAGAATATTTGGAAAACAACAACTCAGTCTAAGCTAACTGTGAAGTAAGGCCTACAGTTTTACTTTGCTACATAAGAAGACCACTTATGATATATGTATGTATAATATCATATCAAAACTTAAATATTTTGGTAAATTTTGAAGTCTACGAAGTTTTTCATTTAGTTTCAGTACCCGTTGATTACCTACGCATGTCCCTGAATGTTAATAAAAAAAGCCCAAAATGTATATGTTGTGTATTTAACATTCCAACATGCAGCAGACAGAGTTCATACACATATTAAGCATAACCAATTTTCATATACAAATCAAAAATTTGTAAATAACGTGCAGTAAATTGTCAAAAACTATTTCATATCCTTACAAGCGCCTATACAAACAATTAATTATTTTAAAATAAAAGCGTATGCATACATACAAACAGAGGAATACATATACACACACATATAAGCAAGGCACTTATGTTTATATATATGTATATAAAATAAAGAAAATTCTACAAATATATTACATTTAAGGACTAAGGACTAAGGACGAACTAATTGTATGTACACACAGTATGTACACAGTTATTTACAAAATAATTTATACAAATATGGTATATATGTATATATACATAAATACTACTTATTTTTATGTACAGTGAGCAACTAATTTAGAATTAAAATAACATAAGAAATAATTTAAAAAGAAAAAACAATATTTTATGCATACAAATAGGGTACATACATAAGTAGAAATAATTGAAAATTGAAAAAAAAAATTAAAAAAAATATATATATTTTTTTAAATAAATAAATTAACAAATTCTTAAGCTTCGTATTATTTATAAAAAAGAGTATTCACACAAGTATGCGCTTGGGATTTTGGTTTTTGCATTTTCATACATACAACTATAAAATAAAATTCTTATTTTTTTTTTTTTTTTTTTTTTTTTTAATTAATAAAATATTTTTCTGTCACATTACCGGGAAGCAAACTCAAATCATATCAAAAAAGTAGGGTATTCAAGTTAAATAAAAGCACCATTCCATGTCAGAACAAAAATGAGTACAAAGAGAGAGAGAGAGAGAACAGATTTGTCTCGAGCCTTTTCAGTACGTTTTTTTACTATTTTTTTAATAATTAATTTTTTTTAATTTTTTTTAACTTTTAACTATTTTGTTTTAATTATTTTTGTTGTTGTATTTTTTGCTTTTTATATATTTATAATTTTTTAAATGCTTTTAAACATTTTTTTAAAACTAATTTAAAAGGTTAAACATCAAGCAAACCGGTGTTTTATGTGTGTTTACTAAGAAAAAACGGGCTGATTGTAGAAAATTTGTAATTTTTTTAAATATATATATATGGTTTTTATTATATTTATATATATATATATATACGTATATAAATATATATTTATGAAGAAACTGGAGTACTTATGGGGTTGTGGAGTGCATGTGGTTCACATCCTTTTCTTGGCTTTACCAAAGAAAACAAACAAAATTCGAAACAAACAACGGAATGGCATCGAAATTGTTGTTGTTTTATATATATATTTTTTTAATTTTATTTTTTTTCCTTTGTATTGCTTGTGAGCGCAGGCAATACATTTGAGTATGTCTATTATGAATCACCATTATCATTTGGCGGGAGATTATTATTACAACAATACTACAACAAAGGAGAAACACCGTGGAAACACCAAAAAAAAAAAAAAAAAAAAAATTGAGTAGAAAATGGGATAACGAATTAAATAAAAACCAAAATAAATAATATAAAAAAATAATAATTTTTGTTTTCAACGAAAATTCACTAATTTTTTTTATAAAAAACTATTTTCTTTTATTTTGCTAAAAAAAAAAATTTAAAATTGTAACAGCAGCCGCTATATTCGGTAGTCTACAAGTTTTTTACGGGCTAAAATTACGAGTAAGTAAACTATGTACGTTACTAGTAGTTACTACATCACAACAAAAAGATTTAGAAAAAAAGTGGTTTTACTTAAAGGCTCTTTTGCACATATCAACAATAGATTAGACGTCAAGCATACAATCTATTAATCTATTATTTAAAACATACATATGTGTCTGTATGTAAGGAAGATACATTTTTCGATATTTCTAGTTTAACTCTATTTTCTAGCTGAGTTACGCCAACGAATTTTTGTTTGTTTGTTTAACTTTTGTACAGAACTGAGGAAGGGTGAAATATACGTAAAATTTGAAATGGAACAAAATAAAACTGTATACGTTTACAAGTGTTTTTTTTTTTTTGGTGTGTATTAACAATACATAGCAAAGCGTAGTTTAGTACATGAAGTAGTTGGAAGAAAGCACAACAACAACGAGAAGATTTTTTTTACGAAAAAATTTATTTATTTATTATTTACTCGAACATTTCAAACAAGAGGTGAATTTTTTTTTAATTTCATTAAATTTTTTGTGCAAGTTTTTTTCTTTTAATTAAAAGATGTACGAGTTCCGAGGGTTCACTAAGTGAAAATTTAAAGTGATTTCTTTACATTTAAGTACTTATGACTTGCACTGGAGAAGTGAGTTTTTTTCTCAAATTTAAACAAAATGACTTCTGTTTTCATAGACTTACACAATTCAATTACCTTTTAGTGTTGTGTTGAAGTTTTTCTTTGCAAATTATGTTTATATATATATCTAATTTTTTAAGGGGTCAAATTTACTACATTTGCATGTGGGTAAATGTTGTAGCATTAATTTTTTGGTACTAACTTGTAGGAAAATTAGGAAAAAAATATATATATTAAATATTTATATTTATGATAAACTATTGTTTCTCTTTTTTTACAGCTGGTTCTCATATTATTCTTTTTTAAATAGTCGTTTTAAAAAAGGATGTGGTATCGGGCGGTATATCGGAAAATGAAAATTATAATCAATAAATCGCTTTAGAATCATATACATTTAGTTAATTTTTGGAAAGTGAATAAATTTCGAAAAATAGCACAACTGACTAAGAACTCCGGAAATTTTTCGGCGATTTTAAAAAAGAGAAGAGAAAATTAAATTTTTACAAAATCCAAAAAAAAAAAATTAAAATTTTTTAATTTTTATTTGTAAATTAAAGTAATTCATTTTCTTATGGTTTTTTATTCGTAGTTGATAGCAGTTTGTCAATTTTTTTAATAACATGCAGCACATTTATTATTTGTTGAATCGTTGGGGTACTTGAAGGTATATGCGAAGAGTAATAATCAGAGCTTTACCTCAGCTTTTGTGTTTTCTTCGTGCTTTCGTGGTAAACGTGTCATCTATACATAGTTTTTATAATCTATATTAGCTCGTTCGTATGAAGTTGATTACGAACGACATGTTCTGTAACATCTTACTGATGATCTAGTGGTCAGTTTGCTGATCGAAAATTCGCCATATCATCATTTTGACATATTATAAAATGTTTCTGGTCACAGGTTTGATAATTTCTTACATAGATTATATATCTTTTTGAGTCTAACTAACGAAACTCTGGTCTGAAACTAATAGAATATATTTCCTTCTTCTTTAAGCAATGTTTCAAAGTATATATATTGGTATATATAAGAGCTCTAGACACCCTGGTAGTGAGCAGTGCGAGTAGCTCGATGATCGCTCGACACCCGCTCATTGCTCAACTGCTTAACAGCACCAAAATTTTTAAATTTATTTTCCAAAATTTCTTGGCGCTTCAATACATTTTACACTTTGCATAAAAAATTTTATATTATTAAAAAAAGTTCTGAGAAAAGCTTATGTTAAAATACTCGAAATTCTTGTGCACGAAAACTTTCGAGTAATGAGGAATGAGCAAGTGTGTGAGTACTCGACGTTCAAATGCTCGCACTAATCCAAAATGTTTGAGCTCTGAAAACTCTAATTATTAATATTACTGAAAATTTTATTTTTTTATTTTTTTAAAAATAAAATTGTTTTTACTGTAACATAGGTATGTATCTATGAAGAACAATGCAATTCAGAAATTATTACCTGCATGAAATATTCGAAGAGGCGAATAATAAAAGTTGTGTGCATAAAATATTGCAATTTCTTAAATTCGAAGTAGTCCAACAGTTTATGTTCTCAAATTTCGAAAAAAAATTTCATAAAACTAGCTGGAAACCAAGAATATTTGGTTTTTTCAAGTAAATTTTGGGGCTCCATAAAATGGAAAATATGTTTTTCGCTAGATAATTTGAGTTTTTAAGCTTAGTTTTTAGATATTGCTCTCAAAAATGCTTATAAGATAGTAGCATAATCTATTACTGTCAGACCAGTGTTTCGTTAGTTGACTCCAAAAGATATTCAATCTCTGTAAAAAGTTATCAAATCTGTGATCTGAAACACTTTAGAGTCTACACTTGGTTGGATGTAATAAATATGAATTACCTAATCATTTATTTTTGTAAAAAGTTTGATAGAGCTGATCAAATGAGAGGCCAGTTTTTCTAAGATTTTTGTCATATGACAGTTTTGATAATTTATGATCTCAGAACTAATTTTTAGCGAGAATTATTTCTCTGTCAATTAAGCAAAGTAAACTGAGTTGAAAAAAATAATTTCATTTTCCTTTTACGGATTAAAAGTTTTCCACTTTTAACAAGGAATAGTTTTTTGTGGTAGGGCAAAGCAGAAAAATCCCACTAAAAATTTGCATTAAAAACAAGTGTAAATATTTAATGACCAAGATTAGTAGTCATGTTACAAGGCTAGACAACATTTAGGTTCCGCAAACCACTAATGTTTGAATTTGAGATGAACAAAAACATTGATATTCAGATGCCCTCAATGAAAGTGAAAAATTTCAAGGTCAATTGTTATTGGAATTTTGGAGGACAAAGTATAATTTCGTCTTGTAAAAGATATAAATCAGCTTGAATTTGTATTTCACAATATTTTCCAGGGGCTTCACTTCAGTCAGATTTTGATTTAGATTTCTTAATCGTAATGCATAATTCTGTCGAAGAGTTTGAAAACGAAATTTTAGCTTAAGTGGGTTTCAACTAAAATTTTAAATTTTCGGATGCTTTCTCACCATAGATCTCGTTTATTCTTATCAGATCTTTCACTCAGGTAGCGGCAGAATCTCACTAAATTTATTATCTTGATGTCTGCAATCAGGAACGGACCCTCAACTTCCACTCATTGCAGGACAATTTCATAGTCGATTCGAAATTATCTTCTTCTTGTTATCGTTTTTATAAACCTTGCAGCATCTGCTGAAGGAAGTTGCTAGCTTTTAAGCTGTGATCATTTTTTGTCCGACCAGTCATGGAATGGTTAAGATTTCTATAATTTTAGAGATGTTCTCTCTTTTTTTTAAGGAGGAAACGCTTTGATCTCTTGTGGTAAATGTATGCTTCATTAAGTGCAAATATGAAAAGATTAATTTCAGCAAAGTTGCAGTAATCATTAATCTCGTTCAAAGCCTCCTAATTTAACACCAAAAGCTTATGATATGAGAACAGGTTAGCAGGAAACACTAAATTTTGCAGTTGGAACTATATGTCTGCACTTAAAGCTCTCAATGGAGTACAGCTTTTAAATTATCTAAACAAAACGTCTTAAAGAAACTGTCTTTAGATACTTTAGCTGGCATAAGACACCAATTTGTACGATATTTTTTTATAAAACACACAACAAGTAAATAAAGTACGCAACATTTATATGAAAATATATTTTTTTTTACTTCTACCACCATCAACTACAAATTTAACATCATTTACTGAGAAAGTGATAAAATACTTTTTTTATAAAACAAAAATATTATTAGACAAAATATTAACACAAATACTAAATCAATATTTTTCAAATAAAAAACCATTAAAGAGCTAGATATTAGTAAAATAAAAGTAAAAAATGAAAAAAATGAAATTTCCTAACAATTAGATATAGAAAGTTGTGAAAAATTGTAAGAGATGTCCCCAAATGTGTTGTAATTATTTCCGCTTTAAGCAAGAAAAAAAACAACTAAAAATAAAATAAAATTTTTTCAATTTATATACACTAAGCAGAGGCAGAGGAGGTTGAGGCAGAGCAGACTGATGCTTGAAGCGTAGAGACAATTATATTATTTACATATGTATTTAGAGCGCGTAGCTATGTGGTTTTGAAGTAATTAATGCCCATAATGCCTATAAAAAAAACCTAAATTCTTTGGGCATTAACTATATGCATTATATACATATGTATGGTGGTGGGTGGTGGAGTACTTCAAGCAAAGCATGGTTGATTATTTGGCTGATTTGGGTGGGTTGAAATTGGTTTTGTTTTTGATTGGCTTAATTGGCTATTTATATGCATATATTAAACGAAAGCGGAAATGTATTACAACACATATTTGGCCACTTCTCCCCAGAGTTCTTGTGTGTAAAAATTTATTTCGAGGATTTCTACAGCACACCTGCCGCCTGGTCATATCGCTTATTGCCCATTCCCAAACATGGTTATTGGTTGGTATTCTGTTTTCTTTTTTATTTGTG
The DNA here is from genome assembly GCA_030068015.2 of Neoceratitis asiatica. NCBI lineage: Eukaryota > Metazoa > Arthropoda > Insecta > Diptera > Tephritidae > Neoceratitis > Neoceratitis asiatica. Next base: position 49,480,004 of record CM061526.1, on the reverse strand, counting down.
TTTTCATTTTTTTAGTTGGATACAATTTTTTGGTTTTGCAAAGCAGCAACACTTGAACGGTTTGTTTTCTATATATCGCACGTGCTGTGTATATACTATATATGTAATTAGATTAATAGAAAAACAGTTAGTAAAAATTAAATATTAAATACAGAATATTTATTCAATGAAATTCCAAATCTAAATTCTATTGATTAGTTGTATGAATGAAGTTAATTTTCCTCGCTTTCTTGCCTTCTTTTGCATCTCTGGGCTGACTAGAGACAAAAAATATATAGATTTTTATGTATATGCTGGCATTTGGAATACACAGTAGATACGTTTTTTTTTGATTTTTTATTTTTTTTGGCTAGAAAAAGAATACAGTTGGTATAGTTAAATAATATAATTAAGTGAAATATTCACAGGATGTTTTTTTTTCAGTTTAAGAAAAGAGTGGAGAGAAATAATTTGAGACGCGAACATATATTAAAGAAAAATTAAAATTAAAACAAAATAAAATTTTAAAATAAAAAAACATATTTTTCAAATAATTTTACAACATTTATAGTGAAAAAAAAATTAAAAATTAATTACACAAAGATTTTTTAAGAACATGATGATGAAGAATAAACCAAATGTACAATTGTAAGTATATTGAAAATTGTAGAATTCTAAAGCGGCGGCGCTTTCAGGCTTGTTAGTGGCAGTTAAGTTAGAGAATATAATTTTTTTTAGAGTTTAGAGTACGAGGTATGTTCAAAGGAAAAGATGAATTTTCATTTTTCGCGGGATGTGTACATTCGATTATCGATATTTTATTTTTGTTATAATCGGACGCATATGTTTATCAAAAGTGCTCCAAGGCACTTGAAATGTTGACTGTGGCATTCGGTGAGTCCACTTTGTTTCAAAAAAAGTTTATAAGTGGTACAAGCGCTTTACAGAAGGTCGAGAAGATATTGGTGCCGATGAGCGTCTTGGAGGTGCGACCACGTCAACAAGCGAAGAAACCATCGTGAAATCGTGAAAAAAATTGTTTTTGAAAATCGTCGAATCAATATTAAGGAAGTTGCAGAGGATATTGGCATATCAATCGGCTCATGCCATTCAATTTTCTCGAATGTTTCATGGCATGAAACGTGTGGCAGCGAAGCTTGTTCCCAAATTGCTAAAGTTTGAGCAAAATCAACGTCGCATTAGTATCGCTCAGGAGCTGTTGAATGACGCCAACAACGATCCGGGTTTACTCAAACAGGTCATCATAACTGGTGGCGAAACGTGGGTATATGGTTCTGACGTCGGAACCAAGGCCCAGGCATTCCAATGGAAGCTGCCAGTTGAGCCAAGACCGAAAAGTTCCATCAAATGTGAAGGTTTTGTTCACTGTTTTCTTTGATTACAATGGTGTGGTGCATCTTGAGTTCCTGCCAAAAAGGTCGCACAGTTAATAAGGAATACTAAAAGGAAGTTATGCAACGTTTGCGTGAAGCAATACGGCTCGAACGATCCTAATTGTGGAAAAAAAATCGTGGATTCTGCATCACGATGATGCACCAGCTCACACATCAATGTTTATTCGTGATATTTTGGACAAGAACAAAATCGTACTCACGCCTCAACCACCGTATTCACCAGATTTGGCTCCTTGCGACTTTTTTCTATTCCCAAAAATAAAGAAATCAATGAGAGGAAAGTGTTTTGCCACAATTGATGAGATCAAGTCAGAATCGAAGAAAGAGCTGATGGCCATACCGAAAAGCGTATTTCAGAAGTGCTTCGAGGATTGGAAAAAGGAGTTGGCATAAGTGTATTACATCCGAGGGCGATTTCTTGAAGGGCACAAAATAGATATTGACGAATAAATAAGTACCTTTCAAAAAAATTCTAAATTCACCTTTTCCTTTGAACACATTTTGCATACATTTTAAGCAGGCGATTACAATCCTAACCGCGTTTGTGGCAGGCACGTTGAATTGAGAAAACTACTACTGTTAAGAGATGCAGGGATTTTGAAACACAGCTATGGTTAGTTATGGTTACAGTTAGGATTATGGACGGCTTGACCTATTTCCTTGAGTTTACAAAGAAGTTTACGTAATCTCATTGGAATAATTCAGCTGAGATGTCATCTGAGATTACGAATAGTTTTTGACAAATTTGATTTACGATTGAAATTAAACAGAAATTATGAAATCTGCATCAATAACCGATTTTTGATAGCAAAAATAGCATTTTGGAAATTAATTTCGAAAATTACGTATATAGAATTTTCGTCGAAAAAAACATGGAAAACGAAAGCTTTCTTATATGCAAGCAATTTAGAACGTTATGTATGAAAAAAACGTATAGAAATATTGCATAACCGTTAAGAAAAATAAGTTCAAACACGTTCAAACAACACAATACATATATGTGTATAAAGGTTCAGTTTTCTATGTTAAACATTATCGAATTCGCAAAGCTCTCACTTCACGAGCAACCAATGCAAATGAAGCTTACTTTTTGAAGCAAATAACTGTAATAATGTTATTTCGAAAATTGCTGGCGACCAAAAAACACATATTCAGAATTTTTTTCGTTTACAATAAAAAAAATTATGCTTGACGCCATAAAACCATTTTGTACAACACTAACAACGAACGTTGAATAACGTATTTGGCAAAAGTATGTATGTGAGTAGAGTATGTATGTTAAGCTGCCATTGAAAAAAATATCAGTTTAATATATATGTATATATATGCATGTTAAGAGCTAAAGAATATATATATTAACATTTGCTTGTATTTACAGCGCGCATTTTTTGGCAAAATATTATTTTCTTCAAACTCTTATAACGGTGAAAGAGAATTTTTAACGCATTTATTTTTTATTTATTGATTAATTTTTTTTCTTTTGAATATCGTAAGTATGTATTTGGCTTTATAGCAATTATTTATACTGCAGCATTGTTGTATGTAACATAGTTAGAGGTAGCACAATGACTAGTATGTATGTATGTGGTTAGTAAATAAATGCACCTTACTTGCTATTATTAACTGTCTGTCTGTTAACATTTTTTATTTGGCACAACAAACACAACACAAGCCGAGAAACATCAAGTTAACATGTAGGTATATTTAGAAATATGCAGTTATGTACGAGTATTTTGTCAAATGATACTTAGTATAGAGAGATAGAGATATATGTGTAGTTTTATGGTGTTCATAAAGCACTGAATAGAATGAAAAAATAAGAGAAAAATGATAATGGTGATTATGTAATTGATTGAATCTATGCAACTGTGATGACTGAGGCGGTATTTTACAGCTTTAATTGATATGTGTATGTATAAGTATCTATTTCCTTAATATTCTTAAGCGATTGAATTTATTTAATTTTTTTTATGACAATTTTTAATTATTTTATTATTTTTTATAACATTTAATTTTAATTTTTAATAAATATTATTACTAACTAATTTTTGTGGCTTTGCGGCAGAGGCAGACTGAATAGATCAACTGTTTTTATTTAATTTGTCTGTATAAACGCATTACTTTATAACTCAGTTAAAAATTACGCTCGTAACTTGTAAGTGATGCGCCTAAAAGTATGCCAGCGGTATGGCTGCTAAACAAGCAGCGGTTAGTTGACTACGCACACGCTGAATAGATCTGCACGTGCTTCAAAAGTGTAGGCGGATGAACTGTTGCCTTTTTTGCTTTCTGTCAAACTAGTCTACCAAGCAAACCGAACTAGTCAACCTACTGTCAACACAAAAATTTTCTGCGTGATGAAAAATGTATCACAAATGTACTAGTCTTAATAGTAGTTAGGAGAAAGTTTTTGGTAATTGTATCAAAAGTCAAATAGTGCTTAGGATTTTTCTATTTGTATCGTGATTTTTGTCAAAAATTATATGTTATTTATTCTGACTATTTTTAGTTTCTGCTGAAATCTTTACTTGAGCATCAGTTGCAAATACTGAAAAAGATTGAATTGAATTGTTGTAAAGATCACCAATATGATACGAGCATACTCTCGTTAGGTGTAAAATTTCACTTGTCCCATACTAGTTAATAATTAATTGTTTTTCCAGCAACATTTCTACCGAGCTGCATACTTTTACGGAAAGAGCTGTTCAAAGATATAAAGTGAAAAATAAAGTTCTATTTTTTACATATTAACTACATTTTTCCGTTTGACATAGGGCCGACCTTTACGTACGGATTAGAATCAATATGAGTCGACTTTGTTCTTCGCGGCAGGATACTCGTCTTGCTAAGCTGTCAACATGTGAACAGAGGAAAGAACATCACAGGAGTATTATCACCTATCGCTTGGTCTCTAGCGATCAATAGATTGCTGATGAATATCGAAGGAGAGCAGGAATGTTTGTAATCCACACAGAGGATATTTCAGTCATTGTGATTGGTAAGAGTGTAGCAAACCTTAGATATCTGGTGAATTAGGCATTTGGAACGATAAAAAATGAGGAGCGACTGAAGAATGCCTTAGCGGCCTTATATATAAGTAAAACATACTGAGCGGCACTTTGTGTCCCTCACCTGTTCAATCGCATTGGATCTTTGGTGTGATCGTTAACACCTTCAAGAGCAGCTCATGCCACTTTCAGCATATAATTAACGAACTTAAAAACTAAAAACGGGGCGTTATATTTTCCGCGAGGTTATAGGCTTCAAGACAGCTGAAAATCTGGATAAAAGGCTACAGTAGTATAGCGCTTTCCCAAAGTATTGGAAAAGCTTTCATAATATCGCTCCTGGTTTTCGAGCACTTGACATAAGCTATAACAGAGCTGGTGTAAAACACTGAGTTTTGCAAAAAAGCTCTACATATTCAAAGATGGGTTTAAAGTTAACTGTGGTGTGGATTTTGCAGTTTCCTGCAGTATCTTCCAAGCCCAAAAATATTTTCTATATAAATGGCGGCAGAGCTACTACAAGGAACATATATTCAAAGAAAGAGTATACATATTTATGTAGATGGCTAAGCAACTTCAACTACTGACTTTCATACAGCACGTCAACTACTGACTTTCATACAGCATTTCAACTACTGTAATAAAATCTTTGCTATGATCTGCAAAAATACCAAAGTAAAGCTGCAGTGACCAATATATGACACTGTTTGGTAAGGGATTAATTTGAAGGGCCTAAGATCCTTATCCTCTTCTATGTTTTTTGAGCCCAAATCACAACTGAATTTTTGAATTTTGCTTTCAAAATGCAAGAACATGCGAACCTTTTCATTCATATTGAGTTCGATTTGTATGTAAAAAAAAACTTTTATAAATAGTTTTCCGCTGAAGCGGTTTTCAGCCGAACCTTCCCTTTCATAATGTTTTTCGAACGGCTGATGGATTTTTATGAGGAGCTTTTACTTTATGTCAGAAATACTTTCGAAGTGGTTGACATTGCCTGCTGAGGGACAATTAAGGATTAGAGAAATTAATTTTCTATAATTTTAGCATTGATAGGCCAGAATTCGAGCCATAAATTATAATTTCCATAAAGTAGTTTTCCCTCAAAATCTGAGGAGATTATTTGCTCTTTGCTCTTAAAGACGAGCAATTTTTTTTTAAATTATGAAGACTTTGTCTCTAAAGCTCCAGACACTGTGGTGATATACCCAAAATCACTCTTTATCTCATTGGTTCATTCTCGCTTACTCGCTTTGCCCTTTCCGTTTTCACTCTATTCCCTTCTACTAAGATGGGAGGATTGACGCTAATATTTCGAGATTTGGCAACTACACTGCTGTAGCCTGGTAACTGACAACTTTATCGTAAAGTTAGATATTTGACGTTACGCATACTCAGAACGTTTTGACATACGAGTATGGTGAATGCAATCGATGCCGTAGATCATTCCAAGACAAATTTCGTTAATGCCGTCAAAAACAGTTGTTGTTCCGGAAATTATTGATATTGAAAGTTCGTAATGTGACCTACTGTGAGATTGAGACAACTATAGACATTAGTGGGACCTGCATACATTTACTCTTGCATGAACATTTGATTGTAAATTTTTTTTTTCAGGTGATGAATCGTAGATTTACGTGTATGAGCCCGAAATAAACAGCCGTTGACTGTATAGGCATTTCAAGATGAGCCGAATCCAACAAAAGTAGTTCGCGCCGGAAAAACTTCGAAAAAAAATGGTTGCTTTTTTTTCTGGAAAAAATTTAAGATGTCGCACCTGCACCAATTTGTGGTGTCAAAGACTGTCCATATTTTCTGGCCGCAGAGATGTTAAATAACGTCTTCTTTTTGCACCAGCGCAATTTTGAACAAGAAGCTCAAAATTTGCTTAAAATATTGTTTTTTACAATCCTCATGGTTTTTAAAGTTCTCGAATCATTTTACAGGTTTTTTAAGTAGATATTGAAGATTCTGTTATCCTCTATTAAGAAAATATTATATTTTTGCATTGCAAAATTTATAAAAGTTTTTTTTTGTTTGATTTTTTGTTTGTTTTGAAAACGTGCCGTAAGGATGTTTTTTTATTGTGAACACAGCATAAGTTATTGTTGTCGATTTAAAGCATACATTTCCTTTTCCATTTTCGTAATGTTTGTTGGCTTTTAAAATCATACGTTTCCTCGTAGTGAAAGAAGTGGTTAAGGGAAACCGATTGATTGACTAGTAATAAGTCCGGTTTTATTCAGAAACTCAGAATTTAAGACACAAAAATAATTGAGTGAATACATTATTTTATTATGAATTTTCTTGCTCTATTAATTAAAATTTTTTCCCTCTGCTAACAAAACCACAAAAGTGAATAAAGCTCAGCTGTGGAGAGCTATTTTCATATTTAGCAAACAAATAAATAAATTTATCGCTTAAGAATTATTCATTTTTATTTTTTTTTGATTATGCATAAGTGATTAAATAAATGTGGCGTAAATAAATTAATGTGATGAGATTGCTTAAAATTTATGTGAGACTGATAAAATATAAAAGAAACTAAATATAAAATAAAGAAAATAAAAACTTAACAGACAAACAAAAGAAAACGAAAATAAGTTAATATAAATACATTATATAAAGAAAATAGCAATAAGAAATACAAATAAGAGGAGTAGAAATACGAGAAATTTACTCACGACAACAAAAACATTTTCTTTTCAAAAGGGACTTACTAAAGATATACGCAAAATATTATTATTCAGTCATTATTTGGCCGGAAGAGAATATATATATACGTAGGTTTATATATATGTAATTATAAATGTAAATCACAATTACAGAGATATAGATCAGTAGAAATTTGCACTATTACCAGAGCATTTCAACTCACCCGCGCCGCGAAGCTCGTGTTCGGTTTCTCCAACAGCTCCCACAAGTACTTCTGATATTCGGCGCACTTGCCTTCCCCGAACTCTTCTTCATCACGTTGACGCAACGATTCAGCCTCTTTACGCATCTCCTCGTGTACGTTCTCCTTGCGCTGATGATACTTATGCTGACAGCACGACTCCAGATACAACTCATCAACTCCCCAATATTCGAGATCATCACTAAATGCCAGTACACACATCTCGTCGACGATGTGCAATTTGCCGGTACGATAGAAATTCAATATGGAACTGAAACTTTTCGGATGTCGATCGAAGTAATACTCATTGTCAACGATGGAGTAATCATCGCAGAGCTCAACTATCGCTTCGTGTGTGGTGCATTCACGTAGACGTCCCAGACGTGTGTGTGGCAGTCGTTCGAGTGTGCGCCAGAGCACCTCGTGCTTAACGCCGCCTACATTTATGGAGACGCGGCTATTCATTTGTTTCGATTGCGCTATCATAAAGGGTTCGGGTGGTGGTATGGAGGACATGGATCTGGAATGTGCGCGTTGCAATGCGCCTGCACCGCCCATACTGCCGCCGTGCAGCTGGGAAGTTGTCGGATTCGAATGCGATGGTGATGGTATTGGGAATGGTGCGTAACGTACTTCTTTGCCAACAGCGCCGGTACCGCCGATATTTTGAGTGCCGCCGCCTCCAACACCGCTGCCAATACCGCCATTGCCCATCGGGCCGCCGGCAGTGTGCGTAGTTGTTGCGGATGCGCCAGTAATGCTGCCACCGTCAGCGTAGTCCAGATTTCCAATGCTACCGCCACCGATGCCGCCGATACCGATATTGTTGAGATTGCGTTGGCTGGCATTGACGCCGGCGGCCACAACAGCGGCGGCAGCAGCTGCATCATTGTTATAAGCAAGATTCCCAGTTGTTGGTACGGCTCCAGTGCCGCAACCAAATGAACTAGCTCCACCAGTGCCCATCGCTCGACCCCAATCGACATTACCGCTCGTGTCGTAGTAGGCTTGATTATCGTTGTTGTCACTGCTGTGATCGTGCGTGACATCGATACCAATGCCAATGCCGACGCCGAGGCCGTAACCCGGCGTGGGGATGTGGCCGATGCTGCCGACAGCACCGGTTGATCCTGCGGCGGGGTTGCGACCAAGCGTTTCGTTTTCAATCCAGTTACTGGTTTGTTGTTGTTGTTGTTGTTGTAGTTGTTGCTGCTGCAATTGCAAATGTTGTTGTTGTAGCTGTAGATCGCGTTGAGACTGCTGCTGTTTTTGCTGTTGCTGTTGCTGTTGTTGTTGTTGTTGTTGTTGTTGTTGGCTAACAGCCTGTCCACCATGCAATTGTCCGACCATTTGCGTACCTCCATTATTATATTGGGGCGGTGTTGCATCACCCGTTTCCCAGCGTACCGTATCACGGTCTCTATCGCGTTCGCCGACCATAAGTCCGCCACTGTAAGGAAATAAGTGAATTTAAAAAACTAGAGTTTTCAAGTTCTGTGATGGATGGGGCAATATCACAAGAGAGCTCAAATTTCTACGCTCACAGTAGATTAGGCCACCCGTTGAAGTGTGGGTCGGAACTTATACGGACAACTTTTCATAAATCCGGCAGAGAATATAGTGGGTCTCTGGAGTAAGTAGTATGGAAAATGATCTGTCGGCCCTAATACTTTGTTCATCGAGAAGCATAAATAGCTTCAATAAACTCGGATCAGTATTTCAGAAATGGCAATGCCATTCTAAACATTTTCTGTTGGGTTTTGATCTATACTAACTATTTTGCTTTAGATAAGTGCTCTCATAGAGGAATCACCTCAATTAAGCAAACAAAGATTTAGTAATTGAAGCTGCCTTTAGCGGACTTAGCATGCTTGAAATCACGATCCACCACCAGAGTAGCCAATCACTTAGAGTTTGACTCAGGGTGTTACTCATGGAGATCTTACTAACGTCACCTGGATTTAGAGGGTTTGTGTGGCCTCACTGCGATACTATACAAAAGCAATTATAAATGCAGAATCGTTGACAAATTTCAATGAAAAGTTACTGTAAGAGTTTGTGAGAAATGATCCACGCATTTTTAGCTCAATTAGCAAAGGCGAAGGACAATTAGAATAAAATTGCTTAACCGATCTTGGGTCTGTGACTATTTGTCATTCACTATGAGGCAGATGGATCACATGACCTCGCATGAGGAGGTATTACTGAGTGAAAAGACTGGAATAGTACGTACTTTTACTGTAAACACATGAGTATTCAGTAAACTCACTAGACTACTGTTTTCACGAGGCAAAAACTTTTGACGGAAGTACACTACAACGACCCTTGAATGGAAATTCATAAACCACGGTCATCATAATATTTTAAGAACGTTCCGTATACCAGAAAAAAACTTACTAATACATATCCTTCACTAATTCTATGAACTATTCAAAGGTGGATGGGTAAAAACTAGATCAAAGTCAAGAAACTACACGTAGAAGCTGTATTAGCAAGTCCTTCCGTCTAACCGTTAGACTCTTAATGATCACCATATCATCTTTCAAGCGGAACTGGCGGTCATACATAAGGATGTCAATTGTTAATAAATTGTATTTAAAGGGTGTTCCAAGTAGAGGTACTTTTTTTTATAGCATTTTTTGATAGATAACGCGTGAGTCGTGGCAAGCTGTCATGTTATTTTTGTTCAGTACTATTTGGCATTTCAACATGGAAAGATTTACGCCTGAACAACGTTTACAAATCATTCAACTTTATTACGAAAATTGACGTTCTGTAAATAATGTGTTTCGCCAGCTTTGCTCAACTTAAGGTCAACATAATCGGCATACTGAGCATACTATTCGCAACACCATTACCAATCTTGAGACCCATAATTCATTATTCGATAATACTCAACCGAACAGATCACATACAGCACGCAGTGAAGAAAATTTAGCGACCGTAGCTGAGAGTGTACACGAAGACCGTGGAGAGTCGATTCGGCGCTGTTCGCAGCAACTCGGACTAACGTATGGAATAACTTGGGACATTTACGTCGAGATCTTAAATTGAAAGCTTACAAAATACAACTTTTGAAGAACTGAACAAGCGGCATCGCTTCGCTCTATGGGTTCTTGAAAAGTTCCAAGAAGATCTGACATTTTCGAGCCAAATTTTGTTCACCAATGAAGCCAATTTCTCAACCAAAATTGTCGCATTGGGACAAAGAGCAATCTGAAGAGATGCCATTTCATTTAGAAAAAACAATTGTTTGGCGTGGTTTGTGGGCCGGTGGAATCATCGGTCCATATTTCTTCGAAAATGATGCCGGTGAGAACGTAACCGTCGATGGCGACCGTTATCGCGCCATGATAACCGACTATTTGACGCCTGCAATTTAAGCTCGTGATTTCCGCGACATTTGGTTTCAACAAGACAGCGCCACTTCCCACACATCACATCAATTAATGGATTTATTGAGATAACACTTCGGTGAACAGATAATTTTGGTCCGGTTGATTGGCTACCAAGATCGTGTGATATCATACCGTTGGACTTAGCCGTTGGACTTAGCCGCGAACAAAATTTGGAAGAGATAATCTTCAAAAAATAAATTCCAAAGAATGTTCTTTCGAATGGTGATAAACATTCCCCATTAAATTTAAATTTTCTGTGTTTTTTTTTTCTCTTAAAAAAGGAAACCTCGAAATGGATAACTATCTTTCTTTTGATCTGCAGAAATAAAATAAGATCAGATCACTCAGGGCTAAATATAAGTAGTTCCCTTAGAATATGGTACGGCTGCCGCCGTAAAGTTTCATACTAGATATACATGGCTAATGAGCTGGCGGACGAGTTCGTAGTGAAAAAGTTTCGGCATGCCACTCTCTACTCGTAAGCTCACTATAAGAGATGCGACGAGTAAGCAGATATTAACTTTAGATGAAAGAGTCTCAACTATTGTAATGCGACCACAATAATATGGCTGGATGGGATAAAAGAGATCACGAGAGCTCATTTCGCTACAAAGAAAGCAAATACCTACTTTTATGGATATTCTTTCGGGATATTTTCTATTTTGAAGGCGCGCAGGGAGGCTACGCATTTATTCAAATGACATCTGCAGGAGTTGTAAAAACCAGGAAGAGCTGAAACCTTAAGGTGCTTCCTTTAGGATAAGAGAAATAGGTTGAAGTATTTGGGGGTGTCTATCTTTGGAGGTTGAAGTCTTTAGGGGTGTCAATCTTTGGAAGCTTTAGCGAAATATCTCGGTTGTTTAATCGTGCAAATTCTACGTATTAGTTTAACTGGGGGGTTATTAGTGTCCTTATTGAGATATCATGTCGGTTTGAGTGAGCTGATGACCTGCAACCCCTTCAACTTGATCTAATATTAATTATTACAGTTATTTGAAAGATCATCTCACGTGAGCTTTCGGTAGACTACGGTAATTTTCATTCGAAGAAATCTGAAGAAGCTTTCACAAAACTTTCCGACAATTTGAAAGCGAATAAATGTGAAAACGGTAAATGTGAAAGCTCCGCTAATATAGTATAGAAAAGATTTTCTTGTGCTTTTTTGTGCTCTTCTCTGCACTTTATTGGTCTGATATTTCATAAAAAAAATATTTTTTTTTAACTATAAATTATTTAAATAAAATTCAACTCACCGCTACATTGCATCAATTTTGTTATTATAGTCTGTCAATGGTGAGTGAATTTATATTTTTCCTTGCTCCCTCGCAGACTGTCACTTCTTCTACTTCCGCAGAGATTTTGCTAGCAAAATATTTGCTAATTTGATATCAGCTTAGTTTCACTAGCACGCCAGATACTCGCTGGCAATAAGTGTGGTATATATTTTACGGTAATATTTTTGTGTTGAGCAGCGGCCACTCTCATTTCTCTATTGTCTTCCTTCTTTAATCACAGCTGTTTTTTCGAGTTCCTTTAACTACATTATAATTATGTACATATCACTTTGTATTTACGTGTGTGTATATGTGTGTTGCTCAATTCAACTAACTATTCCGTACTAAACGCACTTACGCACTTTTCACAATTATTTATCACAACGAAACGTAGAATTTTATTTATTTTTATTTTTATTTTTATTTATATTTTTATTTATATTTATTTGTGTTAATTTTTTTTTGGTTTTTGGCAGCTTATCAAATGTGGGTTGTAAATATTAGCACTTTAATGATGACATTCAAATTAAATTGGTAGATTACTGGGTATATATGCACGCGTATAGGTGTGTTGGTTAGCGCTTAATATTGGTGTAGCTGAAAAGAGAAGATAAAGACAACGATTATTTGTATTTATTTGATTGAATTTATTTAATATAATATTAATTTTTATTGCTTTCATTTTTAGGAAGAGTGAGAGAGCGAGGGAACCAATAAATTTTCAGTCATTTATTGCACATTCGATCGAAGTGGAAAATTATTAATATTCAAATTAATTTTCCTTATTGTTTTCGTAAAAGTTATTATTTTATTAGTAAATTTATTGAATGAAATCTTAAAGTTTCTCATTAAATAACTCTAATTCATTCAAATTTATAGCTATTATCAAAATGCTCACCACTGCGTATGAGTGATATTTCATTTATTTATTTTTTAATCAATATAAATCCATTTGAAAAAATATTCATTCGTAGAATTTTACTTATATTTATGTATAAATATTTTCATAATATCCCAAAGTATGCTTTTAGCTTGTAATTTGAATAATACGCAAAAAACTGGTGAATTTTTAAACACATTTGCTTTCCATGTAAATAGTCTATGGAAAAGTATGTTGTTGCTAAGAAAATAGCAAATTCATTTCATATGCATATGTATATGTATATGTATATGTATATGTATATGAGTAAGCATGTGAGCAGTGCAATGATTTTGTGCAATTTACTAAGTTTCGGCTGCATATGGTTTCAACTGACCATCAGACAGGTTCTCAGAAATTCTGCAAATTCCCTGTAGGAAATGCAATGTGACAGAGAAAATATTCGAGAAGGTGGGTAATTGGTGTGAGAGATCGTTAAGTAAGCCAAGTGTATGGTTATGGATACATATATAGTAATACAGATATTACTCCAGATAAGGATCTGAATAGGAATATAGATAAAGACATGGTTATGGATATGGACGTGGAAATGGGCGTAGAAATTAATAGGGATACGAATACGGCTATGGAAATGAATGTGGATATGGATGGGGATAAGAATATGCAAATGGATAATGATATGTATATAGGGAAGGATAAGGATATGGTTATGGATATGAATATGGATATAGATATAAAGGATGATCTATTTCCAAGTTTCCTACTTTTTTTAAGGAAAAATACACAGAAAATTCTAATTTAATGGGAAATGTTTACTATAATTCGAAAGAAAAGTCTTTGTCATTTATTTTTTGAAGATTATCTCTTTCAAATGTTGGCCGTGGCTATGTCCCAGATGGTGCATCCGTTCAGTCTAATTTTCGATTACTCGTTCGAGCATTTCGACTGTTAACTGTCGAATGACACGCTTGATGTTTTGCTCCAAGGCCTGAATCGAATCGGGATTGTCCGCATAGTCTTTACATATCCCCACAGGAACAAGTCTAAGGGTGTGATATCATACGATCTTGGTGGCCAATTGACCAGCCCAAGACATGAAATTATCCGCTCACCGAAGTGTCCTCTCAGTAAAACCATTGATTGATGCGATGTGTGGGAAGTGACGCAGTTTTGTTGAAACCAAATGTCGCGGATATCACGAGCTTCAATTTCAGGCATCAACTAGTCGGTTACCATGGCCTGATAATGGTCACCATTGACGGCTACATTCTCACCGGTATCATTTTTGAAGAAATATGGACCGATGATTACACCGGCCCACAAGCCAAACCCATCCGTTGCTTTTTCTGGATGAAATGGCAGCTCTTGAATCTCTTGAGGTTGCTCTTCGATTAATTGAGCCAGAAATGGGACTCATCGCTAAACAAAATTTGGCACGAAAACGTCGGATTATATTGGAATTTTTAAAGAGCTCGTAGAGTGAAGCGATGTCGCTTGAGAAGGTCGAGCGGCTTCAGTTCTTGCCCAAGCTGTATTTTGTGTGCTTACAATTTAAGATTACGACGTAAAATGCGCCGAGTCGTTCCATACGTCAGTCCGAGTTGTTGCGAACTGCGGCGAATCGACTCTCCACGGTCTTCGTGTATAATCTCAGCTACGGCCACTATATTTTCTTCACTGCGTGCTGGACATTGTCTACTCGGTTGAATATTATCCAATAATGAATGCTGGGTCTCAAGATGGGTGATTGTGTTGCGCATAGTACGCTCAGTAGGCCGATTATGTTGACCTTAAGTTGAGCAAAGCTCGCGAAACACTTTCTTTACAGAACGTAAATTTTCGTAATAAAATTGTTTGATTTGTAAACGTTGTTCAGGCGTAAATCTTTCCATGATGAAATACTGAACTAAAATAACATTACAGCTTGACACGATTCACGCGTGATCTGCCAAAAAAATGCTATTGAAAAATGTACCTCTACTTGGGTCACCCTTTATATTATTATATTGAAATAGATATGGATATGGATTAGGGTACGAATATGAATTTGAATGTTAACAGGCTCACAGGTGCCTCTACGAACGAGCTCAGTGTATTAGAAGAGAGCTTCTTCGGCAAATTATATGAGCTAGAGCTCCAAATATCCGGGTATCGAACATTGCGAGCAGCTCGATGTTCACTCGATACTCGCTCATCGCGGAACTGCTCAAAAGAACAAAAAATTTGAATTTTGCTTGTCAAGGTTTTTTTAGCATTTCAAAGATTTTTTCAAAGTACTCGAAATGCTCGTACTCGGCTCGAAACATTTTCGAGTAATGAGCAATGGGCCGGTGTGCGGGTGCTCGTTTCTCAAATGCTCGCATTGCTCGAAAATGCCTGAGCAAAACCTTGAGCTCTAATATGAACTGCAAATATTTCCCACTGGCATCTTAAACTAAACTCTTATGCACATATGCTTGACTCGTCCGAAAGAATTACCGTTGGAATATGCTTAATAAAATATGCAAATGCTTTTACGGTAAAAGCGTCAGCAGACGTCATAGTAGAACTGTACTTACTTACTAACCTGAGCACAGAAAAATTGGCAGAAAAAATGATAAGCCAATAATGTAGAGACAGCAAAGGTTGAAGAGGAAGAAAAAGAAGAAGAAGGAGAAGTAGAACTAGAAATAAATTTTTTAGCCAAATGCACAAGTCGCACAAGCAAATGTACATACACTCTTCCCTTTATACTTATACACATACCCTTATATGCAAATAATGTATAGACTTAAGTGTGCGTGTTTGGCAAACCGACAGTCGAGGTGCGATTTGGGCTGGACGCTGATTTGCTATATTCACGTACATGGACGTGCCTACGTTGGAAGTTAAGTAATCACAATGCCGGTGCTGCCAAATCTGATGGCAAGAAACGTCAGCAGCAAGCGACAACAACGGAAACAACTCGAAGCTACCAATTGGGCGTTGTACATCCGTTACAAAATGGATCAAAGTCATATTTATTTACGATTGTTCATTTACAAATTCACAAGGTTAACATACTTGCATAACGACACAAGAAAATATTTGTATTTTGTGCACAAGAAATTATCATTATTCAGACTAGAAAATTCCGTTACAAAGTATGAATTGTCCACTCATAAATAAAGACAAGCAAAATTCACTTTTCAAGTGTGTGTGGGGAAAACTTTCATAATTTTTGTGCAAAATTTCGCAGCTGAACAGTTATGTGTTGGCTATAGGAACTTAGTTTTCAGTAACGAGATTATAAAAAAAGGCAAAAGTATTTTTTTGGAACATTTGTGACAGGTTTTTCGATAAAAAATAAAACTAAAGACTTATATACTGCAATTTCAGCGGCTGACGAAAGCGTTTTGGAAACTATTTCTTCATCTCGGGAATAGGTATCTCTTACGCGATTATAGTCGCACCAACAACTGTATGCCACTCGTTCCTCCTTTTCGCTGTTTCGCAACAGTTGTAAATACCACGTGAATCCAGATCGCGCTCCATCTGATCCTTCTACCTGAGCGGATATCTTTCTCTTTCTCTGCTTCCACGAGCAGATATACAATACTTTCAAAGCTGCAGTACTTTCATCACTTTGGAGGACATGACCTAGCCAGCTTAGCCGTTGATTCGATGAATGTCTCTTGATTCGCTGAATGTCGCCATATAACTCGGATAGCTCATTGTTCCACCATCTGCGGTATTCGCCGTTAGATGTCTATAAATCTTAAGCAAAACGTTTATCTTGAAAACTCCTAGTGCTGCCTCATAGGATATTGACATCATCCACGCTTCAGCTCCATATAGTAGGTCGGGAATAATGAGCGACTTGTAGAGTTTGGTTTTGAATCGTATATCATTGACTTATCAATTGTCTGCTGAGTTCAAAGTAGCAACTGTTGGTAAGAGGGATTCTGCTTTGGAATTCAAGGCTGACGATTGATGGTATTGCTAATGCTGATTCCTAGATAGACGAAATTATCTACGACTTCGATGTTATGACTGTCAACAGCGACGTTGGAACTGAGTGGCGAATGCGATAACTGTTTATTTGATGAGAGGAGATATTTCGTCTTGCCTTTGTTCATAGCAAGAACCATTAATTTCGCTCCTTTACTTAACCTGGAGAAAGCAGAATTTCCGGTGTGGTTGTTACGGCTAATGATATCAATACCATCGGCATACGCTAACGATTGTACACTCTTGTAGAAAATTGTATCTGGTCTATTTAGGTCTGCAGCTAGTATTATTTTCTCCACCATCAAATTGAAGAAATCATACGATAAAGAGTCACCCTGTCTGAAAGCTCATTTGGTATCGAATGGCCTGGAGAGATCCTTTCCAATTGTGGTATTATCTAGGGTCAATTTACGTAGCTGTATGAGATTTGCCGGAATATCAAATTCAGAAGTAGCAGCGTTTGCTAGGAGACATACTTAAGCCTATTTGTCGGACATGACTTCGTCCGACCATATTCTGCAAAGAAGCAGATGAATGCATCTTGTGAGTTCTTTGCGGCCGTATTTGAATAGCTCTGCCGATGAACCGTAAGCTCCCACCAGTTTGTTATCTTATAGGCGGGCAATCGCTACTTGAACTCCATCATAGCCAGATGATGGAACGACAGTAACATCGTCATCGATTGTGTTTTCGAGTTCGTCACTTCTTTAACTGCTTTGAAAGTTCAAATCAATTAAACTGTAAGTAAAATCAAATATCTGCAAATCATCCATAAAAAGGATAGAAATGATCGAAAAAAATTTATTTTTATTTTACTCGTAGAGAAATCATAACTTCCCACAGTAAAATACCTGCCTAGTCTGCTAGTTATTTATATTCAGCAGTACACCTACTATTTAGCATATATCAGCTCCGTAAAAAATATGACCCAAATATGAGTGAGCCGTTTTCGATTTTCGACTGTAGTAGAAAGTTTGAATGGAACGAATTTCCACGTGTGCACTGTAGTTCGATTGAGAAGAAGAATTACACTATTGGGAATTAAGCTCATTTGGGCTGTACATATATTTCAATTGGCTGCTAAGATGTTTTTTTTTTACAAATTAAATAAATGAAAATAATTTAAAAATAGAGTTAAAACTAAAAGGTGAAATAATGATAATCGAATATTCGATATTTAACGAAAATTTCGGTAAGTTTGTATACCTCATAATACGAATTTGAAATTGGTTTTTCGTTTTTAGACAGCCTTCCGTATCTGAGCCATATTTCAATAATAAAATTCAGGATTATGATTATTTTTGCAACCCTGGCAAGAGCCATAATATTCACCTAGAGATGTCGCTGCTCTTTAGTTCAACTCTACATAACTCTGCAAATTTATTGGAAGAACACAGCCTAGATTAGGATTACCACGTTATATGGTACCTTTGAAAAACTATTGTTGCCGCCCTTCTACCCTCTTTCTCAACTCATAATTTATGTAAATTTGAGGCTTTATAACGCTGCAACGATTTTTGGCTGAGCATCACCTTCAATTTGTGGTTTTGCGCTTTGATGCTTTTTCCCAATAAATGGAGGGATCTACAGTTTATACTAAGCCGCCTCCGAACGGTCGATGGACTTTTATGAGGAGATTTTATTTCACGCCAGAAATATACTCGAAGGGCTTGACATTCCCTGCGGAGGGAATTTTCGCAATAAAGTTGAATAATTTGTAAACGTTGCTCAGGCGAAAGTCTTTCCATGATGAAATGCCAAACAATACTGAACAAAAATAGCATCGCAGCTTGACACGACTCACGCGTGAAATGTCAAAAAAAGCTGTTGAAAAAAGTATGTCTACTTGGATCACCCTTTATATATACGTTGACTATTTCTTTGAGCAATTTTAGCTTGGAGGCAGTATAGTGTGTACCAAATTTATTTGTACTTTTTATTGTTATTGTGATTTCTCCAACCAACTTTGGTTATCAAAACAACCCCTGTGGCAACACCAATTCAGTTTCATTATCTATTTTTATTATTGTACTACAATCTTCTAGCACTTTTCAAGCTGTGATTGTTATCGCTTTGGCAATATTATTGCTACGATTAACCACAGGCGGCGACCTCTACACTGAGGTGGCAGTGCGCAGTCTAAAATCTCAAGTATCATACATACATACGTCCAACCATACGTCCTCAGGCATATACTTGCATATATATGTGTGTTTATGCGTAAATATTTTAAGCTTTTGGTCAATAATTTTGAATGGTCTTCATCGAAGCCATAGAGCGCAGCGGCCCAGCCAATCAAACAACTTGACTCAACTTAATAGATTTGAGTGGCAGCAGTACAGCAGTGCCAACGTCAATCGAAGTGAAAGGCACTTAGACACATTTATATAATACACTGCTTACTAAATGGAAAAGTTAAATGCATAATAACGGTAACAGAGGAACTATAATAACAAAGCCGTAGTGAAATTTTAAGATTTCCTAAAGGCAATAGGCAATTCTATTTGAATTTCCATTGTTATTACGATTTTGACATTTTGCTAAAGTTGAAATTTTCATGAGGTTTGTTTTTGTTGTTCTTTTCTTCTGGGTATTTATAATATTGGTAAATCAGTGTATATACATACATACATACTTAAGTATCGGTTGAGTATACTTACGATGATAGTTCGCTTACTCTTGCACTTATAGCTCAAGTGGGTCAGAGGCTTTAAGCCAGCATGTACGGAGTTATCTGTCTCATGTAAAATGATACTGAATAATTTTTTTTTCAAATTTATTTAAAATAATTAAAATAATTTACTTAATAAGGGGACCCACAGTTTACTCTTAATGGCCTTGTTAGGCTGTTAGAGTTTCGAGCCCATAACCCTGAATATGATAGTACGCACTGCTAACCACTTCGTTAATGTAGTAGTGTCGACATATAACTCGTTTTTGAAGCTATCTCTCTCCATTGCCTCAGATTATCGGTCGTCGCTTCTAAAGAGTGATTCAAGTAGATGTAATTTTTTCAATAACCTTTTTTCATTCATTCAACGTTATTGCGAAAATTCACGTTCTGTAAAGAATGTGTTTAGCGCGCTTTGCTCAACTTATGGTCAACATAATCGGCGTACTGAGCCTACCATTCGCAACACCATCACCCATCTTGAGACCCAGCGTTCATTGTTGGATAATACTCGACCGAATAGACCACATCCAGTACGCAGTGAAGAAAATATAGCGACCATAGCTGCGAGTGTACACGAAGGCCATGGATATTTGATTCGGCCCCGTTTACAGAAACTTGGACTGACGTATGGAACGACCTTAAATTGAAAGACGTACAAAATACAGCTTGTGCAAAAATTGAAGCCGCTCGATCCTCCCAAGCGACATCGCTACACTCTATGGGCTCTTGAAAAGTTCGAAGAAGATTCGACGTTTTCGAGCCAAATTTTGTTCAGCGATGAGGGCCTTTTCTCGCTCAATGGATATGTAAACAAGAAAAATTGCCGCATTTGGAATGAAGAGCAACTTGAAGAGATTGAAGAGCTGCCATTTCTTCCAGAAAAAGCAACGGTTTGGTGTGGTTTGTGGGCTGGAGGAATCATCGGCTCATTTTTCTTCAAAAATGATACCGATGAGAACGTAACCGTCAATAGCGACCGTTATCGCGCATTGATAACCGCATCAATCAATGGATTTATTGAGTTATTGGATTTATTGAGAGAACACTTCGGTGAGCAGATAATTTCACGCTTTGGGCCGGCCGATTGACCACCAAGATCATGTGATATCACATCGTTAGACTTCTTTCTGTAAGGATATGTAAAGTCTAAAGTATATGCGGGCAATCCCGCTTCGATTTAGGCCTTGGAACAAAACATCATGAGCGTCATTCTCCAGTTACCAGCCGAAATGCTCGAACGAGTCATCGAAAATCGGACTCTACAGATGGACCATCTGAGACGTAGCCACAGTCAACATATGAAAGAGATAATCTTCAAAAAATAAGTGCCAAAGAATGTTCTTTCGAATGATAATAAACATTCCCCATTAAATTTGAATTTTCTGTGTTTTTTATTTATAAAAGGAAACCTCGAAATTGATCACCGTTATCTCTATCCTTTGCCTCGGATTATCGGCCTTCGCCTCTATTACAGTGCCTCCAAATGTGGTTGCCAAATCTCTGAGAGGCTCTCGATGTTTAAAAAAGTAGTGCGCATACTTTAGCATCTCACTTTGAGTAACTTAAACTCTCTCTTTCTTTCGGTTGGGCTAATGCATTCACGCCTTTGAAAGTCTTCTTATTTTGTTGCCCGCCACTGTATGTGCTTTCTATGTAAATTTGCATACGTAAATATTGCTTGCAAGCATTTTGCAGTTTGAAAATGCATATTTATATTTATGTAACGAGTATACATTTATTTATAACAGCAATTTGTTTGGCTTTATATCGGTTAGACCTTTTGACTTTGATTACATTTATGTAAATTACTTGAAATTTGTGTTAGTTTTAGGTTATGGGCGTTTGTAGTAGTCATAAAAAAAAACGATTTCAGGGTTGCAATTACACGTGTGCATTTTAAGCAATTATAAAAAATAAATATTAAACGAAAAGTGCATATATTTTATAAAGATAATTATTATATGATATTTTTAAAACAAATTTATATTTAAATAATTTTGAATTAGAAACGAAAGTAATTAAAAGCTTCGACCGATTATCGATAAAAGCTGTCAGGAAAGCACAAATAGAATTTTACAAAGCCATCTGCAGTAATGTTTATGGAATTTTCGAAGGATTAGGTTATGGGAAGTGTTCTTCTATGCCATACTATATTCATAAGTCAAATAGTAAATGGAAATCACTATGAGCACCCACTTTCTGGTATGCTCTATAGACCACTAGAATCGTGGATGTCATATATCGGAATAACCTATGATATCAAACTCAACTAAAGTCGAAAGCCGACAGAAAGGTCGCTGAAAGTTTTAACTGCAACCTTCATTTGCAAAGTGGTGCATGGGGTATAAAACCGAATAAATCCTACTGGTGGTGTACAGCGAAGTTCGACGTATCCTATTCTACCGCCCTACTGTATGGTGGTAGACATTTGAACAGTTGCCGGAAGAACTACACTTCGCCATCTCAATATTTTGCTTTGGCAATCTTTTTTTCACAAGAATCTCAGGCAAAAGCGAATGGGGAAACAAAAACTTGCTGGATCAGAGAGCCATAGCCATCTTTACAGATGGGTCACTCGTTGACGAAAATACGAGATCACGGTAGCGCCTTCCAAATAGAACTTATTGAAATTATGAAAGCAGCCGCTCTAATCTAAGGTCACAAAGCAATCTATATTGCAATTATACGAGTACAAAGTCAAAAATTGCGATAAAATGTAAAAGTACTCTGTACAGATTCTTGAAAAAATGAAACTTAGCGGTGATCTGGGTGGACGGATATAGGAACGATACCGACAACTAAGAGACAAATGATTGAGCGAGGATAGCTGAATGAGATCACGTGCAACGTGATGTGGTTAGATTTGAACGGAAAAAGACCAAGAAGGCATACTGGTTCTCCAGTAAAACGGGAAAAAATTTATATAAATCTTTAACTGGTTTTATGATCAGACGAAAAGCTCTTGAATAAAGCATAAATAAATAGAAACATAAAATTTATATATAACCAAAAATTAGAATTAAGAAAACAAGCAGAAAAAAATTTAAAATGTTCATTTATGGCCTTCGGTTAAAGGATGGCTAGTACATTTACTTTTGAAGAAATTAAAAGAGATTTTTACAAACAGAAGAACCGATAAATATGAGTACCATGCCACTAGTACGCAATAATTTTATCTGATGTAATAATTTGTGATAGCCGCGATTGCCGAGTGGTTAGCATTGTGTACTGCAATTCGGAAGGCCTGGGTTCGAGCCCAGGTTCAACCAACATCCAAAACTAAAGAAAATAAATTTTTCTAATTGCGGTCGCCCCTCGGCAGGGAATGTCAAGCCTTCCGAGTGTATTTCTGACATGAAATAAAGCTCCTCATAAAAATCCATCGGCCACTCGGAGGCAGCTTAAAATAAACTGTAAGACGCCAAACCACAAATTGGAGGAGGAGCTCGGCCGAAAGTCGCTTCAGCGGTTACAAAGCGCCAAATATATATATATATATATATATGTAACACTTTGTGACATATATATATTGATGTTTTTTATGTTTATATTTTTTATCTCATCAGCTCATCTAACCGCGAAACTTCCGCTTGGAATATACTACAGTATTCCCTAAGCTTGCCTGTGCCATCCACCTTTGAAACATTCTTTCCCAGTAAAAGCATGAGGGTATGTGGGCTATTTCGTAATAGTTCCCAGTTTTTAAGGTTATGCCCGAAGATTTTTGTGGAAAATTCACCTAAAGTCACCAATCTTGCCGCTTACATCGATTGGTGGTAGGTTGCTTAACTTTTTTATTGCAACCCTTGGAGTGATTATTAGTGCTCCCGGTATGCAGAGTGCAGCGAACCGCTGTTTTCCTTCCAATAGTTTCCTATAAGAAATTTTACTGCTAGCGGTCCAACACACCGAAGCACTACCGAGCTCCGTGGACACCTTAGAATCTTCTGACATGCATAGAGAGCACCACTGGCCTTTTTCATCCTCAATTTCACATTGAGTTTCCACATTAGTTTGCTGTCCAAATTATTCCTAGGTACTTGGGGTGCTCCTTCCTTAATTGTCGTTCGAGACATTGTTGAATTCTCCGTACTGGCGTACTGTGCTTTTGATATGTTAGCCGATGAAAGCTTGTATCTAATGTAGGCGTTTTGAACTTGTTCGAATTTAGAAGAGATGACTTTTGGTCTATGTTTTTTTGAATAAGGAGGTACTCGTTTATCAGCCTTCGGTATAAATACGATCCTACCTTTCTTCAAAGGATAGATAATACTGCTGATTTGAAGTCATTTAATACTCTCACTGAGATGCGTCCATTCTGTTGTGTCTTAGCCAGGGTTTTACCAATAAGTATGTCCGGGTGTAGAATTTTGAGCTTCTTCGACAATCCACAATTTGTTTGTCCCACAATCTCCATCAATCTATGCCCGAACAACTGCTTATGACTTTGGCGGGATCAGTTCACTGACCTCTAAGACCACTTGTTTGTTGCTGTATGTGGAATTAGTAGTGCTTAGTAGTGCTACTTCCATTCTCTTATACTCCATAATTTACTTGTAGTTATTAAAGTCGATATTGATGCCTTCATCCACAAAGTAGTCTACTCCTATGATTACCTGTGTAAAACCGTCACGTTCCCTATTGCGACTTAACATGTTACTTCTACCACCACTTGCGTGTTCTCACCAGTCACCCTTTTTAATCTTGGTAATGGTCTCACTTCTTTAGCGATCAGGCCAGTTCGAATGATGGAGTGTGATGCGCCAGCATACGCCTCCTTAGGTTGGCTCGCTTTATTTTAACGGCTGATTAGAGTCGGACTTACCTTCTTTAGCACTTCCTTTGCGTTCGCTTTATAATAAATTACTTTCTTCAATTTTTTTATTGCTAATAAAAGCCTTCTTGATAAACATTAATTTGTTTCAAAGGCTAAAAAAATTAGAATTAATTTTACAGACTTTCCAGAAGAAAACTTAAAGAAAAATTAGAGAGCTTCCCCAACCATTTGATTACAAAACATTTTTGTCTAAAATTTTATAAGAAAAAAAATCAGAATATTCACTGTAGCGTTGGATTGCATAACCAAGTTTGCTTTCGAGCCGCAAATAAGATTTAAAAAAGTTTTTTTTTTCAGTTTTTTCCAATGCAAAGGACATTTGAAGTGCAAATTACAGGTGTGACGTCATTGTTGTCTACATATATTCCCATGTATTGTCCTCTGCATTGTCTTCTTGTGAAGTACTTGTGGCCACTAATACACTCAACCAGCTTCATGTGCACATGTAAAAGGGAACAAAGCACACGACTTGACCTTCAACTCATTGCTCCTATGCTAGCTGCCTTTCTCTTGCTAGTTTTCTCTCTACCTATTGTACCATTAAGTAAGTTTTATCGCATGCAAGTTTTTTTTTGTTTTGTTCTTTATTATATTACAAACGGAAACATACGAAATTGTTTACTCGCCATAACTATCTATCTACTCGTTACTGCATGCATACTCGTGCGTACGTATGTATGTAGGCACGAGCGAGTAGAGTGCTGCAGCAGTGTTGCATTGTTAAATTTTATTGTCTTCACAAACTAAAAAAAAAAACTAACTTAAGACAATGCAAACGCTATTAGTTGCAAAACGTTTGAATTTTATAACAATAAAAATGAATGGTGAAAAATGTTTATTACCAAGTACACTTGCCTGGCATAAATACTAGATACATATATGCATATGCATTTTCTTTGTTTTTTGTTTGCATGTTGTTGTTTCTCAAGTGTTAAGGTTGGCCTGTGAATAAATATTGCATGGAGGCTACTTGTTGAGTTGGTCAGTTGTATGTATGCTTGTAAGTCGATGTGCGTGCTTGTGGTTATGTACACGTATTTTCTTCAAGTCCACTTACTGATTGTGCAAACAGCAGAATTTATGTTTGCACATACATATATAAAGCACACATACATATATGCATGTATGCACATTGTATTTGATATTCTCTAACAACCTCAATGACCTCGCTCCATTTTCTATGCCAGCTAATACATATGTCTACTCGTATGTACATATATATATATATATATACGAGTACAGCACGCTTGTCCTCACTCGAAGACACCTGAGCTTAGTGGCGCGTGTTCATTTGGCATTTGAAACTCTCTGTAAAAGAACACCTTAGAAAACCGAACCCAAAGGCCTCGAAGGTTATGTTAAATGCTAACCAACCATTCGAACACACATACATGCCACAAGTACAGCATACTCGTATACATATGCAAATATTTGTGTATATAAATCTATATAAAGCAAAAGTGGCACCGAAAGTGATTGAATGGCAGGTGCAGCGTACGAAAGTAAATTGAACAATTCAATATATTGTCAAAGAACAAAAGCAACAAAAATAAGCGAAGTAGAGAAGTAAGTGTTTCAAAGAAATTTTGTTATTAGTAAAAAGGGTAAACTTAAAAGTAAAATTAAAGTAGAAAAGTAACAAAGGGTACAATAAAGATGTAGGGAAGTGCTAAATTCGGATGAGAAACCTCATATGGAGCTCAGGAATATTTCTAGTACTTTCATTTAAAAATGTTTTCAAGAAGATGAAAAAGGCAAATGCAAGCTTGAAACACACTACTCGGCCCGGCAACTAATTACAATTGTTTTTACTAGTTCCGTGCCATGCCTCCTTTTACTAGTTCCGAGTTATAACCTACAACTCGACAATATGTTTACGGCCGTTCATAAATCTCCGAAAATGACACACTTTAATACCAGGCAACTGAGGTGCTATCCATAAATTACGTAAGCACTTATAAGGGGGGGAGGGAAGGTAAAACATAATATTTATGTACGCTAAGATAAAAATTTTACGTAAGAAATGTTTTTTTTAATTATTTGGTAGTCGGCAACTTAAATTACTCTTCTACTATCATTGAATATCGATAATTTGATACCAACATTAATGACATAAAAGCTTTTTGTGGTTATAAGTTGTTCAAATAAAGCAGAAAGATCGAAACTCGCAGAAGTGAGTGAACCTTTGGATTCTATTGCCATTAACTAAAATAAAGTCGTAGAGTTTGACATTTTAGATGTTATATATACTCAGAACGTTTTGACACACAAGCCCTATTTGTGTTGTTTACAGTAACTTCAAATATTATCTCGAAAAAACAGAATTAAATCGTGAACATTTTCATTAACTCAGCAACAATGTAGCGATGAAATTAAATCAATTTTTGGCGATGAAGCTTCATCAAGAACCAGTGTTTATCGGTAGTGTGGTGAATTCAATCGAGGTCGTTGATCACTCCTAAACGAATTTCGTGAAGGTTCTCCAAAAACAGTTGTTGTTACGGAAATTATTGTTGCCTTGAGCAAACTGATATTGCAAGATCGTCGTGTTACCTATCGTGAAATTGAGACAACTGTAGGCTTTAGTGGGACTAGCATGTATTCAATATTGCATGAACATTTTATTGTAAAAAAAATATCCACTTACGTTGGACCACACACAATTTGTCAATCCTGCTTGAACGATTCGAGTCGAAATGTTAAAAAAAAATACGGTAGCGGTTTTTCGAAACACGTCTATAACATCGTGACAGGTGATGAGTCGTGTAACAACGCAGAACCATAAATTTTGAGTGGTACATAACCATTTGTTTGTCAGTTTTCTTTCAGGAAATCAGGAAAACCAACCGCAGAAAACGGATTACTCTTCACCGCGACAATACGAGCTCTCACATATCGACTGAAATCACCGCATTTTTGAGCACTCAAAACATCGTTTTGATGAGTGCTTCCCCATCTAGTCCTGACTTGGAACTGACTTCGTTTTATTCCCGTACGTAAAAAAAATAAACTGAGAGGCGGTTGATTTGTTCAGAACGCCGGTTTTGGAGATATCTCAACCGGAGTGGCAAAAGTGCTTCAATGGCATGGAAAAGTGTATAGATCTTAATGGAGTATATTTCGAATAAAAAATAAGCGATTTTCGATTATTAATGATGATTTTAATCCCAAAATATAAAATGCTACCATGTTTTATTTTCAAACAAAACACCTTAGTGAAAGTTTGGAAAACTGAAAAAAAAAGAATTTGAAGATTATATTAAGTAATAATGATTATAAATAAATTCAATATCTAATAAAGTTGTTTAAAATCATTCACTTTATCTGAAAATATTACAATAAAATGTATAATTATAACAGTCATTTGCTATTGAACCTACGCCGCCAGAGCCAGCATCAAATCCCGCTTTAGGAGCAGCTCAATGGAATCATCATCAAAGTCTCTTGCTTTGGCCTATCCAAGATGTAAGCAGAATGTAAATAAAAAATCTGAGACAGTACATAACGTGTCAAGTAATATACATACACCGCATGACTCTGCGTCTCAATAAGTTATAAACGTCGGCGAACATACTCTATTCCGTCAGAAGACGGAGAAGATTGTCTAAACCAAAGCTTAAGCAAACAGATTTTATCAAGTTACATAGACTTTCAAGTGCTATTGCAGACAAAAATATTGAAGATTTGTAGAAAAAATTGGTAGTGAAACGAGCAAAGTCAAACGTATTTAATGTATTTAAGAATTTTAAGAGCTAAGAAAATAAAAGCAATTGGCGACCCTAAAAGCTCAAAACCAAGAATAAAAATATATTTTTATCCGTATTTATGAAGAGCCGGGCAGACAACGACTAAGTGATGAACTCATAATTGATCATATTTTAAAAATAGTTTATTTAGAAAGCCCAGAAGATCCACGTCGAGGTTCAATTACAAGTACTACGTGCAAAACTTTAGATCAGCTTCATAAGCTCTTTTCGCTACTGATCTTCAACTTTTAAGAATCGCAAATTATTATCAGCTTCAATTAAAAAATATTAAAACCCTCGAAATGAAAACACATCTTGTTACAGTCTCTGTCGAATTTGCTTGGCCCACTGGTGATTTTACACGTTTATTAGATACGGATGCATTTAGAGAGTTAACTTGAACTCCTGAAAGTACGGTTAAGCCTATTGTTACCTTTACAATCGATGGAGACTTCACTAAAATCATCGATATGGAAAGTTATTACCGGTAAAGTTATCAAACAATTTAAAAACAATAATTCAGATGCAATTTTTTATGCAACTAATGCACCTGAACGAATTAAATTTAATCGCGTGGAACGATGAATAGCTCTTGGCTTGTTAAAGATATGAGAGCCCAGGTGCTTGAACCTCAGTCTAGCAAAATCAAGATAGTTTAAGAAAATATGTCGAGATGATTCCACTCTGTCATTATCCATGCTGTTTCTGAAATAAAGGTGAAATAAATTAAATTGAACTGCATACAAATCAATGTGACGTTGAATAGTCAGAGAACAAAAAAAAAAAAAAAAAACAATACCTATATTTTCGACTTGAAGCATTCTAGAAAATCCATCTGCCTACCCTGATTCCCTGGGCTGGAATTATCTTCCGATCGCGTACGACGTAAGTGCCTTACTCGAAATAGTTTCCCGCTAACCTCTTCGTGTACTTCTCCACCTCCTCCTTTACCTATTCGTCGGTTGAAAATCTTTTATAATTATAATAATCTGAAGGTGCTAAATCAGAGGAATACGCGGTATAGTTCAGCACATCCCATTTAAACGTGGCGAGCTTTGTAACCGCTGTAGCGATTTTCGGCCGAACTCCTCCTCCAATTTGTGGTTTGTGTAAGGGACCTACAGCTTATTTTGAGCCGTCTCCAAACGGCCGTTGGTTTTTTATGAGGAGCTTTTTTATTTGTCAGAAATACATACGGAGGGCTTGGCATTCCCTGCACAGGGGCGACCGCAATTAGAAAAATGAATTTTCTATAATTTTGTATGTTGCTCGAACCTGGATTCAAACCCAGGGCTTCGATGTGAAACTAATAATTTGTGAACATAATTTGGGCTCATCCTTTATAAGTCCATGGAAGACAGTGAAAAACTCAAGAATGGCGATAAACTGAATATTTCACAGGTATTGTCAGTGTAACTAGCTTTAGATGCTTTTTGCCTTCCTTTTTTTTTTTAACTTAAACAGTGTACCTTAGGGAAACACTGTTGATCTTAAAAAAACGCCAATTTATTACGGAGATGGAGGTTCGGGCTTAAAAGCTTGTTAAAGAATCAGTATTATGGCGATCTGGTTGATTTATAAATATTTTAGGGCTTGACAATACCAAATGAGTCACGACTAAATTTAAGAAAAAACTTTGTGCTGGCCATCACCAACCTCTACGTTCAACTAGCCAAAGTTCATGATAGTTTTGCTAAGTTTAGTCTATGACGGGTGAGCAAACGAAACACAAAGACGTGCCAAGCAGTTTGGTTCTTTATTCTACATCTTTATATACATATGGTAAATTTGAATGTGCCAAAAACTCTTAATCCAAGTTTTTTTTAACTCTTGTTTAACTCCGTCATGTTAATGGAGAAAAATCCAGACAAAATATATGTACAAAGGAAACATACTAAGATTTTTTGATTCGTTTCAGAGGTCTAACTAGTGGGCAATTCTTTCACACTTACTTCAAAAATTAGTCTAACTGTTCTTTTTGAGGCTCTTTGTCCTCATTGTAAGCTTACGAATCTCTTTGGCAACTTATGTGATTATCCACTTAATTGAAATAATGGCTTCGTGGCTTGATTCAATTCATACTTAAAAAATAATTGAAAAATATCAAAACTAATTTTTATAAAATGAGTTTCTTTCTAAACAAACAAAACCACAATACCCGATGCAACAAGTTGCGCCCGAATTACAGAATATATTGAAAGTAAATTTAACGTGTGCACAAAAACAATAGAGCGAATAATGGTGTATAACCTAAAATATTTATATAAGTGAGTATGTGTGTCTGTGTGTGTGTTTTTCAATAGAATTTTATGCCAGAGCACGTACGCGCGCGTGTGCAACAACCATTAGCAACAACACGGACATGAAAGCAAAAACAAAAAATGGGAAAAAATGGCAAAATGCACTTCACTGCACAAAGTGAAAGCTCTTAACACTACCAAGTGCTGCTGCGCGCTTACATGTATGTATGAATGGGTGTGTGTACTGCACCCATTGTTGCCAACAAAGCGTGCCACACAATGCTCTAGTCCTTACAACATCGCTTACAAGTGCTATAACCAGCTGGCAGCCTCATCATCCGCTCCACACCACAACCAACCGCAACATACATATGTCGCTTTGTGTAGTTATGTGTAGGTATCAATAAGTGGCTACAACAGCTTGTCCTTATTGACACTATGCCCACGCCTTGCCATCACGGCAGCAACATTAGAAAATGGTGGCATTAAAATGACACCTCTGCTGTATCCCTTTGGCGATCGTGTGATAAAAAGTTGTTATCGAGTAATTGTATTTGCTGCCCCTGACTATATACACATAGCATGGTTAGAGGAACTCTGCATGTCTGCTTTTGATACAGGGTGATCTTTTCAATCTTTTTATAAACTGAATTTTTAATAGATTAAAGTCGCTGGGGTAACCAGTATCATAGTATATTTGAAGAGTTTTTCTACATGGCACCATAACCTGACTTCGAAACGCCAACCGAATTATTTTGCACCAAAAAATTTTGTAATAAATTAAGTAGAGAAGTTTGTGAAACAACTGTGGTCCTTATTATTGCCGAGACCCCACTGAAAGTGTGCTATCATTTCTCTTTGGTGCAAATAATTCAAGAAGTTAAGACACCGCATTCCCTAAACGTTTGCAGATTTCATTGATTCAGAAGTTTTAAACAAATATTAATTAATTGAATGCTTGACCAATCACTTTGTCGTCATGCATTGACAGATCACAGAAAAAGTACTTAGTACCTTCCTCGTATCTAGAAAATATATCGTCATAAAAGACAACTTTCCAAGACATTTTTCGGATAATATGTTTCGTGTATGAGTTCAGTAGTTCTCATGAAATGGTGAGTTGGTTCGTTAATATCGAAGGTTGAGAACATGATCAGGGGCGGCAGCAATTAAGCTATTTATTATGCTTACTACACTCTCTGCTTATCCCAAAGGTGAGTTGGTGAATAGTTCGCTCGATTTAATGTATTTGTTTAATTTCTTATACTCAAAATAAAATACCTCACTCCTATAATTCCTCGAGAGCAGATGTATTCCGAGTAGGTTTTGAAACTCAGAACTATTTAGGTTATGTGGTGATTGGTTATTTTAGACAACTGCAGATAACGACCGATTAAGTAATCAAGAGCTCCTAAATACAATAATTTCTAATTAGGCTATTTCACATTATGAAAGAAAAAACAGTAACATAATTGATAGAATTTCCAAAATTGGCAAAAACTATTATTAAACACGGCGTAAGCTTAAATTCTTAATGGTCAAGGATGCAGCCCTGTTTTATAATCATAAATTTTACACAGAGACGTCGCTGTTGTTCGCGTGTAGAAATGACAGCTGTTACCATATAAGAGCTTCAAAATGTCTACTTCGTTTCTTGAAGCAGCGATTTTGCGCAATCATTTATTTTATAACTGTTTGGAGAGTTCTTTTTTTTTTAATAAAGGCACTTTTATGTGGTGATTTCCGACTAAAAAAGTTTCATAACGAAGACCGTTGGGTAGGTCACAGAATACGCTAGTGATGGCATAGAAGCGTACGGTACACAGATGGAGCTTTCAACATCTATGGCCGACGGATTGGTCGCCGGCACTTATGGTGCTAAGTTGAACATCTCAGATTGCCAGCAAACCGCAATATTTTCTTAGCGGATGTCTTCGTGATGAATAAAGCCGCTGAAGCATTATCGATCGTCCAGAGGAGGTCGTTTTGTTTAAGACTATAATTATAAATGTGCAACAAAAATGTAAGTAAACCATGATTTTGATAATTGGAAAAGCCCTAACGATGTCATTTTTTTTAGTTTAATGAGTTTAATGATGCTTTTTGATGCAACACAAAATCAACAGGAAAAATTAGAGAGTTTTGAAAATACGTTGCCGAAATACATATGCTCCACCAGTAAAAGACTCCATGAGTCTTCAACTACTCGATTAGGTGGAGATAATCATGTCAAAGTACTTGATTGAGATGAGTTGAGTTGCGAAAAACTATCCAGGACATACTTGAAAGCATCTCTATTAAGTTTGAAGTTTTTTGTTTTGAATTACAAGCTCAATTTCATAAAATTCATGACTCATTTGAAATGGATAACACTTGTCCCGCCATCCTCATAAAATATCGCCGGAGCTTTTGATTCCATTTAGCGTTAAAAACATGATTTTATTTATTTTTATTTGAGTTATGCAAAAGTACTTTGCATTTGTTTGCCTTGTTTTGTTTCAATTTCACACCAGCTGACTTCGAAAATGTATTCCCTCTTCCTCTTCTTCTTTCGATTCGATCGTAACTCAGAATATCTAATTACGATTGTGGCATCTCCGGTCCGCCGCGGGAACGTAATCGACTATCAAATGATTTTTATAAGATTTTTTCGAGTCATTCACTTTAGGTAGATCTCGTTGCGCGCTCCAAGAGTAATCTGACATCTTATGTGAGTGCCACCGACCACCCTTATATCGCTCTACCATTATCCGAATGCCCTGGTCACGAGCAGGGTGTAAGATCCTCTATCCTGACTTTGAGAAAATTATAACTCACATTTAGATGTGAATTCAGGAGGCGGAATTTAACGCTTATGTTGCAACCTAACTTCTGTGAGCTCGATAGCGATTTGCGGCTAGACGTTCATAAACTGTTGTGAATTCCAGAACTCGGCGAAGGAGTCTCTGTCCCACCACAAACCCAACATAAAATTTGCGCTTGAACCGTATGTAAAAGAATCGTTTCTGGCCACTCTCAGGTGAATGACAGTTAAAAACTTTCTTCACTTGTGTGTATTTCTACACATGGCCTAATTCTCGATATTCTTGATTCTGTTTTCATAAAAATCCCAAAAAATTCCTTAAAAAAATGTACATTTAAATAAACTTTTTTGAATGAATTGTACACTGTATCTGCACTGTAAACCCAGATTCTGCCATGAAATTGAAATTCTTCTGAAACATAATTCAATTTATTTTAAAGATATATCTTTGCATTTATAAAGAAATTCTGCAATTTTTATTTGAAATAATTTAATAAGCTTATGCACTGCACTCATTCTCGCTCTTAGTTAAAACTAATAACTTTTGAAAAATTCGAAACAGCTGACTTGAAAGAGTTTTGCCATTGAGGCGCTTATTTCACTGTAGTGCCAACTTTGCAAATTTTTATATAAATGCCATATTAAATGAGTAAAATTATGATGTTTTATGAAATATAAAAATTACAAAAAACGGTATTATATTCTCTTTTAAATTAGCAGAACAAAATATTTGAAGCACTTTTTATTCCAAATATATTTTGTTCATTGTAAATGGTAATGTTCATGGAAACACCCTATAGTTTAATGCTTTAAATGTCTATTAAAGTTATAAAAAGGATGTGCCATATAATTATTTTAATATTGTATGTGTATTTATGTTAGCATATTTGCATTTATTTGTTAACAACTCTCCAACAGTTTGCATGTTTTGAAGTTTAATAATAATTAAAAATTGCAAAAAATGTGTATTAATTGGCTCACTTGCTCTACTTGCTCACTTGCTCCTGTGTGAATATTGGTACACTAGCATGCCAATTATTATTTTAGTTATAATAATATTTGCAAATAGAAGTGTATAAAACTATATATATATATTTATTAAAATAGGTGCTTTGTAATCGCTGAAGCGATTTTCGGCCCAGCTCCTCCTGCAATTTTTGGAATGTTTTTTTTTCAACAAATTGAGGGACCTTCTGTTTACTCCAAGCTTCCTGAGAACGCCCACGGGTTTTTTTTTTTATAAATAACCTTTACTTGATGCCTGAAACACACTCGGAGGAGCGACGGCAATAAGAAAAATTAACTTTATTTTACTAATCAAATTAATGTCCTATAATTCTTGGTTGTTGGTCGGTTCGAGTCCTGGAACCTTGACTTTCCGTATGGTAGTACGCATTGCTAAACACTTGGCTATTGCGGCTCTCATGTGTATAAAATTGCTTTTCATATATTAATTATTAACTTGCATACGTAAATATACTTAGTAACATACATAACCCAGCAACAAAATGTGAAATTGCTTCTTATGGTTACTCTCATTTCTTTTAGAGGGTAGAGATACTTTTTTCAATAGCCTTTTTTTTGACAGATCACGCGTTAGTCGTGCCAAGCTGTCATGTTATTTTTGTTCAGTATTGTTTGGCGGCCGCGATAGCCGAGTTGTTAGCATTGCGTACTGACATTCGGAAAGCCTGGGTTCGAGCCAGGGTTCGAGCAACATCCAAAATTATAGAAAAAAATTTTTCTAATTGCGGTCGCCCCTCGGCAGGGAATGTCAAACCCTCCGAGTGTATTTCTGGCATGAAATAAAGCTCCTCATAAAAATCCATCAGCCGTTCGGAGGCGGCTTAGAATAAACTGTAGGTCCCTCCATTTGTTGGTAAAAACATCAAGACGCAAAAACCACAAATTGGAGGAGGAGCTCGGCCGAAAATCGCTTCAGAGCTTACAAAGCGCCAAATATATATATATATATATATTGTTTGGCATTTCACCATGGAAAGACTTATGCCTGAACAACGTTTACAAATCATACAACTTTATTACGAAAATTCACATTCTGTAAAGAATGTGTTTCGCGCGCTTCGCTCAACTTATGATCAACATAATCGGCATACTGAGTGTACTATTCGCAACACCATCACCCATCTTGAGAACCAGCATTCATTATTGGATAATATTCGACCCAAAAAGTGAAGAAAATATAGCTGCCGTAGCTGAGAGTGTACACGAAAATCGTGGATAGTCGATTCGGCGCCATTCGCAGCAACTCGAACTGACGAGTGGAATGACTTGGCGCATTTTACGTCGAGATCTTAAATTGAAAGCGTACACAATACAGCTTGCGCAAGAACTGCAACCGCTCGGCCTTTCCAAGCGACATCGCTTCGCTCTATGGACTCTTGAAAGGTTCCAAGGAGATCCGACGTTTTCGAGCCAAATTTTATTCAGCGGTGAGGCCCATTTCTGACTCAATGGGTATGTAAACAAGAAGAATTGCCACATTTGGGAAGAAGAGCATCCTGAAGAGATTCAAGAGCTGCCATTTCATCCAGCAAAATCAAAGGTTTGGTGTGATGTTTGGGCAGGTGGAATCATCGGTCCATATTTCTACAAAAATGATGCCGGTGAGAACGTAACCGTCAATGGCGACCGTTATCGCGCCATGATAACCTATTGAGAGAACACTGCGGTTAGCAGATAATTTCACGTTTTGGGCCGGTCGATTGGCCACCAAGATCGTGTGATATCACACCGTTAGACATTTTCCTGTGGGGATATATAAATTCCTAAGTCTATACGGACAATCCCGCTTCGATTCAGGCCTTGGAGCAAAATATCACGCGTGTCATTCGCCAGTTACCAGTCGAAATGCTCATCGAAAATTGGACTCAACGGATGGAGCATCTGAAACGTAACCGCGACCAACATTTTAAAGAGATAATCTTCAAAAAATAAATGCCAAAGAATGTTGTTTCGAATGATAATAAATATTCTTCATTAAATTTGAATTTTCTGTTTTTTTTTTCTTAAAGTAGGGAACCTCGAAATGGATTATCACGAAGGTAGAGTGTATGGTCTACGATATTTTCTCTGTTCTATAATTCACTACCTCGGAGATGAAGTTGAAATACCTACTACTATGTTATTCTTTACAGTGAAACATATTAACATATATATGCATATATATGAGAATTCCTAGCAAAAAATTGATTACCAGAGAAAGGAAAGCGGAAACCCAAAACAAATTGACAGTCGCTTCCGTTTTCCCATCTGGAATACATTTCTTCAACATCGCACTACCGATAAGTGAATGGACAATAGCTTACGCTTATGATTGCAGAGAAAGGAAGGTGTAATACCTTACCGGAATACCAATTCAGAACGCTTTCAAAAACAGATTTTAGGAAAGCTAATTGAGATCACATTATCTAAACAGTTTCAAGAAAACCGTAAATTTCATGAAAAATTTCCAAAGGAGCTAACGGTTATACAGTTTTTTTCCATATTCACTATAATGCCCATGTTACTCCGCTCAGATATTCCACTTAGCATTACCTGTAATTGGTAACGTAAGTGAAAGCAAATTGAATTATTTTGAGATACATTTACTGCGTTACCGTAGAAGCGATAGATAATGAAGACATTCTAATATAATGCCTAGTTGAATACATTATCGCAAAAGCGATTCCAGACTTGGTGCTCGTTTTGGAAGGTAAAATGAAATTTTTTATTAATTATTAATTATTCCTAGCTGCCTTCTAGGCAGTCAATAAAAAAATGAATAAATAGAAACTTAGAACCAGACTAAAGTTTGTGGCTGGGAGACCATGTAGGCATGTCAGTCACATTAACGTCAATTAAAGTTTAAATAAAAAAAAGTGGTCAAATAAGATTATGATGTTTTGTAACTTTTAATGGCAGCTGAAGTTGTTTCGTGACACATATGCTTTTCATAGTTGATTGAGGTTAAATTTTATGCATTTTTTTCTTTGAGAAAGTGTCGTGTGAATTTTAATTTAAAAATTACAAATTAATTGTTTCGAAAACCAAGATCGTAGATAAAATGCATTTTTCAGCAAATTTAAATATTTCACTGAGTTAAACTCTAAAATACTCAGGAAGTAGAAAAAAAATTGGTAACAAAAAACCAACAAATTGCTGACAGCGGCGGTTGAAGTATGTAAATCTAGCATTTGCTAACATTTATATAAAAACATTAAATTCAGTTGTATGGTCATATCACTCGATTCACGACACTCATGTTGTGCTATGGATCTGGAGCAAATTGAATTTAGTACTGAAAAGCCAGTGAAATAAAAAAAGGAAACAGTGAATAAATAACTAAAATAAATTAAAGCAAAAAATCGGCATTCCATTAACAGACACACACACACACACACACCAAAGTTGGAATATTGTTGGCGTGTTAGAAATCGTAAAGAGTAAAGAGTATTATGACGGCAGAAGGACGACAATTTATTGCTCACATCCTTTGTAATTTAAATATTTCACACTTTTATTGTTGTAATCGTAAAGAGAGTGCATTCGTTTTACAACTTGAAACTTATGTGACTAAGCATGCACTATCTAAATGAAACGATAAAATTTCAAATGATTCTTTCGGTAATGGTAAAATAGATTGCTAAAAGTGTACTTCAATAAGTGTGGTACGTAATAGGTTCGAATAACTGTTTAGTGGTAAAGGAAATATTGTATAGACGGATGTGAAAATAGTGAAAAATTTTAAAGTAATTTAATTTTTTAATCAACTTACGTGTACCCAGAATAATTTATTTTGCGGTTTCCAAAATAAACGTAAATAAAATGCATTTAAAATATTTTTTTTTTTCATGAAATTCCTTTTTTATTATAAAGTTTGAACCTTGCCATTTTATGTGAAACACTACATTATTCGAATGACAGCCTCGTGAAATTTTGCAAACTGCGATCCGTTTGAGGTAAATTTCTACCACTTTTTGGCACATATTTGACGGTATCTCGGCCATAACTTGACGAATGTTGGTTTTTGAAGTGCTCAAGAGTTCAAGGTGTATCCGCGTATAAACGGTCTTTCGCTGGGCCTAAGAAAAAGATCCAACGGTGTCAAATTGTATGACTCAGCTGGCCAGTTGACATCATCAAGAGGAGAGATTACGCGGCCGGAAAATTCCTCTTGCAATGAAGCCATATTCGCTCGTGTCGTGTGGCATGTGGCACCAGCTTGTTGTAACCACATATTATCCAAGTCGTGTTATTCAATTACAGGACAAAAAAGTCGGTTATCATACGATTATAACGCTCTGAATCGCCAGTGACAGTCTGGATCAAAGAGCGCACCAGAGAGTAAGTTATTTTTGGGTGTAATGGCTTCTCTACAACTATTTGAGGAAACTCGGAGCCGAAAATGCTTATTTTCGTAGCCACCGAGTCAAGAATGTACCTTGTCAGAAGAAAATTTTGTTGGAAAAATCGTGGAATGCTTGTTGTTCAAGTACTCAATCGATTTAACTACGCCGTTTTGAATTGTCAGCTGGCTTCAGCTGGTGTGTGAGATGGACTTTATATGGTGGTAGGTGTAAGAATACGCGATAATGTGCTGTAAGAAAGCCCCAGCTCTTGACATATTCGAGTCTTCTGCTATACTTGAAGTGGAACGAGCAAAACGATAATGCACAATATGTGTAACCGATCCAGTCTCTTAAAATTTTCTTTAAAATTTTACTAATTGCTTGTGAGGTTGCACGATTATGTGCACCATAATCTCCTCTTAAAACACGAAACGTGGCCACGTTTGAATCACCATTTTTGTAGTAGGTTTCAACAATTTCATCGCATTGTACGGCTATTAAACGGGAGTGCATTAGAATATGTTAAGAGTGTACAACTTAAAAAATAAAATAAAAAATTATTATTATTATTTATTTATTTTCAACACAATGATAACTAAACTAATCAATATCGAGTAGCTGATCCAAAATAAGCGACACTTGCATCGAAAATGGCAAGCTTACCGATCGCCGGATGCCAAAATCCGACTTCAGATGGTAGAAATAATATTTAAAAGTGGCATTAAGATACGACGAAGAAAAAAATATGTAAAATTTTATAACGTTGTTATCTCTTAACGTTTCCACTAAAAAAATTGTTTCGGGAAGCCATCAGTAAATACTGTAGCACTGAGGATCAGAACTGAAAAAGAAAAGCCGAGTTGTTTTGCAGAACATCTTATTACGGTATTACAGCAAAAGGCTTCTTTAGATAATGGATCCTTCCCACTAAATCATAACTATTCAAAGATACAGTGTAACATGTGGAGCATTTGTATCTGAGCTAAAAAGATTGCCGTCATAGATCCAAAAAAAATCTCCTGTATTCAATCACACCACACCAAAAAATGCTAAAAAATTTGCTAAGCATTCCTCTTGTTTTTCTTGCAAAGCTTTTTAGTGCTATATTAAAGCTAGAATATCAAACCTAAAACAGGTGAAGATGCAATCCTGCCGTCTTCTTACAGACCAATCACTCTGTGGCTTTGCCTATCCAAATTTTTTGCTATTCAAAAATTTTATCTTTTCTTCATGAAAATGATCAATCCCTTTTCGGTTTTCGCGAAAAACACTTTGCAAGTGAAGAAGTCAATTGTTTACCTAATGAAATAAGAATTCAAAGAGCAATGCTGGGTCGTTTTTCTTGATGTGGCTCGCTCTTTAAGAGGTGTGGTGTGATGGTCTATTTCACAAAAATCAACTAATATTAACTCAAAAAAAAAAAAAAAAAAAATTATGAAAAAATTCTAAATTTCAACTAATATTACCTCAAAAAAAAAAAAAAAAAAAAAAAATTATGAAAAAAATTCTAAATTTCAACTAATATTACCTCAAAAAAAAAAAAAAAAAAAAAAATTATGAAAAAATTATAAATTTTTAATTAGATTTTGTTTTCGTGAATATTGAACTCAAAACATTTTTTCCCGTTTTTCTTGTTATGATTTTCAGACAATATGTTTTCTCAAATCTTTGGTAATTAAATTAATCCTAAGTTTAAATCAAACACAACCAAAAACTTTATTATTTAAAATTTGGTTTCGGTAAAAATATAGCTTCGAATTAGAATTTTTTTTAAATATAAAAGATATTCATTTATGATATTTTGTTTTGGAGGAGTAATTTTCGAAAATTTTAAAATGCTTTATTCTGGAAAGAAACTACAGCTCAAATTCCTTTTTACTACTGTAAATACAACACTCTTCCCGTCAGGTGTTATCGCTTAATAGACTGCTCCGAGTTACGTATGCTGAATAAGCACAAATTTTTTTGTAAAATCCTTCACCAAAACCAAGCAAGGACTTGATAAATACTTTGGAGACTCAAGACAATGCACGGGGCATATGTGTGTAGTCACCATGGTAAAAATTCATAAATTAGGCTCCAGCGAATATTTCGATAGTGGACTAAACTATGACGTATACATTTACCATGGCCTTACGATATATCTTTGTTATTAATTTCGGTAACTAGTTTCCAAAGCACCTCTTCATAAAGGTAAATAGATATCTATTAATGTATAGATTTGTATCACATTATGCGATTTTCTTTTTCGCTTTTAGTCAGCCTCGTTGTATAGCTAAAATAAACTCCATTATTATTCTGAAGTGCCTTAAAAACACAGAGTCTTTTATTGCGTGGTCTTCCACCTAAAATTAATTTAATGACTTTCTTGAGTGTTTTAAAATAGTTCTTACGATATAGTCTTCCTTGTAATAAATTTCTAATTTATTGATTCTATTCTACTGATTCTATTTTAAAACACTTTCTATCCAAGTAACAAATCTAGAAAGTATGCTGCCAATATCTAGTTACTTAAGTTAAGTCTATAAATATCAGAAGAACACAATTTAAAGGGGTTTTCAACATGACTCTCATTTATTTATTTTTTGTTTTTGTGTTTTGTTTTTGTTGTGTTGTTTGCGAAATTTATCGCCGAAACGATGCGTCGTTTATTGATGCTTGCCGCCATTTAGACGGACAAAGGCATATAAATGTAAATGTTTGTACTTTTGAAATTGAAAACACAACAACAACAACAACAACAACAACAACAAAGCAGTGAAGAATTGCATTCACAGAAATTTATTTCTCGAAACGCATACACTCGCCTCTGAATATACGCGTTTGGCGTGCGGTCGGCGTTCGAAATGGCTCAATCATTTAGATTACTTTTGTTTGCGCGAGCCTTAGAGTGTAGAGTGCCAAAGTGGCAGTGAGTTTAAAATTAATAGAAATGGAGCAAATAGATATATATTTATATATAAGTATACCAATATATATATGCGTAGATATATATGTAGATATTATGGTGGGCCGATTGGCTTTCAAAAGTATGCAACCAAAATTGCTATACAAAAAAATTTCACGATACCAAAATTAAAAGAAGATGATGCAAAAAGAAGTGTATCTTCTCATAAAAGGCTTATGGTTATTATATTAAAAATATATTAACTACGCTTTACGAAAGACGTATTCGTATATAGATAAAAAATATTATTTATACAGGTTGTGAACGATTAATACTAAAAGAAACTGAGAAAAGCGATTTCATGTTTTCCATTGTATGTTTGGTCAAGAGAAACGTTTTTGGCATAAGATCCTTTCAAATCTTCGGTTTCATTCTACTATGCTTATATGGATAAAATCATACCTTACTAAGAGAAAAAACTATGTGTTTTTGGAGGAATTTGTTCAAAAGTATTTAGTCCGACATATGGTGTGCCACAGGGCAGTATTCTATAAATGATGCTCAATCTTGTTTTTCTGCGTGGAAAATTCTTATTTATGAACATGAAATTCACTCTGTCATCAGAAATCTGAGTGACTCGGTTAAGAAAAATGGTTGAATAAAAAAAAATTTTTTTTTGAGGATATGGTGGTCTAGAGATGGTAAATTTCAGGCATTTTCAATGTTTTTTTAAGACGATAATAATAAGCAACAATATTTAAACTTGGTAGGAGGTATATTTTACAACTTATAATGAATCCAAGAACATTTAGATAATTATTTTAAATTTTTTAAAATTGGTCCTAAAGTTGACCTTCTCAAAAAATTGGATGTGGATGGCGCAGGAAATTTTGGCTCTTGTACTTATCTGAAACACAAAACCCAAGAACATTACTAATTTGTTCAAGCGTAGCTATATCCCGTACCAGGATAATAAAAAAAAAATTGTTTTAAAAAACAGAAGTGAATTTTTGAATTGCGATAACCGAAAAAGGCTTATTTTTTGTCAGTTTTAGAGCTAAAAACGTAAGAGGTTATTAAGATAATAAAAATTTTCATGCTACAGAACATAGCTACTGGTGTACTGAATAACATATTCAAATTTCAGATCATTCGGATAAATAACTTTTTTTACCTGCGGCGTGCAAAAAAAGCTGTTCTGAGAAAAACGAGTTTAAAGTTTGAAGTGTATGAGGTCGAGCGGTCGGCCGTTACCAGCTCAAAGACTTGCAGAACCGAAAATACTGTAGATATC
Organism: Neoceratitis asiatica; assembly: GCA_030068015.2. Classification (NCBI taxonomy): domain Eukaryota; kingdom Metazoa; phylum Arthropoda; class Insecta; order Diptera; family Tephritidae; genus Neoceratitis; species Neoceratitis asiatica. Next base: position 49,437,353 of record CM061526.1, on the reverse strand, counting down.
ATTATAAATTTTAACAGTATATTCTTGAAAGACTATAATTTCGAAAAATTCAAAAAAAAATTTTTTTTCTTGGAAGATTCTAAGTCACTATCTCCCCTTTATTTAATTTAATTTAATACATTTTATATTCTTTTCTATTCTTTTAGTTATTAAATTTTATTTTTATTGACTTAAATAAATTTTAAATCAGTTTATGATTAAATAGATTTTATTCAAAACGGATAAATTGTAATTAATTTAATTTCCCTTATATTTTGTATTTTTATTTTTTTTAAATTTTATTTTATATTTTTTATTAAATTTATTTTAATTTGATGAGATTTAATTTTATTTGATTTAGTTTAATTCAATTAAATATAATTTGATATATTTCAAGCGATGTTATTTTAAATTTTTTCTATTTACTTTACATTAACTGCATACAATATATATTCGTCTATTCTTTAATTTGATTTATTTAATTTATTATACATAATTAATATTATTTAATTATATTTTTTTACTTTATTTCCTTTACGTTCATTTAATTTTATTCGTTTCAATTGAATTTTTTTTCTATTTTATTTTTCTTTTCTTTAAAATTTAGTCTTAAAAGTAAATAAATAAATTATAATTCTTTGTAGGATATTAAAAAGTAGACCTGCCTCTACATGATCTACATTAACATACACACATTTCTTCACTTTCGTCTACTTGACCCGTTGAACTTAAGGCCTTGCGTTTGCACACTTTTCGCACACTTTCGACCATTTGATCGAAATATATTCATGCGAATATATTCTAACGGCATATAGAGCATTTCAAATCAAAGTTCATATTATTTTCAAATTGTTGTTTTTTCGTTTGTTTTTTTCGTTTTGTGTTCATGTCTTAGTCACAAAATCTCAATGTCTTCAATGAATTCGAAGAAGTTTATTGGACTTTGGCACGCTAATTTTGGGCCAATGTCGTTGGCGTGTTACAATACGTTTTCTCACTGCTGACAGCTGGCCTTGGTCAAGATTTAAACTCGAATTTATTTAGTTACTGTTCGTATTTGTAGCTGAAAATTTTCAACTATTTGCACTTAAAATAATTCAAATGCAATTATATTCGGTGGTGGTTAAGGTGTTTCAACATGAGCGTTGTGTGGGTGTATGTGTGCGTATGTGTGGCAATACATGCACTTACCAAATTTTTTTTTAATGTAAGTATGTGTGTAATTATTACGTTTAGTTAACTTCAATGGATTGCAGTGACTGTTGTTAAGTCACCCAAATGTTGCTTGATTTGTCCGTTCCTTCCGTTATTTTATTACCGTAATTTTTTTGCTACCTTTTGATAAATATTTTTGTGGGCAATATATTTTCGCCTTCCGTCGGTGTAAAATATTAGGTACTTAAAGTCTTAAGTTGGTTTTGCAATAAATATAAATATTTATGTAAAGTAAATAAATTGTAAATTTCATCAGTACATAACCTGAAATTTCTTTAAAAATAAATATTTTTGCCATAATTTCTGGCAAAAATTTGATTAGTTTTATTACTTATTTATTTTTTAACAATTTAATTTTTTCCTCATACATTTCGTGACACAAACGTTACTAGTATAGTCTAGTCTAGTCTAGTATCTATACACATTTTTTAATCTACATTTTGAAATCATATGTAAGAGAATTCCAGTTTTACAAGCATGTCACTCACTACTTATAACTTCAAAATTACATATCTTATACATAAATTTGCCTTCAAGCCCAGCCACAAAACTGAGTCAGTAAAATAAAAAAAATATAGCTGTAAATTTAGAAATCATATAATAAAAAAATTAAAAAAAAATTAAGATATTTTACCCAAACAATCCGAATGATATAATCAAAACATTTCTAACTTTAGTAGTCGCATGCTTTTCTAGGAAGAATGTTTTTCCGTTACAGATCATAATGACTTGATGGAATGGATTGCTCCATTAGAATTAACTCTATATGAGTTAGCCCTAACCTTCAAAATATAGGTGTATAAATTTGACAGCTGTTGGATCATTAGTTTGTGAATCATATCATTTTTAGTGAAGCAACTTTTGTTATTGTGAAAGAAAAAATGGATTAAAAGGAATTTTGCGCGTTGATAAAATATTGCTTTTTGAAGAAAAATATACAGTTGAAGCAAAAACTTGGCTTGATGACGAGTTTCTAGACACTGCCTCAAGAAAATCAACCATCAAGTATTGGCATGTCAAGTTTAGACGTGGTGAAATGAGCACCGCTGACGGTGAACCAGATGCCCAAAAGAGGTTGCTACCGACGAAAACATCAAAAAAATTTGCAAAATGATTTTGAATGACCGTAAATTGAAATTGAATGAAATAGCGGGCACTCTAAAGATATCAACTGAACGAGTACATCATAACATTCATGAATATTTGGCTATGAGAAAGCTCTGTGCAAAGTGGGTGCCGCGCGAGCCACTTTTTACCAAAAACAACGACGAGTTGATGATTCGGAGCAGTGTTTGGAGATGTTCGAGTGTAATAAACCCGACTTTTTTTCGTCGATATTGGATGAAACATTGCTCCATAATTTCACTCCGAAGTCCAGTCGATAGTGAACCTAGTCAACTACATACGATGAACCCGCTCCAAAGTGTGTAAGAACGCAACAGCGGCTGGCAAAGTTATGGCGTCTGTACTTTGGGATGCGTATGGAATAACTTTCATTGACTACCTTGAAAAAAGAAGGACCAGCAACAGCGAATATTAGGATTCATAGCGTTATTGAACCGTTTGAAGGGCGAACGGCCGCATTTGGAGAAAATGAAAGCTTTGTCTCACCAAGATTATGTACAAGTCTGATTCTCCAGATCTGGCCCCCAGGGAGATGATCGCCGAAGCTGAGGCCTATTTTAAAGCAAAGGACAAATTGGCAAAAATGTTATCGAAAGCTGGGCAGTTGCTATAATCAGTGTATCACCCTTGAAACGAACTCTGTTTAATAAAAAAATAAAGTTTGCCAAAAAAATGTCTTTTATTATGGCAGACTAAGGAATTTCAATGGACTTTTGCAGACAACGCAGCCATTTCTCCACAGGAGAGCAGGTCTTCTTTTTACTTTGCTACTACCGTCTTTCATTAATTTTGACATAATGACCCAGCCAGCGTAGCCGCTGTCGCTCAATACCCTGATATGCCAATGGCGTTGTATAACTCGTACAGCTCATTGTTCCATTAGCTACAATATTTGGAGTTGTGCAAAGTATCATAAATCTTACGCAAAGCTCTCCTGTCGAAAACTCTTAAAACCGACTAATCGGATGTTGGCATCGTCCAGGCTTCTGCACCATATGTCAGGACGGGGAAGATTAGCGACTTGTAGAGTTTTGTTTCATCGTGAAAAGACTTTGTCTACTACGTCCTAAGTAGCACCTGTTAGCAAGAAGGATTCTGCGTTGAATTTCAACACTGAAATTGTTGGCATTGTTAATGCTGATAAAATTAGCCACAATCTAAAAACTATGACATGGGAGCCAAGTAATCTATTAAATAAGTCACTATCGTGTGCAATCCTCTCTGAAACCTCGTCTATTATCCATCGGCTCGAAGAGGTCCAGTTTACATAGATGTACCAGTTTTATAGGGATACTAAATTCAGATATAATGGCGTAGAGGCAGCCATTTTAAGGCTCACTTAGAAACCGTGCAAAGTGGTGACCATGCGTTTTCAGGATTATAAAATGGAATAAAAGAAACTTTCATATACGAATTTTCTGGCCCTAAGAGCAACAATTGTTTTGAACATAAATTTTTTAAATGTATTATATCCCATTATACTAATCCATAATGGGAGTCTAAAATGCTTAAAAAAAATGGGACAGCAGTTCAAGTAGAGAACTTAAATCTCTAAAAGCACAATAATCATATATGATTCATTGCTTTCGGATACGAAAGAGATTATGCTCCACAAATGAGATTAGCTTTTTTCTGCTGGGGCAGGGTACCCCCCACACGTTGCACAAGATCTGTAATTTGAACAGAGTCCACAGCTGCCCCCATGTTGGATTTGGGTGTAGGAATTTTAGCAGCCAAGTTCAATACTGAAGTCCCTTGCATATACGAGTATATAAAGTAAGCGGGAAAGAAATTTTGTTTTGAAAACCGGTCTTTTCCAAGAGATTTTGTCAACTATCAAATAACTTTTTCAATTAAAATAGTTTGCCATCATATTGTGACTGTGTTTTAACAACTGTTCGTTAAAAAATCATGGTGGAAATTTCCTAACAAATGAGATTTTTGAGTTAAGATAGGAAATTAATACCGATTTTTTTATAAGAGCAAGCTATCAGGAGGACAAGCGAAAGGTAGCATTTTCCAAAACCAAAAATTTTCTTATATATTGCCTTTTGATTTGAACTGCATCATAAATTATATCCAAAACAGAAAAAAAGGTCTGCCTCTGGTCATGCCGAAGTCTTTATATCTTTCATGAACCATGAAACTTATTGCAAATTGCAAAATTCGATTTCAATGATTTTCAGTGTCAATATTAACTTGAATTTACGCCTGTAGAACACCAAATTTCACGCTTTTAATTGAATTTTTTTGGGGATTTTTCTCGCAAAAACTCATATCTGAACAAATCGGTCGTAAGGTGGTTATGTGATATAGTATTCCAATTTTGATGATTCAGTACCAATGTGCAACTGATAAATTTTGTGCAAAACACTAATTCCATGCTCTATGGTGCTTTTTTAAGCTGAGTTTTGACCAAAGCCCCACATCGGAACAAACCGGTATATTGGAGCAATTTGTTATAGCCCTCCGATTTCGATTATTCTAAGTGCCAATGTGCAATTCATTATATGTGTGTAGAATATCAAATTTCAGGACCCTTTGTAACGGATTTATACCCAAAATTTCATATCTGCAAAGTCGTACTTATACTATAGTGATCCGATCTGCCAGTTTACAACAAATGATCGTTTAAACGCATAGATGCATTTGCCTACCCCAATGTGGGACTAGTTTGCTTTCAAACTGGCAGACGGACAGGTGGAAATGGCTAAATCAACTCTGCTCGTCATTCTGATACGATCGGCATAAATTTCGGTGTGTCTATCTCTTCTCCTTCTGGTACATACATGCTTCGGACTTAAGTTAATTTCATGTACATAAAAGGTATAAAAATATGAAAAAATTTGCAATGAGCTCCTCCTTCAATATGAGGTGTGCTACTAGAATTTTTTCTATATTTTTAATGAAGAGCCCCAAGGACAACTCTTTTATATGTTGGCCTGACCAAGACTCAACTGCTACGAACAACTTACTTTCCATTAATTTCCTAAAATTAATAATTATGTCTGATTTAAAAAAACTTTAAATGCTTAAGCTTTTCCTTAGAAATTAAATAATTTTCTGCTCCAATGCCATGTATGTGGACTGAAGAATGATTTTCAGAACAGAAACTTAATTTCCAACATTTTATTTGCAATATCTGCCTTTGTGACCTTTCACTATCTGAAGTGGCTTAAATATACTTATGCATTGTATAAAAGGGATTTTTGTACTTATATATGTATGTGTATATGTGCAGTTACAATTACTGCACCCTTTAACATCAATTACCATTAGATATATACATATAAAATACTTAGTTTATTGTGTCTTAGAACAAGTATACACTGACAATTTCAATTTAAATAATTAACTAATTGACTGGCAACGCAATTACGAGCAAAAGTCATTAACCTCGAGGCACCGTGACAGTTAAAGTCAGTCCCAGGGGAATTGCTTTTACAAAACAACACATACACATATATATATTTATGCATGTATTTATATATTTAAGCAAAATGTAACTTTTTGCGATACGTGTGCATACTAGGGTGCCCCGAAGTGTACAATAATAAAAAAAATTAATACAAAATTAATTGTTGAAGGCAGTGACAGTCAATTAGTGTTAAAAAAAAAAATCAGTAAAATAATAATAGGCAAAAGAAAGGGAGAACATTTTTTTTAAATGTTCTATAAATAGCTTGGATGTGATATTTAAATATAATGTGCGCCTAAATGTAGGCAGTCTTATATACTCAGTGATTTTGTACGTGAAGTAACAACTGCAACCTAAATTCAGGCTAAATTACTAAATTTTAGCGACGACAAGCACCCTCTACAGTCATTAAAAAGTGAATAAAAGTATTTATAACATGTATAATGTAAATGTAAGAAATTTCCATCTTTGAGTTATCCTAACTTCAGCAAAGAAATCGATTGCGTATCGCCTTAATTGTAAATTCACTAGTAATCTACCGAGCAGCCGTTCCCTGAAAACCTTGCACATTAGCCATTTAGGTTGAAAGTTATATATGTATTTCGTAATTATATATATCTATTGAGAAGGATGTGCAAGTAATAGACGGCAAGGTACAAACTAAATGAACTAAACAAACAAACAGTGTCGCCATTTACCAGTTGTTTACAATACTACCCCGCAATGCTGCATTCATTGCATTTTGCTCGGAGTTGTTTTTTTTTTGTAAGGTGCGGCGCTTAACAATTAGTCTGAAATTGTAATGACATATTTATTTTATTTTTATTTTTTAGATGCTTATTTCATAACACTTCTCAGGAATTAATTAAAATATTTATTCGCAGAAATAGTTCTCAAGTTTATTTTCAGAATTAATGAAAAATTAATTAAATTATACCAACTCTTCTGTTACATATACGCAGACATTGAGTACAATACAAATGTCTGCATTATTAATTAGAATTCGATTGAAGAGTATTCTCCTGCTTGTCTTTATGTTTGTATGTGTATTGACATGCTGACAAATTTTGTTTGTGCAATCGCCAATCGATTTTCTATTATTGCTCATTTAATGCATATTGAGTTTTCTGACCTAAAAAACATAATAAAATTGTTCGAATAAAAACAAGACATGGTTCACTATTTGCTTATGCCTTGCAGTTGTGATTGTTGTTGTTGTTGTTGTTGTTGTTGTTGTTGTTGTTGTTGTTGTTGTTGTTGTTGGCTATCTATTACTGTGTTATACAATGTATTTTTGTTTGTTTTGGAATGAGTAAAGTCGATAAATCGGTGAAGCCTGATGCTTAGATTGAAATATATGTATGCAAGCAAACAGGGTGTTTCAGACCAAACTAGACAGAATCGAAGACAGAGTTCGCCATTGAAGGATATATTGATTGACGCAAGAGAACTAAACTCCGTCTCGGTCCTACTACATTTAGGTGCTTAGCCTGAACAATAAAGAACTGGGAAGGGCTGAAAACATATACTGGTAGTGATGACCAGTATACATATATCCATTAGAATGGAGCGACTCAGACGTCATTGCTCTGTTCTTAACACAATGCAAAGTGAGAAGAACCAGAGCAGCGAAAATTTCTTTTGAAAGTATCTCTCAACACAACCGTAGAGCTAGAATACTTCTTGCCTACTACCTCTCTATTCCCAAAAGACTGGAAAAGATAAAACTTGGCAGCAGATGTCTGACATGCAGAAGTGCCTAAAGGAAGGACATTATTGAAACTTTGGGTATAAAACTCAACATACCGACTTATCTTAGTTTACTACTTACCGGTACTCTATTCTCTGTCCAGATCTCTGAAACTTCAGTAGACTAATGGCCAACATCGTGAAACCTGCCCACGAAAAAAGGAAGATTTTGATGTGGACAAATCTGATCCTTCTTCTATATGGAGCAGGGTTATTGGCTGAAAGATCATGACTAAAGATTATCGCACAACAGCTTTGAGGGCTGCACCGGCATAGTGAATAGTGTCGGGCGAAGCTGTAATAACAATAAAAAGATACATTTCTATAGAACTCTTGGCATATGAAAGGTAAACAAACCGGGCACTCACGAAAATGATAGACAATACTATCACAGAGAATATAAGAAAGGAAATCCTGAATTATTAGCAAACACGATGGGAACGAGAACACTGTTGCCGAAGAACGGCCAGTCTAATAACAAACGTCCAAATTAGGAAGATGAGTGTAAAAGGCTCTAAAGAACGGCGGGACCACTAAATGAAGACAACATTATTTCAATTAGGCTCTTAAGTAAGAAACTGAAAAATGTAGAAGTTGGCGAGCGGTAAAGGGCGAAAGTTTCTAAGTAACCTGCATGTGCCACCATTATTGTGCCGACACAATGGCGACGCGGTAGACATTTTTCTTTCCGTCAATCCGGAAGAATATATTTTATTTTACTTATTTATCGTATTTTATCTTACTATACTTTATTTAATAATATTAAATATTTTCATTTTGCTTTATTTTTTCTTATATATATATAAATTAAGTAATTAATTATTAATTTATCTATTTTATTTTATTTTATTTTATTTTTTAAACCTTTCGTGTACATGGAATGGTATATAACTTTCGCCCGAAGTATGTAAGTACCAGAACGAGAAGAGATAGACCCACCGAAATTTATATCGATCGTATCAGTTTGACGAGCTGAGTTGATTTAGCCATTTCCGTCTGTCCGTCTTTCCGTTTGTCTGTTTGAACGCAAACTAGTTCCTTAGTTTTTGAGATATTTCAACCAAACTTTGTAGGAAGATGTATCTATACGTTTAAACGATGATTTGTCGGAACCGGTCAGATCGGTTTATAGCATATATAAAACCGATTTTTTAGATTTGAAAATTTGTGCAAAAAATCCGTCAAAAAGTACATAAGAACGTGAAATTTGGTATACTACACATTTATAACATATTTGTTCTGAAAATCATTGAAATTGGGCGACTTTAAAATATAGCTCTCATACACCGATTTGTTCAGGCTTTGGGAAAAAATCAGTCAAACAACCTTGTTACTATAATCGCATAATATGAACTAAATACTAGTACTGAAATCATCGAAATCGATCTACTATATGATATAGCCCTCATACAACCGATTTATTCAGATAAGAGGCTTTTGTGTAAAAAATCCATTTAAAAAGGCATCCATGAGTATGAAATTTGGTATCTTGCACATACATTATGAATTTTATATTGGTAGTAAAAATCATTGAAATTGGAATACTATATCATATATATATCGATTTGTTTAAATATGAGATTTTGGGCCGAAAATCGACCAAAAAAAGCATATAAGAATGTGAAAATTAGTATTATATATACAAATTATTAATTACATATTGGTAACGAAAATCATCGAAATCGGAATATTACATCATTTAGTTCCCATATAACCGATTTGTTCAGATATGAAGTTTTGGGTCAAAAATACAGTAAAAAATCATCTAAGAATGTGAAATTCAGTATTCTGCAGACATAAATTCAAATTTATATTGACATTGAAATTCAGTAAAATCGAAGTTTGAAATTTACAATAAATTTGATATATTCATGAAATGTAAAATGACTTCCGCGTGGTCGAAAGCGACTGCTCTTTCTTGCTTTCATTTTAATTTATTTTGTTTTAATTTCATTTTTTGGTACTTTTATTATCATTTCTTTCATTCATTTTATTTGTTCTTACTTTTCTAATTTTTTTTTTAAATAATTTATATTATTTTTACTTTGTTTAATTCTTTTAATTTTATTTAATATTATTTTATATTTTTTATTCTGTATTATTTAATTAAATTTTTATTTATTTTTTTTTGTTATATATTATATTTTATTTTATTTTATTTATTTTTTGTATATTATTATTTTAATTTTATTTTGATTTGTTTATCCAATTTATTTAATTTAATTTAGTTGTACTTTATTTCATTTTATTATTATTCTTTATTTAATTTTGCTATATTTTGTTTCATATTTTTTCATTTTATTTTATTTTACTTAATTAAACAATTGATTTTTTTGTATTGTTTTAACTTATTTATTTTAATTTTAATGAAAACTAAATTGACGGCTTTGATTCTTTAACATGTTTTAAATATATCATTTGGCTCCAGACATTAGCGGTATTAAAACACCCTGTATAAGTTTTAATGGTTATACTTGACATACATATTTTGCATTTACATATGTACATACAAAGCGAACTGACCTGAATATTTGTATTGGTGGATTGGTTTCATACATCCATTGTGCAATTAGCGCTAAATATTTAACGGTGATGTTGTTAATCGTTCCTGCTTGTTGTTTTTTTTTTAGCTAAGGGCTTATGCTTCTTACATGTAAAGTTGGACATTTCATAAAATATTGAAAAACATTTTTTGTTCAGTAAACCTGGCATGTTGGTCTGCTGTTAATATTCTTCGTCTCGATGAGAGTTATCGATTTATGATTGCTTACTTTGAAGAGTTGGATTTCTACTTCGAAAGTATTTCTTTTATAACTTTATAAATAGTTTTTTAAATATTGTTAGTAGTAAAATATTCAAAGAAAAGAATCAGAGGATTCCAGAAATCACTTTCATTGTTATAAAAAATAAAGCTGAATAGTTAATTTTGTGTTTAAAAACTAATTTTTATTATTAAGTGCTCTTTAATTTTACATTTTGGCACAAGAGCGTAAGAATAATTCGAAGCCAAAAAAAATAAAATTCAATTAATCAACCTGTCGCATGAGTGATTTTTAATTGTTATGAATTGTTTGCTAAAATGACTATGACAAGCAATTTATCAAGCACACGTGCGTGCACATACATACATACATACATACAAAGATATGTGTAAATATTTTATGAACATTAGTAAGAAAATTATTACAGTTCTGTTACATATGAAATGAAAAATTGGAAAAGTGGCTAACATGGCGTATGAGTAATATTAATTGATTTTAATGTGTAAAATTCTAGGAAATGTAATGTAAAATCATCATTAAATAAATATTTGAATTTAATATTTGACACACATTTGTTGCGACAAAAAGATATTCATTCAAGTGTTCTTTAATTTTAATTTTAGATTTTGAGAAACTGACCAAAAGTCCTAAATTTCGGAAATTTTCAATCATTGGAGATACATATCTCATATAACTTTTTTGAACATGTATTTTTGAACCTTCATCGAAATTCGTTGTCTGTATTATAAAAAATTATTTTTTATTCAGATTTTTCATCTAAAAGAGCTCATTTTGTTGTGTTTACAATAGTTAAGTTTAAAGAATGTTGGAACACGCGTATCAGAGAAGGCCAGCATTTTTTGACAAAAGAAAAATTTACATATATATATCTCAGTAAATACTTATATGGGCATCATATTTTTTCAAAATAAAAAAATTAAACAGACATTTAGAAGTTTCTGAGTATGCAATTTTATTATTACTACAATATAAGGTTTAAAAACCAAAAGCATAGGATGAGCCACCGAAGACTGTGGAGTTGTCATGTAAAGATTAGTCCATTCTTGTTCTATGGCTGATTTAAAGCGACGCAGTGTCTCAAACTGTCTCCCGTTTTTTAAAACACGAGCAGAGAGAGAGAGGAACTCAGAGATCCTCGATGATGTGAAGGACTCGCCTGACCGCTGGTCACTTTAGTACAGAGATTTTCATGCCATTAAAAAGTCTTTACTGTCCAAAAAGTCTACATATCTACCGGCATTCATTTAAGTGGATATGATGATATGAAAGCCGCCTTCCTTTGCCTCAGGCTGTGCCCCATACCATCAAGGTAGCACATTCAAATACTCGCTTGACGCAAGACTAGCTTTCCAGGCACGAATCGGCCCAAAATTTTTTAGAGCTGTCCAGGCTGTCCAATTATATAATTTTTCGAAAATTCTAAAAGAGCCCTATATGCTCATTTAATGTCTTTGACTTTGAATGTATGTTTAAGGAAATTATTTTATTTATTTTCACGTTTGATCGATTCTATTTCTGGTTACTTGCAGTTCGAAATGAGCTCATATTTGTCCGCTTGAATTCTCCACTGCTAGATGTCGCATCTGCTGTTCGCACTGATCAACAAAGTTGGGTTTCCGCCAATACCCCCTGGTGTATCTTATTTTTTTCCAGAAAATTTCGAATTAAACCTTCTATGCTGGTTTAATATAGTTGCAACATCAAATATTTTGGAAACATTTTAATGCTGCATTCCTAAAGGGCGAACCAATTAGAGGAACTTTTTTCAATAGCCTTTTTTGGCAGATCACGTGAGTCGTGTCAAACTTTCATGTTATTTTTGTTCAGTATTTTTTGGAATGTCACCATGGAAAGACTTACGCCTGAACAACGTTTACAAATCATTCAACTTCAAAACGAAGGAAAATTCACGTTCTGTAAAGAATGCGTTTCGCGCGCTTCGCTCAACTAATGGTAGACATAATCGGCCAACTGAGAGTACTATTCGCGACACCATCACCAATTTCGAGGCCCAACATTCATAATTGGATAATATTCGACCGAATAGACCACATCCAGTACGCAGTGAAGAAAATATAGCGGCATAGCTGAGAGTGTACACGAAGATCGTGGAGAATCGATTCGGCGCCGTTCGCAGCAACTCGGAGATCTTGAATTGAAAGCGTAGAAAATGCAGTTTGCGCTTTGCTCTATGGTCTCTTGAAAAGTTCCAAGAAGATCCGACGTTTTCGAGTCAAATTTTGTTCAGCGATGAGGCCATTTTTTGGCTCAATGGGTATGTAAACAAGCAAAATTGTCACATTTGGGAAGGGACTATTTGATGCCTGAAATTGAAACTCGTGATCTCCGCGATATTTGGTTTCAACAAGACACATCGCATCAATCAATGGATATATTGAGAGAACACTTCGGTGAGCAGTTAATTTCACGTTTTGGGCCGGTCGATTGGCCACCAAGCTCATGGGATATCACACTGTTAGACATTTTCCTGTGGGGATATGTAAAGTCTAAAGTCTATGCGGACAATCCCGCTTCGATTCAGGTCTTGGAGCAAAAAATCACACGTGTCATTCGCCTGCCACCAGTTGAAATGCTCGAACGAGTTACCGAAAACTGGACTCAATTGATGGAACATCTGAGTCATAGCCGCGGCCAACATTTGAAAGAGATAATCTTCCAAAAAATAAATGCCAAAAAATGTTCTTTCGAATGATAATAAACACTCTCTATTGAATTTAAGTTTTCTGTGTTTTTTCCTTTAAAAAGTAGGGAACCTCAAAATGGATCATCCTTATAATATTCCTTGTAAAGCAAAGATATAAAAATTTATCATAATTCATTAGTTATATATATTTAAAAAAATTGCAAATAAATTTTAACAAATTAAGATTTTCCCGCGATGCTATTAACTAGAAACATAAGTTGGACGGCTTTTTCAAATATAAATATTTACTACACAGTAACCATGGCAGCAACGCATTTTTGATCTAACGGTACTAGGAAAGATGAAGGAAGGGAAGAATTCTTTTCGCATAGCAACCGTAAAATATGATGAAATCATGCTGCATTTATCGAAATACAAAAAATTACTATAAGCATGAAAAATAAAAAAATGAAAGAGTGGACATATAATTATTTATATGAGGCACATATATAATTATATAAGAGAGTGGTTTGATAAGTCATCGATTTTTTGAATAAAATATTTTTTTGTCGGCAAATAAGCGTTTTATTTTTCACATAGTCACATTTTAGCTTTATACATTTAGTCGAGCGTTTTTCCAATTTTTGTATACTTTCTATATAATATGGTTTTCAAGGCCCTCAAAGTAGGTGTTACTTTCTGTGATGACCTCTTCATTCGGCTCGAATCTCTTACTATTCAGCCATTTCTTCGGGTTTGAAAATAAGAAATAGTTGCAATGGGCTAAATCTAGAGAATAAGCTGGATAGGTTAGCAGTTTGTAGCCCAATTTATTTTAAATATGGTGACTACAGCCGTGCATTGCCTTGATGAAGCATTGTTTTCACCAAATGCGGCCATTTCTGCTTCAAATCAATAACGAATCTATGCAGAAGCTTTGAATAATATTTTTCAAGGTAATCGATGGAAATGATATCTAGTGCATCCTAAGAAACACTTGGCCATGACCTTGTTGGCCGACATACCCACCTCGGCCTTCTTTGGTCCACGTTCACCCAGAGAAATCCACTGTCTTGATTGACCATGTTTCGTCTGCGGTAATGAAGCCGCACAAAACTTTGTTCGGATTGCGGTTCCTTTGAATTGGTCGGTTACACGGTTGCGCTTATGTCCGTGTGTGAGCATTCGCGGCACCCATTGCGCGGATAGCTTTTTAATGTTAAAATATTAATTTAGAATGTAATGTTGCCACTCAGTTGAAGTGGCTACAGCCTCAGCCAATTCACGCACTTATATTCTCCGATCGTCCAATATCATCCCATGGATTTTATCGACAATTTCTGGCATGACGACCTCTTTGGGCGACCTGAATGTTGTACTGGTACGACTACATCGGAACTCAATTGAGTGTGCAGAGTAGCCATAGAATTTATTAAGTCTTTCGTTTCTTTTGGTGATCGCTTCGGTGCTTAATCAACACATGATACTAACTTTTTTGGAGTTCGTGTACTTCCAATGGCTGTCAAACACAAATTAAATGGCGCAGCTTGCTCAAAATTTTACAGCAGTCTATTAATCGATAACAGTTGACGGGAGCAGTGTTGTATTTATAGTAAAAAGTCGCTGTATTATTAAACAGCCCTCGTATAAAAGAAAGTTAAAGAAAATCAAATTATTATTACTTTTTAATTCACATCTTCAAAGTACCCTAAAACAGTACTTTTCAGCTATTTCCTGAATTAAAAATAAAAACCATTTCAATTTAAATATATTTTAAGAGTTGTTTTTATAAGAATAATAAAAGCTGTATTAAATTTTGCTCAACTTAGGTGATCATTAGGATCATAACTGCTAAGACGGATCCATTTCTATTCAAAAGGTTATATAAAATTCAAAATTAAATTAATTCAAAGTTGGGAGAGACCACTTTATAGCCGAAACCAAGCACTAAGCACTTCGGAAATATTATTGTATAACAACTCTGAAAAGAGTCTTAAGTATTCGATTTTCAATATTCCTGGAGCTTTTAAAACAGCACCATCAGCTCTGCTTCATTGAATTTTGAATATACCACCGTCGAACGTAGTGACAAAAATAGAGCTTGCCTAACTGTTGCCGACTACATGCATGAAATAATCTGAGAATCCGGACTTGTAGTGTTATCCAGGTGTTATTTTTAAGAATTCGATTAGAATACATTGCCCTACACATGACTTTTAGAAAGCTGCTGACAGCTAAAATAGAACTCTCGTTCGCAGACAAAGTTTTGCATATCTTTACAAATGTTTCTAAATTCAATATCGAAGTAAAGACTGAAGTTTACTACGCTCAAACGAATATGAGAAGTTCGTTCTGGCTGCCAAATCAATGCAGTTCTACCAAGCGGCAATATTTTCCATGAAAATGGCGGCAGCGATACTACACGAGGCAGTCTTACACAGGGGCAGAATTCATATTTAGATATGTAGCTAAAAGGCCAGCAAAGTAGAAATTTTATGCAGCGCAAATCTTTCTCTGCTTACACTCAGTAAGAAGGCTAGCAAAAGACAGGAGGAGTAAAGAAATATTCTCATTTACTGGGTATAAGGCATATGGGCATCAGAAATGAGTTAGCCGATGATCTGGTTAAAAGGAGAGTGTTTTTCGAGGTCTCAAAGAGGTTATATTCCAGGCTCCTAGTGGGGCTCTCAACAGAGCATTGCGCTCAATAAAATCAGATCGGATGATAATAAACACAGGAAATGCAGGGAATGATAGAAGACAATAAAGCGCATAGTATTTTAGGGCCCTGAACTTGTCAGACTTCAGATAACTATCTCTGTATTTTGTGAAATTTTCTTGCTAGGATTGAACTCATTTTTAGTTTTCAATCTTTTTTTAGACAATCTTTTATTCATTAAATGCATCTGACTTCAACACACATATACACACACATCAACTATATTTATCTGTCACCAGCATTTGTTGATAAAGCCACAATTCCAAAAACCTTGGTCAACCAATATATATCCGTATGTATGTTAATTTGATTGTACATATGTCATGTGCATACACACTTATCTCTCGAAAATTTGCTCCTTAAAAAGCTGTTGGCGTCGAGTGACAGAATTGTGGCAACAAAAACAATAGCAAAAATGACTTACCAATCAGGCCACAAGTTAGTCGCCGTCACTGAATGAGTATTATATTCAACGAAAAGCTACTTGTCAATCACAATTCCTTAGCAGCTTTTGTTTGCACGACCGACAATTGGTTGTGGTGGTCGGACTGGTAATGGATAAAATGGACTGACACAAATTATAGCTTTGCCATTTTGTTGTATGTGTACGAGTATGTGCACATAAAGATGGGAAATTCACAAAAATATAAGGAGAATTAATATATTTTTGAAGAAATTTTTGTGAGCTAGTTTAAGAGATGGAATTAGTTGTTATATTATTGAGAATTTAATGTTTATCTTTTGAAAAGCATTATTGAGTACATATATAGATACAAAGTATTTTTTTAAATACCACAAACATATGTTAATTATTAATATTATTTATTTTTCACTTACACGCAAGCTGAGTTTCTCCTGTAAAGAGGAAATAAAATTTTTTTATTAGTATTTCATAGAGGCAATAACATTGTAATGTACGTACATATATGAATGAGATTCAAAATAAACAAAAATATAATAAATATCATTTGTGTAAATACAAATAATTTTCTACGCATACCGCCTTCATCATAAATTAAATAGAACCGAAAAATCTTTTGCTCAAAACAATAATTTAATCATTTTAATTTATTTATTTTTAAATCAATTAAACATCAATTAACCTTCAATACAATAATAAAACTTAAGTTATGGGAAAAATGCATATATTTTATTTGTTTATTTATTTATTTATTTGTATCAGTGAGTGTGAAAAATCGCATAAAATTTGGACTAAGACAAAAGAAATTTATTTCATCACTCAAACATAACAAAGAAATTTTTTGTATATAAAAGGTAATAGACGAAGGGAATTATATCTTAAGAATTTACTAAAGGGTGATCCAAGTAGAGGTACTTTTTTCAATAGCCTCTTTTTAACAGATCACGCTTGAGTATTGTCAAGCTGTCATGTTATTTTTGTTCAGTACTGTTTGGCATTTTATCATGGAAAGACCATTTCACCCAGAAAAACCAACGGTTTGGTGTGGTTTGTGGGCCGTTGAAATCATCGGTCCATATTTCCCCAAAAGTGATGTCGATGAGAAAGTAACCGAAAGTCTAAAGTCTATGCGGACAATCCTGCTTCGATTCAGACCTTGGTGCAAAACATCACTCGTGCCATTTGCCAGTTACCAATCGAAATGCTCGAACGAGTCATCGAAAATTGGACTCAACGGATGGACCATGTGAGACGTAGCCGCGGCCAACATTTGAAAGAAATAATCTTAAAAAAATAAATGCTAAAGAATGTTCCTTCAAATGATAATAAACATTCCCCATTAAATTTGAGTTTTCTGTGGTTTTTTCTTTAAAAAAAAAAGTAGGAAGCCTCGAAATGGATCACACGTTAGATGTAGCGGAAAACCAAACCATAACAAAAAACTAGATAAAGGTAAATTTAAACAAACAGGATTGAAGATAATAGCCGTGCTCTTTTCTCTTGTTACGAAAAGACTGGATCTTCTGAGAATACCCCCGCACTGGATCTTCGTTGGGATTGTTAAATTAATATTTTTATACGTAGCTTTATATGGTTCTAGAACGCTAGAGTAAAGTTGTAGTTTATGGCAACCTACCAAAGATAAAAAGGTCATTCAATGTAATATCTACCAAGCCGAAGTACAATTTTTCTAAAAAAATTCATCAAAGATACAGAAATGAGCAGTCCTACACAAAATAAGACTAACATTTCATACAGCATAATATCGGCTAATGCCTCAAATGTATAGAGCCGATCAAAATGCCGGCCGAAAAAATTCCACTTTCATTGGATTGCAGGTTATATGGGCTTCAAAGACTACAATCCAACCAATGATGTGTCTAAAGGGGTGGTCCTTACGGAGTAGTCCTCTCAGTATTTCTTTATAGGATCAACAGCACCATAAGGGGTGTGAATAATGCACAAGCGATGCATCGTCAAATGGCGAATCTTAAAAAGTTCTGACTGACAATAAAGAAGTCAGAATGCATGCTCGTTTGCCTCCAAACAACGTCTGGCTGAAGATAATAAGTGCAGAAAATGCAGGGAATTAGAGCTTTGGTAGTATCTGGCATCAAAGAATCAACCAGTTCAAACCACGAACCCCCAAAACAACAAACTAACGAAACTATAGTAGTTGCTATTTAAAGATTATTTTACTTAATATATTGTAATTTTATAAAAGTCTGAAATGTATATGAATTATTAAAAAATTGAATTCTTCTTCCGCCGATTTTAACAACATAACTAGCTTGTTTTTGTTAGCGCTTTCCATGCAATTTTCTTTGCAAATTAATTTTCTTTTGTGCAATTGATGAAACAGATTAATGCTTATGACATAATTAGTCCATAATAAAAATTTGTATTTTTTCGAACTTCTATTAAACAAAATAAACTCACGATACCCAAACTGACTTCGTTAGTAAGTTGAAAAGTTTCGGGCCTACCATAGTAAATCAAATTTTTAGTAAAATTAATTTTTTTATTGAACATAGTTCCTTTCAAGGGTGATATGCTGACTATGGCGACCCTCCAACTTTTCGATACCATTTCTGTAATTCAATTTGTCTTTAGCTTCAATATGAGCCTAACTTTCACCGACGACCTCTTCATTTCTTCTTCTCAGCGAGCATTCTTTTAAAATCTGAATACAGGAATTAGTCGCTGGGAGTCAGAACTGGAGAATACGGTGGATGCAGAAGCAATTCGAATTTATGAATTTTTACCATCGATTTCACTAACTTGTGACACGGTGCATTGTCTTGGTGAAACAGCACTTTCTTTTTCTTCAAATGCGGCCGTTTTTCAGCGAATTTGTCTTTCAAACAATCCTATAACGCTATGTAATAGACGCTGTTGATGGTCCTTCCTTTTTCAAGATATTCAATGGAAATTATTCTATGCGCATCCCAAAATACAGCCGCCATAACCTTGCCAGCCGACTGTTGTGTTTTTCCACGCTTTGGAGCGGGTTCATCGTGGGCAGTCCACTCGGATGACTGTCGATTGGACTTCGGTGTTAATTGATGGATCTATGTTTTACCGATTTTCATATATCCACACAAAAACTCAGGTTTATTAAGCTTGAACATCTTCAAACACTGCTCCGAGTTATCAACCCGTCGTTGTTTTTGGTCAAAAGTGAGATCGCGCGGCACCCAATTTGCACAGAGCTTTCTCATACCCAAATATTAGTGAATGATATGATGCACACGCTCAGTTGATATCTTAAGAGTGCCTGCTATTTCCTTCATTTTCAATTTACGGTCATTCAAAATCAGTTTGTAAATTTTTTTGATGTTTTCTTCCGTAACAATCTCTTTTGGGCGTCCACAGCACTCACCGTCTTCGGTGCTGATTTCACCACGTTTAAATTTAGCATGCCAATCTTTGATGGTTGATATTCCGGAAACTCCTTATCAAGCCAAGTTTTTGCCTTAATTTTTTTCCTTCAAAAAGCAATATTTTATTAACACAAGAAATTCCTTTTTACCCATTTTTATTACAATAACAAAAGTTGCTTCACTCAAAATTCTATAATTCACAAACTAATGATCCGATAGCTGTCAGATTTGTATACGCGGCTCTTGAAGGTAAGGGCTAACTGAAAATCATTAATTAATTAATTTTAGTAGTGCCATCTATGTGTCAGACCGGGGACTTTTCAATTGACCTTTTATTTTGCATATTTTCACAAACTAGTTAATTTTCTATCTATTTCTAATGCAAACAACTCGTACTTTTAAAACGTCGATGCCCTACGAACTGTATATATAAATATTTGCTGAAGTTCTAATTCACCAAAAATAACATTGAAAACAAAAATGAGTTTCCCTGCATCGATATTCCAATCATGTACCTCACGTGCTACAGTTGTAGCCTCTAACCAATAGAGAAATGGCATACTTCGCATTTCAACTGAGCTTATTAAGAAATGAAACTTTGCCGTGACGTACTAAAAATAACAACAACATACACATGAAGTGGTGGTGAAAATTATTATTATTCCCGTTACTGGTGAACTTCTATACAAATAATGAACTAATATGATTGCAACCTATTTCATGCTGGTATTTAACTAGAATTTTGCATACTAGTCATCGTTTTCACTGCAGGAAATTACGCGCCAATACCGCTAATTCTACACTTTTTACATCTAAATGCACCATATGTGGCTTACTTCACTCTTGTTGTTGTTGTTGTTGTTGTTGTTGTTGTTGTTGTTGTTAATGATGATGATGATGATGATGATGATGTTGTTGTTGTTGTTGTTGTTGTTGTTGTTGTTGTTGTTACCGCAAAATACGTCCTGTAGTTGGTTGTTGGGAATGCACTAGGAATGCCAAACCATGACGACATAAAAGTCCTAGTCGCTTCGGCAAAAATGGCGATTGTTGTGGCAAATACATAAATCCTTAATCTGTAAAGGCACCTACAACATTCTTAAATGCAGTCATATTAGAAGTAATTGTTTGCCCAAGCTTTTGCTTCTATAATTTAGGATGTTGGTCTGGTCAGGATTCGAACACATGACACTCCACACGACAGTACGCATTTCCTACAACTAGGTTACCGCGGCCACTTAATAGATAGGTTTGAATATTCTCCATATTACTTTGATAATTTGAGCCAAATTTTATATATTCGAAAAAAAAGTGGCAACCCTATAGGATAGCAAACCCTTGATTTCCGAATAACTTTAAAAGCTTTAACTTTAGTAATGGTTTAAAATATTATTTTCTATGCAATAATAAATAAGTGGCAACCCTATTTATAATTACGTTGAAATTACAAGGAAAAATATACCGAACCTGAATCATTTCTCTATGCTATTAGTCGAGATATTGAGACTGGATATGAACGTGTTCAAGTTAGAGTGATTCAAATAAATGAAAATTGGCAACACTGCTTGATAAATCCAAATGTATTTTATACAAAGACAGTTTAGGATTATATGAAAAGTTTATCCATGAAATAGCTGGCAGTTTCGAAACAAAAATGACAAGCTGCAGGAAACCATTTGGAACGAAATTGTCTAGCATAACGTAAGTAGAACATAAAAAGTTGAAAACGCCAATTATGAAGACCGTTTTTTTTTGTCTGACGTCAGTGAATATGAAAACTGCCTGGATGAAGTATAATGAGCAACAGATACACCATAATAAGACTCATTATGTAAAAGAAAAATTTGACAACCGCGCCTTGGAGAAAACACTGGAATTTTCCATTACTCTACTCATATATTAACTAATAATAGGAAAACACATTTTGAATTCTTTTCATATAAGATAATAATAATACATTAAATGGGAAGAAAGTTATAAATAATTACACATTAAATAAAAGCACTTTTATGAAAATTCGCTATAAGCGCCGCTAAAACCCCAAGTAAGTGGTGAAGAGCGCAAAGGAGCTAACGCGAATTTCTTTTACCCATATAATATGCGCGTGGTTGTAGATATTCATATGTATGTGCGTGGGTACTTATGTAACATAACATGCCTCTTATCGAATTGCGTGTCTCATAATTGTTAATGCAGGATTTTAATCGCAAATACTTGAGAATCTACGTCAGCAGTTAGTAGGAGAGTGAGCATAGCATAGTAACGAAAATAATTCCTGGCAACAGCAGCCATGGAACTTACACACCTATATATGTATATATATATATATATATATATATACTCATCTATATATGAAATTGATAAAGTAGACCACGAAAATGTGACCAAACATGTGCAGGCGTTAGTGGTGGGCGTTGCGGTGGGAAGGAGGATCTTTGAATCACGTGCCTAATATTATTCTTTAATTTTTGTATTTTCCTTGCACTCATATATTATTTTTATCATGTACGTGTATTTTTAATCCTTGGCATTTTTTGCTTTATTTTTGTTTTACTTCTTTAGAGAGAACCCTACACAATTTCACAGTGTTTGGTGTGCGTTTTTTTCTATTTTATTTCTATCTTATCTTCATGCGTATAATTTTACTTCTTTCAAGTATTAAAATTTGTATATATACATACATGTGTTTGCTTATGTTTGTATTTTTATTTTATTCTGGTTGTCTATGCCTTTTGAATTTGATTCATTTGTGTATTTGACTGCTTTTCTTGTGGCGGCAAAAGTCTGCGTGTGTGAAAAGACTCGGTTTACATCCTTACAACCGTTTTTGTGTGTAATATTTCGTAAGTGTGCGCTTAAATGCTGTGTAAGCTCGAAAGGCCTATAGCGTCTTAAAATTGATTTTTTTACAAGAACAAACCAACAACAAAAACAATATTCAAAAATTTTTATTCCATAGCCTTCATGAGCGCAATGAAAATGTTTTGAGTTCAGGCATTGGAATTTCGGTAATATTTAAAAATGTTAGTGTAGGAATTTTATTTTCTCGAAATAAATTCAATCAGTGGAAATATAGCAAGTAAGTCTTTAGACAAAAATATATAATTTAATTAAAATTAATAAAGAAGTAAAAATAAATAAAAATGTAAATAAAAAACAGAGTAGAGGTATTTTTTTCAATAGCCTTTTTTTAACAGATCACGCGTAAGTCGTGTCAAGTTGTCATGTTATTTTTGTTCAGCATTTTTAGGCATTTAATCATGGAAAGGCTTATGCCTCAACAACGTTTACAAAACATTCAACTTTATTACGAAAATTGGCGTATATATTTCTTCAAAAATGATGCAGGTGAGAACGTAACCGTCAATGGCGACCGTTGTCACGCCATGATAACCGACCATTTGATGCCTGACACTTGGTTTCAACAAGACGGCGCTACTTCCCACACATCGCATCAATCAATGGATTTATTGAGAAAACACTTCGGTGAGCAGATAATTTCACGTTTTGTGCCGATCGATTGGCCACCAAGATCGTGTGATATCACATCGTTAGACTTTTTCCTGTGAGGATATGTAAAGTCTAATTTCTATGTGGAGAATCCCGCTTCGATTCAAAATAAATGCCAAAGAACGTTCTTTTGAATGATGATAAACATTTCCCATTAAATTTGAATTTTCTGTGTTTTTTCCTTTAAAAAAGTTTGAACCCCGAAATGGATCAACGGATTTAAAAGATAAACAAATAAATGGAATAAATAACTTAATAAAAAATAAATTAAGAGAATCAGTCCTATTAGATGCTCAAAAAAATGGCAAATTGAGAACGACTTTTCTTACAGCAATGAAAATTTAGTCCGCTACTCCAGCTCCATACAGCAACCCCTCGGCTTCTTCAAAAAACTCTTCTCTACGGCTGCAGCAGGGCAAAGCTGGTGATTTGGAGATTTATCCGTTGAACAATAATGGTTCAACGTTGCCATTATTGCACCTTTCAATCCCTGTACAGAGTTCACGTTCCTTCTGATAGCTAAACCATAGTAGGTCGTCAATTTTTTTATAAGAGCGACAGTTAGTCGACCCTTTCCACGGAGCTTTTCTTTCCTTTTCACGTTACGCAGGTACGTGCCCATACACTTCTGTACATGTCCGACGCAGTCGTTTCTTTTTTTAAGGGAAATTCATCGCCATACGGATTTGCACTAACAATACTGTTGAAAGTTTTGGAATCGCCGTCTCCAATGTGACATAAATACTTTAATCCGAATTTCTCTTCAGATTTTGAAAACATTTGGTTAATTGCATCGACTTCCATTTTACCGGCAGATCCATCGTGATTCTTAGAGCATTCCATTTCGTGTCCTTCATACCAATTGTCGTATTCTTCGGTGCCTTTTCTCGATCTCCAACTTAGACATGCTTGTCAGAATGAACTTTTTACTATGAGGTCAACAACTTTTCCGGCGTAATAGCCGATGAGCGTTGTGACGCCGTATAACGATGTAAAACCGCGCTTTTTCCAAGAGCCATCACCCGAAAGTTTAAACTCGTTTTCTGGCCTTCCATGTTCAATATTGAACTGCATCTC
Organism: Neoceratitis asiatica; assembly: GCA_030068015.2. NCBI lineage: Eukaryota > Metazoa > Arthropoda > Insecta > Diptera > Tephritidae > Neoceratitis > Neoceratitis asiatica. Next base: position 49,413,330 of record CM061526.1, on the reverse strand, counting down.
CTCTTCAACAGCTTTCCTGGTAACGTTCTCGAACAAGGTAGTCGCCGCCGAATACATACGCGTCACTACTGTCTTGTACGCACTACCAGATATTCCCGCTGATAAATCCACTAGGCCACAAAACATATTGATGCCCTCTCGTCCACTACCAAGCAAGCGCATAACAAACACCATTCTACGGTTGATTTCGTATCCTGTATTAAGTGACGGACCCGAATTGATGTTTTTCTGCCCGCACAAACACGTTACTACAATATTGAATCCTAATCCTCGATTCCCACTTTCTGTAAATTTCACATCACTTTTTCAATCCTTGCAAACAACGGACTCCGAAATCGCACCAAACATGGACACGAACTCAATGATTCGGTAACAGTGCGTCAAATTTACTGTAACGTCGTTGGTTCTAGAAGAACTCAACTTCTTCGCAGAGGAGCTTTCTGCATTCGCTTTATCGGTATTCCCGTGTGTACATCGATTACCAGAAAATCTTGTAACACCAGGAGCATCAGACTATCTAATGAAAGCTAGATTCCGCAGCCACCAAAGTTGACCAGGTGTATACACACACATTCAACACACATACACACAAAAATAACAAAACGAGCTGAAACCAAAGATAAGCAGCAATGGAACGTAGGCAAGAGCCCAAAAGGGGTTTACCCGTACGTAACTTCTGGAAGGGAGGCGAATCTCGTCACGGTATCATTAAACACGCGCACAGCAACTCAACCAAGGTTGACGCGGCAGAACATTTCCTGCGATATCTCCGATTTTTTCGAATTTGGAGGTAAAATTTTTTACACATGTTTTCAGGTAGATTTCCAATAGATTAAACAAAAAAAAATTTGATTTTTTTTTGGTCTAATTGAACTGACTCCCTTATTTAATACTTAACAAAAAATTAAAGAAATAAATAAATAAAATTATAAAAAAGTTAGCAATCAAACTATGAAAAATAATAAAGCAAAATAAAGTGATCTTTAAATAAATAATTAAGTAAATGAAAATATAAGCAAATAAATATAAAAAGAAACTAATAAACAAATAGTAAAAAATAAAAGTAAAAAAGTTTATTAATAAATAAATAACTAAATAAATATGTAAAGATGAAAAAAATAGAAAATAAAGGATGAAGTAAAAATATAAATAAATACAAATTTTAAAAATATGAATAAAAAATTCATAAGTAAATAAAAAACTAAATTTCGAAAAGAAGAAACAAATGAGCTTAAGTGCTAATAAAAAAAAAATACTTTAATTAAAATAAATAAAAAAGTTAAATATAAATTAAAACCAAACTAATAAATAAGTAAATTAAAAAAAAATATTTAATACAAAAATTAATTAATTAGTTTTTTAATGGAAATTTACTTCCCTCCATGAAGGGTATGTGCATGTTCAAAGACACGGAATTTTACACAATTTTTGTTGTTTTTTTCTTTGCTAAAATAACTAAATTCATTTGGCGCCAAGTTGTAAAAGTCTACATAAGTATGTATACCCTTAAATACACATATGAGTATAAGTATATGAACTAAATTATAGTATTGCGAACCTATTCATTATTATTCTCATAAAAAACTATTTTTGCTACAAATTGTTTAAAATTTATTTAAAAAAACCAACAAAAATGCTAGAATTAATGAAAATCCCAATTAAAATGGCAACAACATTGTATACACAAACTAACGCACTCGATGCTTATATTTATACAATTTTTTCTTTTAATTTTCACGATTTTTCATTCAAATATCCAGGCAATTGTTGTATATAAATTAGGTATGAACGGGTGGGTATAATTTTAACAAATACGATGGCTTGGCGTGGCGCTACATTGTTTCCGTGTTTATGCTTTCATGTGTTGGCCATTGCCATTTTGATGTGCTTGCTTACTTAATAAATTAGCAAGCATTTGTTGCAGACAAAAAAAAAAAAAAAAAAAAAAAAAAGACACGAAAAAAACAAAGAAAAATTAATAAATAAAAACAAATTTTTGAACTCATAAAAGTTCATATACAATATAATTTGTATAAGTTTATAATAAATGTATATTTCAATATTATATGTACGCATGTATATGCACTTGTAAATATATACAAAAACAATTTTTGAAAAAAAAATCCATCTCACGCTAGTAAGCTCAGGCAGTAAACAAATAAGGCTACACACACCTGGCCGGTCTATTATTAAAGACCGCCTCACTACATACACACATATGTATGTATAGGGTGTTTTTTATAGAGGTATAGAACTTTAAGTTGGCATTACTTTTCAAGATGGCGACCGATTTAACAGCTGTCAATTGATTTATTCTCAGTTTGGTTTGGCAACTCATCATGAATAGACTCACGCCTGAACAACGCTTGCAAATAGCGCAATTTTATTTCGAAAATAATGGTTCTGTGCGGAAAACGTATCGCGCACTACGTCCATTTTAGCGATGTTTAGCGATGAAGCGCACTTCTGGTTGAATGGCTACGTCAACAAATCAAACTGCCGCATTTGGAGTGAAGGTAATCCTCAAGTGTATGTTGAAACACCGTTACATCCAGAAAAACTGACTGTTTGGTGCGCTTTATGGGCTGGTGGAATCATTGGTCCGTACTTTTTCAAAAACGATGGTGGCCAGAACGTTACAGTCAGTGGTGAGCGGTATAGAGCCATGATTACTAACTTTTGCATTCCTGAATTAAATAACCATGATGTCCAGGAGATGTGGTTTCAACAAGACGGCGCAACATGTCACACAGCTCGTGCAACAATAGATTTATTGAAAGACACGTTTAGTGACCGCCTAATTTCACGTTTTGTTCCTGTGAATTGGCCTCCAAGATCTTGTGATTTAACACCGCTAGACTACCTTCTGTGGAGCTATGTAAAGTCATTGGTCTATGCGGATAAGCCACAAACGCTTGACCATTTGGAAGACAACATTCGCCGTGTTATTGCCGATATACGGCCACAAATGTTGGAAAAAGTCATGGAAAATTGGATGTCCAGATTGGACTACATCCGCGCCAGCCGTGGCGGTCATATGCCAGAAATCATGTTTAAAATGTAATTATCTTTCGGATAAATAAAATTCATGTCAATCGAATAATCCATCGTTGTTTTATTGCAACTTAAAGTTCTATACCTCTATAAAAAACACCCTTTATAAATTGTGAATTATTTATGCATTATAATAAAACAATACCGTGCTTAATTGATGCTCAAGTAATGACGTCATACCGCTAAGAATTACCATTGCATGATGCTTGCACAATAACGCTAGCTGGTCGAATTTGGCTGCTAAATGCGCTGCTATCGGCAGCACGAAACAATACGTTTTTTGCTAACTTTATTATTTTCTTTGAATTTCCTCTTTGTTTTCAGCTTTCATTTGAAATTTTTTAATTGTTTTCTTTGAAATTTCTTTTTCTCTTGTACGCTTATGCATCTCATAGCTTTTTTTTTGCTTTCGCAAATTCTCACATTTTATCCTTTCTTCTGTATACTCCCATTTGTTTGGAATTCAGCCAGTGTTAGGCCAGCAGAGTACAAATGTACAAATGCACATACATCTGTATACAACAAAAATGCAATCAACAATCAACGAAGCGTGATTTTAAGGAAAGAAATTTCATATTTATAAGAGTATATGTTTGTATGTACATATGTATCGTATGCATGTAGAAAGCCATATGCATAAGTGAATGTGTTTACAATTCTGTAAACGTGAAAAGAAAATGTAAATACATTTGGCACGAAGGAGGAAAGTGAATGACAACGAAATGAAAGAAAATAATAAAAATATATAAAGTTTTCCAATAATTTTTTTTTTAATAAATGAGAAAACTTTCTAAGGTCCAGGTACTTGGTTATTTTATTTAAAAATCTGCTTTCGTTGTCGGGCATAATGGGAATGTCAACTTTGATGTAAACGTTAAAAAGAAATGCTTGCATATTTCACCTTTTAAACCAAATGATACTGAAGGCAGTGAAGTGGCTTATCTATCAAAAGATTCTCGTGTTGATAGAAAATAGCTTGAATGTTTCAAATTAGTATAAAAAAATCCATTAAATGATGCAAATATCAATACTAGACCATTCCGTTTTTTTCTTCAAGAGAGTACACTGCAGAGCCGATTAAATAATAAATGGTAAATCGAATGCATTGGTTACCAGCTTTGTTAATAAAAAGCTAGCCTACTTGATCAGCTTTGTAAAGGATGATCCATTTTACTTTTTTTAAAGAAAAAACACAGAAAATTCAAATTTAATTTGGAATGTTTATTATCATTCGAAAGAACATTCCATGGCATTTATTTTTTGAAGATTATCGCTTCCAAATGTTGGCCCTCCGCGGCTACATTTCAGATGGTACAGCCGATGAGTCCAATTTTCGATGACTCGTTCGAGCATTTCGGCTGGTAACTGGTGAATGGCACGCGTGATGTTTTGTTCCAAGGCCTGAATCGAAGCGGGATTGCCCGCATATACTTTAGACTTTACATATCCCTACAGGAAAAAGTCTAACGGTGTGATATCACATGATCTTGGTGGCCAATCGACCGGCCCAAAATGTGAAATTATCTGCTCATCGAAGTGTCCTTTCAATAAGTCCATTGATTGATGCGATGTGTGGGAAGTGGCGACGTCTTGTTGAAACCAAATGTCGCGGAGATCATGAGCTTCAATTTCAGGCAACAAATAGTCGGTTATCATGGCGCGATAGCGGTCTCCCAACCTTCACTTTTGTTTTGTGGTAAGTGTGGTGTGCCTGTCTGTCATATTTCAATCTCTCTCTCTACAGGTGTGTCCATTGATCACTGGAAACTCGCGTCTATAATGCCAGTCTTCAAATCAGGAAACAAAAATAACATAAAAAAGACCCATATCTAAATTTTCTAATTGCTCGAAACTCTTCGAGAAAATTTTAGATACTCACCAGCATGGCTATGTGTATGGCCGTTTTACTCTAACTGGCTTTGCGGTGTTTTCTCAATAGTGTATCTCAGATTTTACGTCTGGTTCGCAAGTAGATACTATTTACACAGAGTTTTCTCATTTTACACTGTCTCGCATAATATTATGTTGCGAAAACTCCAGGTCTTAAGGTTTCATTCAATTTTTCCTCTTCCTTTTTTCTGATGTCTATAATGAATTTCATTTGTGGAGATTGAAGATATTAAGTCTTATGATTTTGCATCCCCCTCAGGTTTTCCACAGGGAAGTATTCTTGGTCTGATTTTATTTTCCCTATATATTGATACATAGGGACTTGTTTCAAGCACGCAAAATTTTTATTTTATGCCAATGACTTAAAGCTGTTCAGCAGAATTACTTGTGCATCTGATGTTAGTTTAATGCAACATAATCTAAGCTTTCTCTTAATACAAAATAACTATGAGATTGTACATAAAAAAGAAAAAAAAAATGCGGTTGCCCCTCTTCAGGGAGAGGAGAAAAAGCTTGACCGAAAATCGCTTCTTTTTCAGATACGGCATAATATAATCTTGTATCGAGTTGAATGCAAACCATGAAAAAATATTCTGGCTGGTCTTTCTTAGATATATTGCGCTTAGCCCTTCAGCATCATTTCTGTATAGTCTCAAAATTTTTTAAAATAAAACATATTTTTAGATATAAAAATATCTTGCGACGAATTCACTTCGGCAGCTGACTTTATCTATTGTGTTTTGAGACCACATCACGTGAAATATTAGCCACATCTGGTGTCAAATCTTCACTACGCTAAAAACATGGAAACACATGTGTGCTCATCCTCACCGATAAATTCTCCAAATGGACGGAACTAATTCCAGTACGCCAAGCGACCACCACCAACGTCATCAATGACTCCAAGAGATCATAACATACCGATTTGGCTGCCCAATCGTCTTTCTTAGTGATAATGGGAAGCAGTTCATAGGTAAGACACAGAATATTCAACACGAATGTGCTGTAGCTTATATTCCTCAAAAATGGCGCCTGAGCAGGGATCGGACTCCGCAGGTGCAAGTGCCAAAAATGCAACAAGAATCAACTCTGCGGTAGCGGTTTACCGAATTAACATACACGCGCCAGCGAGAATGACACCAAAACACTCAACGTTGACTCTCTCGGCTGGATATATGAGGTGTGTTCAAAGGAAAAGATTAATTTAGAATTTTTTGAAAAAAAAAAAAAACATAGTTATTCATTAATATCTGTTTTGTCCCTTTCAAAGTAATCCCCATCGGACATAATACACCAACGCTTTTTCCAATCCTCGAACCACTTTTGAAATGCGCTCGGTTTGCTTCACGCAAACGTTGCATAACTTCCTATTAACGAATTTCTATATAGGAGCATCCAGTCCCGAAATGCGCAATATACTGAGCGCATATTTTAGACAAAACCGAAAACGAAAGTCAACGGAGGATCTACTAAAAGATTCGGATATAACTTTAATCTCTCTCTCTCTCTCTCATTGGACTAAGGTTGTCGGTGTTCTAGTTATAAATTCAAGTGTGTGTGTGTGTTCGAATTAAGCACATTAATTATATATTTGATGCTTTGTAACCGCTGAAACGATTTTCGGCCGAGCTCCTCTTCCAATTTGAGGATTAAACTGCATCCGAAAGGCCGATGGATTTTTATGAAGAGCTCATATTTCATGCCAGAAATACTCTCGAAGGACTTGACAATCTCTAAGCAAGGTGACTGCAGTTACAAAAAAATTTATTTCTTATAATTTTGTATGTTGCACGGACCAGACATAATGAGGCCTAATTTTCATCAAACGGTGGGTTCAGTGATCTATATATAACCACCAACGCTTTTTTGGTGTTTATGTAAAACAAACTTTGAAATACACTACATGATTCAGTTGTTTCTGTAGAAATTTTAATATTCATTACGCCAGCGTTTTCACTCACTTTTTTGTATCAAGAAATATTTCCAGATAGCTATAAACTAATGAATAATCCCTTTATTTCTCAACCTTTCTTAATCGCAATTCACTTTGTAGCCGTTGATGTGCAATTCTGTAGCTGTTTAGTGTAAGAGGAGAGTGTAACTATGACCAACCGAGATCGATTTGGGGTTCAGAATAGCCCTTTCTAAGATTTTTAACGATATTAGGCGTTTGTTTTACACCCGGCCCAAAAGAACGCTAGGCAGGTTATCGAATATCGCTTTAAGTTGAAATCGCTTAAACAATACCCGATCTGACTGATAGTATTGCAAAGTTAAAAAGTGTTTATATTGTGATTCACTGGAAAACCCTTGAGAAATTCTCGCTAAGTGTCAAACTGTTGCGAAATCTCAGTCAAATTTCAAAACAAATGTAGAATGGAACAGTAAATAAAAACGCGCCTCATAGTTTATTAAAATATATCAAATTTAGGAATTACTTTTCAGAATGCATTTTTATTTTTAGCTAAATTTATTTTTACCAAAGATTCTTCAGAATAACTAATTTTATTTGACTTTTCCCTTTAGAATTTCACAAACAAACATTTTTATACTTTAACAGCTAACACCAGTGTTGTGAAGTTATAGAAATGACAAGCCAGTTGAGCATTCTTTTGCAGGTCAGGTGCCAAGAAAACACTTATTTTGACAAAAGAAAAAGAAAAGAAAAAAGTTACCTTTCTCTTCTGGTATTGATTCTTTGAGCATTTTTTTTTTGTACAAATTAACACATTTTGGAGTTTAATAACACGACTCACATACACATTTAGTCATGTATAAAATATGTTCGCTTACCTTTCTTTTCAACTTAAATACTCAGTTGTATACATCATAATGTAAGTGCAAATGAGTACCGCAAAAAAATTTATTTAAGAAATTCAATATCGAAACTATTCAATATTTGAGAATTTTCTTATATAAATGGAGATTAGCTTGCATACATATTCACATATATGTCTCAACCTTTTGCCAAAATTTTATTTTCACTCTATTTTAAAGCACTCCTTACATAACCTCCAAAATAATTGACGTCATTTACATACTAACTGATACTCAACCCTTACGCCTACACAGCTACAACATGAAAGAAACTGTTAACAATTGCCATTTACCACTACTTTTATATATAAGTATTCATATATACAAGTACCTACAATACAAACATACCGCATGTGTGTGTGTGCAAGGCACTTTACAAATACAAAAATACAGCTATTTAGTAAGAGCTTAACGGCGAACCGAAAATCTTACACAAACAGATAAATCTTCAGTACGACGAGCAAAGTTTTGTAAGTCTGAAAATCTATTTTTAGCGCCATACAAACATACCTATGCATGTATACGAGTATTTATGAAAGGAAAACCGCCTTTCAACCGTTTAACTTGCCATTTTGGGCCTCCAGCTGCCAAACGAGTTTTCTTCTTCTTGAGCTGAACGAAATCTTCTTTTCATCTTTTCTGCTTCGAGTTGAACAAAAATTGTGTAAGCGTAGCTTTCGTGCATGTATTTGTGTGGTATTCTTGTAACAACTTGTACATATAATAAATGCAAGTGTGTGTGTGTGTGTAAAGGAAATTACTTTTCCTACTTCACATATACATATGTATATTTACAAATAGATGTTTTTCCATAAGAAACTAAAAGCTGATTTTAGCAGATTTGTCAACTCAGAAGCGACGAATTTCTACAAAACTAAATGGAAATCTAGGAAATAGTGGATTTACCACAAAAATATGTGTAAGTATGTGGGTGTTTGCATGTGTGTATGAGACATCCCCACAAATGGTATTGTACTTTTAGCTTAATGTGCTCTAAGCAATTTCAAATATATTTTTTGGGTGTGTAGTACAAAAATAAAATTCTGTTATTCCTCGCTCCTTCACACTGATTACGATAAGTGGGTATTTGTGAACTTAATTGGCTACTGAAAGTTTTATACCGTATCAGATTACAAATCCGTAAAGGTAGTGGTAGTTTTTCTAGGAAATAATTGTCGTTAACACACTTCAGTGTAAGTATTTGTCATACAACATTGCCAGCTTTTCGAAATTAATTAACAAGTTTTTTCTTCAATATTGAACCATCCTTCGGAAATACGTAACATTTTTGCTTTATTAAATTCTCTGGATTACTGAAGAAGTTTTTATAAAATGAAAGGCTAAATCATGTCTTTAAATTTAAGGAGAAGTTTTTGTTCCAACTCTCTGCGCACCCTAATGCACTTCGTATAGTAAAATTTTCTTAAGCATAATTTTCTAAAAGATTTTAACCTTCTAATGGCACTTAAATTTAATTTTTTTTGGAGGAACTCTTAAAGTAAAGATCAAAACATCCATTTTCAGTGCAAGCCAATAGGGTACAATATATTACGAAATTGCTTTTTTGTTAGGCTAGTAAACTCATCCCGTTTAGACGTTCACTGCTTCATCGATATATGGTACCATGATTAGTTTAGTTTCGTGCTTGAAAATTTCAACGGCAGTTTGGGTAAAGAGATATCTTTGGCATAACAATCAGAAAATCCAGCATCCATGACGAAATATCTCCAAACGGGTTGACGACTTCGCCGGGGCCCAAAAGCTGTTTGTCTGTGGTACCAGATTCCGAATAAGAAAATACATTAAGCTGCATGGTTATCTCCGGCTCGAAAAACCCGCAACGAAATCGATGACGTTATGATAGAAAAAAAGCATGTCGTCAGTGTTCTAGATATGCGTATGTTCCGAGATCCTAATGTCGAATCAGATCACTATCTTGTAGCAGCGAAGATATACACCCGCCTTTGTGCTAGTTAATCGTCTTTCCAAGTAAATGCCAAGGTATGTAATTAGTTTGCTGGATGGATACATTATTGAGCTAATAGTAGCGCACGTTTTTGGCTTTAAGGTCGGTATGCAGCTCTAGTGAAAACCAAAAACTCCATATAAAAGTACTGCAAAAACCCAATGAGCGAAACATTTTTTTACGAAGCAGTACGCAACCTAAAAATCTCCGTTTTCTACTGCCTATTTTTGAAGTTTTTAAACAAATTCGAAAGCGCCGCAACACAGGTTGCCGAGCGAAATAAATAGTCTCAAGAGGAAGACAAGTTTTCAAACGTATTAAAGGGAGCTTAGAAAGCAAGTTATGTAATGTTTTTAGTTTTTTCATTAATTTCTACATCTTTTATTATGCCGTGCTTTCGTATAAAGATGCTCAACTTCAACTTCTTTTCTGCTATTTTAAGTTGGACATTTGCATAGGTACTTCGCTTAGAAAATGATACTGGCATACAAATCGCTGTTCAATTTATTAATTATATGCTGGGTAGTGATTAGAAGATAAACAGCATTGGTTTCAGATCAGTTAGCTTCCTTAGATCTATAGGACAGTAAGTTGGTTGTCTTGGTGAGTTAAAATCGAATCTATTTTGGTATTCGTAACCATAACTGGCGGCCATTTGGGCTTATTAGTCGGGAGTCCCAATGAGTTTGCGTCGCATTATTATCTAATTCAGCTAAAAGTCGAAAAAAGTGATTAAATTTTATTTCCGTTGTTACGAGGCGTAGCGTATAGCATAGCTAGGCCAAAGTCAGACACCCTCCTGTTTTTTGAGAGTGATTGAAGTTTCTTGAAAGCATCTTATTGAAAAGTAGTACAAAAGCTACATTATAGCTACCTAACTGTAAGATTTGCCGCCCTGTTGGTTAGTGCTGTACATAAACAAATGAAAATCCCAGTGATATAAAAAGTATTCTTATCGGTGAGGTGTGCTTCCAATAAGAGCATAACCTCCATTTCGTGACTCTGTAGAAATGATTTGAGGGCTAATTTTTGCTAATCAACACCATTAGCATTCCAATGGTCCTAATCCTAAGTTCGTTCATTTTTTGGTGAGCAGGGTTTAAATCATAAATTTTTCCGTCTCTATTAAACCTTAGATCATAGTTTGCTTGGCTGACATAAATTGTGTCATGAAATGGCTTAAATTTGAGAATAATAGACTCTACTACAGAATTGGGAGGAATTACGGGTGGGGACAATTAATTTGCGCTTAATACGCTAGCGCAGTCCATTTGGCATTGATTTGAACTGGGTAAATTGTTAGGGTTCGCAACAGAGTTAGTGCCTCTTCGATTATCAGAGCATAGTGCTTCAGTAGCAGAGTTTGGAATTACGAAAAAAATGGCTCTTAGGCGATGGTAGTACACTGCTTAACCCGCCACTGCTATTTGGAGTTTATTGTCCAAAAACAACATCCTACTCATGCTTGAGCCACTGTTACCAACACTGAAGAGACCAAATGGCGTTTTGCGACGATGAAACAGACAAAAATCTTAGAATGGGCTCAACAAAATTTCACATATTCCATATTTAAATGGTAATTTTTTCATACCGGCTTTTGATTCTTTTGCATGGAATCGCTCAAGCGAATATAAAGCCAGATTTGTATGAATGTCCATGCCAGAATTAATTAAAAATAATTATAATTAATAAATTAGTTAATTTTAAGATTAAATCTACACTGAAAGACCAGTTTTCGTTCAAACAGATGGAAAGAAGCACATGGCTAAATCAAAAGAAAAAAAATTGTTCATTCTCTAATTAGGAATATAAATCCCAAATGTCCACAACTTCTTCCTTATTACGCGGCTCACTATCGCTAGTTCTAAAGCTCTGGAATAGCCTGCCCAGGTTGGCTTGGTAGAGGCAAGAATAAACCACCATGGTAGGGAAAGTCTGTAGAATTGCCCTTAATGCAGCAACAGTTTCATGTAATGAAGGGTCTTGGATCAAATACAAGCAATCTCTAAGAGATTATAAAAAGGCCCTAAGAAAGGCCAAGATAAACTTTTGGAAAGACTTCTGCAGTTGTGTAGAAACAGCGTCAGTAGGGAGTAGGTTCAGGAAAGTACTCTGGGATGTTAGGCTCGACGAGACTTCGATCGACTACAGAGGAAACCGTTGATCTTCTCATTAGAACCCACTTATACCCACAATAAGGAGAGTAACAACACCCATATCGGAAAATCTTCTAACTAAGGAAAATATCGAGCAAGCATTTGGTACCTTCAATTCATATAAAAGCTCAGGACCAGATGAAATTGCTCCTATCGGGATACAACGATCCCTTAGCAACAGCGCTAGCTGGCTGTACATTATATTAGAAAAAATCTCCAGCTTATGTTTAGGTCAAAAATGGAAATCAGATTCGGCAGTGAAATTTACGCCAAGAGAACTTGGAATTGGCAAGTCCTTTCAACTGCCGGACCACTGTAGTATTTTTCAAGTGAAGCTGATGGCCATATAGGAAGCTGTTAATAGTATAGATCAAGAGATTCTTTCGGTGAGGTGAATCTATATTTTCTCGGAGAGCCAGGCGACACTATAATTCAACAATAAAATCATTCATCCTTGATAATGTGGCCGACTTGGAGCAAAACATGGTCGAGAGAACTTATCTCGCTAAAAAAAGATATAAGTTATCCATGATGATGGGTATACTTAACGTACATCTTCTTTTAGGCAGGCACGCAGAGAGATGGCAGTACGCACAAATTGCTTTTGCAAGAGTGTAGAGAAGAAAGAAATCTGAGAACTTAAGGCACTTCCTTTGCGAATGCCTCGCCCTCTGCAGGAGCAGGTTGAAGTCTTTAAGGGTGGCAACCATTAGAGATTTGAGCACAATAGCTCGTGTAGAGATACGTCGATCACTCAGTTTTGTTATCTCGACACGTTGGTTTGACTAGCAGAAGGAGGCTCTAATGAGATCTCTGGTGGTATCACAAAGGTCCAGTGAAATAAGTATGCTAAATCATTATTAAGAAGAAATCACAATTATAATTCGAGTCAGTGTATTGAAAAAAATTTTTTTTGAATGCTATATATGTTCCGCAGCCAAGCGAAAATACTGTAAAAACATAGAACGAATTACAAGAAAATGTATAGAAATCACAAGCATAAAGACCACATATGGAGTGTAGTGAATTTTAGAAAAAAAAGATATTCACATTGAAATGTCTGCGCGTGCCGGCCAAGTGTGTCGCCAACGCAGCATGGCGTGATAGTCACAAAAGCTAAGAATTTACACAAATAATTAAAAAAGGTGAAATGCAAAAAATGGTGCTGTCAATGAGCAGAAAAACGTCTTTTTAAATGAAAATAAATTACATAAAAACTGCTTTCTTTGGCAATAGCAGAGCGCCTTTGCGAATGAGGTGCATAAAATAAAACTGCATTATGAGGTTTCCATACCATATAAGAGTAACACATTCATATGAATGAATCTGTACATAATGAAAGTTTGAATGCACAGATAATTGTTGTTTAAGCATTGAAAACTGCAGTGCAGCTTGTAATGGTTTTATACTGAAGAGAGATAGAAAATGTTTTTTACGATAAGTAAAAAATTCCCCATGCTATTTTACAAGCAATTATCGAATTTTTAAGATTTGAAATGATAATCCTCAGAAATATCACCGCCCCTAGAGGATATATCAATAAAAAAAGAAAACATTGAAAAGTTTGTTTCCCCTATATTATTATATTTTCAGGTACTATATTTCTTCTTCTTTGGCGTAGGCAACGCTTAAAACTCGTTTCTTCCCTTTGCTTTTTGGCGCCAGTTGGAAATACCAAGTGATACCAGGTCGGTCTCCACCTCATCCTTCCAACAGAGCGGAGATCTTCCCTTCCTCTGTTTTCGCCTGCGGGTACTCCATCGCATTCTTTCAAAGCTGGAGTGTTTTTATCCATTCGGACAACATGACCTAGCCAGCGTAGCCGCTGTCTCTTGATGCACTGAACTACGCCAATGTCGTCGCATATCTCGTACAGCTCATCATTCCATCGTCTGCGGTATTCGCCGTTGTTAACGCGCAAAGGACCATAAATTTTCCGTAAAACTTGTCTCTTGCAAACTCCTAAAGCCGACTCAACGGATGTCATCATCGTCCAGGCTTCTGCACCATATGTCAGGACGGGAATGATGAGCCACTTCTAGAGTTTGGTTTTGATTCGTCGAGAGAAAGGACCTTACTTTTCAATTGCCTACGCAGTCCAAAGTAGCACCTGTTGGCAAGTAGAATTCTAAGTTGGATATGAAGGCTGACATTGTTGATGCTGTTAATGCTGGTTCTTAGATGGGCGAAGACTTTTAAGTTATGACTGACAACAGTGAGGTGGGGCCAAGTCATGCGATAACTGTTTTTTTGATGACGGGACAGACCCATTCGCTTCGCTTCTTTGTCTAACCTGGAGAACGTAGAACTTACGTTGCGGTTGTTATGTCCAATTATATCAATATCATCGGCATACGCCAACAATTGTACACTCTTGTAGAGGATTTTACCTGGTTTATTTAGCTCTGCAGTTTGTATTATTTTCTCCAGCATCAAATTGAAGAAATATCACGATAAAGAGTCACCCTGTCTTAAACCTCGTTTTGTATCGAACCGCTCGGATAGGTCCTTCGCAATTCTGACCGCACTTCTGGTATTATCCAGGGTCAGTTTACATAGCCGTATGAGTTTTGTGGGGATATCAAATACAGACATAACGGCGTAGAGGCAGCTCCTTATCGTGCTGTTGAAGGCAGCTTTATTACAATCGATGAAAAGTTTGTGTGTACCGACTCTTTTCTCTCGGGTCGTTTCCAAGATTTGGCGCATGGTGAATATCTGGTCAATGGTCTAAAGCCACACTGATAAGGTCCGATCAGTTTGTTGACGGTGGGCTGTAATTTTTCTCACAATACGCTAGATAGGACCTTATATGCGATGTTAAGGAGACTTATCCCTTGATAATTGGCGCAGACCTTGGGATTCCCTTTTTTGGATTGACAAAGCACACTTAGGTTCCATTCGTCACGCATACTTTCGTCCGACCATATTCCGCAAATAAGCTGATCCTTGTCAGTTCTTAGCCGCCGTATTTGAATAGTTCTTCATAGTCGGATAATGGCCCATCTATACCCTCGTCATCGATTGGGGTTTCGGGTTCGCCATCTGCGGGGTTTTCACTATCAGTACCATGGAAGAGGTTGGAGAAGTGTTCCCTCCATACACTAAGTAAGTTGTGGACATCTGTCACCAGAGTGCCTCCTTGATCCCTACATGAGTTTCCTCCGATCTTGAAACCTTCTGTAATTCGCCGCATCTTCTCATAGAATTTTTGAGCATTACCCTTGTCGGCTAGCTTCCCAAGCTCTTCATACTCACATATTTCGGACTCTTTCTTTTTTTGTCTTCAAATGCGTCTCGCTTCCCTCTTCAGCTCTCGGTATCTATCCCATCTCTTATGTGTTATAGTCGATCGCCAAAGTTTCGAGGTAGGAGGATGGGGTCATGTGTGGAAGTTCACGCAAGTGAGAAAAGTTTCTACTGCCATTCACCTGAAAGTGGCCAGAAAAGATTCTTTTACATATGGTTCAAGCAGCAGGGTAGCCAACAAACATCCGTCAGGAGGCGAGAAAAAAGTGCTTGCAACTGACCCGGTTTAAAATCTCGCTAGACATGATACAGAGCATTAAAAAACGTTGATTTTAATGTTGAAAGTCTGAAATTCAGAAAATGTGGCCTCATGGAAAGGAGTTTTATAATCCTTAGGTGTGATTTTTCGAATCCCTTATTAGTCAGATTCTCGATTCGTTATCCTTCGAAATAAGATTATTATAAATCCGAACGGCAAGTGTAGTGCCTTGGATTCGTTGATCTGTGCTCGCAAAATAGTAATACATAATATCAGAGAAATCAAAACTCTATCGACCTCTAGACATACTTAATGCATTAATGCATTACATATATATCAATATGAAAAAGAGATATATATGATATCCATATCCTTTTACATTTGCCCGACGACGCATGTCAAAATGCCAACGACAAAAGATACTACTATAAATCCATTTCACAGTACATAAGTACGAACATACGTATGTATGTATCTACAAACAGACAGGCAGGCAAAGGCGGCAATGTAGTAAAATACGTTCCGTTGCTGACAACTTGGCTGGCATGCCTAGGGTGCGCGTTGGCAAACCAACCGAGATGCTCATAGACGATGATGATGACACAGTCTTAATGGAGACAGCGAAGCGCGCTTTAGAAAGCCTGTGCCATCACACACATCCATTCATAAACACATAAAACGTTACAAAAGGTCAAGTCAACGAATGACGTGAGTAAAATAAAGTAAAGGAAAGACAAAAAAAAATTTGTTTTTGTATGAAGAAAGATCAAATAAGTGCAAAGAAGGTTAAAGTATAATAAAATAAAAACAAATGAGAATTTAATAAAGCAAAAAATTTCCATTAAAATAAACACACAAAATAAAAAAAAATGTACATCTTTTGATGAAATATAGACGAGGAAAGGGGAAGAAAAGTTTGGCATACAGTTTGGTAGAAAATTAAGAGCCAATAAAATGTCTAAATTATTTCTTCAACCAACAAGAACAAAATCGGCTGTGCGCCCACACACAGTAACTTATACAAATGCCTGCCACCATAAAGAACATAAAGAAAAAAACAGGGAAATGCTAAAAAAGCAGATATGCAGATAAGTGTGCATAAATTCCATAAATTTAAATTTGATAAGCGCGGTAAACGCTGGCATGGACGCCAGCTGGGAAGCTATTGAATACGCGCTTCAAACACACACGCTCGCTGTCTGCTTGGAAACGCTATGTTGCTTAAAAAAAAGTTGAAAAAATACCTGCCAACACTCACTATTTTGGTTGTTTAACTCTCCTAAATAACAAACAAATTTCTGTTTGACACTTTTGGCGTATAGAAGAATTATAATGGCATTCAATGCGCAGACTCCAATTTGCACAGGTAACTGAAAACGAAACTCTTTTTTTGTCTTTTTTTTTTTTTTGTCAAGCATAATGTATAGGCAAGGTTACGGTTGTTGGAAGTATAAAAGGAGTTGACAGATACAAGTGTATGTACAGTTAAATGTGCGTGCCTTGGAAATTCACTACATTCCAGTACTGTAAAGTTTCGTAAGTGTAGTTTCCCTAGAATTGTCTTTCGTGCAATGGAATTTACTTTTAGCTGGAAATTTCTTGGCGGTAATTAATAAAGAAACAACTTGAGACAGAAAAAGAAAAAGAAAAAATTAAAATAAAATAAAATATAAACTAAAGAGTAGTAAAAAAGCAGAACAAAAAATAAAAATTACAAATATTTAAAACGAAATAAAATAAGATTAGATAAAAAAAAATAAAATAAAATATGGGAAATTATAAAAAAAAATAATTAAACAAAATGAAAAAAAAAATTTAAATAAAGTAAAGCAAATTGAAATGAAATTAATAAAAAATTCGAATAAAAGAATATACAACAAAGTGGAAAAAAATAACTTAAAATAAAATCAATCTTCACAAAATGAAATAAAAAATAAATAAAGTAAAATCATACAAAATAAAAAATTTATAAAAGTAATTGAAATAAAATAAGGGGAAAACAGATAAAATAAAATAATGTTAAATAAAATAAAATATAAAAAAATCAAAAAGATAGAACAAATTAAACTAAAATAAAATAGAAAATATGAATTAAAAAAATCAAATAAAACAAAATAACACAGAATAAAATTAAAGGAAACAAGAAAAGACTAAATAAATGATAATATTATTAACAAAATGAAAAAAAAAAATAAATGAAAAATAAGATAAAAAAAAAAATAAAATAAAAATAAAAGGAAATAAATATAACATAAAGTTATATAAATAACATAATAAAATAATATAAAAAAAATTTAAATTGAAAAAAAATAAAAAAAAATAAAAAATAAAAAAAACAATTAAAAGAAAATAAACTAGAAAAAAAATAACATTAAGTAAAGCAAAACAAAATAAAGGAAGAATTAAATGAATAATAATATAAAGCAAATGAAAATAAAATACGAATGAAATAAAATAAAAAATTTAAATTAAAGTAAAAAGTAATTTAAAAATTATAATAAATAAAATTAAAATAAACTTAAATATACCAAGAAAAAAAATCAAGAAAATATGAAATAAAACAAATTTAAATAAAAATAAAGTAAACTGAATAAGACAAAAAATAAAAATAAAAATAAAATGATTTAACAAAAAATAAATTAAAAAATAGAGTAATATAAAACAAAATAAAAGATAAAAAAGAAACAAAATAAAATAATATAAAATTAAATAAGATATTATTAAAAAATAAAATATAAGAAATAAAAAAGAATGAATTAGAAAAGATTAGCGAAATAAATGTAAAATAAAAATATAAATAATATAATATAAATTATAAGGGATAAAAAAAAATTATAAAAAATAAAAAATGAAAAATAAAAAATAAAAATAAAAATTAAATAAAATATATTAAAACAAAATTATCTAAAATCAAATTAATTAGAAATAATTAAAGAAAATATGAAACGAAAAAAAAATAAAATTAATTAAAAGTTAGTATTATAAATATAAATTAAAATATAATATAATGATAAATAAACAGTTGAGTATAAAATAAAAAAAGACTAAATAAAATAAAGTAAAAGAGTATGCAAAAAAATGTTGAAATAAAAGCAAAAAAAAAAAATAAGTAAAGTAAAATAAAAGGAACAATTTAACATATAATGATATGTATAAAAACTGAATAAAAAATAAAATAAAAAAAGATAAAGCAAAGTAAAAATAAAGAAATAAAGTATAAAGTAAATATAAAAAAATTAAACAAAATAAAAAAATAAAAAAAACATAAAATAAAATTAAACGAAATCAAATATAGTAAAATAATTTAGAATAAAAGAACATTTAATAATACAATAAACAAAAATTAACTTAAAAAATTATAATAATATAGGTCTTTCCAATAAGAGTGATATGATTTCTTAAAAAAAAAACGCCTAATTGTTAAGGAAATAAATTCAAATGTTTTTTTTCTAATTTTATGTGATGTACTATCGATACAATTAAATTCTGAATATAACATCATTCAAATGGCCTCCGTGATGTCCGGTTTTTGTTAAAATTTATTGCTTAAGACCAATGACTTCAATAAATACCACAAGAATTAGTCTAATGGCGCTAAATCACAACTTCTTGGAGGCCATTCAATGTCACAATTTCTTGATGTAATCGAATCTCCAAACCTTTCTCACAATAATTCGGTTATTGCACGTGCTGTGTGACACATAGCTCCGTCTTGTTGGAGCCAGATGCTGCTAAGATCAAATTCTTCCAATTGTGGCCATAAAAAGTTGGTTATCATCGATCTATACCACTCTCCATTAACAGTAACGGGGCTACCAGCTTCATTTCGAAAGAAGTGCGGACCGATGATTCCACCGGACTAAAAACCACACCAAACTGAGAACTTATTTCAATGTAATGGTTGTTCATGAATAATTTGTGGATTTTCTTCGCACCAGAATCGACAGTTTTGTTTATTTACCGCACCACTAAGATGAAAGTGAACCTCATCGGAGAAGATAATTTTCTTAAAAAACCCGTTATCGTTTTCAAGTTGTTCCTAGGCAAAATCAGCAAATTCACGACATTTATGGTGGTCCATGGATGAAATTGTAAACATTACAGAATATAAAGAAGAAAAAAAAAGACAGATCATGACATATTAAAAATGGCCAAAATGACACTTAGAAATCATATCATCCCTATTGGAAAGCCTTTTAAATAAATATATTATTAAAAATTTGACAAGTTCTAAATTAAAACAAAAATCTGAAAGTAAAATTTATAACATATTTTTTATATTTTTTAAATAATATAAATATTTTATTTATTTTTATTTATAAAGATTAAATTTTCACCTCCTCTTCGCACCTCGCCTTACAATGGCGTAGAAAAAAAATAGAAAAAAAAAACCGCAAAGCATTTCCTCAATGACAGTAATCTTATCAGGAAATATAAAACATTCCAGTGAGTAAGCAAACCGGGACGGAAAAAGGAAGGAAAGAGGCGAAATGAAGTGCCAAATATTTCGAGTGAGTAGCAAACAAAGCAAGAGAACAACGACCAACATGCGCACAAAAGCTCTTTACTCACAAGTAAATGCATATTTGTAGAAATAACAAAAACTATACGCACATATGTGCATAACTAGGTGCACTGCACACCAAGGCATGTTGTGTGTTGCTCTTAATGGAGCAGCGAAGCACGAATGAGCACAACAAGGCAAACAGCACAACCAATGACGTCATGAACATTTTTGCAAATAAATGATGACGCGAATTTATGGCCGACCTATTTTAGAATGATGCGTTGCTTTCGATTGTTTATGAGCCTATACGTATGTGAAGAGAACGACACGGAAAATGTTGTGCGGCAAAGAGAAGGAAATTTCTTTGCCTTTCTTGGGTAAATGCAATGAAAGAGAAAAGTTTGTTAAGCTCTAAATATCAGGCAGCAAGTAGAAACTTATTTGAAGAAATAAGAGTATTTGAACTAAGACGTGGAAAAAAACGTTTAAAAAGTAATTATGAAATTTGTTAGATGATGTGGGATGATGCAAGTTGAAGCGAGGATTACATGAAACTTTGAATGAATTTAGTGAGAAATTAGATGGAAACTCGCAAATTTTTGAGATACTCATAACAAGAAGAGAGGCTGTGAAATTTGAAATTTGATGTATAGTTACGTATAAGCGCTGTTGGTTTGATTACTCTCTCCTGATATGTATTTTTTTTATCTTAATTTGGCTAAGAGGTAGGCAGTATCAACAGAAAAGCCTGTAAAAATATTTAGAAAATAAAAAAATGAAATTAATAAAAATACTAATTCTGAATGTATCAACTACAGCCGATAACAGTTCGGAAGCATCTCAGTATCAGTTTGTGAATAACTCATAACCCTTTCAACATTGTTTTGGGATTAACACAAGTCGATTTTTAAAATTTCACTATCGTGTGACTCAGACTAGGTAGAAACTGAAGTTATTTCAGGGAAGTTTTAAAACTAGTTTGGAAGAATTACTAAGTTTGGCACTAGTTCTGTACTATTACGCTGTAATAATCATTATAATCATTATAATCTGATCGATCAGAGTGGGACGAGTTCGAAATTTACTGATTGTGATTCAAGCTCTATATTAGTTTAAATTAATTTAGTTAAGTGTTAATTGGGGGTTATTTTGGAACCAGTATGTTCGGTTTTTGGGACCACCAGCTCAAAATTATATTGCAACCATATCCGGACCGGTTATGAACTAGGGCAGAATTAGTCATTTGACTTGATAATTTGTTATGAATAGTTTATAAAATATAAAGAAATTATTTAAGTATACTTATGATAAAAGATAAAAGGTAGAGCTTTTAAGACTATTTCAAACTGCATTTCCTCAAACTTTGCATCAACTTCTCAAATCAAATACTTGTGATCTTATGTGATAAATTTCTACCCAGGCCGACACATATTAATTCTTGCTCTTCCTGGTTCTTTCGGTGTTGGCGGATATAAAGGGTTATTCATTCAGTGATTTCGAAAATGCAGGGCTTAATTTTGACATCTATCAAACTTAATTGTCAAAGCAAATATGTTTTGCTTTAGCTAAAAGTAAGGCATTTATGAAAATGGTTCGCTAACAGTCGCACACTGCCTTAAAGTTTTTGAAACCTACAACAAAAATGATGATTAAAAAGTGGCTTTAAGAGGAGATTATAAAGCATCATAACCGTCCAATTACTCAAGAAATTGGTAAAATTTTAAAGAAATTTGAACAGACTGGATCGGCTACAGATATTTTAAGGCCTATCCATCATCGTTTTGTTTTCCACCTTAAATATCGCTAATGTAAGTGAAAGTGTAGCTGAAACCTCGTATATGTCTATTTCTCGACGTTAAAAAAAAGCACTGTGTTGATGTGCCCTTTGGGCTTTACTTCTTTCAAAACGATAACGGTATGGCTGTCACTGGCAATTCGTAAATTTGGAACACTATCGTATGACCCATAACTGACTTTTTCTGGTCTGCAACTGAAGAACGCGACTTGGACAATATGTGGTTCCAACAAAATGGTGTCACGTGCCACACAACATGAGCGAATATGGCTTTATTGAGAATTTTCTCGGCTGCGTAATCTCCTGCCTTGGTGATGTTAATTGGCCACCGAGATTTATAGGATTCGGTTTTTTAGAGAGGCTCAGCGAAAGACACTTTTTATGCGGATAAACCTTTAACTCTTGTGCAGTTGAAAACCAACATTAGTCAATTTATGGCTGAGATAGAATGGATCGAGGTGGTCATTTCAATGATGTAGTGTCTCACAAGGGAGATATTGGTCTAGAAGTTTCCAAATATCGATAAATATTTCGAAAGTATAGTCTTTCAAGAATATACTGTTAAAATTTTATAATGATATCAACAGTATTTTCGGTTCTACAGGTCTTTGAGCAGATAGCGGCCGACCGGTCGACCTCATACACATCAAACATTAAACTCGTTTTACCCAGAACAGCTTTTTTCCACACAGCGCAGGTAAAAAAAAAACAAAAGCATAAAAAAGAATAAAAGCGTAGCATAAACATTTTATTATTTTGATAACTTCTTACTTTTTTAGCTCAAAAACTGACACTAATTAAGCCTGTTTCGGTTATCGAGTTTCCAAAATTCACGACTAAAAAAATTTGTTTTATAATCTTGGTACAGGATATAGCTACGCTTTTTAAAAATGAATAATCTTCTTGGTTTTTGTGTTTCAGATACGTAAAAGAGCGAAAATTTCTTGCGCCACCCACATCCAATTTGTTGACAAGATCAACTTTAGGACCAATTTCAATATATTTAAAATTATTATTTTTTTATTATTTATCTAAATGTTTTTGTATTCAATATAAGTTATAAAATATACCTACAAAGTTTAAATATTTTTGTTTATTATTATCACCTAAAAAATATTAAAATTGTCTGAAATTTATGTCTCTAGACCACCATCTCCCCATAATGCCAAGGTTCAAACTTTATTATAAAAAAGCAATTTCATGAAAAAAGTATTTTAAATTCATTTTATTTACGTTTGTTTTGGAAAACTCAAGAAGTAAAGCTTAGATTACAACCTTAGAAAATTTATAACGAACTAGTTCCGAAATAATTCGTTGGCTGGTTATCTCCTCCAATAGCTCTAGGAAAACAGCATAGCTTTTCGAATCCCACTTCTGACAGCTGAAAAGCCATCTTAGTTAGTTTATGTTCTAAAAATAACTGAAATAAGATTATTGGGAAAAACTTTCTGGCAAAAAAAAAAAAAAAAAAAATTAAAAGTCGAGAAATGATCTACGTTTTTATCAGAGAATAGAATTGTATTTATTATTTTCTGTGTAATTAATCGAATTATGTATTGTAAAAATAATTTGATTGACATCAATGCATTAAAGCTTGAAAAAAAAGCTTGGATAATCAAACATGACAAATAAAAACGAAAATTGTTTTTCCTGCCTCATTTGGACGTCAGTAGAAGCATGAACATGGATTTCTAAACTAATTAGAAAGCATTTTGTTTCCTGTTTTGTTTTTGAAAAAAAAAAAAAAATAATGAGAGAACATCAGTGTTCTCATATTCTTGAATAGAAAAAAACTGAAATTTGTCAATATTATTGGCAACGTTCAAAAATCGTAAATTCTACATATATTCAAAATTTTTAACAACAACTAAACGTTGATGATGATTTTAAAGTGTATGCCGTTTAACTGTCACTTGATTGTCATGGCAAAACATTGCAAATAAATGCCGAAACGCCCACGCTCAAAATTTATTAATTCCACTATGTACATGTATGTAACACATGCAGTAAAAATATGCACACTGCTAAGCTTGTTATATTTTGTAAAATTCGCGTATGTTTTAGTGATGGTTAGTAATAAAGAAATAACTCGATTTGTGAACAAATTGAATTATTATCAATATTCAATATAGTTTGTAAAAAAGTTGATGTTATTCGACACACAATTCACAAGTTGTAAGCTCTCATAGAATGAAAGTTCACTATAAAGCAAGCTAATATCATGTGTTATAGAAATTTTATACTTAAGGGAGTATTCTAGTTTAGAGGCCCGAATTTCGAGCGTTTTTTGGCAATTGATAAAAAAAGCATTTAAAATTTTTACTATACATTTTTTTTATCATCTGTTTATTTATATTTCAAGAGTACACAAAATTAATTTTAAATAAATAAATAAAAAAATTTCATGGAGTTATGAATCCTTGAAGTGGAGAGGAAAAAAAGGACGTGTCCTCGTCGCCATGATTTCTACCCTTGTGGTCATCTGAAAAATAAAACAATGATAGATTCTTAAGTAGTACGGATATCGCTAACTCATGAAACTGCAAAACTGAAAAAAAATCAAAATATAAAGGTCGATATTTTCCCTTATTTTCTTAACATTGTTGAATTTTTTAAAATTTTTAGAAAATTCAATTTTTTTTGGTTCATGCGATAGAAAGATGTTTGACGAATATTCGTGCCAAATTTCAAGTAAATCGACTGATTAGAACTTGAAATATTGTGGTTACTGCATCGAAAAAAATAGTTTCGAAAAAAAAAACGCGTTTAAAGTTCCGCGTAAAGGCCGAGCCGATATGGATGCCAAATCAGAAAAATACTGGTATCTCCGAAAATAATATGAATTTTGAAAAATCCTCTCACAGGCATATTTTTAAATAGTTAAGCTATAAAAATGTGCAAAAGAAAAGAAAATCGAAGTTTCCAAAATTCTAGACTAGAATATCCCCTTAAAAATATTTTTTCAATAAATTGGAAAAACAGACTTAGTCTGTTTTGACTTGCATATATAGATATAAATAGATACCTATAAACATAAATTTTGATGTACATAATGATTTTTACAAGCCTTTCGGGCTATTGGCGCTGTTGTGTTAATATTTTCTTTATTATAAACAAGTTTTGTCGCTTTGTTGGCATTGGGCCCAATCGCCATTGGCATGCGGAACTCCCTCGCTTTTTGAAAAAGAAAAAAATAAATAAATCACTATTCAAAATTTTAATATTCCTAGTTGTCTATAGCGTTGCCTTCTATATTCAATCGGTTGATCAATTTCCAAACTTCCAAGCTTAAAAAAATCAAAAATTTTTTGTTTAAAAGAAAATATTCCCACATATTTGTTTAACAATTTTAATAATTAAAATTGTATTTTGAAATATTTATTCTGAGAAAACATTTGCTAATATATTGCTAATGAGTGTAACCACTGGGCCTTATCATTTCGTAAGCTCGTTATTTAAACAGAAAATCAACACGCTCATAAAAATAGTGCATTCGCAACAAAATGTTCATATTTTCACATAATAATATTATTCAAACACTTTCACATTAACATGTACGTATGTGCATATGCATACCACATAAAAATGTAAATGGCACATACACATATATGGCATTTTCAGTATGATTACGGTGTAAGTGGCAATAATTCATGACAGGAGATTAACTTCATGTTCAATACATTTATTTTATATTATTATTTATTTTCAAAACTCAAATTTCAAAGTGGCAACTGCATGTAAATATCTATTTATAGAATTTAAAATTTTTTCACAACCAAAAAACTAAAATTCTTGTAAATGAATATTTTTTTTTAAATTTTCTTGTTAAAATGAGACTTTCAAAGTCAATCGTAAAAATAATATTTAAAATAAATAGTTTTCTCTAAGATTTTAAAGCGTTATATTAGCTTGCACAACATTTAAATTCTATTTATTATAATTATTTCTAGGTAACTATAAAAATTAATTGTAAAACAAAGTAAACAATTTGGTTCCACTAAACTTTTGCATCTAATTACATTTAAATTTACATTGTTTACAATTAAAACAATTAGCTGTGGTTAGACAAGTTTGCCTTATTTCAAGTACAAGTATTTATTTTTTAATTTTACTTTAAGTTGTTAATTTTTATTTTATTTTATTTTATATAAATATAATTAAATTTTCAATTTCATTTTATCGTATTTACTTTTCATATTATCTTATTTTCTCTTACACTTTGGATGTTGGTAGGGCCGGATTTGGAAACTGTGATTTTCAACATGGTAGTACACACTGCTTACTACACTACTACCGCGTCTTTATATTATAATATTCCATATTTTTATTTAAATTTTTTAAATTTATTTACCTTTTAAAATTATTATATTTTATTGTATTAATTATTTATTTAAATTTTTTATTGTTTTTTTTTCATTATATTTCATTTTATTTTGTTTAACTGATTTTTTTTTAAATTTTAATTTACTGTTTAAATTTTTATTTTACTTCTTTGTATTGAATTATTTTGTTGTTTTATTTTATTTAATTTAATTTAAATTCAATTAAAATTATTTTATTTTTTATACAATACTATTTAATTTTTTTAATTTCATAATTTTTTTTCTTTATTTTTTATTTATTTAATATAATTTAATTCAGATTAATTTAATTTAATTTAATTTATTTTATTATATTTTATGTCATTTCATTTCGAATTTTTCATCTTATTTTGTTTTGTTTATATAGCTTTCATGTACATGAAATGGCTTAACAACTTTGATCAGAAGTATGTAACGAACAAAATGAGAAGAGATAGACGCACCGAAATTTATACCGATCGCAGCAGAAACACAAGCGGAATTGAGTTAGTTATGTCCGTCTGTCTATTTGAACGCAAACTTGTCCCTCGATTTTTGAGGAAGATACATCTATAAGTTTTAACTGTCATTTGTCGGAACCGGCCGGATCGGACCACTATAGCATATAATGGACCGATTTTTCAGAATTGACATTTTAAGATTTTGGGTCAAAACTCCGCCAAAAAACAATCTAAGAGTTTGTAATTTGGTAATCTACAGACGTAAATTCAAGTTGATATTAACACTGAAAATTATCAAAATCGAAATTTTGCAATTTGCAATAAATTTTATATGCTCATGAAAGGTATAAAGACTTTGGCATGACATCCGTTCTTGCTTGTTTACTTTAATTTTAATTCGTTAATTTTTATTTTATTATATTTTATATAAATATAATTAATTTTTAACTTTATTTTATTATATTTACTTTTCATACTATTTTATTTTCTCTTATACTTTGGATGTTGGTATCCATTTCGCCGAATTTCGAACCTGTGGCATTCAACATGGTGATAAGCAGTGCGTTACTGCTCGGCTATTACGTCTTTTTTGATTCTGTTTCATTTTATTACGTTTCATTGAATTTTTGTTAAATTTAAAATAAATATTTTAAAATATATTTTATATGGAATGTATTGAATTTATATTTTTTATATTATCTCAATTTATTTAATTTTATTTTGTTTTAGTTTCTTTATTTTGCTCCTTCTTGGTTACATATCAAATATAATTATTATAAAAACGAACGAACAATTGATGTTATTGACTATTTTTATATTTATAACTGCTTTTTGTATACTTAAAACCTTGTCCAAGTGCCACATCTGTTTCACTTCTAATGCCAGCTGCTGGTATTTCCTTCTCTTTTCACCATACCAATCTTGAAGATTATGCGAATTTGGTATACCAACATCGCTAAGAAGAGCTCGTTCTTCCTTCTTCTCGACAAAAATAACATCTGGCCTGCTATATTGGACGCTCCTATCCGTCAGTATCGTGCGGTCGCAGTAGATTTTATACTCTTCATTCTCTAGAACTCCAGCAGGCTTCTATTTGTAGTAAGGCATTTCTTTTTCCAATAATATAGTACGTATAGCAGGGCTCTGGTGTATAATTTTTGCTGCGTTTTTATGTTGCGTCAAGTATTCAGTGGCTGCTAACATAACAAACGCCCCTGTGATGCGATGTATAGTTTCTGTTTGTTGCTGACATTTTCTACACTTGTCATTGTCAATTTCTTTACGAGCAATATATTTTAATTTCTGGTTGTGATGACTTGAACTTGAATTGAAAACATTAGTCTTTCGGTTTCCAAGTCAATGCCCATAAGTCTGAGGCGAATGCGTCGATTTCAGGTTGGCTCAGTATATGTGGATGCTTACCATGTAATGTTTTCAGCTTCCAACCATTAAGCTACTTTTCGATTTGTAATGCATTTGTTATTTCAACAGGTTGCATGTTTCTGAGATCCAAAGATGTATATCTATCGTCCGCTTTACGTATTGCTATGTCAAGTGTCGTGTTCTGATGCAAAAAGTATCGACGTTAAATTAGAGACTTGCTTTTTATGGAGATGTATGACATCAATAAGTCCTCGCCCGCTTCTAGGCAAGTTTATTCTCCCAATTGCTGATTTAGGGTGATGAGCTTCGTATTTCGTTAGCAGCGTGCGTGTTGCTCTTTTCACGCTTTCCAATTCCGTATCAGATACGTTGTTCTGCGCATATAGTTGTCGGTGATTCTTCCTATCAAAATATTATAATGAATTCTTCTTGCCTGCTTAATACCTAGATATTTGTAGATAACATCAGCGTCCAACGCCTCTATACTATCGCTGTCCGTTAGTGGAATATTTCGTGATTCCACTTTGCCATTTTCTACACTAAGTCTTTTACACTTGCCTAGGGCAAAGGATATACATATGCCCCTGGAAAAAGTTTCTCTTATTTGCAGGAGCTCGTTTATATTGCACTCATATCCTGCGTACAGCTTCACAGCGTCTATGTAGAGGAGATGAGAGAGCTTGAAGGGCATTGCGTCGACGTTTTTTATTTAATTTTCTTTTTCTTTTTTAAATTTAATTTTAAATTTACTATTTTTATTTATTTAATTTATTAAATATTATAATTTAAATTTTTTTATATTTTTATTTTTTTTTGCATATTTTGTTTTGTTTTGCTCTTGTTTATTCATTTTATTTAATTTTTTTCAAATTATTTAATTTTATGTAATATAATTTTTAATTTAATCAGTTTAATTTATTTAATAAGATTTAGGTTTTTAATATTTAATATTATAATTTTTTTAAATTTTTATATCATTTCATTTTAACCTATTTTGCCATTTTTGAAAGTTTATATATTATATTTTCTATTTATATTTTATTTTATTTTGCCCTGTTTTATTTTTTATTTTTTTCTTCTTCTTATTTTGTTTTATTCTTATTACTAATTCTATTTTTTTTTACTTAATTATATATAAATTTTAATAATTTTTTTCCTTGAACAAAAATGTATACTAAATTTTATCATTTTATTTTATATTATTTGGTCTTATTTCTTATTATTGAGTTTATTTTTTTTTATCTTATTTAATTTAATTTAATTTAATTTTTTATTTCATAGTTTTTACTTAATTTTGATTTTATAATTTTTAGTTAATTTAATTTAATTTAGTTTAATTTTATTGGATTTCATTCTATTAGGTTTATTTGTTTTATTTTATATTTTATTTTATTTATGTTTTATTTTCTTACTTTCATGTTTTTGGCTTACTTTATTCTGAATAAAGCTGTTAAACAGAACAAACACGGTTTTCTTTCACTCCGCTAATTTCTTTCACATTAACAAAAATTTAAATAAAATGCCATAGCTTTATGACTCATAGAAATAAAAGCCGGCACATAATTTTCCCCTTTTTCGTGAGAAAAATGTACAGAAAAATTATGTTTCTAATTTTTACGCACACATTTGTTGTTTGCTTTAATTATGACCTTAAATTCGGCAAGTGTGACCTAACTGTGTGATTTTTTCTGATTACTTCATATGAGCATGTATGCCCCTAATGCATGCTACGCCTCAACACTTATTCCTCAGACTCGTTTACCATGCCAAATTAGGCCTTTTGTGCCATATGACATTTGCCTGAGTGTGCGCGTGTGCATATGCCTCTGTGCAACACATGCATTTCCAACACACTGCAGCGCACTGACGCTTTCTCAAATCACCAGCGACACGCGCGACGCGACTTTAGTCAGTGTCCCTGAAGAGGCTTAATGTTTGCAAGTGTAGGAGGTTAGAAGTACTAAGAGCAGGCAGTCTATATGATGGAAACAAGCGAAATAGTTATATATTAATTTTTTATATAAATACATAGATATTATGTAGGTGTGTGCATGCATAAATGTTTTTGCATGTTGAATGGGCTTTAGGCGCCTACCACCAACAATAATTCTGCAAGGCAATATGCGTTTGGAAGCAGCTGCGTGGAAAATTGCATTTTACAGGTCTCCCAACGGCATAGAACCATTACCGCTAGTAGGCATATACATATGTACACATGTATGAATGTATTATGCATACTTTGTTGTATTTATTTTTGTTTTGTATTAATTTTTTGTTGCAGTTTTTGTTCAACAGCCATGACTACGAGTATAACAAATTGCAGTCACGTCAGTTATTTACTATGTACGTATGTTTGTTTGTATGTATGAATAATTTAAAAAATTTATCACAAAATATGCATGCAATTTTAGCAGGAATAAATTGCAGGAGGTTTTTTCAGTTTCAGCAAATTTCAACAGTTATGAGATTAAATTCATTTAATTTTTTCTTCTTTGAAATTTTTTATTTGTAAAATTTCGATTATATACAAAAATAAATCCCTAAATAATGATTTATAATAGTTTATTTCATATTTATAACATATTTAAATTACGAGGAGGCTTTTTGAAAAAAATTTCGTAAAAATTTTATGCACCGAGAAAAAAAAAACTGAGTGCAGAGAAGCTAAATCGCCTCCGTTACCGCATATCTACCTACAAAAGGTATTTGTTTAATTTAGATAATGCCAATATTTATATACGCCAGCGTTAGACAAACACATAGATAGTAGATTTGTCGCCGTTATGTATACTCTAACAAAAACAATGTCTTATCGGCTAGTTGGTAAATATGTTTGCACTTACTTGTACGTAATAATGTTTAATTACATTGTGATTAATATGATTTGACGATAATAAAGCGTGATCCATTTCGAGGCTCCCTACTTTTTTTTTTTTTAAACACAGAAAATTCAAATTTAATGGATAATGTTTATTATCATTCGAAAGAACATTCTTTGGCATTT
Organism: Neoceratitis asiatica; assembly: GCA_030068015.2. Lineage (NCBI taxonomy): Eukaryota > Metazoa > Arthropoda > Insecta > Diptera > Tephritidae > Neoceratitis > Neoceratitis asiatica. The sequence goes on along the minus strand of CM061526.1, from coordinate 49,382,449 downwards.
TTTTTTTTGAGGATTATCTCTTTCAAATGTTGGCTGCGACTATGTCTCAGATTTTCCATTCGTTGAGTCTAATTTTCGATGATTCGTTCGAGCATTTTAACTGGTAACTGGTGAATGGCACGCGTGATGTTTAGCTCCAGGGACTGTATCAAAGCAGGATTGTCCGCATAGACTTTAGACTTTACATATACCCACATGAAAAAGTCTAGCAGTGTGATATCTGACGATTTTGGTGGCCAATCAACCGGCCCAAAACGTGAAATTATCTGCTCACCGACGTGTTCTCTCAATAAATCCATTGATTGATGCGATGTATGGTAAGTGGTGCCGTCTTGTTGAAATTAAATAGCGCGGACTCCAATGAGCTTCAATTTCAGGCATCAAATAATCGGTTATCATGGCGGTTACGTTCTCATCCCCATCATTTTTGAAGAAATATGGACCGATGATTCCACCGGCTCACAAACCACATCAAACCGTTTTTTTTTTCTGAATGAAATTACAGCCCTTCAGGTTGCTTTTCCTTGCAAATACGGCAATTTTGCTTGTTTACATACCCATTGAGCCAGAAATGGGCCTCATCGCTGAACAAAGTTTGGCTCGAAAAAGTCGGATCTTCTTGAAACTTTTCAAGAGCCCATAGAGTGAAGCGATGTCGCTTGGGAAGGTCGAGCGGCTTCAGTTTTTGCGCAAGCTTTACGCTTTAAATTTAAGGTCTCGATATAAAATGCACAAAGTTGTTCCATAGGTCAGTCGGAGTTGCTGTGAATGGCGCCGAATCGACTCTCCAAGGTCTTCGTGTACACTGTCAGCTACGGCCGCTATATTTTCTTCACTGCGTTATGGACACAGTCTATTCGGTCGAATATGATCCAATAATGAATCTTGGGCCTCAAGATAGGTGATGGTGTTGCGAACATTGAGCTCAGTAGGCCGATTATATTGACCATAAATTGAGCGCAGCTCGCGAAACACATTTTTTGCAGAACGTCAGTTTTTGGAATAAGGTTGAATGATTTGTAAGCGTTGTTCAGGGGTAAGTATTTCCATGATGAAATATCAAACAATACTGAACAAAACATGAACAAACATGACAGCTTGGCACGACTGACGCGTGATCTGTCAAAAAAGGCTATTGAAAAAGTACCTCTATCCCTTATAAAAGAAAAAACTCACAATTTTGTTGACATAATGGAAAGGTGCGATAAGGCTAGGTAAGGATAATAGGGAAGGAAACTGCCATTTTATAGCATACAATGAATTTTTACGTTTTAATGAGTTCGAAATTCAGACAGCACCAACAAAAAACAATCATCGAGGTCGTGAGGTTGTCAAGGTTTTTTTTTTTTAATTTTGAGACAATAATATTGTGAGTACGAGATGATTTCACAAACTTTATTTTCCGGAAAAAATATCCAGGTTTCTAATAATTTTAAATAAATCTATCAAATTTCGAACCTTGAGATAATTATCAAGAGTGAATCCAATAATGTTTTTGGAATACGAGGCGATACGGTAAAACTTTCTTTTGCAATAATTGAATCAGGCCACGTCATTTAGAGCTAGATTTAATTTAATTTAGATGGAATTGTAACTTACAAACCATCCATATACGACTTCAAAGGCAATCATATATGTGCCATAACTTTTTTAATGCCAAATATATTTTCATTATGCAGTGATGTTTGTGATACTCGCAAATTAGACTGGAATTAATATTGTACCCAAAACCATTAACAACATGTTCACATTTTAGTTTCACCCCATTCAAAATAATTAGTCTTAGACTACTGAGATGAAGAGAATTACTTTTAATCGGAAGAGCTTTCATTTTTTTTTAGCATTTAGACAGAAAACATTTCTGCCAGCCCGGCTTCAACAAAATTTGAAAGTATTAAGATTGTAAGTAAGTTATTATCGAAAGCAGGACGGTGTCATCCATGATTTTCAGCATCTATTTCATAGGTTCCTAATTTTGTCATATTTGGGAAAAATCTGCTTCGATATCTTGCAGTTGTATGTATAAAGTTATATATTTTGAGTTATTTATTCAAATTCTGAGTGAACTTTTTTCTTTATTGGTATTAAAACCTTGTAACGAGATGTTCGACTTGGTCAATTCGTTTATTTTAAATAATTTTTGTTATCATTATTTTACGAATTTATATGCGACGAAACAATTGGATCGACAATGTGCAGTTATAAAAGCTCGAAATTTTGGATGCCAGTGGAAGATATTGCAAGCAGTGAAACACCACTTCTTAATATGTAAGCAATTTCATGACCAATAAAATTGTATATAAAATTAATATAACGTTTCAGGAGGCAAAACTAACACTTGGAGAGGGCCAAATTTTGACAACACACACCCACCTAGAAAACAAAAGTCACAACTTTCTTCTAATATTTTGTTTTTGTTTTTAAGGATGCATTGCTCTCGTTTACTAAGTTTCCTCGGTAGTTGTAGGATACTTGGTGGACATTTCCATTCCTGGCGTCTTCGCTATCCAAAACAAAATTTCTAAGTTACACATTATTTACATATACTTATATATAATTTTATAAAATTGTGAAGTGATTTTCGGCTGAGCCTTGCCTTCATCATCCGAAGTTTATGAAGTGCTGTTATTTTATATCAGAAATACACTCGGAGGGCTCGACATTCCCTGTTGAGGAGTGAAATCAATTAAAAAAATGAATTTTCTAGAATTCCGTACGTTTCTCGAACCAGCACTCGAGCCCTGGCCATCCGTACTTAAGTACGTAAGAACTTTCAGCAATAATCGCGAAAACCAATGCCCGAGAATATGTGTTGGACAGTATAAATTGATGTAATGATTACAACTGTTAATTTACTCGGAGTGAGTGAGATGCTGTAATATTTTTTATGTTTAAACTTTCCCAATCACTTCAAAAATTCCTAACTCCTTCACTTTTTGTGACCATATCTGGGCAAAATATTCAAATTAAAGTTAATTTAATAATTTTTTTGTTGGATACTGTTTATTCAAAAAAGTTTTGAGAATATGACTCTTAGTTTTGGAATACGTAAAATGCTTTAAAATTGTTGAAACATACTACAAAAGTGGTGATTAAAACGTTCCTTCATTTCATGCTATAGCATTAGCATTATATGTGAAACACTACGTCATGAAAATGACCGCCTCGTAAAGATTTACATACTTCGACCCAATTGGTTTGGTTTTAAAGTGCTCAAGAATTAATTTTTTATCCGCATATACACGGTCTTTCGCGTAGTCTAACAAAAAAGTCCAACATGTCAATGGCACGATCTCAGTAGCCAATTGATGTTACCAAGACGCTGGCATCATCTTGTTGGAACCACATATTGTCCAAGTCGTGTTCTGCAACTGCATGCCCGAATTGACAAGTCAAGCCTCCGCACCAAAGAGGGCACCAGAAAGTAAGTTCTTTTGGGTATAATGGCCTCTCTCCAACTATTTGAGAATCCTCCGAGCCGAAATGTGACAATTTTGATTATTTACGTATCCACGGAGTGGGAAATGTGCCTCGTCGCTGCAAAGAGTTTTGTTGGAAAATTGCGATCCACTGCATCTTGTTCAAGAACCAAATCGTGGTTACTACGGCATTGTTAATGGTCAGCTGGCTTCAGTTGTTGTGTGAGTGGGATTCTGTATTGATTTAGGTGTAAGTCGATGTTCAAAATCCGCCATATTGTACCGTAAGAAAGTTCCAGCTCTTGAAAACGTAAAGAAAGCGAAAGCGAATATAAACAGCGAATATCTTGATACTCTATTCGGAATGCTCATGATTTGATACCGCAGAATATGGAATACTTTTTTTTAAATTGCTTTCTAAAGCAACTTAAAACACTCTCTCATTTCTCCTAGATGTTAGTGCTTCTTTAAAAAGTTCTACAGACTGGAAGACGTTAACCTTTATGAAAGATATGAAGTATAATCAAAAGGTCGGTAATTTTGGGTCAGTGCTCTACACCAATTATTAACTTCACTTACTACTTTCGAAGTTCTTATAGTGGAAGTGACTACAATTAATGCTTCCGAACAGCGCTAGGTAATAAACTGCGTGGCAAATATTCAAATTTTTTATTGGTTACTGAATGAGTTTGCAAGTCAACGGATACGATGAAGTATCACCTTATGGCGTTTGTTGCCGAAGAACGTAGTTCTCATCAACTTGTTCACGTTAAAGTGAATATTTATATCACATAGCATTCGCAGTGTAGGATACGTTTTGCAACATGTGCATGCGGATAGAAAAGCTGAGATGGTTTCTTCAGGTTCTTAAAGCTACCGTTTTCATTGATAACTATGAAGTAAAACTGAAAATTTTCTCTCTTCCCTTGGGTTTCGGCTATACTAAAGAGTACATCTTTTGCGTACAAGCATGCTCTCACAGTAGAGAGATAGAGAAAGTGAGAGAGAGAGACGACTGTGAAAGCAGATAAAATGTGATTAGAATATTTGTATTCTATGAAAAACGATAATCAGATTTTTTTTATGAAAAAATAATCGCAAAATAATAATTAAAATAAATCAGACATTTATTTCGATTATTATTTTATAATTGAAACATAAGAATAAAGCTTATTTCACATACAAAGAGTCTATTGGAAGTTATTGATTCGAAATCACAATAAAAAATTATCGGATCATAAAACAATAACTACTAATAATAAAATTCTTTCTAATAAAGCTGATCTTCTAAGCTAATGAACCGATAAAGTTCAGTTTGATTTCTAGTGAAAGATTTCAAATATTTTTATAATACGAAAAAAATCACTATTTTCGACAGAGAGAGCTACAACTCCGTATTCCAGGTTGTTGGTATTATAATTGTAAATAAAATTATAATATAGTTTCAGGAATCATAACTAACAGTTAGAAAGGAGCAAACTTTGATAACACACACACATGTAAAAAAAAATTTCCCAACTTTCTTTCAAAATTTAATTTTTATTTTTTTGTTTTGATAAAGATGCATTGCTCTCGCTCACTAAGTTTTTTCGTTAGCTGTTAGATACTTGGTGGGAGTTGCCTGTCCTGGCCCTTCAGTAATCAGAAAACAAAATTTCTTAGTAAATTTAAGCTTGTTTACTTGCAGACATATCTACGCTACCACCAACCCAACAGCACACACATGTTAAATACATACACATAAATATGGTGATTCCGTGTGCCAGCTTGCGCGCTCATAAATCATTCGGCCTCTACCGTCCGCCACAACTCATGATTTACGTTGCTTGCGTTGTAGAGACATTAACTTTATTTATGAAAGTTACTGCCACGAACCTTTTTTTTTGTATATATGTATGTGTATAAGGGTGTGTGTGGATTTTTTCTTCTTTCATATAGAAGTGTCACGCCTTACCGGGTTACAGTACGCTTATTTTGATCAGTTATTTTAAGCGCTCATATTGAATGCAATTTTCTGTATTTGTAGCTTGTGAGAGAATTGCGCTGCAGTTGCAAGCACTTTGGAGGTGGAAAATATTTGTCTGAAGTACTCATAACAGTATTTCGATTTAATTTTTAAGGCAACTGCGATGTGGTGGTAATAGATATAGAAAAACACGAGTAGTAGTTATAGTCGTGATTAGTTTTGAGTAGCGTTGTTCTATTTAAAAAATAAAATAAAAATGAAATTATATAAAATAACATAAAACAAAATAAAATAAATTAAAATTAAAATAAAATATAGTAAAATATAGTAAAAACAAAATATAGTAACATAAAAAATAGTATAAAATAAAAAATAATAATTTAGCTTAATTTAAAATACATAAAATAAAAAAATAATCAACATTATATAAAATAAATTGAAAAAAAAAACAAATAAACTAAATTGTAAATAGAATAGAATAAAATAAAATAAAATATAGCAAATTAATATAAATTAGAAAAAAAATAAAAAAGAATAAAAAATAAATAAAATAAATAAATAAAATAATATAGATGAAAATAAAATAAAGCAAAAAAATAAAATAAAATAAAATAATATTAAATAAATAAATTTAAAAATAAAATAAAACAAAATAATAACATAAATTAAAATAATACAAAATAAAAAAATAAAATAAAAAATACAAAAAAAAAATTAAAATAAACAAAATGAAAAAAAAAATTTAGGTAAAATAAAAAAAATAGAACTAAATTTAAAGAAAATAAAACAAAGGTAAACTAAAATCAAATAAAATAAAAAAAGCTAGGAATATAAAAGAAAAAACAAAAACAAAATAACCCCAAACAAAATGAAATAAAGCAATTTTTTTTATACCAATCAATATACCAATATGAGTATTAAACAATAAAGTTTCACATAGTCTTCTCTCAGCTATTTTAGAAAAGCGATGATACCTTTTCGAGATTTAAAAATATAGTCTATTCATGTAATGCTCGTACGGTTGTACTGTAGAGAAACAAAAAATATAAAGATATATTTACTCCTTTTTATTTTTTAATTTATATTTATATTAGTGTTTTTTCTTAAAATATCTAGAACTAGGCACTAGAACCACCCGTTCCCTAAAAGGACAAATTCTCCATCGCTCTTTAACTAGTAAATGACAGTTGTCAAAAATAGCTAGTAGGCAGATAGCTTCCGCTCAAAGAGTTGGTTTGAGATTGTTCTTTTTGAATCTAGCAGTTATTGAGTGAAAAGTGTAAAAAAATATAGTAATAATAATAATAATAATAATAATAATCCTGAGTTTTTCAGTGTAAAATGAAAATAAAAGAATTGCTTTTGCCCAGGTGGAAGAAAATTGCTAAAATACGAGAAATATTTTAATATATATGATAAATATATATATACATATATACATACATATATATATATATATATATATATATATATATATATTATAGTATCCAAGCCTGGAATTATACAAGTTGTGTGGAAAAACATACAGATTGTGCATGAGAGAGTCTAGAGCATGTACACGTGGAGACATAAATGAATCCGTATTTATTTTCACCCCAGCGATTTCTTCAATCTTAACTTAAAACAATAGTAATAAATAAATTAAAACACGCTTGTAATTAAAGGAAAAGAAACTTTTCATTGTTATGCAAAAAAAAAAAAATTATAATAATAACAATAACTAAATGTAGTAGTAAACTTGCATAAAACACATAAGTCAATTTCTTTACCTAAAATTGTTTAAATCTATTTCGTTAACGATGTTTCTTCTTATACGAAGTAATTATACTAAAAACTAATCATATAAAAAAATATATATACTTATTTGTAAAAATGTGTTTGTTAAAATTTTTCAATTTTAGACAATAGTCAATCTAGACTATTTAATTCATTTATAGTAACCACTTCGTGAATTCATAATTTAAAATTGCTTCAATTATAGTACATAGTAAAATATATTTCAGTAATATATATATGAATGAAGTTAGTTTTAAACTACCAATAAAAAATGAGAGAGAAAGAGAGGTTAAGTCGAGATCATTGCTAATAGCAAGTGAGCATGAGTAATTTTAATGCTAGAAAAGAACATTTCCAACAACATTTTTATCATTTAGAAAAAAAAAATCAACTATCCACTGAAAACAGATAAAAATAAATAAAATTAATACAAAAAATAAAATTAAAATTAATTAAGATGCTGCACTAGTTACGTTTCGGAGGCCTCTCGAACTGCTCAAGATGCCCTTCATTATCAACGAATTGTGCAAGTAAATTTATTTTCTTAACATTATAAATTGCTCTTTGTTGTGTAACATTTTAAGTATGTAACAAACAGAAAACAAAAAAGATGCAGAAGCAAGCATATGTACATACATAAATTGAGTTAGTAGTAAGGTTTAGGTTACCAGCAGTACAAAAAAAAAAAATTAAAATAAATTTAAGATTTATATAATTCTAAATTTGCATATGTAGTTACTTAAGGGGTTAGGTGGGATTGAAAATTAAAAAAAAAAATTGAGTTTTTTTTGTCTTATTATATTGTACAACATATTTGAAATATTCTCCTAAAATTTCAAATCGACCGGAGTAGACCCTTCGGAAGTTCCGCCCATCAGGCCATGTCTGTGTCAATTTGAAACTTTAAACGCGTTTACCTCAAAACTCTATTTTTTAAATCGGTGGACACGATTTCTCGAAAAGTTATAAAGCGATTTAGTTTAAATTTGGCACACATCTTTGTAATAACATTATCTAGACATTGAATGAAGAATTTTTTTTATTACATTATAATTTCGAGCCAATGCATGGCGAAAATTTGATCAAAAAATGTGTTTTTTTTTCAAAGTCTGTCAAAAATTCAAATTTTAATTTTTTTGTTTTTTCCTTCATCCAGTAACGAGATTTATCCACTAACGAAATATTTTCGGTTTTTTGATTTTAGATGAACCAACAATGAATTTGAATAAAAATTTCACAAAATACTATTTAAATATATATCTTTGATATGGTGAATTATTTGAATAAAATATATGATATATATAAAATAGTGAAAATTCCCTTTTTTTAACTTCTGAAACCCACCTAACTCCTTAAATATTTTTGTAATATTAATTGAAGTTATTAATGGAAAAGGAAAGAAAATAATTGTTTAATACATTTGTTTAGCAAATAAAACGCTTTAATGCATTCCAAAATTTTCCTATTTACGTTGTTTGAAACTTAAGTGGATGAATTTGGCTGGATTATATTTATATTTATGTCTTAACTAAGATTAAGATGTTTGCTTTTGGGACTTCAATGTTACCTAAGAAGTCATGGTGGGGTGGGAAAAGGAAACAGCCGTAAATGAATACCACAGCTGCAATCGTGTTGTGATTTTGGACAGTTATAGGCAAAAATATTGTAGTTTAGCATTCGCTACCTTTCCTACTTATTATTTTTGGTGACCTCGACTAGTGTGCAATTATTATTTTTTGCTTCATTTTACTCTTCTACCTATAAGACTATTGTATTGCTGAACCCACGCAACTAAAGCTGCAGGCCAATGCCAGTGCACACGCTGTAGACAGTAGGGCATCTCTACGAAAACCTTTTTATTAAGTTTATTAGAGAAAATTTTGATATCAACAGGCGGATTTATATATATATATATATATATATATATATATATTGCGCTTTGTAATCGCTGAAGCGATTTTCGGTCGAGCTCTTCCACCAATTTGTGGTTTTGCGTCATAATGTTTTTACCGAACAAATGGAGGAACCTAAAGTTTATTCTAAGCCGCCTCCGAGCGGCCGATGGATTTTTATGAGGAGCTTTTATTCCTTGGCAGAAATACATTCGGAGGGCTTGACATTTCCTGCCGAGAGGCCACCGCAATTAGCAAAATGTATTTTCTATGATTTTTTGTTTTTGCTCGAGCCTGGACCCGTTCGACCATAGACCACCATCATCACCAGGCCTTCCGAATCGTAGTACGCAATGCTAACTACTCGGCTATTGCCGAAATAATTTAATAAACAATCTCAAGTCATAGGGTTGCCCTTTAAATATATAAAAACACAATTGATGGTCATAATGAAAATTTCAACGTTAAATGTTGCTAATAATTTATACCCATAGTTTTTAAAAGGGTTTCTATTTATTCCATTCACGGATTGAGGGATAAGGGTTGGAAATAAAAAAGTGCCAAATTATTTTTTATATCAAAATTTTCCTTCCTAGTCCAAAAATCCTTTGCCATGAGTTTTCCAGCTGTCAGTGACATCTTCAACTCCTTGGAAGGTGCTGTGCCCTTTTTGTGCCGCTAACAATTCGAGTCAATACTCCATCGCGTTCTTCATTCCAGAGGTCAAAAAATGCAAGTGAACACTCTGCGCGCTACTGTTTTATTTTTTATTTCACTTTTCTCAAAGACTAATTGGCTAATAACAATAAAACCATGTATTTATACTTTTTATGAGTCACTGAACGTGTTACGATCCTAATGAGGCGAGTTATCCCATAATAACTCTCTCATTCCGCGAACATGAAAACACTACATCGTATACTTTTTTCGCATAATTTTCCACTCATAACTGTTGTAACTATTTACGACATTTTTTTTCTTTTTTTGTAATGCATTGTATGTGCATACATGTGTACGCATGTACTTATATAAATCGCCAATCAACATTAATGCGATTATTCCAGAAAATTTATTTAACACGCACAATTCGTAATTTGCAAACATTTTACATGTACAAGTAGAATGGTTTTCTCAATATTTTTTATTTTATTTTTTTGCTTTAACTACACTCTTAGCGCATATGTTTTGTGCATAAATCCGCCGACACGGCCACCATCATCATCACCATCAGCGCACCCACACGATGTTTTTCTAAGTTTTTCTATTTATACAAATATTATTATGCCGACAGTTTACTCATCAAAAACATCATCAACGCAAAGGTGACATAATAAACGGAAATAAAAGTTGAATCAAATAGTTTTGTAAACGCAATGTTTTACATGTGTAAAAAAAAAATTTAAAAAAATTACAAAAAAACTAATAAAAAATAATCAAAAATACTGTTTTCATGTGGTTAAATACAAAGTAGCAGCCTGAATTTTTTTTATACACCAGCCGTCATCGTCGTTGTTGCTGTCTTTGCTGAAATTGCAATCACCCACGCATTATGACTACGCACAGGCAAAAATATACATTTTCGAAAATAAATACAATGACCTTCTTAATGAAATGCTTGCGTTTTGACGAGAACATATGGAACGCAATGAAACGCATTGTACGAGTGAGTATGCCTATTAATACCAACTTATACCGCATATATGTGTGTGTGTATATTTATAATTCTATATAGGCACTTAACCTTTTGAGGGTACTTGGAATAATTTATGAGTTATGAAGGAAAAACTAATTTTGTAAATAAATTCATAAGGCATTTTGTGATAAAAAAAATATGTTTTTAATTTAAATATACATATGTTTATTAAATGAGGCACATATATATGTAAGCTTATGTCTGATATTTATTTCAATATTTGATGGCGTACTTAGAAGGTGAGGGAAACTGCTGGTTTTGTACTATCGTTCGTTGGGGCGTATGAGTAACTTTCATTTGGCGCATAATGTATTTTTATTTTTATTTGATTTGAATGATTTATACGTATGTATATTTATGTATGATTTTCATTACATATGACTATGAAAATGTTTCTGGGGAAAATTTTTAAAAATTTGAGTTTGTATGTTTTGCTGTAAGAGCAAAATGGCGAGAGTAGGAATATTGATAATTTTCAGACGACTTCTTATACTAGGAAGATTGCACTGAGCGTCCCAATTCAAATTTCTAAAAGCAAATAGGAAGAATTGGTTTTGAATGGACTCTATCCTATCAGTGTAGATTTGATACCTCAAACTCCATATTACTGAGCCGTATTCCAGATTACTAATGTTATATGGAAATCTTTAGTACAAAAGCCAAGATGCATTTGGCTTTGTTGACTATCACACCAATGTGATATGTGAAGTTCAATTTAGGATAAATAGTAATCCCTAGGGGAGGATGGGGCCATGTGTAGAAGTTCACGCAAGTGAGAAAAGTTTCTGACTGCCATTCACCTGGGAGTGGCCAGAAACGATTCTTTTACATATGGCTCAAGCAGCTCACGACTTCCGGTTCTAGATCAAGTATCCTCTGGGTAGACAACACACATCCGTTTGGAGGCGAGCTAAAGTGAGAAGGCGGATCCCTTGCGGTTGTGCGTAGGGTTTGGAACCCACCACATAAAAACTATACTCCAATGAAAAATCAGCAATTGCCTCGGACGAGAGACCCCCATTTTGATGACGACCCCCGCAAACGTTTTAAGGATCATGATTTGAGGGCATGCACCTGGAATGTCCGGTCCCTTAATTGGGAAGGTGTCGCTGCCCAGCTGGTTGATGTCCTCGTAAGACTAAAGGCTGACATCACCGCCGTCCAAGAAATGCGATGGACGGGACAAGGACGGAAAAAGGTGGGTCCTTGTGAAATCTACTACAGCGGCCATTTAAAGGAGCGCAAATTTGGTGTTGGGTTTGTGGTGGGAGAGAGGCTCCGTCGCCGAGTCCTGGCATTCACCCAGGTGGATGAACGTCTAGCCGCAATTCGCATCAAAGCGAAGTTCTTTAACATATCGTTGATTTGCGCCCACGCCCCGACAGAAGAAAAGGATCTTGTGACCAAAGATGCTTTCTATGAGAGCCTAGAACGTGCTTATGAGCGCTGCCCCCGCCACGATGTCAAAATTGTGCTAAGCGGTTTCAATGCCAATGTGGGCAAAGAAGGCATTTTTGGCGCAACAATCGGAAAATTCAGCCTCCACGATGAAACATCCCCAAACGGGCTGCGGCTGATTGACTTTGCCGGGGCCCGAAATATGGTTGTCTGTAGTACCAGATTCCAGCATACGAAAATTCATCAAGCAACATGGCTGTCGCCAGATCGTAAAACACGCAACCAAATCGATCACGTTGTGATAGACGGAAGACATGTATCCAGTGTTCTAGACGTGCGTACGTTCCGAGGGCCAAATATCGACTCAGATCATTATCTTGTAGCAGCAAAAATACGCACTCGCCTCTGTATGGCAAAGAACGCCCGTCAACAAACACAAGGAAGGTTTGCCGTCGAAAAGCTGCAATCACAGCAGACAGCCAGCAAGTTTTCTACTCGACTTGCACACCTGCTCTCTGGGAGCACTCATCAGCGACTTGGTATAAGGGAGCTGTGGAACGAAATATTAAATTCCTTGCGTACCGCTGCTTCGGAAACATTTGGTTTTCAGCAATACCAGAAAAACAGCTGGTACGATGAAGAATGTCGAACTGCAGTGGAGAGAAAACAGACTGCCTACCTCGCAACTCTGCGATCGACCACAACACGTGCGGGGTGGGATAGATACCGAGAGTTGAAGAGGGAAGCGAGACGCATTTGCAGACGAAGAAAGAAAGAGGCCGAAATGCGTGAGTATGAAGAGCTTGAGAAGCTGGCCGACAAGGGTAATGCTCGAAAATTCTATTAGAAGATGCGGCGACTTACAGAAGGTTTCAAGACCGGAGCAAACTCATGTAGGGACAATAGAGGTAATCTGGTGACAGATGTCCAGAGTATACTTAGTGTATGGAGGGAACACTTCTCCAACCTTCTCAATGGCAGTGAAAATGAAAGCCCCGTAGATGGCGAACCCGAAACCCCAATCGATGACGATGGTATAGAGGTGCCATCACCCGACTATGAAGAAGTTAGTATAGCGATTGCCCGCTTAAAAAATAACAAAGCGGCGGGAGCCGATGGCTTACCGGCAGAACTTTTCAAATACGGCGGCGAAGAGCTGACAAGGAGCATGCATCAGCTTCTTTGCAAAATATGGTCGGAAGAAAGCGTGCCTGACGAATGGAACCTAAGTATGCTCTGCCCAATCCAAAAAAAGGGAGACCCCACGGTCTGCGCCAATTATCGTGGGATAAGTCTACTTAATATCGCATATAAGGTCTTATCTAGCGTATTGTGTGAAAGACTAAAGCCCACCGTCAACAAACTGATTGGACCTTATCAGTGCGGCTTTAGATCTGGCAAATCCACCATTGACCAGATATTTACCATGCGCCAAATCTTGGAGAAGATCCGAGAGAAAAGAATCGATACACACTACCTTTTTATCGATTTCAAAGCTGCCGTCGACAGCACGATAAGGAACTGCCTCTACACAGCTATGTCTGAATTTGATATCCCCACGAAACTCATACGGCTTTGTAAACTGACCCTGGATAATACCAGAAGTGCGGTCAGAATTGGGAAGGACCTCTCCGAGCCATTCGATACCAAACGGGGTTTCAGACAAGGAGACTCTTTATCGTGTGATTTCTTTAATTTGATGCTGGAAAAAATAATACGAGCTGCAGAGCTAAACAGACCAGGCACAATATTCTACAAGAGTGTGCAATTGTTGACGTATGCCGATGATATTGATATAATTGGTCATAACAACCGCAATGTAAGTTCTGCGTTCTCCAGATTAGACAAAGAAGCGAAGCGAATGGGTCTGGTAGTGAACGAGGGCAAGACGAAATATCTCCTGCCATCAAATAAACAGTCATCGCATTCGCGACTTGGCTCCCACGTCACTGTTGACAGTCACAACTTCGAAGTCGTAGATAGTTTCGTGTATCTGGGAACTAGCATTAACAACACCAACAATGTCAGCATTGAAATCCAACGCAGAATCACTCTTGCCAACAGGTGCTACTTTGGACTGAGTAGGCAATTGCAAAGTAAAGTCCTCTCTCGACGAACCAAACTCTACAAGTCGCTCATCATCCCCGTCCTGATATATGGTGCAGAAGCCTGGACGATGTCTACATCCGATGAGTCGGCTTTAGGAGTTTTCGAGAGAAAAGTTTTGCGGAAGATTTATGGTCCTTTGCGCGTTGGCAACGGCGAATACCGCAGACGATGGAACGATGAGCTGTACGAGATATACGACGACATTGACATAGCTCAGCGAATAAAGAGACAGCGGCTACGCTGGCTAGGTCATGTCGTCCGAATGGATGAAAGCGCTCCAGCTTTGAAAGTATTCGATTGAGTACCCGCTGGTGGAAGCAGAGGAAGAGGGAGACCTCCACTCCGTTGGAAAGATCAGGTGGAGAGCGACCTGGTGTCACTTGGTATTTCTAACTGGCGCCAAACAGCAAGAAGAAGAAACGAGTGGCGCGCTATTGTTGACAAGGCTATAATCGCGTAAGCGGTGCCTACGCCAAATAAGAGGAAGAAGAAGTAATCCCTAGGTCAATAAAACGGTGAACCTGTTCAAAATTGAAAGTATCTATGGATTTCTATGAGGAGCTTTTATTTGCTGTAAGAAATACATTCGGAGGGGCGACCGCAATTAGAAAAAAAAAATTCTATAATTTTGGATGTACCTCAACTCTAGGCTTGAACCCAGACCCTTACAATGGTAGTACACAATTTTAACCACTCGTCTATCATGCTCGCGAATGATAATAATGTTTAATTGTAGCCATTGTAGTTACAAAGTGACAATAATTCTTAAAAATATATAAAAATGAGTTCACGTCTTTAATGCTACCTTGTAACTTGGGATGGCTTCACCGAATTTAATCAAATTTAAAGAAGGTATTTTGCCTATAACGCAAATCATTTATGTTTTACCAAATGTGATATATACGAGGTATGTTCAAAGGAAAAGGTGAAGGTTTTGCTCAGTGTTTTCTTTGATTACAATGGTGTGGTGCATCATGAGTTCCTGACAGAAGGTCGTTCAGTTAATAAGAAATACTACAAGGAAGCTATGCAACGTTTGCGTGAAGCAATATGGCTCAAACAATCGGAATTATGGAAAAATAAATCGTGGATTCTGCATTACGATAATGCACCAGCTCACACATTAATGCTTATTCGTGATATTTTGGACAAGAACAAAATCGTACTCATGCCTCAACCACCGCATTCACCAGATTTGGCTCCATGCGACTTTTTTCTATTCCCAAAAGTAAAGAAATCAATGAGAGGAAAGTGTTTTGCCACAATTGATGAGATCAAGTCAGAATCGAAGAAAGAGCTGATGGCCATACCGAAAAGCGTATTTCAGAAGTGCTTCGAGGATTGGAAAAAGCGTTGACACAAGTGTATTATATCCGAGGGGGATTACTTTGAAGGAGACAAAATAGATAATAATAATTAGTGACTAATTTAAAAAAATATCAAGATTCACCTTTTCCTTTGAAAATACCTCGTATACAAATATTGCCACCATCTTTTCCGAAAATGTAAATGATGAAATAAATTAAATATTACAGGTATATGTAGGTATCAAAATGAAATGAAAAAATATATTTGAGCAGCCTTGCCATTAATTATATTATACATTATATGTATGTTATAATACTGGATTGAAATAAAGAAATTTGTAAAGCTTAATGGCGAACAAATTTTTGAGGATAGTTGTCAGTGGTTTGAAAATTTCAAAAACACCCATTGATGGTATTAAACTAAATATTAAACTAAATGAGGGATGCCATCCTTTTAAACTTCTCAATTCAATCAAATTGTCAAAATTATGACAAATGATAAAATTTTGTCAAATTGCAAATATCTATGAACGGCTTAATTTCAAGGTACTTTTAAAAATAAAATCCGCCTGTGTGAAGGTTTTAATTTAAAAGTATGACTTTACAAATTAAATACAACAATATGGTAATCAAAAAGAGATATTTCAAAAGGTTTTTGAATAGTCATTGAAACTGTTTCAAAATTTGAATGCAGATAGTTTATGAAGTTTTTCGTTGGAACATATTTTTGTGCGATCGGGTGCGATCGGGTGGAGAGCGCATATGAGGCTCTGTAGCAGCCGAATTCCCGATGGCAAAAATTCAAAAATGAAACTAATTGCTTGATATGTAAAAATATAATTAAAAAATTAACATTGTTTATGCGTTTTTTTAAATTATTGCTGTGGTTAATTGAACCACCGAAAACAGGCTTACCTATTGTGTGGGCTCTTTGTGGTCGTCCACTTATCTCAGCTATGCTTTCGTAAATATTTCACATGGTTTAATAAGCTGATTTAATTTCTACCAACCAAATGTGCCCAACTCTTTAAGGCTGAAACTAGGACATCGTTAAAAATAATAACGTCTCAATTGACTGAAACTAAGCTTGGAGAAATGATATATTTGATAATTGCACGGTCAATAAATCTAAATGAATACTAAGTTCTTTTTTGCTTAATGCGAGTACCAGTTTAATCTGTATACAATCAAACGCTGAGCCATAAAACTTAGTACTGCGTTCTACTTGCAAGTGTTTCAGCATAAGTGTATTGTATCCGAGGGGGATTACTTTGAAGGGGACAAAATAGATATTGATGAATAAATAAGTACTTTTCAAAAAAATTCAAAATTCACCGTTTCCTTTGAACACACCTCGTACGTGGAACTAAAGAGTTATTCAAGAGTTTAGTGGTTTCAAAAGTACAGGACTGTATTTTGACACTTGTCAAACTTAACTGTCAAACTATACATGTTCTGTTTTAATTAGAAGCCAGGCATTTATCAAAATGGATCACTTAACAACTGCGCAACGCGTCTAAATTGTTGAAACCTACTACGAAAATGGTGATTTAAACATGCCCACGATTCGAGCTTTAATAAGAGATCACAGTGCACATAATCCAACTACTCAAAAAAAAAATTTTTTTCTTTGAAATTTGAAGAAACTGGATCGGTTAAATAAATTTTAAAGCCTGTGCATCATAGTTTTGCTAATTTAACCTCAAATATCGCTGCTGTGAGTCAAAATATAGCCGAAGACACAATTTTGTCTATTCTCGCCGTTCTCAAAAGCTAGAACTTTCTTACTGATCATTTTGGTGTTTTTTACACACCTACATTTATACAAAGTTCAGCTCACACAACAACTGAAGGCAGCTGACTATTCACAACGCCTTAGTTATGTCGATTGGGTGCTTGAACAACAAGCAGAGTGGATTGCGATTTTTCCAACAAAATTTTCTTCAGCGATAAGGCGCATTTGGTGTCCGAATATCCTCAAATAAATGCAGAGGCCATTACACCCAAAAAAAAAAATTCTGGTTGATGCACTCTTTGGTCGGGAGGTAAGATTAGACCTTGTTTCTGTGATAGCGATAACGGCGAGACTGTCACTGTCAATTCGGAGCGTTATGGTCGTACGATAAGCGACTTTTTTGGCCTGCAGTTGAAGAACACGACTTGGACAATATGTAGTTCCAACAAGATGGTGACACATGCCACACAACACAGGAGAATATGGTTTTATTGCGAAAGTAGTTTCCCGTCCTCGTAATATCTCGTCTTGGCGATGTCAATTGGCAACCGATACCGAGAGATTTGACATCGTTCTACTTGATTTATGTGGAGCTACGCAAAATACCGTGTTTATGCAGATAAATTTTTAACTCTTGAGCACTTGAAAAACAACATTCGTCAAGTTATAACTCAGATACCGAAGATACCGTATCAAAGTTTTTCAAAAATTCACGAGGCAGTCATTTGAACGATGTAGTATTTCACATATAATGCAAAACTTTATAATAAAAAAGGAATTTCATGGAAAAGTTATTCTTATGCATTTATTGCATTTATTTTGGAACGCTCAAAATGGATAACCCTGCATGAATATGTGTTTATCGTCACACTTCACCTTGTGAAATACCTTCTGATGACCTCTGAGCACTAAAACAGACAACTTTACGTTTATCGACGGTTCAGGAATTGTAACAGGTTTTTTTTTTGTGGAAAACACATAAATTCATATCCTTACATATATATAGGCTTGATCGCGTTATTTATTAAAGATTTTAATTTTAAAAACTCAAATAAGCATATATGGGAGCTCATATTCAAGTATGTTTAAAGAAAATGTACGAATAGATTTGCTAATAAATTTCAATGTCTATGAACTCTGCAAAAGTGATCATCGGAAATTTACCGCTTCTCTTACATTCATCCTTGGCAAGACTCATTGGGATATACCACGAATTGCAGCAATGAGTAAGAAATTAGTTTAGGTTTTTTAGGTCGTGCTAGTGAATTGAAATTTTGCAAGAAGGAATGCTTGTAAAACCGCATATATTCAAATGATTATTTCACAATTAGCTGAAAAATTTCGTTAAATAAATCAAATCTAATGGAAAATAGTACTCCTATCATAACTCAGTAATAGATTTTTCCCAATAATTATAATTTAATTTTTTTAGAAATTACGTCTACCTAATATAAAGTGTGTTATGTACCAATTGGAAATTATTAAAATTAGAGTTTTGGTTTCTAAAAATTGTATAAAATAAGAGAGAAATTTATATTCAAGTTTTAAACTTCTCTATATGACTATTTGGGGAAGAAGGTGAACTGTGAACAATGAATTCTGAAATATTTTTTATATTCTTTTTTTTTCATTAAAGATTTAAAATATGATTTTCAAATAATTTATAAAAAAAATTCTTATTGACTTTTAAGCAAAAGGAATTTAATTTATATTGACATGGAACAAAACAGTAACTGTAAAAAATGGTTAAAAATCCATAAAGAAAAAAAATTTAGAAAGAATATTATATTAACATAAAAAACGAATAAAATTTTTACAGGCAAATAAAATATAAAATATTATCTATTGAGTTTAGAAATCAAATTAATTACTTCAAAATTAGACTTCCTTAATTTATCTCTTTTATAAGAAATTATGTTTATATATTAAAAATTTGGTGTTTTTTTTTATTACATTCATACAAGCCCACATCAAATGAGTAAACTTTTAATATTGTTTATTTAAAAATTTAACAAAAAATTTTACTTGAAATATTTTGAAAATACCAGAATTTATGATACTGAGGATATTTATCTTCATAACATACATATGTTCTTCATGCGCATATATTTCTCAATTAAAGGCAGCAACAGTGTGTTACTCTTCCAAGAGCAGAACTCTTCTTTCGCCCATTAAAATTACAAATTTACTCATCATTCGCTTCGTTGCGAGCATAAGCACGTTTATTGCAAGCCTCAAGGCAGCAAAAACGACGTAAACAACAAACAAAAAAACTATAAAAAAAATTTAAAATTAAAAAAATTACGTACAAGCTAAAAATACAAAAAATTGAAAAAAAAAGCGAGAAACAATGGCGTAGTATGTTCGGTTATTTTTAAATTAGCCAAAATTAACGCAAAAACAAACAACAACTCATACACATATGTATATGTACAACACAGCTGTTGCATAGAGGAATAATGGCAGAAACATACGCGTAACATATAACCAATAGCACAGGCCGCAAAGTGTGCGAGAGCTGAACGTTGGTCGGTGAATGCGTGTGTAAAAAAAAATTAAAAAAAAAAATAGCGCACACATACACATACAACAACAATAACAATAACAAAAATATATATGTTCAAATCTATATATGTGTGAGTATATAATGCAACGGCATTATTAGCAACAGCATGTGCAACATCTAAATTTAGTTGCAGCAATGTGGTGCATAGAAAACCACCTGATAAGTAGCGCCATGAGAGCATTACATACACACACATATTAAATTGTTGTTATTTTCCCGTTTTTGTTTTTAGCTGGTTAGTTAGGTGTGCAAAGCCTCTTAGTTTGTAATAAAATTATAAAAAGTGCAGCTTTTACACAGGCGTTATTTTAGCACCAAAGGTAGGTAGAAAGACCTTTTCAAAAAGGGCGGGTTACACTAATAGTATTGCCTGATTATACGGGCGAAAGGGTTGGCTTTATAATAGTTCATGGGCATTTGGTGGATTTTGGTGGTTGGTAGATGTTTCTGACTCATCTTTGCTTGGAGCAAATTAGCTCTTTTGAAATAAGTCCGCAATCTGCCAAAGGATTTACTGTTGAGATGGATCAAAATTGATTCACGAAGTTTTTTACAATCCATCCAAATATATTTCAATGGATTTTTTTCTGTAAGTACGTAAGTCGTAGAGTCAAAAACAACAAAATACTCTTTGTGAGGGGAGGATCCGGCAAGGCTTAGTTATAATGACCAGCAAAACACACTTGGGTAGAATAATCGAATTTCCTTCCTGATATTCAATTCGGTCATAGGGTACTGTAAGAAGAGGACAACAACTTACCAAAGCGACTTGACTGACAGAAGATTTACTACAGATAGAAGCAATGAGAGTTTTCAAGGATATATAACAATATAAAGTATGTATATATATAAAGTATTCCCTATAAATTTTAATTGAATACAAAACATATATGTACGAGGTATGTTTAAGGAAATGGTGAATTTTGATTTTTCGCGGGCTATGTACATTCGATTATTGATATTTTGTTTTTGTCATAATCGGACAAATATGTTTATCATGTGCTTGCATTAGGAGCCAATTTCGATTAGTAGTTTGCTTTTCGACAACAGAAGAGGTTAGTCACTTTTTTGTGTGCTCTTCGTTTTTTAACTTTTGAAATAAATTTATCAAATAATATGTATTAAAATTTGCGTTAAAAATGGAATAAAGTGCTACAAGGCACTTGAAATGTTGACTGTAGCATTCGGCGAGTCCATTTTGGTCTCAAAAAAGTGTTTATAAGTGATACAAGCGCTTTACAAAAGGCCGAGAAGATGTTGATGACGATTAGCGTCCTGGAGGTGCGACTACCTCAACAAGCAAAGAAAACATCGAAACAGTGAAAACAATTGTTCTTGAAAATCGTTGAATTACTATTAGGGAAATTTCAGAAAATGTTGGCATATTAATCAACTCATTCCATTCAATTTTCTCGAATGTTTTGGTAATGAAACGTGTGGCAGCGAAGTTTGTTCCGAAATTGCTAAATTTTGAACAAATCAACGTCGCATTAGTATCGTTCAGGAGCTGTTGAATGACGTCAACAACGCTTCGGGTTTGCTCAAACGGGTCATAACTGGTGGCAAATCGTGGGTATATAGTTCTGGAAGCTGCCAGTTGAGCCAATACCGAAAAAGGCACGCCAAATTCGATCAAATGTGAAGGTTTTGCTCAGTGTTTTCTTTGCTTACAATAGTGTGGTGCATTATAAGTTCCTGCCAAAAAGGTCGTACAGTTAATAAGAAATACTACAAGGAAGTTATGCAAAGTTTGCGTGAAGCAATATGGCTCAAACGATCGGAATTATGGAAAAACAAATCGTGGACTCTGTATCACGATAATGCACCAGCTTACAGATCAATGCTTTCGTGATTCGTGATTTTTTGCCCAACAACAAAACCGTAATCATGCCTCAACGACCGTATTCATCAGATTTTTCTCCTTGCGACTTTTTCCTATTCCCAGAACTAAAGAAATCAATGAAAGGAAAGCGTTTTGCCATAAATTAATCAGATCAAGTCAGAGTCGAAGAAAGAGCTGATGGCAATACCGAAAAAAATTCCTAATTCACGTTTTCTTTCGAACACATCTGGTACTTTATGAATTATTTGGCAATCGGCGGTACTCCAGCACGGTTGTTTAAAACTTTGACTGCATTTTTATCAAAGGTATGTTTTTCGAACTGTTTGAAACACAGCTTTTGGTATACAAAAAATTATTGCCTGATCGAAGGATTTTTGCATTTCGAATTTTTTTTTTAACTCGTGAAATTTTATCGACAATCCTTGGTTTATACATACGGTGGCTCACAACTTATTTCATGTAGATTACACTTATCAGTTTATATTGCCATAAAATGGAAAATATTAACAATTAAAAAAAAGTTCATGCAACTATATTCCAACAAGATTTTAAAGGCTTTCTACTATATATTTCGCAGTAAAGCAAGAAAAGTAACATTCGTAGAAATACAGTCTTACAACCACAAAGGCATGAAATTCAGCTGCGTTTACTCACAGCCTATATCATGCACGCACTTGTCTAAGTTGCAGCGAAAGCCAGTTGCGTTTGTAACGGTAGTAGGCTTTTCTAATTCTTCCTACTGACATTTAGGAAAAGTTTGAAGCCAATTTTTGTGTTTTGAATTTCAGCGTGCTAATTTCAATTAAATGAACCGCCGTAGAACTATCGAACAGTTGCTGCGAACGGCGCCGAATCGACTCTCCACGGTCTTCGTGTACACTCTCAGCTACATTTTCTTCACTGCGTGCTTGACGTGGTCTATTCGGTCGAATATAATCCAATTATGAATGCTGGGTCTTAAGATTGGTGATAGTGTTACGAATAGTACACTCAGTAGGCCGATTATGTTGATCATAAGTTGAGTGAAGCCCGCGAAACACATTCTTTACAGAACATGAATTTTCGAAATCAAGTTGAATGATTTGTAAACGTTGGTCAGGCGTACGTCTTTCCATGATAAAATGCCAAACAATACTGAACAAAAATAACATGAAAGTTTGACACAACTACTGTTACTTGGCTCACCTTTTATAACTGTATATAAGTATTTAAAAATATTATTCTTGTATAAAATCACTTTTGAAAGTATTTTATGTAAAAAATACGGATTAAATTTCAAAAGGAACCCAAACATCAACTGAAATAAAAAAATCTATGAAAAGAAGAAATCTAAGAAAAAAAAAATATCGTAAATCGTAAAGAAAGCGTATGCAAGCATATAAAGCCTGCAATTCTATAAAAGGATATTATAAAATGGCGCATTACGTGACAACCAGTCAAATACCAAAGGCTAAAAAAACACAAGAAAAATAATAAAAATCAAAAATTTTAAATGCAAAGCATGCGCCACCATTGAGTTGCGATACAAAAAGGATTGAAAAAAAAAAATTCAATTTAGTGACATCGCAAAAAAAAAAAAAAATTGCTGGACATTGGGTTGTTTCAATAAAAATGCAATTGAAAATAAAAGTAAAATCGAAAAAAAAACACAAGGAGACAAGAGGAAACAAGAGTGGACACAAGCACAGCCTCTCGTTTTGAATTAGAGCTTTTATGGTATGGCATTTAAAGCTTCCCCTCGTGTCCATGCAAAATGCAACGCCAACACAATTTATGCAGAAAGAAAAACATTGTTGTTGGCTGAAAAGAGTAAAACGAATGAGCGAAAAGTCCATTAAAAAGTGGACATGGAAAAAATCGAGGAAAATTGTAAAAGCGCAGCGGGCGAATCGGTAATTTGTAAAACATAAAAGTAATTGTTTGTGCAGTGTTCAGTATGTACATATATACATATGAATGCATGCATGTATTTAGTTATGTAAATGCTGTGACAGTTCGCTTTTGGTGATATTGTAAACAATTTTATATCCGCAAGCGTAAATATATATGTACAAGTATATGTTACATATGCATGCATGAGATGAATCCTGCTGGGAAATTTATCACTTAGGCAGAGGTTCGTGAAGATGAGAGCAGTTTATAGTAGAGTTGCAAGTGATGTGGTTTGTCTACATTTTATGGTTGTTTAGTGTCTTCTAAACCATGATTATTCTTTGTTTACTAAGCAATTTTTATATGACGGTAGTTCTGAACCACGAAGAAGGTATGATTAGTGAAATAATTAGAGATGGTCATTTATGTAAATGTATAAAACTTCATAGAATAATGAGACGAATGGATTTAGCCATATCTGTCATATATGTTCTCTAAAATAAGGACTGTGAAATTTCGATTTTGCGGATTTTGGTCGAATCCGCTGAACAGAATTCGCTAAAATTTTAAAATTATAATACCAATTATCTGGTATGAGCACGAGTTGAATATGGGCGTAATCGGGCAACAGCCAGTGCAGTATCATATATAAAGGACTTTTTGCTTTCCACCCTCTGCTTAACCCAAGCTCGAATATTTAGGTCATTAATTAACAAAACTCAACCATACTTGGTACGCCTCTTTCAGCAGAGACTTAAATCCTACCAAAAATGGATGATGTAGATACAGAAATAGAAATACCGCTCATATAAGTGATCTTCTATTTTTGATTTATCTGTGAACTTAGAAACGAAAATATAAGGAATTTATCGAGAAAACTTGATCATACTCAATGGTTATCATAGCCTTACTGTAAGTTTCAAAAATATATTAACAAGGGTTCACAAACAAGTGTACCTCTCTTGTACTAAGTCTTCAGTCCTTCTGACAAATAAGCCGCCTGAAGCTTAATATAGGGTTTTCCAATAAGAGTAATATGATTAATTGTGAAGAAAATTCAGATGTTTTTTTTAATGTGAAGTACAATCGATACGATTAAGTTCTGAATATAAAATTATTCAAATGGCCTACACGACTTCTTTTGCAGGAGCGAATTCGATGAACCCAATTTTTGAGCAGTTTTTCCACTAAATGAAGTCGTATGAAGAGCACGTTCAATATTGACTTTTAAAGCTTGAAGAGAGTCTGGTTTATTGCTAAAGACCAATGACTTCAAATAACCCCACAAGAAGTAGTTTAATGGTGTTAAAACATAACTTCTTGGAGGTCATTCAGTGTCACAATTTCTTGAAATAAGCGAATCTCTAAACATTTCTCGCAATAATTCGGTTGTTGCACATGCTGTGGGACACGTAGACTTGTTGGAACCAGATGCTGCTAAGATCAACTTCTTCCAATTGTGGCCATAAAAAGTTGGTCATCATCAATCTATACTGCTCTCCATTGACAGTTTGACAGTAACTGTGCTACCACAGCTTCATTTCGAAAGAAGTACGGACCGATGATTCCACCAGACCAAAAACCACAGCAAGCTGTCAATTTAGGTGAATGCAGTTGTTGTTCATGAATAATTTGCAACAGAATCAACAGTTGTTTTATTTACCGCACCACTCAGATTAAAATGAGCAAAAAATCGAAGAAGATGATTTCCTTAAAACAATCGTTATCGTTTTCAAATTGTTCCAAGGCAAAATCAGCAACGTTGTTCTTACGTATATCTTGCCATGTGAAATTGTAAATATTACTAATTGCAAAAAAAAAAAAAAAAAAATGACAGAGCATGACATACTAAAAATGGCCAAAACTACATTTAGAAACCCTTTATCAGTATCGGTTGAATATTTAATTTTTTTTTTCATTTCTACATAATTTTTGTTCTTTATTTTCACTTTTTAATTTTTTCGTATTTGGTCAATTTTTATTTTATTTTTATTATATTTTTACTTTTTTTACATTTATTATATTTTTGTTTCTATTTTAATTTGCGTTTATATTTATACTTTTAATTCAGTTATATTTAAATTTTTACCTTTTTTTATTTTTATTTATACTTAAAATTTTTATTTTTTTTTTTAATTTCAATTTTATTTAAGCAAACAAAGGGTATGCTTTTGCTTATTGTGTGAACTAGTATTTTTTCTATGTTTTTCCAAGCACTACTCGTCTGAAAGACTGAAAGTTATGCTTTGTGATTCACCGCTCCGACTAGCACATCTTATAACTCTTTAGTGCTTATCAACACCACTAGCATGTCTTCCGCCTTCTCCGAAGTATATTTATTCTCCTGTTTGAAGAGCTACTAACAAGGTAAAACATATTTAGTTAAATATAGTACAGCCTTCGCTGACCCTTGGATGGCTAACTACTATGTAAAACATATAGAAAAATTAGACCATCCCATCTGAGTATTGAAGAATCACTAAAACATTGGTATTCGAAATTAAAAGAAAAAAAGCGAATTTAAAAAATTATGTTTATCTCCCTCTCAATCTCCATTCATTTGGAAATCAAAAGTTTCGCCTGTCTAATTAAGCTTGGACATGAGATTAAATTTATAAGAGAAATAATTTAAAAAATGGCTGTTTGCTTCTGTTGATCAACTCCTCAAATATTCGAAATAAATTCTTAAAATCAGTCCACAGTAAAGTGTCCTTTATACTTATATAGCAGGTATATTTATTCTCGAACCAGTATCAATAAGCTTGAACAAACGATGAAATTTAGATTATGTTTGACAGCGTTGAAAAAGTGATTTTCGTGTGTGATTAGACATTACTTTTTGCGTAAAAAATCATCACTGAAACAAAGAAGAAACTTGATAAATAGTATGAAGACAATGGTTAAGAAGTGGTTTACAGAGTGGTTTACTGAGTTCGATTGTGGTAGGATTAGTACAAGTGAAGTCGAACGTTCATGTCACTCAAAAGGGATCGTCATGCCAGAAATCGTCGATAAAGAATTTTTTGTTGAAAATGCATGAGGTGAATATCCCTGATCACCGGCGAATATTATTTAGAGTTTTTGGACAGATCCGATATAGATTTGAAGTAAAAACGACCGCAATTGTCATGCTGTTCTATCAGGATAATGTGAGGGTGCACATGCGTATAGTCACCATGGCAAAAATTCATAAATTTGGTTTTGCGACTATTACCTGTTTCGAGACATACAGAAATGGCTTGGTGGTAAGAGATTCCGGTCGAATTAAGAGGTCATAATAGAAACAAACGACTATTTTGAGGACCATGAAACCTCACATTATTTGGAAGGAATACAAATTTGGATAAATGCTGGACAAAATGTTTAAAGCTAAGAGGAGACTAAGTTGGGAAATAAAACGCTTAATTTCCAAAAAATTATATATTTAATTTAAAATGCCACTGATTGATCTAGCCACCCACATCCATTCACTTGGCTGGGATTTTGTTGTTTCGAATATTAACTTTAAGGTCGAAGGTAAGTTGTGTGAGGGCCTTTGTACGTTTTGCAAACATATGCATGAAAACAGTCGCACTTTTGGAACAAAAGATATAACGGTTGATCCATTTCGAGGTTTCCTACCTTTTTAAAGAAAAAAACACAGAAAATTCAAATTTGATGGGGGAATGTTTATTATCATTCGAAAGAACATTCCTTGGCATTGATTTTTTGAAGATTATTTGTTTCAAATGTTGACCGCGGCTACGTTTTAGATGGCCCGTTGAGTCCAATTTTCCATGACTCGTTCGAATATTTCGACTGGTAACTGGCGAATGACACGCGTGATGTTTTTCTATAAGGCCTGAATTGAAGCGGGATTGTCCGCACAGCCTTTATACTTTACATACCCCATAGGAAAAAGTCAAACGGTGTGATATCACACGATCTTGGTGGCCAATCGACCGGCCCAAAATGCGAAGTTATCTGTTCACCGAAGTATTCTCTCAATAAATCCATTGATCGATGCGATGTCTGCGAAGTGGCGCAGTGGTTTCAAACCAAATGCCGAGGAGATCACGATCTTCAATTTCAGGAATCAACGTTCTCATCTCCATAATTTTTGAAGAAATATGGACATATGATTCCATCGGCTCACAAACCACACCAAACCGTTGGTTTTTCTAGATAAAATGGTAGCTCTTGAATCTATTCAGGTTGCTTTTCGTCCCAAATACGGCAATTTTACTTGTTTATATACCAATTGAGCCAGAAATGGGCCTCATCGCTGAACGAAATTTGGCTCGAAAACATCGGATCTTCTTGGAACTTTTTAAGAGCTCATAGGGCGAAGCGATGTCGCTTGGGAAGTTCAAGCGACTTCAATTCTTGCAGCAGCTGTATTTTTTACGCTTTCAATTTACGATCATGACTTAAAATGCACAAAGTCGTTCCATAATTCAGTCCGAGTTGCTGCGAACAGCACCGAATTGACTCTCCGAGGCTATTGAAAAAATTACCTTTACTGGGATCACCTTTTATAATAGCGTATATACAAGTAAATGTATAAAATAAATATTGGCAAAGCTTTTTTTACTAGTAGCAGCACGTTTTTAATCCATTTTAATTTTTGCTGATTTTTCAACAAATATTTCTACTTTCACTTGCATATATATTCTATGTACGTACGTATGTATGCTTTTATTGTTTATCTTTAGCCATTGGGCGTGCGACAATTTCGCTTTGTCGTGCAATTTACAACTTTTTAATAATAGCTCAGATGAGCAAATATACAAAAAAAAAAAAAAAAAAAAAATTATATTAATAAATTGAAAAAAAATATATATATAATTTTTGTGATGACCTGGCATAAGAACTGCGGATGGAGGAAATTTAAAAGAACTATTGTATGTATATAAGTACTTATACATATGTATATATGTATGTATGTATAAATTTACGCACACCAACCTACCGCCTATAGTTTGTGTTAGATTAACATACAAACTTGTCTATAAATATGCATATATGTAGGTCTAATCAAATGAAGCTACCACCAACAAGGTGCGTGGGTGTTTTGTTGTCGTAAAAACTACTCAAAACATAAGAATAATGTATAAAAAAGTGGAAATAGAAAAAAATAAACAAGAAATTAAATCATAACATTGTTTATCTTCCAAAAATTAGTTTACAAACAAGTACGTTGCCAAGCCTCTACGATGCTTGTTAGGTCATAGTAGACGCACCTGTTGTCGTTTCGATTGTTTATTTAAAATTCATTGTTAAAAGAACTTTTTTTAAGACATTATTAAAAAGAAAAATTGTATGCGAATTATAGCGTTGCGCACGAAAGTAGCGGAAATCCTAATTTACGATTTTTCATAATTTTTATTTATTAATTTTTTATTTTCTGTTTATTGAATAAACTATTTTTAAAGCGTAGAGGACTTTTATTTTTTATTTTTAAACAATAATTTCTTGTTCACTAGTATATATATTTTATTTTTGAGTTCAAATTTCTTAAGCAGAAATATAATTTATTATGGTATAATTTGTTTATAATTTTTATTCACACTGAGACCACTTTGGGCGTTTAAAAAGATGTATTGCTCATTTCAGCATAAAAACGTACCTTTAAATAAAATTGTAAGACCTTGTACATCAAAGTACCACATACCTGCAAATAAAAAAGTTTGGATGCATTAATATTTTGGTTTCGAATAAATACATTTAAAATATTATTTTTAATATATGAGAATATTACTTAATTCGTTCGGTTTTTTTTTTTCAAAAATTTATAGTTTATTTTAGAAAAACTTTTACAGTAGTAATGTACGTAGTATAGTACGAAACAAATGTCAGATGAAAGAGATAGGCCGATAACTGACATATTTTAGAGCGTGAAAATCGAAAATGTTCGTTACCGAGAACATATCGATCTTACCGGGCGTTAGTACGTAAATCTGTGTATCA
Organism: Neoceratitis asiatica; assembly: GCA_030068015.2. Classification (NCBI taxonomy): domain Eukaryota; kingdom Metazoa; phylum Arthropoda; class Insecta; order Diptera; family Tephritidae; genus Neoceratitis; species Neoceratitis asiatica. The sequence continues at coordinate 49,352,924 of CM061526.1, read as the reverse complement.
CGTAACTTCTTTTTATATTAGTCTTGTAAAATCTAACTATGCCAAGTACGCCCGATTTAGAAGAACTCTTACGGAATTTTGAATATTGATTTGTCTCTATCCTGTGGAACAGTTCGTACTATTTTATATAATTACTTAAATTATCCATAAGCCTTCTTTCCTTATAGTTAGTGAGAATTTATTGTTCATTTTTCTGAAGAAATAAATAAATAAATAAATAAATAAATAAATAAATAAATAAATAAATAAATAAATAAATAAATAAATAAATAAATAAATAAATAAATAAATAAATAAATAAATAAATAAATAAATAAATAAATAAATAAATAAATAAATAAATAAATAAATAAATAAATAAATAAATAAATAAATAAATAAATAAATAAATAAATAAATAAATAAATAAATAAATAAATAAATAAATAAATAAATAAATAAAAAGTACACACTGCAAGTCAGCAGGTTGTAAAGCAAGCTCGTTGGTGATAACACTACTGTGAAAGAAAAATAGTAAATTGTAAAAGTCGTATTAGAAGTGATTGTAAATAGTGAAGCGAAATGCTACTGATTGAGTAACAAATAAAAGTTGAATAAATTCTTTATAATTAAGAATCTGAGGATTTAGTCAGCGATCCTTATTTAACAATCCAGTGATCGAACAAGAAGGATTTGGGAAATCATCGAGGCTAATTTAGCAAGCTCGTAATAGAATTATGCAAAGTATTACCCACCTGAAGCTATAACATTTTCCTATCTTTCTGATAATTTGTGGATTTCATCCCAAAAGAACAGCGCTGGTTTGGTGGCCAAGAATGAACCAATTTTTGATACCCCGTTTTGTTGTGAACCGTACTTCAGTAAGCGCTTACGACATCGACCTGAACAAATGGTATTTAGAAGAAGCAAGGTCTGGACTGTAAGTCGAGTGAGCCAAAACTTTCACAGTCACTGTTTTCAAATTAGTTTCTAAATATTTTTTAAACAGTATTGTAATATGAGGCCGAACGCTGTCATAATGGAAAATTATTGTCTCTCTTTATTTTAATCACACGGTTTTTAAAGTTTTTAATACAGCACTCTCCTCCGTTTCAAGCAATTACAGAACATTATCTTGACGCTATGGATATTCGGCTTTGCTATTGATTTGGCTGAATGGTCAGGCTTCACATGTGACATTTTCTGCTTAGGGTTGTCGTAATGGATCCATTTTACGCCAGACACAATTCGATGAAATTCCACCGTGTTTTCTTCATACTGAAGTAATGGAGAAGAATGCGTGCTCTGTGCTCAGAAGAGTCCTGGCACCTGATGGGCAAAGTATGTCATCGAAAGCTATTTCATATGTAAAATTGATGGAAGAAAACAGGTCTTCATGAAGACTAGTATTTGCGCAAGACGAAGAATGACCGCTGTTAATGTTTTTGTTGTAGTGACTCCCACGACAGCTGGCTGTGAGCATCACAGTTGACCTGCTCAGGACTTGAGACCCATTGGTATTAGACAAGTTATGTGATCACATGCTGCTAACGCTCAACAACGTGCATAAGCTTTATAAACGTGCCTCAATCAAAGGCAGCATACAAGAGGCCTCCCTGGTTCGTCATAACGTCTCGCAGTGTGCTTCCCACTTCTCTCTAACACCCAAACTCCTATTAGCATATAGTGCTACTTCTTGAGTGACCCAACAAAGAAGCTCCTACAGCCCCAGACTGTCCGTGCCGTGTGTCAGACCAGAGTATGTCGAAATGCGTCATCCGTCAGTTACATATCTTGCTGTGGACTGCGCGCCTGTCTTTAGCTCTCGCTAAATATCGCCAATTCGCACAAACCTCCAAAGGGAACGAAGGGAGACTGATCAGTGTTTACTTCTATGAATGCTGCAAAAGCGATATGCTTCACGGTATAACCCAATATACCGCTTCAGCGTCTCAAATAATCTGCTACCAAAAAACTGATTGGGGGCTCGAGAATTAGATGTGCTTGAATAAAAATCCACCACTATTGTCAAATCATTAGAAGACGCGACTTTAATTGTGTAAGCTCCATTCCTGTACCACATAACGTGTTATAAAACCTACTGCTTGATCATAGAAGATCTTTCCACCGCTTTGTAACCGCTGAAGTGATTTTAGGTCGGGTTCCCCCTACAAATTTGTGGTTTTGTGTCTTGATGTATTTACCAACAAATGAAGGAACTTACAGTTTATTCTAAGCAACTTCCGAACGTCTGATGGATTTTCAAGTGGAGCCTTTTATTTGACGTCAGGAATACACTCGAAGGGCTTGACATTCCCTGCCGATGGGCGACTGCAATTAGAAAAATTAATTCTCTATTATTTTGGATTTTGGTCGAACCTGGGCTCGAACCCACTTCTTCCGGCTGGCCGAATCAACACATCCTCTAGAGTTTAAAGGAAAACGAGATACCTCTGTGCCGGAAATATGATTGAATTTTCTATGCCAACGTATATGGATGTATAAATTGAGGTTGATCAACAGGATAGAACAAGTTGAGCATTTGACTCTTCATGATTTGAATCCTTAAACTTTATGCTTGAGAAAAGCAGACAGTCGGGGTCGGTACCATGTATGACTGAAAAACAAATAAAAATGCTGAAGCTACGCTGATTTGCTCACTTTGGTTTAATAATTGCGAAACCTTTGAATTTCTTTCAATTTTTGCAGCAAAGTAAGAAAGAGAACTTCTCTTCTCTCTTCTCCTTCTCTTTAAGATTCGAGTGGTGTAAGTCTTGTCTTTGGTTAATATTTTCAATAGGAACCAAATTACAAGGAGAATGAATTACTATCGTGCTATTCTTGGCCCGACTTCTACTGCTTCGAGTAGGGTGTCCACGCCAAGTAGCAACAAGAAAAACAACAAAACGATATTAAAGCTTATAAGAAAGAAAGTAGAAAGAATACTGTTAGAAAATAGATTTCTTTGTACTTTTATATATTCCTTAAACTAGTGTTCATACATACATATTAAACGTGTGGAAAATTCTCTATTTTCCCGATAAGAAAGCTTTGCGTGCTTTTAATTAAAATTCGCAACTTTAGCTGAAGAGCACGCGTTCGAATTGGTGTTGTTGTCAACCTTAACATTTCTATGGGTGTGCAAATGTGTGTGCTGCCAATTGATGGCCACATTTGCTCGGTTAGTGATTGAGAAGTCAATGTCGATTTAAAAGGATTTTCCACGCCATTACATTGAACTTAATTAAGACATTAATTAAAGTTCATGACGAAGTCCTGACTGTGATTCTGCCAATGACGTCGATGCCAAAGATAAGTGTGTGTTTTCACAGAAACTATATGTGAAATAACTATATATATACATATATACTGTGAGTATAAACTTGTGTCGATATGTGTAAGTGCTTGTGGTTGTGGCTGCGTGTAATCAAGTCTAATTTAGCTTTTTATAGAATCGCTTGAGAGGAAGAACGAAACGAAAAAAAAGAAGAAATTTATATTGACAGTGTGAAAATGTTTCCAATCAATTTCCATTTACAGCATATGCATACATACATTCAACCACTCATTTTACGCAATTAATGAGATGACAACAGCAACAGCAACAGCAACAGCAACAACAACATTAACTATCCACATCAAAGTGCAATTACCAACTGCTCTGCTCTTCAACAACCTTCATCATCCTCATCGACCTGTTATCAACGCCATCAACTTAACCAACACACACTCGTGCACTCGTAAATATCCTACAAAGGATATGAAGTGTGTGTGTGGCCAGGTATACAAGTACACATACAAACTCACAATTGCATTGCACACAAGTGCTGGTACTGTCATTTGGTTAAGTGGAATTAAAATCAATAAGCTGATATACTAGCTGAATCCTCGGAAGTTGAATGTGGCAACCTGGGGCGCTAATTTCTATCGCATCTCCGTTTTCTGAATGAAGTAAACAAGCTGCGGGGGTTTTGTACGACTGTTCTCAGCATAATTTTCGTGCACCAACGCAGAATGATGGGGAAGCATTTGATATGGGTATAAAATTTTTTAATAGTAATTCAAAATTATAATAAAAAACATTTAAAAACATAAATCTAAATATAGATAAATAAAATGTAATAAGAAAATTAATATTATATAAAATAAATTTAATTAAAATAAAATAAAAATTATAAATAAAAAATAAATAAAAAATTAAACTAAATAAAATTAAACAATATTAAATAAAATTAAAAATAATAAATAAATTTAATTAACTAAAATAGAATATACTTAAATAAAATAATTAAAAAAAATAAAAAAATAAACAAAAATAAAATTTAAAAAAATAAAAATAAAACAAATTAAATTATATTAATTCAAATAAAGTAATATAAAGTGAATTAAAATCTGAATAAATAAACTAATATAAAACCAAAGTCAACTAACTTAAATTAAACAAAATAAAATAAAATAAAATAAAATAATTACAAAACAGTGAAATAAACTAAATTAGCATAATCTAAAATAAAATATAATAAAATAAAAAAAATAAAAATTAATAATTTAATATAAAACGAAAAAAAATATAAAAAGTAAAATATAAATATAAGAAAATAAATATCCAATGAATTAAAAAAAGGGACGGAAAAGTAATTAAAAAAAAAAAATAAAAAAATAAAAGAAAAAATTTATTAAAAAAGAATTAAGTAAAATATAATATAATAAAATAAAATAAAATAGAATAAAATAAAATAATACAAAATAAATGGAAAAAATTATAATTAAAAAAAAAATAAAAATTATTAAATATCAAACTGAAAAATATGTTGTAGAAGTAATTATAAAAAACCAATAAGATTAAAAAAATAAAAATAAAAAAATAAATATATAAAAAATAATAAATGAAATAACATATTATAATATATAGAAAAATATGATAAAGTATATTAAAATAAAATAAATTAAATAAAAGAAAAGAATAATAAAATAATTAAATAAACTAAAATTGCATAATCTAAGATAAAATATAATAAAATAAAATGAAATAAAAAAATTAATAATTTAAAATAAAATGAAAAATATATATTAAGAGTAAAAAAAAGGTTTAAAAAAAAATAAATATCCGATAATTTGAAAAAATATGATTCAAAAACAATTAAAATAAAATATAAAAACAATTAAAAAAATAAAATTAAATAACTCAAATTAAAAATGTTTCACCATATAATAAAATAAAATAAAATAAAACTATTTAAACTAAAACTAAAATAATTATAAAAAGTAAAACAAAACATATATAAAAAATGAAATATCAAATAAATTGAAGAAGTGATGTAAAAGTAATTAAATTAATATATAAAATATAGAAAAAAAATTAAAAAAATAAAATAAAAACGTATAAAAAATTAATTATAATAAATTGAATCCAATAAGGAAGAAATATCATATAATAAAATATATGACAAAATAAAATAAAAGAAAAAAGTAAATAAAAGCAAATGATAAAAAATAAATAATAAAAATAAAAATTAAAAAATAAAATATAAAATAAATAAATAATATAAAATAAAGAAAATAAAACTAAAAAAATTAAATAAAATAAAATAAAGTAAAATTAATTAATATTAAATGAAATCAAACAAAAATAAAATGAAGGGGAGAGGGATCACTACGCTATAATCTTCCCATGTCTGTGATTCCCATTATTAATATTAACTGAAATTTACGTTTGTAGAATATCAAATTTCACACTACTAGAAGCTTTTTTGACGGATTTTGTGGGCCAAAACCTTAATAAAATTCGGTTGTATGGTTGTATGGGAGCTATATGTAATAGCTAACCAATCTGGTCGGCTCCAACAAATGATCGCTTAAACATAAAAATACACCAGCATGCCAAGTTTGGTTGAAATATCTCGAAACACTGGGACTAGTTTGCGTTCAAACGGTCGCAGAGATGGAGAGACGGACATAGCTAAATCAATTCAGCTCATTATTCTGATATGATAGGTATACATTTTGATATGTCTATCTCTTCTTTTATTCCGGCCGCATTAGCCGAGTGGTTAGCATAGCATACTACAATTCGGATGGCCTGGATTTGAGTGCAGGTTCGAGCAACATCAAAATTATAGAAAATAAATTTTTCTAATAGCGGTCGCCCCTCAGCATGGAATGTCAAGCCGTTCGAGTGCATTTCTGACATGAGTTAAAAACTTCTCAAGAAAAGCCAAAAGATCGCCTCAGCGGTTACAAATATATATGTATATCTCTTCTCCTTCCGGTACCAACATACTTCGGACCAATGTGTGTACCATTTCATGTTCATGAAAAAAATAAAATAAAATAAATTAATATAAACTAAAATAGGGTAAAATCAAATAGCTTAAGCTAACATAAAATTAAATTAAATTAAAAGAAAAGTCCTTATTAATGAAACTCAAAAGTTTTCAAATTTCTAATTTTTTTCCTAAAATTTCTAATTTGGCTAAACAAACATTTTTAAAACCAATTAATGTTCGAAGCACGTGAGAAAATGACTAATTGACGTATTTGGTATTAAAAAAATACCATAAAGCTGGTGTATTTATATGTATAAAAATTTTTAAAATTTTTTCGAGAAACACAATTGGGGATTTCCGTTTCGAATTTACAACAAAAAAAAGGAAAAAAATATTTCTACATTCAGCTCACTTTATTTATGATGCTTATTTTGAGATATCTTAATTTATTGCTCAACAGATGCACATTAATATATATTTATTATTGTTTCGAAAAGATTTCAAAATATTTTTCTAGTAGTGAGCAATCCTGATTTTATGAACCAATAATTAAAATCAAATTGAATAATTAAACAAGTGCTCTTCATTCAGCAAATCACTTAAAATATTTTTGGATTTGCTATTTTCAAATAACCATACAATGTTATTATTATTGTATATTTATTTTTATATAAATAATTGATTTACAAAAAAAAAAAAAAAAAAAAAAAAAAATACTAAAAATATGGAAATTGTTAAATGCTTAAAGAGAACAACATTGAAATTGCCAATAATTTCCACATATTTTTGAAGGCTCAAAAAATATACTGTTGACATTGAAAATATTTTGAACATATTTATATATAGCTTAAGCATATCTTTCTTTTTTTTATTACATCAGTTTGTATTTCGAAATGCGCATAGTTTATTTTCTTTAGAAAAAGCATAGACATACGGCAACGAATAATAAACTCAAAACACTAATTAGTTGTAATAAGAAAAAAAAAATTTGTTTAAGTTAAGTTTTTTTTTTTTGAAATGGAAATCGTACTAAACATAAATCTTTTATATATACACAAACTAATTTCAAAGATTTTCTTGATCTTTTATTAAGCTTAGTACTAACAACAAAGATTTCCCACAAAAAAAAATATGTTCCTAGTAAACAACGTCAAAGTTTATCGAATGCGGTAAAAAATCAATTTAAAATGGTTTCCGACTATTTTTACTTTTGAAATAATAAAACAATTTTGATATCACTACAATAACAACAGGTCAATTGAAAAGTAACTGGCCTGACACAAAGATAGCGCTACTAGAACTAATTAATTCATGATTTTTAGTTTAACCTAATCTTCAAATGACGCGTGCATAAATTTCGCGTGTTGATAAAATATTGCTCTTTGAAGAAAAAAAAAATACAGTAGAAGCAAAAACTTGGCTTGATGACGAGTTTTCGGACACTGCCCCACGAAAATTAACCACCAAGGATTGATATGCAAAGTATAGACTGGGTGAAATGAGCACCGCCGACGGTGAAAGCAGTGGACGCCCAAAAGAGGTTTGTACTGACGAAAACATAAAAACAAAATCCATAAAATTAATCTGAATGACAGCAACTTGAAATTGCAGACACTCTAAAGATATCAAATGAACGTATACAACATATCATTCAAGAATATTTGGGTATCAGAAAGCTCTCTGCAAATTTAGTGCCGCGTGAGCTCACTTTTAACCAAAAACAACAACGAGTTGACAATTCGAAGCAGTGTTTGCATATGTTCCGGCGTAATAAACCCGTGTTCTTGCATCTATATATGACAATGAATGAGACATAGCTACATCATTTCACTCCGAAGTCCGAGTGGACTGCATACGCTGAATCCGCTACAAAGCGTGGAAAAACGCGACAATTGGCTGGCAAGGTTATGACGTCTGTCTTTTGCGAATAATTATTATTAACTATTTTGAAAAAGGGAATACCATCAACAGCGTTAATTACAAAGCATTATTGGACCGTTTGAAGGACGAAATAACCGAAAAATGGCCGCATTTGAAGAAAAAGAAAGTGCTGTTTCACCAAGATAATGCACCGTGCCATAAGTTAGTGAAATCGATGGCAAAAATAAATGAATTGGGTTTCGAATTGCTTCCGCTTCTTATTCTTCTTCGACAATTTCCTGTTCTCATATCTCAAAGGAATGTTCGCTGGGAAGAAATTTTCGTCGAATGAAGGTATGAGCGCCGATACTGAGGCCTATTTTGAAGCAAAGGACAAATCGTAAACAAAAATGGTATCGAAAAGCTGGATGGTCGCTATATTCAGTATATCAGCCCTAGAGGGAACTATATTGAATAAAAAAAAAAAATGAATTCTGCCAAAAAAATTTGTTTCACATGCACAGCTAATGCAAAATAAATTCTTCCGTAGAATCAAATGAGACAGAGAAGTGAGTAAACTTTACATGCTCTGAAAAAATTAAAGTAGTAAATCAGATATATCTTTTGGAAACGGATATTATAGGAAGCAGAACTATAGTATTTAGATTTGGTTTTGCTGTGTCACGACAGTTAATTTGAAAATCAAGAAACATACGAGTGGATTTCTGACATGAGATAGAGGTTCTTAGAAATAGCCGTAGGTTAGAAAAAAATTAAAACACACATCGAGTTTCTCGAAAACTCTTAAAATCGACTCATCGGATGCCGAAATCGTCCACGCCTCTGCACCATATACTGGTATCAAGGCAGTAATGATGAACAACTTGTAGAGCTTGGTCTTTGTTCGAGAGAATACTGTACTTTTCAATTGTCTACTCAGTCCAAAGTATCATTGTATTTTAAGACGAATATTGACGAATTACGAGTCGTTTTGCCTTCATTCACATTCAGAAAATAGAACTTAAGGTGCGGTTATTATGATCAATGACATCAAAATCATCGGCATAGGCCAGTGTACACCTGCTATTCGAACTTTATGGTAGTCGGGTGATGGAATGTTTATATCATCGATATTGATTGGGGTTTCAGATTCTTCATCTTCCGGGTTTTTATTTTCACTGTCATTCAGCAAGCTGAAGATGTTTTCACTCCATATACTAAGTATTCTCTGGACATCTGTCACCAGAATACCTCCTTGACCCATACCTTGAAACCTTCTGTAAGTCGCTGCGCCTTCTCATAGAATTTTCAAGCATTAACCATGCCGGTCAGCTTCTCAAGCTCTCCATATTTACGCATTTGGCCTCTTTTTTTTGTCTTCAAATGCGTCTCGATTGCAAAGTTGCAAGGTAGGACGTTTGCTTTCTCTTCACTGTAGTTCGACATTCCTCATTGTACCTGCTGTTTTTCTGGTAGTGTTGAAAAAAAATTGTTTCCGAAGCAGCGGTACGCAAGGAATTTGCTATTTCGTTCCACAGCTCCTTTATATCGAGTTGCTGATATGTGCTCTCAGTGTGCAAGTGTGCAAGCCGAGTAGGAAACCTGCTGGCTGTCTGCTGCGTTTCCAACTTTTCGACGTCAAACCTTCCTTGTGTTTGTTGACGGGCGTTCTTTGCTGCACAGAGGCGGGTGAGTATTTTTGCTGCTCCAAAATAATGATCCGAGTCGATATTTGGCCCTCGAAACGTACGTATGTCTAGAACACTGGATACATGTCTTCCATTTATCACAGCATGATCTATTTAGTTTGCGTGTTTTATGATCTGGCGACAGCCATGTAGCTTGATAAATTTTCGTATGCTGGTACTACAGACAACCGTATTTCGGCCCCCGGCAAAGTCAATCAGCCTCAGCCCGTTTGGAGATGTTTCGTCGTGGAGGCTGAATTTTTCGATTGTTGCGCCAAAAATACCTTCTTTGCCCACATTGGAGTTGAAATCGCTTAGCACAATTTTGACATGGTGGCAGGGGCAGCGCTCATAAGTGCATTCTGGGCTCTCATAGGAAGCATTTTTGGATTTGGATTGTGGCTAGACGTTCATCAACCGCGGTAAATGTCAATATTTGGATCGTAGTCCCTCTCACCACTAAACCAAGCCACATTTGCACTCCTTTATACGACCGCTGTGGTAGATTTTACATGGCACACCTTCTTCCGTCCTCGCCCCGTCCACCACACTTCTTGCACGGCAGTGATGTTAGCCATTAGTCTTGCCAGGACATCAACCAGATGACAAGTGCCACCTTCCGAACTAAGAGACCGAACATCTCAGGTACATGCCCTCAAATCGTGATCCTTTAAACGTTTACCGTGGTCGCCATCAAAATGAGGCTCGCTAGTACGAATAATATAGAAAAGCGAATGGTTTAAAAAAAAAGTGAAGATAAATTCTGCTTCTTCGAGTATAATAAAATTCAACACTGGAACTGTGAAAAATAACAAACTGAGACATGTAGTTGTACAAGAATAAAGAATCATTTAGTAATGGAGAAATTCCCAAAGTGGCATGCACCTATCGAATTTATGTCAAACAATGATAATAACAAAACATAGTGTATTGTCGCAACATTGGATTCATTTGCAAAATTACTTAAGAAACAACTAGAAATATACATAACAACTAGAAATATAATATAATAAAGGTCTACCAGTCAACTCCGGTGGCATGATGTCCACCGCTGAGTCACCAGCTGTGCAAATGTTTAATGAATACATATGTAAGTGGTAAGAGCCTGCTGCTATGTATTGGTCTGTCACACGGAAGAAGGAAAATAATAAAAAAACGGAAAAAATAACACACGAAGTACTGAAAGGAGAGCAGAGAACACTGTGCGTATATTCCCAATGTCCTCACACTCCCTTGACTGCTCAAGTGCTTTTGCTTGCACACGTTATCCTTTAATGCTTATCGCTTGCGTGGTCAAGACGGAGTTCTTCCTTCCCTTTCGTTTTCCCTTTCCTTTTCCGTTTACTCTTTGCTCTGGGCGCTAGGTTCCCTTCAGTTCACAACTCTACGAATAATTAAGTAGACACGTAACGGTAATAACGCTTTTCACTGTCACTTGGCCGCGTTGTACACTATTGTCACTGCAGCTAACGGTAAATGTGTGAATGTGTGCATGCGTGTATATCTGCTTGTACTTGTTGGTATTTGCTTTTCCCTTAACGTCACTCCATTTTTCTTCATTTCCGGCAGTCGGTAAAATATTACTTTTATAAATGTTTTTTCTCTATGTTTGACCCCATTTGTATTCTTTATTTTCTCTATAGAGAATTGTAAAAATGAAAATAGGCGAGTGTGATATTATTATTTTTTTTCTCTATCAAACGTGAGGTTACTGTGTCTGCTCATAGAAAGTTAATCTTTTTTACCAAAAATCTAATTTTGTGTATGATTTTATTAGCTTAGTGCCCATTTGCCATGTCGGAGATAAGTTTTAACGCGTAATCCATTTTGAAGTTCACTACTTCCTTAAAGAAAAAAAAAACACATAAAATTCAAACTTAATGAGGAATGTTTATCATCATTAGAAAGAACATTTTTTGGCACTTATTTTCTGAAAATTATCTCTTTCAAATGATGGCCGCGGCTACGTCTCAGATGGTCCACCCGATGAGTTCAATTTTCGATGACTCGTTCGAGCATTTCGAACGGTAATATCGGATCGATAAAATGCGATTCGTTCCATACGTCAGTCCGAGTTGCTGCGAACGGTGCCGAATCGACTCTCCACGGTCTTCGTGTACACTCTCAGCTACGACCGTTATATTTTCTTCACTGCGTGCTGGACGTGGTCTATTCGGTCGACGTTTATCCAATAATGAATGCTATGTTTCAAGATGGGTGATGGTGTTGCGAATTATACGCTCAGTAGGTATGTTGATCATAAGTTGAGCGAAGCACGCGAAACACATTCTTTACAGAACGTGAGTTTTCGTAATAAAGTTGAATGATTTGTGAACGTTGTTCAGGCGTTAGTCTTTCCATGATGAAATGTCAAATAATACTGAACAAAAGAAACATGGCAGCTTGACACGACTCACTCGTGATATGTCAAAAAACGACCTCTACTTGGATCACCCATTATATTTAAAAAAAATTTTATTTCTTCGAGTCTTCTTTGGAACCTTCTTCTGTGCCATTTTCTATTATAACTTTTGTTTTTTTTTCTCTTCAGTTGAACTCATTTTCTATTCTTTTTACGCATTAAATTTATAATTTAATAGATTTGTATAATTTTTGTAATCTTACTGTTGCTTTGATACCAACATGACTGACAGCCACTGCTCAAGATATACCCAGCGGCACGGGCGGCCAGCAACTGCAATAAGAACTAGAAAGAGCTTCTGCCAACACTCCATTGAAATACGTTTTGAAGCTAGAAAACACACAAAGTCACTTGAGTGTAAATCATAGATATTTTTGTATATATGTATACATAATAAAATAAAATAATAATAATAATAATAATAATAAAAATTTAATTATAAAAAATAATGATAAACCAAAAAAAAAATAAAAAAAAAATAAATAAATAAAAAATAATAAAAATTAAAAAAATTGAAAAAAAAAATACAAAAAAGATATAAACAAAAATAATAATGGTAAAAACAGAAAATCAAGAAAAAAATAACATAAAAAAATAAAGTCTAATAAAATAAAATGAATTAAAATAAAATAAAATAAAAAGTATAATTAACTCAATAAAGGGAAACAAATCATTTTGGGCTACTCTATAACATATGACAAAGCATAGGTAGTACCTAGTAGTACCTCTTCAACCGTAATGACGCTCTTTATTGCCACCCTACACAAATTGTTTTACCATTGCATTGTATTTGTGCTACGAGAAACACAAGTTATTATAAGCTCCCTTACACTCCTACCGCCGCAATTATCAACAGTTATCTTTTGCAAAACCACTTTTACCTTTCTCATATCTCTCGCATGAATGGCTTACGCTTTTGTTTTGTCAAGTGCTTACCTTGTGACACTTCATATGCCATTATGTGTGGTAAATTTCTTTGTTTCGGAAAATTCACAGCAAAACTAGGCTATTGTGGCTGGTGATAATGATGATCATGATGTTAATGGTGATGTTGATGATGCTTAGTATTCACCGCTGTAGGACAATAATGTCTGAGTTAGTAGTTGCGGCTGAATGAATTGCAGCGTTACATTTGTCGTCTTGAATACGTTTGCGTTTGCATTGTTGCTACGAATGCCATTGTGCCACATTACAACTATGTAATATTTGTTTTAATGCTTCTAAGCAAGCTTTGATAATTTTAATTAACTTTTGAAGTGACAGCGTGAAAACTTATATCTCTTAATGTCGCGCTAAGACAAACTTGCAACTTGCCATTGCAAAGAGTTGACTAAATGTTTGTGTACTTATATTTGCTTAGTGTTACTCATACGACATGTGGGATAAGAAATATTTACAAATAAAGCGTACAATTTTACTTGTTTAAGGACTACAGTTTTTCATATTCATATATTTTCATATGCCACGTTTAATTTAATTTATTTAATTTTGGTCTTAAATATTACTAATTTTCCAAAATTTAATTTAATTCATATTTATTTTGTGTTATTTTTATTAAATTTATTTTTTTAATAGTATTAATTTACATTATTTTTTTCATTTTATGCTATCTTGTTATATATTTATTTATAAATTAAATTTTTCTTATAGCACCTTTAATTTAATTTATTTAAATATTGTGTTTATATATTAATAAATTATTTAATGTAATTCAATTTAAACTTATTTTGTTTTATTTTAATTAAATTTATATTTTTAATACTCTTAACTTACTTTTTATCTCATTTCATTTGATAATGTTTTATATTTATTTACAATTATATTTTTCTTATTTTAATTAATTTAATTTAATTTTTTTTTTGGGATTATTAGTATATATGTACTTTTTTTTAATTTTACTTTGCTTGATTTTATATAACATTGTCTTATTCATGAATATTCATTTATTTAATTTTTCATTCTATCTTAATCTTTTTTTAATAATATATTATTTAATTTATTTTTAGTATTATCCCTTTTACATTATTTCATTCTAATTTAACTAAAATTAAATCGAAATAATATTAATTCAATTTAGTTTTGTTTACTTTTATTTAACTTAAGTTAAATTAAATCAATTAATGGTCTCATTTAAGTTTAATTTAATTTATTTTATTAAATTTAAATTAATGTCATTTCATTTTATATCTTTTTTCAATTTAATTTTTTATAGTATATTTTCATTTTTTATTTTATTATATTTTAAATTATTTTGGTACATTTCACCTCGTCAGACGTTTTAAATTATTTTGTTTTTTTCCAGTTTAGTTTAACTTAGTGCAATGTATATAATTTACTTTATATATATATATATATAATATATATATATTCACATAACTTTTAACAATTTAATTTAATTTAAATTTTTTATTAAAATAAATTAAATTAAGTTAAATTTTATTTTACTATAATTTATTTTTTTTTTACTATTTAATCAATCACTTTTATACCGTTCTCATCTTTTTATTTAAATAATTTTTATTTTATTTGATTTGATTTAGTTTTTTTATTCTTATTTTTACATATTTAATTTTCTATATAATATTATCTAATGTCCTAATTAATTTAATTGTTTTATTAAATTAAATTAAACTAAATTTCTTTTCCTTTAACTCTATTTTGATTTAATTTAATTTCTTTCATTTAATGGCAGTATACTCTATTGTTCTTTGCTTATTTCATTATTTTATTTAAAAAAATTTCAGTTGATTTTGAATAATATTTATATGATTAATTTTATTAATATAGTTTAATTTTATTATATTTTAATTAATTAATTTATATTATTATATTATTATTTTGATTTATTTTATTTTATATTGTTTAAATTTTTATTTAATTATTTTTTGAATTGACAGCGGCTTATTTTATTGCAGAGAAATTTAATTCTTTATATTATTATTTTTTTGGCGGCCATTATACCCGAGTGGTTAGAATTGCGTACTACAGTTCGGAAAGCTTGGGTTCGAATTTAGGTTCGAGCAACATCCAAAATGAGAGAAAACTAATTTTTTAATGGCAGAGAATGTAAGGCCACCCCAGTGTATTTCTGGCATGATATAAAACCTCCGAATGAAAAATCAATCGGCATTTCGGTGGCGGTCTAGAATTAACTGCAGGCCTCCCTGTTTGTTGGTAAAAACATTAAGACGTACAACCGCAAATTGGAGGAAGAGCTTGGCCAAGAATCGTTTCATCAGTTACAAAGCGCCAAATATGTATATATATTTATTGTCTTATTTAAGGCTTTTTTGTATAAGTTTATTTATTTTTTCATATTAGGTTATTTTATTTCAATTTTTAATTTTTATATCAACTTTGGCCCGAAGTATGTAATTACCAGAAGGAGCAGAGATAACCCCACCGAAACTTATACCGATCGTATCAGAATCACTAGCTGAATTAATTTGGCCATGCCCGTATGTCCGTCTGTCTGTATGTCTGTTTGAGCGCAAACTATCCCCTCAATTTTTGAGATATTTCAACATATTTTGGTAGTAAAACGCACCTATACGTTTCAACTAACATTTGTCGGAACCGCCCAGATCGGACCACCAGAGCATATATACGATCGATTTTGGAGATTTGAAATTTTGGGCCATAAATCCGTCAAAAATGTACCTTAGAACGTGAAGGTTGGTATACTACACACACTCAATGAACTGCATATTGGTTCTGAAAATCACCGACTCTCCCATACACCGATATTTTCAAATGTAAGGTTTTGGTTAAAACTTAGTCAAAAAAGTGATTAGGAGCTTGAAATATGGTATTATCCACAAATATTATGAATTGCATATTGGTAGTGCAATAATCGAAATCATAATACTATATCGATTTTTTCAGATATGAGATTTTCGGCAAAAAAATCCGCTAGGAGTTTGAAATTTGGTATTATCCATTTTGGTAATACCATATAATAATTTCAGATATGAGGAATTCGGTCTAAAATCCTCTAAGCATCTAGAAGAGTGAAAAGTGCTATTATACAGACGTAAATTGAAGTTGGATATTGACACTGGAAGTCATTGAAATCGAGTTTTGCAATTCGCAATAAATTTGATATGTTCAAAATGTAAAAATGCTTCGGCATAGCCGTTATTTATTATTTTTTTAAATTATATTCTAATATAATTTAATTTATTTAAGTTGAGTTTAATTTATTTAACTATATTAGTTTAAATTATTTTAAATAATTTATTCTTATTTTGTTTATTAAATAAAATAAATAATAATAATAAAATAAATTAAATAAAAATAAAAATAAAATAAAATAAATTGCCTTTTATTTTACCCTGTTTTAATTACATTTATTTTATTTTTGTGGTACTTTATTTATTTATTTTTTTTGTTAAATTAAATTTTTCTTAATTTTATTTATTTTGTTTTGTTTACTTCTTATTTCAGTTTATTTTTATTTATTTTACATAATATTCTATTTTGTATCATTTATGTATTTTATTTTATATAATTTTTTTTATTTTTTCATTTTGTAATTTGTTCTGGTGTTTTATTTCATATATTTATTTTTAATTTAATTTTTTTTTCTATTTATTTTAAATTAATGAAATATGTTGTATTTTATTGCAGATTATGTCATATATTTATATTTTTTTTTTGTATTTTGAACTTCATTGTTATATGTTTATTAATCTATTTTATCTTTTTTTCACTTTTTTTATTTTTTTATTTTCTTTTATTTTTCTTTTAATTTTTTATTTATTTACATTATAATATATAATATTTTAACTTCTTTTATTTTCCTTTATTTTAACGCAATGTATGTATATAAAACACATAAATATTAGTTAAATAAGCTGAAATTATTTTAAATAATAGTGACGTTGAATTATTTTTTTCTTTAATTGTACTAAATTGAATTTTATTTCATATTTCTGTTCTTAATTTTTTGTGTAATTATTTTTAAACTTTATTTACTTATTTTTTTTTAATTTAGTTTTATTATTGTTTAAATTTTTTTATTTGTTCGATTTTATTTAATATAACATTTTTAATTTTATTTATATTTTACTTATTTTTTCAATTTTGTTTATTTTTTCCTTTTTTGTATGTTGTTATTTCACTTTTTTTATTTTTTGTTATTATTTTCGTTAAAATTTGAATATCCGTATTATATACAGTTAAATCATAAAACCACAGTAATATAAAACAAACACGCATTTCATTAAATTTTCGCATAACCAAATAGTTGGCAAGTTCAACGAATTAATATCTTCAGTAAAATTTAATTAAATTGAAATCTGTGCGAAAGGCAAATATTTGTTTATTATCCTGCGATTCGATAATGAATTTTTTCGTATTTCTCCTTAAAATGAATTTATTTTTGTTACTTTTTATATAACTTTCGGCACAAATACCATACCACCATATATATATATTTATATATATTATATGATATACATACTGTCATTATATCTCAAAAATAAGAAATTAATTATACAAGTAAATTGCTGATACGTCGTTTAATACTAAAAAAAAATATGAAAAAAAATAGATTTTCTAAGCAATTTTGTATATACTTATATTAATTAGATACTTCAGCTGTTTTAGATGTTCATCTGCTTGGTACATTTACTCGTATGTATTTTCTATTATTACCAACCATAGAATGGTTAACACGCCTACGCTTGCCGTCTAAGCCTGCGCATGTCCCAGCGGCATTTGGAATCCTACGCCTCTACAGTTAGTTGTTATTTTTATCTTAATATCATTCCTCCAGCAACAGATATCAACAAATTTACCATGAAAATTAGATCATTAATCTGGAAAAGTTTGTGGTTGTCATTAATTTTAAGCGATGTTGCCATCACAGATGATGAGCTACTTTACACGTCGCACTAAGCTCGCAGATAACACACACATACAAAATAAAAAACAATACATTTTTATGTATTTATAAACAAGTTATCTATTGGTAAGCATGCTCCTTGCGTACCTCTGACTATTCTAGTCTGCCACCAAACAACGAAAGAAAGATGAATGTTCTGGCAAAGGAAGTGGTCGGTTTCAGTCAATGTCGTCATTCGAGCTGCTTGTTGTTGTGAGTGATAGTAGATAAATGAATAAACAAAGGATAAGCAACAGCAAAAAACTTGAATTTCCTTTGAAAACGAATGATGAATTGTACTAGGTTGAAACACAATACAAAACAGCAATGAAGAAATTGGTTAGTCGTTGTTTTGTTGCTGCTTTTTTATGCTGATTACTAGTGGTAATACCGAATTGTAGTTTAATAAAAACAATTTTCAAGTTAATTCGGAAAATATCTTAAAAGCTCTGCTTATTAGAAAAAACTTTACTCTCGATCCAGTAAGGACTCTTCTTTAGCAGTACTTTTTTTGTTCGAAAAATAGTAAAAAAAAACTTTTCACTAGAAAAACTAACTTCTTGTTTTTTTTTTTACTCTTTTTATATTCACAATTTTTTATGCATTGATGAAAAATATTTTTTTTTTAATAATCAAGTCTACTTTATACTTCTAACAAAAAAATTTTCTAAGGAAAAAAAAACACCTTTCTTTTATTTATATATAACGGTTTACCATAAATTTTATAGATTTGACTTGACTAGAGATATGTGAAATATTCTGATTGGAATTGGTATGAGGTGAGATGAGTGCTGTGTTGGGATGGGTTTGGTAGATACTGAGCTAATTCGATTTGGTTACATCGTAGTCGAGTTGAGTTCTTCTGCAATGCAAAGTACATTGATGATGAATTGAGTAGAGTTGTATTGAATTGCTCTAGCGAGATTGAATGAGTTAATAAGTGATGCAGTGAGTGTAGTTCCAGTTGATTTTATTTTAGCTCTTGAGTTATAAATATTAAGTTGTGTTACGTTGATTTGGCTTACTTAAGTTGAATTGTGGTGAGTATCACTTGATTTCACTGGTTATTAATTTTTCTTTACTTGCACTGACGATTTTAGTTCATATTAGGTCAGTTACTTATATATTAAACTTGCCTTTAGTTGGTCTGGTTTGTTGTAAATTGAGCTGAGCTAATTTTAGTGATGTTTGATTCAAATTACTTTAAGGTGAGATTTTACTGCTTTCAATTAAGTTGAAGCGTAGTTCTGCTTCTGAGTTTGTAGTTACAGTTGCAAGCTATACTCAACACCTTCTCTTGCGTTCACGTCATACACCCTGGAAATGTGAGTAACCATTTTGTGGTATACAACTCATATGGAGCTGGCCCATGAAGAGGCAAGAAAGCTGCCAACTTCCTTTAGAAACATAAAATAATTAATCAATCTACTCGTATAACCAAGTCGATCATGGTATGGTAGACAGAACTCATGTATTCTCCGAGGTCTTAATATTGACTCGTTGCATTCTGTGCAGCTAAGAATGTCTATAAACAAAAATAAGGAAGTTAAACGGTTTAAAAATTCTAAAAAAAGCTGTCGCTCCGGCATTTGGCATTCCCACAAAACTTATACCAATGACTAAACTAACGCTGGATAATACCAGAAGCGCAGTCAAATTTGAAAATGGCTTCTTCAAGCCGTTCCAACCAAAAGAGATTTCAGACAAAGTGAATTTTTTTTGGGCGATTTCTTTAATGGGATGCTGGAGAAAATAATACGAACTGCAAAGTTAAACAAAAAAAGTATAATATTATCATTGACTTCAACACCTGCAACGTTAGTTCTACTTTCTCCAGAATGGAGAAGGGAGTGAGGCAAATAGTCCTGGTAATGAGCGAGTACAAGGCGAAATACCTTCTGTTATCAAACAAACAATCATCGCACTCGCGACTAAATTCTCACGTCATTGTTGATAGTCTGAAGTCACATATATTTTTATTTGACCCAGCAATAAAACCAACACAGTGCCTGCCTTGTTATCAATTAAGTCAACTCAACTAAGTCACTCATCATTCCTGACTTGCTATATTGTTCAGACCTAATGCACTAGCATATTGATCACGAGCCCACTTTTTGTTGGCCAAAAGTAAATTTTTCAAAGTCCTTAAAATAATATATATGACTCGTGCCATTCACATAATTATTTAAATTTAGAAGTAGTCTCAAAAGTATGAATACGTTGTGAAAACTCATTACTGAAATGAAAAATATTGGGGGTCCATTTCAAACATCACATTGTATCATCTTTTGCGCAATTAAATTTTTAGGCCATGACCTCAAAGGCCATAGGACGATAAATATAGTGAATAAGCTCCAGAAAGGTATCGAGTTCATCATTTCAGGAAATTTTGATACCAATAAGATACTTTGAAATTGTAAGTTTACGCTCTCTTTTTACTATCTATTTACTATTTTCGAAAAATCTACATTTTCTCAACATCAGGAAACAAATTTTTTTTTAGAATCTTCTGAAGTGACTGATATACATTTTAGATATGTTTTACGTGCTAAAGTGGCTTCTGGAAAAATAATTAAGACCTAAATTGGTTAAAGACATTCTAAAAAAAAAAAAAAAAAAAAAGAAAAAAAAAGAGTACGAGTCAAATTTTCTGATTTACGTTCAATGTTTCTGATACAATTTTGAAAGAATTTTTTTTAATTCCACATTAAATTTTTTATAGATTTATGAGGATCGTAAACTTTTAAAAATGGTAGTCCATATTGAAAGAATGTGTTACTGATGTTGTTTTTTGCCATTACCAATTTTAATAGATGGAAAAAACTCCTAAAATGATGTTTTTTAAAAATTATTTCATAATAGGGATGTACGAGTATATACACCATATCGACCTACCGAAAAGTGCCACATTACTTTTAAAGGAAACATTTTTTATAAAAACAGGTTCTCTTAAACTTTAAATAATATGGCCCTTTCAGGCCATTTTTATTTCAAAATAAATTTTTTATTCCTAACAATAACATCAGAAAAATATATTTATTCGAATAAAAAAATAAAAAATTAATAGAAGCAAAAAAATTTTGCCTTCGGCCATATCAAAATCTTTGGAATACAGATTTTCACACCCATAGAAGCTTTTTTGAGGGATTTTTGACCCACAACCTATCTGAACGAATCGCTTATATGGGTCTGAGTTATATATTCCTCCGATTTCGATGAATTTATATGCCCATGTTCAATGGATTGTTATATATATTCGAATTCATGACCCAAAAATCCATTTCTGGACAAATCGGTTGAATGGGAGCTACCGAAATATTCGACCGATCTGGCGGGTTCCGAAAAATGATCAATACATCACAAGAATTCACTATCATATTAAGTTTCCTCAAATATTTAGTTTGCGTTTAAACAGATGGACGGAGAGTCGGACATGGAGAAATCAACTCAGCTCGTCATTCTGATTCTCTTCTCCTTTTGGTACTTTCATCCTTCGGACCAAAGTTAATATACTATTTCATGTAAATGAAAGGTATAAAAATATGGATGGTCGGTGACATATTCATATTTCCAAAAAAAATTTGAATGTATATGTGTTTCGCGAAAAAAAAACGCAGCGAAAAATATTCACTTATTTACGAGTTAGTAATTCTGGTCACAAAAAGTGGTTACCTAGACCATTTTGCGGTTGTTCAGCACTGAGAGTGTTCAAGAGAAAGTTGGGAAGGATTTATGTAACTTTTGAGTACCAGCGACGATGAATCCTGTAGGAAATTGTAAAACTATTTTCGATGGTATTGACATAGTTCAGCGAATAAACGGATAATGACTATACTAGTTGTCATCTAGGCGGGATGTATTAAAATGCTACAGCACTAAAAAGTCGATAAACCTGACTTTACTTGGTGTCTTTAATTGACGACGAATGCCTGGCGTGTTGACCTGACTACAATTGCGTAAGCTTATTTGGGGCTTATAACCGCTGTCGGCCGGAATCCTACTCATCTTGATGTTTTCTCAACAAATGGAGTGACCTGAAATTGTTTTCTAATTTAAGAAGAAGAAAAAAAGAACTAAGAAAACAAAGAAAGCTAAGCTTTTGTAATGTCTTCACTCTGATTATTTAAGACAATTTAGATTATTATATATATATAAAGTTTTTCATGGACTATTCAAAAAAAAATATATATATATATATATATATATATAATAATAATAAGAATAAAAGAATAATATTGTCTTAATGAATTCAAACGGAGAAAGTTAAAAAGTAACTCAAGGTAAGGTCAAATCGATATTGAACTACTTTAACTTAAATAACTACATTAAAAAATGTTCTTTTTCTCTTCTTTTTCATTATTATTTATCTATAACGAATTTCAGAAGCAATTATATGTGTGTATAAGTGTAAGTATGTACACTCTATATAGGTATATACGAATGGAATATAATTTTGCAAAAATGTTATTTAAGCGTGACGAAATTATCGTGATTTCCATCAGCACGTGTTTCTCCACCCACGCACGCAAATACAAAACCAAAGGAGCTCGGAGCACCAAAACCAAAGAAAAAATTTTACAAAAAGTTCGAAAACCAAAATACATTTAAATCTAGTGAAAAGCTGCCAAATGGTTACTAGTTAAAATACACAAAAATATCTGTTTGTAGTAGTTTCATTGTATATACATATAAGTATATGTGTTTGTGCTTGTTTGTGACTTAAACTTTTTTGCTTGTTCTTAACTTTATGGACAATTGTCTGCCAACCAAGTTGAGATTAGTCAATGAAGAAGATACTGGTGGGGAGAGAAGTAATTGCTACACAGTCATTATTTTGTAATCCTTTGCTTATTGCAGTTTATAAACTAAAATGCTTACCTAGAGTCAAAAAAAAGAAAAAAAATTACAACAAAATTAAAACTTTTTCAAATTGTTTATCATTATCATTTAAATGGAGACATGCTAACTATAAAAATAAATTACATCCAAGGAGACAAGAAATCCAACTGATATTTTGATAAATTATTCAACTCCTAGTCGAATGAACTGAGATTAGGAATTGATAATAAAAGCTATGTTCGGTCAAAAACGTAAATAAAATATCTAAAATTACCTTTTTAAAGAATTTAATAACTCCCTGGAGTTTAGTCTACTACGACGGGTTCACATTAAAAAAAAACCGAAAAAAATTCAGTAAATAAAAGAGTTCATTTCCTTGCATTCATATTCTTAACATATGAATGCGAGGAAATGAACTACATTCACGGCAACACTTACAGATAAGCAAGCCTAAAAAGACCATAAAATTTACTCACATGCCACTAAACAACCACATACATATTGTTCACAAATGAAACAAAAGTGTATATACACATGTAGGTAAACTCACCACCCATTCGAGTGACACTGCTTCGAGTAGTTATTGTTATCTCGATGAGTATTTTTTTTGGCGACTCTTTTTGTTTTTAGTGTTGATATTTACCCTCATTTGTTAGGCAATTTGTTGTTTGTTCGGCGGTTAGTTTACACAATGCTTAGGCACATACATATATACATAAACTAATGTGCTTTGATAGACATGTAGTATGCTTTGTGTGAGTTTATTGACAAAGATGCTAAGGTTTGTACAGTTCTTGGTAAT
This sequence comes from Neoceratitis asiatica, assembly GCA_030068015.2. Classification (NCBI taxonomy): domain Eukaryota; kingdom Metazoa; phylum Arthropoda; class Insecta; order Diptera; family Tephritidae; genus Neoceratitis; species Neoceratitis asiatica. The sequence goes on along the minus strand of CM061526.1, from coordinate 49,329,181 downwards.
GCATTAGGCGCTTTGCCAATTATTGATCTCCTGCAACTCGAAATGATTATTATTTAGTTGTCACTGTCCCTTGTCACACAATCGTCGAAGTGAATCGCAGAGAATCATGTGCAAACTTCTGTAGTTACTTACATATGCTTAAATGCACTTCTCGAGTACCCAGTGGTCAAACAAACGAGTTAGGAATTTATAAAATAAAATAAAAATAACAAAAAATTAACTGAAATAATGTAAATTAAAATATAATAATAAAAAATAAAAAATAAAAGCAAAGGAAAAAACACAAGAAATAAATTATTATTTAAAATAATATAAAATAACCCAAAAACAAAACAAGAAAGAACGGTTGTCTTCTTCAAATTTATTGCTTATTAAAAATTCGATATTGATAATTTTCAATAGATGTCAATATGAACTTGAATCTGCATCTGTAGAATACCAAATGCGTCACCCCGATAGTAAGGCCAACTCTTGTAGCTTTCGCTAAGGCTATAAGCAAATTAGCAGATTACCAACATAGTCAAAGGTTTTTGAAAAATTTATTTCCATTCAAATAGTGGCACACTTGGGTCTCTAGAAACTAGTTCAGTCTGGGTATAGATCCAATCATTGTTGAAAAACATGGATGGCAACCGTCCTACTTTCGATAATTACTATTATTATTATTATAACTTACTTATCATCTTAATTCTTTTACATTTTCCTATGCCTTCGACACCGTAAACCATGACATTTTTCTATTAAAACTGAAAACTTATTTTGGTTTGAACTCAACAACAATTGCGCTTATGAGACGCTTCTTATCGAACAGATATCAGCAAGTTCAGCGTGGGAATGTAATTTCAAATTGCAGAGAAATTCCTTCTGGAGCTCACCAAGTCTCCATATTGGGCCCAATACTCTTTTTTGCACTGCTTCAGAAATTATTGTATCCATCTATATGCTGATAACACTTAGATATATCTCTTATGTCCTATTGGTCTTGGAGAAGATTTAACAGCTAGATTAAACGAGAATGAAATAAGAATACAAGAATGGGCTGGCATAAATGGTCTCTGTCTCAATGCTAAAAAAAAGGAACGTGCTTTCGATTAAAAGTAATTATCTTGATCTCAGAAGACTAACACCAATTGCTTTGAACGGGTTGTCACTAAAATTTGAACATGTTGTGAATGGTTTTGGGTGCAAAATGAATTCCTGTCTAACTTGCGAGGAACACACACATCACTGCATAATGGATATTTGACATTAAGAAATCTAGTTTAGGCACTAATTGTTTCAACTAGTTTAGGCAATTATTGTTTCACAAATTTCATATTTGGAAGTCGTATGTGATGCCCTAGGTTAAGATTCCAAAACAATCTAAATTCAATATAATTTAACTCTAAATAGCGTGGCGAGGTTCATTTAATGCAAAAAAAATGTTTGGCTACACCTCCTTGTATTCCAAAAACATTCTTGTGTTCACTCTTGATAATTAGCTCAAGGTTCGCAATTTCGTATATTTATTTAAAATTATTAGAAATCGTCAACCTGGATATTTTTCCGGAAAATAAGGTATGTGCAATCATCTCGTACAATATTTTTGTCCAAAAATACAAAACCTTAACGACATCTAGATTGTTTTTTATTTGGAACTCTTAAAATGTATAAAATACATTAGATGCAATAAAATGTCAGTTACAGACTTATATACATAATTTCCTTGCCTATTATCCTTACCTATCCGCATCACCCTTACCATTATGTCAACAAAATTGTGATCTTCTTTTTTTATATTATTATTTTTTATTTTCTATTTTTCTGTTTTATTATTACTTATATTTAACTTATATAAATTCATGAATGTGCACAATAAAAAGACCTTGTGTCTTAATGTAAATGAACTAAAATAAAAATGAAATGAAAATGAATTGAACAAATCGGTTCTATGGGGGCTATATGATATCGGATTTCGATTTCGATAATTTTCAGTACCGATATGAAATTCATAACATTTTTGACCAAAAACCTCACATCCGGCAAATGGTAGGCTAAACGTATAAGTGCATCTTCCTACTTAATTTCGGTGGTCCTATCTCTTCTCCTTCTGGTACTTACATACTCCGGACCAAATATACCATTTCATATACATAAAGTATTATACCTTGATACATGAAATAACTATTTAAAAAAAAAAAAATAAATAAATAAAAATAAAAATAAGTGAAATCAAATAGAAAACATAAAATAACATACAATAAAATAAAAATAAAAAATAAATTAAATAAAAATAAAAAAATTGATTAATTAAAAAAATAAATAATTAAAATAAAATAAAAGCAAGAAAGAAGTGTTGTCTTGCCTTGCCGAAGTCTTTATACCTTTCATAAATATATCAAATTTATTGCAAATCGCAAAATTCGAATCGGATTTTCAGTGTCAATATTTATTTGAATTTACTTGAGTAGCACACGAAATTTCACACTCTTAGATGTTTCTTGGCGTATTTTTCTGAACGAGTCGGTTTTTGGGGGCTATATGATATGGTCGACCAATCCGGCCGGTTCCGACAAATGATGAATACATTACAAAAATACATTAAAAATACACCACTGTACCTAGTTTCGTTGAAATATCTCAAACACTGAGAGACTAGTTTGCGTTCAAGCAGACGGACGGACAGACGGATATGGCTAAATAAACTCAACTGAATTTTGGTGGATCTATCTCTTTTATTACATACTTCGGACCAAACTTAGTATAACATTTGTAAGAAAACTTTAAAAATTGAATAAAACTAATGAGATTAATAAAATAAAATTAAGTCAACAAAATTTAAGAAATAAAATGGAAAAAAAATTAAAATAAAGTAAAATAAAAGTGAAAAAAAAATATTATAAAAAAGAAAATAAAATAAAATATAATAAAAAATTGAATAAAATTAAAAGAAAAAATGGAAATATATAAAATAAAGTCATTAGTCTCTTAATCGATAAAATTTCGATTGCTTTCGCATCAGTTACATTTCATATGAGGTCATCGCCAAATGTAATATGTTCGGTCCAATTTAAAATTTCACCACCGAATATATCCTGCAAATCGTTGGCAACACAAATGTCTTTGTCCGTAACTGTCTTAGTCTATCACAACGACATCTCTTCTTCTAATTTCCTATGTTTCCATTAGTCTTAGTACGTAAGCATCTATGCCTTTGTAGATTAACTTCCAAGTAATGTTAAATCATGGTAGAGGAGTAAAGTAAAGACAATCTATGATCGCACACAAGTGAGAAGTTTTCATAGAACAACAATAATAATAATTACTCAAACAAGTAAGTTCCATTAAGGAAATCGATTTTCTTCTTCTTCGCCAGGTTTAGTAGGGGAAAAGTGGAAGGAGAGAACTTTGTGCATTTCGTAAGAGCATATGAAGATACATTAGTGTTATTATCACCTAGTTTGAAATGTATGTATGTATGTACATATATAAAGGGTGTTTTTTTATAGAGGTATAGAACTTTAAGTTGGCATTACTTTTCAAGATGGCGACCGATTTAACAGCTGTCAAGTGATTTATTCTCAGTTTGGTTTGGCAATTCATCATGAATAGACTCACGTCTGAACAACGCTTGCAAATAGTGCAATTTTATTTCGAAAATAAGGGTTCTGTGCGGAAAACGTATCGTCGACAAAATCGTCCATCAGAGCAGTTAATTCGATTAACCATGGAACGTTTTCGCAACACGTTTACTCTTATTGATAACTCGCATTACCAGAGAGGCCGTATGGTGCGTACAGAAGAAGCTATTGCTGCTGTAAAGCGTAGCATTGAGGAAGACCCGAATGAGTCCATCCGCCATCGAGCACAGGAATTGGATCTGTGTCCATCCACTTTATGGAAGATTTTGCGGAAGGATCTTGGTTTGAGTGCTTACAAAATCCAACTCGTGCAAGAATTGAAGCCAAACGATCATCAAGTAAGGCGTAGATTCGTAGAATGGGCCCAAAACGAGATTACCGTTGTTCCCGATTTTCATAAGCGAATTTTGTTTAACGATGAAGCGCACTTCTGGTTGAATGGCTACGTCAACAAACAAAACTGCCGCATTTGGAGTAATCCTCAAATGTATGTTGAAACACCGTTACATCCAGAAAAACTGACTGTTTGGTGCGCTTTATGGGCTGGTGGAATCATTGGTCCGTTCTTTTTCAAAAACGATGGTGGCCAGAACGTTACAGTCAATGGTGATCGGTATAGAGCCATGATTACTAACTTTTTCATTCCTGAATTGTGGTTTCAACAAGACGGCGCAACATGTCAGACAGCTCGTGCCACAATAGATTTATTGAAAGACACGTTTGGTGACCGCCTAATTTCACGTTTTGGAGCTGTGAATTGGCCTCCAAGATCTTGTGATTTAACACCGCTAGACTACTTTCTGTGGGGCTATGTAAAGTCATTGGTCTATGCGGATAAGCCTCAAACGCTTGACTATTTGGAAGACAACATTCGCCGTGTTATTGCCGATATATGGCCACAAATGTTGGAAAAAGTCATCGAAAATTGGACGTCCGCGCCAGCCGTGGCGGTCATATACCAGAAATCATATTTAAAATGTAATGCCACAAGATTATCTTTCGGATAAATAAAATTCATGTCAATCGAATAATCCATCGTTGTTTTATTGCAACTTAAAGTTCTATATCTCTATAAAAAACACCCTTTACAATTGCATATGTACTTATAAATTTACACTTGTATGAAAGGCGTTAATGTTGCAATTTAATTAAACTAATTGTTGAATATGAATTAAAATTTTTCACAAAGACTTTACTACGCAAACAATTTGTAGAAATAAAAACAAATATTTGCTTTGACGTAATCTTGTAAGACTTTTGTTATATTTGTGGAATATTTAATTTATAATTATATTAAACTATCAACACATTATAAATATTGTGGAATAATATGCATAGGTGATTGTATTGGAGCAATGAAAAAAAAAATATTAAAACAAGTGGAATGAATTTCAAGCAAGTCATTTAGAATTCTTTTATACTTACATGTATGTCTAAAACTTTATTATTTGCTTGACTTAGAAAATTTCAACATTTAATGCAACAATATCAATATAGATTTATATTTTTGCATTCGTCGGCTGATTTCTGCTATTTTTTCTATGAAAAGTGTACAAAATAATACTCAAATTGAAGAAAAAATTCGAAATTTGGACTGTTAACTCTTCTCGCAAAATGACTACCACAATCAGAAATAATAAAATATAAAATAAATTCTACTATAAATTAGTAAAAAGCTATAAAATGCTCACTATGTAAATCTAAATTGTTTTTCTTCAAAAAAAAAAAAAAAAAAAACCATAAAATTTGTTAATAAATCTTATCATTTAACTGACAATTTGTTAAATGCGGCTTATTTCTATGCAGATTTATGGCAGTCAAGTGTTTATCGTTTGCCAAATGAAAACATATTGTTCATATTCTTATCAATTAAATTAAAATACCATAAATTTACAACTCGAGTTCTGCCATCACTGTTTAAGACTACATACGTATGTAGCTATATATTAAATATCTAAAATATGGAAATATTTCAAACAAAATACATTGCTTTACCTGGCAAATAACCGTATGAACATGTCAAAAATCTTGTAGGTATGGTATTTGACTACTTTACAGGGCTTTTGCACGTATATTTTGGTTAATTTGCTTCACAAACTATGTAAAATAGGCTAATTCAATGTCATCATAAAATTTATGAATTAAATTTTTTTTAATATTGAAGCTCCTTCCAAAGTATGCAGCGATTCAGACTCTGGCTCACCTGCAAGGAAAAAAAAACCAAAAAGCAGTCTCGCTATAATTGGAAATGGGAAGGCTGTCTGGAATGTAAAGGATGGCTTTGTGAAGAAACTTGTCCACCTACGAGTATAATCAAAGTCGAGCATATTGTACGTTATCTGCAGTATATGTATCTTCTTCCAAAAAAAAAAATCTGCAAAAGCAAAAGCATGCACATTAATCTATGGCAATTCATGTTAATCGTCAGATGAAAATTTCTCTCTTCACTCATGGTTTAGTAGCACGTAAAATTAAAAATGTGGAGTTGAAACTGTTGGCGTTTGGGGCGGAGCATAATATTGCATTGTCCAAATTTTATCACTTGTCAGAGCTGCTGATAGCAGTATTCAACTATTCCAAAATTACATCTAATGTATCTATTAGTGGAATAAAAGCAGGAGTTATGATTAAAAACCGTTACAGAAAAGTTCTCATTGTAATTGAAGTAACAACTGCATAGACCGAAAGGAAATGACTTTGTCCAAAATCTGGCAACGCAAATTACTCGTACCAAGGACAAACAAAAGGGTCGACAATGTAAAGGAAATTCCCCGTAAAAAGGACAGAAAAGAAGGAGCGGCAGTGTCGACTGTGTAAAGGAAATTCCACGTCGTTAAGGATAAACGGAGCAGCTGCAGTTACCGCAGGCAAACGAATAATCAGCCTATTATTGAGCGCGTGGACAGAATGTTTAGACCATCGTTAGGTATAAAAGGAGCAGCAGCAGCTATTTGCAGACAATTAAGTGGAAGACTCAGTAGTAATAACACTGGTGCAAACTAAAGCGAATAATTAAAGATTGATAAAGATTTGTAAAGTAAACCATTGTGTACAGAGAAAAAATTGTAATTATTGTATAACAGAATAAACGTTGAATAAATTCCTTACGATTAAGAGGCGAAACGAACACATCTTGGACTATTATTTAGCAATCTAGTGATCGGACTCGAAGGATTTGGGAAATCATCGAGGGTAGCCACGAAAAACGTTACAATAAGGTCATATTCATATTGTCTACTTAATAAATTTGTGTTTGAAATGTAATTGACGCTTTGCAACTGCTAAAGCGGTTCTCGGACGAACTCCTCCTTTAATTTGTTGTGTGTGTCTTTCTGTTTTTTGAACAACTGGAGGGACTTACAATTTATTTCACGCCACCTTCGAACAGCCGATGGATTTTTATGAAACGTTTTTAATTCATGTCAGAAATAACTCGGAAAATTGGCGTGCCCAGGCGAGGGACGGCCGCTTTTATAATAATTTATTTAATTTGTTATTTAAATTTATTTTCTATGAAATAAACCCGATGTTGGTCGGGCCAGTACTCGAATACTGAACACGACGGTAATACGCATTGCTAACCACTCGGCTACTGCGGCCGCCATGTAAAATATTGGATTATATTTTAAAAAGCGGAAAGCTCCTCGCTCATTTTTAGCCGCCAATTGTGCTCTACTAACTTTTGACGAGTTCTCGAAGAAGTATGATAGTCGATGACTGTAGAGTTTCGAACCAATAGCTGCGGTTTTGGAAGCAGATCTAAGTGGAATAGGTAAATCACTGCAATCGCACCACATGGCAAACATAATCTTACTCTGGCGAATATTTTCTTTAAGTATTTATGTTGGTCAGGTAATTTTTTTTGGTCATGCTCATTTTCCTGCTAAGTTATTGTAAAAATTTATCAAGTATTATTGTTTATTGGTTGACATTTTTGATTTTTGTGACAATCCTGGAAAGTATGATATGGCCTATACTAATGTGTTTGTTGAAGTGAACTTCCGTTCTTTCATGTGTAACCCAAACATTCATTTTCTTGCTATAACCAAGTTTGTAAATAAAGTTTAATTCTATATGTCAGGATTGTCTTCTAATGTTCGAGTAGGTTTAGTTTCCATCAAGGTCCTTATTTTAGGCTCATCTGTTGTGATCGGGCGATCAGTAAGTGGTACAATTTTTTCATCAGAAGGAATGCTCGTTGACACGGTTATTCAATAAGTCAGTCCTCACCATAAACAACTTTCTTCTTCTTCTTCTTCTTCTTTGGCGTAGGCACTACGCCCCCCATGATGAACGACTTGTAGAATTTGGTTTTAGTTCGTCGAGAAAGGATTCTACTTTTCAATTGCCTACTCAGTTCAAAGTAGTATCTATTGGCAAGAGTAATTCTTCATTAGATTTCAAGGCTGACATTGTTGGTGTTGTTAATGCTGGTTCCTAGATAGACGATAATGCTGGTTCTATAACTACGAAGTTATGACTGTTAACAGTGACGTTTACTTGATGACAGGAGATATTTTGTCTTGCCCTCGTTCACTACCAGACCAATGGCTGTTCTGACCAATTATATCAATATCATCGACATACGCCAACAATTGTACACTTTAGTAGAAGATTTTAGCTGGTCTATTTAGCTCTACAAATCGTATTATTATCTCCAGCATCAAATTGAAGAAATCTCACTATAAAGAGTCACCTTATCTTAAATCTCGTTTGGTATCGAACGGATCGGTCCTTCCCTTCTGACTGCGCTTCTGGTATTATCTAGGGTCAGTTTACATAGCCGTATGAGTTGTGTGGGGTATCAAATTCAGACATAGTGGCGTAGAGGCAATTACTTATCGTGCTGTCGAGCAGCTCTAAAATCAATCAAAAAGTGTTGTGTATCTTTTCTCTCGGGTCTTCTCCACGATTTGGCACATGATGAATATATGGCCAATAGGGGATTTGCCAAGTCTAAAGCCACACTGATGAAGATTAAGGTCAGTTAACGGTGGCTTTAATCCTTCACATAATACGCTAGATAGGACCTAAAATCAAATGTTAAAGAGACTTATCCCACGGTAATTCGTTCGGACCGCGGGGTCTCCTTTTTTTGGATTAGGCAGAGCACACCTAATTTCCATTCGTCAGGCATGGTTTCGTCTGACCATATTCTGCATATAATCTGATGCATGCTCCTTGTCAGTTCTTCGCCGTCGTATTTTGAATAGTTCTGCCGGTAAGCCATCCGCTCCCGCCGCTTTGTTATTTTAGTCTACATCGTCATCGATTGGGGTTTCGGGTTCGCTATCTCCGGGATTTTCCCTTTCACTGCCTCAATGGTAGATGGAGAAGTGTCCCCTCCATACACTAAGTATGTTCTGGACATCTGTTACCAGGTTACCTCCGTGGTCGCTACACGAATTTGCTCCGGTCTTGAAACCTTCTGTAAGTCATCAAATTTTTGCTTCTTTAAGTAAACTCTATGCTTGCTTTTGACTGAAGCTAGTCTAAAGTAATATTAGCTGCGTTTTTTTTAAATAGTTTTCATTGACTTTCTGACAAGTGACGAATAATTTGTAAATAAAAAAAGAATGATATGAGTTTTTTCTTACTCATAGGTGCAGATACATATGCGCTTAGTAAAGCCGGCTATTATATCACTAAATAAAAATAAAATATATTATATTAATGTTTTGGAAATTGCTTTGTTGAAAATCATATCCACAGAATTTACAAATAAATCCATGTATACGCATAGAGAAAATGAAGCGGCCTATTGGGACCATTTCACAATTATTAAAAAAAAATATATATATATGTATACACAAGTGATTGAGGTAAATATTTACATATATATGTATATGCTATAACATGTGAAGCAAATGAAGGAAACAACTTTCACTGTTCTTTTTCCCACTTTTCCAACATAATGACCGAATGGAAAAAAATCATAACAATTGCCACAATATGGATATAAAAATAAAAACAAAAGAGTTTTATGACAAAGGATAACGACCAAGCAGCAAGCAATTGCATGCGAATCGAGGATAAGTAGGGGTGGGGAGCAAATATAATAGAAAATAGATAATAATATCCTTTGACATGCTTATTGTATACATACGTGATTCGTTTGTGAATCCCTTTGTTTTTATTTTCATATATTATTATTATTTGGTTTAATAAATATGAGTATTTTCGTTTCCCGCTCGTTTTGTTGTAGTAATAATTGGAGCGCACTGTAATCGTTGTGCGGGTGGTGGTGGGTTGCTTGGACGATTGAGTTCAAACAACCCAATGAAGCCAATCCAATGAAACCAATAAATGAGCATTGGTTGCCGCAGCAACGGCAAATGTAGAGCAATAACGACAACAAATAACTGATAAAATGTGGGGAAGAACGAAATATATATATTTTTATAAATATGTAAATGTTTGTATACCAAATACTCATATTATATACTCTTAATATTCCAGCCGTCACTCACTGTTATATATCTTCATATTTGTACTCGTATATTTAGATACAAGTATATATCTGCAATTACCATTAAATGCCACCGAAACAGACGAATACAAAAATGAAAGTATAATAAATAATATGTATTTTCTCTCAAAATTGAAAAAGTTTTATTATGTTTTCGAGAAAATGTCCTCTTTCTTGTATATACGATTATGTATGTATGTATGTATGTATTCTTTTTATGTGGACTCTTATTTGTAATAGAGAAAATAGTTTTATGCCCGTTTCCTTTTGTTGAGTATTCAAAGGACTCCAACATTCAATGGATATCCTTTTTTAGAAGAGCTTAAGCTCTTATGATTGCTTCGCTACTTGTCAAGTTGCTTTACAAAATTTTGCCGATATAGCATTTCTAGCAGAAGAACATATTAAGTTTTGCTTAATTCAAGGGATTAAGATGTTTTTGCAATAAATACTAGGTATTTTAGGCTCATATACATATATTTTCGAAGAAATCTGTCGAGTAATCAATTTTTAATTAATTAAAACTTCAAATAATCAATAAATTTTATTTTACATTAGAATAGATTATGATTAATCAGAACTTATTTTATTTTTGCTGATTAACAAGTAAAATTAATCAAACTCTAAATAACAAAAATTCTATTTGATAAAATTTTGAAATTTCCAAATATATATATATATTTATCTCTTATATATAACATATAAGGTAAATTGGAAGTTCTGAAAAATAGATGGCGCTACTAGTTTTAACCAACTCACTATTTTTAGTAAGCCGTAACTTTCAAAAGACGCGTGTATAAATTTGACAACTGTCGGATTATTAGTTTTCGAATTATAGCATTTTGAGTGAAGCAACTTTTTTTATTGTAAAAAAAGGGGTGAAAAGGAATTTCGGGTGTTGATAAAATATTGCTTTTTGAAGGGGAAAAATACACTTGACGCAAAACTTGGCTTGATGACGAGTTTCCAGTCACTGCCACAGGAAAATCAACGATTAAGAATTGGTATGCTAAGTTGAGGCGTGAAATGAGCATCGAGGACGATGAACGCAGTTGACGCCAGAAGAGGTTGTTACCGACATAAAAAGAAATCAACAAAATGATTTTGCATGACCGTAAATTGAAATTAAAATTGAATGAAATAGCAGGCACTCAAAGGGTATCAACTGAATGTTTATATGATGTCATTCACGAATTTTTGTGTATGAAAAAACACTGTGAAAAGTGAGTTTTGCGCGAGCTCACTTTTGACCAAGAACAGCGACGAACTAATGATTCGGAGCAGTGCTTGGAGATGTTCAAGCGTAATAAACCCGAATTTCTGCATCGATATGTGACAATAGATGCAAGATAGCTCCATCTTTTCACTCCGAAGTCCAATCGACAATCATACGATAGGGTTATGGCGTCGGTATTTCTTAACTATAAGAAGATGTAGTTAAAAATTTAATATTAAAAGTAACACAAATTGGGGCTTGTGTAGAAATTCAGGCAAGTGAGACAAGGTTTTGACTGCCGTTCACCCGGGAGTGCCTAAGAACGATTTTTTTTACATATGATTCCAGCAACTCACGACTTCCGGTCTCAGACCAAGTATACTCTGGGTAGCCAAGAAACATCCGTTTAGAGGTGATCTAAAGTGATAATGCGAATACCCTGCGGTTGTGCGTAGGTTTTAGGACCCACCACATAAAAAATGCACTCAAACAAAAAAAAAAAAAAAAATAACCAACGCATTCGTCGAATGAAAGATCGATCGCCTTTTTGTTGACGACTACTCTAAAAGTTTAAAGGATTACGATTAAGGAAGAAGGTGGGTCTTTGTGAAACCTACTACAGCGGTCATATGAAGGAGCGCAAAATTGATTTTGGGTTTGTGATGAGAGAGAGACTCGCCCAGTCCTGGAATTCACTCCCGTGGGTGAACACGTCTAGCCGTAATTCGCATCAAAGAGACGTTTTTCAACATATCGCCTCGATGGAGGAGAGGAATGATGTGAGCAAAAATATCTTCTATGAGCGCCTAGAACGTACCTACAAGCGGTGCCATCACCACGCTGTCAAAATTGTGCTAGGTTATTTACCAGGATTGACAAATAACGTATTTTTGGCGCAACAGTAGGATAAATCAGCCTTCATGACGAAACATACTCAAACGGGCTGAGACAGAGTGACTTCGTCGGAGCTATCGCCAGATCGACAAACACGCAACTAAAATTATCCAGTGTTCTAGACGTGCGTACGTTCCGAGGGCCAAATATCGACTGGGATCACTATTTTGTAGCTGCAAAAATACGCACCTGCCTCTGTGCAGTAAGGAACGCCCACCAAAAAACACAAGGAAGGTTCGACGTCGTAAAGCTGCAATCACAACAGACAGACAGCAGATAACCAGCAGGTTTTCTACTCGGCTTGCACATCTGCTTTCAGGAACTCGATATAAGGGAGCTATGGAACGAAATAGCAAACTCCTTACGTGCCGCTGTTTCGGAAACAATTGGTTTTCAACAATGCAGAAAACTAGCTGGTACGCTGAAGAATGTTGAATTGGTTGGATAGAAAGCAGATTGTCTACCTCGCAACTTTGCGATGTGGTGGTGGGATAGCTCCCAAAAGAGGGAAGGGAGACGTATTTGCAGACGAAAAAAGGAAAGACGCCGAAATGCGCGAGTATGAAGAGTCTGAGAAGCTGGCCGCCAAGGATAATGCTCGAAAATTCTATGAAATATGCGGCGACTTTCAGAAGGATTCAAGATAGAGGCATACTCATGTAGTCCAAGGAGGAAATCTGGTGATATATATACATATACATAAATTTAATTTGCTTAAATTTTATCAATTAATCGCTTATTTATCATATTTAATATATATAAAACGGTAAAGACTTACCTTTTCTCCTCTCTGTTCTTTATTTATATATAAATTTATAATCAGCCTGATTTATGAGTATTTTGACGCGCAAAGCTTGGATTTTTTCAAAAAGCAGGTTATTAGCGAAATTGTGAAGCAGATTATTTACGGTTATTATATTTATATATATATAAATATATTATTTCTATACCTTTTTAATATCCATACACTTTTCAGAACTATTTTTAATTATTAGCTTCCAAACACTTTATTAATTATTCCATTTTTTTTTTAATTTTAATGATTAGATTAGCGGAAAATGAACCATTTCCATTATGTAAATTTATATATTTTCTTTACATTAAAACACACTTATTCAGTTGAGATTTGCATAGCCACATTTATTCCAGCACATTTAATACGCCAGAGCTGTAAGTGAAAAAAATAGAAAGAAAGGAAAATGTGAAATATTTTACATAAATTAATACCACTTAAAATGCAGCAAGCGATTGTAATTTAATCACACTTGAAAAGTTTTAATACCCGCAAAAAAAAAAAGATTATAATAATAATGAAACACATGAAGCACGTGGAAATATGTCGAAAGAGTGTGCAAAATTATAATAATAATTGCCGCAATTGTTGGCCGCAACGATGGGCAAATTTTCCACTTATTTGGGATTTAAATATGTATATGCAAATGTAAAATATAAAAGTAAAAAAATGAACGACTTGCTGCGAAGGTGCTAAAGGATAAAGTGTACATATTCTTTAACACAAATATATATAATGATCAAAGATGTTGATTAGAAAAAACTCGAAAGAATAAAAGAACAATTTTAAAACGATGATTGCATACACCGTACTTTCGTACTTTTGCATACAAATTAGAAATCCTCAATCTAACGAAGGATTATCGAAAGCAAATGAGAATAAAAAGATAATTTTTGGAGCACAAATAGAGGTTTTCAGAGAAAAAAAAAACCAAAAAAATAGTTATAATAAGATAGCAACAAATAAAAATATAAAAAATTAAAAATAAGCTTCATAGCTTACTTAAAAAAAGAAAATATTATACATAAAAATTTTAACAAAACAAAATATAAATAAAAAAAAATTAAGTATTACTAGTATATTAAAATAAAACCCAAAACTACAAAGAAAATATAAAAACAACACACAATAAAATGAAACAAAATAATATAAAATGAAATAAAAAATAAACTAAAACAAAAAACCAAAATAAAATAAAAAATATAAAATTACAAAAATTTAAGTAAAAAAAATAAGATAAAACAAAATAAAATAGAGTCAAATAAAAAAATATTAAAAAAATAATAAAAAAATTAAATAAATTAAGTAAAATTAATTAATAAAATTAAATAAAATAAAATAAAATTCAAAAAATAAATTAATTTAGAAAAATTTAAGTAAAATAATTTAAAAAAAATATAAAAAATTAAAAATTTAATAAAATTATTTAAAAAACAAATTAAATAATATAAAATATGAACTAAAATAAAATAAAATACCCTAAAATAAAAAAATTAGAAAATTATTAATATAATTTAAAGTAAAATAAAATAAATATAGGGTTATCCAAAGTGATATGAGATCTTAAAAACAAAACACACACTAATTGTTAAGGAAATTCAAATGTTTTTATCTAATATGAAGTACAATCGATACAATTAATTTCTGAATATAACATCACTCAAATGACTTCCACGACTTCTTTTGCAGAAACGAATTCGATGAATCCAATTTTTGAGCACTTTTTCCACTAAATCAAATCGTACGTTATGAATAGCACGTTCAATATTGACTTTTAAAGCTTGAAGAGAGTCTGGTTTATTGCTAAAGACCAATGACTTCAAATAACCCCAAAAGAAGTAGTCTAAAGGTGTTAAATCACAACTTCTTGGAAGCCATTCAATGACACAATTTCTTCAAATAATCGAATTTCCAAACCTTATACAACAAATCCAAACGTCTTATTAAAACGAGATGTTGTTAAGATCAACTTATTCTAATTGTGACCATAAAAAGTTGGTCATCATCAATCTATACCGCTCTCCATTGACAGTAACGGTGCTACCAGCTTCATTTCGAAAGATGTACGGACCGATGATTCCACCCGACCAAAAACCACACCAAACTGTCAATTTAGGTGAATGCAATTGTTGTTCATGAATAATTTGTGGATTTTCTTCGCACCAGAATCGAGAGTTTTGTTTATTTACTGCACCACCCAGAAGAAAATGAGCCTCATCGAAGAAGATGATTTCCTTAAAACATTCGTTATCGTTTTCAAGTTGTTCTAAGGCAAAACCAGCAATGTTGTTCTGCGTATATCTTGCCATGATGAAATTGTAAGGATTACTGAATACAATGAAAAAAAATGACAGATTATGACATATTAAAAATGGCCAAACGGACACGAAATCATATCATCTCTATTGGAAAATCCTTAGTACAACCCCGTCGGACCCTTGGATGGGTAACTACCATGTTGATGATGGGTAAAACATGTAGAAAGATTAGATCATCCCATCTGAATATTAAATAATCACTAAAAACTTGGTATTCGAAATTAAAAAAGAAAAAAGAAAAAAAAATCTTTCCTCTTCTTCCTCTCAATCTTTATTCATTTGGGAAGCAAAAGTTTCCCCTGTGTTATTAAGCTTGGATATGAAATTTATTTTATACAAAAAATAATTAAGAAATTAGTGTTTGTGTAAGTAAGCATCATACAGAGCTTTTGGACAGATTCGATATGGATTTAAAGTAGAAACGACCGCTGTTGTCCCGTTGTTCTATGCAAGGGTACATAGATGTGTGGTCACCATGTCAAAAATTCATAAATTGGCTACGAACTGCTACCACATCCAGCATATTCTCACGGTTTTACCCCTGGCGACTATTTCCCCTTTCGAAACCTGAAGAAATGGCTTGGCGGTAAGAGATTCGGGTCGAATTAAAAGGTCATCATTAGAAACAAATGCCTATTTTAATGAATATAAAAATTAAAAAAAAAACGCTGGATTAAATGTGTAAAGTTAAGGGGAGACTATGATGAAAAAAAATGCTTATTTAACGAAAAAACTAATATTTTATTCAAAATGACACTGACTGATCAAACCACCTATATCCATTCACTTGGCTGGCATTTTATTATTTCGAATATTCATTTTGTCATTAGAGGTAAACTGTGTGAGGGCTCTCTTTCGCTTTTCAAACATATGCATGAAAACAGTCAAACTTTTGGAACAAAAGATATATATAAGCGTATATACAACTACATATGTATATATAAAAAAATATTTGAAAACTATTTTTTAACGCTAGGAGCATGTTTTTATTCCTTTAATTTTTACTGATTTTTTAAAAAACGTTTCTACTTTTACATGCAGATATTTTATGTAGGTATGCATGCGTTTATTGTTTATTTGTTGCCATTGGGAAAATAATAAAATGGAACAAAATAAATACAAATAAAATTATAAATAAAATAAAACAGATAACAATATAAAAAATATAAAAATTATAAAATGGTAGAGTTAATTTAAAAAAAAAGTAAGATAAAAAATAAAGTAAAATAAAATAAATAATATATAAGTATATAAAAGTAAAATATAGTGAAAAAAAAATTTAAATCAAATTAAGTAAAACAAATAAACGTATTATACTGTCAGATAAATGCCGTTCAAAATTATCTTATGCGCATATATTTAGATGTTGTGTTCACTGAAAATGATATGCAATGTGCTACTCAAAAAAAAAAAAACTGCTTCCTCGACTCAGCCGCACAGAATTTTTTTTAAACTTGACAATGAAAATAGCCGCATGTTTAAACATATATTTATTTGGTTTGGCTAAAACCACAAGTATAAATCAAAATCGCACGTTTTTATGTATTACCTACCGCACAACTTATTGCTGTCATTCAACTAGACATTTACATTATGTTAATTTTAATCGCTTGGGATACAAACAGTATTTACTAGTTTACAATAAGAAAAAAATGGAAAGTTCAAAAACAATTGTCTGTAAATTTATGTGTACACAAAATGTAAAACTATGGATACTGGAGAAGTATGAATGAGTACATACATATATATGTAGGTACATATGTATATATATATTTGCCATAAAATTTATGCATGTAAATACGTTGTGCTTGTGCCTTGTCAAAATACTTCAGCAAAGATAAACAGACAGACAGACAGACGGAAGGTTCGTGCACAGACGACTGTGCTGATGACTCCCTACAATTGAAGAACACGCCTAAATGGCGAACAGTGAAAGAGAGCTTCCAAAGTAGAAAACGTGAATGGATGTTTATAATTTTTACATTAATATATTTGTGCGTATACACAGATATAATTGTATACATATATTCTTCGTGGGATAGTGAAATACCAAAGTTTCCTTTAGCAACGAAAAAAGGCATATTGTAATGGCCCGACGACCGCATATACACAATGGAATCCTGAAATGGATGTGGTGAAACTGCGAGTAAGGTCAGCAGCAACAATTCCAGTAAATAAAATATAAACTTGCAAACATACACACACAACACACACACACACAGTCGTGAACGTACACTGAAATATCCTGCCGTAAATCTTGGAAAGTTATATGCACCGTTCGTTCGCACGTTCTTTCATACTCCTTCACGCGGAGATCGAGTATAAACAGTTCAATACTCAACTGCGCAGCAAAGTGTTGTGGCCCACAATAAGAGAAGAAGAAAATTTATAAAACAACTCGCTTTTTGGGTTGAGGTTAGTTTGAAGGATAATACAATTTTCTCGAGCCGAAAGGCTCAAACAATTCGACGATAATGCGACAATTTTCATTTCACTTCTATTTTAAATTATTTTTTTCTTTTAAGTATCACTTCTCATTTGCTTTTGGAACTTTTTTTTTAAATTAAGTAATTTTATTTATATATTTTTCCTTACTTTTGGAAAAGAAAAAGAATTAACGGTGGATTTAAACAACGCACTGCCAAAATTAACTCGACAACTACACCCGACGCACTGACGTGTTCCTGCTAACTGACCAAAATGTTACGGCCGAAAGGCTATAACTTCCAGTAAAGCAAAGCTTTTTCCGAGTACAAACGAGGCAATGACCGAGTGTTCAAGAGCGTCATTAAATAAAAGTGAGAGAAATAATGTTTGTGTGTGAGAGAGAAAGAGAGAGCAAGAGAAGTAGAAATACTTAGTTGGTTTTGTGCGAGCGTAAGCCAGCAAAGGAACTATAAAATTTTGTCTTAAGAGCAATTAGCTGATAAAGTTTCACGAAAAGTATAACAATCTGAATTACTTAAATCCTTATGCCACACAAACTGTGCTCCGTTTTTTGTCATGCTCTCTCAATTAAAAGAAAAATTCTACTATAAATTTGTATATAAAAATAGAAAACTTGAAAAACAAAAAAGCGAGCAATCATCGTGTTAACCGTTATAATTGTGCTTTCCAGCCGTTCCCACTTACGCAGACACGCTCTCTCGCACACACCGCACGTACTGTTAACTATAGCACATACAGCGTACCTTTGAGGACTACACGCTTCAGAACGAGCGTGCCTCAACCGGGCAAGTCCTCCACAGTCTGTGGTTTTCCGTTGTTGTGGCACGTATATCGCAACTTAATTTCAAAATTTTTTTTTGTTTCAACATACAGAGCACATATACTCATATAAGTATACATAAGCAGACATAGGATGTATGTGAAGTTGAAACAATACTTTCTTCCAGCCACTTTCACTGTGGCACTTCACCAACGGCTGCCGCTGCTTCCTTTTTTGAGTGCGCTTTTATAATACGCACGAATTGTTTGAATTTCATTTACTTTTTGCACGATTTTTGCGCTCAGTGGCAGCTTGTTTTTATTGTGTTTGCCTTTTGTTCATATTATTTTTTCGTGAGCGTGTTTTTGTACGAAAATTTGCCCTTTTTTGTGTATGTCAATTAAATTTACAAATTGCATTAATTATAATCAAGAAAGAAATGTGTCAATTTCAGTCCCTTGATGGCGTGCAATTTTGGAAAAAGTTAATTTTGAAGGACGCAAGATGGTTCTTTTATCCACAAAAAGCCCAAACTGATGAATTTAAAGAAATAAACATCGCGAAAGGAAACTTCTACTACTACTACTACTTTGGCACCGCTTGTACAATTATAACCGAATCAATAATTGAACTCCATTCGTTTTTTTCTTCACGCAGTTAGAAGCCAATTGGAAACACCAAGCGAGACCAGGCCTTTCTGAACTTGATCTTTACAACGCGTGGAGATCTTCCTTTTGCTCTGTTTCCACTAGGGGGTACTCCATCGAATACTTTAAAAGCTGGAGTACTTTCATCCATTCGGACGACATGACCTACGTTGGCTAGGTCTAGGCCTCTGTCTTTGTATTCGTTGCACTATCTCAATATCGTCGTATAACTTGTACAGCTCGTCGTTCCATTGTCTGCGGTATTCGCCGTTGCCAACGTGCCAAGGACCAAAAAACTTTTGTCACTCAAACTCTTAAAGTCTACTAATTGGATGTCAATATCATCCATGCTTCTGCACCATATAGCAGGACCGGAATAATGAGCAGTTTGTAGAGTATGGTTTTGATTCGTCGAGAGAATCGATCGTCAGTCCAAAGTAGCAAAGTAGCACATGTTGGCAAGCGTTGGATTTCAAGGCTGACATTGTTGGTGTTGTTGGTGCTAGCTCCATGATATATATGTATATACATATATATATATATATATATATATATATATATATATATTTGGTGCTTTGTAAGCGCTGAAGCGATTTTCGACCGAGCTACTCCTCCAATTTGTGTTTTTACGTTTTGATGTTTTCATCAAAAAATAGGTAGGCCCCAGTTTATTCTAAGCTGTCTCCGAACGGTCGATGGATTCTTATGAGGAGCTTTATTTCATCAGAAAAATTAATTTACTCTAATTTTGGATTTTGCTCGAACCTGGAACCGAACCCAGGCCTTGTAGAATTGTAGTACGCAATGCTAACCACTCGGCTATTGCTGGCTCCAAGATAGGCGAAATTATTTGCAACTTCAACTGTGAACAGTGACGTAGGAGCCAAAATGCGAATGCGCTTACTGTTTGTTTGACTACAGGAGATATTTCGCCTTGTCCTCGTTCATCAAGAGACCCATTCGCTTCGCTTCGTTTGTCTAACCTGGATAACACAGATATTACGGTGCGGTTGTTATGGCCAATATCAATATCATAAGTATGCGCCAGCAATTGTAAAAAATTTACCTTGTCTATTTAGCTCTACAGCTCGTATTAATTATCCCAGCATCATGTAGTAGAAATCACACTTTAAACCGTTTCCCTGTCTAAACCAATTCTGACTGCGTTTGGGATATTGTCTATCTAAAAAGTTTCCAATGGTTTAAGCCAAGGTCTGTTGAATTCAGACTCTGACCAACTACAGTGAAGTCAACACTACAATATACTTGCTCCAAAATAAAAAAATTAACAGACAAAAGTAGTTGTTGTCATATAGATCATCAAACGGGAGGTCTAAGAAAGAGCAGAATCCGATCACGAGAAGAGGGGTGTTAGATGAGTGGGCTTTAGTGGGCATGCAAAGAAGAGGTTAGAGTCATGAGGGGACTCATTGAGTCTCTGGTTCGGGTCCGAATATGTAGAAGTTTAGTCTCCTGTGGTAGCCAGATCTTAATTACGCAGTTCTCCCTCTTTGTCTGCTATGTGTGTTGCTTAAATTCCAAAGACGATGAGGTTTCCTATTATGGGACTCAAGACGGTGTACTGGCTGGATTGTTGCTTCTTTTAATTTATAAACGACCGGCTGGTTGCCTTGTAGATTGCGAGCAATGTTCATTTTTTTTACATAAATGTTGGCGAATAACGAATTGAGGATTTGGTTACTCGATACCTCTAATAGGGTGAAGGCTATCGAGTTCCACTCGCAGGTCGAGCAGATACTTCTTTGAAGTAAAAAAGTGGAAAAAGTCGAAGAAATAACAGTTAAACTTTGAACTAAATCTCGAACAGTTATCTCCATGTGAGATCAAGAAGACACCCTCTGATGGTAGAGGGCGTAATGTACTATAAAAATTAAACAATAGCGGGAAGAACACCACGCTGCGAAACCTCTTGTTTAATTTGAAGTTCTTGAATTTGAAGTTTTTATATTGAAACTCATGGTATATTTTTTCAACCTCAGCTGTAATGAGAAGTCTTCAATATCTCTTAGTAGCACTGAGTGATTGACTGTGTCAATGACTTGTACAGTGCTAAAAGGTGCAGGTGCAGGGTTGATTTTAGTTGAGATTATTAGTTATCTGGTTACTTCTGGTACGAATAGCAGTGGTAGTGCTGTGGAGTGCACGAAGCCATACTGACGTGACGTCTTTGAGACGTTTTCTCTGAACTTCGAAGCCCCTATAAGCTTAGGTCGTGTTCTTGATAAACCCATGAAGAAACAGAGCTCATCTGGCTCTTGCTTACCTCTCTAATTTGTTTACTCATATGTGACGCCATAGCCTGCAGGACCTATCAGTAATTCTATCAAAAATTCCTGCAGTTCCTTCTAAAACCCAATAGCAAAAAATTTGCGGCATCTTCTTTCGTTACCTTTGCATCCTTGTGTCTCAAGAGTTAGCTGAGTTTCTGCTCAATGCAATAGCTTTTGACACTCACCCTTTTAGCCATTTTTGATTCGTCCATATAGTAAGTTATATTGGCTGCTGGACGTTTCTGCGCCATTCTTACTCTTTCAATGTACCCCCAGAAGTTTCTCTCACAGATGTTGTGAGGAAGGAAAATATTTCCGAAGAGGGTTGTCACCAGTTTGAAACTCTCCATAAAATAATTGTGTAAATTAAGGTAAAAAATTGTAATATGGATAGCAAACTAAAGAGATTTAAGAAGTTTGAATGGAAGATATTATTTTCCGAGGGAGTTGCCAGATGTTTAAAAATGTTAATTAATCCAAAAAAAAATATATATATATATTATCACATCGTCTAAGGATATTTATACATTTTTTGAGGAGAGTTGCCAAATAAATAATTAAGAAAAATGGATGACGACATATTTAATCTTGCATAGAGATTTTTATTAAAAAATTGAAATACAACAACGAAAGCCGTATGAGAGCTCTTAGCGCTGGAAATAGTTTTGAGGAGGCTAGTCTGCTGTTCAAAAACTTCTTTAAGAGCAATGAAATATTATGAAAGGGGATTTACTATTAACAGATTTTTAGAAAATAAATATTTTTTAAGAAGCGATAGCGTCTGTTAAAGAAGACAGCTTTAAAAAATTTAATGAAATATATTTTTAATTCAAAAGTGGCAAAAAATGAAAAAAATTCAACATATTTAAAAAGATAAAAAAAACTCTGTAATGAGATCAGCTGATAACGAAAAATATATTTTAAAAAAATAATAACTCATCTTATTAATGCTTTTTCTAT
Organism: Neoceratitis asiatica; assembly: GCA_030068015.2. Taxonomy (NCBI): domain Eukaryota; kingdom Metazoa; phylum Arthropoda; class Insecta; order Diptera; family Tephritidae; genus Neoceratitis; species Neoceratitis asiatica. Next base: position 49,306,765 of record CM061526.1, on the reverse strand, counting down.
TTTTTTTTCAAATATATAATGATAAATAATAACAAATGAAGGCTTTAAAGATTCTAAAAATTAATTAAATCTACAACAGAAGCAGAGAGGAAGGAAAAAGGATGCTCAAACGACTTTTTTTACAAAAAGGGCTTCCAAAATTTTTTGAGAATATGGAAATTGTTATTTGAAAAACCCGGAGTTGTCTTGCTGTCCTACTCAAAGCACCAACTGCAGAAAAACTTGCTGTAATAACCATTTTTAAGAATTATAGATCTAATATATATATATATATATATATATATATATATATATATATATATATATATATATATAAATCAAAGCAAATTTTGATGAACGCCTATGATGAAGGGATAATAGGAGAAGGTTAATGTGAAACTTTCATTCAGATTGGCGAGCCGTTCCAGAGATATGACCATTTTAGTGAACATTGGTCGCTACCCACACAAAAAACATTCAACAACAACAAATACATGTAAAATTCCAAAATACGCTTACATTATGTTGTATGTGGTGTTGAAATAGAGAGAGAGAGAAAGCTGAAAGAAAAACAAAAATTTTAAAATATAATAAAAAAAGGTTTGGAAAAAAAAGTTTTAAATAAATTTTTTTGGTTTATATTCAAAAAAAATTCGAACATTCAAAATTTCAGTTAGGTTTTTTTTTTTGTTTAAGAATTATATTTCTTGCTCTTAAGTCTCTGTGATTATTCCTGTGAAATGGTGTGTAGAAATTTAACTGATAAATATTTATAGTTAAATGTTTCTTGAATTATTTTTCAGAAATTTATTTAAAAAAATTCCAATCCCTTTAAAGTTCAGAGTAAAAATAGAGCGCTCAATAAGACTTAATTTCCCTTAATGTAAAGAAACCCATAAAATTCTCAATTTATAAAGATGCAATAGCTTTTTAACGACCTTTTTTCTTTGTTTTGTTTAGACGAAATAAAATATTTTTCTTTTATGCCAAACAAATTTTATATCCAAAAAATCAGGCAACTGTAAACTGCTTTATGCTTCACCGCTTGTGTATTGTACAATGACACACACATAAACTATGCGACACACCCACATATGTACATATCTACGAGTATAGTCAAACAGTTGAACAAACTATTTACACAAAAACTTCCTACACTTTAAATAAATACCGACATACATATTGTGTATGTATGTATAGAAAAGTCAAATTGTTTGTTGCAATAAAATTTGACATTTTCTGCAATTTCCCGTACAAAAATATTTATGCACACAAAGGTACATAGAAAGATATAAAGAAAGCCGAAAGAAGCTCAAGTTTATTTTATTAATAGGTTGGCCTGCCTTTACAAACAAATATATGTTAGTATGCACGTAGGTGTGTTTGTTGAACGTGAAAATAGAGGAAAAGCCATTAACGAAGAAAAAGAAAAATCAAAATTTATTGGAATTGCCACTGACGCGTCTAAGACATTTATGTATGTAGAACGCAAAGAGACAGACGAGCGCACATATTTATGTATTTAGGTTTGAGAAATATTCGAACACATGAGGGTGAGATAATTTTTAATGCAAAAAAAGAAGTCATATATGATACTTAAAAGCAATTAGCAGTAGCATAAACATTAACAGTAACCAATTAAAAAAATTTAATATAAATATTATAAAAAAATTAAACAAAAATTTCAATAACAAAAAAAGGAATGAAAAAATTCGTTTAAAAAGTACTAAATATATAAAACAGGAAAAAAATAAAATTCTATTAAAAAATTTAATATATATTTTCCAAATTTATTAAAAGAAAAATATTTAATATAGAATCAATTTCAACAAATAATGAAAAATTTAAAATAAAATTAATTAGCAAATTAAATAATAAATAATTTAAAACAAATGAGGAAAAATAAAATAAAAAGTAATGAATTAATAAATAATCTCATTAAAAATATATAACATTTAAATATAATAAAATATAGAAAAATCTAAATAAAAATATATTTTAAAAAATTTGTTATAAAAATGTCAAAAAATTAAACATTTAATATTTTTCATTAAAAAAATAAAAATAAACACTCTTAAAGCTTACTATAAATCTAATTGCAATAAAATGTACTTTTAATACAAAAAAAATTACAATAATATAGTAATGTATCAAAAAACAAAAAGTATTTCCAAATAGTATATTCTAAAAACATTACAAAAAATTAGCTTAAAAATATTTATATATATTTAAGGGGTGAGGCCAATCTAGGATAATCGGAAAATGGATTTTTTTCTTTTTAATGATAAATTATGGCTCCCAAAATATTATCCTGAAATATTATGACAGATAAAAATTTCTAAATGCCCCGTTTTCGTTCTCTAGTTGAAGTGTCTGTTTCAATCAGTAAGGCATACTCAAGACTTTAAACGCGTTTATCTCAAAACTGCTTTTTTCAAGTAGTTCAAACAATTTACAACCAATTCACTTGAAATTTTGACAACATCTTCATAAATACATTATCTACAGAAGTACGTAGGATATTTTTTTATCTTGCATAGCTTTTTTTTTATTAACAAATTTCAAACAATTATTTAAGCCAAATTTTTACTTTTTCCTTTAGAGACCTGTCCTTTTGTCAAAAATGCATATATTGGAAAAATCCTACGTACTTCTGTAGCTATTGCTATTGACAAGCGGAAATCGCTGAACAAATAAAAAAAATAAAAAAATTACAGGAGCTGTGTGTCCGGCCGTGGTTCCCAAAAAAGTGGAGACATCCTAGGCGCTGTATAGCCGCCATTTTTAAATGAATTTTTCTTGAAAAATAGTTATACGCAGTTAATTATATTCATAATAAATACCTTTTGTCAAAAAAAATATTTATTTAATAGTTTTCCCGAAAAAACCCAAAGAGGGCCACAAACTTCTAGAATGGCCTAACCCCTTAAATAAAAAACAAACAGAAATTAAAAATTAATGTATCAGAAATCAAAAAAAATGTCCAAAATATAAAATCATAAAAAAAAATTTGAATACATTTGCTTTAAGAAAGTATTTATTTATTAATATAAAAATATGTGGAATGACATTTAAAAACACATTAAATATTAAAAATAAGAAAAATTATCCAAAAGCAAATTATAAAAATAATTGCAAAAAAAATGCATTTTTAATCCACAAAATTAAATTTTTTTAATGAAAAAAGATATTTTTAATACAAAAAGTAAATACATAAAAAATTACTGTATAAAAAAAAAGTTTCTAAAAAATATAAATATAAAAAAAAAAACATATGCCTGAAAACAGTATTTATAAAACAAATTATTATAAAAAAGTTATTATTATAAAATTTATATTATATGAATATAAAAAAAAAAGTTCCCCAAATGTAAATTATAAGATAATAACATTAAAAATCATATTTAATACAAAAGTACTAAAAATATATTATGAAAAAAATTCAAAAAATTTATTATAATAAAAAATTATCACATTAAACTGTATTTTTAATACCAAAAAAAAAAATAAAAAAATAAAATAAAAAAATAAAAAAAATAAAAATAAAAAAAATTATATATAAAATATTTAAAAAATATTTTTAAAACTTATATGCAAAAATATAAAAAAATAAAAATGCTTTAAAAAAGAAATGAAAACCTAATTTACGTACAATAAAAATTATAATGAACGAATATTAAATATTTTAATTAAAAGATATATAATTAAAAAAATTCAATAAAGAATATAGGATTATTTAGAAAACTATTTATAAAAATGTATTAAAAAAGAAATATCAAATAATCAACTGAGAAATATCTATATATATTTAAAGCAAAAAATTTATAATATATAGAATATTTGTAAAAAAAAATTTACGTAAAAAATTAAGAGAAAAATATAATAAAAAATATTTATAAATTAATAATACAAAAATAACTAAAAAATAAATTAATTTTTATTTATATCTTATGTGTTTGAAGGCAGCCGGGGAGATTGTCAGCCATGAACTCGAATTTTTATTTGTAGGCTGATTTTTTCTTATGCCGTACTCAGAAAAAAAAATCCCCACTACCTAAAGCATACTTTTTTTCAACAACTCCCTCTCTCTAGCTCTTTCTCTCATTTTTGTTTTATTTTTTATTGGCTTACCCGAAAAAATCTGAATCAGAATAGTTGATGGCATCTTAACCGTGCCATCACAATGAGGATGCCAACTAAAACAAAAATACACACACTTATATACATACACATTTATAGAAATATATATTTATGCATATCTATGCGCTTCACTACAAAAATAAATCTAATAAATACGTTTTGAGTACAAATAATACTCTTACAATGGCATTTCGTCCGTCTCATTATCAAGTTCAAACAGCCATACTCTACTGTAAGTATGTAAGGAAATAACGACAGAGGGCGTGTGGGTGGTTGGTGTGAGCAAAGCACTTGAACTGTGTATATAGGCGCCCTCGTCATGTCACGTAAATACATATATGTTCATCGACACATACATGCATACATATGCTTCTCCAATTCACTTCAGCATCCATAGCAGTGCGTTTGCTGACCTTAGACAAGACTCAGGTGCACAGCAGGCTGGTTAAATATGAACGAGAATTGGTTGAGAGATGAGCGCATATGCTTATGAGGTCGAGCATATGCATTTGTGAAATAAATTATTAAATTTTAAAGCGTAAATAAAATTGTACAGCTGTGGGAGGTTGGCGGCATTTGGGCGTATCTAATTTACAAATTGCCATTTGGTTGCTACTAAATGGTCCCTGGGAAATTGAAAGATGTGTAAAGGTTGAGTTATATTTTTGTGAAGATAAAATAAGCTTTTACGAGTAAAATTCTTTTAATTATTATATAAATACACATAAATTTGGAGGGTTTTTATTAGGCATGTTTTCTCAAATGCCTTATCAGCAGCATTAAATATTGAATACAAAAATAAAAAATATTTTAAAAATTGGTGACGCGGTTTTTGTGAAATCCTTAAAAGCTACGGTACTGATTTTTATACTACTTTCTTTGCTTATTACGTATGTATTTGGTATTAACAGGTGGAAAAGTATATTTCATACCTCCAGAAGCCACAAAAGCCATATAAAGTAATTCGATTTTTGAATGATTTTATTTTTTTCTATATAAATATATACCTTTTGTGTTAACATCTTTTAAAGATAGTGAAAAAAAATTTTTTGGACCAAATGCCTTCAACTATCTTTTTATTTAAGATGATTTGAATCAAGAAAAATATTATTTTTTAACTTCGAAAATATGTTAATTAAATTAAAGACAAAGTCCATAGCATAGCATCATTTGCATGAGACAAAAAAATGGGAATTTAAAACTTTATAATTTGAAATTATTTATGTTTTTTAGATTTATTGAGGTACAAAAATGAACGAATCAGGCTTTTTTTCATACATCATCCGATTTTCTCTACTAAATTCCTTTATTAATTAATTTCATTTCGTTATAAATAAAATTCATTAGATTTTTTTTTGTATAGCATAGCAAAACTTAAAATATAAAATCCTTCCTGTGAGAAATCCAATATAATTTTGGGCAATACCTATCATTTCAACACAGCATTTGGGAGTATTGATACCAATATTTGGGAACCATAAATTTATTTTTTTTGAGGTTTAGAAATCTGGTAATTAAAATCCCAAAATAAAAATCTCTTTATTATTATATCAATATCCATATATAGAAATCAAAAATACAATATAAAAATCTCATAACCGTAATAAAGATCCTGATATCCCAAAGGAAAGGTTCTCGATACCCTTATCTCAATACGAATATCTGGGAGCAGAAACCCCATTATCAAAATCTCGTAATCAATATCTCATAACCAAATCTTAGAAATAAAAATCTCAATATAATTATATAGATATCCTTATCCTTATACAAATACCCGAGAATCAAAAGCCTAATATCAAAATCTCTCAATTAAAATCCCAAAATAAAGGTCTGGATATCCTTATCGTAATATCAAAATCTGGGAATCAAAATCCCTATATCGAAATCTCATAATCAAAATCAAAATAATCAAAACTCATAATCAAAACCCCAAAATCAGGGATTCAAGGACACAATTTTAAAATCTCATATTCAAAATCACAAAATAAAGATCTGGATATAATTATGTTAACATAAATCTAGGCATCAACAGCCCTATATAAATAACCTCATTAAAAAATCTCGCAATAAATATATCAACATCATTATATCAATATTGATTTCTCGATGCCAGCAACCCAATATCAAAATCTCATAATAATTATAAAATAATCAAACTCCCAAATTAAATATTTTGATATTCCAAAATGAGTGTCTGGATATCCTTATCCCAATATCAATATCTTGGAACCAAAAAACCGAGTATCAAAATCTTTTAATCAAAATCCCAAAGTAAAGATCTGGATATTCTCAATATCAATATCAGCGAATCAAGGACACTATTTTAAAATCTCTCTCTGTATAAAAAAAAATCATAAAAACGTCTCAAAATAAGGAGATCGATATCATTATATCAATATCAAAATCTTTTAATCATTATAAAATAATCAAACTCCCAAATTTAATATTTTGATATTCCAAAATGAGGATCCCGATATCCTTATCCCAATATCAACATCTTGTAACAAAAACCTAGTATCAAACTCTCTTAAACAAATTCCCAAAATAATTCTCATCTCAGTATCAAAATTTGGGAATCGAAATCCCTATATCTCAAATCAAATATCATAATCAAAATTCCAAAATGAGGATCTCGATATCTGTAATAATTAACACAGTTCTTTTTTTTTTAGCTAAGATCATAGCGTGAAAACACTTAACAGGTTTTGAAAGTTGAAGGATTATAAGGATTTCTTGACTCTCACAACAACAAAAGAAGCCAGATAGACAAAGTGAAAGGAATGGTATCTGAAAATCGACATTCAAGATTGAAATTTCAAACGAATTTTCAAGCATAACACTCATTGACGCTTTCCAAATGACTTGAATTGCCTTCAAAAATGCAATCGTGTAAAAGACGCTGAATATATGCTATAATCAGTCAATTCCGATCCGATATTCATAAAATGCATTATAGCTGGTGAAGATATGTGTGCATACGAGTTTGTTTTCAAACCACTGAACAAACTTCGTTATCTTCTAACTGAGCCGAAACTTAAAAAAGAACACTCTAAAGTCAAGGTAAGGGAAGCAGTCAGCCTTGATTATTCCGATGTTGGGCACTCATAGGTTAGACGCTAAGTAAACAATATTATTTGATCATTATTGGGCGTTTGAGAAATAAAATTCGTTGAAAGGGTAAAATTTGTGAAAAGAAAATACTCGGATTGTGCACCACGATAATGTACGATCGCATTCATTATGAAAAAATTTCTTGTTAAAAATTCAACGAAAAACCAAGAAAAATTATCGTATTCTCGTGATATGTGACCGCTGGCGACATTCGAATCATTCGAAAACTAAAATTACTTCTTCGAGGCATTACTTTGTCAGTCTATAGAAGACATAAACGAAAATTCACAACGAGGACTTAAGATGATTCCAGAAAATGAGTTATAAAAAATTTTTTAATCACTATTCGTAAGTAAAAGTGTCTCATTTTGGAAAGCGATATAATAAACTTCAGTAAACAGTAATTATTTTATGTTATTTTAACCGATTCCCAGTACTTTGCACACAGAATATGTTTTCCTGTTCCGTTTCCGTCTGTTTTGAGGAAAGCAGATAGTAATTAAAAAGCTCAATAAATAAATTTTATTCATAATTTTTTTTATTTCGATTTTATTTTATTTGATTTACATTTAAGTACTCTGAAACTGAAGTAGAATAATTCTCAGCAAATCAAAATCTCTTGAAAAAATATGAACTCGTTCAATAGTCTAATATTTCTTATCTTTAATTTATTTATTATATTAACAATAAAAATCAGTTAAGTCGCTACAATTTAATATCAAAATCATTTGAATGGAATTTTATTATTAAAGAATAAACGTTAAAATATATAATAGAATAAAAAACTAAATAAAGAAAAGCAATAGAAAGGTATATGTTCAGGTAGCCAATCATTTTACGATAATAAATTGGAATTAACTTACTAATCAAATCCAACATTTAAATAACTTTATAGCAAATTGCTGCTTTCATGCTAACGATTATCTTGAAAAGGGCAAAACGATCACTTTTGAATATTCAGCCCTATTCTGCATTTCTACTCGAATCGAAATTTTTTTCCGTTCGGCGGATTTGGTATTCTGCGTTACGTGCCGTTTCGATCAATCTTCGAAACTTTCGATTCTATCCAATTATATGTATTCTGCATTTCGATCGTAGTTAGGTTTTTGTACGTTTGTAATTTAGTTGGCGGAGAACAGTTCGTTTTAATATTTTCGTGCACTTAAATAATACAATTTTAACAGAAATGTAAGTAAAACTGATTTTGATAATTGAAAAAGCCATAATGATGCCTTTTTTTTAGTTTTATGAGCTTGATGACGCTTTTTGATATAACACAAGAGCAATATGAAAATTTAAGGAGTTTTGAACAACTTTGGCCCAATACATTTGATCCACCAGTAAAAGACTTCATGGATTCAAGAAAATTATGCAGTGACGTTGACACTTTTGATTGACACATTCCTACGTTATAATCTGCACCAACTCTATGTTGGTAACTAACGTCCGTAAAAAAAAAACGCCAGCTACTACTCAATTCTGTGAATTAAACCATGTCAAAGTACTTGATTGTTTCTTGCGGAAAAATATCTAGGGCATACAAGTACTTGAAAATATCCTTATTAAGTTTGAAGTTTTTTTTAAATCCAAATAACTAAATTTATTATATAAAAGATCACCAATTACAGGCTCAATTTCATAAAATTAATCACTCATCTGAAATAGCTACCACTTGTCTCGCAATCCTCATGAAATGTCGCCGAGGCTATTGATTCCATTTAACGTTAAAAACACGATTTTATTTATTTCTATTTGAGTTATGCAAAAGTAGTTTGCATTTGTTTGCCTTGTTTTGTTTCAATTTCACACCAGCTGACTTCGAAAATGTATTCTCTCTTCCTATTCTTCTTTCGATTCGATCGTAACTCAGAATACCTCATTACGATTGTGGTGGAGCGGAGAGCGGGAACGTATTCGAAATGTAGAACAGTCGTGGTTATTTAGATCTTTTTTGATCATTTAGCCCCTGCAACTATTTCCTAAAGAAAAGGCTGAGCGATAAGAGTATCGAGTTGAATGAAAAGGTCATTACAGAAACAAACACCTATTTTGAGAAACTTGAAAAAACCTAATATTTGAAAGGAAGGTAAAAAAAAGAGAAATGCTGGACTAAATATATAGAGCTAAAATGAGACTATAAATAATATATATATTTGGCGCATTCTAGCCGTTGCTATCGCCTTGTTGCTTTTATCAATAAATGGGTCCTATAGAATCGTCTCTGAACGGCTGATGATATTGATATTTATGAGGAGCTTTCATTTCATGTCAGAAATTCACCCGCGGGGCTTAACATTCCTTGTCGAGGGGTGATCGCAATTAGAAAAATTAATTTTCTATAATTCTGGATGTTGGTCGAACCTGGATCCGAACCCTTTCCTTCCGAATGCAAACCACTCGATTGTAACGGTATTGGATTTTGTTGAGCAATAAAACACTTATTTGTCGAAAAAGGAAAAGAATATTTTATTAAAAAAACTATCATGTCTAGCGCTGTATTTCTTTGTAAATATGTACATGTTCAAATATCAGGCTACTCTGTGCGCTTACTATGAAACATGCCACATACATCTGGTCATGGGAGAAGCAGCTTGGGTGAACCTAAGTTTACTTTTGATAATTTTTAAACAATGTTTTATATGTAATATTGCTGCTGCTTTATTTATATTATGTGGTACTCCTGGCCAAGGAACACTTTATTGTTATATTTCTATTAAGTTATCAACAAATATAATGTTTTTGTAACAGGAAATTTGTTGATGATTTTTGTTTATGCCAGTGTATTGTCATTCGAAATTTTTGTACATTTTGCTTTAATCACATTCAATTCTTTTGTGACACAGTTATATACATTTCTTACTTTATCTACGTTCCTTTGTTGGAATAACTTCGTTTAGGCGACTGTATATAGCTAACTATTCCATTCAATAGCATCCGTTGTATTTGCGTTAATTACTTCATAGATATGCCACGAACGTGTTCTAACAACCCCTACAGTTTCTCTCATTGAACAGTGCTATTTACACTATTTTGGATTTGCTTTGAGAAGTCAAGATAAATCCTGGGTTCCACGCAGTGTAACGAGCGTGATCCATCTATTAGGTTGGACTAAAAACAGCAATCTAGACATTTGCAATTTGCTATACCAATAATTTCGATATCAATAATGTGAGTGATTGTTTTTTTTTTTTTTTTGACTTAAAGAAAAGTTATTACAACCAACACAAAAAAATATTAAAAATGAGCTTTTAGAGAACCCAGATGACATTCTTCTACAATCGTAGCACATTCAACAGAGCCTGATAAATATTTTTGTAAAAGCAATGACCAAGGATATTAGTGGAGTTTTATATCTGAAAGAGAAATTCTACGACGAAAAATATAAAGAAGGAATATTTGCAGGTCCAAAAATATGACAACTGATAAAGGAGAATATCTTTTAAGAAAAACTGAATGACCAGGAAAATCTTGCCTGGCAATGTTTTGTCAATGTTGTCCAGAACTTGCTTGGAAACCTTTCTTGGAAATTTTCTTGGAAGCCATCCATAATACAGAAAATTATAAAAAATTAGTAAATGAACTTATACTGCCTTAAAAACCTATGGGGTACTTATGCTGGACTCTCCTTTGGATTTCTTTCGGGAAAATTTGGGCGCTGTGAGTGTCAAACAAGGTGACAGAACAATTCCTCAATGGAAAATGGAGTGCAGGAATGCTAGTAGTAGCAGTTTGTTGGAGACTTAGAAGGGACCACAATGAAGCCAACTATTCGAAAATCCTATGCATTTCTTGAAAGTTAAACCATAAAAGTTATTTAGGTGTGGAGTTTTTTTTCTGAAATAGAAGTTTCGATGCCACAATAAACTTAATATAAAAATCTTTTTCAATTAATATATTATTGTTTGATGGCCCTAATAAATACATTAAAAAATTTATATAAGTTTTTATGTAACAGAAAAAAGTTCTATTTTTTTTTGCACAAGTAGTATCAATAGCACATGATTGTACTTAATTGACTTTTTTAACGGTTTTTAATAAAATTATTTATTTCAATTATCCAAATTTCAAGTGAAACACGCCAAAAATATAGTCTTTCGAATAAACCGGTCCCGGGTGCACTTCCCGGAAAATCCTTGCACACATACCCTCCAGTTTTCATGTATCTACGATTAACGTTTTAGGCTCTGCGTTGAGCTGTCAGTCATTGAGGACAAAGTTTTATGTGCATATTTGGATATATAGATTAAGAGGTGAAACGTCCCTGGCCTGTAAAACACAAAATTGTTTTTTTATTCAACACAAGTCCATTCAAGGGTTATATACTGATAATAGCGATCATCCAACTTTTCGATACCACTTTTGTAGTACGATTAGTCATTTGCTTCATTTCATTCGACGAAAATTTTGTTCCCAGCAAGTATTCTTTTAAGAACTGTGAACAGGAAATAGTTGCTGAGGGGCAGATCTGGAGAATACGGTGAATTTGTAGGAAATTCGAAGCCAATTAATGGATTTTTTCCATCGATTTCACTGACTTGTGACACGGTGCATTGGTTTGGTGAAACAGAACTTTATTTTTTTCAAATGCGGCTGTTTTTTTGGCGATTTCGCCTTCAAACGAGCCAATAATGCTACGAATGTTAATAGTCGCTGTTGATGGTCCTTCTTTTTTCAAGGTAGTCAATGAAAATTATTCTATGCACATTCCAAAATACAGACACTATAACCTTGCCAGCCGACTGTTGATTGGACTTCGAAACGAAATGTTGAAACCGTGTTTCATCCATTGTCACATATGGATGCACAAACTCGGATTTATTACACTTGAACATCTACAAGTACAAACACTTCTCCGAATCATTAACTCGTCGTTTTTTTGGTCAATACTGAGCTCGTGCGGCACCCACTTTGCACAGTGCTTTACCATATCCAAATATTCGTAAATGATATGACGTACGCGTTCAGTTGAAATCTCTAGAGTGCATGCTATTTCATTCAATTTCAATTTACGGTAATTCAAAATCATTTTGTTGGATTTTTTCTTAATTTTTTGTTGGTGACAACCTCTTTTGGGCGTCCACTGTGTTAACCGTCTGCGGTGCTTATTTCACCACGCCTAAACTTAGCATACCAATCCTTGATGATTGATTTTCCTGGGACGGTGTCCGGATACTCGTAATCAAGCCAAGTTTTTCCTTAGTTTTTTTCTTTCATTCACATGCTTTTGGCTTCACGTAATACGAGCCGCAGTCAGTTGGGGCGTATGAGTAACACAAAATTTTTATATACATAAATGCAACGAGCCAAAAATGCCAAGAAACATAATACTGAAGTTGAAATTCAATTGCATTTAAGTTCGGTACTTTTTCTAATTTCTTAGCAATTTTTTTAAACAAAAAATTTATTTATATTTAATATATACTAAAATTATTTGATGCCAACAACGTTTGTTTTTAACTGGAAAAAATTGTTTTCAGATTTTTAACTCACAATTATTTGCCTTAACACTTCTTTCGCTCGTTTTTTTATATTTTATTCAAGCAAGTTTTACAATAGATTTGTTGCTTTTCACTGCTTATTTACCTACTCTTTCGTTGGAGTCACGCTTTGTTGACATTTTTTATTCCCCATTATGTTCCATTGCTTCTAGTGTATTATTTGTCAATTCTATTATGTTGTTGTTGTTCGCAATAGCTTTTTTATAATATTTTTTCTGCTCTCTTGAAGGGTTGAAAAATTATTAATTTGCTTTTATTGATTGATTGACTTTGTTCGGTTTTCATTCATTCATTCATTCATATGCTTGGTTTGTGGCTTGTGTATACTCGTACATATAGATTATTTTTTTTTTTTAGAAAATATGAAATGTGCTGCTGCTTGGCCAAAAATTACTTTCAAGCAATGCGAAGAATTTTTAGTTAGAGGTTTCCTTCATCTAAGGGATATCAATCAATATTTTTTTATAAATTTCGATACATGAATATTAAAATTAATATATTTAAAGCATAAAAATTATTTTATTTGTAATTAAATTATTAAAAAAAAAAAATTTACATGTTAAACGATTTTAAAAATTACAAATTTATTATAAATTGATTAAATTATTAAGTTAAATTGTTAAAAAAAATTTAATTAGTTATTTAAACAAGAAATAAATAAAAATAAATTATTTCTTTAATTTAATTTAAGGTTTTAACATTTGTTTGTCATATTTGTTTTGAAAAATATTCAAAAATTTTATTTACAAAATTTTATTTGTGACTCTTTAAGCATTCGCATATAAATGTACTGTATGCCTCACACATATACATTAGGACACCAAAAACCGAAATTCAAACGCGTAAACATAAAAAAGTAGCAAAAATTGTTTAATTAAGAGAAGAAAAAAATAGCAAATTATACGATGAATGTGAAAAAATAAACAAATAAAACAAAGCAAAGAAAATTCGCTATACTTTTGCGCACACACACGCATATTTTAGTACATTTGCTAATGTCGCCCTTTCATTTGTCAGACAAGAAAAAAAAATTCGATTTTTTTTCTTTGCCACTGCCAATCGTTAAGTAGGCCTTCACACATTTCTTTCACATTTCTAACAATTGTTGACTTATTTTTACCTTTTCAGCACATTCCTTGACTTTTCACTTGTTATGTGAAGAAGAAAAAATGAAAATGTTTTCTAATATAAACTTTTAAATTGTTGTTATTTATTTTTTTTACTATTATTAATCAAATATGCAAGTATTTCACAAAATTTTGACATTTTTTTTCACTGCCCTTAGTATATAGACAATTATTTGATTTTTTCCACTATACACACACTCATCACACACATACACGCGCACTTTCTTGCCCTTTCAATGGATTGAAAACTCGTTTTTCTTCTTTTCGAGTTGTGCTTTTCAGCCAATTTTCATTTTTCAAGGCGAAACCACTTTTTTTTTGCACTTTCTTCTTGCTTTTTATTAGTGCCTTTCGCATGTATAGCGCAAAGAAATATCTATATTTTGTTGTACCTTTTTTAAATTTTATTTTATTTAAATTTACTGTATATTTTTTGCTCACTTGTTTTTTTTTTTTTTTGTTGGGAGCGCCCCTCTTAATTTTATACTTTCATTAGCGTAGCTGAACTCTACCGACGTCCGTTTGCAGCTGTGGCCGTTACTCCACTAAACTTGGGCACCGTCGCTCGGTTGTCGCAAAGTTTTCCAAGCGCACATCGGATACGCAGAAGCCGAACAAATACGCTAGACGAACGTGTAGCTTGTCGCTCTCGCGTTAACTTTTGCATTGGTTCGTTAGCAAGTTTTCATGTTGAGAAAAATAAATTGTCTGAGCGCGTCCATCCGCTCAGGTGGATTTGGGAAAACCTCATAGGAAATGGCCTAGCTCTCCAGTAATTAACTTACGGCGCGCACTCTTTTTAGTGTTTGCTGCTTTCTCTCTCTCTCTCTCTCTCTCTTTCTTTTTCTCTCTCAACAAACATTCTTATTCTCTTTGTATCAATTTTTCTTCTCACCGCAAGCTTTTGCCATTTTTCGGCTTTTTTCATTGTCACCGTTGTTTGTTGTTTGTTGTGTGCTTTCTTTTAGTTTTTTTGTTTTGTTTTTTGTTTCCTTTCATTCTGAAATTTGTTCATTACATTTTTGCTCTTGAGTTTATGTAGTTTTTAATTTGTACATTTCCTTCTGTTTTCTCCTAATTTTGTGTTTTGATAGCAAAGCATCGTGCTGGGAAGAATGCAGAGCACATAATTTCCGTTTGTTTTCATTTTCATCCATCCTCTTTTTTATCACTGTTTATCCACCTGGTTGTGCACTCATTTGTGGTTAAATTTATGTCTGCGTGTGTGTGTGTGTGTTGGTGTGTACATATGGGAATATTAATTCATTGGTGTTTCTTATCATGTAAGTGGTAATGTTCTTGTGGTGACAGTGGGTTAGTTGGGTGAAAGATTGAAGCAAATTTGAAAGACAAATTCCTTCAAAAACAAGAAATAAGTGCTATTTTCGGATATGATGAAGTCTTTATATTAAATTTATTGCAAAATGCTAAATTTATTTCATGTCTGTAGAGTACCAAATATTGCGCTCTTAATTGCTTTTTTAATGTGTTCGTGAAGCAAAACTTAATATCCAACAAATCGCAAGTCGTAAACAAGTCGTAAACTATGCTGCTCCAATTTGAATGCCGGGGACTAGCGAGACGCATTTGAAGAAGTTACAAGCATGTCAGGACACCGCCCTTTGGACCGTGGCAGGAAATATTCAGTTAAGGAGCATAATGTTATGCTTTGTAAACGATATCTGCTGGAATGCTAACGTAGAGATCACCAAAGCAGACACTTACTATAATCCAAACCACCAATTGGCACAATTAAGAACTTGATTTAGTAGTAGGCTAGACTCCTACTTATCCAGACTCGCTCTGACATACCCAACGTATGTATCGCATCCAACGAATCCCCGCACGACACTAACCTCCTCTTTGCATGCCCACTCCATCCGACTCATATAATACCTCGCTCCTTCTGGTCCGAGTCAGTCGAGACCGCATGTTTCCTGGGCCTCCCGTTAGGTGACCTCGATGAATAAGGCTAGACCTACCTATCGAACCTGACACTAGGCGGGATTTGCTAGCCGCTACAACAACAACAGCAACATCTCACAAATCGATTACATGGGGCTCTCTTTGTAAGTAGAATACTAAATTTCACCCTCTTAGATGCTTTTTTGATGGATATATGCTATAGTGCTTCAAACTAGACTGTCCCGACAGATGCACGTTTAAATGCCCATCTAGTTTGGTTGAAATATCTCAAAAATTGAGGGAATAGTTTGTGTTCAAACAGACGGAGGGGTAGATGGACAGACGAGCATGGCTAAATCAACTCGGCCATCCATTTATTCAAACTTTAGCATTTTTACTGTTAAGTCAACAAATAATGTGTCAAAATAACGTTTTTCTAGTTGTTATATGAAAAAAAAAAAAATTCTGTTATTTTTAACAGTCGCGGCTGTTATTAATAAAAAACGCCACTGTTGCTTTTCTATTGCTGTTATTCTGTACTTCTGTTAAAATAATCGTTTAATCTGCAAATACAACTGCAAAACTACTTTACCTTTAAGAGTAACAGCAGTTTACATTTTTCATTTATTTATTTATTTCACATTTTTTTCACAATAAATTTAAGAAAAAGTATGAAATGATATTTTAGTACAAAAAAATTAAGTTATTATATTTGTTAAAGTATATAACAGAATTTCCTGATAGCAAACTACATATGTATTATAGCTCTAGATAACCGAGTATCAATCAGTTCGAGCAGTTCTATGCTCGCTCGATACTCGCTATTACTCAACTGCTCAGCAGAACAAAAAAAATTCAATTTTGCTTATCAAATTTTTTTGGCGTTTCTGTGATGTTTAAACTTTGCTTGAATGAATTTAAAAAATGCAGTGGAAACGGATAAGCTGTGTGAAGCAGAGAATAATTGTGTGCCACAAAGAATTGTAAAATAATCCATTGGATATAGTAAAGAATTGTAATTATTAAAGGCTTAATAAACGTTGAGTTAATTCCTGACGATTAAGAGGCCAAACGAACAAATCTTGGGAGTTTTATTTAGCAATTCAGTGATCGGACTCAAAGGATTTGGTAAGTCATGGAGGGTAGCAACGAAAAACGTTAAAATATGTATGCTCTAAGATTTTTCGAAAATATTCAACGATTCGAATATAAACTTTTCGAGTTTAGTTAAGTCACGAACCATTTCGTTTATGATTATTTTGTAGCACCCTCTTGTGGAATCAACACAAGGTGTTACAAGTGTTTTGATATATATTTAACACTAAGACAGTATTCATGGTCAACTTCTTAAGCGTTAAAATTTTCTATTCATAAAAAAAAATTGTCTTAAGACTACACAAAATGGCTGCAAAGATTCCGATACAAATTATATGTGGCAAAATGGATAACGTTAGTTGGGTGGTCTGGCCTCGAAATTTGAAAAAATCGATTTTTTTTGTTTTCATATTTTCATAGTATAACCCTTTAAGAATATGTTTCTAAAAATTTTTTGGTAATTAAAATTATTTTCGGAAATATAGCTGCTTGGCTGACGCGGATTCCAAAACGGCTCGGCCTTTATGCGAAACTTTAAACAGTCTTCCTTATAGACTTCTCTATCGTATGAACTACACTCATCCCTAAATTTTAATATTTATTATTTTTTAAAACTTCGAAAAATTTAAAAAAGTAGGGAAAAGATTGTTTGTTTTTTTCAAACAGCTGCCGTTTAAAAAAAATTTAACTATTCTTTAGTTCATACGATAGCGACATTCCTCTAGGCTCCGTTGGCGCGCAAATTTTTTCCGGCCTCCCACTTCATCAACTGCTATCTTTAAATTTTTTTCCTTTCTTTTTCTGTATTCTCGAAATATGAATAAATATCTCATCAAAAATTGGATAGTAAAATTGTTGATTGGTTTTTATGGCACATCAAAAATTACCTTAAATTCTTCTTAGTCTAGACTAGAATATCCCCTCAATAATAATTAAACGCGTCTGTTCGATGTGAACTCCAAATTGCAACTTTACTTCAGTAATGTCGGAAAGTTATGACTATGTAAAATAAATGAAGAACATCAAGTCATCGATGGTCTGTGTGTAATGCTTTGTAATATACTAATAGCTTAATTGCTAGGTAAGAGAGAGATAACATTGGTGTAGCTTACACTAGGAATTGAAGAAGAATATTAAATAAATTAACCCCTAGCTGAGCACACATAAACTAATTTAGTATTAACCCGTGTTACAATAATATTATGTTTTTAATCATAACTTAATGTAATAATAAATGATTGAGCATGAAATGATATTATAAACAAAAGCTACAGATAGTCTAGGATCTAGCACTGCGAGCAGCCGGATTACACAATGCTAACCACTCGGCTATTGCGGCTGCTGCAATAACATAACGGTCAATTGAAAATTCCTCTGCCAACAATACATACGAAGTATGTTCAAAGGAAATGGTGAATGTTTTGCTCACTGTTTTCTTTTATTACAATGGTGTGGTGCATCATGAGTTGCTGCCGAAAGGTCGTACAGTTAATAAGGAATACTACAAGGATGATTTTTTGGCCAAAAGCAAAACCGTAATCACGCCTGAACCACCGTATTCACCAGATTTTTCTCCCTGCGACGTTTTCCTGTTCCCAGAACTAAAGAAACCAATGAAAGGAAAGCGTTTTGCCACATTTGATGAGATCAAGTCAGAATCGAAGAAAGAGCTGATGGCCCTACCGTAAAGCACATTTCAGAAGTGCTCCGAGGATTGGAAAAAGCGTTGGCACAAGTGCATTATATCCGAATGAAGGGGACAAAATAGATATTGATGAATAAATAAGTACTTTTCGAAAAAATTCAAAATTCACCTTTTCGTTTGAACACACCTCGTACATACATAAACTAATTTTTTTGGCAAAATCAATTTTTTTTCAACATAATTCTCTTCAAGGATGATACACTGAATATAGCGACCCTCCAACTTTTCGATACCATTTTTGTACTGCGATTTATTCTTTGCTTCAAAATAGGAACTAGTTTCGGCGATCATCTCTTCATTAGACGAAAAAATCTTCGCAGCGAGCATTCTTTTGAGGTCTGAGTACAGGAAATAGTAGTAGTTGGTGGCAAGATCTCGAGAATACGGTGAATGGAGAAGCAATTCGAAGTCCAATTCAGAATTTTTGCCGTCGATTTCATTGACTTGTGACTCGAAGCTTTGTCATGGTGAAACAGCACTTCGTTTTTCTTCAAATGCGGCCGTTTTTCGTCTATTTCGTGGTTCAAACGCACCAATAACGCTATTTAATAATAGCTGTTGATGGTCATTCCTTTTTCAAGGTAGTCAATGAAAATTATTCCATCCCAAAATACAGACACGATAAATTTGCCAGCCGACTGTTGCGTTATTCCACGCTTCGGAACGGGTTCATCGTATGCGGTCCACCCGTGTCGTGACTGGACTTTGGAGTAAAAGAATGGGGCCATGTTTCTTCCGTTGTCACATATCGATGCGAAAATTCGGGTTTATTATGCTTGCACATCTCCAAACACTGCTCCGAATTAGCAATTCGTCGTTGTTTTTGACCAAAAGTGAGCTCACCCGGCACCCAATTTGCACAGAGCTTTTTCATACCTAAATATTAGTGAATGATATGATGTGCATGTTCAGTTTATATCTTTAAAGTGCCTGCCAATTCATTTCATATCAGTCTACAGTCATTCAAAATAATTTTGTTGAATTTTTTTGATGTTGCCATTGGTAACAAACTCTTTTGAGCGTCCATTGCCTTCACCGTCTTCGGTGCTCATTTCACCACATCTTAACTTAGCATAATAATACTTGATGGTTGGTTTTCCTAGGGCAATGTGTGAAAACTCGTCATCAAGCTACGTTTTTGCTTCAGTTGTATTTTTTCCCTTTCAAAAAGCAATATTTTATCAATACAATTTTTCGTATCTTTTTTATCCATTTTTTTTTACAATAACAAAAATTGCTTCACTCAAAATGCTATAACTTACAAAATAATGATTCGACAACTGTCAAATTTGTACACGCGCCTTTTAAAGGTTAGGGCAATATCAAAATCATATGAATTTAATTCAAGCTGCGCCATCTATGTGTCAAGCTGATAACTTTTCAATTGACCTGTTAAACTAAATAAAAATAGAATTGATTAAGTGAACAGAAAATAGAAGGTGTCGGCACATATGTATATATTACGAATCGGACATTTTAAAGGTATTCTGCTATCAAATCAAAGTGATTTTTAAATTAAATAAAACATCGAAATTTGATTTAAATTAATAAATTTTTTTGAACATCTCAATTCCAGAATATTTGTAATATTTTACTTATACACATTTTCCATTACATGCAGATTTATCTTATTGGCTTAGTACTGCTTTCTTAACAATTGTTACACCTTGAGATAATGTACTCCGAACAAAAAGCTTATGCGATCGCCGAACTGGTTAGTGGTTCATGTAATCGTTAAGAATTTTAATAATCTGACACCACTAAGCGCATCTAACCGTTGGAGATATATAATCTAAATATTATTTGAGATTGAAAGCGCAGTGAGTAGGGAAGTTAGAGGCATCCTGTGTCGTCTTGCTAAAAAGAAATCCTAAAAACTACCACCTTTGGGTTAATAAAAATTTCCAAATAGTATTATCTAACATATTTACATATTTCAATAATTTTTCATATTGGCTAGTGTGAAAGAGAAAGTGTAATAAACCTACGATTAAATTTTACTAGTCTCCATCATCAATTTCCTTACTTCTTACTTCTTCAAAATGTCAGTTGTGCATTTATTACGCTAATTTTACACAAATCTTGATTAATTGGTATTGCAAATGTTGTTACGTTTGTACATATATATATATAAATTTAATTTATGCTAAACGCATTTTGGCTTTACAACTGCCAGACTTGGACTAGTAAAGATATCAAACACAAAAAATAAAAAATAAACAAAAATTGTCCTCAGTTAATCAAAAGATTATGCTAAACAAATAAAAAATTCCAAGACTTGAATATGAAATTTGGGAAATCCCTTAATGAGACTTGGACGTTTTACTAACAAAAGCAGTGTGAAAGTATGTTTAACACATCTTGCCAACAATTTGTGGTTAATTTTGCTGTGGTCATAAAAAAACATAAGTCGACTAATGAATAATTACAAAAATAAAAATTAAATTCTCAAAATTATTTATTGAAAATTTTAACTGAAATAAGTTGGTTCTTTCAGAGTTTAAAAACGATTATTTATAATATTTTAATAAATATATAATTCGATTTATTTAAAAGAAGGAACTTAGGATCCTGTGGTTTCTGTGGTTGTGGTTGGATGGTCCATTCGTTGAGTCCAATTTTCGATGACTCGTTCGACTGGTGACTGGCAAATGAAACGCGTGGTGTTTTTCTCCAAGGCCAGATTCCACTGGCCCACAAATTACATCAAACCGGTGTCTTTTCTTGATAAAATGGCAGCTCTTGAATCTCTTCAGGTTGCTCTTCATCTCAAATGAGGCAATTTTGCTTGTTTACATACCCATTGAGCCAGAAATGAACCTCATTTCTGAAAAAAATTTGGTTCGAAAAAACATCGGAACTTCCTGGGACTTTTCAAGAGCCCATAGAGCGAAGCGATGTCACTTCAGTTCTTGCACAAGCTGTTTTTTGTACGCTTTCAATTTAAGATCTCGACGTAAAATGCGCCAAGTCGACTCTCCACGGTCTTTGTGTACACTCTCAGCTACGGCGGCTATATTTTCTTCACTGCGTGCTGGACATGGTCTATTCGGTCGAATATTATCCAATAATGAATGCTGGGTCACAAGATGGGCGATGGTGTTGCGAATAGTACGCTTAGTATGCCGATTATGTTGACCATAAGTTGAGCGAAGCGCACGAAGCACATTCTTTACAGAACGTGAATTTTCGTAATAAAGTTGAATGATTCATAAACGTTGTTCAGGCGTAAGTCTTTCCATGATGAAATGTCAAAAAATAGTGAAAAAAATAACGTGCCAGCCTGAGACGACTCACACGTGATCTGTCAAAAAAAGGTTCTTGAAAAAAGTACCTCTACTTGGATCACCCTTTATATATATATTCAGGGATATCAATTTTGCAGTTTCCAAAATACATTCGAAAAATTCTATGAAATTCTAATTCAGTACAAAGTTTGAACCTTGTGAATACTTTTTGAACCTTGTATGTGAACCTCTACATTATTCAAATGGCCGCTTCCGGAATTTAGCAAGCTTCGATCCGTTTGAGGTAATTTTCGACCACTCTTTGGAATATATTGGGCAGTACCTCAGCCCAAACTTGACGAATGTTGGTTTTCAAGGGTTCAAAAGTTCAAGGTTTATCCGCGTAAGTACGGTATTTCGCGTATCCACCAAAAAAAGGTCCAACTGTGTGAAATCGCACGATCTAGGTGGCCAATTGACAAGCCAAGACACCTCCGATCCAAAGAGCGCACAGACAGTAAGTATTTTTTGGCGTGTAATGGCCTCTATGCAACTATTTGAGGATTCTCGTGACCCCAGATGCGACAATTTCGCTTATTTACGTATTTTCTGAGTGAGATATGTGTCTCTGGTCGTTGAAGAAAATTTTGTTTGAAAATTCGCGGTCCACTGCTTTTTGCTTCGACGTAACTACGACGTTTTGAATGGTTAGCTGGGCTCAGTTGTTAACTGAGCTGAACTTTATATGGATGCAGTTGTAAGTGTAAAGTACGCCATAATGTGCCGTAAGAGAGTCCCAGCTCTTGAGAACGTCGAGAAATATACACATCAATGATGCACAGGCTTTACAATGTTTGTAACCGATCCAGTCTCTCAAATTTTTTTTTTAATTTTATCAATTACTTGAGTAGTTGGACGATTATGTGCACCATAACCTCCTATTAAAGCACGAAACATGGCCACGTTTGCATCATAATTTTTGTAGTAGGTTTCAACAATATGAACGCGTGGTGCGGTTATTAAGCGATCTATTTTCATAAATGCCTGACTTTTAGCTAAAGCAAAGCATGTTTAGTTTGACAGTTAAGTTTGATAGATGTCAAAATACAGCCCTGCTCTTTCAAACCACTAACCAAAGCAGCAGGAGATATAGCTTATTCAAAAACCCTCACCTTTCTTCATTGGACACTTTCCAGACTTCATTTTAGTTGTGTTTGTTAGCGGAGGGGAGGTTCAATCTTTGGCCAGTGACTAAGCAAACCTGTGGTAAAAGTTCATGCACAATTACAGGAACGAACTACCCACCTTTTTCCTGCAAAATATTAAAAAATATGTATATTTAAGGTTTTCTCTACTTACTTCATATATGTTATGATTTCGAAAGCTCTCAGTACCTATTGTAATCCATTATAAATCTTGACATCACCCAGAAGAGCTGTTAAATAAAGATGATCATTAAAATTATATTGTAATCAATTCTTCTAAATCTACAATCAGACTTAATAAGCGGCGCCAGTGGTGGATATAAAAAAATTAAAAAATAAAACATTGAAAAAAAAGAAACACAAAAACTTTATGAATATTCCAAGTTTCCGATCGCAATTAAAACATAAATTTTTGCATATCATTTGGGAGGTTTATAAAATTCTTCAACCACATATCAAGTTCGCCAAAGCGAAAACTCGTACGTCACCATGACTAATCTCGAATTCAGTTCATTGTCGCTTAAGGAGCAACTCTGCGGTTTGTCTGTCGACGCGCTCTTGTGTATTCTGTGCAAAATGTTTGCTACTGTAAAAAGAAGCCGGAATTCTTGAGATCTATGCTTTCGTCTACGCAAATAAGTTCATTTAATCAAAATATTTTTGCTTGCTTTTGTAAGGAGAAAACAAAAACAAAACAATTAACTTTTTTATTTAAAACATATAGAAAGACGAATGAGGTGAAATTAAAAGCAAAATAATTCATTTAAATGACCTTCGTATTCGTAAAATGAAAGAGGTGTGGAATAGAAGAATAAGAAAAATAAAATTAAACAACTCTTTAGTTAAGTCATGAGTAGAATGAAAAAAGCGCTAAATTCTATTGTTTGAACTTATATAGTTGCATGAGTTAGGTTAGTTTAGTTTACACTGGCCGGCTGATATACCTTGCACAGAGCAGTTGATCCTTTGCAGTGCTAAATGAAATACCGTTGTGTTACGAGCTAAGGTACTCAGCTTTTCGCGAAGTTCGAAAGAGCTTTATTATCTTATTTCGAAGGCTCCTCTAGTCGTTTGAACTGCGTGGCTTAGATATATCTTACGCTCAGTCATTAGGTTGAAAATCGCACTGCACTCCTAGCATGATCACGTCAGCAAAATGTGGGTGATTCCTTTGCACATAATCTGGGTGGTTTTGCATGTTGCTAATGCTTTCCATCATACCTTTATACGTCAACCAGATCTTTCTGAAAATTAATTATAGATCTATTTTAGTGATTTTTGTATTTTCTATGCTGGTTCCCTAGAAAGATGGAAGGCACTTTTGTCATAATGGCATTTTGGCCTGGAACCGTTACATTTGGCCGCCATGTCTACTGTTTTTCATCTTTTAAAGACATTTTGTGACGAAGTACGATGTGAGAATTTTGACTTCATTGCCACCTGGCTATCGACATATTTATTGATATTTTTCATATATTTTATTGCCTTAGTTACTTGCTGTCTCAATAGCTTTACTCCCAGCGAAACTTCCGCCTGGAAAATACTGCAGTACTCTGCAAGCTTTAAGGGTGCTTGAGGTCCAGCGTAGCGCAATAAACTCCGGCGCCCACTCCATCAGCTTTTTTTATCCATCCGTGTAGATGTTACATAAACCCACTAGCAGATCCCATGCTCCTGCGCCACTCGGTCTCCTTCAACGTATTATGAAACCTTCTCTGATACCTTCTTTCCATCTTTACTTTCTTGGTACGTAGCCTATTTTGCCCTTCATCTGTCTGCATATCGAGTTGTTTTGAAGGTTCTGGCGACCAATTCATCTAAAGTCCTCAACCTCAAAGCGAATTTCGCTGCGGTGGTCTCCACTGCGCTGTCAACTGATGGTAGAACAAGTGGCCTTTATAGTAAAATCGTTGGATTGGTTCTTAGCGCTTCTGTTATGAACATTGCAGCGGACCTCTGTAATCGCTCCAAAATGGTTTTCTACCAGTATACGATATATTGTTGCCAGCGGTTCACAACACCAGAACATCGGGGCAACATTGTCTTAACTAATGCTGTGTGACCAATGCATGATGCCAGGGCATTGACCTTTTTCACCCTTTCGTCTACATTTAGCTGCCTCATCAGTTTTCTGTCTAAAATTACTCCCAGGTACTTGATGTGATCCCTGATTGATAGTTCCACCCCGCTGAGCCTGAGGGTTTCACTGACGGAATTTTGTACCTTCTTATGGACAGTACTGCGGCTTTTTTGGATAGCAGACCCTGCCAAGGCTACTTCTAGACTTTTCAATATTGCTGACGGTAAGACTAACTGGTCTGTTTTCTTTCGGAGACTTCGCTTGCCTTCCTTCTGCCTGAATGAGACCATCCAAAGGACAGGCACATAAGTTAACCTTAAACATGTCTCGTATATTATTCTGAAGTATAGTATGAGCGGAAATGCGGAAATTGTTTGCATCATGGCTGGAAAGATACCATCTTTGCCCGGTTGTCTTTATTAACTCACCACACAAACCTTTCCGCGACTCCAGCTTACCCTTGAAAATATTTTTTTTTTTTTTTTGTATGCCTTGAATACATTTTTGTGTTCCCTCCAGCAGAACTCATCATCGGCTCCTTTGGCTAATTTGAAGAGTTCTTCAACATTTGCTCGGAATGCTTCGAGTGTACCTCGTTTTGCATTAAACGGAGGACATGCGATGAGATAAGTTTAGTTGCTTAGAGTTTTGGTAAGTGTGACTACCAGTTCCTCCAATTCAAAGAGGGAGTTAACTACACTACACTTGTGTTATTAGTTCGTATTCATGGAATTCCTGAAACTTTCGCTTTTCGTGAAACCCTATATACCCTAATTTTATTCTTCTTCTTCTTTTTCTTTGGCGTAAACACCGCTTACGTGATTGTAGCCTACCAGAAAATGAGTATGTACTAAGCATCTGCCAGTCGTCCACTCTGATTCCCACACTAATGTGGAATGTTACGAGTATATCAAGAG
Organism: Neoceratitis asiatica; assembly: GCA_030068015.2. Classification (NCBI taxonomy): domain Eukaryota; kingdom Metazoa; phylum Arthropoda; class Insecta; order Diptera; family Tephritidae; genus Neoceratitis; species Neoceratitis asiatica. The sequence continues at coordinate 49,280,776 of CM061526.1, read as the reverse complement.
TATATCAAGAGGTAGGGCCAATATAAGTCCGCGACCCACTCCATTCATTCGTAACTCCACTCCCCCAACCTCCCCTCTCGATTTCCTCCCCAGTGATTTTCAAGCAGATCCCTGAAGTGCTGAAAGAGAAACACTAAATCACTGAAGAGGCGCAAAGTTTTGGAGTCGGTAGAAATTATGAACTTCTAATGAACTTTAATGTGTTCATGATAAAGACTTTCGCAATTATGAAGTCTGTGGCCAAATATTGGTACCGAATACTTTCCGTGGTCACCTTTGACTACCAAAATGCAATTAAAGCCCTAATCTCGCTCACGATAAAGTCTAGAATCTGCTTGACTGCCTCGTATGTCTCATGGAGGTGGTTGAACAAAGCAGACTCTTTCTTATTTGGCGATGAGTTAACAAGGCAATGTAGGACCAAGCAGATTCTTCCAGATAATATAATTGGTGCTAAGCAAATATGGCCGTAATGGGAGCCTGGGGGCTTAAGCTTCCTAAAAGGGAAGCATATTTCCTCTTTACTGTAATCACGACAGGTCATTGCTTCAGGTAATGGTACGTAAAAGAGCTGGATGAAATTCAAAATAAAAATTTCATTAAATTCATGCCTAAATACAGTAGGAAATTTCTACTACTACTACATTACAGCGGAACTAATAATTGCACGCCATTAGTTTCTTCCTTGTCGACATCGTCCTCGCTTCTGCACAACACAGCAGCACAGAAGAACGAGCGATTTGCAGTGTTTAGTTTTGATTGAGAGAAGTTCTTCCCAATTATGATTGCGCTTGCCGCATTTTCCAGCGTCACTTGTACCGCTTTAAGCTATGCTGGGATACTAAGTGGCCTAGATGCAGCTACTTTTTGTGGTATCGAAGGCAGCTTTAAAATGACTTCTCCAAGATTTTTCTCATGGTAAATATCTGGTGGAACTACTAGATCTAAAGCTACACTGATAAGGTCCAATCAGTTTGCTGATGGTTGACTTTATTCTCTCACACAATACACTCGAGAGGACCTTGCATGCGATATTCAGGAGGCTTATCTTACGATAATTGGCGCAGACCCTGGATTGGGCAGAGCACATTGAGGTTCCAATCCTCCTGAATGCGTTCGTCCGGCCATATTCTGGGGCTGATGCACGCACCTTGTCAGCTCTTCGCCGCCGTATTTGAATAGCTCGTCATATTCGGATATTGAAATGTCTATTCGATTATCTTTCACTATCATTCAGCAGGTTGAAGTAATGTTCCCTCTTTTCATAGAATTTGCGAACATTACCCATGATGTCGACCAGCTTCTCAAGCCATTCATCCCCACACAATTCGGCCTCGCTTGTTTTTTTGTCTGCTAAAGCTTCTCGCTACTCTCTTCAGCTCTCAGTACCTATCCCACCCCACACGTTTCTTGGTCGATCGCAATGTTGCGAGGTAAGCAGTCTGCAGTCAGCTCTTCGTCTTGCCGAAATTCAATTTTTTCTGCAGCACCGAGGCGAGTGCGTGTCGTCGCTGCAACTAGATAGATAGTGATCCGATATTTGGCCCTTCGAACGTACGAACGTCTAGAAGACTGGAGAATTTCTAACAAACATAAATTTTTGATTTTTATTCAAATGTTTTGAGCGTGATTTAGAAAGGCATTAAAATAAAGAAAACTTTGAAACTAACGAAATAGCGGTTCGTTTATATCACTCAAACACATTCAACCCTTCAATTTTAATAATGTTTGATTTCAAAAGTTTAAATTAAAGCTGCAAACAAAAACGAGTTTTAATTCAGTTAATCGTTCGATCACTAAATAAAAACTAAATTTGCATATGTTTGGCGACAGTGTAAAACAAACTATAATAAAAGACGCCAGACCATTCAAAGAGAAGCAGCAAACCACCGAGAATACTATAAATGTATTTATGCATAAGCATGTATATACTTGTATGTTTGAAAATAACTCTACGAAACGACTTGGTCATAAATAATCGATGTTGGCCAAAGGCAGTTTGTCAACTTCCGGAGTTCCGTACATTTCCGGTTTTTCATAATCTAGCACACACAAAAAAAAATATAAAAAAAGTACTTAATGCGTTTGTAAATGACACAAATTATAATTAAAATTTGATACTCAACAGCTGCCGAGGCGTGCACAGTAAAATAGTAATTTTTATTAAAATCTAAATAATAAATATAAGAATAATGTAAATAAATTGACATTTCTTCTGGAATTTCGCATATTCGCCCAACCGCCTTGCGTAGGTATGCACATATCCATATACATATAAACATGTCAGACTACAGAGTCGGCATGCGAAATTCGTGACATGTTCTATTCTAAATAAGTAATTTATGCTTACATGCATGTATATATATATAACAATTTATCTGAAAGCAATTAAAAGTGTATCACATTGCGAGTGTCGACACGGAACTCGTTAACGTTTGCATGTCAAATCGAATGTAATATTTATTTGAGATAAAATGCAAAAGTGCGCTAAAACAAATAAATAAACTGATTTAGCACGCAGATAAATGGTCAAATGACTTTTCAACATGTTTATTTGGACATTTACTTACGTATTCAAGGTGTACACCCATGTCAGAATTGCGATCACCAGTGACCGTACGGGTGTACCATGTAGACAAAAAGTATGATATACGAGGAGAGTGAGAATTGTAAGCATGTCTATGGTTTTAAATTCAACTCATAAATATTTGCATTAATTAATTAAAATGAAAGTAAGAAAAAAAGTAATAAAACTAAATAATATGAAATAAAAGAAAACCAGAATAAATTAAAATGAAATCAAATAAAATAAATAAATTATAATAAAATAAAATAAAATATAATAAATCTAAATAAGATAAAATAAAATTGAAGATTGATAAAATATTCAAGGGTAACCTCATAAAATGAAATAAATAATATAAAAAAAATTTAAATTATAATAAAAATAATGTAAGTTAAATAAAATAAAAAAATAAGGAATTATTTATATATATACTAGCGGACCCCAGCTACACATATAAAAAATCAAGAAAATCTAATGTAAACTGCTAGCTTTGTATGAAGCAATATCAATATATTTGTTTCAATTGAAATCAGAATTTAAAAAAAAAAAATTTTTTTAATATTATTTTCTTTTTAATTTTTTTTACTCTTCATCTCTCTCTTTCAACACCACATACAACGTAATGTACGCGTATTTTGGATATTTACATGTAATTGTTGTTGTTGTATGTATTTTGTATAGGTAGCGAACAATGGTCATATCTCTGGAACGGCTGCGCCAATCTTATGAAAACGTCACTTTCTCCTAATATTCCTTTATAAATCTTGAAAATTTGGTGCAATTTGATCTGGTGGTTCTCAAGTTATAGGCGTTCATCAAAATTTGCATTGATTTTTATATATATATAGATAAATTGCTGATTTTGCCTTGGAACAACTTGAAAACGATAACGATTTTTTTAGGAAAATCGTCTTCTCCGTTGAGGCTCACTTTCATCTGAGTGGTGCGGTAAATAAACAAAACTATCGATTCTGGTGCGATGAGCAGCCATTACATTCAACTAAATTGACAGTTTGATGTGGTTTTTGGTCTGGTGGAATCATCGGTACGTACTTTTTTCGAAATGAAGCTGTGGTAGCAGAGTTACTGTCAAACTGTCAATAGAGAGCGGTATAGATTGATGATGATCAACTTTTTATGGCCACAATTGGAAGAAGTTGATCTTAACAACATCTGGTTCCAACAAGACGAGGCTACGTGTCACAAAGCATGTGCAACAACCGAATTATTGCGAGATTCCAAGAAGTTGTGATTTAACACCATTAGACTACTACATTGAAGTCATTGGTCTTTAGCAATAAACCAGACTCTCTTCAAGCTTTAAAAGTCAATAATGAACGTGCTATTCATAACGTACGATTTGATTTAGTGGAAAAAGTGCTCAAAAGTTGGGTTCAGCGAATTCGTTTCTGCAAAAGAAGTCGTGAAGGCCATTTGAATTATGTTTTATTCAGAACTTAATTGGATCGATTGTACTTCACATTAAATAAAAAACATTTCAATTTCCTTAACAATTGGAGTGTTTTTTTAAAGAAATCATATCACTCTTATTAAGTGGTTTCAAAAGTGCAGGGCTGCATTTAGACAAAGCAAATACGTTTTGTTTTAGTTAAAAGTCTGGCACTTGGGAAAATGGAGCGCTACAACCGCACACCGCGATAAATTTGTTGAATCCTACTAAAAAAAAAAATGGTTATAGTTGGCCACGCTTCGTGCTTTAAAAGTGGATTATGATGCACATAATCATCTCGTTCAACTACTCATGCAATTGATAAAAATTTACAGAAATTTGAAGCGATTGGTTACAAATATTGTAAGGCCTGTGCATAATCGTTTTGCTCGTTCCACCTCAAATATCGCTGTTGTAAGGGAAAGTGTATCCGAAGACCGGAATGTGGTTATTTATCCACGTTGTCACTTTCTTACGGTACATTATGGCATTTTTTACTTGGACTTACACCTACAACTATATGAAGTTCAACTCACACAACAACTGAAGCCAGTTGACCATTCACAACGCCGTAGTTATGTCGATTGGCTGCTTGAACAATGAGCAGTGAGTGGACCATGATTTTCCAACAAAAGCACATTTATCCTTGGTAGATACTCAGTAAACCAAATTGTAGCTTTCGGCGCTCTGAGAATCATCAAATAATTGAAGAGAGGCCATTACAGCAAAAAAAAAAAAAATACTCTGTCTAATGCGCTTTTTGGTGGACGAAACTGTCACTGTCAACTCGGTCGTATCATAATCGACATTTTTTTGGCCTGCATTTGAAGAGCAGGAACTGGACAATATATGGTTCCAACAAAGTCACATGCTGTACAACATGAGAGAATATGACTTCATTGCGAGAGAAATTTTCCGGCAGTATAATCTAACGTCTTGGCGATGTCAATTTGCCACTGAAATCGTGCGATTTGGCACGGTTAGACTTTTTGTATAGGGCTACGCGAAATACCGTGCTTCTGTGGATAAACTTTTAACTCTTCAGCACTTGAAAACCAACATTCGTCAAGTTAGGGCTGAGATACTGCCCACTATATGTCTAAAAGTGATCGAAAATTATCTCAAACGGATCGAAGTTTCCAAAAAGTCACGATGCGATCTTTTAAATGATGTAGTGTTTCAAATGCAATGTCAAGGTTCAAAATTTATAATAAAAATGCAATTTAATAAAAAAAATAATTTTAAATGCCTTTGATGCACGTTTGTTTTGGAAATAGCGATATATACTTTTTGGCTGAACTCTTCCTTTAGATTTTGGTGTACGTATTGATATTTTATCCAACAAATGGTGGGACTTTCATTTTATTCTCAGCCGTTTCCGAACCTCCGATGGTCAAAAATACCCTTCGACCGAAATTTGAAATTTTTTTTTTTATAATTTTTGATGTTGGTCAAGTCAGGACTTTAAACCTGACCTTCCGAGTGTAATACGCCGCCAAGAATTTGAGGGAAAAACAACAACAAAATGAAATGAACAAAAAAAATAAAAAATAAAATAAATTGATTGATGTAAACATATATATAAAATGAAATAAAAATTATTAAAATAAAAAGTATTAAAGTAAAACAAAATAAATTTAAATAAATAATATATTAAATTAAATTAACATACAAATAATTTAAAAAAAAAAAAAATTAGTTTGAGAATAAAATTATGAATTAAAAAAATTGAAGTGAAGTTAATTAACAGAATTAAATCAAATTAAGGTAATTATTTAATTAATTTAATTTCTTTTAATATAATTAAATTACCCACCTAAATAAATGTATATAAAACAAAATATAAAAAATTCACAAATAATAGGTAATATAAATAAAGGGTGTTTCCTGTAGGCAAGTGGGTTTCAAGAAACCACAACTTTCAAACACTTTTTGCAACGATTAGCTCGTATGAAGAAATAACGCGCAGCCATTATGAAATGGCAATCCTTACTGAGTAGAAATCTTTTACTTGTCAATGCTGTCAAAGAGACCAACTCCGAAAAAAGCACTGCTTCATTTAAAACCACACATCTTAAAAAAGACCCTTTAAATATTTGTTATCTAACTCATTTTTCACTTTCTACTCCCGAAGTATGAAATAATGTGCTTTAGGCTTCATTTATTCCCGCCACTTACATTGTATGAAACCTGATCTCAGGTCAGGCATACCAAAAAGAAATAAATTTTACACGAAAAATTTTAATGATCAAGGCATTTGCGCGTATCTAATAAATATGTTTATGCATGAGAAGTAGGAAGATTCCGAGTTGAAGATAAAACAATAAATAATAGAGCTACGAACTGGCATATAAAAATTTCTAAAAATAATACAGCCCAAAAAAAATACAATTTAGAAACCACAATACAAAAACCTGAATTCGATGAACTGTTGAAATCAACACACACACATATGTAAAGATTTGAATATGTTTAACGCAAGTACCTAGCACTCAGCTGATACGTCAGGCTGAAAAAATGCCGTTGACTTTATTAGAGCATCATCATCCGCATCAGCACCGTAAGCAACAATGTGACGTCACAATTGTTTGCTAAAACCAAAGCAACAACAACAATAGCAATTTCAATGCAAGCAGCTATAAGATCAACACCAACGGCCACAAGCGCAACACGCGCACGCTGTTACCGGCGCATACACAATGCAGCAACAACAACAGCTGCTGTAATCTCCAACAACAATTGTGCACGGATAACCATCAAATGATATGCTAAGCCGGCTCAACAGCAATATTATACATTTGGCGAAATCCACTACATACACACGCAAACACATACATATTTATTAAATGCACGAATTTTTTGGCTATTCAAAAATTATATTTTGGAAATCGAAACAAAGTTATCGAATGCAAGTACTTACTAAAAGCGAACAACAACAATATAATGAAAAGTTGAAAAAAAAACTGAATTATTAATTAATAATATTATGGAAGTGTGTGGAAAAAAGAAAAACTCAAAACCAGTTCATAGGCACCATCGAAACCAGACACACACAAAAAAATATAAAGATAAAATACAAAAAATACAAAAGTAATAAAAAACACAATACAAAAATTTTTTCTTTGAAAAAATTCATACAAAAAATCAAATACAAGAAAATTAATTTAAACAATAGCAAAGGCACATACATATGTTTTGTTGTAGTAGCAAAAGCAGCTGACACAGCTGTAACAATGAACGCCTTGCAAACCGGCATTTTGCTGCTGCTGCTGCCCACTAGCTATCAACCATATGACGCACACATACAAAATACAACCACAAAACACATGTGCAATTGTATAATGTTTTTTTTTTTTTTTAAATAGACAAACTGATATATATATATATACATACATGCATAAATGAGTATATAAATATTCACTCACATACTCGGCAGAGCTTACATTTTGCTAGAGCACGTCTCGAGGGTTCCCTAAATAGCGAAAAGCATACTCAAATAAAACAAAAGACTTAAGCGACAAACTCGAAATTGAAAGTGGTGAGACGATAACGCACAGTGACAGTGCATTGTCTAGTACATTTAGATGGATAGAAAGTAAAAAAGTAAAAAAAAAATTAATTCTACCATAAATCCGATTTTAGCGCCGACTGGCTTTAATGTCCACAAAAGAAGCAAAGAGAGGCTAATATAATTCGACAATGTCAATTTTTTAACTTACCCATGACATTTTGAGGTAACTAAATAATGATATTTTCAGCCTAAGGACTTTCTATGAATATTTTATGAATTTCAAAAAATATTTTTGTGAAAATTCTAATTTTATTCAATTTTGAATATGATATAAATTTTGAATTGTTACAATATTTAAAACAAAACCACGACACAACAGAATTACCCTTAGCTTATGATTTTTAAAAGAAAAAAATACATTAGTTTAAAAACTGGTTTTCTATTGATATTATGGTATTAAACAGCTTCATTAAAAGAAAATTAAAAAAAAAAAATATAAAAAAAATATAAAAATTTAAATAAAAATAAAAAAATTTAAATAATTTTTTTTAATTAATTTTTAATTTAAATAATTTTTTTTTGGTTTTTTAGTTTTAATTATTTTTAAACAAAAATCATTTTTTGTAACAATAAATTCATTATGACTAAAAATGGCTTTGGAATTATAAATAAAAACCTGACTTATTTTTAGAAAATATAATATTTAAAAACAAAAAATTTTATTTTTTTGTAATTATTTTAAATTTTTTTTTAACAAAAATAATAATAATTTTTTATAAAAATAAGTTCACCAAAAAATTAAAGATATTTTATTTTTTAATAAAGACTTAAAACTGCTTTTATATTATAATTAAAAAACATGAATTATTTTAAGAAAATATTGATTTAAAAATAAATAAAAATATTTTCTGTTATTAATTTTCGTTAAAAAAACCATAGTTTTTATAAAAATAAACTTCTCCTTTGGATAAAAAAAACTTAAAATTATAATTTAAGGAAAAAACATGATTTTTTTTATAGAAAATACTGATTTAAATATTTAAAAAAAGAAATAACTTTATTATTTCTATTTATTAAATTTTTAAACTAAAATAATAATTTGAGAAGGTGGAAAAGGTGAAAAAGGGATGATATGATTTCTAAGTGTCGCTTTGGGCATTTTTAATATGCCATGATCTGTCGTTTTCTTTTCTCATGTTTTCTGTTAGGTTTACAATCTCATCCATGGACCACCATAAACGTCGTGAATTTGCTGATTTTGCCTTGGAACAACATGAAAACGATAACGGTTTTTTAAGAAAATTATCTTCTCCGATGAGGTTCACTTTCATCTGAGTGGTGCCGTAAACATACAAAACTGTCGGTTCTGGTGCGAAGAATAACAGAAGAATAACCAAATTTTTATGTCCATAATTCGAAGAATTTGATTTTTAAAACATCTGGTTCCAACGAGACGGGGCTACGTGTCACACAGTTCGTACAACAACCGAATTATTGTGAGGAAGGTTTGGAGATTCGATTATTTCAAGAAATTGTGACATAGAATGGCCTCCAAGAAGTTTTGATTTAACACCATTAGACTACTTCTTGTGGGGTTATTTGAAGTCGTTGGTATTTAGCAATAAACCAGACTCTCTTCAAGCTTTAAAAGTCAATATTGAACGTGCTACTCATGACTACGACCTGATTTAATGGGGAAAAATACTCAAAGATTGGGTTCATCGAATTCGTTACTGCAAAAGAAGTCGTGGATGCCATTTGAATGATGTTATAATCAAAACTTAATTGTATCGATTGTACTTCACATTAATTGAAAAATATTTGAACTTCCTTAACAATTAGTGTGTGTGTTGAATGATGTTATAATCAAAACTTAATTGTATCGATTGTACTTCACATTAATTAAAAAATATTTGAACTTCCTTAACAATTAGTGTGTGTGTTTTTTTTTAAAGAAATCATATCAGTCTTACAATAAGTTTCTCTTCTCATTAAAAAATTAAGAATATAATTTTTTTATTAAGAACCCAGTTTTATTTAAAACAATTTTATATGTTTAAAAACTAAAAAATACCAATTTTATTGTAATTTCTATAAGTTTTGTAAAACAAAAATAATTTTTTAATATATATAATCTTGTTTCTCACTAAAAAGTTATGTCATTTTTATTTTTAATGAAGATTATAATAAATGCTTCCAAATTATTAAAAATAAAAATTAAATTATTAAAAATATTACTTAGTTTTAGAAAATATTGATTTAAAAATTAAAAAAATATTTTTTTAAATTAGTTTTCGAATTTTAAACAAAAGTAATACGTTTTTTAATTTTTAATTATTATTATTATTATTTTTTATATTTGAATTAACTTAAATTTTTTTCCAAATAATAATTAAAAATATACTTATTTTTACAAAATATTGCTCTAAAATAAAAAAAAAAATAATTTAATCTTCAGAAATAAATAAATCGTCCTCAATTTGTAGGTTTTAAGAAAAAACGTTTTTTCTACCAGTATGATATTCCGCCTATGTCGTTTTAGATTTCATTTAATTTTTATTTACAGTTTTAAAATGAAGTTTCCAACTAGAAATCAACTTAGCCCACTGTGCGCAACAGCAAAAATGAGAAATACTACAATGAGCACAACTCTATGGTAACCAGCAGTGCTGGTGAGCGACAAAAAGGTCTAGGCTTTAAGCCAAATACGAAACTCAACAACCCTCAGTGGGTTTTGAAGTTGAGATCGGTGAGTAGCGGCAGCAGCGAAAACGAACCAAGTGAACGCACGCCAAGCGCAAAGTGTTGAGATAAAGCGAACCGAACGGACGTGTTTTACTTGGCGGAGGCACGTGAAATGAAATAGGAATTTATATATATTTATATATATATATATATATATATAAATAAATACTTGTATGTAAAAATATATAACAAAACTACATAATTTATATAGTTATCTAAGTGGCAGTGTTTGGAAAATTAACTAAACGCTTTTCAAATCTCTGAAAAATAAAGCAACAAAATCAAATTAACTACGAAATTCTACGAAGTTTGTACTAAAGTGCTTTAAGTTATCTAAAAATTCACACAAAAACGTGTTTAATAAATTGTTCGAAATTAATTAATGATATTTCCGAAACATAAATTCTACTAACCTGCTTAAAAACGCGAGCGAAAGACAGAAAAAGCAACTTTCTATAAGTTTATATATAAAAAATCAGTGTTTCTAATATTAAAATGTATTTCAAATAGTTGAAAAAGTTTGTCGGAATTAAAGCGAAAAAAATCGCCACTTTTCAAAATCCCACATTTATGATCGAAGAAATTTTTTTCCAAGAATTCCCATTTGTATGCATACGCTTAAAGAAATAAAATTTCAATTTTTCTACACCATTTTTCGTCCGATCGTGGCTCAAATTTTTAATTTTATTAAATTGCAACAACAAAGCTGTGCGTTCACCAAAAAACAAAGTATTGAAATAACCAGCAAGTGAAATAGTTTTGTTTTGTGCGCGGATTTCGTACTACACCAGCAAACAATTAGCTGACAAATCAGCTTGAAATAAAAAAAATACATTTATTTGGTTTATTTAGGCATTTTTCAAACGTTCAACACTTTGAGCAGCACGTGCGTGGATTGCATAAAAAGCGTGCAGAAGTGTGAACAAAATTTGCAAAACCAGCAATATCTGGGGAGAATATAAATCGAGGTAAGTGTTTTTTTATGAAATGATTTGAATAGTTTTTGAGTGTTTTAGTTTTTTTTCAATCTAATTATCATTAATAGAATTTAATTGAAATGCTCTTTTGTAATATAACCGATATATTAAATTAAATTGGTTAATTAATTGGAAAATATACTGCACTGTTTTGCAATATCTGCTTTTCCACTGAAAATTCACTGATTGCTTGGACACTCTCATTGCGGGCTAAAAAACTCCAGTCCAAAAAAGTTTAATTATTTTTTATTTTTATTTTTTTTAAATAAATTAATTTATTACCCAATCTCATTTTATAATAATAATCTAAAATCCTCTAATTTATTTGAATTTAATGTATTAAAATTAAAGTAAATTTATTTATTTTAAAACAATTTATTTTTTAATTTTATTTTTTATGGAATTAACTCTATTAAATTTAATTCAATTTACTTTAGTTTATATTATTTATTTTAATTTTATAAAATTTAATTATTTTTATAATTTTTTTAGATTTAATTATTTTACTTTATTTATCTGTTTTATCTAAAATATTTTATTTTTTAAATTTATTTTATTTTAATTTTTTTTTTCATTTTATCTATATAATATTGTGTTATTATTATTTATGTACATGAAATGGTATGAGAAAAGGTAGGATTGAATTATACCGATCGCATCGGAATGACGAGCTTAGTTGATTTAGTCATGCCCATCTGCCCGTCTCTCCGTCCGTCCGTCTGTCCGTCTGTCTGCTTGAATGCAAACTAGTCCATCAATTTTTGAGATATTTCAGTCAAACTTGGTAGGCAATTTTTAAGATTTAAAATTTTGAGTCATAAATCCGTAATAAAAATAATTGAGACCTAGAAATTTGGTATTCTACATACACAAAATGAATTGTGGACGACTATAACATGTAGCTCCCGATTTGCTCAGATGTGAGGCTTTGGTCAAATCTCACTTTTCACATATATCTAAAATATATGTTATAAATAAGAACGATATGATTTCTTTAAAAAATACACACACACTAATTGAAGTTCAAATATTTTTCAATTAATGTGAAGTACAATCGATGCAATTAAGTTCTGAATATAACATCATTCAAATGGCCTCCACGACTTCTTCTGCTGGAACGAATTCGATGAACCAAATTTTTGAGCACTTTTCCCCCCTAAAACAAGTCGTATGTCATGAATAGCACGTTCAATATTGACTTTTAAAGTTTGAAGAGAGTCTGGTTTATTGCTAAAGACCAATGACTTCAAATAACCTCACAAGAAGTAGTCTAAAGGTGTCAAATCACAACTTCTTGAAGGCCATTCAATGTCACAATTTCTTGAAATAATCGAATCTCCATACCTTTATCGCAATAACTCAGTTGTTGCACATGCTGTGTCACAAGTGGTCCCGTCTTGTTGGAACCAGATGTTGATAAGATCAACTTCTTCCAATTATGGCCATAAAAAGTTGGTTATCATCGATCTATACAGCTCTCCATTGACAGTAACGGTGTTACCAGTTACATTTCGGAAGAAGTATGGATCCATGATTCCACTAGACCAAAAACCAAACCAGACTGTCAATTCAGGTGAATGTTAAGATTGTTCGTGAATAATTTGTGGATTTTCTTCGCACCAGAACCGACAGTTTTGTTTATTTACCGCACCAGTCGGATGAAAATGAGCCTCATCGGAGATGATGATTTTCTTAAAAAACCGTAATCGTTTTCAAGTTGTTCCATGGCAAAATCAGCAAATTTACGACGTTTATGTTGTCTAGTGGCTTCAGTTCTTGAGTGAGAACAATTTTTTACGGGTGCAAGCCCAAATTCTTTCTCAAATGCGTCAGGTTGTGGTGTGAGATAGTCCCAATTCTTGAGAACGTCTTGGAGTCGACAATTCGCGGTCTTCAGTAACACTTGCCTGAACGGCAGCAATATTTTCATTACTTCGATCGGTTCTCTGTCTTATTGGCACTTGAACATTATGCAGAACGATTATTTTGATCTTTTGAATAATTTTTAAGCGTTGTTCTTGCGTATATCTTGCCATAATGAAAGTGTAAACATTACTGAAAACAAAGAAAAAAAAAATTGCAGATCATGACATATTAAAAATGGCCAAAACGACACTTAGAACTGATATCATCCATATTGGTACACCCTTTATAAACTACACCTTGCTATTGAAAATCTTCGACATCGGAATACTATATCATATAGCCCTCAAACAACCGAATGACTTCTGCGTGACCGAAGCATTCTTGCTTTTTTTATCTAATTTAATTTTGTTCTGTTTTTTAGTATATTATTTTATACTGTGTTACTTTAAATTATTTCCTCCCCTTATTATTTTTATTTTTCATTAATTATATTTTATTTTATTTTTATCTCTTTTTTTGTTTGTTATGTTTTATTTCATTTTAATTTATTTTATTTCATTTTAATTAAAATTTTATTTTAAATAATTCATTTTGATTTATTTTAGTAGTTGAATATTTTGTTATATTTTTATTGTTTTTATTTTATTTCATTTTATTATTTTATTTATTCTATTTAATTTAAGTTTATTTTTCTTTACTTTTTTTTCTGTTTTACTTTCAATTTTAGTCCCTTTCTTTAATTTTTATCTAATTTTATTTTATTCAATTTCGGTTATTTTATTTTATTTTAGTATTATTTATTTCGTATCCTAAAAAATTATTATTTTTTATGTTTAATATTCCTTTTTTTGTAATATTTTACCTTTTTTCATTTCATTTTATATTATTTTATTTTATTCGTTTTATTAAATTAATTTATTTTTTCCTTTATTGTTTACTATTTTTTGTTGTTGTTGTTTTAATATTATTTTTTAATTTTTGTTTATATTGTTTGACTTTTTTTTATCATAAATGCACTAGTTTTGTTTTTTATTTATTCAATATCGTAATATTATTTTCTAAATTAATTTAATTTATATTAGTTTATTTTGTTTCATTACCTTTAGTTTGTTTTATTTTTGTAATTTAACTAAATTTAATATAATTAATTTAAATTAATTTTCAATATTATTTATTTAAACTTTTTTTAATTTTAAAAGTCATGGTTCACCTTTGGGTTACCCTGACCTAATACCAATTTCTGGAAACGATAATTTTTGTTCATACAATTTTTACCACAAACCATTGTTGCACCACATTGCATCATCAACCAGTTAAGCCAAAAAGCAATGTCAAAAAGCATAATATAACGGTCTAAAACGCCCGCACTGCTGTTACTGATCATTTCTCTTTGCTCGCTCAATAGTACATTAATTTGCATTTCAATGCCGCTCAGTGCTAAGTTATCAGAGTCTAGCCCAAAAAAATGCAAATAAGTTCGAACTCAAAAACATTGGAGGTTACTGAGCAGACATATATACGTATTTATCAATATATATTTTTAGACACGCTCATACAATAGATCACCGTTAAGGTAATGCATTTAGTTTGTTATATACTTTGGCATCATTTTTTTTTTTTCTTTATTTTACTCAATACCAGCATCGTCATCATCATTTATTTCCAAAAACGTTTCACAGTACCGAAAAATGCTTGGCAACCATGTAAGTACTGTGCATAAAGTAATTTTAATTGTTGTTTCAACACTTTTTCTTCTTTGATGTTTTCATTCGACTTTATTTTGCACTAATACATACATACATATATACATATAGCAAATATATATAGCAAATATATTTAGCCTCAAATTTTTTTGAATTTTGACAGGTTTCTTGATTTCAGCTGGTTGCTGCTTGCCAGTGGGTGCTCTTTTGTTTTCCATTTTTGGTTTTTATACTCTCTTTAAGACAGTGCTAATTTGCCTTATTGCGTGGAAACTTTGCACAGACCATAAATGAAGCAGCGGCGGCGTATATTTGGTGGTACAGCTGATCACTTAAGATTAGATCGGCATGCTGAGTTGGTGGTGTTATGTTATTGTTGTTTTGTTAGCTGTTCTCGACAAAGCCGGCTTTGGCCATGATTGGTTTGACGCGTGTGTCTACGCTTTGATTTGACAAGTTGTTGCCTCGTGTATATGTATGTAAGCGCAAATATGTATGTACTTATTTGTGACGTCAACGCCTTCAGTCTGCACTCAAAATTTTGACAGCGTTTTTTTGAGTTGGTTTGCATTACTCATAGAAAAGCGCTTGTGTTGAGCAAATGATTCAGCCATGCTTTGTTGCCTAATAAGTAAAAAGAGAAATATATACAGACAGATGTACATGCACAATTACATGTTTATATTAATAAAAAAAAAAAAAGAATTAAAAATAAATTTTTTATTTAATTTAAGCGGTATATATTTGGCCAAGATTTTTTAATAACTTCAGCGACTCAATCAATCTTTTTGGTTAATTATGTTCACACTTAATTAAAAATATATACATATATATGTATATAATAATTTTTTGCATGAAAATTCTCATTTCATATTGGTATAATAACCTTCATTGGCAAGTTGGTGCTACCCATATTTGGCATTGTCACAGATTAGTGTCAATCTGTCTTCCTTGTTTCCTTAAATTCTTTACCAATATTGTGGTATGGTTTATGATAATGGACTGCAAGTAAAACAAAATTCGAAAAATATTTAAGTTAAAATAGGCCTTCAAATTTGACGTAAATAATACAGTAAATCCGGTTTTCGAACTGTCAGTTAAAATAGCCAACTAATAATTTTAAAATATTTTTAAAATGCTTAAGCAGCCTAAAATGGCGTTTCCTGCTGCTTAAATCAATTAAATAGTAAAAGTGAAAATAATAGAAAATCTATGAAGCTATGCTTATATGGTTTTATTATAATTTTTTGCTAAATATTGCTTAATGCCTACTGATGTGGTGATGTGGTGGACAATCCGCCAAAAAGATTTAATTTATTATTCGGTCGATAGTTTTGTTGTTTTTTAAAAAACACAACCTGAAAATGTCATTAAAATTGTATCAAAGGAAATTATTCCGCTTATACAAACAAAGATGTGATGTCACATTGTTTGAAATGACTTGATCGTTTTAGGTTTAATGTTGATAAAATCTAGTACAGAATATATAATTTGTATGTTAATAATGTTAAGTAAACTGAATAAAATACTTAATATATTATTCAGTATCCTCCCATCTCATTTACTATATGTGATAATTTGTTGCGATATGACTTTTCATCACATGACCTGATGTGACATAACATCACGTGATGTGTTCCAATTTGAATTTACTCTTTATTTCAGCCGCAATATCCGATTGGTTAGCAGTGCGACCGAAATCAAAAATTATATATAATTAATTTAAATATAAAAATTAAATTCGATTTGCCCTCCCACGTCGACGAAAAGTATAAAGCTCTCCCGGTGTATTTCTGGCTTGAAATAAAAGCTCCTCATAAAAATCAGTCTGCCTTTCAGAGATGGCTTAGATTAAACTGTTATTATTATTATTATTATTATTATTATTATTATTATTATTATTATTATTATTATTGTTGTTGTTGTTGTTGTAACGGCTAGCCAACTCCGCCTAGGGTCAGGTAGGTGTAGCCTTATTCATCGAGGTCATCTAACGGCAGGCCCAGGAAACGTGCTATTTCGAAGGGTTCGGACCAGAGGGAGAGGGGTGTCAGCTTAGTCGGGTTGAGTGAGCATGTAAAGAGGTGGTTAGTATCGTTCAGGAACACGTTGCATGCGGGACATATGTTGGGTAGGACAGGGTCGAGTCTGGATAAGTAGGAGTTGAGCCTGCTACAATATCCAGACCTTAATTGTGCCAGTGTTACGCGGGTCTCTCGAGGCAGCTCTAGTTCTTGTTCTGCGGTGGGTGGCGTTTGGATCATTAACAGGCAGAGAGTTCGAAAAGGTGTTACCAGATTCTCGTAGAATGGTGTTTATAGCCTGTCTGTATGCCGTCTTGTCCAACGGTTCTTGACTGTATTGCTGTACAGAGTCACGGTAGTCAAGTACTACAAGTATCCCTACAATAGCATCCTAATAGATATTGTTTACACAGCAACTGCCTATCGCTAGTCACCGGCGTCCATATAGGAGCAGCATAGTTCACGACAGCCGGTTCTATAACTCTCACAACAGCCGGTCGGGTATGTAGTTGACCCGGATTTTATTCGGCTAAGGACTGTCACCCTTTCGGCGACCTAACTTCGTTTAGGTCCTCAGATAATCCTAGAATAAACTGTAGGTCCCTTCAGTTGTTGGAAAACACTTTACCACATGGAACCTCCGCTCAGAGTTAGCGGACACGTCAACATAGCCTTTTAACGCTATGTTTTGTATTGTGCCTTCGGATACTGCTGGTAGACCTGCAGCTGACAAAGTACCAGTAAGACACAGGGAGTCTGTATTTCTTTGTCGGCTGAACACTCCATTATCCTTCAGAGGTTCGATTTCAATGCCAGCTGCATCAATTACTGTATATGTGAACTGATGCCAAGTGGCTCCTTATCTACCATAATCTCTTCATCGGAGAACTGGAGAGGACAAATCCAAAGGTTAAGACTTTCAGACCATGTGTGAGACTTGCTGTGAGGCTGGTAAGCTGCTAAGCTCCAATATTGAAATGGAATGCTTATTTTCACTGCCTCTAACCTCAACTTATTTCAATATGATAACGTTTCAGAACCGAATTGCTGCAAAGCTAATGAGCTTGCACGTATGGGTACTATCGCTTAGCCAATGCCGAAAAAAGAGCAAATGATGATCCTCTATGGTGAGCATGCTTTAAACCAGCCCAGCGGTGGATCAGCTGATTTACATGCCCCAGCGCAACAAACATCTTACACTTTCAGACACAATAGGAGCTCTGACTGGGCATTGTCTGATTGCAGTAACGTGTAAGTCTACACTTTCGTATGAAATGCTCTTACGCTCAGGCTACAAACGCGGAATAACTAAAACTTATTGGCATCCGACGCGCATTCCGATTTTTGGCTTGTGACTCACACTAATGAAGATAAACTTAAGGTTAAAAAATTTAACTACTTCTGGCACCACAAAAGTGGTTTTTCCAAGCAATAATCTCTTTTCTCGCAAAAAATATACTCTCAATTTCGCAATTCGTTTTAAAAACATTTGATCATAATTAGATAAACCTTTATTTAAATCATGACTCTTCACACCTACAGCATTCTCTGAACCCGGAAAGAGTTGATACAAAGGTAATAAAAATTTGTTAAAATCATTAAAAATATAAAACTGTATTATAAAAAATAAAACCGACTATAAAAATTTTGTATTTTATTCCTTTTTACAATTATTATTTGGCACTTTGTCACCCTCAATTCAGAGTTGTTAAAAAAGTTGATTGATTAACTTGCAAAATCAATTAGCGCATGGTACGCGCTCTCATAAATATTCATTTTCATTCATTGTATGTCTGAGTGTGTTTTTATATGTTACTTGTATTGTTATGTATTAACATATTCATGTGAATTATGCACACCTGCTTAAATGGTAGTAAGAATGAACTAAAGTCCGCTTATGATTGAATACTTCTTGATGTCAATGGTATTCAATATGAATTTTTGTAGTTAGATCGCGTTGAATAAAAGAAACTGAGCTATTATTTCCATGGTATGGGTAGTTATATCCTAGAGTAGAATAACTTGAAAACACTATTAATTTTTTTTAAATAGAATGAAATATAATGGAATTAATTAAAACAAATAAAATAAAATTAAATTAAATAAAAGAAAAAATTGAATAAACAAAATTTAAAATAAATGAAAGATAAAGTTAAATAAAAAATTAAATTAAATTAAATAGAATACCATAAAATAAAATAAAATAAAATAAGATTACATAAAACTAACTGATATTAAAAGAAAAACATAAAATATATTCAAGTAAAAATATATGAAAAAAAATTAATTTAATTAAATAAATAAATAAAAAAATAAAAAAATAAATTCAATTAAATTAAAACAAAATAACAAAATAAAAGTAAAATAAGAAAATTAATATAAACTAAAAAAAAAAATTAAATTAAATTAAAGAAATTAAGCAAACCGAAAAAAATATATATAAAAAAATTTTAAATGAAATTAATCCAAAAAGTTAACTAAGATTCTGTAAGCCAAAATAAAATAAAATAAAGTGCGATTAAAAAAAAATACAAAAAATAAAATTAAATTAAATATAATAAAGGAAATTAAAATAAAATAAAATAAAAACAAATAAATAAATTAAATTAAATTAAAAAATAAAATTAAAAAAAATATAAAAAAATTAAATTTAAAAAAAACCAATAAAATTAACAAATTAAAACTAAATATTAAATTAAATTTAAAAAATAAAACAAACAAAAAATTTTAGAATAAATTAAACTAAAAATAAAATAAAATAAAATAATATTTAAATTAAGTTAACTTAAAAAATTAACTAAAAAAAAGAAATTAAAAATAAAAAAAAATAAATAAAAAATATAAAAAAAATAAAAAAGTAAAACCAAAAAAATAGTATAAAAAAAAAATTACAAAATTCAATAAAATAAAATAAACTGACCTCCACGTTTCCTCATAAGACTTGTTTCCAGATACCCTTGACCGAATTGGATCCGAACTTGCCATGTCCACAGCACGAACCAATGGTTAAACCATTAGGCTACGTGTGTGCCGTAAATATTCACGATCAAGTGCTCAAGAATTTCTGTAGCTTTAAACTTTTCGCAATGTAATGTCTAGAAAGAAGGCTGATAAGGAAACGTTGTGATTTCCTAAATAGCTATAACTCCTATCTCTAAAACTATTTTCCCAAAAACAATATATGATCTGATACAGCTCGAAAAATTAATTAAAGTTACCTGAAAAAGCGTCTAAATAAAATAAAATTCATTAAAAAAAAAATTAAAGTAAATTAATTAACTTAAAAAATTAATTAAAATGTAGTAAGCTAAAATAAAATAAATTAAAAAAAAAATTAAATAAAATAAAATAAATTAGCTGAAATAAAATAAAATAAAATTATTTTAAGTAAAAAAAGAAAATAAAATGAAATATAATAAAATAAAACAATTTAAGATTAAAATAAATAAAACAGATTAATAGCAATAAATTAAAATAAGATAAAATAAAATAACTGAGTAACTAACTTAAATAAACTAAAAAAGTGCCACTTATATTTAAATAATACACATATATAGTTATTGTCTAAGCGGATATGATAGAATGTTTGAATTTAATCATTGAGCACTAGGCTCGAATAGAAAAAATGGACAATGCCATCAGAGGCATCTGACGCTGCGCAGACGCCAATTGCAAGCCGCTCATGAGAGCAAACAGATCAGATAACAGATCAGATAACAAAAAATTATGATGATGAATATCTATTACAAACAATAAGCACTTTTGCCGTATCACTGACCCCTTGGGAATTGCATTCATGCAAATATGCATACCTACATAAATGCCAGAATGCAAAAAACTTCAAATGGCAGGAAGAAATCTTCGTCGAATGAAGAGGTAATCGCCGAAACTGAAGCCTATTTCGAAGTAAAGGACAAATAGTACTACCAAAATGGTATCGAAAAGTTGAAGGGTCGCCATAATCAGTGTATCAACCTTGACAAAAAAATGTGTTTTACTATGGTACTGTGTTACTACGGCCGGGAAATTTTCAATTCACCGTTATGTTTTTGCAGCGGCCGCAATGGCCAAGTGGCTAACATTGCGTACTACAATTCGAAAAGCCTGGTTCAAGGCCAAAGTTCAAGTCTAGGTTTGAGCAACATCCAAAATTCCAAGAAATAAAAGCTCCTCATAAGAATTCACCAGCCTTTCGGAGGCGGCTTAAAATGAACTGTAGGTTCCTGCATTTGTTAGTGTAAAAACATCAAGACGCATAGAAAAAATTGGAGGAGGAGTTTGGACGAAAATCGTTTTAGCGGTTATAAAGCGTCAAATTTTGATTTTCGTGCGATCCCCACATACAAATTTCCAATTTTTGGTTTATATATATATATGCGCATAAATAGCAATAAGGTTAAAAGTATAAATCTATACTTCGATTTTGCAGACAAGCTAAATAAATATAGAAACCACATACATATGTATATGCTATGTATATACGTGTATGCTCGTATGATATGATGATGATGATATTTATTTATGAGTATTAAGGTTTGAACCACATTTTTCTGCTTTATATATATTACGCTCCCGGAAGTCTACACATATGCTGTTTCTAAACAAATAACTCTACACTCATTTTAACTGTAGTACCTAATAAATGTATGTATACAATATTTATATATATTTTCTACCATAAAAGAAAAAAAATTTATGACTTAATGTTTATTTAAAGGAAAACTTTCAAACAACTTATGAGTTTCTATGCTCTGTATATGTATATACGTTGCGTGTGTATACCTGTATGTAGGGGTTTTGTAAGTTAATAAATACAATAAAACTGCTCAATTGAAAGTAGTTTTTAAGTACTTTGAAACGTCAATTACAACTAATTTTTTTCTCAGTTTTTTGCAAGAACGTCAATGCTTTATTTGAAATGTAGATTGGTTTACGCATAAAATTGTCCGATTGGCAGTTTATTAAACTGGAATTAATTTCCGATATTTAATTGAGTTGTTAAAAGAGAATGTAAAATTGAAAACAGTAAACAGTTTTTGAAAATCATTTACTCACTTTTTTTTTGATATTTTTAATCATTAATCATCTATTAACTACTGATATACGTTGGTCATTGAGAAAATAATACATATTTTTGTTGTTGTAATTCTTCATATATCATATAATATGTGTTTTTGAAATTCTTACATTTGATAAAATCAACCAAATCACTTTAATTGTGTAAGAATTCTTTACTCTAGATTGTCATATGCGCCCAAAGGCAAATGCTTTGAAAGAGCAATTCGTTACCCCAAGCGGTTTAATGAATTTTCATTTTTTTTCTTATTAACCATTATTAACGTTTATTTGCATAATTACCAAGTGTTACATTTTTTCCGCTACTGAATATGTATAAAAACAAACATTATATCGATTAGCTGCGCATTAAGTTTGAAATATTGTTAATGATAGTTCGCTTCGGGTAAAGGAGTTCCTGGTAATTTATTTTAGTTTAAACGCTTCAGTTATTGATTGTGTATGTTTGTGTGTACTAATTAAACACTTAAGGTGCAATTAAAAATTAAATGCTGAGATAATTTAATTAACTGGTGATTTATGCATATTTTTGTATAAAAGTATAAGAAAGCTGGAGTTAAAGTTCAGAAGATTTTGACAATTTTTACGTTCTCAAAAAAGTAAAAATACAAAAATAAATAAATATAAAAAATTAATATAAGGAATCAGTTCTTGTGATTAAATAATCATTCCAAGTAGAAGAATAATAATAAAAATTATGAAATTTAAAATTTCCATTTTGGTGTGGCTTCTACGAGTACTTATGAAAAAATACCTTTTTATTCGAAAAAAAAAAATTATAATAATAATAATATTAAAATATGTTGGTATATTTAGAAAAAAGTTTAACAAATCGTTCAAAATATTTAAGGTATTTGCTATGGTCCTTTGGCGCGTTGTCAGCAGAACTTACCGCGAACGAAAAAAAATATAATAATAATAATAATAATAATAATACAGTTAATACCTCGGCCATTAATCAGTCGTTCGATCCCAAAATCTCTTACGATTTCTGCTCGGTGTTTCCGTGCCTATATAAGAATATAAGTTAAGTCCTTTGAATTTCGGCTATTCAACACTCTTACTCTTGAAAGTAAATTTCGAAATGGCCCAATGCTAGAATTTAGTCGTTAAAAAATTTAAAATTCAATTTTGGGTATATTTTTTAAAACAAAATAAAAATTTGGTTTAACAATAATAAAAATTAACCCAACTATTACAATTTAGGCTGGCCTCTAGGAACTGAGATAAGTACGTCTTTCGCCAGTTGTGATACCGCTTTTTTAGTTATGATAGAGAATCAACCCTAGGATAGTGGATTCATGCTCTGGCCAGGTGGACATTCGAATTATACAAAATTAATTTAAAAACTTAATTTTGCTAATTACGGCCATCCTTCGCATGGAATGTAGGTCCTTCACTCACGTGATAACTTGGAATTATTAAAAAAAAAAGTTGTCTACTCAAAGATAATCGTCGTTAGAGTCATGTGGAACCAAAAAATATTTGATTGACCAAATGGCCATGAATTAAACGCTTCTGAAACGTGACAAAATTAAACCATTTCTGAAGCGACTCATCACAGATTAAATCCGAGAATATAAACATGAATTATAGTCAAACGCAGGTGACCCTCCACAAGCGCCTCCAAAGCCTGAATTGCCGGCAAACAAGGTGTTGCTGAGTGTATAGGGAGCTCAGAAGGTAAGTGTCAATTAAGAGCCGTTGCAACCTGGAAAAAAAGAACAATTCTGAGCTGTATTGTTAAAAGTAACCAGCTCACAATAAGTTATACAACAAAAGCGACCAAACAAGAGCCTAAATTTTTCCATAAATTTTATGAATACACTACCATTACCCTGAAATTAGCACAGTATTTTTTTATGCTAATACCTAATTTTAAATAATTAATTAGTAGATAATTAAAAGAAATTCAATGGATCCAGGAAATAAAAAGGAGTAATGACAGCTATGAAATCTACTACAGCGGCTATTTAGGCATTAGAAAATGCATTAAGCTACATGGATGTCGCCAGATCGTAAAACATACAACGAAATCGATCATGTTGTGATGGACGGAAGACATGTATCCAGTGTTCTAGACGTGCGTACATTCCAAAGGACACTATCTTGTAGCAGCAAAGTTCCGCACCTGCCTCTTTGCAACAAAGATTGCCCGTTAACAAGCACAAGCAAGATTCGACTTGTAGTTGTCGACTAGACTTGCCTTACTGCTCTCTGAGAGCATCATCAACATCTCGATATAGGGAAACTGTGGAACGGCATCTCAAGCTCCGTAAGTACCGATGAAAATTGCGTGCTGCAGTGGAGAGAAAGCAGACTGCAGTACCTCGTAACTTTCGACCGATCAAAACACGTGTGTGGTGGGATATATACCGAGAGCTTAAGACGGTAGTGAGACTCACTAGCAGACAATAAAGGAATATTTAATGCTCGAAAATTCTGTGAGAAGATGTGGCGACTTAAAGAAGGGTTTAAGACCAAAACATACTCATATAGAAACCAAGGCGGTGATCTGGTCACTAATGTCCTGGGCACACTAAGCTTATGAAGGGAACACTACCTGTTAAATGGCAGTGAAAGTGCAAAATCCAAAAATGGTGAAACCGAATTCCCAATTGATGGTGATGGAATAGATATTCCAACGATCACGAAGACGAATAGCGATTGTCCGTTTAAAAAATAACAAAGCGACAGGAGCCGCTGGCCTACCAGCAGAGCTATTCAAATACGGCGGCGAAGAACTGAAAAGGTGCATGCATCAGCTTCCTTGTAGAATATGCGGACATGCCCGACAACTAGGTAGACGATTGACCTGTTAAAGTCATATTTCTGCTAAAATACAGCACCTTAAAGTTAAACCGTCTGCCTAAATTGGTTATTGGGTTTAATCTCTGTTCTATGCTTGGATCACACGCAGTGATAAAACCAATCTGGATGTATGGAATATGACTATGGAACCCTGCCTGCGCAACTAGTATCCATAGATTACGTAGATTTCAATCAAAGACTCTACAAAACCTCTTGGCTGCACCGTCTTATAAGCGCAACGAGAATATGCATAGAGACCTAGAAATATCAATGGTAAACACAGAAGTAACAAATATCTGGAAAAAAATTCGTTCTGCAAAATCATACGAATCCCCCAGCAAATGCTTTTTCACGCCCAGCAAGCCGAACACGACTTCAAAGAAGTAATCTGCCTGTATTTAAGGAGCAACTTCTTACCTTTCGTCCATTACACTACTAATAGACTAAAGTAGTAATTTACAAGTTATTAGGATTATAAAACATATTGCTGGGCCTTAATGAAGCAGATTCAATAAATAAATATATTAAAAAAAAAATACTAAAATAACCTCTTACTGAAAATCATCGAAATCGGACGACTATGTCATGAAGATTTGGGTCAAAAGTCCGTGAAAAACGTATTTCAGGACGTTAAATTTGGTATATTATACACGAATATACTAATAAATATTTGCATCGAAAATCATCGATATCAGAAAACTATACCTTATTGCCAGCATATAACCGATTCGATCAGATATGAGATTTTGGGTCAAACAACCGCCAAAGAATCATCTAATCGAGTTAAATTAGGTATTCAACTCACTTAAATTCAAATAGATGTCGACACTGAAAACCATCGAAATTGAATTTAGCGTATCAGATTTCGGCATAAAGATTTCGGCATGGCCGAAGACAGCAGCACTTCTTTTTTGTTGTTCTTCAACACGTGTTTGATTATGATTGTATTATTTGATCAAAATTCGAAAAATCGTTCGAAATTCCATTAAAAATTGTTTGAACGGAAAATATAATTGACTTACCCACAAACGGAATACATAAATAATTAGTAAAATTGGGAAATTTTGAAAATTTTGAAAATTTTCGGTATTTCATGCCGATATATTTATGTATATATTTCCTATTAAAAACTTTTTGCTTCCTATATGGCTCACTACAACTACATATAGCGGATAATATAATATAATGCTTTTATGAAACTCTTAAAAAAATTCCAATCAAATATTACTGCTTCCATCTACTAACCTACAACAAAATTTAAAAAACTGTCTACACGTCTACACAACAACAAAATGTACATTTGTTGCTATATACATATATGGCACTTTGTAACCGCTGAAGCGATTTTTGGCCGAGCTCCTCCTCCAATTTGTAGTTTTGCGACTTGATGTTCTTACCAACAAATGGAGGGACTTACAGTTTATTCTAAGCCGCCTCCGAATGACCGATGAATTTTTATGAGGCTCAGAAATACACTCGGAGGGTTTGACATTCCCTGCCAAGGAACGACCGCAATTAAAAAAATAGTTTTCTACAATTTTGGATAATGGGCGCAACTGGGCTCGAACCCTGACCTACAGAATGACAGCACACAATGCTAACCACTCGGCTATTGCGCCGGCAATATGGTGCTGTTATTACAGCAATAAAATTTGAGTTTAAATTCAGTACACAAATTTATTAGTTAACTGGAATAAATAACTCATTGAGTAATGTGAAATTCCCATAAACACGAAACTATTCAGAGTGAAACAATGGAAATTTGCAAATAAAATGAAATTGAGAAAGAAAAAAAAACAATAATTTCACTTTTTCTTACTGTTACAAGTGGCAGCTGAATACGAAATTACCTAGATGTAAGATGAACAAATTTACATATTTACATATGCACACACATAAAAGAGCAATAAACAAGGCAATTAATACACATTTTCTATAGGTAAATAAATTTAGCCACAGCAATTATGGTGATGAACCCATAAAAAATAAAATCAAAATTGTCACCTTTAGCACGCTTCGAATGACAGAAAATAAAATAATATTTTTAAACATACTTACACATACTTACATATAAAACAAAGTCATTAAGTTTAATGTTAGCGTTTAACTTTGCTTAAATGAATCGTAATTTATGCCAATATACGTATGCTGCTGCTGATGCTGATGATGAGGCGCAAGTCGGAGTCATGACTGCACTTTTTTAACCCCTTTTTTGTTGTTGTTTTTTTTTTTCAATTTCTATTTGAACATACATCAGCACACTGCCACTCGTAAATTAATTGCAAGATGTGCAAAATAAAATTAAAAGATTGCTTAATGACAATTGCTAGTTACTGAACAGTAAACACCAACAACATAGTTACTTAAGTACTTAAATTAATGAGTGATTAGTGGGCGTGACGCCTACTTGAACATTTGCTGGCGTTTATTTCATCTTATTAGCTGATAATTTATAGCATTTATCAAATTGGTGGTTTTAAAATGTTGATTGTTACCTGCAAACCGCTAATTAAATACATACAAACAAATGTAATATTTAGTTGTTGTTTTTTTGAAGGCATGGAAAAAATGGAACAATGATATGTTGGAATTAATTTATCATAATTTTATGTAGTTCGTAAACAATTATCAGATTTAGATATTATTTATTTGTATTAATTTTTTTAATTATTTTTATTTTACGATTTGTTTTTTTTTTTCAATGAAATTAGAGTGATATTTGCAAATTTCATTATTTCGATTACAGGCAAAAAATTCTTGCATCTTCCCTGATGAAATTTGATCGATATTTTGTGATTCTTAAATTTTTTTTTTTGGTTAACATTACTCGCTTTTTTCTAAAATATAAAATTTGTTTTACTTATAAATTCAAAAATTAAGTAATGCTGAAAATTTTGTATATAGTTTAACTGCTGAAAACGCTTCTGAATTCTGCCTCTTGCAATAAGTTATAACTAAAATATTTTTCTACCTTAGTTGAGCGGTAGTAATGGAATGGTAAATATAAGCAATGGAAATGAAGACATTTTTCATCAATACCGCGTCACGATGAGGAGAGGTTTGTTAAGTGTCGAGAACTAAAAGAGTTCAGCTATAGAGCAAAATTCATCAGCTGATTTTTAAGAATGATGTAAAATATAAAATGTAATATAACGGTTAGTTGAGAGTTGACAAAATAGTTTTCTTAATATGAAAAAGCGAGTCCGATAGGTAAAATATGCTTGAATGAGAGTTGAAATCAAGACACAAACAATGCAAAGGCTCGTGAAATTCAAAATTCGTTTTACAAGTTTTCAGAAACAAGGGGCAAAAATGTCTGGACATTCTGAACGGGACATTAAATTTGATTTCAGAGAGAATAAGGGGGCTGCAAATTGAGCCTGTTATTATTTTAACCATGAAAATTACACCAAGTATTTCACGACGACTGGCGAGAGTAGGGAGACTGATAAGTTTCAGATGACTAGTATAAGAGGGAAGATTGTATTGAGAGTCCCAAAGCAAATTTCTTAAGAAAAATAGGAAAATTTTGAATGGACTCTAACTTGTCAGAGTAGATTTGATACCTACGGTCCCAAATCACCAAGCCGTATTCAAGAATGTGTCTCACTAATGTTACATAAAGAGCTTTTGTAACATACGGATCATTAAACTCCTTTGACCACCGTTTTACAAAAGCCAAGATGCCTTTGGCTTTGTTGACTAACACACCAATGTGATGTGTGAAGTTCAGTTTAGGGTCCATAGTGATCCCCAGATCAATAAAGCTGTGATCCTGCTCCAAACTGTAATTATCTATAGTGTAAGTAATTGTCTGTGTGGATCTTCGGGAGAAACACATAACTTTACTTTTTTTTAAGATTTAGGGGGATTTATTTTACACCATTCAACCATGCTGTTTATGTCTGGAAACCGATATACAGTATGTCTCATAATTCTTTTCACAACGTAATATTGATGAGTTTTATTGTTTTATTAGCAGACTAGATTACTATATTTTAGTTTGAATTCCTTTTTTTTCGCAGCAGAAAACATTGCTGGTGCCTTCCATTTGATTTTGTGAAAACAAATAGTTAATTGAACATACCATATGCAAAAACTACAAACAAAAAAATCAAAAAGCGATATGCTTTGTGTTATCTCAAAATTGTTTTCACAATTCGAAGAATAACAAACAAAAATACCAGACACTTAACGATACAATATGTTTTTAAAATTTTTTTTAGAATTTTTTTAGAATTGGTGAAGAAGATATTTAAAAGTGATTCGCGTAGTTGACAGCATCACATCCATATGGAAACGTTTCATCATTATTGTCGAGTTATCGCTCGAGTGAAAGCATATTACAATTGGTTTATTATAATCACCGTAAAGATAAATCAGCAGAAGAATTGACTGAAATGTTTTCTCTAAATGTAAGAACAGTGCACAATATCATAAATCGCGCCGAAGAAGAAAATCGGTTAGAGTTAAAATAATCCCAGTGGCGTGCCAAAAAAGGCTCATATCAAGGATGGAAAGATTAATAATAAAACAAATAGACCAAAAACCGCAATGCAGCCTTAGAATGTTAGTCGCAGATTTGAAAGAACACAATATTGTGCAAGTAGGCCGTGAAACAGCCCGAAGAGTTCTTTTAAAACATAAATATTCAGAAAAAAACTATTGCTTTCGCAAATAAACGTTGCGAAACGACTTTCTTTTGTTCTAACTTACATTCCACATCCATTATAATATTGGAATGATTTGTTTTTGTGATAAGATGAAAATAATTCTATACCACAACGATGAACCTCAAAGAGTTTGGAGAGAGCCGGCTACAGCCCTACAAAGCAAGAATATTATTCCCACAGTAAAATTTGGAAAGCTTAGTATAATGGTATGGGGTTTTATTTGCAGAAAACGTGTTGATGAAATAAGAGTTATTGAAGATTATTGACAAAATAAATTTATTTACTTGTAGACATTTTACGTAACAATTTAAAAAGAAGTGTGCAAAAATTTGGGCTAACCTATCCATAAAATCCAAATAAATTCAAATATAAATTACAACAAGATAATGATCCCAAGTCTTACATATGCAGGTATTGGTTACTATATAATTGCTCAAAAGTGATAGATCCTCCTGCCCAAGGCCCAGACATCAGCCCTATCGAAAACTTATGGGCACATTTAAAAAAGAAAGCTGCAAAAAGGTGTCCTACTAACAAAAAAACATCCTAATCCAGTGCATCAAAGAAGAGTGGGAGAAGATTCCACTCGAATATTAACATAAAAATGTTGGCGTATACGACTTTGAGCTTTAAATTTGTTGAATGTGAAAAAAATTATAATTTAAAATACTTATGAAAAGATTTATGAGACATACTGTATTTTCTCCTCAAAATATTCCGATTTTTGATTTTAACAATAAATTTCATTAAATGCTTTCTGTGCATTTCAACGAACTATCGCCGACATGTTTTTCGTTTCCAAGTTTATTATGATTAGAAAGTGTCTGAAATGAGTGATAATTTTTTAAAGTAAAAAAAATAAAAATAAAAATAAAATATTGTTCAATTTTGATTCTAAGAATTTAAATAAAATGTAACTACAATTTTTTAACAGAAAAATGCACTATTATACAGAGAACTGAAATAAAGAATTATTGAAAAATAAAAACATAAAAATATCGATTCAGCTTTATCAACAAATTTTTAATCCAATTATAATGATTAAATTATGATATTTTATAATTGTTCCATTTCGTGCCTTCCAAATTCCATACCTGCAGATCAGTAATAAAAAATATAATTAGTTCAAATTTAAATTTGATTTATTTGGGTGAAATCGAAATGAGCAGATTCGAATTGGTTTTGGAAGACGATTTGCTAACACGGAAACAGGCAACGTCCACTGACCATCTGAAAACAGATGAATATGACCACTTCTCTCTTTATTTCACGTTCCTATTGAATATCACGGGTATTCTGACTAATTACCTGACTCCTAACTCTAGTACTTCACGTGAAATATTAGTAACATCTGGTGTACATCAAGCCAGTAACCTCGGTCCCTTACTATTCCTCTTATTCATTAATGATCTGCCAAATGTGGTTCGTTATTCTAAAGCACATATGTATGCAAATGATGAAAAGCTCTTTAAATCAGTTCGTTCTATAGAAAATAGAGAAATCTTGAAACTTGACCTAAATAATGTGGTAAGGTGGTGTGATATGGACTGTATGTCTAGAAAATCTTTGCAATCGTTTGTTTATTGAGCAAGTTACTGACTTTACTAATTTGGGTGTGACAATGGACCCTAAGCTAGATTTTATAAATCATGTAAATTTCTGTGCTTATCAGGCTAATGGAGTCCTAGCTTTAATTAAACGGTGGAGTTTAATGACCCATATACAGGATTTTCCAATAAGAATGATATGACTTCTTTAAAAAAAGACACACTAATTTTTAAGGAAATTCAAATGTTTTTTTATTTAATGTGAAATAAAATCGATACCATTAGGTTCTGAATATAACATTATTCAAATTGCCTCCACGACTTCTTTTGCAGGAACGAATTCGATGAACCCAATTTTTGAGCACTTTTTCCGCTAAATCAAGTCGTACGTCATGAATAGCACTTTCAGTACTGACTTTTAAAACTTGAAGAGAGTCTAGTTTATTGCTCAAAACCGATGACTTAAAAATAACCCCACAAGAAGTAGTCTAATGGTGTTAAATCACATTTTGGAGGCCATTCAATGTCACAGTTTCTTGAAATGATCGAATCTCCAAACCTTTCTCGCAATAATTCGGGTGTTGCAGATGCTGTGTGACACGTAGCCCCGTCTTGTTGGAACCAGATATTGTTAAGATCAACTTCTTCCAAGTATGGCCATAAGAAGTTGGTTATCATCGATCTATACCGTTCTCCACTGACAGTAACGGTGCTACCAGCTTCATTTCGAAAGAAGTACGGACCGATAATTCCAACAGACCAAAAACCACACCAAACTGTGAATTAGTTGAATTTAATGGTTGTTCATTAATAATTTTTGGATTTGCTTCGCACCAGAATCAACAGTTTTGCTTATTTGCCGCACCACTCAGATGAAAGTGAGAATGTTGGTTACGGATAGAGACTTTTTGTCAAAGGCTGTAAACCAGAGACCATAATTTCTAAAAACCATACAATTTAATACCTCAGGGAAGAAAGTATATGTGAATTTTTGTTCACAATGGTTCCTTCTCTCTTAATAACAGTATTTAAAAAAATGTGATCAAGCAGTCATTATACATAGGAAAATATTATATGTGCATTCCGTGATTAGTGTCTTTTTAAGAGCGATTAAGTAACGTGAAGTGCATTGGTGATAATTTTTGTCAGGATCTCGGCAAGTCAAAGAATTCTGTTCATCTTTAACATAAAATATTTATATTTTAATTGGTTTAGGTTAAAATGCCAAGTGCTATACTTTTATCAGAAAAGAAGCGTGGACTGATTAAAGGTTTGCATGAATGGTGAAATAAAATTGCCGAGATTGCTTCAAGAGTGAGCCGACATGGAAATACTATTTACAATTTCAAAAAAACATCCCGAAAGTATGGTACAATTAAGCGCAGTGGAAGACCGACTAAAATCGATGACAAATGAAAGCGTGAAATTCGGCGGCTAGCAACGCAGAAAAACATATCCTCCTTCGAAATCAAAGCACATTT
Source organism: Neoceratitis asiatica (assembly GCA_030068015.2). NCBI lineage: Eukaryota > Metazoa > Arthropoda > Insecta > Diptera > Tephritidae > Neoceratitis > Neoceratitis asiatica. The sequence goes on along the minus strand of CM061526.1, from coordinate 49,248,346 downwards.
AAATCTATGTGTATCAAGAAGAAAAATCCACCAAATCTTGAACCAAAATAAATTGGTTAGATATAAGTCTCGGTAGCCTTACCCAAGCTGCAAAGTCGATATATACGGGCATGTCTGGGCTTTGTTGAAAAACTAAAATTTCGGGCAAAATTATGTTGTTTTCTGACGAAAAAAATTTAGTTTGAACGGTCTTGAAGGTTGCCAAAAGTACTGGCGTTATATACAGCAGCCTCGCCAAACTCACTATAAGCGAAATCATGGATGCTTTGGGCATCTTTTGAATATGATAGAAAGTCTCCGCTGTGTCCCATACCCACTAGGAGGAATGCAGAAATATGTATATGGATATGGATATGAATATGTAGTACTGATCGAGTTTCTAATGGGAATTCTCTGTATGGGAATTCTTGAACTGCAGTGCCAGCAATAAACCCAGATCTTAATTCTATTGAAGATTTGTGGTGGATACTTTTAAACAGAGGTTATAGAAATGGGAGACAGTTTGATACCACTAAACAACTCAAGGAATTATTGGTGGCATGGAATGAATTAACAATTTATCGTTAAAACAGTTAGTGGAATCCAAACAAATTAAATCAATTTTTTCTATAAAAAAAATGAAAGCATGTAAATAATTAAAAAAGTCGAAAAAAATGTTTACTTAAGCTAAACTTATTATATATTTTTGTACACATTGCCTTGAAATTATCAATGAAACCGTTTTTTTTTTTTCGGGACCACAAACTGGCGTTTTCTATTAAATATTATTTTAATTGAATTACTTTTAACGGTTATTTTTTTAAATAATAATATAAAATGCCCTTTTTAGTTGGCGCTTTAATTAATCGTTTTTTTTAACTCTTCAAATGAAGTTTTTTCCGCACTCGTCAAAGCGTTATGGCATGTCACTTTCATAGGGGGGAAACAGAATTTTAGATGGCATATCGTTCAAAGACTGATGAAGACTCCATTATTGTCATAATTTAAAAAAAAAAATCGAAATATCCTATATATGTTTTTTTAGTAATGGAATTAATATTCAAATTAAAAATAAATAAATAAATAAATAAAAATAGTTCCTGTTTTATATTTTTATGTTATTCAAACCATTTTATCTGATCTTTAGAATTTTTGGTTTCACTTTGGTGAAATATAGCTAGGCATTTGGTGAGCCTTATGCTACCTTTTCTCATTTTGATTGTATATATTTCGTCACAATTGTAGTCACTATAGCTAAATAAAATGGATTTCAGCAACACTATTTTTTTTACATATTATGTTAATTTTACATAATCTTTTAAGTCAATTATCACATCAATTTGCAGATTTTCTGTAATATTCGTTAAATATATGCCATAAATTTTGCTCATCTATTTATTTAGAAATTTCCTAGTCTAACCATTAACGAAGAAAAATAATTTTTTTTTCTGTCACATTTTTTTCTTTACAGCTATTTTCCACCGACAGCGTCAACATACACAAATGCATAAACCACTTGTAGATATCACCACATCTATGTCACAATGAAGAGTATTATTTCTCACTTCTATAGTAATTATGGCTTTAGTTTTATTTATGTGGTAAGTTAAATGCTTTACATGAACATGCATATATCTGTGTATTGTATATAACATATGTATGTACATATTTCACTGTGAGCAAATATATGCATTTGATTTTATGAGCTCAAACAAGTCGCAACATATTAAATCACACTTAATTCGAATGGATTTCTTTCCGGCCGTAATTGCATGTGTCCACATGTACATAAGTAACTTATAAAGGGTCATCCATTTCGAGGTTCCCTACTTTTTTATAGATAAAACACAAACAATTCAAAATTAATGGGGAGTGTTTATTATCATTCGAAAGAACATTTGGTATTTATTTTTTGAACATTATTCAAATGTTGGCCGCATCTACGTCTCAGATAGTCCATCCGTTGAGTCCAGTTTTCGATGACTCGTTCGAGCATTTCGACTGGTAACTGGCGAATGACACGCGTTATGTTATGCTCCAAGGAATTAATTGAAGCGAGATTGTCCGAATAGACTTTAGACTTTACATATCCCCACAGGAAAAAAACAGTCGTCATTGACGGTTACGCTCTCACCGGCATAATTTTTGAAGAAATATGGACCGATGATTCCACTGGCCTACAAACCACACCAAACCGTTGTTTTTTCTGTATGAAATTGTAGCTCTTGAATTTCTTCAGGTTGCTCTTCCTCCCCATTGCGGCAATTTTGTTTGTTTACATACCCATTAAGCCAAAAATGGGCCTCATCGCTGATCAAAATTTGGTTCGAAAACGCCGGATCATCTTGGAACTTTTCAAGAGCCCATAGAGTGAAGCGTTGTCGCTTGGGAAGGTCGAGGGGCTTCAGTTTCTGCACAAGCTGTATTTTGTACGCTTACAATTTAAGATCTGGACGTAAAATGCGCCAAGTCGTTCCATACGTCAGTCCGAGTTGCTGTGAACGGCGCCAAATCATCTCACCACGGTCTTCGTGTACACTCTCAGCTACGGCTGCTAGATTTTCTTCTCTGCATGCTTGACGTGGTCTATTCGATCGAGTATCATTCAATAATGAATGCTGGGATGAGCGAAGCTCGCCAAACCCATTCTTTGCAGAACGTGAATTTTCGTAACAAAGTTGAATGATTTGTAAACGTTGTGCAGGCGTAAGTCTTTCCATGATGAAATACCATACAATACTGAACAAAAATAGCATGACAGCTTGACACGACTTATGCGTGATCTGTCAAAAAAAAGGCTAATGAAAAAGGTACCTCTACTTGGATCATTGTTCAACGCGTATTCGTTTTAGCTAGTGAGAATGCTCGAATTCTGAAATAATTTTTACATTTATTTTTCATACTTTAAAAATAATAAATAAATTTATATGTATATATATATATATTTATAAAAATATTGCATTATTTAAAATATTTTTTATAGTTTGCAGTTCCTTTTTTTAATTTTATGATCTCAATTAATACGAATGTCAATTTTTTCTCTTCACAGATACTAGTTTTTACAACATTAGCGCACAGTGTACCGTCTTGCGGTTTATATGGAGCGCCGCCATGTCAGTTTTTACCAGCGCCGCCGGGACAAACGCCAACATGCGCACGACCCGGTCGAACATATTGCGAGCATGCGGATAATTATCCAACGTAAGTCAGATTCAGCAAAATATGGAAAAGTGCTCTTTAAATTTAATTAGATATGAATGCCTATGATTGAAACTAGAGAAAATTATGGTTTTCGATATATGTCAACTCATTAATAATGACAACCGGATCTCGACTATACTTTCTTCTAGAAACTAGAGGCAGTCGCTTTACTTCGCATTAAAATAGTGTTCAATTTTGGAAATCTCCCATTGAGTATTATAAAAAGCTATCGTTCTGCAAATTGTTCGAACTCATACCAAACAATAGTGTCGATATTCTCTAGTTCCGCTAATGAACTTTCTATCACCACTTTAGTGAGGAATCGAATATCTCTGCAAAATTTATAAGTTTTTCTTCGATTTGTTTTATTTCTTGATTGATTTTGATTTGCATGAATGGGGTAAAGGCTCTTTATTTGCTCATATTTTAATGCCCAACTAATAGAAAACCAGTTATAATGTAGGGCGATTTATTGGCTTCCGCACAATCATCACCCCCAATTTGTGGTGTGCGCTTTGAAGTTTTTCCAACAAATTGAAAGACTTCCAGGTTTTATTTTTAAAAGCTGCCACCGCACGGCTGATGCATTTCTATGAGGATCTCTATCCTTCATGTCAAAAATTCTCTCACAGTAAATTTCCGGCCGAGGGACAATCGCATACAGAAATGTTTTCCGTCATTTTGTGTATTGATTAAACCAGAACTCGAAACCATCATTTTCGGCATGGTATCAAAGCTACGACCCTTTACATAGGGTTTTCATAACAGTGTCTTCTTAAGTTTAAAGCTTAGACTAGTGCAGTAGCATAATCGATGAGTAATCATTTTATTTTCATTATTATTACTACTCTTGTAAAAGCTTCCTCTAGCCTTTTTGAACCATAGCCCACCACAAAACGGCCGCTTAGATCATTTTCCGTACTATCTCAACCAATTTTGCTTAGGTCTCCGACATTCCGAGCTGTGATGCTTTTGAATCGCGTGCTGTTTGTACACCTCAATCTACTTTCTTTTCGAACTGTATGTCGTCTATGAATATCTTCTTAATTTCAACTCTTGATGACTTTTGAGCACAGCATATTATGTAATCTTAAGTAGAACAGCGCTAAGAATTCCGGAAGGTTCCATAAGATCCGACCTTTTTGCCTCTACAAATGAAACAGCTCTTTAATCGTTTTCGATTTTACAATTAATGCAGATTTACTCATTGTAAAGGGTGATCCAAGTAGAGGAAATTTTCCACAATAGTCTTTTTCTCATTTCATCCTGTTTGGCATTTCATCATGGAAAGACTTACGTTTCAACAACCTTTACAAATCATTCAACTTGATTACGAAAATTCACGTTCTATAAAGAATGCATTTCGCGCGCTTCGCTCAACTTATGGTCAACTTAATCGGTCTACTGAGCGTACTATTCGCACCACCATCACCCATCTTAAGACCCAGCATTCATTATTGGATAATATAGACCACGTCCAGCCGCAGTGAAGAAAATATAGCGGCCGTTGCTGTACAGTGTACACGAAGACAGTGGAGAGTCGATTCGGCGCCGTTCGCAGCAACTCTGACTGACGGATGGAACGACTTCTCGCATTTTACGTTGAGATCTTTTTGATTTTTTGTTATGAAAAGTGAATCTGTCAAATCGAATTTGCTAGGATAACAATTGAAATCTTGACATAAACGGCGAAACGGTTCATACAGTTCAAAATTTGTTACATGATTTAAAAAATAGTGGTCTAAATTGTCGTGATAATCCGATGGGGACATTAAAATGAACTGCAAATCAGTCCATTTAGAAGCTTGACTAAAATAATTATTCCTAACTACTTTCTACGTCGGTAGATTCAGAAGTTTTAAGCGACTAGTATATGGAGGAATAGTTTGGCAGGAATCCAATTGCAAGTGACGCAAATCGAACAACAAAAACTGCTCAATTTTATCAAAATTTAGTTCATAATTAGGGTTCCACCCAACTGAACCGCACTCCAGTATTGGTCTTACTAATGACGTAAAAAGTGTTTTAAATACATCATCCAATAAATGCAGCCTCTTCAAACAATCCGAGCATGATTTCTAATTTCCTTGACAAGTAACCACGCCTTCGTGCAAAAGTTTCTTATTTATGCATACCCAAAACTAGCAATCACCGAACATTTGTAGCCAAATTTGCATTCTTTTTTTTTCAAAAATATTAGCTAATTAAATAAAGGTCAACCAAATCCGCTAACCTGCTGGCAAAACCACTCTACAAGCCAACTAAGGTTTAAGCAATTAAGCAAAGCCGGCAACGGCTGACACCCATAGCAGTGACGACGTTGGCGCCAATAGTTTTTATTGTTTTCAGCTACTTGCCAACAGATGATCATAACTCACCTGGTGTAGAGATAAAATGCCAAAAAGAGATTCATAAAAATAGCGAATAAATTCGTGGTTTTTATTCTAATTAAAAAGATTTGTGCTTTGTGATTTTTTCAGCTAAAATATATTTTATTATCTTCTACATTTCAATATATTCAAAATTTTAATGTTTATAAAAAATGGTTTGACACCTTTAGTGAACTTTTTATGATTTAAGAATTTTGATAAAAAAAAAAAAAAGTTACGTTTGAGCAAACATAAATATGAGTTTAAATATGTGTTGGTGGCTGTATGCATATAACAGGTCAATTCAAAAGTCCCCGGCTACCATAGTAAAACATATTTTTGAAAAAATTCATTGAAAACGTCATAAAATAGACGCTGGTGGCCAGATCTGGAGAATACGGTGAGTGCGTAAGCAATTCGAAGCCCAATTCATCGATTTCATTGACTTGTGACACGGTGCATTGTTTTGGTGAAATAGAACTTTCTTTTCCTACAAATACGGCTGTTTTTTGGCGATTTCGTCCTTCAAACGGTCCAATAACGCTATGTAATAGTTGCTGTTGATGGTTCTTTCTTTAGCAAGGTAGTCAATGAAAATTGTTCCAAGCGCATTCCAAAATACAGACGCCATAACCTTGTCAGCCGGCTGTTGCAATTTTCCACGCTTTGAAGCGGGTTCATCGTGTGCAATCCACTCGGATAACTGTCGATTGAACTTCGGAGTGAAATGATGAAGCCGTGGTTCATCCATTGTCGCATATCGACACAAAAATTCGGGTTTATTACGCTTGAACATCTTCAAACACTGCTCCGAATCATCAACTCGTCGTTGATTTTGGTCAAAAGAGAGCTCGCGCGGAGTTTTCGAATACCAAAATATTCGTGAATGATATGGGTGTCCACTGCGTTCATCGTCTGCGGTGCTAATTTCACCACGTCTAAACTTAGCACGCCTTGATGGTTGATTTTCCTGGTGCAGTCTCTGAAAACTCCTCATCAAGCTAAGTTTTTGCTTCCACTGTATTTTTTCCCTTCGAAAAGCAATATTTTATCAACACGCGAAATTCCGTTTTATTCATTTTTTCACAATAACAAAAGTTGCTTCACTCAAAATGCTATAAATCACAAACTACTGATCCGGCAGCTATATCATTAATTATTTAATCTGGTAGCGCATATGTGTCAGACCGGAGCACTTTTTTGGTGACCTGTTGTATATCCACATATGTTACTTAATTGCACATACAAATACCACCAACCCAGAAGTGCTTGCAGGCCTAAATAACAATAAATTAATGCTTACGTATGGTTGCCTATTTAATTACAAAACTACATAAGTCTAAGTTAGTGGCAGTAAATTAAACTTAACGTCAAATGCTGTAGTAAAGTAAACTTGTCAAGAAAACGAAAATAAACAAACAACTTAAAAATGCAAAATTTGTAAAACAAAAATAACAAGTTGTAGCCGCTTCTTAATGGATAGATTTAAATTAATTTATATACCTAAATTAAAAATAAAATTTAATAATGTAAAATAAAATAAAACAAGAAAGAAGGGCTGTCACCGAAGTATTTATACATTTCTTGAACATACCAAGTTTATTGATATTTCTAATTTAATCGCCAAATACTTGAATAGAAAGTATTCAAAAAGGCAAATTGTATTAAGGGGAGATGGCGGTCCAGAGATCGTAAATTTCAGGCATTTTCAATATTTTTTCTAAGGTTATGATAATAAACAAAAATATTTAAACTTTTTAGGTATATTTTACTACTTAAAATGAATACAAAAACATTTAGATAATTAAAAAAAATTTTTTTTAATAATTTAAATTGTTCCTGAAGTTGATCTTTTCAAAAAATTGTATGTGGGTGGCTAAATAAATATTGGCTCCTGTATTTATATGAAACACAAAAACCAAGAAGATTATTTATTTTTACAAGTGTAGCTATATCCTGTGCCAAGATTATAATTTTTTTTTTAATGGTGAATTTTTGAATTTCGATAACCGAAACTGGCTTATTTTTGATAAAATAATAAAAATTTTACGTTACGGGACATAGCTGCTACTGTACTGAATAACATACTCAAATTTCAGATTATTCGAATAAATACTTTTTTTTACCTGCGCCGTGCCGAAAAAAGCTGTTCTGAGAAAAAGTTTAAATTGTGTGAGGTCGAAGTGTATGAGCTCGAACGGTCGGCCGCTATCTGCTCAAAGACCTGAATACTGTTGACATCATTATGAAATTATAACAGCATATTCCGAAAAGACTATACTTTGGAAATATTTAAAAAAAAAACAATTTTTTGAAAATCCTAGACCACCATATCCTCTTAACTTTTAAAATACTTTATCTACAATTTCGTAGCCAATGTGCAAAATTCCTGGAACACTTGAACATGGGCGTACCCCAAAGGTTTTATGGTTTAATGAAGAGTTTAAAAGCTTGGAAAGTATAAAGACTAAATTACTTCAACTCTATAAAAAGTCCGGTGTAAATCAAGACAATTGACATCTAGGCACCTTACTATTTTTTCTATTCATCAATAATTCTTGCTTTTGACCTAAATAATTTATTGAGATGTTGGGATGCGAACTGTATGTAGCTGGATTTAATAAAATTTATGTAAGAAATCGTTCCAATACGAATGATTTGGCCTAAATGGTGCATAATCATAAAAACCTAAATCATAAAAATTCTTCTGCTAATAAAGCAAATTGAGTGCTAACTTTTATCAAACAGTGAGCTAAGAAGTTCAATGACACATGAATTGACAAATTACTATTTATTTCACTTGTTAAGCTCGTATTGAAAAGTGGGCTAATTGTGTTGAATATACAATCTCAATCACATAGTGATTGATTGGAACCTATACAAAAGCAATTTCTATTATACGCGTTAAGGACTTTACACTGGGATACGAATAAGAATTCCCTTCATACAAAAGTCGTTCACGGCTAACTAATCTGCCTACAATCAATAGTCGTAGAAAGATGGGGTTATATTTTTAACTAAACTATATTTTAACTAAATCTCTCTTTCAATACCACATACAACGTAATATGTACGCGTCTTTTGGAATTTCAACTGTATTTGTTGTTGTTACATATATTTTGTATGGGTAGTGGCCAATGTTCACTAAAATGGTCAAGCCTCTGGAACGATTGTGCCAATCTCAGGAAAACATACACATTAACCTTCTCCTAACATCCCTTTTTAACTCCTAAAAATTTGGTGCAATTTGATCTGGTGGTTCTCAAGTTATAGGCGTTCATCAAAATTTGCATTGATTTTTATATATAATACATATGTAAATATATGTATGTAGATTTATTTGTTCAGAAAAAAAGTTTACAAGACTGATGATTCATAAAATATATATGTATATTACTGTACTGTAAACCCTGCAGAAGTAAAACTTGTTACCTGTTCACAGGTCTGATATAAAATTAAAACTAATTCTAAAACTAAAACTAAAGAAAATGTTTCAAAATTTCGTACAGAATAGTACATAGAAAAATTAAGACCGTATCCAAATTCAAAACGCTACAATTTTACATTTTATAGTGATTAAATAAAGGGTATTTTTTTATAGAGGTATAGAACTTTAAGTTGGCATTACTTTTCAAGATGGCGACCGATTTAACAGCTGTCAAGTGATTTATTCTCAGTTTGGTTTGGCAATTCATCATGAATAGACTCACGCCTGAACAACGCTTGCAAATAGTGCAATTTTATTTCGAAAATAATGGTTCTGTGTGGAAAACGTATCGCGCACTACGTCCATTAGCGATGTTTAGCGATGAAGCGCACTTCTGGTTGAATGGCTACGTCAACAAACAAAACTGCCGCATTTGGAGTGAAGGTAATCCTCAAGTGTATGTTGAAACACCGTCAATGGTAATCGGTATAGAGCCATGATTACTAACTTTTTCATTCCTGACTTGAATAACCATGTTGCCCAGGAGATGTGGTTTCAACAAGACGGCGCAAAATGTCACACAGCTCATGCCACAATAGATTCATTAAAAGACACGTTTGGTGACCGCCTAATTTCACGTTTTGGAGCTGTGAATTGGCCTCCAAGATCTTGTGATTTAACACCGCTACCATTTGGAAGATAACATTCGCCGTGTTATTGCCGATATACGGCCATAAACGGGAAAAAATGTTGGAAAAAGTCTTCGAAAATTGGACGTCCAGATTGGACTACATCCGCGCCAGCCGTAGCGGTTATATGCCAGAAATCATATTTAAAATGTAATGCCACAAGATTATCTTTCGGATAAATAAAATTCATGTCAATCGAATAATCCATCGTTGTTTTATTGCAACTTAAAGTTCTATACCTCTATAAAAAACACCCTTATAACGTCATAAGTGAGTATTTCAACATTATTTTACATAGTTTTTTTTAAACTAAATATTTAGTTTTATTAATCGATATGAGATTTCCATGTCATTCTGGAGTCAAAATATATTCCTAAGTATTCACATTTTTCTGCTCTCGTTAGTATTTTTTCATTGATCTTTGCTTCAAATTCATTTGAAACAATATTTTTGTAGTTCCCAAATGTCATAAATACTATTTTATCAACATTTAAAGTTTATTAATAGAAAACCATATATAAATCGTGTTTAGGTAGTTATTCATTTTGTTTTCAACCTTACTCCAAGTTTTTCCTATGGATATTACAGTAATATCATCTGCTAAAGATAAAACCGTACCTCTTGCCATGTTTTTTTTAACAAATAATTACTATATAATATAGATAATAAGGGACCAAGTATGGTACCAGAGCAAGGAATGTTATGGCAATGGGTTCACTCTTATCTAGTTTTCTATAAATTATATTTGTAATGTTATTTAAGGCATTCCAATTTTTTTCAAGAAACCATATTTCATTTTGGATATTATTGTATGCTTTTTTATTAAATTGAGAAGTCTAGAGTAAGTATCCTTTTCATATAATTTTGCTGTATTTCATATTAGCGATACTGGCCTATAATTAGTTAAAAATTAGTAAAACACCAGCACATTTTAGAGCTTAGGGCTACACCGCTCTTCACTCCTCTTCGCGCCTTCTTAATTTTATTATCTTTTCCAATTCCAACCAGCTGATGAGCACAATCGTAGCTGTTCAGTGTAAGAAGCAAATACAACCGTGACCATCCGCAATCCTCGCGTCATAAATTCGAGTTATCGCTCAATCAACATCCAAAATTACAAAAGTTAATTTAAATTGAAAATTGAATTTAAACGGCATGGAATGACAACCACCCGAGTGTAATTCTGAACATGAAATAAAAACTCTATATAAAAATCCATCGGCCGTTCATAGGTGGCTTAGAGTAAATTCTAAATCTCTCGATTTTTTGGAATGAAACATCAAAACTTAAACCGCAACATTGAACAACATCCATCATTAGAACACTTTAAAAAAAAGCTTTTCTTAATTTTAATTTTTTTCTTTTCAATAAGATCATTTTTTAATGTTTACGATACTTATAAGATCATAGAAAACTGAATTAAGTATTCTAAAAACTTTGTGACAAAATCCTAACATCAAAATTCAAATTACCTAAAATTAAACATAACCTCGCTTTTTTTGAAGAATATTTTGAACCGATATAGCTCGAAATTTTTTTCTTAATCCTATTATTTTTAATAAGAGCAAATCCAAAGTTTAGCTCAATCGCTCCAGAAGACCCTGAGAAAAAAAAATTTTCTTGATGTAGAGAAAATTTTTATTTTTATTTACAGTATCAAAGTGTCTTATTAGTATCAAAACTTCTTGAAATTTTGAGTCCGATAACTTTCTGCGTCCTATAGCCTTTACTAAGTTGGTATGTTTCTGTTTTACATTAACGTATCCAATACTTTCCTCTCGAAGACGGGATAGCAGATCAAGATTTAAATTTGTGTGATAACTTTGAGTAACGACTAAACTCTGATTATCGCTGGTAGTAACATAATCGTTACAATATGCTAATGCCAAATATTGTTAGCAAATAAATGTAAATATGAAAAAAGGTCATTAATATAAAAATAAGTCTAAAATTTGGATTAACTTCTTAGCTCTTTACCTAGTAGTACTACTTTAGACCAAAAATTACTTCTCTAAAAAATACTTTTCAAAAATTAACCTGGTAAATCATGTAAGGAAAACAAACTAAATGAAATTTCAAATTGGATTGTTTAATGCGGCCTGTAAATGTTTTTGGTTATAAGTAAATGAGCTGTATTCAAAGGCCTATTTTTGTTAGAAAAATTATTTTTCATTGAATATTTTGTTATACAACAAAGAAAAATTGGTAGAAGTGACAACTGTTTCGGAGATCACCATATCTACTCATCAGACTTCTTTTGCCAGGAATCGAACCGACGCATTCAAATTGTTGTACGGTTAGCTCAGAGTAATACTCTAGATATCCTGTTATCGAGCAGTGTGAGCAGCGCAAGCAGCTCGACGCTCTTTCAAAACTCGCTCATTGCTCACTTGCTCAGCAGAATAAAATATTTCAATTTTGTTTTTAAAAACTTTTTTGGCGTTTCAATGATATTTACACTTTGCTTAAATTAATTAAAAATTACTATAAAAAAAAGATGTGAGACAAAAGTCAAAGTGTTTGTCAAATATTCGAATTGCTTGGGTTCGGTTCGAAAATTTTCAAGTATTGAGCAATAGGCAGGTGCTCGTTGCTCAAATGCTCGCACAGCTTGAAATGTTTGAGTAAAATCTGGAGCTCTCTTTTTTAGAGCTATCTTGCCTAGTATTAAAACCTCAATATTATCTGGAGTTTCGGTAGGTTTGTTTGTGTCTCTAATGGAAAGTCAACCAAATATTAAAAGTGCATTCAAATTTTTTCGCAATTTTCCATTTTGAGTGTGAGTGACTGTATAATACCTGCACACGATTAATATATACTCAAAGCGCTGCAATTTTTTCTTTCCTTACTTATTTAACGTAAATGAAAAGAGGGGAATGGTAATCAAATTCTATTCTCGAACGGAAAAAATTTAACAATATTAAATGAACTAAAATAAAATTTAATTAAAAACAAATAAAATAAAATAAAAGAAATAAAAACAATATAGAATATAATTATTAATTTCAAATAAAAAAATATATATATAAATAAAAATATTAACTGAAATAAATTAATTTAAATAAAAATGAACTTTAAAAAAAATTAAAATTAATTAAAACAATATAAAATAAAATTGTTAATACCAAATTAAAAATAAATAATAATGAAATAAAAATAAACTAAAAAAACTTTAATTAAAAATAAAAAATATATAATAAAATAAAAAAAGAAAAAAAATTAAAATTTAAAAAATAACAATAATAAAAAAGAAAAAACGGCTGTCTTCGACCATGCCGAAGTCTTTATACCTTTAATTAACACATCAAATTTATTGCAAATTGCAAAATTTCTTTTTGATAATTTTCAGTGTCCATATAAACTTGAATTTACGTCTGCAGACCACCAATTTCTCGCTTTTAGTTACCTCAATCTGAACAAATCCGATTTTGATGATTTTCAGAACCAATTTTCAATTCGTTTTGTACGTGTAGCAAACCAACATTTACGTATTTAGCCACTTTTTTGACGGACCTATGACACAAAATTTCAAACCTAAAAAATCTGTCGTGTAAATATATGACCACTTTGCGTTCAGAGAGACAGACGGGCATGGCTAAACCAACTCAGCTCGTCATTCTGTTACTATCGGTATAAATTTCGGTGGGTCTAACCCCTCTTTTTCTGGTACTTACATACTTCGGACCAAAGTAAATATACCATTTCATGTACAATAAAAAAAAATAAAAAAAATAATATTAAAAAATAAATTGAATAAAATAAAACAAACTAAAAGAAAGTAAAATAAAAAATTACATAAAATCAAATAAAAAAATAAAATAAAATAGTTTTAATAAAAATAAACTAAAAATATAAAATTAAAATAAATATAAAATAAAAATATAATAATGTAAAACAAAATAAAATTCTAATTATTATATAACAAAAATTGAATTTATTCAAATCAAATTATGATTTAAAAAAAAAGGAGAAAAAATTTTATTAGTTTTTTCGAGCTGTATCAGACCATATTTTCTTTATCGGAAAAGTGAAAAATTACAACAACAGTCTGAGCGGTAGAAGTTATACATAGCTGTTTCGGAAAGCACCACGTTTCCTCATCAGACTTCCTTCTAGACACCCTTGTTCGAATTGGATCTGATACAGCTCGACAAAAAAGTAATTAATGTTATAGAACAGTGGCCAGAAAAAGCAAAAAAAATTTATTACAAATAAATAACTAAAACTAATAAAATATCTAAGAAAAATAATCGAATACAAAATCTGAAAAGTAAAAAATAACTGTAATTAAAAAAATTACTAAAAAAAATCAAATCAAATAAATGAAAAGAACGTGTTTCTCACTTTCTCAACAAATTTTACGGTAAGCGCAGCTTTTCTGTTTTTCTTTTTCAATACTATTTATAACCGAACTGTAAAAACCAAAAGTGGGGTGTAATTACATATGCAAACTCTTGTTATGTCCAAACTTGTTTTGTAAGGTTCATTCAAAACTCGGCCACAACATCAAATCAACACTCGGATATCTCATTCGTGTCACGTGCCAAGCAACCAAAAAAACAAAAACAAAAAAAAACACCAAAATGAACATAAATATGTACAAAACGGTAAAAGTGTGCGCGATTAAAATATAAAAAAAGCAAAAGCCAGAAGAAAGAAACCAAATGAATTTAATAATAATGTTGGCAATTATGTTATTCAGTGACAAAACAAATAGTCAGACGGATAAACGACAAGACAGACCGTTAAAATTATTTGGTGACTGGGACAGCGAAACAGGTATTTTCTCCGAAAGATCAATGATAGGCAAGTGGACAAAAGTATGAGAAATACCAAGAAAAAATAAAAGCAATGGAGTTATGTAACAGGCCTTCGACTTTACTATGTACATGTCTACGTACATATGTATGTTTTAATTAAAAAAATAAATTAATTTGTGCATATGTGTGTAAATACATACGTCAGTTGGTTTTTACCAAAAATTTATAATAACACGCACTGGCGCTAAGGCATTGCACTGCAGGCGGAGGTGGTTTTGAAACACTGTTTTGGTTATTTTCGTGTTGAAAATAATTTATATACATTTATATATATATTATTTTTTTAATTAGTTTAGCAATGGCGGAGATGTAATTTATGGCAGATAATATTTTTCTGAAAGATAAGTTAAGGACGTCCCTTCAAAGGGAATACAATTTGTGTTTCTAAAGGGTCATCCATCCAACACAGAAAATTTAATGGGGAATGTTTATTTTTTGAAGATTATCTCTTTCAACTGCTGGTCGCGGCTATGTCTCAGATGTTCCATCCATTAAGTCCAATTTTCGATGACTCGTTCGAGCATTTCGAATCGAAACGGGATTGTCCACATAGACTTAAGACTTTACATATACCAACAGGAAAAATTCTAATGGTGTGGTACCACACGATCTTGGTGGCCAATCGACCGGCCCAAAACGTGAAATTATCTGCTCACCGAAGTAGTGTTCTCTCAGTAAATCCATCGATTGATGCGATATGTGGGAAGTGGAGACGTCTTGTTGAAACCAAATATTGCGGATATTTTGAGCATCAATTTCAGGCATTAAATAGTCGATTATGATGGCGTGATAATGGTCGCCATGGACGGTTACGTTCTCACCTGCATAATGTTTGAAGAAATATGGGCAGATTATTCCACCGGCCCACAAACTACACCAAACTGTTATTTTTCTAGATTAAATGGCAGCTCTTGAATCTCTTCAGGTTGCTCTTCGTCCCAAATGCGTCAATTTTGCTTGTTTACATACCCATTGAGCCAGAAATGGGCCTCATCGCTGAATAGAATTTTGCTCGAAAACGTCGCATCTTCTTGGAACTTTTCAAGAGCTCGTATAGCGAAACGATGTCGCTTGGGAAGGTCGGGCGGCTTCAGTTCTTGCAAAAGCTGTATTTTGTACGCTTTCGATTTAAGATCTCGAAGTAAAATGCGCCAAGTCGTTACTCGACTCTCCACGGTCTTCGTGTACACTCTATATGGGTGTTTCCATGGTTATGCACGCGACATTTGTACACGTTTAATTGCGTTTGAATGTTGTAAAAATAGAAATATAATGGGAAGAAGTCACATCTTTTAGGATCGTTGCATTGCATGTGATGAGTTTTTTCCAAAAAGTATAAGTATTGGAAAATTGAGCACTGGGTACCCAAGTTCCAGTCAATCAAAGTTGACTTACGCACGTGACAAAAATGGAATTTGCTTTTAGAACCGAGAGAAAAAATGCGAAAGTAAGCGAATTGTAGGAGATTTTTATTCCGGTAAATTTTTTTTTATAAAGGTTAATAATGGAGCTTCATAATCATGTTTGCTTCGAAACCAACTGATCATGGGTTGGCAACAAAAAAAAAAAATTATTGATTACTCACGTGACATTACGCACGTGACACTTTTTACCTTCATACGTATTTTAGTAATTTTACATATGTTTTCAGACTTTTATGACAAAAAAATTTAACTTTTATTCAAAAATGGAAAATAAAAAATAAAAATTAAGGTACTACAAAATTAATCCAACTTAATTTTTTCCTTAAGTGAGTATCCTGTTCGAGCAACATTTATATATTCGTTATCTTGGTAGGAAAAGCAACGCATTTTTTGTATTCCTGGAATGGAGCGGACATTTTCCCATTTTGCATTTAATAGACGAACTCCTTCGATGATTTTGCCAGCGCATTCATAAAATGCAAAGGCGTCCGGTAAAATAATATTATTTGTCTTAACCGCTTGCCAAACTTTTCGCTTCACCACCGCGACTATTCCATCGACTGCGCCTTTGCCAGGGAGCTTGAACACTTATGTCATCTCGGATATAAAATTCGTGGACTGCTTTAATGTTTTCCAACATATTATCGTTTGAACATAATGGTGTCTCAGCTTCATTATTCAAAAGTTTTGGATACTTTTTATACAAAGCTTGTAGAACTTCATCTCACTTTATTGCGTTCTTTGGTAACGCCCTCTCTACCTTCTTTATAGCTTTGAATAGTGTTTGCTTACACTTGTAACCACTTTTGAATTGGGTATTTGAATTTTTCTTGGTTGTTCTACACTTTTTTTGTCGAACGCAATCTCTATTCCTTTTTTCTTTCAGTATATCTGAATTATTTTTGGCCTCACATGCCTTTCTCTTGCGATATTAACGCATTCTTTCAGCTTGTTTTTTTCTATGTTCTTTAAGCTTATTTTCATCTTGCTTAAGCCTCTCCCTCCACCGATTTTGATTTTTAGCATTACTTGACATCTAATATTTATTGTAAAAGTAAAATAATATTTACCAAATGGACTTTAATTAAGAGCATTAAATTTTTCGTACTTACCATTACGCACGTGACAAAGTTCAAAAGTAAAAAAAAAATTTAATTTTTTCAGATGGCTATTTATATTAATATATTATTTTAGCAAACAATAAATTTGCTTAACAAACCAAATATAAAGACACTTAAACTGATATTGCGCTAATTATGGCACTATGTAGTTATTTTGCATTACGCACGTGACATACGAATGTTGCCAAAATAGAAATGAAAAAATACCGTTATTGATGCACAGTTTGATCTCTTCTCTCATTTTTATATTCATTTATAGTTGTATCAATTACTTATATACCAAACTGCGATATTACATATATATTTATTTCGTCAACAGCAATTAAAAGTAATACATTCTACAGCTTTTAAAGTGAATAAAAGAATTATAAGTTTTGCATATAATTTTTTGGAATTTAAAATTATAAAGAGCTGAAAATTTTTTTTGCATAGTAAAATATCAACATTTTTCTTGTATTTTCTGTGTCTATAAAAATTCTGCGAGCGTTTTGATTTTTTAAGTCACGGTGGACCATTTCATGGAAACACCCATATATATTTTCTTCACTGCGCGCTGGACGTGGTCTATTCGGTCGAATATTATCCAAAAATTAATGTTGGGTCTCAAGATGGATGATGGTGTTGCAAATAGTACGCTCAGTAGGGCGATTATGTCGACCACAAGATGAGCGATGCACGCGAAACACATTCATTACAGAACGAGAATTTTCGTAATAAAATTGAATGATTTTTAAACGTTGTTCAGGCGTAAGTCTTTGCATGATGAAATGCCAAACAATACTGAACAAAAATAACATGACAACGTGACACGACTCACGCGTGATCTGTCAAAAAAAGACTATTGAAAAAGTACCTCTACATGGATCATCCTTTGTACGTGTGTAAAAATCTTTAATTCTTAAAATTTTAGTTTCCTAGTTAAGCTTCGACAGTTTGTATACTTGAAGAGGTTCGACCTTGTTGCAGTCGATTCCGCTATACCTTTCTATACTTGCATACTTATTCTTATTTTCCATTCTAGAATTTCTATTTGTTTTCATCAGTTAGTCTCCAGGCTTTGCTGAAGACTTTACGACATGTTTTTCGGAGATAGTCTAGCTCTAGTGTAGTTCTTGCTTCTCTCCATTGTGATGTCAGGCGGTTTTGTCCTATAAGGCAGGCTATCCACTGTCAGATGAGTTAGAGGTTCTGTCTCTAGATTTGGTTAGAAGATACTTATTAATAACTCTATCAGCTACAGTTTATAGCAAATACTATAAAACTGCTGTTTTCTTGGCTTCGTCTCAGTCGCTTCTCATAGATTGCTCTTAGCTGCTGACAAGTACACTCTTGGCAGACGAATAGGAATCTAATTCAACAGAGTTATCTGACTTTAACCGTAAAAAAGTTCAACCCTTTCGTTCCCTAGTGGTTAACCTGATCTGCTATACGATTTCTTTCCATTCTCTCTTCTACTCAGCTATCTCATCAAACATCTCGTACACAAATGGGGTTACGAAGCGAAAAACTTACTAGTAGACGAGTCTTGGGATGACTTCGCCGCGCTGACGTGGCACGAATCACCAGTCTTCTACGATCCAGCATTCATTTTTTCACATCATCGACCATATAATGGCGGCGGCGGGGCGAATGGCGGTGATGACTTCAATGGCTATAAATATGGCACACCAGGTGGTAATGGCAAAGGTGAAAGAGTCGGCGCCACTAGCAATAACGAAAACACATTTATCATAACAAAGGCGCAGACAACAGAGACGCCTACGTGAGTGAAACTGAAATATTTCGTTTGAAGTGAGTTTTCGAAATTTTCAAATTTTCAGTTTCTTGTTCTACACCTCCGCGGGTCAGCATCTGAATAAGAATCAGGTGAATAATTATAATCTAGGTGGCAGCGGCGGCGGCGGCGGTGGTGGTGGTAGTGTGCATAAAGTTTCATCCAACAGCCCAGCCTTTTGGCTAAAACGTATCTCCCGCAACGTGGACGGTGTGGTGGGCGTAGAAGTTGGCGGTAATTTTAGCGCTGCGCTGACAACATTCGACCCCGAATCGCCGCAAGATACGCTGAGTCGCACAAAACGCAGGTAAGTGCGGGCGAACTTTGAAGTCTTCTGTTTTTCTCATTTGCTTTTGGACTCTCTTTAGCGCATCTTCTTCATCTTCATCGAAACTGTCTCGCGACGTTTCACTCAATATGGATCTCTTGGACATCATTGGCGTTGATAAGGGCGCTAAAACGCGTACGAAGCGTCAAAGTCCCGGCAGGGAGACACTCTGCAAGACCACATCACAATTTATTACACCACAAGCGGCGCTCAATAGTAAAGGTGAGTTTGTGTAGTCGTGGTGTAGTCGGTTACTTAACGGTTATGGTAAATATTTTATTATTGCTGCATTATAGGAAACTGGATGTTCGTGGTGAACGAGCCGAGTACAGCGCGCCAAATGGTGAAAGCGGAGTTATGCGCGTAAGTTTGCTATAAATCAATATACAGTTATATATTTGCTATAAACACCGGGTGCTCAAGGGTGTACCAAAAAATTCAAACAGGGCGGAGAGACTTTTAGAAAACTGAAAAGTAAATCAGAGTGACAAAAATGAAAAAGGTTGCTGTTTAGGGTTAAATGAAGAAATTCATTTATGGGAACAGTTTTTGCACTGAAAAAGTGAACAAACGTTTATTTGAAAATAAAAATGCTATACATGTAGTCCAGAGAATGACAAAAACAATTTATTTGCATATGTTTAAAGCAACTTGCTACTTTCGGTCCCACTCTGGGTACCCAACAATTGATATATTGAACCCTTATGGGTGAAAGGTGAAGCCACTTATGGGTTTACGCCGGATTTCAGACCATCACAAAAAGAGTCTTTGGCAATTTTAACGCTAAGTAACGTAACACAGTCAAAATTGGGAAGGACCTCTCCGAGGAATTCGATACCAAACGTTGTTTCTGACGGGGTAACTGTTTATCGGGTGATTTATTCAATTTCAAGCTAGCGAAAATACTACGAGCTGCAAAACTAAATGGAAAAGATGAAATCTTTTACAAAAGTGTGCGTATGCCGGTGGTATAACAGCACCGTAAGTTCAGTTTTCTCCAGATTAGACAAAGAAAAACGGCGAATGGGTCTGTTAGTGAACGAGGGCAAGACAACATATCTCCTGTCATCAAATATACAGTCATCGCCTTCGCTCTATAGTTCTACTACTGGTTCTACTTTGTACTGAGTAGGCAATTGAAAAGAAAAGTCCTCTCTCGACGAACGAAAAAAAAACTCTACAATTCGCTGATTATTCTCGTCCTTAAATATGACGCAGAAGCTTAGACGATGTCTATATCCGATGAAGCGGCAAACTACGCGGTTATCTCTGGTTAAAAAATGCAGAATGACGTTTGTTCCACGTCAAAAGATTTCAACCACAACAGCTGAGATAGTATTTACTAAGAAGTAGCCTCCGTAACTTATAATAGATTACAGATTCAGCTATTAAGATAGAAGCGGATTCCAGAGAGCTTGGGCAAATGAAAAAGGTAGCCTATTCTCATAAACACAGATCTGTTGTCGCATGATGCATTTGCAACTACGAAGGACTTCAAAAGTTTTCTCCCAAAGGGGAAGCTGAGAAATATTCCTGAATGAATTACGTAACCGAACCTCTGCTAATGTATAGTGGGTTTATGGGAGGAACATGTCTTCAGAATTTTGACGAGATGACGCTGAAAAGACGTCGCTTCACGTGTTTCATCAAATTCATACATCTGACTCTCTAATCTTAAACAAAATCTTGCGCACTGTGTACACAAAAAAAAACCCTGGCTCTACCCCGCAAAGTCTTAAGCTATTATTTTGATTGTATAAATTAACGTTGAAACTCTTCGATCCTTTCCAAATCAATTGAGATTTCGGACAAGGTGACTCTACTTTTGTTGATTTTTTCAACTAAATGGTGGAGCGGCATAGAGAGGATATTTTTTCTTAACCTCAAAATAAACCCTCAATTTTAAGTATTAAGTATTACTGTCGAAGTGGCAGTCCTTTGCCAGTGAAATTCCGTTTCCTTCCAGTATAAAGTTCCGTGGATTTCAGCCGCCTCATATGACAAAATTCATTTCCACGGTTAAATTCTTGAACCTCTAACCCGTAGGAGTAAAGAAATTATTTTTCTAGAGTCCTTAATTGGTACAGAAGCGTGGACGATAACTGAAACTAGTCGGAAAGAGATGACGAAAACATATTAGTAAGATTCAGCGAATGTTCGAAGCAACGCAAGCATTTCATCTGAGACTTATACTCATAATATGGCTTCATTGCAGGAGAAATTTCACGGCATTATAAAGAGTGATCCATCTCGAGATTCCCTACTTCTTTTTAGAAAAAAAAAGAAAATTCAAATTAAATGGGGGAACTTTTATTATCATTCGGAAGAACATTCTTTGGCAATCATTTTTTGAGAATTATCTCTTTCATATGTTGACCGCGGCTACGTCTCAGAAGGTACATCCGTTGAGTCCAATGTCGATTGACAAGCACGATGTTTTACTCCAAGGCCTGAATCGAAGCGGGCTTGTCCGCATAGACTTTAGACTTTACATATCCCCACAAGAAAAAGTCTAACGGTGTGATATTACACGATCTTGGTGGCCAATCGACCAGCTCAAAACGTGAAATTATCTGCCCACCGAAGTGTTCTCTCAATAAATCCATTGATTTATGTGATGTGTAGGAAGTGCCGCCGTCTTGGTGAGACCAAAACTCGCAGAGATCACGAACTTCAATTTCAGGCATCAAATATTCGATTATCATGGAGGGATAAGGGTCGCCATTGACGGTTACGTTCTCACCGGCATCATTTTTAATAAATATAGGTCGATGATTCCACCGGCCCACAAACCACACCAAACTGTTTTTTTTCTGGATGAAATAGCAGCTATTGAAACTCTGCAGGTTGCTCTTCGTCCGAAATGCTACAATTGCTTACATACCGATTGAGCCAGAAATGGGTCTCGTTGCTGGAAAAATTTGGCTCGAAAACATCGGATCTTCTTGGAACTTTTCAAGAGCCCATAGATTGAAGCGATGTCGCTTGGGAAGGTCAAGCGGTCCAGTTCTTGCACAAGCTGTATTTTGTACGCTTTCAAATTAAGATCTCGACGTAAAATGCGCCAAGTAGTTCCATATGTAAGTCGGAGTTGCTACGAACGGCGTCCAATCGACTCTCCACGGTCTTTGTGTACACCCTCAGCTACGGCCGCTATATTTTCTTTACTGCGTGCTGGACGTGGTTTATTCGGTAGAATATTATCCAATAATGAATCCTGATTCTCAAAACGTGTGATGGTGTTGCGAATAGTACGCCGATTATGTTGACCATAAGTTGAGCGAAGCGAAATTCTTTACAGAACGTGAATTTTCGTAATAATGTTGAATGATTTGTAAACGTTGTTCAGACGTAAATCTTACCATCATGAAATGCCAAACAAAAAAAGTATCTCTACTTGGATCACCCTTTGATTCCTCGTCCTGGCGATGTCAATTGGCCAACGTGATCGTGCGATTTGATACCATTGGACTTTTTGTGTGGTTCTATCCAAAAGGCTGTGTTTGCGCGGATAAACCTTGAACTTTTAACCACTTGAATACCAACATTCGTCAAGTTGTGACTGAGATATCGCTCAATATGTGCCAAAAAGTGATCGCAAATTATCCCAAACGGATCGAAGTTTGCAAAAATTCACAAGACGGTCAGCTGAATGACGTGATGTTTCACATGTTCAAATTTTATAATAAAAAGGAATTTCAGGAAAAAAATGCATAATTTACTTTTATTTTGGAAACCGCAAAATAAGTGACCCTATACAATAGTATCTGGGCTGTGATCAGGGACCTCATAGTTTCTCTTACCAACCATTCCTTTTGACGCGATGAACGGGTTTCCCCTTACTTGTATAAAAAATACCCCACTGAGTTAAGCTCCTTGCATATTTGAATATATATATATATAGGAAAGTTTCAGATAATTGGGTCAAAATTCACCAATTTAAATATATTTTCAAACATCAAAAAAGTACTGTTTTTTACCCTAAACTCCACAAGGCGATGTTTACATAACCACTGACTTTTTGTTGCATTATATAAGTTATAATTGGTTCTATATGAAGTCGTTATATATATATATATTTTTTTTTTTTTTGCAACAAAAAAGCACACACTTTGAATTCCCTTCGCGCGCGCGCTGGTCGTCACACTTATTGACACATAAATATTATATTATATTAATGGAAAAAAAAAATGAAATGAAATCATCAGAAGCAAAGCTGACACACAATCAACTTAACCCTCAAACAGACGAATCAATCAGAGGGGTACAGATTAGCTGCATGCAAGCTTTCAAAGCGAACCCTTGCACACGCTCCGGGTACCACTCTGACTCTCTCCTTCCTCCATTCGTCCGCATGCGATTGATGGAATGCATAAGCATTGTATTGGCATGCATATAAAACCAATTTTGAATTTTTGAAATTTGAATGTGTGTGAGTATGCGCTCGCGGCATACTGAGCGGTTTCCTTTGTTTCTTTGTTGGACTTTGGTTTGAATTTTTCGAGGGAATAGCTGATGATTACGCTTATTCTCAAAGCATAATAATAATTGTGGTTAAATACATTTTAACACCTCTCACCAAAGGCAGAGCTTCAAAAATGAAATTATGTTTATGAAAAGAAGAAAAAAAATATGCACAAAAATATCCGAGGGAAAGAAATTGGGTCAAATGCAATGAAGAAAGACTGCGCGTGCGCAGAATGTAACTCTACTGGCGGGTTCTAACTAAAAGGTCCTGCCTCCGCTTGCTTGTTATTTCTGCGCAAGTATGCGTGTATGATTGCACAGGGGTTTCGTCTTGGCAATTACATACATTTATGTATGAGCGATTGTGTGTGTGTGAACGCTTGAAAGGTTCCCCTAACAGAGCAAAAAAAAAAAAAAAGAAGAAAAAAGAGACTTTGAGCCAAAGGGGGTATTACAAGTTGACGATGTGATTTGCCGAGGGGATACAAAGAAAAGCGATAGCCACGCGTACAATCAAACAATAAAGGGAACGCGCTGGCGGATGGACGTAAGAATGGAGAGGACATTTGAAAGAGGGTCGAAAATTCATTCGAGGGGAAAAAGAAAGACACACGCGTGGGATTACATACGTATATGTAAATCTGCATGCGAGTGTGTGTGTGATTTCGATGCAAAATTCCTTCCACCAACAAGTAGCCATATGCATGTGCATTACCTTGGAGACGGATGATACCTGCAACTTTTAATTAAACAAACACTTGTTACAACAACCTGTACAACTTGCAATATATGTGTATGTGTTAGTAAGAACTAAGGAAGAGCTGACTTCGAACCAAAGAGACCTACAATGCAAAGTCATCAAAGCCACGGAAAATTAAACAGAGAACTCCGCAGGGTAGCGTCCTCTCCCCGATGCTGTTTAATTTTTATATTTCAAGACTTCCTTCACCACTAGAAGGTATCTCCTTGCTCCCATATGCCGACGGCTGTTCGTTTTCGACTTCTGACCAGGATATTGATAGCCTTTGTTCGAAAGTAAACTGCAATCTCACCGATTTTTCCAATTTCTTCACATCACAACCAGGGAAATCCTGTGACAATCCATGTAGCAATACAGACAATACCCGCTGGACAGGGCGGCGTACAGATATGTCATAAACACCATTCACTGAGAGTCCGTTAACACCAATCACCAATCCAGACTCGATCCTGACATAACCAACACATGTCACGCTTGCAACGAGTCCCCTCACGACAATAACCCCCTCTTTGCATTCCCACTCACCCCAACTCATCTAACACCCCTCTCCCTCTAGTCCGAACCCGTGGAAACAGCACATTTCCTGGGCCTCCCGTTAGATGACCTCGATGACTAAGACTAGACCTACCTGACCCTAGGCGAGATTGGCTTGCTGCTACAACAACAACAATAACAACAATACGAAGTCAAATCAGGAACTGGAAGTGAACTATTGGTTTAACTACTTGAAAAAAGCCTTGATGTCTAGAAATTCTGCACTGTGATCTTCTCGAGGTAGGTCTAAATTATAAATTAAATTATCTGCTTCAATGCAGAACCGTAACTACGTTTACAAACAGACAGATATGCGGATACTGAATAATACCTTAAGTACTTGTCGTCTCTAAAATGACGTGGCTCGGGAGCACTCGGCTCGGTCTTCAGCCTCTTTATACTTTATATCTTCTATAGTGCCGCTAGCTTCGGTATTACGGTGGTGCTGCTGAGGATCGCTCGCGGGCAGGTGCTCATACTGCCCTTTCAACCAACCAAGTGTCCTCAAGACAAGAGGAAAGTAATGCGTATCCCTAAGAAGATTTGGGCGTGGGTTCTGAGCCAAAACTACAATAAACGTTTTTCTCTTGCTAAATGTAAATATCAAATCCACCAAGGCGCTAGTCCTAAGATTCGAGGACTGTTCATTTGAAGAGAAAATATCAAAACTCACATTAAAAATAGGAGGAAACCACGTCTGTAAAATGGTTATAAGCACCGTTTTAACAAATACAGACTATAGAAGTTGTATAACTATCACATAAACCACCGAAATTACCTGTAGAAACAAGTTCCCATTCCATTCGACAACAGGTTGAGTCGTTTAGATAAGATGTCTAAGAAAAATTTAACTTATGACCTACCCTCATCCGGAGTAGCTGTGAGTCAGCAGAAGGAGAGGCTTAGTCACCAAAGGCTGCGGAGGGGTCTCCGTAAATAATCCGTTGCTATGCATTGCGCAACGAGAAAATTGAAGAGAAAGATGAAAAAAGTTGATATGCACCCCAATTGGATAACTCAGAAAAGCTGAGTTCGTCTTTTGGAAAACCTCATACCAATATCTCACTTCCTTGAGGTAAGTTTTGATACCTTCAAACTACCTATTTGCTAAGAATAATATTGATATTCGCACAACGGCAGACAGTTCTAACTAACTTACCTCTTTGACTGATGGATCGGAAGTTATTATTTTTATACGGAAATTAACCACTATTTATTAGAAACTCATATTCTTTGAAATGGACTGATGTGCTTTTTTGGATCTAGTTAAGGAACCTACGAATAGTTCGTTGATTATGCTTCGACGCTATCACGAGCAACAGACAATTCGGAGATTAGTAGAAACCGTGTAGACGGGTTGTGACTGTTAGTAGTTGACTGAATTGAAGGATATTTACTAGATGAACGTAGATTGAAGACTTATGATTACGAATGAGCGGTATTTAAGGACGACCCGCGTTTGACGGGTGAAAGACTGAAATGTAAACTCAGATGTCCATGGACAGATGGGTAACTGTAAGAGGTCTAGAAAGGCGAGATTTAATGCGGCTGTTCCTGTATTCACGATCAATGAAGATGTGGAATGTAGTATGGAAGTTTGGAGTAGAGGATGTGAGGCGACAGAATGGGAATAGACATTTCTAAACATATAAAGAGCATCTAGTACGTAGCGAGACGCATTTGCAGACAAAAGAAGAAAGAGGCCGTAATTCACGAGTATGAAGAGCTTGGGAAGCTGGCCGACAAGAGTAATGCTTGAAAATTTTATGAGAAGATGCGGCGACTTACAGAAGGTTTCAAGACCGGAGAAAACTCGTGTAGGGACCAAGGAGGTAATCTGGTGACGGATGTCCAGAGCATACTTAGTGCATGATGGGATCACTTCTCCAAACTGCTCCATGGCTGAAAGTGCAAACCCCGGAGATGGCGAGCTGGAATCCCAATCGACGACAATGCTGTAGACGTACCATCACCCGACTATGAATAAGTTCGTATAGCGATTGGCCGCTTTAACAAAATAGTGGAGCCGATGGCTTACCGGCAGAACAGCAGGATAAGAAACTGTCTCTACGCCGCATGTCTGAATTTAATATCCCCACAAAACTCATACGGCGGTCCCTGGATAAGGATAATATTAATATAATTGGTCATAACAACCGCACCATAAGTTCTGACTAGACAATTGAAAAGTAAAGTCTTCTCTTGACGAACCATAACCAAACTCCAGAAGTACCTCATCATTCCCTTCCTGACATATGGTGCAGAAGATTGGACGACGTCGACGTCGGATTTATTAGTTTTCGAGAGAAAAGTTTTGCGGAAGATTTATGATCCTTTGTGCGTTGGCAACAGCGAAAACCGCAGACGATGGAACGATGAGCTGTACGAGCTATGCGAGGACATTGACATAGTTCAGCGAATCAAGAGACAGCGGCTATTCTGGCTGGTTCATGTCGTCCGAATGGATGACAGCGCTCCACCTTTGAAAGTATTCGACGGAATACCCGCTGGCGGAAGCAGAGGAAGAGGAAGATCTCCACTCCGTTGGAAGGATCAGGTGTATAGCTACATGATAACACTTGGTATTGCCAGCTGGCGCCAAACAGCAAAGGGAAGAAACTTGTAGCGCGCTATTATTGATGCGTCTTTAATCACGTAAGCGGTGCCTACGCTAAAGAAGAAGAAGAAGGAGAAGAAGAAGAATCACGTAATTTTAGCGCAGATAAAAAAGTGACTTGAAAATCTCACAGTAAAAATATGACCACCGTAGGACGAACGGAATTCATACACCTTGAAGAAGAAGGCGCGCTTGATTTGAACAACATAAGTAGGCATATATGTGTGCGTGTCTGGGTACATAATTTAAATTGTGCATTGACGCAAGAAAAAATTGCGTGCGAACCTTCGCAGGATCAGCAACAACGCTAAGCCTAGCACAGCATGTGTACGTGTATATATGTACATATGTACGTTTGCTTTGGTGCTATTACATTTTTGGCATTCTCCTCTCATGCTCATCACATATTTACTTGAATTGCACCTTTAAAGTGCGTTTTTTTTACATATGCATGCATTCATACGTATATACCTAAAGGCATACCTCATATACTTATGTATGTGCATCATGCAACAGCAGCATCATTGTTATGGGTTGTTGTTGCTATTGTTAATGCACTTTTTACTTCATTTACTTATATTTCTATACTACTTTTGCTCTTATTTTCGCATTTTCTCATTCATCTTATTCGTCTTATGAGTTTTTTATTTTAATTTTATTTATTTTAATTTTTTTTCTTTTTCCAGCTCAAACACCTGCTCGAATCTCTGCCAATTGCCCAATGGTTATAATTCCAGATGCGAACAGAAATTTGTGCAGAAACGTCTGATTGCATTGCAGGCCAACGGTCAAAATCTCTACACGGATTCATTTTGGTTTCCGAGCTGTTGCGTTTGTACGATAGCGGCGAATTGAGTACGGGGCGGGAGAGTGTGAGGTGCGCAGTGCACACAAGTGAATGCAAAGCCCGTTGCCTTACGGCGGCTAAAGGATATTGCGCTGACGTTGTGGCGCATAGGAATGCACTTAAATTGAAAAAAAATTTTTGTTTTTTGTTTTTCACTATTGTACTCATTCATTTGAAACATTGTTTAATTAATTTATGGAGACTTAAATAATTTATAAACTCAAATTTGTTAATTAACAAAAAACCGAAAAAAACACACACAAAATAATTAAGTAAAAACGACACACGTACACGAAAACTTCAAATCATTATGACATTCAAATTATAAAATCAAAATAAATCTTTCAACGATCTGTAGTAATTAATTAATTTGTATTTAGACAAAAAAAAATTGATATATGTTATAATTAATTTAAAAAAATAAAATATTATTTAAAAATTTTGATTGAAAATGTGTATTATTTATAAGAAAAAAACGTCATTATATGATTCCTTGGGCTTTTTTGCATACAGTAAGAAAAAGAAAGTCTCTTCGGCGGTTACAAAGCGCCACTTATACGGGTTGCCCTTTATATATCGGGTTTAGAGAACAAAATCACTTTAGTATTTTTCAAAATATTCTCCGTTAAGATTTATATACGTTTGAATGTGTTTGAACCAATTGTTGAAGCGCTTTTGCCACTCTGATTGAGGTATTTTCAAAACAGGGATCTGAACCCTTAAACCACCTCTTCAGGTGTCAAAAAACCTTGTTTATTTTTTACGTACAGGAAAAAAGAAGCATTCGGTGCCTAGTCAGGACTATACGGTGATTGATTTATCAAATCAATATTTTAAGTACTCGAAAATACAGTTATTTCAGACGATGTGTGAGTGCTCCCATTGTCGTGATGAATAGTAATCCGTCTTCAACGGTTGGTCTCCCTGATTACTTGAAGAACGATTGGCAAACAGAACTTACTGTTATGCGTTGTTCTAGTTGTACGATTGCGACAAGTTTAGCTTTTCCAAAAAGACAGGCAACTCTTTGCTTGGAAGTGCTTTGTGCACGAATAAATAAAGTCGGCTGCTTTTTACTTTCGGGATCATAAAATGTTCATGCAATGTTGAATGTATGCTGGTTCTACTAATGGATGTAATTGTCCAATTATCATGATAGGTCACATGATGATCTTACAATATAAATTTGCGCACAGCATCAATAGTTTCCGGAACAAAAACTCTTTTTGGACGACCTTCACGAAATTCGTCTTGGAGTGTTCTAGGACCTCGATTGAATTCACCTTACCAACGATAAATACTCCAAAATTTTATTAAGGTCATCGGTACACTGTTGCTGAGTTAATCCATGTCGAAAGTTGTAAAAAATAATCGCATTTTAATTCCAGTTTTGGACGAGATGAATATTTTAAGTTACTTTAACAACAAAATAGCTCTCGTATGTCAAAACGTGCTGAGTATGTAAAAGCAAAATTTCTTAGGTCTGTTCCCTTTTTCATAATTAATAAACACGCGTTTATAATTGTCTGAAAAAAATTGTTTTATTTTTAAGTGGTAATAGGCCAGATGTACGATTATACAGAAGAATCACAAATCTATATTTAAACGTAAAGTAAAATATAAAAAAAAATCCGTGAGTCCAAAAACTGGAGATACCAGTTCATTTGTATAGGAATTTCCTATAATCCTATATTATATATATTTCCTAATCCCAAATGAATCATTTTATATGCTCTATTGCCATTTCCGAGTTTGCGCCACAGGATACCAAAGGATTTTTGTGTTATTTCAACTTTTTTGGACTATCCATTTAACTGATACTGTATTTATCGCAGTGGGACCTGACACAGAACATACTGTGGTGAAGTACTTCCACAATCTATTGCATAAACGCACACACAAGGGCTTATCTTAAATATTTGAGTTTCAGGTTTTGAAGGATAATAAGCTAGAGAGCATTAATGATTAATGAGTTGCTGAATTTTAACATATTTATATACTATTTTCTATATTCTTGATTTCGAAAGAGAAAAAGAAGAAGATTTCAGTGAATATCAATAATTAATGATTAAAATCTGAGATCGAAATCAATATATATTTTTATTTAATTTGTACTAAAAACTAAAAAAAATTATATAAAAAACACACCTCATATTATGAGAAAAAATTTTTTGGTGTCGAAATATAGTTAGTGGTTTTGTATTAGGTCTTGGCAAAACTAGATAGCAATTTTAGTCCCTATAATTAGTTTCAAGTCTTGTTAGTACCTTGCTATAAATAGTTTTGCAACCTGAAAATTTATAACTATATCGAAAATCCATTTCTAGGTTCCCTACTTTTTAAAAAAAAAACACAGAAAGTTCAAATTTAATGGGG
Source organism: Neoceratitis asiatica (assembly GCA_030068015.2). NCBI lineage: Eukaryota > Metazoa > Arthropoda > Insecta > Diptera > Tephritidae > Neoceratitis > Neoceratitis asiatica. The sequence continues at coordinate 49,217,613 of CM061526.1, read as the reverse complement.
AGTATTTATGATCTTTCGAAAGAACATTCTTTCGCATTTAATTTTTGTAAATTATCTTTTTCAAATGTTGGCCACGGCTACGTCTCAGATGGTCCATCCGTTAAGTCCAATTTTCGATAACTCGTTCGAGCATTGCGACTGGTAACTGGCGAATGACACGCATGATGTTTTGCTCCAACGCCTGAATCGAAGCGGGATTGTCTGCATAGAAGCGCTTTAGACTTTACATATCCCCACAGAAAAAAGTCTAACGGTGTGATATCACACGATCTTGCTGGCCAATCGACTGGCCCAAAACGTGAAATTATCTGCTCACTGAAGTGTTCTCTCAATAAATTCATTGATTGATGCGATGTGTGGGTAGTGGCGCCGTTTTGTTGAAACCAAACGTCGCGGAGATCACGATCTTCAATTTTAGGCATCAAGTAGTCGGTTATTAAGGCGCAATACCGGTCGCCAATGTCGGTTACTTTCTCACCGGCATCATTTTTGAAGAAGTATGAACTGATGATTCCACCCGCCCACAAACCACTCAAAACTGTTGTTTTCTCTGGATGAAATGGCAGCTGCTGAATCTCATCAGGATGCTCTTCGCCCCAATTGTGAGAATTTCGCTTGTTTACATACCCATTGAGCCAGAAATGGGCATAATCTCTTAACAAAATTTGGTTCGAAAAAGTCGGATCTTCTTGGAACTTTTCAAGAGTCCATAGAGCGAAGCGATTTGTACGCTTTCAATTTAAGATCTCGACGTAAAATACGCCAAGTCGTTCCATACGTCAGTTCGAGTTGCTGCGAACGGCGCCGAATCGACTCTCTACGGTCTTCGAGTACACTCTCAGCTACGGCCGCTATATTTTCTTCACTGCGTGCTGAACGTGACTTATTTGGTCGAATATTATCCAATAATGAATGTGTACCCTCAAGTTGTGGCGCAAAGTCGAAAATGGCTAAAAATTTGTCATTTGGGATTATAAATACCTAAAAAACTGCACAGGTATCTCCAGTTTTTGGACTCATGCATTTTTCTTTATTTCATTTATGATTAAAAAGAAAATAATATTTTTCAGAAGATTATATACGCATGTTTATTAATAATGAAAAACGAAACAGACTTAAGAAAATTCTCTCTAATGGCTTCGCTTATCCAAATTACATCCAGAAGTCAGACTGTGTGGATGGAATGGACTACATCTAGCAACGACGTGTTGGGTATGCATATGAACACCTACTTTCCAGGATGCTCAATAGACTACAATTAGCCCTCACGTAGAGCAAGCGAGTTTATCTGTGATATCAGCAGCAGTATGTTGCAGAAGTGTGTACAGATTCAACTCCACTCAGTTCGAAAAATTTAGAGAAAGTCAAAGGTATAATATTCTACTGGCCTCAGGAACTGTATCCTTAATTGTGATATCGGATCAGGACACGAAATAGATAGATTAGGGAGTGAACGAGGACAAGACAAACTATCTCCTTCTGTCAAAGAAACTGCAAACGCACTCGCGTCTTGCTTCCTGTATTGTGTCTCTCTGATGTCTCTTGACAGACATCACTTAGAAGGTGAAGGCAAATTCGGTTACCTAAGGACCCGAATAATTACCAAAAACAATATTAGCCTTAAAAATCAGCGAATAATTAATCTTGGTCTGAGAAGACAATTGAAAAGTAAAATTTCCTCTCGATGAAAAAGGACCAACCTGCACGAGGCGGATATCACTCCCGTCCTGTTGTGACCGGTGGAATCACGGGTAATGACAATGTCTGGTAAGTTGCCATTGAGAGTTTTTGAAAAAAAAAATATTTTGCGTAAGATTGATTTATGATGAGGTTTATCCACCAGTGAAGAAGTGGAGAAAATTGGAAAGATTTTAACTACCTATTTCAATCAATACACACCGTTTTAGCTGTTCTGAAAAAGAAGTTCTCCTTCTTGGTGAAACAGTGATGTTAAGAACCTAAGGACTGAACTAAGGAAAACCTTAAGTGAAAGTAATATTACCAAAATTAGACAACCTTATAGGATATCACGAAGCAATACAAAAAAGCAGTCAGGAAAGCAAAAGCAGATTCATATCAGTCTTCCTACACATCGATAGAAAGTTGAAAAGAATCCGCCAAGCTTAGTAAGATATTGTCCAAATACTCTTCATGTAAAGACGGAGAAAGGTGCTTAGATCTCCACTACTGAAGGGTCCTTTAAGGTACCTATACAGTTCCTTTCAGGTGAGGGGTATCCTCACCGTGAATGGAGAACAGGTTTAGTAGAGGAGTAGGATACAATCTCAACCTTTACAGAGAGGTCCAAAATGGACTGCGGAGTAGAACGCGGGCGTATACTCCAAGTATCTTGACATCCCTCTCTCTATCTGTCAACCAAACTCAGCCAACATCTTCCAAGCTGAAATACTAGGCATAGAGATGTACACAGAAAGCAACCATACACAGATTGTCAGGCGGCATTGTTGACGTTGTCGTCGCCAAAGATTAATTCTAATATAATTACCAACTGAAGTAAGGCTTTGAGCTCGCTGGCAGGTCTCATAGTTGCATTGAGAACACCAAATGGTTTGAAAGCAACAATAAAACGTGATGGCAAGAAGTTGAAGGTCATATGATGGTGCATCAAAATACATCACATTTAGCGTTAAATGAGCCGTGGGTGACAGCACTCCTACTTACTCCTACCGGTGGAAGTACAGAACACCTACAACTTCTTTGGAAAGTTCAAGTGAATAGGAAGATTATTACTAGCGAACTATTGGTTGATTCGGTTGTAGCCGTGTAAGCGGTACGTACGATAATTTAGAAGTTTATGTAACAGCTAGATGGCGCTATTCTCGAGTTATTGCAAAAATAAGCTTTTAAGTATTTTAAATATGTTTAAACGCTTCATATTTATCTACCTTGTAGAACATAATTTTTCAATTCACTAAACCTGCGTTTTCATCTTTATAAATATTGAATAGTAATTAAAAGTAATAATCTAACTTCAGTGACTTGCGAGTATCAGAAAATGAATTCATAAAGGAACCCATGAATGCAATAGACAAAGCAATAAAACCCTTATTGTGTAAGGACTAAATCTTTTAAAGAATTGCATTTTTATAGCTAAGAGCTCCTCAGTTGTTGCATACTCTCTACTACTTTCTATATAATTTTGCTTTCAAGTTTCAAAAATTGATCATAAATATTCAAAATTAATTTTTCTTCTGCTTCCATTGCAAAACAGGCCTGGCAAAAATGAATAAAAAATTAAAAATATAAGAACAAAACAAATATCTAAAGTAGAGCTAAGCACGAATGCTACAAATTGCGTGAGATGGATATAAATTTATAAAATATAAACTTTTTTCTCATGGACAAAGTTATATCCGTATCATTATTTTTAGCTTCTTCTTCTTTCGTGCATCGAAAATAGGCGCCAGTTAGAAATACCAAGTGAAACCAGGTCGCTCTCGGAGTGGAGGTCTTCCTCTTCCTCTGCTTCCACGAGTGGGTACTGCATCGAAAACTTTTAAAGCTGAAGCTCTTTCATCCATGCGGATGACATAATCTAGCCAGCATAACCGCTGTTTCTTGATTCTTTGAACTATGTCATATATCTCGTACAGCTCGTCGTTTCATCGTCTGCGGTATTCGCCGCAAAGCACAATAAATCTACCGCAAAACTTTTATCTTGGAAACTAATAAAGCCGACTCATCGGATGTCGAAGGGAATGATGAGCGACTAGTAGAGTTTGGTTTTGGTTCGTCGAGAGAGGATTTTACTTTTCAATTGTCTACTCAGTCCAAAGTAGCACCTGTTGGCAAGAGTGATTCTGCGTTCGATTTCAAGGCTGACATTGTTGGTGTTGTTAATGCTGGTTCCTAGATAGACCAAATTACCCTATGACTTCGAAGTTATGACTGACAACAGTGACGTGGGAGCCAAGTCGCGAATGCGATGACTGTTTATTTGATGAAAGTAGATATTTCGTCTCGCTTCTTGGTTTAACCCGTAGAAAACAGAACTTATCAATATCATCGCAAAACCCCAACGATTTTATGCTCTTGTAGAAGAGTGTATTAGCTATATGGCTCGTATTATTTTCCCAACATCAAATTTAAGAAATCACACTATAAAGAGTCAGCCTGTCTGAAATCTCGTATCGAACGGCTCGAAGTGATCCTTCCTAATTTTGACTTCGCTTCTATTATTATCCAGGGTCAATTTACATAGCCATATGAGTTTAGTGGTGATAGCGGCGTAGAGGTAGCTCCTTATCGACAGCTTTAAAATCGATAAAAAGGTGGTATGTATCGATTATTTTCTTTCGGGTCTTCTCCAAGATTTAGCGCGTGGTGAATATCTGGTGAATGGTGGATTTTCCAGGTCTAAAGCCACATTGATAAGATCCGCTCAGTTTGTTAACGGTGGACTCTAATCTCTCACACAATACCTACCGTATTAGCGTATAGAACTTATATGCGATATTAGGTAGGCTTATACCACGATAATTGGCGCAGACCGTAGGATCTCCCTTTTTTTGCATTGGGCAGAGCATAATTATGTTCCATTCGTCGTGCATGCTTTCGTCCGACCATATTCTGCAAAGAACCTGCTGCATGCTCCTTGTCAGTTCTTCGCCGCCGCATTTGAATAGCTCAGCCGGTAAACCGTCTGCTCCTGACGCTTTATTATTTTTCGCTATTTGAACTTCTTCATAGTCTGCTGATGAAACGTTTATACCACTAACGTCATTGAGTCGTGTTTTGGTTCACTGCCTTTGAGCAGGTTGGAGAAGTGTTCCCTCCGTATACTAAGTATGCTTTGCACATTTGTCAACAGATTATCTCCTTGGTTCCTATATGAGCTTGCTCCGATCTTGAAACCTTCGGTCAGTCGCCGCATCTTCTCATAGAATTTTCGAGCTTTACCCTTGTCGACCAGCTCTTCATACTCGAGCATTTCGACCGCTTTCTTTTTTTCATCTACAAATACACCTCACTTCCCTCTTCAGCTCTCGGTATTTATCCCACACCGTCGTGTTGTAGTCGATCGCAAAGTCGCGAGGTAGGCAGTCTGTTTTCTCTCCACCGCAGTTTGACATTCCTCATCATACCAGCTGTTTTTCTGGCATTGTTGGAAATTTTTAGTTTACCACATAGAGTATTTCGATTAAAATGAAACATTTTGTAATAATAAATATTTTATTCAAATTGTGAATGTTTAAAAGTTTTTAACATTCTCGAATTTCGCTAAAAAACATGACATTATTAAAAAATGTTAACAACGAAACAATGAACAATGGATTGAATGTGTTGGCATGCAAAAAGTACGTGTTTTAAGCCCTTTCGTCGAAAATAAAATAATATTAAAATTTACACTATGTATGTCTGTCTGTCTGTACAAGCAATACATCATTATGGAGGATAATTATTAACTCTAGAGCATTTAAATAAATTCACATGCATACAAATTCACACACCATACACACACACAAACACACTTTTCTTTTAGCAATTTTTGCCGTTGTTGCCGTTGTTGTTGCTGTTGTTGTTGCAAAAGCAGTAAGTAATTCCTCAACGTTATTGTGCCTTATAATTTCCTCGCTGCCTGTCTGCCTATCTCCCAATATCCTTGCCGCGTATTTCAACATTGGTGTTGTTGAACGGTCTCGTTATTAACGAAAAGCAACACGACGAATACGCTCGTAAAATAAGTGAGAAATAAAACGAAAACAACAACAAAAACAATTTGAAGTAGTAAAAGGAACAACAAGGAACCAAACAGAATTATGCAGTTCAAGCACTTGGTGCGCTCTCCACAACAAAGATAATTAAAGGCGTTGGCAGGGGAAGAAGTAAGAAAAGAAAAAAACTGCAACAAACGGATGTGAACATATACATACATACATACATATAATCATACAAATGTATATAACTATGTAAATAAATATGTAAATATGTTTGTTTGTTTGTTTGTTTGCTTGCTTATTATGGCAATCCGCATCATTATCTGGCACAGCCGAAGTGGCTGCAACAAGAAGTGGCAACAACAACAACAGCAACTACAACAAAGCACCACTCGACACCATCATTAAGAATGCCATTAAGTTTAATGCAATGACAATTAAAACAACAAAAACAACAGTAATATCGATGACGACAACAACAACAACAATACAAAGTAAACAACAAAAACAGCAGTAACATCGATGAAGACAACAACAACAACAACAACAAAAGAAAAAATGCATTGTGCAATGTGAAAAAGCAATGCAAAAACTGAGACAACAACAACAATCAAAATGGTAAATATGCGAAAAAGCATTGAAAGCAACAACAACAACAATAAGAAACTATAATCTCGAAAGCAGTGAACTTAAATATGAAAGCAAATAAGGAGTAAAAAGAAAAGGTATATATATTGATTGGTGTTTGTGTGTGTGTGTGTGTATGCGTATATATGTGTGTATGGGTGTGTAAATAAGAATACCGCTGACAGCAAAAACAACAACAAAAACTGGAACAATAACAACAAGTCTAGTGGTCAACACAGCCGCACAAATGTCAGGTTCGATCAAAAGTAACGAAAGAAAGGGAGAACGCAAACAACAACAACAACAACAACAACAGCTGCATAACTAATTGGTACAACAACAGCAACAAGCACAAATAAAAATATATCCTTTATACAATACTACGTACTTATATACAATAGCCAGTCGTACAAACAACAACAACCAGCAGCAGCGGCAACGTTGTCAGGCATTCACCGAGTCAGCGGACGCAGTCAAGCCTCGCTGAGACGAGCCAAACAGGCATAAATGTAATGTACGAACACATACACATACATGGGTGTATGTGTGTAATAACAATGGAACAAATTTAACATCTGCTCCTTTCATGATTTCGGAAAAGCTGAAAACTCTAAAATACAACAACAACAACGACAACAATAACAACAAAGGTTATAATACTAATGTTGTATTTCTACTTGGTAACGGTGTGTGCCATCAGCTTAGTGATATGACGGTAGTGAAATGTCGGAGTCGAAGTTTTGAATTTTTTTTCATTATTGGACTTGAATGGTATTGGAACTGCGCGGAAGCAAAAAGGAGTCGAAAATCTCAATTTTTGGATACCGAAATTAAATTCTAAGCGATGGATCATAGAGGTAATGTATCTTAGGGAACTCGCTTCATTAGTTTTACAGTTTCTTCACTAGATTTAATTGGAGCCCAGCCCATGTTTCAATACTGAGGCGCCGTAATCCCGCTTAGTAGATAGAAAAGCTGGTCTTTGTAATTGAGGTAATCTAATGAGAGACTCAGGAAACGAGCTGTTTTAGTGGGTTCGAACTAAGGTGGGAGAGATATTAGAATTGTCAGTTTTTGGAGTTTAGGAGAGATTAAGGGAGTTGAGCTGGGTATTGACTGGTTCCCTCTAAATAATATTCAAGATTTGTCTGGTGCTGTTGAGTATTTCTGAATTTAGACTGTATAGCCTTCTACTTACTTTCTGATGTAAATACTATTTGTGTTATCCGAGGTGATTTAAGATCCAAATACCCTAGACGGACCAAAATCTTTTTAAATCTTTCCATAGTGGAAAGCGGCAGATGAAAAATATGCGCAGTATATTCGAAGCTCTATCCACTTATTGATATTAAAACGGCTATGAACCCAGGAGTATAACGCTTAAACAAGTGTAATATCAAAACGAGACTCTGACCTTTGGTAATCGAGTTTATGCCCAAACCTCTGACATCACAAGCTTTAGGAGGAAACTAAAATATTTCCGTGTAAAGTACCGACTGTATGTCACGATTATCTCATACTAAAGGTCTTATGAAAGTGAGCTTAGAGGAGACAAAAAGGAAGACGAGGTTTCCAGGTTAGCTTTGCCAGATCTGAGCCCGGAAGCTCCAAATATTATAAACTTATTTGGATATTCTGATTGTTTGGAATGAAAGATAAGTCTGCTATGAACCTAAGAGTATCACGGAGAACCAATCATTTCCGTAGACGTCACCCTAAAAATCGAGTAATTTGTATCATACAAACCTTGGTTTTACGGAACTGTTAAATCTTAAAGGAACAGAAGCTGTCTAAAGTCGAAACTGGTTGAAGATGAGCTGGTTATGCCGTCATATTTCGATCTCTTCTGATCAAAAACGCATTCCTACCACTGCATTTGTTAGTTTTGCTTACACTGCTGTTGTTAGTGTTTCTTGCGTCACTACTTTTCGCTTACGCTTCCGTCTGTTTGCAGCCAAGGTATAATAAATTTGACTAAGTTGCGGTGTTTGTACGTTTGTGACGAGCCTTCGATGGCATATCTCTTTTTGGATCTATCTCTTCTTTGTTGTTTTCGTTGTTGTTGTTGTTGTTGTTGACGCCGCTCGCTGATGCGCTGAGAACTTTTCGCTTCTTAGCTGACTACATGATTACAACACGTACGGACTGCTGGTAGGACGACGACTGAGCTGAACTGAGCTGAACTGAGCTCAGTCGAGCCTGTGAGAGCTCGCCTAGAACAAACTGGTGCGCCAAAGGCAGTCGTGCGTACATTCAACTTTTGCTATTTTCAAGTATTTTATTTATTTAAGCGCATACAAATGCACTTATGTACTGAAATATATATGTGTATGTGTGTGTTTGTATGAGTTTGTAAGTAAATACTCAAATAAATGAACTGCACTTTCCTGTCGCTGCTACTTTAATTTTATAACACTCCTGCGCTGATAGATATGTAGTTAGATTACATATTGAGATGATGGCATTTTCTTAAAGGCGCGCGACATACATGCATACACACACACATACACACATAGTAAGAACAAGTACATGCAGAACAAAACTGCATTTGCATCTGTTCACATGTGTGCACAGCAAATAGTCAAGGCAAGTCGTCGTTCAAAGATGTCTTTTTACATTTACGAATGCATACTTACAGACATACATACATACATAAATACATACCACACAAACAATCACATAACCAAGTGCATGTATGTGCGTATGTTTGTTTATGTGTAGGAAATGGCATTTGTGCGCATCTGCTGCTTGTTATTTGAACTCACAATGTGAATGTCCTTTTCGCAGGACATTTTGATTGTTGAGCATAAAGTATATTTTCATTTTTTTTTTTTTTTTGGTTTACTACGACGAGTGCACTACATATTTATGTATACGTTAGATGTATTTCTCTATTTCTCGTATGCCCTTATGTGTGTATGTAATACAAATAAATATTTTCAACATTTGTTGCATGCATATTGCGTACGCACATTTTGTTGTTCTTTTCTTCATCGCTTTATACTCCACATTGTGGTTGTGTGTATGTGGACATGTATGCATGCATCCCGGTAAGTATGTGCATCTACTTATATAGAGATTCCTCTGAGCTTAAGTGGCTTACGAATTTTATGCCTTTGCGGATCACATTACACAGCGCTGCACAATGTTTGATAAATTCGATATCCTGGAATTGACATGTTGGAAAGGAATGTGAGAATATTGATATTACTTATAATGCACATATACATACACTTGTATGTATGTTTAATGCGTGCATTTTAAAACATACTTTGTGGTCATGAAAATAGTGTAGAATTATAAAAAGGAAAGTTTATGATTTATTTTGTTTTTATAGCGTTTATATACATGAAATGATATATTAGTTTTGGCCCGAAGTGTGTAAGTATTCTAAGGGGGAAGTGATAGACCCACAAAACCTTATACAAATCTAGATCTTTCATCTTTCTTTCATAAAGCGTGATCCATTTCGAGGTACCCTATCTAAAAAAAAAAAAACAGAAAATTCAAATTTAATGGGGAATATTTATTCTTATTCGAAAGAACATTATTTGGCATTTATTTTTTTAAGATTATTTCTTTCAAATGTTGGCCGCGGCTACGTCTCAGCTAATTCATCCATTGAATCCAAATTCCGATAACTCGTTCGAACATTTCGACTGGTAACTGGCGAATGACACGCGTAATGTTTTGCTCCAAGGCCTGAATCGAAGCGGGATTGTCCGCATAGTCTTAAGACTTTACATATTCCCATAGGAAAGAGTCTAACGGTGTGATATAACAAGATCTTGGTGGCCAATCGACCGACCCAAAACGTGAAATTATCTGCTCTTCGAAGTGTTATCTCAATAAATCTATTGATTGGTGCGATGTGTGGAAAGTAGCGCCGTCTTGTTGAAAAAAAATGTCGCAGAGGTCACGAGCTTCAATTTCGGACATCAAATAAGCGGTAATCATGGCGTGATAACGGTCGCCATTGACGGTTACGTTCCTCCGGCTTAATTTTTGGAAGAAATATAGACCGATGATTCCACCGGCCAACAAACCTCACCAAACCGTTATTTTTTCTAGATAAAATGTCAGCTCTTGAATCTCTTCAGGTTGCTCTTCATCCAAAATGCGGCAATTTTGCTTGTTTACATACCCATTGAGTCTGAAATCCAGAAATGGGTCTCATCGCTGAAGAAAATTTGGCTCGAAAACGCCGCATATTCTTGGAACTTTTTAAGAGCAAATTGAGCGAAGTGATATCGCTTGGCAAGGTGGAGCGGCTTCAGTTCTTGCATAATCTGTATTTGGTACGCTTTCAATTTAAGATCTCGACGTAAAATACGCCAAGTCGATCCATACGTCAGTCCGAGTTGCTGCGAACGGCGCCGAATCGACTCTCCACGGTCTTCGTGTACACTCTCAGCTACGACCGCTATATTTTCTTTACTGCTTGCTGGACGTGGTCTATTCGGTCGAATATTAACCAATAATGAATGTTGAGTCTCAAGATGGGTAATGATGCTGCGAATTGTACGCTTAGTAGGCGTGATCTGTCAAAAAAAAGCTATTGAAAAAAGTACCTCTACTTGAATATATTATATATTTTTTTGTTTGCTTCACTATAGTACGTCTCTTTTAGAATATCTGCAAAAAGTAGAGAACGAGGCCAACATAGATTTTGGAGATTTTAGCTTAAAGTGAAGGGGTGGTTTCTAAAGGGCAGGGCTGTATTTTGACATCTGTCACACCTAACAGTCAAACCAAACATGTTTAATTTAGTTAAAAGTCAGTCAATTAGGAAAACGGATAGCTTAACGACCACACAATGCCTTAAAATTGTTCAAATGTACTACAAAAATAATGATTAAAACGTTAACACGTTTCGTGCTTTAAGAGGAGGTTATGGTGCACGAATCGCCCAACTTCTCAAGCAATAAATTTGTAGAAACTGAATCGACTACAGATATTGTAAGGCCTGTGGATCATCGTTTTGCTCAATCTACCTGCTGTAAGTGAAAGTGTAGTCGAAGACCCTAATGTGTCTATTTCTCGACGTTCTCAAGAGCTGGAACTTTCTTACGGTATATTATGGCATTTTTGCACTTGGACTTACACCTACATCTATATAAAGTTCAGCTCACACGACAACTCAAGCAAATTGACTATTTACGACGCGGTAATTACGTCGATTGGGTGATTTAGCAGCAAGAAATGGACCTCGATTCTTTCAAAAAAATGTTCACTCGGTGGATGCGTAAATATACAAAATTATCGCATTTGGGACACCGATAATCCTTACTTCTTTGAAAAAGATAAAGTCGAGACAGTCATTGTCAGTTCAGAGTGCAATTGAAGAACACGACTTAGACAATATGTGGTTCCAACAAGATGGTGTCACATGCCACACAGAACGAGAGAATATGCCTTCATTACTCGGGAAATTTCCCGGCCTCGTAATTTTTCGTCTTGGCGATGTCAACTGGCCACCGAAATCGTGCGTTTTGATACCATTGGACCTTTGCTTTTATGTGGCTTCGCGTAACACCGTGTTTATGCAGACAAACATTGAACTCTTGAGCACTTGAAAGCCAACATTTGTCAAATTATGGGTGAGAACCGTCCAATATGAGCCAAAGAGTGGCCGAAAATTACCTCAAACGGATCGAAGTTTTCAAAATTTCACGAGGCGGTCATTTTCATGATGTAGAGTTTCACATATAATAGATAACCCTGTACTTACCAAAACTAGAGTTTCTGCAACATTACTTTTGCCAGTTTAGCTGCCACTAGAATTTTATGACCTCATACAATGTCGATTTAATAATTTAACCGTAAGGAATGTTTTTTGTTTTCATCATCATCATCGTCAGCTAGATATAGGATTCAATGGAATACCTCCTTCAGAGTGTCTTTCAAATCTAGTGATATTTTCGGGGTCTTCATTTACTTCATCCCCATCTTCATAACCGCTTAATTTACTTGGCCACCAATAAACTTCTGTGAGCAGTGCATCCATTTCTTTCTTGAATCGTTTTTCCAAGGGCTTGGCGATCTGGTGAAATCATTCACCTTGCTCCTACGATTCTTGGGGAAATTTCTGCAAAAAGCATCAACGTAACAATGAAGAAAATGCAATTACAATGTCATTGATGCATTGATTTTTTCGAAGAGATGCAATACTCTATCAGCTCTTCTCTTTACCTCAACTGCCTGCACTCGATTCTTCCCTAAAACGCCATCAAATACTGTTTTTGCTTTTCATCGATTTTCATATAAATTTTCCACTAAGTATATCTATTCAATTATAATTCTCTGAGTCTCGTGGGGATGGTATTCAAACAATATTATTGGATCACTGTGTAATACTAACTTTTGTTGGTTTGTGGAAGTTCTCAAAATTTAATTCTTTCGCTCCAATTGGTTACCTTTTTGTCGCGAATCCCAATTAGAAAGACAACAAAAATATTACGGAAAACTACCCTTTTCTATAATATCTTGCAGATCAAAAAATGCTTCGGATGAGAGACCTGCCTTTGGATGACGACTCCTGAAAACGTTTTAAGGATCACGATCTAAGGACATGCACCTGGAATTTCAGGTCCTTTAATTGGGAAGGTGTCGCTGCCCAGCTAGTTTGAGTCCCCGTTAGATTACAGGCTGGCATCACCACCGTCCAAGAACTGTGATGGACGGGTCAAGGACGGTAGAAGGCGGGTCCTCGTGAAATCTACTACAGCGGCCATATAAAGGAGCGCAAATTTTGTGTTGGATTTGTGATGAGAGAGACTCCATCGTCGGGTCCTGGCATTCACTCCGGTGGATGAACGTCTAGCCACAATCCGCAACAAAGCAAAGCTCTTCAACATATCGCTGATTTGCTCTCACGCTACGATGGAAAAGAAGGGCGGTGTGACCAAAAATGATTTCTATGAGCGTTTAGAACGTACCTATGAGTGCTGCCCCCGCCATGATGTCAAAAATTGTGCTCGGAGATTTCAACGACAGAGTGGGAAAGGGAGGTTAGCTAGGAAAATTCAGCCTCCAGGACGAAACATCTCCAAACGGGCTGAAGCTAATCAACTTCCCCAGGACCCTGACTATGGTTATTTGAGGACATGCATCCAGTCTTCTACGCATGCGTACGTTCCCATCCTGACATATGGTGCAGAAGCCTGAACGATGTCGACATCTGATTAGTCAGCTTTAGGAGTTTTCGAGAGAAAAGATAGAAAGCGGAAGATGTATGGTCCGTTGCGTGCTGTCAACGGCAAATACCGCAGACGATGGACCGATGAGCTGTATGAGCTATACGATGACACTGACATAGTTCAGCGAATAAAAAGACAGGAGCTACCCGCACATGCAAGTGGAGGAAGAAAAGACCTCATATCCGTTGAAAGGATCATGTGGGGAGCGATTTGGTTTCACTTGGTATTTCCAATTGCCTCCAAACTGCGAGAAAAATAAACAAATGGCGCGCAGTTATTGATTCCGCTATAATGCTTATAGCACAGGCGGTGATTACGACAATGTAGTAGTAGTAGTAGTTGACTTTTCCCGGGTACATTATCTACAAATGTGCTGAATACACTACAAATATTTTTCATAGAATCCGAACGGCAACTATACTGACAAAACTAATGATGCAGAAACTCTTGTTTTGGTAAGTACTATCAGCAACAAAATCTATGCGGTGACCCAACGATGACCTGAAAAATATTGCAGTGTGTTATAGAACTCACTGATCGATCTTTATTTCTGCGAATTTTTCTATATTATTTACGCAGTATCTCCAGATTTTGACTTTCCTACATAATAAAATGTACCTCAATTAAAAAAATAAAAAATAAAAAAATCGATTTTTTACCCTTACATCACAGGATAGTTCTAATATTTCTGCTATTTGTGTATGTATGCAGAGCACGTACAAAAAAAAATTATCAAATGTTAATTGTAAGTAAATACATACAAACATTCTAACAAAACACATTAAAATTTGACTTGCATACACACACGCATACCTATGTATGTTATGTACGTGCGCATGAGATTTGCAATTAGCCTTACGCATCTGAGTGTTTTTGGTGTTTAAAAAATTCGTAAGACAGGTCAAGGGCTTCAATGTTGGCACATATGTGCATACTTATTTATGTACTTATACTTGTTTGCATGCGTAAACCGAATTCACGTTATTGACATGCGTGTATACAAATTTATGCTGACATGTGCATGCAAGTAGTAGTTATGTTTGTAAATAAGTTCTTGCGCGTGAAGATGAGAAGACAAAATTTGGCACCCTTAAATCATGCAATTTCCAAAAAAAAAAAAAAAAAAAAAAAAAAATATGTACATATATATAAATATGTATGATAGGATGACTGAATATTAAAGTACTTTTAATTTGTATTGTAAACGCATATATATACATGTTCGTGTTCTTTGATGTAAATTTACAAAATAAAAAACTAAAGAATTTGAGAATACAAACGAACCAATAAATTCATTAATTCTTTTAGAAAATGAAAATTATTTATCTGCTATGGTTTTACTAGAGAGCCTTGAAAACTTCTTCTTCTTCTTTGCGTAGGCACCGCTTACGATATTATAGTCACGTTAACAATAGCGCGCCACTCTTTCCTTCTCTTTGCTGTTTGGCGCCAGTTGGAAATGCCAAGTGAAACCAGATCGCTCCTCCCATAATGCTTTCACCAGCGGATACTCCACCGAATATTTTCAAAGCTGGAGCGCTTTCATCCATTCGGACAGCATTACCCAGCCAGCACAGCCGTTGTCTCTTGATTTACTGAACTATGTCAATGTCTTCGTATATCTCGTACAGCTCGTCGTTTCATCGTCTGCGAAATTCGCCGCAAAGCACAATAAATCTTCCGCAAAACTTTTCTCTCGAAAACTCCTAAAAGTGACTCATCGTATGTCGACATCGTCCATCGTCCTATACCATACAGCAGGACGGTAATAACGAGCGGCTTGTAGTGTTTGCTTACTCAGTTCAAAAGTAGCAGCTGTAGGCAAGAGCGATTCTGCGTTAGATTTCAAGGCTGATATTGTAAGTGTTGTTAATGCTGGTTCCTAGATAGACGAAATTATCTACGACTTCGAAGTTATGACTGTCAACAGTGACGTGGGCGCCAAGTCGGGAATGCGATGACTGTTTATTTGATGGCAGTAGATATTTCGTCTTGCCCTAGTTCTCAACCAGACCCAGAACTTTCGATGCGGTTGTTATGACCAATTATATCTATATTATCGGCATACGCCAGAAATTGTACACTCTTGTAGAAGATTGTACCTGGTCTATTAAGCTCTGTGGATTGTATTATTTTTTCCAGCATCAAAGTGAAAAAATCACACGATAAATAGTAACCTTGTTTGAAACCTCGCTTGGTATCGAGCGGCTCGCAAAAGTCCTTTTCAATTCTGACTGCGCTTCTGGTATTATATCTGTCACCAGATTACCTTTTTGGTCCTAACAACGACTTTGCTACGGTCTTGATACCTTCTGTAAGTCGCCACATCTTCTCATAGAATTTTTGAGCATTCTCCTTGTCGGCCAACTTCTCAAGCTCTTCATACTCACGCCTTTCGGCCTCTTTCCTTTTTTTTTTTTTTTGTCTGCAAATGCGTCTCGCTTCCCTCTTCAGCTCTCGGTATCTATCCCAACTCGCACGGGTTGTAATCAAAGTTGCGGGATAGGCAGTCTGCTTTCTTTCCACTTAGTTTGACATTCCTCATCGTACCAGCTGTTTTTCTGGCATTTTTGAAAACCAATTGATTCCGAAGCAGCGGTAGACAGCTCGCTTATATCGAATTGCTGATGAGTGCTCTCAGAGAGCAGGTGCGCAAGTCGAGTAGAAAACCTGCTTGCTGTGCATTGTTATTGCAGCTTTTCTACGTCAAACCTTCCTTGTGTTTGTTAACGGGCGTTCCGTGCTGCACAGAAGCGGGTGCGTATTTTTGCAGCTACAAGATAATGACCAGAGTCGATAGTTGACCCTCGGAACGTACGCGCGTCTAGAACACTGTATTCATGTCCTCCATCTATCACACCATGATCGATTAGGTTGCGTATTTTACGATCTGGTGGTAATCATATAGCTTGATGAATTTAGACCCTTGAAAACTAAGCTATACAGTTTGAAGCTTGAAATAATTATTTAAATTTTTTAGCGGTATTAAATAATAGAGATAGATATGGAGAAATATACATAGTTATAAAAAACTTTATTTCGGTATTCTGCATAATCAATCAGCTGCTAGTCTGAGCGTTAAGTTTTGTCATCGTAGAGTTGGCTATCATGAGACCAGATAAGGTCATATACTTCGATTCAGCGTGCAGTGGTCAGTTAGAAGTTATATTGCAGAGTGGACTATGAAGTTTACTCGGCATCATCGGCAATTGATTTACACAAAAGTCATCCTGACCACTGCAGAACTAATTGCAATAGCAGAAACCGCGTCGTGGTTACTCAATTCTGCGCAGTGTTAATTCAACCTACAACAATTGAATATTACAACAACAGATTACTTGACTGATGTTGGCTCAGTGGTAGAGCATTCGCCTGTGAAGTCAGAATCCGTTGGTTCGATCCCTGCCGTAAGAAGTAGGATGAGTAGATGTGGTGATCTCCGAAACAGCTGTAACTTCTACCATTTTTCTTTGTTGTATAACATTCAATTCTCAAAAAAAAAAAAAAAAAAAAAAAACCCAAATAAGATTCTCCAATAAAGCTCATTAACTTACAGTTGCACGAACAATCCGGTGCTTTGGGCAGACATGCCCGGAAACTGTGATGCCGATGAGCTGGTTAGAAGGGTTACAGTTCTTACTACTGTAAATTCTGCACTCGCCGTAGGCAGACCTCCTTCCTCGGGAAAATATCTTCAAATATCGTCCAAAAGCAGTAGGGACAATAGCAGAAATGAGAAGAAACCGCATGCAATATAACCAAACATATCTGGTAATTGATCTAAGAGAACGGAGCAAAGTTTTTCAAACCCGGACCTCCATTAGCATCACAACTGGCCCAACAACCGGGCACTGTATGATAGGCACTCACAGTAGGAGTTTGCCGCAGTTGCACGAACAAAGGTTGGGAGCAGTCCATAGATTATTACCTTAACAACTGTCTAGCCCTCAGTGCGGACCGACATAGCTTTCTTTCGATTTTTTGTTTCGGCTACCTGATAGAATCAGTTTCGGCAGGTGACAGCAATCTAGTTTGAGCATCTGAGAAGGTGAGAGAGACCTTTTTCAAAGCCCACCATTAATATCTCAAAGGAACAGCAACCCTAAGTGCTTTTGTCCAGTATCTGCGATCAGGCAACTATAACAACTAACTAACTTAACCACAATGTCAGCTACAATAAATTCGTTAGGAAAATAGAAAGCTTCACTGTCCTTACACGAATCACGCAGGTCCAGAAAGATCTCGCCACCACGGATGTGAATGAGTTTCGTCAATGTTTGTTGAAGTAAAGAAAATTTACGCCGATGAGCAAGGGTTCGAATAAGTGTATTGAAAACATAATTAAAGTCATTTCGTCATTTTGGCACTGTGAAATGCATTCGTCAGGCACAAAAAGTGCAGTTTCATTTAATGAAACCGAAATTTCCAACTGATGGTGAAGAGGCAAGCAAACATACACATAAAAGCATATACATACATATAATTGTATATACATATACAAGTATATGTACATATACTGTGTTATTGTAAAGGGTGTTTTTTTTATAGAAGTATAGAACTTTAAGTTGCAATAAAACAACGATGGATTATTCGATTGACATGAATTTTATTTATCCGAAAGACAATCTTGTGGCATTACATTTTAAATATGATTTCTGGTATATGACCGCCACGGCTGGCGCGGATGTAGTCCAATCTGGACGTCCAATTTTCGATGACTTTTTCCAACATTTGTGGCCGTATATCGGCAATAACACGGCGAATGTTGTCTTCCAAATGGTCAAGCGTTTGTGACTTATCCGCATAGACCAATGACTTTACATAGCCCCACAGAAAGTAGTCTAGCGGTGTTAAATCACAAGATCTTCGAGGCCAATTCACAGGTCCAAAACGTGAAATTAGGCTGTCACCAAACGTGTCTTTCAATGAATCTATTGTGGCACGAGCTGTATGACATGTTACGCCGTCTTGTTGAAAATACATCTCCTGGACATCATGCTTATTCAATTCAGGAATGAAAAAGTTAGTAATCATGGCTCTAAACCGATCACCATTGACTGTAACGTTCTGGCCACCATCGTTTTTGAAAAAGTGCGGACCAATGATTCCACCAGCCCATACAGCGCACCAAACAGTCAGTTTTTCTGGATGTAATGGTGTTTCAACATACACTTGAGGATTACCTTCACTCCAAATGCGGCAGTTTTGTTTGTTGACGTAGCCATTCAACCAGAAGTGCGCTTCATCGCTAATGGACGTAGTGCGCGATACGTTTTCCGCACAGAACCATTATTTTCGAAATGAAATTGCACTATTTGCAAGTGTTGTTCAGGCGTGATTCATGATGAATTGCCAAACCAAACTGAGAATAAATCACTTGACAGCTGTTAAATCGGTCGCCATCTTGAAAAGTAATGCCAACTTAAAGTTCTATACCTCTATAAAAAAATACCCTTTATTTCAACAAATGTATAAAATGATGGCCGCATAGACAAAACTAAAACAACAACAAAAACAGCCAACAAATATATTAGCAAAAAGAAATGAAGCAACCAATATAATATTGGAAATATACAAAATGTCAACAACAACAACAAAAGCAGAGAAAGAAAGGAAAATAACAAAAACCCGAATAACTTGCTTACCATCTTTGTTGTTGTTGTAATAATAGAATTCAAAACCATGCTGGAAGGGATGAAAATGATGCAAAATAAGAAGAAGAACATACGAATAGTGAATGCGGCGGAGGGTAGTTGCAATTCGATGGCAATGCATACTATTACAACAACAACAATAACAACAACGAGAATGTATAATTGAAATGGGAAAAGTCAAAAGAATTCGAAAAAAGAATGGTAAATGCAAAAAAAATATTGCCAAAAGGATATTAACCGCACTGCAAGCGAACAAAAGAACGAGCGTACGAACGAACTTAGGCAAATGGGAAGAATTGGTGAAGCCAATAAATATTGCTGGAGTAGTGAATTTTGTTGCAACAACAACAACAACGACCACAATAACAACAACAACAACAGCAGCAGCAGCAACAACAACAACAACAACAACAACAGCAGCAGCAGCAGCAACAACAACAACAACAACAACAACAACAACAACAACAACAACAACAACAACAAAAGCCAAAAAATTAACAAAATTAATAATAATTTTTTTATGTTATTAAATAAATTTTATAAATGTTTTCCTTTTATTATAAAAAGAGTAAAAAAATTAAGTTTCAAAAATTTTGTGCAAAAATAACTTTAGAGTAATTATTTTATTGAATTAACTGTACAGCAGGCTCAATACTACAGCACAACTGAATATCTGCAGCCAATACTACTAACAATATCAACACAAACAACTTGCATTAACTCCAGTACTATGCACCTTAATATATACAAACATACATACATACATGCATACAAAGCTAACAAAACTATCGAGCAAACAGCAAACAGTGATGACACCAAAATTGCTGTTTCATACAAATACTACAAATGCACACACACACACCTGCAAACATTGATAGCTAGCTGTTCGAACCAACCGGAGCAACCAACAAATTTCCACACACCAAAGAACGAATGACGCAGCGTCGAACGTAGCAATGTAAGAAGAACTGTCCACCGGCAAATGCGTTTGTATGCATTGCCAAATGTGCAGATGTGTGTGTGCGTGCGTGACTCTGTGTGAGTTGTGGCGGCGTTACGGGAAATGTATGTCGTGCACGCCTGGAATGGGAACAAAGCGGGATGCGAATGTTGAAAGAGGAAGAAAAAATGGAACAGCGCACAACTTTATGCTTACATACAGATGCTTGAATGGCTTTATATACACACTCACTTAATACATACATACTGACGCATGCAACACACAATAATAAACCGAATCAACGAGTAGATAGAAGAAAGAACAAATTGGACAGTGACTTAGCTTCTTATTGAATGTGCTAAAAAAAAAACCAATGCGTTGTAAAATGGAAAAATATATGAAATAATGATTGTTGGATTCCACTTTAGTATTTTCATTTCATTTTATTTTCTTTTTATTTTATTTCTATTTTATTTTTACTTTGTTTTTATTTTATTTTCATTTAAATTTTCACTTTTGTTTTATTTTTACTTTGTTTTAATTTTATTTTTATTTTTATTTTTATTTATATTTTTATTTTATTTTACTTTTATTTCATTTTTATTTTATTTTTATTTTATTTTTATTTTATTTTTATTTTATTTTAATTTTATTTTTATTTAATTTTCATTTTTATTTTCATTTTTTTTCATTCTTATTTTTATTTTTATTTTTTTTAATATTTTTTTATATATTTTTTTATTTTATTTTTTTTTATTTCAATTTTTATGAAATATAACTTCTTTAGGTTCGGTAGACATGAGAATAATTGTGAAATGTTCCGGAAGAAAAGTGTGATCGAGCAAAGTAGATGGAAGATAAAATATATTTTCCAGGTGTGCACCAGTCCTATTCGTAGTGAAAAAATTAAACTTGTGCAAGTATTATAAATATGGTGAAGAATAATTCGTAAATATTGATCATACAAAAAAAAATTAGTATAGCGCTTTGAGAGTTTTTTTTAGAGGATTACTCACAGATTTTGAGATCATAACTACTCGTAAGGCTGAGAGGGGAGATACTATACATATACTATAATTTGATAAATAAGTATAGTACTTGCCGAGCCAACGAAATTGAAAATTCCTTGTCTTTTTCTCTCATTAATGATTGCTCTGAGTTGTATAAGGCTGTTAGTGTGAACCTTTTTTTCACATATATTTTAAATAAACTAATATATTATTAATTATAATATAGGTTACGTGTATTTGATTTGCGCTTGGATTCGTACATATAAATTATGAAATTTTATCATAAAGTACACACATATGTATATCTATAGTGTGTTTTTATATTTGGTAGCTATTTTATTTATTAATTAATATTGATAGTGAAGTTCAAAAACTATAGCTTACAAATAATTTTATATAGCGGTGACAGCTAAGGCCTTCGGCTAATTTGTAAGCTATAGTTTCTTGGCTATACCGTAATTGCATTTCGTTATTTACAAAAAAAAAAAAAAAAAAAAAAAAGCAGTTATACGCCTAGGGAGGGAACCGAAACCACTCTCCAATTCTTACTTTATTTTACTTTAATTTATTTTCGTTTAATTTATCTTATTTTATATATTTCCGCTTCATTTATTTTTATTTTATTTTATTTTTTAATTTAATTTAAATAAAATAATTAATTTTTTTTATTTCACTTAATTAACTTTATTTTTTTAATTTCGCATAATTTTAATTTATTTTAATATCTTAAATACTTTAATTTATATTATTTGTCATTTTGAATAATATTACTTTGTTTTTGATTTATTTTATTTCATTTTACATTTTTTTAAATTACATTACATTTTACATTTAAACCTTTCGCAAAAATGTTGCCTCGCGTGTTGTTTAAACTTACAGCTAATTGGTTGGTAGTCAGCTGTGCACGTGTTCAGTTAGTAGCTATTCGTCCGAGAGCGGACAAATTCAATATGCAAAAAAATCGTTGTTTTAAAAAAGTGTAAAAAAGTGTTAGTTCTCCTAAACCATCATAAAACCAACAAGTTCAACAACTAAATAAAGAAAGGTAAGTGAATAATTTAAAAACAGCCCTGCATGAAAAAATTATTTAGCCTGTAAAAATTTTGTAAATATTGAGGTGTGTATATGTAACATTGTTTTATTGTGGTAATTTTCGAAAAATAAAAATTTATTTTTGTATACACAATGTAAGATGCACCCAAAATTTCTGACCCACGCTGAAATTGAAAAATTTGCCAACTTTGACGGGGATGATTCAGCTGACGAGGAAAATGAAGGGGGAGAAAATGCAAATATGGACAGAATTACAGAAGAAACTTTGAAAATTTTGGATAATACAGCTGAAACTATGCAAGCTAGTTTGCTTCAGAATTCAGAAACATCATCACCTTCTCCATCGACTCCGTCATCCCCAGCACTTTCTACGGGTTCTGAAACTGAATCAACCCCCAATAAAAGAGCATATTTTGCATATATCTACGATTTGATGGTTATAATCATTGGCCGGAATGGTGAACACGGGGCAGTGTAGGCTCAGAGCACTAGTCTTCAAAGCTCTAAATTCAGCAAATTCAATGTGCACTTGTGCTCCAATCCTCATAAAAATTGTTTTATATCCTACCATACATAAATTGAAATAAACGTCATTTGAAAAAAAAAAAAAAAAATTGTATTTAAATTTATAACACCATTTTGCCCAATGTTGCATATACGAAACATCCTGTAGCTATTGAACCAGAACACCTAGGACATTGAAATTTTTGTCAGTTGATACTGAGATCAACTCTATATTATATATCTACTCAAAAAATTTAGCCATGTCCATTTTAATTTGGGCATTAGAGGGTTAATAATATTATTTTTTCCGTTCTTTATTATTATTTTTCATTCTCTTTTTAAATTTTAATTCTTTTAATTATTTAGATTTATTTTTTAGGTTATTTTGTTTAATTTTCTTTACTTTAATAAAATGTTTGTAATATTTTATTTTATTTTTTACTTTGTTTTATTTTTTCATTTGATTTTATTTTACTTTATTTTGTTTAATTTTCTTCAGTTAATTTTATTATTTATTTTTTAACTATAATATTTATTTTAATTTCTTCATTTTTTCATTTTTTTTTCGTTTTATGTTCTTTCATTTTAATGTTGTTTACTGTATTTAATTTAATTTTATTTTATTACCCGTTTTACAATTTATTTCTTCTTATTTTATATTGCTTTTTTATTTTATTTTATTTCCTTTTATTTATTTATTTATTTTAATATTTAATTTTCTTAATTATATTTGATTTAAATTGATATGATCTTTCCTCTTCTTTTAATTATTATTTTTTAATATTATTACATTTTATTTAATTTTTTTAATTTTATTTCTTTATTCCAAGTCAGCTTATTTTGTTTAGTTTTATTTATTTATATTATTTTATTTTGCTAAATTCTTTAATTTAATTTTTATTTTTATTTTATTTTACTTTCTTAATTTATTTTAAATCTTTGTCTTATTTTTTGAATTATGTTATCTCATTTTTTAAAATAATTTATTTTTTATTATTTTGATTTTATTTTTATTTAAATTAATTTAATTTTTTAATTTTTTTTTATTGCATTATATATATTATTAGTTTATTTATTTTATTTTCTCTAAGAATTTGCTCCACTGTGGTAGGAACGAAAACGCCAACTGCTGTTGCTACGACTGCTGTCGCTTGTTGTCCAAACTAGAACATGAACAACAAATTCACAACAAAATCCAAATATACCAAAAAAAACATACCAAACTAAAGGCAAACAACAACAATAAAAAATGACAGCAACAATAATATATATATGTGAATGCACAAATACTTGTACAAATGTGGAACGGGAGCGAAAAATGTAAGTAAACCAATGTTTCAATTATTTCAAAACATTCCCGTACCAAAAGCATACACGAAACAACAAAGCAACCACGCAACATGTTGCCGAAAGGATGCAATGATTCGAACAAGTTCGCTGGTTCCAATAGGGATTTTGTATTGGAAGTAAGTGAACGAGAGAAAAGGAATACATGCTTAAAAATAGAAAGATGTACAAATGAACATAAACTGAATTGTTGTTGCTGATATGATGGATGCGAAGCAAAAATAAAATAGAAAAATATGTTGTAAATGCAGTAATGCATTCAAAGACGCATGCAGCAAGCCTCAGACAACCATGTTCGTGTGACACTGGTTTGATGGCGCTTGCAATGCATTAATGCTGCCGACGTAGCTGCTGCTGTTGCCAACGATACAGCGTGGAACTTGGAACAGGGGTTGGTTTTGGCGTTCGACCGTTTGCTGCGAACAGTTGTAGTGTATCCTTCGAAGGGGTGAAAAGTTGTTTTTCATACACTTTTGCACCGTACAAAGCGAAGCGGCCTGTCGTGTTTTGAATTTGAATTTTTTAACAACAATTGCCGCCGTTCATACTCCTCATCTCTTTCACTCTCTCTCGCACACAAACAAAGAAAACAAAAAAATTAACATCTCGGTCAAAATATAGTACACAAAAATCTCTCATCTACTTTTTTTTATAAAATAAAAAATCGAAAGA
The DNA here is from genome assembly GCA_030068015.2 of Neoceratitis asiatica. Taxonomy (NCBI): domain Eukaryota; kingdom Metazoa; phylum Arthropoda; class Insecta; order Diptera; family Tephritidae; genus Neoceratitis; species Neoceratitis asiatica. The sequence goes on along the minus strand of CM061526.1, from coordinate 49,192,929 downwards.
AAAAAATTAATTATTTAATTAATCTAAAAAAAAAGGAGTTTAAAAATTGTGTGCGTGTTTTTTGTGTGTTAAAAGTTCCAAGCAGCGCAGTATATGCAGTGTTTTCTCACCAAAACAAATGAAAGCAAACGAAAAGTGATTAAATAAAAAAATTATAAATATATATTAAAACAAAATAAACAAAAAACAAAAACAAAATATTGAAAAAAAACGCGTAATGTCGGTGAAAGTGCATATTTATTTTGTATTCTTTGGAAAATTCAAAATCAAAAAGTGAAAATGTGCGACGTTTTCTGAAGAAGAAAAAAAACAAACAAACAAAACAAAAAGTGTTCAAATCGAAGCAAAACAACGCAGTAAACAAAGTGCAAAGCAGCAAATAGACTGCCAAAAAATATTTTCTATTTCATTGTATACAATTTAAATAAAAGTAAAATATATATATATATATTTTTTCACTAATTGGAAACAAAAAACGAAAAGTGTATAGGGAGTTTTTTAATCAAAGTGTGCAAAGTTTTCCCCCCTTTTCCACACCTCTTTTTCTTAATTTTGTTGTTGCTCCTTTCCTATAACCTCAAAAAAAAAAAAATTTGCAAAACGGAAAGTTTTTGGTGTAATAAAGTGTTTCCAGAGAAATAAATAAAAAATAGAAATACAAACGCATTGGTGACTGAAATTTATTTGAAAACCCCCGTTGCTGATATAATATGGATTAACAAAGGTTGGTAAATAAATATTTGAATATTTCTTTTAAATATGTTTAAAATTTTAAACACACAAAAAATTATTCACCCGCTTTTATCTCAAAACATACGCAAGAATTAAAAGCAAAATAGTTTTTGTAAATTCGAAATTTATTGAATGTGTGAGCAAAACCAGAAAAATGCTTGGAAACTATATATGCGTCGGGGAAATGAGTTTCGAAAATTCGAGAACTCAACGCAAATTTGGTGCACTGTGAAAATAAGACATTTCATATTTGGTGTCTCGATCACTACAAATCAATTATTTTTTATACGGTTCTTTATTGATTACTTTTGTTGTTTTTCTTTTTTGAAGTATATTCAGAAAAATTATGTTCACAATAAATTGTTGATGCTTTAGAAATTTTCGAATTTGCCATGATAAAATTATTAAAAAATTTTCAACTGAACTTTTTCCAAAGAATATGAGGTTACGAAAAAATGATTTTAATATTTTCAAATATCGAGCTGAGTTTGAGTAATAAAAACTCAATCAAGAAAATAATCTGGAATTACGAAGAACTCTGAGAATAGAATACCAATGGATGTTCCAAGTTCTATCAGCTAGTATTGAGACGAAAATATGACTACAAAATTTCAAATTTCGCATTCAACTCAAGCATTTGAGCAACGAGTGAGTATTTACTCACCTGCTCGATGATCATACCGTGAGTTCAAGCTTTTCTTTCAAAAATATATATATTTTTTTCTTTTTTCCAAATCTGTTTATAATTTAACACTTTGTTTTGTATGCTAGAGATTTTCTGACAAACAAACATTGTTTTACTACTGTATACTGTTTCAATTGTTGAAAAGAGAAAAGAAATTTATTACTATGTGACGTCATTACATTTGAAAAAACTTTTTAACTGAAATTTAATCGTGCTTTTAATAATAAAGACCAAACAAAACATACAAAGGAGAATAGAAATACAAAAAAAAAATTGGTTTCAAATTGTTTAACAATTTTTTTTAAATAAGTTTTGATTTTTAGTAATATTTTTAAAACCTTTTATTTTAATTTTACAAAATTTATTTCATTTCATAAAAGTTTATTTATTGCAATATATTAATTTTAAATAGTTTATTTTTAACTTTTAATGCCATAATACTTCTGTTTTTTTTTTTTTTTTTTTTTTTTGAATATTTAGTTTTCAATTAGGTGAGTCTTCGAATATTTGTTGTTTTAAGAAAAATTTTAAGGTTAGAATAATTTTAATTACCATTTTAACTAAATCTAATCTAGAAATGAAATCAATAATATTGTAAAGATATTTCTTGATTAGAAATTCAAGTTTTTTCCTTTTTGGGGGTTTTGAAAGTAAATAGAAAAAAACCAAACCCAAGATATGAAAATAAAAGGTTCATAAGCCAAAAATTATTTCGATAAAGTACTGTAAGATAAGAAAATTTTTTAATAAGAATTTATTTATACATTCCTCAGACAATTAATGCCTGAATGTATGCAGGATGGAAAAAACTCACTAACCCAACATTAAGTAAAATAGCGGCTAAATATTATCGCAATTAATAGTTGTTGGCTAGTAATGAATTGAATATGACAACAACAGATTACATGGCAGACGTTGGCTCAGTGGTAGAGCACTCGCCGTGATGTCAGAATCCGTCGGTTTGATTCCTGGCAAAAGAAGTCTGATGAGGAGATGTGGTGATCTCCGAAACAGCTGTCACTTCTACCACTTTTCTTTGTTTTATAAAAAATATTCAATTGGAAAAAATTCTACAAATAGGCCTTTTGAATAAAGCTCATTCACTTATAACCAGGCCGCAATAAACAATTACTTTATTCATTATAATTGTTTTTTATTTCAAATTTTTTATTTATATTTAAATCAATCAATTTTAATACATTAGATACAATTATTCAATTCATTCAAATTAATTTTAATCTATATACATATATAAAAATCAATGAAAATTTTGATGAACGCCTATAACTTGAGAACCACCAGATAAAATTTCACAAATTTTTTAGGAGTTATAAAGGGAAATTATGAGAAGGTTAATGTCATGAGATTGGCGCCGCCGTTCCAGAGATATGACCTTTTTAGTGAAGAAAACGAAAAAAAAATTTTAAAAAAATTAAAAAAGAATCTGGTTTATGAAAATTTTTTTTGATTAAAAAAAATATTTTGACAGTTCTTCATACAAAGCCAGCAGTCTACATAAGATTTTCTTGATATTTTTATAGGTGTAGCAAAGTACGCTGCGGTCCGCTAGTTTGTAATTAAAATTATTTTATGTTAATTTTGAAAAACTTTCTTCTTGACAAGAATATGTTTTTTTAAGTTTTATAAAAATGAAAGTGATTTTTATGTTTTTATTTTCTGAAAAAAAAATATAAGATTTTTTTTAACTTTTATAAACATAAAAAAAATTTTGTATTCAAATATCAGCTTGCAAAGAGTTGAAGTTTTTTTTACTTTAAGAACTTTACAAAGGCGCATCCGGAATTGCTTCAGAAAAATTTTTCTTGATAGAAATTTTTAGTTCAAAAAATATTGTATAACTGGGTTTTACGAATAAAAAAGAAAATAAATTTTTTTAATAACATATAAGGGGTATTCTCTTTGTCTAGGAAATGCATGCTGAAAAATTGTCTATCCGTGCAATAGCACAACAACAAAACACATGCAAAAAACATATGGTACGATAGGAAGAATATCCTATACCAAATCCTTTGTATATTTATTTCCCACAGCTAGCAAAGGAAAAGTAACCCTGTGCCTGTGTGGTTGTTATTGTTTCACTTGTATATGTCAAAATTTTGCAACGGTGGTGCTCTCGATCTCTAGCACAATTCCATAGGAAATATTTGCATAGTATGCATTTGCTAGACAAAGCGAAGACCCCTATAGATTTAATTACATTTAAAAAACCAAGAGAGATAAAAAATAATAAAATTCCACTCTTATTTCAAATATATAGTACAAGTAGTGCATGATCAAATATATCCACAAATATAATAAATTAATGAACACTATTTGTTAATGCTGGCAGTTATAGAAAGGGAAATTATTACAAATATGGGCATTTCCGTAATGGTGACATTCGTACGCTTTCCAAGTGAAAAAATAATAAAATAAAAATATACCAATACATTATTTTCTTTTTGCATAAAGCGAAACCTACATCTCTTGATTAGCACTATAAATGGTGATAAAGTTGGTTTTAGCCAATAGTTCGTTTTCAAGATAATTACAAAAAAGCAAGACATTCGCATGCTACAAAAACTGAAGTTCCTTTCAAAGGGAACTAATCAAACCTTGTTTTCAGCAAAACTTGAAAAAAATATTGCAATGCGAATAACTTGAAATTGTTTCGCATTGATTTATCTGAATAATGCTTTTTATTTCATGTAAGAATGTTGAGTAGTTTATTTTGTAGTCAATTTTAATTATTGTCGCACGCGACATGTCGAATGCGACTTTTTATTCAATCAAATTTTTTATGAATTTTGTTTATGAAATTAAATATGCATAATATGATGATAAATGAATTTTGATATTATCTACAAGTATGTATATATTTATTTTCACAACAAAAAATAATTCTAAAGATTTCTTTTATAAAGAAAAAAAGCTAAAATATCTATGCGTATTATATGTGTAAAAACAAAGAACTCAATTACTTAAGAATAGAATTACTAATACCTGCCAATATTATTTTTATTAAAAAGAATTATTACGTATTAATATATCTTACGCTTGCGATGTCGGACGCTACAAGCTTTATATAAGAAAAGAATGTGAAACACTAATTATTTTCACACAAATTTTTTTATTTAATTTTCAAAATAAAAATTAATCTGTTTATTACAAAAATTTGGCGCTCATGGTAAAAACACTTTCGACTCAATGATAACTAATGTTCTTCTTCAATGTCGCACGCGACATCGAACTATATTGTAAATCAAAGGAAAGATATTATCGTAATTGGTAATTGTTCCATTTACATTTTTCTTACATTCTTTACATATAAACCCGAGATTTAAAAAGGCAAATGTCAAAGCACAATGTCTCTTATTAAGAATATAAACACAAAGTATGCAACAGAAATTTTATGAAAATTTTTTCGCACTTCTTCGGCTTTTTATTAGAATGCTTCGAAATATGTTATGAATAAATGTAAAATTTGTTTCCACTAGCTAGATTTGAAAGGCGCTGTATGAAAATATGTTAAAACAACATACTTTTATGAACTTAGAATTATTATACCTTTCAAGTACATAAAATGGTGTATTAACTTTGGTCCGAACTATGTAAGTACCAGAAGGAGGAAAGATAGACCCACCGAAGTATCGTATCGTGGCAAACTAGTCCCTCAATTGAGATATTTCACCCAGGATACACCTATACGTTTAAACGATCATTTGTCGGAATTGGACAGATCGTACCACTATAGCATAGATCGTATATCGATTTTTCAGATTTAAAATTTTGTGACAAAAATTTGAAATTTGGTATACTACACATGCACAATAAGCTTCATATTGGTTCGGAAAATCATTGAAATCGAACGAATATAACATATAGCACCCATACACTGATATTCTCAGATATAAAGTTTTGGTCAAAACTCAGTCAAAGAAGTATTTAGGAGTATGAAATTTGGTATCACCACAAAAGTATCTGGAAGTGGAAATTTGGTGTTATGCAATTGTGAACTGCATACTGGTAATGAAAATCATCGAAATCGGAATATTATATAATAATTTGAGATATGAGGATTTGGGTCAAAAATCCTCTGAAAAAGTGTCTAGAAGCGTGAAATATTATATTCTATTGACGTAAATTCAAGTTGATATTAACACTGAAAATTATCAAAATCGAATTTTGCAATTTCCAATAAATTTGATATGTTCATGAAAGGTATAAAGACTTTGGCATAACCGAAGACAGTCGTTTTTTCTTGTTTTTAGCTGCGCTTGACATTTCTGTGGAATTACCCATATATAATAAAATAAAATTACAACTAATTTTCAGAAAAAATATTTTAAAAAAATTTATAGTAAAATTTTAATTCATTTATACTCAATACAGTGTTTTATAAATCAAATCAAAACGAAATCCAGTTCATTCCTTCTAGTAAGTAAGCGAAATCACGTGTAAAGTGTCGATTTTTGTCAAGTAAATCTTGAAAATATACTATATACAAATTATTATAAAGCACATTGTAGACATTTTATACCGATAAGTACATTTATAAATATTGTAGTTTGTAGGCACGCAGTAGATACTTACAAACATATGTATGTATTCGCAGAATTGAACTTCGACAAATTTCCACAAAATAAAAATACACACATTTTTTTTAATGAAGCCATGAAGTATTAAATCATGCAAAAATAAACAATATGACACATTTATATTTGCAAACAAAAACAAATACACACACGCACACACATAACTAGAAATCACAAATGTACATTAAAATGGCATACACAAAGCCAGCTGCCGGCAAATAAATACGAGCAAGCAAAGCAAAAAAAAAATCAACTGTGTTGGTTGCGTATCTGGATGTGCGTGTGTGTGCATGTGTGCGACAGTTTAAAGCAACAATCAAAGTCACTTTTCGGACATACATACTTATAAGGAAATAAATAAAAACAGCACCTAGCAAGAGGAACAATTTAAAGGAATAAAAAAAAAATTAAAATAAAAAAATAAAATAAAAATTAAATATAAAAAAAGAAAAAAACAAATACAAAAATAAAAATAAAATAAACTAAAATAAAAACCTTAAAGAAAAAATTGAGAAAAGTGTGCAAAGCTCAAGTATTACACACACATAAAAAATGTTTGAATGAAAGCCTCTTATGAGACACTGCTAGGCGCAGTTTTAAAGAGGAACATTGAAAAAAAGCGCTAAAAGGAAGTAAATAAGAAACTAACGAAAAAAATAAAAAAATAAGTAAAATAAAATAAAATAAAAAACAAACGAAAGAATTGTAGCACAACAAAAGATAAAAATTATAAAGCTAAAATAAAAACAGTACAAATGCGATTACTTGCTCTGGCAAAAAAGTTTGAGAAAATGTGGCAAAGAACCAGAAAAAATTAAAACCAAAAATTACAAAAAATCGGAAAAGATTGTAGTGCCGCCAAATACAGTTTCACAGGAAGAAGAAATGAAAATAAACAGCTATGTCGGACACAAGCGAAATCTCGCGCTGAAAATTAAGGCGAAAGGCAAATGAGGAGACTAAGAAAAGTAAGACAAAATAAAAAATAAATAAAAAATAATAATAATAATAAAAAGTGGCGAAAAAAATAATAAACAAAAAAAAAAAAATTCATAAAACATAAAAAATGATGACTACAACTTGCAAGATAATCAAACAATTTGCTACCGTTTCTTATATAAATTGAAGTGAGTTTGCGCGCCACTGGCCTGCCCTGGCCGCCTCACTCGTCCGCATCATCTTGTCGTCCCCGCCCCACCGCCGTGTTGTTAATGACGTTGATGACAAAGAAACGTCAAGAAACGCAGAAGACATGGCAGAGAGTAAAATTGGACAGAGCATTTTTACTGCACTTCATAAAGGCAATAATAAACGAGAGTAACCGCAACATAATGGCGCAAAAATGAAATTCACTACACACAACAAAAACAAGAGCACAACACCAAAAGCCAAAAAAAAAAAAAAAAAAACAGAGAAAAAAGTTGTAATGACGTTGCTGACAGTGAAAAATCAACTAGGAAGACGGCAGTTAACAACTGTGAGCGCCTATACATCTATACACAAACAAAAATACTTATCAACAGCTATACACATTATAATGTTTCTCTACAGCGCCTGCGTCTCCACGACATTTTGATGTCTTTTTGGCGCACAAGAAATCATATAATCAAAAACAAATGTGCAAATACATACAGACAAAAATATAAAAAAATATGTATACATATTACGCGTCTGTGCATCTTCTCGGACATCTTGTCTTGTTGATGTCCAGTCAGCGCGTAAATATGCTACAAAGAAAAAGCGGCATAGAAGCATACAAGAAAAAGAAGAAGAAGAAGAAGAAGAAGAAGAGGAATAAGAATAAAAATAAAAATATAAAAAAAGCACATCATCAACAACTAGGAGAAATCTCATAAAAACGCAGAAGAGACAACAACAACAACAGAAAGTATGAAATAATTATTTATGTATGACGAAAACGTGTATGAAACGTGTATGACGCGCTCCCACAATTTTTATACGCAAAAGACATAAGTATATATATGTCTGTAGACATATATATGTATATAAATACGTGCACGTAACTAACAAATATCATACATATATATTTATGAACTAACAGTACTGTGCGTACGCTAAGCGTCGTTTATTTTGTATTGCCTCGTAAAATTCGTAAAATTCGTAAAATTAAGCGCTGACTCGTTGGTAGCCTCACGAAAAGAACTCGTACGGTTGTACGGTTGGAATGGTTAGAATGAAATGTTAAAATAGCTATTTCAGTTTTATTTTCCGGCTCATCATTAACCTTCGTAAGGCGTTCGTACTGTTTATCCTAAATTTGTTCAAAAATATATCGATTAGCTGTAGAATTACTCATATATATTTTTCTTAATTTAACATTTACAGTCTTTTATTAAGCATTATTTGCAAAGTCTAAATGCTCAGAACCAAAATAATTTAGATTTAGAAATAAATTTGAAAATAAGAACTGATAGCTGTTCAAGATGTCACCGCAGCTTCAGCAGATTTATTTATTTTTTCTTGTTTCGTATTTTTTATAAATAATTGTAACAGATACGAGGTGTGTTCAAAGGAGAAGATGAGTTTTGAATTTTTTTTTAAACTATATCGGATATAATACACTTGTGCCAACGCTTTTTCCAATCCTCTTTTCGGTATGACCATCAGCTCTTTCTTCGATTCTGACATATTCTCATCAATTGTGGCAAAGCGCTTTCCTTTCATTGGTTTCTTTAGTTTTGGGAATAGGAAAAAGTCGCAGGGAACCAAATCTGGTGAATACGTTGGTTGAGTATGATTACGGTTTTGTTTGATTCAGAATCCATGATTCCGATCGTTTGAGCCGTATTGCTTTAGGCAACGTTGCATAACTTCCTTGTAGTACGACCTTTTGGCAGGAACTCATGATGCACCACACCATTGTAATCAACGGAAGCATTTGATCGAACTTGGTGTGCCTTTTTCTGTCTTGGCTCATCTGGCAGCTTCCATTGGGACGATTTGGCTTTGGTTTCGACGTCATAACCACATACCGAAGTTTCGTCACCGTTGAGTAAACTCGCTTCGTTGTTAACTACATTCAACAACTTCTGAGCGATATTAATGAGACATTGCTTTTGCTCAAAATTTAGCAATTTCGGAACCAACTTCACTGCCACACGTTTCATGCCATGAAACATTCTAGAAAATTAAATGGCATGAGCCGATTGATATGCCAACATCACCTGCAACTTCCCTAATAGTGATTCGACGATTTTCAAGAGCAATTTTTTTTCACTATTTTGGTGTTTTCTTCGCTTGTTGACGTAGTCGCACCTCCATCATGCACATCGTCATCAACATCTTCTCGGCCTTCTTTAAAGCGCTTGCACCACTTATAAACACTTTTTTGAGACAAAGTGGACTCACCGAATGCTACAGTCAACATTTCAATTGCCTTGGAGCACTTTATTCCATTTTTACCGCAAAATTTAGTACATATTCTTTGATCCTCGTATGTAAAGTCAAAAATCGAAGAGCACACAAAAACGTGACTAACCTCTTCTGTTGTCAAAAAAAGCTACTACACCTTTTCCTTTGAACATACCTCGTATGATAGACACAAGAAATCAACTTATATCATTTATAAATAAAATTACGATTTTTTTTCGTTTCACAGATCAATTGAAAAGTCCCAAGCCTACCATTGTAAAACATTTTTCTTTTTTTGAAAATTAATTTTTTTTTATTTAAAATAGTTTCCTTTAAGGATGATTATAGTTACCTTCTAGCTTTTCGATATCATTTTTGTAGCACAATTTGTCTTTTGCTTCAAAGTAAGCCTCAGATGCGGCGATCACCTCTTCATTCGATGAAAATTTATTCTCCTGGAGAGTACGGTGTATGTGTAAACAATTCGTAGCCCAATTCATGGATTTTTGCCATCGATTTCACTGATTTGTGACACGGTACATTGTCTTGGTGAAACATCACTTTCTTTTTCTTCAAATGCGGGCGCTTTTCGGCGATTTTGTCCTTCAAACGATCCAATAACGCTATGTAATAGTCGCTGTTGATGGTCCTTCCTTTTCAAGGTAGTCAGTCAGAATTATTCCATGTTCATCCCAAAATAAATACACCATAACCTTTCCAGCCGACTGTTACGGCCTTGGAGCGGGTGTGCAGTAAACTCAGATAACTCTCAATTGAACTTCGGAGTGAAATGATGGAGTCATTTTTCATCCATTGTAACTTATCGTCGCAAAACTCGGGCTTATTACGCTTGAACATTTCTAAACACTGCTCCGAATCATCAACTCGTCTTTGTTTTTGGTCAAAACTGAGCTCGCGTGGCACCCACTTTTCATAGAGTTTCCTCATACTCAAATATTCGTGAATGATAAAATGTAAACATTCGGTTGATATCTTTAGAGTGACCGCTATTTCTTTCAATTTCAATTTACGGCCATTCAAAGTAATTTTATGGATTTTTTGATGTTTTCGTTGGTAACAACCTCTTTTGGGCGTCCACTGCGTTCGCGGCCTTCGGTGCGCTTTTCACCACGTCTAAACTTAGCATACCAATCCTTGTTGGTGGATTTTCCTGGGCCAGTGTGCGGAAACTCGTCATTAAGCCAAGTTTTTGCTTCAATTGTATTTTTTCCCTTCAAAAAGCAATATTTTATCAACGCGCGAAATTCCTTTTTATCCATTTTTTCTTTTTCATAATAACAAAAGTTGCTTCACTCAAAATGTTATAATTCAAAACCTAAAAATCCGACAGCTGTCAAATTTATACGCGAGTCTTTTGAAGGCTGGGGCTAACTAAAAATCGTTAATTAATTAATTCTAGTAACGCCACCTATGTGACTGGTCGGGGACTGTTATTGTATTTTCTAAATTCTCTTGCTTACACATATTAACAATTGAATTTTTAACTATATTTTAAGTACGAAGGATGTTTGATAATTCAGTGGCTTCTTGAACTCTCTGCAAAGTTTTGGTTATCGATTAATAGACTGCTGCCAGATTTTGAACGAGCTGCGCCATTGAAAGCAGATAACCTCGTCAATGTTAACGAAATTTCAATGGTTAAGAAGTGGTTTGCTGAGTTCCGTTGTGGTCGTACCAGTACAAGTGACGTCGAACGTTCAGATCGCCCAGAAGTGGTCGTCACGCCAGAAATCGTCGATAAAGTCAATAGCACGATATTTTAGAATCAAAGAATAAAATTGCGTGACATGGCTGAGGCTGTAGGCATCTCAATTTAGCGGACACATCACATTTTACATAAATGTTTGTACCTGAAAAAGCAATCGGTGCGATGGTTGCTGTGATTGCTCACATTTCGTTATCGTAGACGAAACATAGAGCCATCACATGATACCAGAGACCAAAGAACAATCAAGACTGTGGGTTACTCCGAGTGAACGTGCACCAAAAAAGGCTGAAATGGGTCTCTCGGCCAACAAGTTAATGGTCACAGTTTTTGGAATGCACGAGGTGTCATTCACATCGATCACCTTGAAAAGGATAAAACGATCATCGGCGAATATTATTCAGAAGCTTTAGACAGATTCGATATTGATTTGGCCAAAAATAATCTGCTGTTCCATCAAAACAGTGCTGTTCGAAATGAACACGGTGTGTTGGCCATGGCAAAAACTCACAAACGGGGCCATTAACTGCTACTCGATCCACCATACTCCCCATATTTAGACCCATACGACCATTTATTGCTTTCAAACCTGAAAAATAGGCTGAGCGGTAAGAGATTCGGGTCGAACGAAGAGGTCATCACATAAAAATCGCCTATTAGGAGAGCTTTGAAATACCCCGTGCGGGTTAGTGGTTTAAGAATTTACCCCCAAAGCATGCCTGTCGTAAGAGCCGACTAAAATCCATAGTTCCCGCGACAGTCGGGTCTTAATACCGCAACGACCTGTATTTTTATTCGGCCAAGGACTGTCACTCCCGCAATATTCCCCGAAGCTCCATTTGGAGAAATTTCTGCGGCTACAACAACAACAACAACAGGGCTTTGAAACCTCCATTGATTGGAAGGAATAAAAAAATGGAAATTGGATGCCAAGAGGCATATTTGGAGGCATTTGGACCGGCGGTCAATGTGTTTCGGACAGCCTGTCTACCTATCCACTTACCAACTGATTTAAAAATTAGGTTTCTTCAGATATCATTGATCCTAATATGTTACGAATACAAATATTTTTTATTATTTATTTTTATTCCGAACTTTGAATTATATATATATAGTTGGCGCTTTGTAACCGCTGAGGCCGAACTTTGAATTATTTACGGCAAAATCAAGTTTGAGTTGCCGAAAAATCGTAAAAAAGCGATATCTCTCTGCAAATATGGTTATATTATCAATTACTCTCAACATTTTTGTCGAATCATGGAAGCAGTAGTGTTATCTCAGAGGTCTGTAGTATTTGTTATAAAAATAATGTCTTTGACTAACTAAAAAACTAAATTTATATTTAAAAATATCTCTATATTCTAAGATATTTTTCGAGCACAAGCAAATGCATGTGTTTGTATCTAATACAGTGGTTTCAATGCGTTCTTTTTTAGATGCTCCGCCGCCTTTAATAGTTCAGACGTCGAAAAAAAATTCAATTTTTTTTTTTACATATGTAATTACTCTTTGTGTTAATCTAAATCATATTTCCCCACATGCTACTCTTCACATTAGCGCTTCTTACACAGTGAAGGTTAACAAGAATTTGAAGATCAAGTTCAACTGCATTTGTTAATAGATGCGCTGCTGCTGATCGTATGTATACAGTGTAGAGCGTTATCTTGTAAACAGATTAAAGAAAAAATAAATAATTTTTCATATTGTACATAAAGCATTTATTAGGGTGGTACAATTAACTTTGTGTTTTCCTACGGCATATAGGGAGGTAGTGGAATAGTAAATATTTAGACTAATATCAATTATGAAATTGAGCAGATTTATTTTCTGTTATTTTGTATTTTATATAAAAAATTTCTTATTTTCTTGTTAGTATTGACTGTAGAATTTTGAATTCGTTTTGAATGTAATAGATACCTTTCGTCTGAAGTGAACGTTAAACAATATAATAATAAATAGAAGAATAAAAAGAGGTGAAAAAAAAATAAATAAATAAAAATAAATATTTAAATATAAATAAAATTTTAACTTTTCTAATTATTAAAATGTTATTATATTTAAATAAGCTGTAACTGCGCTAAAAGCTGTTCTATCGAAATTAAATAAAGTAAAATTTTTAGCTGCTCTTTCAAGTCACTGTCCAATAACATTAATTAGTTCTTCGAGCTGTATCAGACCATAGTTTGTTTTTGGGGAAAGTGAAAAAATTACAACAACAGTCTAGAAGTTATAGCTGTTTCGGAAACCACCACGTTTCCTAATTAGACTTTTTTCCAGATACCCTTGTTCGAATCGGATCCGAACTTGGAATGTCCACAGCACGAACCAATGGTTAAACCATTAGGCTAGGTGTGTGCCGAGTTAACCCATTGTTGTTTTTCACTTTTCCCTCTTTCTACATATTCACGATCAAATAAGATCAGAATTTGAAATTACTAAATCCTCAGATCTAATTGATTATGCTGAAAAAGGTTTGAATTTTTGTTTTAGTCTTAAGGGGTAGGCCACACTAGAAGGCCACAAAATAGGACATTTTTGAGTTTTTTTTTCGGGAAAACTATTAAATAAATCTAATTTTTGACAAAAGACATTTATTATACATGTAATTAACTGCTTATAACTATTTTTAAAGAAAAATTAATTTAAACATGACACCTATACGGTATTCTCCCTACACAAGTGCGCAGGATTTTTGCAATATATGCATTTTTGACAAAATAGCGGGTCTTTAAAGGAAAAAGTATGCCAGATAAAAAAAAAATCCTACGTATTTCTATAGATAATGTATTTCTAAAGATGTTGTAAAAATTTCAAGTGAACCGGTTGTAAATTGTTTGAGTTATGTTTCCGGCCAACTTGAGAATAGCAGTTTTGAGATAAACGCGTTTAAGCTTTTGAGTAGGCTCTCTGCCAACCGGACAGAATAAAACTCGAGAACGAAAATATCTGTCATAATCTTTCAGGGTAAAATTTTTGAAACCATAATGTATCATTTGAAAGAATGAAAGAAAATCCATTTTCCAAAAATTCTAGAGTGGCCTAACCCCTTAAGCAAACTAGGTATCAGATAGTTCAATTCGTAAGGTCTAGAAGGCTATTTTCCCTAAAAGGGTATCAAAATTAAACAATTTGTCGGTGATCATCAAAATATCTTGAAACCAAAAAAGTTAACCCAGAAAAATGAAAATGGGTTTTGGGAACATGACGATTGAATTCTTTCTTTTTTCAAGGTTTATCATTTTTAAAACGATTTTGAAAACCCAAAAACGGAGCTTGGAAGGTTTTATTTTTTTGAAGTCTCAAATAATTTTTTATAATTGCCATTACTTAAAATTTTTGCTAATTTTTTTCGAAAAATTTCTTGAAGCTACATTTTTTAATCTTCAATTTTCCCCACTGGTATCTATTACTACTTTTTTGGTCAAATATCAAATTTTATTAAAAAAAATTGGAAATTTTTGATATTGTAATATTTTTGGTTTGGATTTGGTTAAGAAAATGTATTAAAAAAACTTCTTAAAAAGAAAATTTTAAATAAAACTTTTTTTTTGTAAACAACTTTTAAAATTGTGCAATAAACAAATTTTTTTTTACAAATTTTCAAAAATTTATTTCAAAGATTGTTCGATATTCATTATTTATTAATACATATTTTAATTCTACAATTAAAATTTTTATCCAATTGCTTGAATATTTTTTAAATATATTAAATGAACTTATTTAGTAAAAATATTGTTTCGAATTTTAACACCTTTATAAAACTTCATTTCAAATAATAATAATAAAAAAATTCCTGATTTAAATCATGAATTTTGAAGAAAGCATGTAATGGGTTTTCCAATAGGGATGATATGATTTCTAAGTGCCATTTTGGCCATTCTTAATATGTCATGATCTGTAATTTTTTCCATTGTTTTTAGTAATGTTTACAATTTTATCCATGCACCACGTGATTTGCTGATATTGCCTTGGAACAACATGAAAAATTTAAGAAAATCATCTTCTCGGATGAGGCTCACTTTCATTTGAGTGGTGCGGTAATAAACAAAACTGTCGATTCTGTTGCGAAGAAAATCCACAAATTATTCATGAACAACCATTACATTCACCTAATTTACAGCTTGGTGTAGTTTTCGGTCTTGTGGAATCATCGGTTTGTACTTCTTTCGAAATAAAGCTGGTAGCACCGTAACTGTCAAGGGAGAGCGGTATAGATCGATGATAACCAACTTTTTTTGGCCACAATTGGAAGAAGTTGCTCTTAACAAAATCTGGTTCCAACAAGGCGGGGCGAGTATCACACAGCACGTGCAACAACCGAATTATTGCAAGAAAGGTTTGGAGATTCGATTATTTCAAGTAATTGTGACAATGAATGGCCTCCAAGAGGATGTGATTTAAAACCATTAAACTACTTCTTGTGGATTTAATTGAAGTCATTGGTCTTTAGCAATAAACGAGACTCTCTTCAAGTTTTAAAAGTCAATATTGAATGTAGTGGAAAAGGTGCTCAAAAATTGGGTTCATCGAATTCGTTCCTGCAAAAGGAGTCATGGAGGCCATTTGAATGGTGTTGTATTTAGAACTTAATTGTATCCATTGTACTTCACATTAAATAAAAACAATTGAATTTCCTTAACGATTAGTGTGTTTTTTTTTAAAGAAATCATATCACTCTTATTGGAAAATCCTATATAATAAATTTATTCGTAAGCATTTTTGAGTTAAAAAAAAAATCTCAGTTTTTTTTTGAAAATTCTTTAAAAATATAACCGTTTCTATTTTTCTAAAATTTATGCTGGGGCATTCCTAATATTTTTAGTCCTTTAATTATTAATTAATTTAACTAATTAATTTAAATAACTTATTATATTTTTAAGTAATATTATTGTACTCAAAATTAAAATGGAATAAGAAACAAAAAATTTTTCGCGACTTTTCTGACATCTTTCTCCTACAGTTTTACAAAAAAAAAACTTAATGATCCTTAGAACTACTTACCTTTGAAATTTTGTGTCAAATTTTTAGAAATTTGTATGCCTAATTTTTTTAATTTCTTTTTTTTTTTTTGAGTTTTCGTGCGGAGAAACATAATTAAAAAAACAAGAAAATTATTTAAAAGAATCGAACATTTAAGGAACATCCTTATGCCGCGCTAGTATCTCGTATGTAATGCATATGTACATATGTATGCTGTTATACACATGCAAATACCTACAAGTGCAGCTATTCTTTGGAAGAACTTTAGCCAGATGCATTGGAAATGCTTAAATTCGCGCATAAAAATGTTTGTTTGCAAGAAATGACTCAAGCGCACTTACTTATGTACATACAAACTTGCATGCAACTTTGGTAATTTTGTCAGTTGCAACACACATTTTCGTAGTTTCCATTTCCATAGCTCCCTCGCTAGCTACGAGTAGATGTGCCACATGCCATAAGAACAAAACATAAATTCGAGTACACAACCAATAAGTACCGCAACAACGGGCGACAAGCAACGAGCGACGTGCCGAGTATTGCTGCCACAATTTGTCTGTCGCATAAATGACTAAAATTTCAATGTTGAAACTTTACTTGCTGCCACCAATAAGAGCGTCGTGTTGCATATGTAGCGGCATCAGCACTTCAACTCCATTTTGTTGCCAACTATTTTTAGTAGCAATCGAGTAGCGGCCACAAACACACCTACACATGCTTATAATTTACTTACTTGCAACTTGCTATATGGCTTGCAACATTGGGGTTGGCGGGCAGATATCCACGCAACTACTTTACATACACATATACATAGGAAAATAATGTTGCATGCGCGTGCATCTTTGAGATGTGCCGCAGACATACATACATACATACATACACACACATACACATACCAGTGTGTGGTTAACGGTACACATGCATAAGTGACTATGTTGCGCTATGCAATGGAGTGCATGCACAAATATTGTATTTTTGTATTTTTGTATTTTGAATTTCATTTTCTTTTTTTTTCGCTTTTGTTTTTATTTTTGAACATTTGAACGCCTGACTGTGTTCTGCTCCCCATATTTTCTTGGTCATCCCCAATGGAATTTATGCTTTTGGTGCGTGCGACGCATTACGGTAACTCTAAAAATAAACTCCTCCACTTTGTGTAAATTTTCGATTGCATCTGACTCTGCCGCTCACACTCTGTTAGCTGAAGGTGTATACACATACATATTTGTATACATATATTTATGTTATTTTATGCGTGAGTTGAAGTGGGAGCGAGCATGGTGTTGCTGATATTTTTGAAATGGCGTACGCATCTTCGCGGTTGCTGCTGCTGCTGCTGGTGCTGCTGCATCACTCTTTGTCAAGGTGTGCTTATGTACTTAATGCTCGGGATTGGGGACTTTAGAAAATGGTGGAAATTTCGAAAAAGAATTTTTGAAAAAATTATTCAACTGTACTTTGAAGGGCGCATTGAGTATTTGTGTTGGTCCAGCTTAACGTTAAACTCAAGTAAATATTTGAAACTGTACCTATTTTATGCTAAAGCGATTTTTCATATCTGCTTGAAACACTCAAATCATAGTTAATCAGTGACTTCAATCCTTCTAAGAGTGGCCTAAAAGTTGCAAAGTAGGCTGAATCATATCCTTCGTCTTCTGTCATAGAGTCGCATCCAGTAAGCGAGTCCTCCATAGTCACTGATGAGGCATGTAGCTTTACCAATGCGTATGCACCATACTAATAATTTGAAAAAATACCTATTGTCTTACGCTTCAACTGGTTGTCAGTTGTTTGACTGCCAGCAAAACTAGATTCTGCATCTCTCAAATGTCGGACATTCGTCCGCTATGAACACTACTGTCTTCTCACAGTGCTTAAACGCAAATTTTAAGTTCTAAAATAAGCAGCGACCGCTTTAGCCGAGTGGTTAGCATTGCGTACTGCCATTCGGAAGCCCTAGATTCGAGCCCAGGTACGAACTACATCCAAAATTATAGAAAATAAATTTTTCTAATTGCGGTCGCCCCTCGGCAGGGAATGTCAAGCCCTCCGAGTGTATTTGTGCTCCTCATAAAAATCCATCGACTGTTCGGAGGCGGCTTAGAATAAACTGTAAGTACCTCCATTTTTTGGTAAAAACATCAAAACGCAAAACAACGAATTCAAAGAGGAGCTCGGCCAAAAATCGCTCACCGGTTACAAAGCGCCAAATATAACTCGTGATCCATTTCGAGGTTCCCTACTTTTTTAAAGAAAAAAAAACACAGAAAATTACAATTTTATTTTGAATGTTTATTATCATTCGAAAGAAAATTCTTTGGCATTTATTTGTTGAAGATTATCGCTTTCAAATCTCGCGGAGATCACGAGCTTCAATTGTCGGTTACGTTCTCACGGGCATCATTTTTGAAGAAAAATGGACCGATGATTCCACTAGCCCGCAAACCACACCAAACCGTTGTTTTTTATGGATGAAATGGCAGCTCTTGAATTTCTTCAGGTTGCTCTTCGTCCCAAATGCGGCATTTTTTCTTGTTTAGATAACCATTGAGCCGGAAATTGGCCTCATCGCTTAACAAAATTTGGTTTGAAAGCGTCGAGAAGGTCGAGCGGCTTCAGTTCTTGCACAAGCTGTAATTTATATGCTTCCAATTTAAGACATCGACGTAAAATGCGCCAAGTCGTTCCATACGTCAGTCCGTACGAATCAGCTCTCAGCCACGGCCGCTATATTTCCTTCACTGCGCGTTGTATGTGGTCTTTTCGGTCGAATATTATCCAATAATGAATGCTGGATCTCAAGATGGGTGATGGTGTTTCGTTACACTCAGTAGGCTGATTATGTTGACCATAAGTTGAGCGAAGAGCGCGAAACTCATTCCTTACAGAACATGAATTTTCGTTGTAAAGTTGAATAATTTGTAAACATTGTTCAGGCTTACATATTTCCATGATGAAATGCTAAACAACACTGAACAATACTGACAGCTTGACACGTATCGCGCGTGATCTGTCAAAAATAGGCTATTGAATAAAGTACTTCTACTTGGATCACCCTTTATTTGCTATATTTGCGTATAAATTTATCAATATTTGCATTTATTAATATAAGTCTGTCAGTTGCTGTAATAGAAAAAAGAAATTCTGACCAAAGTAATCGATATATTTATACATTTGTTTTGTTATCGATAATTTTTCATCAAGCGATATTTTAAATTTTTATAAAGAGACTAAGAGCATTTTTATTTTCAAATCTTTTACATTGAAATGTTATAAATATTTAATTTATTTTATTTATTTTTTGATATTTTGCAGTTTTGAAAATTAGAATTAGAAAAAAATTTTGAAATTAGAATTTTTCCATTTCAAAAATTTCTTCTAAAATCAACCCTCATGCCTGTCATGTTGCTAACTAGCGTTTAACGGATGACTAACTAGGTAACAACTTACTTTGCTGCACATACAAATGTAACTGTCGATTATGCAGCATGTACATATATGTTAGCATGCATATGTAAAAGCTTTTTTTTTTGCATTCCAAGCATGCCTATCGTAGCAAATGCAACTGTTTTGCATTCTCCCTGCGCCATGCCACAAGCACTTGCAACGCGAAAAATTGCAAAAAGGGTTCAAGTTGCCACCAACTATTGTTGAATGCCACATTGACCAGTTATGTACGCATATATGTATATATATTTTACATATATATGTTTGTATATAGGTATGTAGTTGTCCCCATGTAAATTTAAGGTTTCCTTTTCAATGTATTTCCTTTAGTTGTTTATACTTTCATTATGTCTTCCGCTATTTCGCTATGTTAATAACGTTTCTGGTTGAAAATATTTACATATATACATACATACTTGTGCCAAATGCAAGGTAATAAGGTATGGTAATATGGCTGCCACATTACTTTGTATTCGGAGTCACGCTGGCAGCTGTGGCGTGTTTCAATATCACGTTAGTTTAGTAATAATTTTAAGAATTTTTCTACTGGAATTAACTTGTTTTGTTATTTTTATTTCCGCTTTGCCTACAATTTTGCTCGAATTTATTATTCTGCTTTTTGTTTGCTTTGTTGTTGTATGAAATTCTGTTTTTTTAGTAAATAGAGTATTCGACCCTATAGGATCTCTCAAAGTGCATTGACGACCATCTAATAAAAATTATTAAAAAGTAATGATCTTAAAAATTAATCGGAGGAAGAGGAGACACTCCTAGTATCGGAATTGAGAGTTATAAATAAGTTTCGAAAAATGTCTTAGTCGACAGTTCTAAAATTTTAATAAAGTGTATATGATTTTGTGTATACTGTTTTAATCAATGAAAGTTATCATATTCTTTTGAAAACATTCTTCAAAATACCCATAATTTTTTAACATCGAAACACTATTCAAAGGTAAAATGTATAAAATAGAGAATTTTTTAACCGTTAAAAATATCGATATTTATGACACATAGATAAAAAAATAATTGTCATATATCGACAAATCGATCAAAAAAGCGATTTTTAACATTCCGATGATATATATCGATAGTTGTTATACATCGAAAAATATCGATAACTATCACATATAAATAAATATAGTTAGTTACCACATTTTAAAGATAATTTTGAATACCTAAGCACTTTTGAAAGATAAAAAGGATTTAACATATCGATAAAACTATCCACAGAAATATTGAATACAAATGTACATATAGGGTTTTCCAGTAAGAGTGATATGATTTCTTTAAAACAAACACACACACTAATTGTTAAGGAAATTCAAATGTTTTTTATTTAATGTAAAGTACAATTAAGTACTGAATACAATATAATTCAAATGGCTTCCACGACTTTTTTTTGCAGGAACGAATTCGATGAACTCAATTTTTGAGCACTTTTTCCACTAAATCAAGTCGAGAGTCTGGCTTATTGCTAAAGACCAATGACTTCAAATAACCTCACAAGAAGTAGTCTAATGGTGTTAAATCATAACTTCTTGAAGGCCATTCAATTACACAATTTCTTGAAATAATCAACTTCTTCCAATGGTAGGCCATAACAAGTTGGTTATCAATGATCTACACCACTCTCCATTGACAGTAACGGCGCTACCAGCTTCATTTCAAAATAAGTACGGACCTATGATTCCACCAGACCGAAAACTACATCAAACCGTCAATTTAGGTGAATGTACTGGTTGTTCATGAATAATTTGTGGATTTTCTTCGCACCAGAATCGAAAGTTTTGTTTATTTACCGCACCACTCAGATGAAAGTGAGCATAATCGGAGAAGATGATGTTCTTCAAAAAATCGTTATCGTTTCCAAATTGTTCCAAGGCAAAATTAGCGAATTCACGACGTTTATGGTCGTCCAATAACTTCAGTTCTTGAGTGAGAACAAAGCAAGCCCAAATCCTTTTTCGAAATCCGCCAGGTTGTGGTTTGAGACAGTCCCAATTCTTGAGAACGTCTTGGTATCGAGAAATTGCGGTCTTCAGCAACACTTGCCCGAACGGCAGCAATGTTTATTTTCATTACTTCGACCGGTTCTTTGTCTTATTGACACTTGAACATTATGTTAAGAAAATTTACGCTCGAAATTTCCAACAACTCGACGAATAGCGAGCAAAGGTAGACGATAATTACGACCATAAAATGGCAAAAGCGCATGAAAAGTTGCAATTGCAGAACGATTATTTTGATATTTTGAATAATTTGTAAACGTTTCTCTTGCGTATATCTTGCCATGATGAAATTGTAAACATTACTAAAAACAATGAAAACAATTACAGATCAAGACATATTAAAAATAGCCAAAACTACACTTAAAAATCATATCATCCCTATTGGAAAACCTTTTATATGAAATATAGAAATATTTTTAAATCAGGAAACAATAAAATCATAGTGGTTGAAATATCGCTAAAATTATCGATAGTTATCACATATTAATAAAAAGATACTTGGCATATATCGATAAAATAACGATTATTGTCACATATCAATAAAATATCGATATTTATAACATGCCTGTAAAATATATGAATATTTACCACATGACGATAAAATATATCGAAGATTACCATATTTTAATAAAAATATCGATATTTACAAAAAATCGATAAGAATATCAACAGTTACCACACTTTGACAATAATTTTGAACTTTCAAGCACTTTTGAAAGATAAAAAGAATTTAAAATTTCGATAAAATTATCCACAGAAATACGATTACTTTTGTACATACAAATATTTATATTATAAAAGTTTAAAAATCTGGAAAAAGATCGACTGAAATCGGAATACACATATAAATCGGTTATTTTCAGTGATTAAACTGTCATTATTAAAATGAATAATCAATATTTAAACATATCGATGAGCTCATCATTATATAATATTTTAGATTGAAATCTAGAAAATTTTTCAATTTACCGACATAAATTATTAGGTGGGAAAGTTATCGATAGAATTGTACTATAGGTATACTTCAGAAAATTAGGAACGATGAGCTAACCTTGCTCTTATTCTAGAACAAGTGCTTTGCTCCGCCAGTATTTACCTATATGGGAAATTATTAAAAATTCCATGAAGCGTTATTCTAAACCAAAAAAATATCATTTTACTAAATACTTACACGCCGAAGGTATTATATTGTAAATTAAACCATTAAAATACTTACATACACACATACATATGTATACATTTGCATACGCCTAATGCCTTAATGCCCCCAATAATTTCAATTGCAGCCAATGTACAGCATGCATGCAGCAGTGAACAGCAACAACAACAAACGCACACCGTGCAACATACATACATACGTACGTACGTCATGATACACATAATTTAGCTTTTTCCACAAAAGAGGGTTAAGGCACGCACAAGTGCCAATGCAGGATGTTTTATGTGCGTGCTTTAACATGCAGCAGTCCTTTGTAGCCGTTCGTGTTTGAACGGCAGGATATACAAATTTGTATACATAAATATATATATAGACTGTGTGTGTTTGCTCCTGTAGTAAGAAATATTTGTGCTTCTTTACACGAATCATTCCCCTTGTTTGTATTTGCAGTTTTTAACGTTATGTCATATATGTATGCATATTGTTGTATATGTTTTTTTATGTGTATAAGCGTGTGTGGCAAATGTGACAATGTGCAACAACAGCACACATTTTTAGCCGCGAGCGTTTACAAATTACGCTTACTGTGTGTTGGGCTGCTGCTTGGAAGGAAGTTCGCACTCAAAGTGTTAAATTAAAATGCCTTAATTATGACACGAAATGTGTGAATCTGTGTGTGTATGTTATATTTGTGTGTGTGAGTGTGTGTGTGCGTCTATGCGGGTGCATGTTGCATGAATATGCGCAAGTTTACCTCAAAAAATATATTCAATTAAAATCTTTTACCACATAAAGCTTCATTAAGTCTGCTCCTATTTATACATACACACATTTATATATGTATGTATATATACGTTTATATACTTATATGTTCATATATATGCAAACATATGTAAGTGTGGACTCCTTAAATTTTATGGATCAAATAACGATTGACAACATAACAATATGTGTTTGGTGGAATGTGGCACGTTCGAGCGAAATATGAGGACTCACACATATAAATATTATAATTTTATACAAACTACTATTTGCATGCCATGATCACGTGGTCATTGTAATTTGAATTAAAAAAAAACTTATACGAACTAAAATAGCAAAAAAAAAAAAGAAAATGAAAAAATATATTAAAAAAAATAGAAATGAAAAAAAATAATAATAATAATAAATAAAATCAAATGAGTAACAAAAAATAAAAATGAAAACTATATGAAATAAAATATTATAAAATGAAAAAAAAAATAAAAATAGTTAAATAAAATAAAATAAAAAACAAAATAAAAATATAAAAAAATAATAAATAAATAAAAAAATTAAATAATTTGAAATAAAATTAAAGAAAAGGAAATGAATTAAAATAAATATAAATAAAATTAAATAAAATAATTTAACACAAAGTAAAATTAATAAATAATTAAAAAAACATGAATTAAAAATATTAAATTAAAAAGAAAAAAGTTATTAAAATAAAACAAAAAGGTGTTAAAAAATTAAAAGTTAAAAAAAAAAACTAAAACAAAATAAATTAAAACATAACAAAATATCAAAAGGTAAAATAAAATGGAATAAAAAATAAATAAATAAATAAATAATAAAATAACTCATAAAATAACTTTAAATGAAGTAAAATAATATAAATTATTGAGATGGGGACTTTTAACAATTGAAACGCCGAACCCGCAATCCAAATACAAAATAAAAGAAAAAATAATAAACAAAAAAGGTGTTAGGTGTCGCTCAGTACGCCGATTATGTTGACCATAAGTTGAGCGAAGCGTGCGAAACACATTCTTCACAGAACGTGAATATTCGTAATAAAGTTGAATGATTTGTAAACGTTGTTCAGGCGTAAGTCTTTCCACGATGAAATGCCAAACAATACTGAACAAAAATAACATGTCAGCTTGACACGACTCACACGAGATCTGTCAAAAAAGGCTATTGAAAAATGTATCTCTACTTGGATCACCCTTTACAACTGTAGAATACTAACTTACGGAATTTTTTTCCGTTTATGTTCCGGTAATGATCCGATTATCTGCAGTTTGACAGTTCTAACAATAACACAGTGGCTGTCAAACTTTTAAGGCTTTTGGCTTCAACATAAATATTAAAAAAAAAACGTTAAATAAGCTAACATAAAATTAAGCTAAATAAAGCGAAAATTAAATAAAGTAGAATAACAATAAATAAAATTAACTAATTAAATAAAAAATAAGATAGAAAAAATTAAATAAAAAATAAAACCGAAAAAATAATATAACATAAAATCCGCAAACAAAAATTAAGTAAATCGAAACAAAAAAATAAATAGACAAATTAAAAAAGAAAATTAATTATAATGAAATAAATTGAAAACAATTAAATTAAATAAATTTGAATTTAATTGGATTTACATAAATTAAATAAATTTTATTTTATTTTTTTAGTGATATCAAAATATTTCATATATTTTTACACTCAAAATGGGGTCCTTTCGCACTCAACTTTGTTTAAATCAGCCCCTCTCTCGTTTTTTTTTATTTTATATATATTTCAGTCTGTTTAGAAAACTGAGCACACGTGATGCACGAAAAAATATATGCATATTACATGAAATCACGCGATTCAAATAACGCATATGTTTATCAGGCGGCCAAAAAAAAGGGTCCTGCCGCGCACCACCCAATGAATAATGTAAATAATACACACAATGAACAGAACAAAAACAGAAGCTAAAGTAAAACGCACAAATTTCACATCCAACCCAATTAAACACCCACACGCCCACTCATGTATGTCACTTGTCGCAAATCACTGCGTATGTATGTGTAAACTCAACGGGCAACAAATTTTCACTGGTAGTAGGTCAAAACCTTTGACGTAGCACGTAGCCTACTTACTATGCTCACCTTACCTTTCTTAGCTTTATTACAATTGTTATTTCTGTGTTTTGGTCTACGTTTTCATTTGGCTTGTTGCGGCTTTTCTGTCCGTTATTGTTGCCTCACACATTGGCGCCTCAATTTCATGACCCAAACAACAAGTTATGTGTGTGTGTGGGCTGCCCCTCTACCCTACACTAATGACATTTGCCGCCATCAGAACTGAATTTATGAATGAGCCAAATGTAAACAAATATCGTAACGGTGTATATGTGACAGACAGCAAATACACACACACACACACGCAGAATATTTGTGTGCCTCACATAAATACACCTATAAATTCAACTGTGGGTATTTGTATCTCCTTGGCAGAAATTGGTGGCTCGGAAAATACATTAATGCAAATGCGTTCATATGTGTGTAGGTAGGTTAATATACATACATATTTTAAGCTTGTTGCCTTAGGTGCGCCTTATGCTGGTATTTTCGTAATTTGAAGGCAATTTCTTGTTGTATTTTACACCTCCGATTTGATTGGTATTGCGAATATTGATGTTGAAAATCGGTAGATTTGTCCTCTCATTACACACATCTGGGCATAAGCTTATAATGAATGCAAGTAAATGTATGTAGTCGATATATGTACTCAACAGGCATACACAGGAACTTAATTTTGATGAAACCTCAAATGGGGTTTAGTGCAGTAAGAAATTCACTTTTAGATACTCTCATATGAAAAAAATGAAAACATAATTACAGATAAATTAAAATATATATCTATCTATGAATTTAAACGGAGTAGAACTTCGTCTTCAGTACACTCTGTGCTTTGGAAAGTTTCGAAATGCACCCGAAGTGCTTACCATTACCTGCCTAGGGGCGAATGCGTTGCTCTAATATTCGTTCCATTCAAAATTGTCAAAAAAAAAAAATTATATAAAGAAATTTCGGACTTTAAATCAGAGATATGTCCAACTAATGAAACGAAACCATTTCGTTTTGTTAATATGAAAAATAAATTCACCGAAAAGATTTTGTTTCGTTTCGGCGTCATGTTATCGAAACGAAATGAAATTGTTAATGTTGAAACGGCACAATCTCATCGTTATTGTTAGTTTTAAAATGGTTGTATGCTATGAAATTCACAACACACTAAAATTTAAATGTTAACGATCTGTGTTAACGATTTAATACTGGCGACAGCATTTCGTTTCGTGTAAAGGTCGGTATGCAGCTCTAACGACAAAAAAAAAAAACTCATGTATTTCGTGAATGGAAAATGTAGTAAGCACCGAAATTTCACAGATTGTTTTCCTATCGTGAACAGCTCTTTACATAGGAAGAAGAAATGCAAACGTAAATAAACAAACCGGAAAACATGAGTAGAGCGCGATACATATTCGTCGATAATCCTATATAGTAACGTTTTCCGTGGCCAAAAATAAACAAATTGATGAAAAAACTATAAACATTACATAAATTGCTTTATAAGCTTGCTTCAATACGTTTGAAAATTAGTCTTTCTCCTGTTTCTCGTGATACGGACCAATGATTCCACCAGCCCATAAAGCGCACCAAACAGTCAGTTTTTCTGGATGTAACGGTGTTTCAACATACACTTGAGGATTACCTTCACTCCAAATGCGGCAGTTTTGTTTGTTGACGTAGCCATTCAACCAGAAGTGCGCATCATCGCTAAACATCGCTAAAATGGACGTAGGGCGCGATACGTTTTCCGCACAGAACCATTATTTTCGAAATAAAATTGCACTATTTGCAAGCGTTGTTCAGGCGTGAGTCTATTCATGATGAATTGCCAAACCAAACTGAGAACAAATCACTTGACAGCTGTTAAATCGGTCGCCACCTTGAAAAGTAATGCCAACTTAAAGTTCTATACCTCTATAAAAAACACCCTATATATATGAGACTATTTATTTTGCTTGAAAACCTTTGTTGCCTTACTTTCGTACATGTTTAAAAACTTTACAAATAGGCAGTAGAAAATGGAGGTTTTTCATTTGAGGTGTGCACTGCTGCAAAAAAAATTTCGCGCAAAATTTTTTCCACTTCTTTATATGGAATATTTGGTTTTCGTTAGAGCTGTTCACCGACCTTAAAAAGGAAAAATAATTGATTTTCATAACTTCTTTAACGATAACATTTTCAAATGTTTCAACCGAAACGATAGAAAGTTTTCTGATTAATGTGAAATTTATCGTTACGATGCAGACTGCTTTTTAGCGTAGAACCAAAATTATGCAGTAAAATTCAATCAAGGCTATTCTACATTTCGATTACGTTCCCGCTCTCCTCTCCGCCACAATCTTAGGTATTCTGAATAACGATCGAATCGAAAGAAAAAGAAGAAGAGGGAAGACATTTTCGAAATAAGTTGGTTCCATGTGAATGTGTGAAATTGAAACAAAACAAAGCAAACAATTGCAGGCTATTTTTGGATAATTCAAATAAATGTAAAAAAAATCGTGTTTTTAGCGTTAAATGGAATCAAGAGTCGCGGGGATATTTCATGAGGATTGGGAGACAAGTGTCATCCATTCCAGATGAGTGATGAATTTTAAGAAATTGAGCATGTAACCTTCTAAATGTAATAAATTCAGTTATTTAGATACAACAAAAAATTTCAAACTTAGTTAAAGATGCTTTCAAGTATGTCCTGGATATTTTTTCGCAAAAAACTCAATTAAGTACTTTGACATGGTTATCTCCACGTAATCGAATAGTAGTAGATTTACGATTTTTTACGGAAGGAAGTTACCAACATACAGTTGGTGCAAATTATAATATAGGAATGTGTCACTCAACAGTGACAATACCATTACACAATTTTCTCGAAATCGTGGAGTCTTTTCCTGGTGGATCAACTGTATTTCGGCAACGTTATTTCAAAACTCTCTAATTTTTCATGTTGCTTTTGTGTTGTATCAAAAAGCGTCATTATGCTCATAAAACTAAAAAAAAGACATCGCTATAACTTTTCCAACTATCAAAATCATGTTTTACTTAAGTTTTTGTTAAAATTATATTTTTTAAGTACACGAGAATATACAATCGAGCTGTTCACCGCCAACTAAATTACAACGTACAAAAACGTATTTACGATCAAAACACAGAATACATAGAATTGAATAGAATCGAAAGTTTCGAAGATTAATCGAAACCGAACGTAATGCAGAATACCAAAACCGCCGAACGGATGAAATTTAGATTCGAGTCGATATGCAGAATAGGGCTGAATATTATTTATTAAAATGCTTAAGAAATATTTTCTCCGCTTCATGCTTCATTAAATTAAAGATTAATCATTTACGGACAGGTAACTAATAAATAAAACATTAACTGTTTGAAGGACTTTTCAAAGAACCTACAATTTTTTTAAGTACGAAAAAAAGTCGTAAAACGTCATATCTCTTCTGGGCAAAATAAGTTCGAGTTCATCAAATGGAAATTTTAAATGTCGGATTATCCTAAATGCTCAAATTTGCTTAAAACCTTTTGTACGGTTCGATTGGCAGAACAAAAATTTCAATTTTAGTTTTCAGAACTAAACACAATAACAACAGTTTCTAAACACAATATCTTAAGCTCTGGTATCTTCTAAATAATGCATGACAAATTTTTTTTAATCCAAATACATTAATACCACATAAAACATGCAATGTGTTCTAATATGAGTTGAAGAAAATATGATTTCTAGTATTTTTAGCACCGATATAAGTACTTTAGAATGCTCAGAATAATGAACAAATCATTGTCAAATATAGCTGATTTTTCACTGCCACTGTTCATAAACATTAATTAGTTTCTCGAGCTGTATCAGACCATAATTTGTTTTTTGGGAAAAGTGAAAAAATTACAACAATAATCTGAGCAGTAACAGTCATAGCTATTTCGAAAACCACCACGTTTCCTCATCAGACTTCTTTCCAGACACCCATGTTTGAATTGGATTCGAACTTACGATCTCCAAAGCATGAACTAATGATTAAACCATTTGGCTACGTACGACACGGGTTAACTCATTGTACAAATATAATTTCTGTAAAAAAATTTATATCAAAATCGTAACGAGTTAAAATATGCTTTTTGTATAGTGGTTCCACAATTCAGTAAAAGATTATGATTTTTATGAAACTGACCCACTTTTTGGTCAAAAAGTATATCTCAGAAAACAATGGGCAGAGAACATATTAAATAAAATCGTGTACTTGCAATTACCATGGTCTAGTGTGAACATGAATTGAATATGAGCGCGTTTGCCTTTGCTTTCTATCCCTCGCTTTACTCAAGATCGAATATTTGGCACGTATACAACTTTTATTAGGGACTAAGGACCGCACAAAAACTACATAGGTCCAGAAATATATATATCTCATATATAGCAGACTTAGGATCGAATATTTAAGGAACTTGTCTCGAGAACTTGACATTACTTTATGGAAAGGATAGCTAAAGTGAATTTAAAGCATCTAGCCAGAAATGCCAACTTGGATCCACGAACAACGCTAGTTCCCATATAACTAGCCTTTAGTATTTCAGTTAATATTAATATCTGCCTATTATATAATATTCGGTTGTACCCGAATTTAGTCTTACTTACTTGCTATTTCATGTTTCGTCTTTCTTCCGATGAGAATACTCACAGCTTCAGCCATTTAATTTTGCGTTGCTACACCATTAGAAAGAAGTTTTGCTCGACTGAAAATTTGATACCCAACAGGCTAATTTTTAATTAATTATTTCCAATTACAAGTAGGGTGATTAATAAAAGGACTTTTTATGTAAGAATTTATAAATCTTATATTAGTCCCGGCCACATTTTGTAGTGGTTTTCAAATTATACTAATTTTTGATAATCTGTCGGTGATCCCTCTCTTATTCCCTTTAGGCATATCATCTAAAAATTTAACCAATTCCAAGCATAAATATATATATTTTTTCCTGGAAACTATAATTACGAATTTTTCGAATCTGTTGGTCCCTAGACCACTTCCTGTTATGGGAAATAGATATTGACGTATCCTCACACCTACCAAATATGCAGCCGTCGGAGGAATTTGCCAGCGAGAAACGAGAATTTTATAAATTGGATTTATTTATGCTTGCAAAAAACCTATGGTAGTATTTTTATTTGAAATTTATTTCACCCCGAAGATCAGTTCACTTTCAAAAATTGCTTTATTTGAAATTCAAAAATTTTCTCTATCATCATTTATGCAGTTTTAAAGGGTGATCCAAGTAGAGGTACTTTTTCAATAGCCTTTATTTGACAGATCACGCGTGAGTTGTGTCAAGCTGTAATGCTATTTTCAGTATTGTTTGGCAATTCATCATGGAAAGACTTACACCTGAACAACGTTTACAAATCACTCAACTTTATTACGAAATTTCACGTTCTGTAAAGAATTTGTTTCACGCGCTTCGCTAAACTTATGGTCAACATAATCGGCCTACTGAGCGTACTATACGCAACACCATTACCCATCTTGAGATCCAGAATTCATTATTGGATAATATTCGACCGAATAGACTACTTCCAATACGCCGTGAAGAAAATATAGCGGCCATAGCTGTGTAGTGTACACGAAGACCGTGGATAGTCGATTCGGCGCTGTTCGCAGTAACTCGGACTGACGTATGGAATGACTTGGCGCATTTTACGTCGACATATTAAATTGAAAGCGCACAAAATACAGCTTGTGCATGAACTGTAGCCGCTCGACCTTCCCAAGCGACATCGCTTCGCTCTGTGGGCTCTTGAAAAGTTCCAAGAAGATCCGACGTTTTCGAACCAAATTTTGTTCAGCCATGAGGCCCATTTCTGGTTCAATGGTTCGAAATGGATCACCCGTTATAAATAAAAATAAAAATATATACGTTTTTAGGTAGTGAAATCATATCTTTAAATAAAAACAAGAAAATAGAATGAGTAATAAAAGTTCATGAGAGAGTTTTCGACAGATGTCGCTGTTATTAGTGAAACAAAAGAGACCTTAGACCAGCGATGCATACAGAAAGTGGAACTGAATAATGAAACTGAGGATAACTGTTCCGCAATGTGATGAATCAGGTGTTTTATATAAGAGCAGCGACATCTATTGGTTGAAAACGTGACTACTGCGTAGAGTTGCACGTTTAAACAGCTACCGTTAGTTAAGATGAAGTACCTTTATACAAAAATATCAGCAGCTCTTCCTCTATCAGTTCCGTTTGGTTCGTCATTCCTATAGAATTTCCGCTTTCATTTTTAATTCATAATTTTCCCCTTCGGCTGTGAAGCTTTTGTTAAAAAATTATTTCATTAGTCAGTTCTTTTAACTGTTCCTTTTTTTTATTTAACAAAAATCATATGTTTTGTAAGATTCGTTGGACCCATTTTCTATAGCTAACCATATCAATTGAAATAAAATATAATGACCCTTTCACCGTTGTCTTTTTGTGAGGTTTAAAGAAAGAAGTTGGAATACTCGTTTTTATAAAACTACAAAATGAAAAATTGAATGTAAGTTAGGTTATTGGTTGTGTATACCTTTTGTCTCAATACACTTCTAACCAATTTGTTTTAGAAAAAAATTCTTAAATTTTTTCTATGAAATATTGAATACACGAAAAATTCACAGAAATGAAATTGTCCAAAACAGAGAATTTCTATTATGAAAAAATTGCCTTTTTCATTTCAACTCGATGTCATGCGGTTACATAACATGAATTTACATACATATGTTATAAATATATATGTATATACAATTGGTACACATACACGCATATATACAGTTGTATTAACTGCCTTTGACAAGTTCACCCAATTCGAGAAACGAGAAAAACAGTTCCACAACTCACCGAGAAGCCAAAGAAGGTAGGGTAGGGAAATTGCAAAAAAACCTACACAAATACATACATTCAGTGCATTGCACTGTTTCTATGCATACGTATGTATGTATGTATGTATGTATGTATGTATGGCTGCGTAAACACCCTCGCATGATTGCATTGCAATGTGGACACGTGTAAAGTGGGTTGCCTTCACCTAAAATTACCAAAGCGTGTAGGTGCAGCAAGAAAGAAAAAAATGCAGCAAAAACGATAAAAACAACAATGCCTAAGCAACAAATGCGCTTGAGAAAGGTAACGAGGCGATGGTGGAAAAGAAATTAAGGGAGAAAAGGGGCGAAAATAGGTACAATTGGTAGAGAGAAAAAGGCATTTCGTTGCACTTCAATTCCCTCAATATGCCACACAGCAGGAGGGCGAACGGCCGGCAAACGAACTCACACCGACTACAAACAGTCGCAGCAAGCTGAATCCGTTGGTTGGATAGTAGGGAACAAGAGTCCGAACGAAAAAAAAAACCAACCAACAACGCCAGTGAGGCAAAAGTGTAAACTTCAAAAGAGTGTTGAAGCTGCATGAAAAAAAAATCGCGCAAAAAAAAATTCGACGAAAAAAGCCAACAACAGCAAACCCAATAAAGTTCGCGTAAAATGACTTTGTGTGCGAGGGCCGCAGCGTTTTAACATAATCGTGGTTGTCGTGTTGCTGCAGCGAGTAATCTGAAACGCTGAATCAGAGGGCGAGGACAAGGGTGTCGAACATTTCGTTGTTACACCTTCATTTACTACTACTATGAGTAGCATATACGAGTGTGGCTAAGCCCAGCTGTGCGAGCATACGAAAAAAAAGCTGCAAGCTATAAGCTACCCCTCACCATGTTGCACTTGAATGCCCCCACCATAAACCTGCTGCGTGAAACCCTTGTTTTTGCTATTTTTTCATTTCATTCTTCTTCCGTGCAGAGCAAGTTGAGCGCCAAGCAACAACGGTTATTCCCAACGAAAGTAAAATAAAGTATGGCGAAAATGGCATGCCATGGCCAACGGTTATGCCATAAAAAATCGCAGCAACAACAAAAAATGAAGTGAACTCAAGCTGCAGCAACATGTGGAAACACAGAGTTTTGTGGCACAAGCTTAGCAAGGGTGTAGCGAATCATCGATTTCGGTTGTGTGTGAATCGTATTTTCGTTCAATTTTGCAACTTCGAAAACAGTTCCGGTCAACTGCTAGTTTTGATTACTCCCTTGGATAATGAAACGAATCTCATTGAGTTTCCATATCCAACTACAGAAAGAATTATAACGGCATTCGACGAACTATCATGGCACCTCGGCCGGACTCTTCGCTATTTGACACCTAACGACTGACTGATATGTTTGATGGAGTATCGCATAATATACTCTTATCTACCGATATATGCTTGAGATGACTTCAGACGAGAGCGTCCTATGAATCTTAAGGATGTGAAACTGAGCTCGTTTCCGTTAAAAGAAATTCCAAAACGACTGTTTCGACTGGCTTGTTCCCATGAATTAAACACCGACGCGGATCTTTTGAACAAGATATATGTGGCTCTGTCTCGGAATCTATTTCCTAAGAAAAAGAAAAGTTCACAAATCCAGATTCTGCTGTTTTCTAATGGAATATAATGCATAACTACAATACTTGCCTCAGAACCGTTTACGCAATATTAGTATGAGTATAACCTAAAGTCCAAGATTTTGGAAGATTTAGTGTATTTAAGGGTGCAACTACGGATAGAGCTTCGATAAATCCTGTTTTGTCTCGAATATAGGTAAAGTCAAGGTGTTTCCTGTCGAACTTTTTCGCGCTTGGCAACCTGTTCTCTCTGGCGCTGCAGTGTCGCATAAAGGAATACGCCTTTTTATTTTGGAGCACTCCTGTGGATAAAGTTCATTTAGAGATTCGCTCCTAGGGATACGAACCAAAGCTGATTAAGCGGTTTTTCGGAGCTGGAATTAGCTTCGCTGCAATTCCAAGGCCATCGACCCGAAATTCCTACATAGCAGTTCCAACTCAGATTCTCACCTATTGCTATCACTTTTGGCATGGACTACTGATATGTGAATACAACCGGTATTTAACTGAAGCAATCTTCACAAAGAGGTTCCGAAAATCTTTACATAGCCAATGGACGATTTTATGCTCCTGGCACCAATCTCAAGTAATTTAAATAAGACTTCAACTTTTGTTCTGACCCCGGTTCTCGTAAGCTCGTTTGCTTAAGATACCGGTGATGCTTTGACAGGTGTGTATGGAAATGCCTTCTGAATTGCTAGAATTTTCAACTTGGCTTCGGTCTCGACAGAGCCAGTTAAAATTTTTTGATGCTCACTCTAGTTTTGACTTCATTTCAGTTAAACTCACATCCGCAACATGCTTGGCACATTCGCGTGTATACATACCTACATATATTTGCAGCATAAGTATGCATATTTGCTGTACTCCATTCGCACCGTTGCACACAACCAACTGCTGGAGTAAAACTTACTACGACGCAAAATACAACTCGTAAGCTCCGGATTTTTCCTGTGCCACCCCAATCAACGAATGCCCGTTGTATTTACCTTTATATTACAAGTACATACTTCCATATAAATATATATATATTCAGAGCTTACTGCAATCGGACCCACGCTGTCGTACTAATGCAAGTGCAGCGGTATTCACCACCTTGACGAGGACGACAACGCAGACGGTGACGCATTGTATACCCTATCGTTCCACGATGCGCGCATGGACGAACGTCCCTTTCAATGCACTCCCCCTTTTCGAGAGTACATCTATATTCATACTTAAGTATGTATGTATGTTTGAGAGGAAGGCAGCGTGCATTGTCCGTCCGTTCGCTCAATTATTTGCAAGTTCGTAGTCACCTATTTTTCCAGTTTGCTGCAGGCTCGCCCCGCGGTTCTGCTATTTTACCAATCTCGTGGACTACTGCGCACATATGTATGTGCGAGCGTATGTACTTAATTATGTATACATTATATACCTGCCTGCCATATTTACTTCGCTTGCTCACATTGTGTCATCCCTCCACAGCCGAGTTCCCCTTTCTGTGTGTCCCGTGTATGAGAGTACTTTTTTCCTTTTCTAATTTTTTGCGTGTTTTTTTTCGCTGCACACACAATTCCTATTTTTTGCAAATCCATGAAATTTTTGCATTACTTGCTTACACGGGTTTACCCGCTATTCCCTGCCGACCAACCAAGCGAGAGACCGAGCGGCCCTGGGCTGGTTGGTTGGTTGGTTGCCATGGCCGTTGCACGAATAGTTATCAGTAGTCAGTGCTCTGGTTGGTAGTTGTTGTTGTTGTAGTTGTTGCTTTTTAATTTGCTATTGAATTGCTTGCATTGTTCCAAATGTTTATTTGCTTTTGCTTAGCATGTGACCAGGGTTTGCTTTATTCCTTCGCTGAACTCGCATACACACATACTTATGGTGAATTTTTGAATCTTATCTCTTGGCTTCGTAGTGATAATGTATAGGTATGCCTTCTATCTGCATCCGCACAATATAATCAAGCCTTATCTATTCAGCTGGTGGTATTTTAAGGGATATAAACTCGTGTGAAACCATGAAGTACACTGAGGAAAATCTTCGAGACGATTGAGAAGCAACGTTGCCAATTTTCTTATAATAGCCCTTCGGATAGCTATTGATAGAAATAGAGAAAAGAAAAGTGAGTTACACTCTTCGCTGGGAAGAGTAGACAAAAATTTGGATTGTCCGTAGTCGTTTTCGGGCGCTAAAATCCCTATTTTTTTTATCAAAGCCTGGATCCGAGAAAGCTCAGGCGGAGAATTCTGAGAAATCGATACTAGTATAAGTTTGAACCGATAATTGTAAAATTCAATTTATTTTAGAAAGTGTCTCACAAAAGGATCCCTAGAATTGCTTTGGACAACCCACGGAATACCCAATCGATTTTTTAATTTTTAAGTTCAAAGACCTAGAATAAAAAAGTAAGTCTCTGGATCCATTTCCCCTCAGCTGACTACCTAGGGTCAGTTTTCCCTTATTATGATAAATACATTTTTTACGTCAAATTTCAAACGAAAAAGGACAAGTTTTCTAAAACCCTAAGTTAAAAAAAACGAGTTCCTTCATTTTTGCCGACTTGGAACAGAAAATTAGCAACAATATTCAAAAGGAAGAGAGGGAGAGAAATCAGAGAAAATCCAAGTTCTTAGTCTTCCGAAACCGCTGAGTGATTTATTTATATCTCTTGTTGTTGTTGTTGTTGCAGCAGCTGCTGCTGCTGCTGTTGTTGTTGTTGTTATTGTTGATGTTGATGTTCTTTTGTTGTTGTTGTTGTTGTTGTTGTTGTTGTTGTTGTTGTTGTTGTTGTTGTTGTTGTTGTTCTTTTTGTTGTTGTTGTTGTCTTTTTTATTGTTTTTGTGGTTTTTGTTGTTGTTTTAACCGCAAAAATACTCCCCATATGACTGTGGGTGTGACAGTCCTCTTTCGAAGGAAAACCGTCTTGTTTCGGTATGCATAACCAACTATAGCGCGAACTATTGCATTCTGATCTTCTCTTATGACAGACATGCCTTACTGCGCTTAAATTCTGGAACCCCTATCTCGCAGGGTTGTCTTTATTACTCCCTGTTTTTTATAGTGTATTTTTAAAAATACAAAAAATTAAAATCGCAACGAAGCGAAAAACACTCGAAAGTGTAAACGCGTAAAGCGGAAAAGCAAAGTTTTTTTTTTTTTTTTTTTTTTTTTGAATTGAAGTCTATATTATTGCTAACGGCATTTCGCCTTGCACAACCTGGTTTATGATGATATGCTTTAGCTAAATTGAAAAGTGGAGTAGTTGATTTTAACGAAGCTTAAATGTCCACATTGGCATTTGTTTAGGCACTGATAAGATAGCAGGCAGACACAGAATGGGCACTGAAGTAGAAGATCAACAAATGTGTGCTGTATGGTTTGCATATGCATATACATATCTAACATATATACGTGTACTTTGTATAACGTATAGGTGTTTATTTACATTTATATGTTTGTACATATGTACTTAAACTTCAATTTACATATGTATCAGTGACATATATTCAATTGAAAATATAGCTTTTTTGTTCTTTAGATGATATAAAAACCCATATATACAAACATACATACTTACATATGCGTTTGCATTTTTCCCATGGTGAGCTCACATGGCTCCTATGGTATTTTTTTTTTATGAGCACGTAATTTCCTGATTTATTTGATAGCTGATGATTGCACATTAACATATTATAAAGTAATATATATAATTATATAATTATCAATTTTTCTACAACAACAGCATTTATGCAGCGGTAAATAATTTATTTAAAAATCGTGGATAAAAACTTATTTTTATCACATTTAGCATTCAATTCAATTACCGCTTTTACTAATTTCTATATTTATTTATTTTTTTATATTTTGTTTTAGTTTATTTTATTTTTATTTAAATTACTTTTATTTTATGTTATGTTTTTATTTTTTTTTAATAAATTATTTTAATTGATTTTAAATTTTTTCATTTTATTTTATGTTTTATTTTTTGACTTTATTTCATATTTTTTCAATTCATTTTTTATTTTATTTTATTTTATTTTATTTTATTTTATTTTTTTAACTTTTATTTTATTTTATTTTTTGACTTTATTTCATATTTTTTCAATTCATTTTTTTATTTTATTTTATTTTATTTTATTTTTTTAACTTTTATTTTATTTTATTTTATTTTATTTTATTTTAATTTATTTTACTTTATTTCATATTATTTGAATTAATTTTTATTTTATTTTATTCAGTTTAATTTCTGTTTTTATTGTTTTTAATTTAGTTCATTTTATTTTGTTTTATTTAATTTAATTTTAATTTATTCTATTCTATTTTTTAAATTTTATTTATGCTATTTTATTTTATTTTATTTTTTCCTGGCTTTAAAACCCACACCTATACACATTACTCCTGGAACGCCATTCGCATTTTGGTGACCTAATTGTTTTTTGTGGGAGTTGAAAAAGTAGCAAAAAATCATCAATAACAACGGCTTCATTGTTTTAGCGTGAAATAAAAAAGCTTGCTGCAGTTCGCTTTGGTTTTTTCTCTGCCTTTTTATAAGGCAAATAAATTTAAAAAAAAATGGCGAAATAATTTTTGCTAAAGGCTTGAGATAAAATATATATATATATTTTTTTAAACTTAATCTCTCGCATGGAGTGTATGAAAGTTTTAAATTTTTTGTGAAAAGCATTAATGCACCATTATAGAGTGTTTCAAAGAAGGAAATTTGGTTGAAATTGTGAAACGAATAGCAGGTTTTATGCTTTGTATAAGCGATTTCACAAAGCAAAAAATTGCAACTTTTATACTAACATTTTTATACAGTTGCAAGAATTTTTTGCTTTTGCAAAATAAAATGTCTGTATTTATGCGGTGTTACTCGTATACATATGAGTATATATTTTTTATATTTATATACAAATTGAATGCCGCAAGCCTTGCATTCATGCAAAATGTACGCGAGTGAGTAGAATAGCTCTTTTGTTACAACAGTTCGGCTAGATGAGTTCTGCAATTGAGTGTGATGGGCTAAGTTTGAGAGCTATGTGATGTCAGGCGCTGGCTTTTTTTCCAACTACAGTTTTTTTTTTATTTTTCTTTTGGTATACATTATTTTATTTTAATATTATTATGTTTTATTTTAATTTTCGTATATTTTATATAATTACTTTATTTTATTTGTTACATTTCATATATTTTATTTTTTCACCCTTTTATCTTATTTTATTTTAGTGTATTTTATATTTTAACATTTTACTTTATTTCATTTTGTTGTGCTATATTTTATTATATTTTTTTTTAATTTCATTTTGATTTATTTTATTTTATTTTATTTTTTTAATTCATTTTATTATATTTTCTCTTATTTTACTTTAGTATTTTGTATAATTTATATTGTTAAGAATCTATTTGTAGCTTATTTTTATTTTATTTTGGTTTGTCGCATTTTAATTCTTTTTTTTTTCTTTTTGTATTTTATTTCATTTCAATTTATTTTATTTCTTTAATGCATTTAATTTTTGTTTTAATTTAATTTTATTTGACTTAATATTATTGTATGTAATAGTATTTTATTTAATATTATTTTATTTTATTTCTTTTTATTTTTTCATTTTTATTAAAACTTTGTTTTACTTAATTTAATTCTATTTTATTTTACATTATATTTTTATTTATTATTATTTTTTTTTATTTTATATTTGTTCAGTTAATTTATTTTTATTTTTATAACGCTATTTTAAATAATATTAATTTATTTTGTATAAATTTGGTTTTTTAATTTTTTCCAAATTTTTATTTATTTATTTATTTTATTTATTCAATTTAATTTAATTTTTTATCTATTTTATTTTTAAAGTCTTCGTTTTAAAGTATTCATTTCACCACCTTTCCTAAATTTTTTTTGTTTGTAATAATTTTTTTCTCCTTTCTTATTTTCTTTTAAATACTTTTTTCAGTTCATGTTTTGTTATTTATATTTTATTTTATTTTATTTGTTATTATTTTCATGCACAGCAAAATTTGAAACTTTTGGATCAGAATGGCGAGTTGAGTAGATTTAACCATGTCTACCTATTTTGCTATCCATCGGTTTGTTTGAATGCAAATCAGTTTCAGTTTTTGACAAGGGTCTATTTTTGTAATGAATTTTTCATTTGTCGGAGCCTGTGAGATCGGCAGTAAATCATATAGCTCCGATAAAACCGATTCTTTCTGATATAAAAAATTCCTCAAAAAATTATCTAAGGGAGTAAAATTTGTTATTGTGCTCATGTAAAATCAATATTTGAAATTTCATATAGTTATGAATGCTTGTTTTTTAATTTTTTTTATTAATTTTTTTTTTTTTTTTTTTTTTTTTTTTTTTTATAGAACAACCAATGAACCAATGCTCTTAATCCCAGTTTAAACTTAAGTTATTCCTCTTCAATTGCTTAATGTTTTTCTATTGTAATAAGAATTATCGTTGGAGGGTTCGGTTGGTTAGATAATCTTAACAAGTAATTTTTGAATATTTCTTCAATCTAAAGCGCTACGTTTTTAATTCCAAGCTCGGTGTAAAAATTAGCATTTTGCACATACCAAGAAGTTCTGTATGTTGTTTTGAAGGCTTTACACTGCAACCGTTTACTTCTATTTATATTAGATTTAGATGCTGAATCCAAAAGTTGGATCCCGTGTGTCCAATAGCAGTTTTCTAAGGATATTGTATAGAGCTATGTGAATTCCCTAGTATCTAACGAACATCTTCGGCGCTAACGTGTTACCATTTGTATAAATTGAGACATAACTCATTACAATTTTCCAAATAGTTCGCCACCCTAAGTGTTGTTGTAATATAGATAAATTGAGAAAATGCTTGGTAAAGCATATAGCCATTAAAACATTTTGTTGACCGCCACAAAGAGTACTTATTATCAGAAGTCGCTGTCAGGAATTGATATTTTTTTTGAAATTTATTTTATTTTATTTTAGCTGAGTTGAAGTATTAAAAGCGGATAAAGAAACCTCTGCCAATCTCTCCTGTTTCTCTCTCCGTTACCGCTAAAATTTTGGGTTTTTCGGTGTTAGGCGGGCTATGTTACATTTGAAGTAATGTAGGAAAGCCTTCAACTGCATTATCTACATCTGTTATTGATTGAAAATATAAAGGGTTATCCATTTAGAGGTTTCGAAAGTGCATGGATGCATTTTGACATCGGTCAAACTTAACTGTCAAACCAAACGTGCTTTGTTTTAGTTCAAAGCCAGACATTTATGAAAATGGATCGCTTAACAAATGTGTTTATTTCTCGATGTTCCCAAGAGCTGGGACTTTCTTACGGCAAATTCTAGCATATTTTGCAAATGGACTTACACCTACAACCATATGAAGTTCAGCTAACCCAACAACTGAAATCAGCTGATTCACAACGCCGAAGTTACATCGATTGGGTGATTGAACCACAAGCAGTGAACCGCGATTTTTCCAACAAAATTTTCTTCAGCGACGACGCACATTTCTCACTGGGGGGATACGTAAATAAGAAAAATTATTGCGTTTAGGGCTTTGAGAATCCTCAAATAATAGAATAGAGGAAAGAGAATTGAAGATTACATCCAAAAAAAACTTACTGTCTGTGCACTCTTTGGTCCGGAGGTGTGATTTGACTACACTGACTTCATTATGGTCGTATGATAACCGATTTGCAATTGAAGAACATGACTTGTAGAACATGTGGTTGCAACAAGGTGGTACCACATGCCACACAAAACGAGCGAATACGGCCACCGAGATCTTGTGATTTGACACCGTTTGACTTTTTGTGCGGCTACGCGAAATACCGTGTTTATGCGGATGAACCTTTAACTCCTGAGCACTTGAAAACCAAAATTCGTCAAGTTATGGTTGAGATACCGCCGAATATATGCTAAAAAGTGGTCGAAAATTACCTCAAACGGATCGAAGTTTGCAAAAATTCACGAGGCGGTCATTTGAATGATGTAGTGTTTCACATATACTTATAATGCCAGGATTCAAAATTTATAATAAATAGGAATTTTGGAAAAAAAATTTTTTTTATGTATTTGATTTAAGTTTG
This sequence comes from Neoceratitis asiatica, assembly GCA_030068015.2. Classification (NCBI taxonomy): domain Eukaryota; kingdom Metazoa; phylum Arthropoda; class Insecta; order Diptera; family Tephritidae; genus Neoceratitis; species Neoceratitis asiatica. Next base: position 49,150,844 of record CM061526.1, on the reverse strand, counting down.
TTTTGGAAACCGCAAAATGGTTATCCTTGTATTTTTTGAATTTAAACTAATAAGTAAATTTATTAGTGAAAATTTAACGCAAAGCATTGAAAAAATTGAGATCAAGTTAATGGAACATAAACAAGGCGAATGATCAGACGAAAAGTAGTTTTGATGTTTTCTTGTGCTCCGTTGATAACTTGTGGTTACGCCAAAGTCAAAATCAAAATCATTTGGGCAATATGCTGATTGTCGCGTAGATATAAGCTCAGATATGTTGTTTTGAATGGTTTTGTATAAATGTATACCCTTTGGAGGTATTAGTCTAGATCCACAAAATTAAAGATTAAAATTATTTTTAAGAAATATCAGTGAAAAGAGTTTCAAATATGTTGTAATGGGTAATATATGTCGAAAATTTAATTTAATTTGAATTTTATTTATAAAAATATTTTTTATTATATTATATATTTATTATATATTTACCTTATATAAAGCATTGAACTGAGTAGTTGAACTATATTATATTTATATATATTTGTGATTGAAGCCTATGAGTTAGAAAATTATATGACTGCCTTTTAGAAAGTGAGAAAGATAGAGACAAAGTACGGTTGGTAGTATTACCATCGCAATTGATAGTGAAAATACCAATTAAATGACTGAAACTATTGTTGTAGTATTTTACGGGTAATACATATATACACGCATATGTAGGTTAATGTGATTTTTGTAAAGTGTAGGGAAGACCCCAATACACCACAATATAGAACTCGCTCCTTTACAATACGCGCATTTGGTCTGTAAAGTGGTTTGTATATACATATGTAGTGAAATATATTCACTTCTATTTGTATGTCACATAAATAAGTCTTTTTAATGTCTTGCTGAAGTTGTTACTTCCTTTTGCATTTTAAACGCGTTTTTTTTTTTGTGTTTTGCACGCTTCAGTAAGAGCACAGGTGTACAGTGCTTTTGCGCGCGGAACCCTTTTTTTCTCCTTCACACTCATATTCCCTGTATTTATGTATAACAGACTCAGTAACTTCACTGAGTTTCCTCTTGTTGCGAGAAGCATTTTAAAATATTTTGACCTGTTTTAAGGTATATGAATACAAAGTCCGCTTTTTAACTCATGATCTAGAGTAGGCCTCTCTTCATTCTTTAAATATTTGGAAACATTACCATTTTTAATGCTTTTATATAAAAACCTTCATATTTAATAGAATAGGTTGCTATCTATTTTTCATACCGGAAGGTGAACCCGGAACTGACCTATTCGAAAAATCGTTTTTCTATTTGCTTGAAATTTCGTACATGGTAGCTTTTTGTTGAGATAGGCAGGAAAAATATTTTTTCCGGAAGTGGATCAGACTGGAAATCGTATTTATACTTTTTTTTTACTTGAAATTCCTCCTTGGCGGAGGTCGACCGATATATTTGGAAACAAATTCATATATATATACATATATAGTTTTGATTTGGTTAAATAATTAAATGGTACGCTTAATTGAAATAACTTTGTTGTCCGAAATTGGATTAGGGATCGGTAAAGGGACAATTTGTAAAACAAATTGTTATGATTTGGATATAAGCATAGATTGTGAGTAAGTACGGTTATGTTCGCTGCAATCTATTCTTATGCGTCTAACTTTTTTGTAAATCAGAATGGATCCAAAGAGTGTCTTTTTACTTTCTTCGCGGCATTTATATTGACATATACGTAAAACGTGCAGGGCTCTTTATCATTGCAAAATCAATTAGAATACTAAATAACAGGTCAATTGGAAAGTCTCCGGCCTACTGGAATTAAATACATATAACTTTTAGTTAGCCCTAACCTTTAAAATGACGCATAATGATTTATCGAATTTTGAGTGACGCAACTTTTGTTATTGTAAAAAAATGGTAAAAAGGTATGATGATAAAATATTTCTTTTTGAAGGGAAAAATACAGTTGAAGTAAAAACTTGGCTTGATGAATACTGTCCCAGGAAAATCAACCCTCAAGGATTGGTATGCTAAGTATAGACGCAGTGAAATGAGCACCGAAGACGGTGAGCCAAGTGGACGCCCAAAAGAGGTTGTTACCGACAAAAACATCGAAAAAATCCACAAAACTGATTTTGAATGAACATAAATTGAAATTGAATGAAACAATAGGCACTCTAAAGATATCAACTGAACGTGTAGATCATATCATTCATTTTGGTATTTGAAAGCTCTGTGCAACGTGGTTGCAGCGTGAACTCACTTTTGACCAAAAACATAAACCTGAGTTTGTGCATCAATATGTGACAACGAAGGAAAGAGGACTCCATAATTTCACTCGCGAGTCCAATCGACAACCATCCGAGTGAACAGCACACGAAGATTCTGCTTCAAGGTGCAGAAAAATGCAACAGTCAGCTGAAAAGGTTATGGCGTCTGTATTTCGGGATTCGCATGGAATAATTTTCATTGACTACCTTAAGAAAGGAAGGACTAGCAACAGCGACTATTATATAGCGCTATTGGATAATTTGAAGGACGAAATCGGTTAAAAACGGTCGCATTTGAAGAAAAAGAAAATGCTGTTTTACCTAGACAATGCACCGTGTCACAAGACAGTGAAATCAATGGTAAAAATCCATGAAATGGTATACGAATTGCTACCCCGTCCACCATATTCTCCAGATCAGGTCCCCAGCGACTATTTCCTGTTCTAAGATTTCAAAGGAATGCTCGCATGGAAGAAATTTCGCCGAATGCATAGATGATAGCCGAAACTGAGGCCTATTTTGTAGCGAAAGACAAATCGTACTACAAGAATGGTATCGAAAAGTTGGAGGGATCGCTATAATCAGTATATCACCCCTGAAGCAAACTCTGTTGAATAAAAAAAAAATGAATTTTGCAAAAAAAATGTGTTTTACTATGACAGGCCGGGGACTTTTGATCTTTAATTGATCTTTTATGAAAACCACTACAACTTATGGCCGCGTCTGCTAGTATATATATTTATTTATAATTAATTAAATAATATATAACGTTGTTGGTTGAAATTAATAAAATATTTTCATTATTTCTCTTTGCAGGAAAAAAATTGCGCCAACAATTGAAGACAAAAGCACGAAAGAAATCTCGAGAAAATAATCAAAAGCAACCAAATTTCTTTTCGTCCTAAACTAATTATGTTAAATTATTTATAATTTAAGAAAAATAAAAATTCTAACGAAACCAAAAAGTGCGCCAGGAAGCATTAAATTAAATTATTTAATTTATAAAAAAATTCAATCAAAGTGAAAATTTCAAAAATTTTCATATGTGAGTTCAACAACTAAAAACTGATAATACTTTCATATGCAATTTTAGCAATTGAAAAATTGTTAAAAAAAAAAAATAAATAAATATTTTATAAGCAAAATCTTTAGCCTAAGCGTATTTCAAAAGCAATTAAGCAAAGCAAAACAAACAAACCAGTGGAAGACAAAGAAATTTTATGATTTAAATAAAATTAAAATAATTTAAATTAAATTTTAAAATCTATAGTAGATGAAAAACAACAACAAATAAATTAAGTAGCAGCAAAGAAAAAATAGCAAAAATAATAACAAATCCAACGCGTGCAGTTAAAACTATATTTTTTAAATAAAATCCCTTTGTAAAAAAAGTCTCAAAAAAATACAACAAAAAATACAAAAATAAAATTAATATATATATCAAAACAAAGCTCTCTATATACTCAAACCGACAAAAGCAAATTTAAACCAAAAAGTACAAAAATTCACAACAACAAATATTTCGCAAACGCAATAGCCGCAAACCAATAACATACATAGTTACATACAAACATACATAATATTAATTAATACGAAAGTAAATAAAAATAAACAAATAATACAAATAAAAGTTTATTAAATAAAAAATTCAAACAAATTGTTAGTAGTAAAATTTTCAAACCAAACGAAAAACAAAAAACAACAAAAATACAAAAAAAAAAACAAATTTACAAAATTTTGAAAAGTCTGAAAAATAACCAAATAATTATTAATATTAAATATAAATATAAATATAGTAGCCACATACATACATACATACACATATTGTATTGAAAAAAAATCGAATTAAAATATATAACTTTTTTTAAATTAAAACAACACTAAGTAAATTTAAAGAAAATCCAAGCAATTAAGCGTGTATTTAACGCGCATTGTAAAAACAAAAACAACAACAACAAATACAAATAAGCTACAAATTTTTAACTAGCAATTGCAGTTTGAGAAAACAAATTAAAAAATTAAAAATTAAAAAAACATTAAATTACAAATATACAAATTCAATTAAATTTACCGTTAAATGCAACCGAAAAAGCAGCAAAACAAAAAAAATATTTATAAATCCATAAACCATTTAAACAAATATCGAACAAATCTTCAAAGTACAAAGGCGCGCGCATATAGTTTTTGCGCACACATATACATACAAACAAACAAATAAAAATTACAACAAATAGTTACATACTTGCAAACGAATAAGAAATTTCGAACTTTCGAGTTTCATCGCACTTTTTAAATTAAATATTAGTAATAATATTAAAACTGCAAGCAACAACAACAACAAAAACAAATAGCAATATATTAACAAAATATCAGTAAACAAAAAAAATAAAATAAAAATTACAACAAAGTTCATATTTTAAATCAATCACGAACAAATTGTACAAATATTAATATTAGCAACAAAAAAAAAAAAAAACCAAAAAACAACAATTAAAATTTACAATATAACAATTAGTGGTAATTAAACCTTTATCAAACCAAATAACGGTAAAATATAAATATTCAAACGCAGCGACTCCCATTAGTGCTTCAAATACACACACACACAAAATGCAAAAACAAATACCCTGCTGTATAATCACTTAAATAACGGTTAATGGTTAAAATACATACATTCATATTCATATGCATACACACATATATATACACACACGAAAAAAAATAAAGTATATAATTAAAATCTACAAAAATGCAACCCAGCCAGTGAGCAAAAGTTCAAATTGTTTAGTAAAACAAAAATAGTAGAAAATATTACAAAAACAAAAATCAAACGACGCGTAGTTCAAAACGGTTTTTTTTGAAAACTTACAACAACAAATATTTAAACAAAACAAAAAGGATAAACTACCTCAAATCGAAATTTCAAGTGTACAAAAAGAAATACAAAAATAAAACAACAACAACAACAAAAAGTTACAAATAAATTTTCACAAAACACTTCCCCAAACAAACGCGAAATTGCTTAAAGAAAAGTTTTGAAAGAAATTTACAACAACAAGTAGCACAAATACAGTGTACAAAATATATAATTAAATAACTAAAATTATATAAAAAATATATCACAAAAACAATTGCTACAAAAAGCTTACAATAACAATTAATATAAGTAAAACCTCACAGTAGAAAAAATAACGAAAAATTTTTTTTTTTCGAAAAACTGAAAAACTGAGTTGTGCGCTTTTTAAACTTAATACTGCGAAATAATTCAAAAAGTTGAAAAGTCGTATAGTGTTTAACGGTACTGGTTTTATGCACACGTATACATACATACATAAACGATTTACGCCCAAAAAAATAACGGCAAGGACAAACACTGTGTCACTTCACGTCACGCATCCTTAGCACACTTCAACGGCGGCTCAACGCAGCGCAACGCAACAACGGCTCCCGCCATGCCGAGTGGTGGACTTAAATGGCGTCTTCAATAATTGCGCAGACTAGCGGCGGCACAGTAGAAACGTCAGCAACAACACAAGCATTAGCAACAACAACAACTGCAGCTGCGGCTATATCTAGCGGTCATTTCGGACATTTAGGTCAATATAGTCTACAGCAACAACACTACGCGCACGCATATTTGCCACCAGCAACACATCCATTGGTGCACCAGCAGCAGCAACAACAACATCAACAATTGCAACAACAACAATACTTATATCACCAACAGCAGCAACAGCAACAACAGCAGGAGCAACAGCAACAGCAGCTTGTTGCCGAGCACCAACAACATTGGGATTATTATGCACGCCAACAACAAACGCAGCAACAACAACATTTGCAACACTTGCCATCAACTCAATCGACACAGTTTCTACAGCACCAACAACAACAATTACATCAGCGCGAACATACCGTACGTGAATCTGCTCGGGTTCGAGCCGATACTCAGGAGGATTTGCCGTCAGGCAATAGTGGGAGCGGTGGAACCAACAAGGTGCCCAGCAGCAACAACGGCAACGTCCAGCAGAAGCATAACAATAGCGACAACAACAGTGTCGAAACAACCCAGAACACACAACACAGCAATAACAATGAACAACAGCAACAACACCGGCAGGGGCAGCAACAGCAATCGACTGTAAATACACAGTCGAACGGGAACGCGCATAACGGTAGTGGCAGCGGCAGCAGCAGCGGTAATAGCAGCAGCGCCGCCGCCAACAACAATAATAGCAATAGCAACAATAATTATACACGTCCTTGGGAAATGGAGACCAAGGACCAACATAGTCACAGCAATACATTGAAGGGTGGCGGCATCGGCAACGGTAACGGCAATGGCAATGTCCTCGGCAACCTTGGCGGTGGTGGTGGTGGGGGCTTTGAGCCCTTCTCCAAGTTGCCCTCCTTCCAAAGTCAATTTCACGGCTACAACGATCCACTCATGCCCGACGGCATTACGCCCATGGCTTCGTCGTCCATTTTGCCGCCATCAATGTCCTCTCTGCAAACTGTCGCCATGTCGCCAGCTAGCATATCGGTCAGCTCGCCGGGCATGGCCAGTGTGGGCTCGCCACTAACACAACTGAGCAGCTTGCAAGCGAGTATTACACCACCGTCGATAGGTACAGCGACCGCAGCGTCAGCAGCAACTTCTTCATTTGCACCCCTAGCTGCGCCACCACCACCGCCGCCGAATCCATTTCATCATTTGAGTGCGGGACACCATCGCAGTAGCTCTGCATATGCACCACTCATGCCTACGAATACCGCCACAATGGGTAGTTATGGCGCTAGCGGCGGCTCCCTGGATGATACTCGTCATCATTTGCCTTTGTATCAGACGCTTACACCAACTTACGCCACCCCACCGCCACCCGGCGCACTCGCATCAATACCAACGCAGCATTCGCTCGGCGGTGGTTTGGCTGGTTTAGGTTGTGGCCTGAGTGCAACACTCGGCGGTAAGAAAGATGTCACACAAATATTTGATCTCAATAATGGAAATGGTGTTGGGGGTCTCACACTCGGTCCAACAACATCGCTCAATACAGCTAATACCAATCTCACACCAATGGGAATGCATACCCCAACCACGCCATCGTATGTAGACGGCAGTGGTGTTGGTGGTGTCACAATGATGGATACATCAAATGGCGTTTCGTCGGGTTATCACACGCCCCACTCTACCCACACTGGTGGCGGTGGTGGCAGTACTGGCAGTACTGGTGGTCCACACACACCGCACACGACACAACCGCATACGCCAACACCCTCCACGACGACCGCTCAAATCAAAGTTGAGAAGGTGTTGAATTCACCAATTGCGCGGCTGGATGCACGTAAAAAAGAACGGCGGAAACATAGAGCGAATTCGCTCGAGTCCAGCGCCGAGTCTGAGGCAAGTGCTATGGATGTAGATCCCAGCAATCCTGGACAAGTGGATGCGGTATCGAGCACGGCCAACTTCAAGAGTCCATTAAGTACGCTCGGCATGGGCGATAGTAATGATACGAATGGTGAAAAGCAAGTAAGTTTCGGTGTCGTTTGCCTTGTACACAAAAACATTTAATTTGGCGGCAGAACTGTTTTTCATTTAAACCTAAATTTAGACTTCTGTCTTTCAGTCAAAGAAAAAACGCAAACGTTGCGGCGAATGTATCGGCTGTCAGCGTAAAGACAATTGCGGTGAGTGTGCGCCCTGTCGCAACGACAAATCTCATCAGATCTGCAAGCAGCGACGTTGCGAGAAGCTCACAGAGAAAAAGGTAAGTCCTTACGAATTTTGTATTAAAATGCATAATATCAGACTTTTTTGCAAACAAAAAAAAATCAATAAATATGTAATGTAAGCCCCCATCTCTAAGGAGCTCTTTAAAAAAAGGAACATAAAATTAATTTAACTTAAACAAAATGAAACTAAATAAAATCAAGTTTGACAAATAAATATAAAATAAACTAAATTAATGAAAAATTTAAAAAAAACTGAGATTCTATAAAATAAAAACACATAAACATTATTAAAATGAAAGAATATAAACATTAATTAATATAAAATAAAATATTATAGCATAAAATAATTGATTCTATATAACTCTATAAAATTAAAATAAAAATAATTATAATAAATATGCAATGTAAAACTATATAAAATAAAATAGGGAAATATAATAAAAACTTAAATTAAAATAAACATATTTTAATTAAAATAAATAAAATAAAATAAAAAAATTAAATAAAATAAGTAAAAAAATTAAATGAATTAAGATTCTATGAAATAAAAAATAAATATAATAAAATAATAAAAAAATATAATAAAGAAAAAACCAATAAAAAAGTAATGTAAAAAAAATAAATTAAATTAATTAAAAAATAATAATAAATACAAAATAAAATAAAAATAAAGTAATATATATTGAAATTCAATAAAAACAAATAAAACAAAAAATAAAATTAGATAAAATAAAAAATGCAATAAACAAAAACAAAAAATAAAATAAGAAAAATTAAAATTAAATTAAAAATTAATTATGTTAGCATAAAATAAGTAATGTAATAAATTAACTAAATGATGGTACGATACATTACTTTGTATCGAAAGCCCCGTACATGGCTAAACGTGCATGCTAGTTCTAACCAGGTCTGAGCTCGCCGGATTGGGGTGCTTCTTGCTTGCAATTAGTGTACGCGGATCATTATTACAAAAGATTTCATGCACAAATTGTAACCGAACGAAACCGAAAAAAAATTAAAACTTCATTCTCTAAGACCCAGTAAAAAAATATAGCTGACGGACGGAATGCTGAAAGACGGAATTGCTGTCGATCGAACTGGAGAAGCCATAAATCCGCTTCTCTTCTCTCCCCTACCCAGCTATATGAGAGATATTTTTTATCTAATATCTTCAATACCATCCAATGTCAAACGACAAAAATTAGAGTTCCATTTCAAAATTATTCACAACTCATTTATTGACTAAATTAAACTGTGACAAAAAATGAGGGTAATTGATGAAACCAATTGGAGATGAAACCTTATCCCTCCCATATCAAAACCTCATACTGGGTTTTGGCCTATAGGTCTGGTTTTTTTTAAAGTTGGCAACCCTGTGTATGAGAAAAGTTGATTAAAACTTGATCAAATGAAGCAATTTTAGATGGTTTTTTCGTATATCGCTTTTTTTTGGATCGAGGAACTCATTTTTGACATTAACTTTTACCTAAATCTTACGATAGGTGGCGCTGTCATACAATTTGTCTTATTTTTCATGAAAAATAATATTTTTAGTTTTATTGTAGAAATGATCATATATGATACATATAGAAAGGAACATTACACTATATTTGGAACACAAAAAAGATGATAAATAGTGTACATATACACATATGTAGGCATGAAAAGTTTGAAATAAAAAATTAAGTATACGTAAAAAGTAATATTTCTGTTAAGAATTAAATTATTTTCTGACATTTTCTAAAAATATGCCATAAAAAGCTTAGAAAAATAACGGTGCTTAAAAACTAAAACTTGAATTTTTTTGAAGGCGGTAAGTTTACTTCCTCTTCTTCCTCGTCGGTATTGTCTTCTTCATTTCTCGTTAGCCACCAGCATAGACCTGCTAACATTGGTAGTAGTTTTTTCCCCCTATACCGTGTCTCCATTGTTAAAGCGACCTTGTGAAAACGTTCGCCTTGTTCATCCGATTCCGTTGCGATTTGGTGTTCAAACCAATCTATATGGTGATGGAGAAAATATACCTTCAAACGCATATGTACACCGAGCTTCTCAAACATATTCATGAGATGATCTACTTTTTCTCTGATGTTCGTGGCACGATGCTTACCGAGAAGATTAGCTATTACGCCTTTTACGGCATTCCAGGCATTTAGCTCATTTTCATTTAAAGAGTTATCAAACTTACTCTTTTTTATCAATTTTCTTATGTCTGGACCATTAAACATACCTGTAAAACGATATAGCAATTACATAAATCTTAAAAAATCTTACTTTATATGTAAATATAAAATACCTTCTTTTACTTTGCTTGCACTAAGTCGTGGAAATATTGACCTCAGTGTAATAAAAGCTGGTCCATCTGCAGGAAGTGCTTTTACAAAATTTTTAAAAATACCCAATTTTATATGTAGTGGAGGTAGCAACACTTTTTCAATTGGAACAAGGGACGTGTGTATTACATTATCTGATCCAACAACTAAATCTTCTCTGTTCTGCCAGTCATGTTTTTAGTATTGGTTTCCTTTATAACGTGTATTCCACAAACATATAAAACACATATTCTTCATATATCCACCTTGTAATCCACAAAGCGGAGCTACCATTTTCAAATCGTAACATATACGCCATTTATGACTTTCATAGTTTATTGCTTCTAGTAGATGCCTCACAGATTCGTACGTTTCTTTAGTGTTCAAATTGTATGCTATCGGAACGCTAGGTTTCTTGTTGTTGTAGTACAGCAAAACTGCTTTCATACTAGTTTTGGATGAATCAATAAATAACCTCCACTTATGTGCTATATACTCTGCATCACGTTTTGATAAATTGACATGTTTTACCACGTCATCCATCCAATTTTGAGATATTGGTATCATATTTTTGGAAGCTTCAGATATTTCATAATCAGGATCCTGCAACTGGTTTTGCAAGTTCGCAGTCCATATAGAAATCGTAGTAGGGCTTGGTGGCCGTGGTACAGGAATAGCATCTGAATGCGATAATGGCAGGCTTACATAATCTGTTCCAATATATTTCATTGATATTCGCGATCTTTTAGTTTTTCCATTTACATCATTCAAACACACATAACAAATCGCTTCATTATGCTCACCTGAATGCACAACCATTCTGAATGAGTACATAGATCCAACACATTAAATAAAATAAACTTACCTGGATCAGTCCAAATCATCGGAACACCAAACTTCAGCGAATTTTTTATTCCTTTAACCCAGAGACGTAAGTCGTCGTAGCAGGTTCTACATATATCTTTGGGAGCCCAATTTACGTCTTGAACAACCGGCATCCCAAAATAATGTTCATACCACTCTTTCGCACTAACACTTATACCAATCAGATTGGTTGCTATGCTGAATTAACCGCAAACATATAGCAATAAAGCGCTAACTTTCGCAAACATTTATTCATTTTAAATTTATTTTATAAGACGCTTTACGCTACCAAAAGCTTCAGAATTTATTTTGCTGTGGTATTGCAAGAGAGCTGACACGAGACTCACAAAAATTGTGATTGGTAAAAAAAAACTACATGTATTAATATTATTTTTGCATGAAAAACTATCAAAAATAAGAAAAATTTGTATGACAGCGCCGCCTATCGTAAGATTTAGGTAAAAGTTAATGTCAAAAATGAGTTTCTCGATCCAAAAAAAAGCGATATACAAAAAAACCCATCTAAAATTGCTTCATTTGATCAAGTTTTAATCAACTTTTCTCATACACAGGGTTGCCAACTTTAAATAAAAATAAAAATGAAACCAGACCTATAGGCCAAAAACCCGGTATGAGGTTTTGATATGGGAGGGATAAAGTTTCATCTCCAATGGGTTCATCAATTACGTAGAATCTTGTTGCACAGTGTTATAATTTCTATACATACTATCCATTTTATGCAACTTAAATACAATTTGTTTAGTTAGCTTATTATAAGCTTATTACATTTTGCATCAGACCCACCCTATTACACATATCTAATAATCTCAAATTCAGATATTTAAAGTCTGAGTATGCATAACGTAAATTATACAATAAAGATAAGGAATAAGAGTAAAAAAATATAAGAGCCATTTTTAACACTTACATATGTACTCCGAGCTGCATCAGCAGGCGACTGGTGAGCGGTGTGGTGTGGTTACTTAAGTTACTCTTAAACTTTAAAAATTAATGTGCTTACATACATATATACATGCTTTCAAAATTTCAAAATTCAAGTTCAAGGTTACGAACGACTCCGTTAGGAATTTACACACTATCAGTGGCGGCGTGAAAAGAAATTAATTATAAACTATAAATATGTTACATTGATATGTGAGATTAGCTTAGTTACTTTAAATTTAAAACTGAATAAAATAATTTAATTCATTTTAAGTTTTATTATTTGTTAATTTATAATTTTTTTTTTTTGGCAGGAGAGAAAAATGTGATTGAAAGTCTATTGCTTAAATATTCTCACTATTTCCATTAACTATTGCATAACAATAAAGAATATAAATTATAGTAGTTACACTTTATGATAACAATAAAAAATAAATTTTTTCATACTTCTCGCGTAATACTTTAAAACTTTTTAGCTTAAAACAATTTGGTGCATTATCGCCCACTTTTGTATTTATATATATTAAGTAGATACATTTAGCACATTGGAACGTTGAATATGTGGAATATATCTTAAGTAAAGGCGAAATTGCTGCAATATTATGTAGTTAAATGGAATGTAAAAGAATTTTAGGAATATGCTGCTTAGTTCGCTAATTTGTTGCTGTTTGATTAGTTCATTAATTAAATGTACAAGTATACACGACGATTAATAAAATGCATTGAAGCTGACATTAATTCCAATAGCTTGGTTAGGTCACTTAAACTTGAACAAAGTTTTTGTGCAATTCAGGTGAAATGTTGTACACAAATTGGAGGCCTTCCTGGACAAGAGGTTCCTTTCGTGTGACAATCGACCGTTCCAAGTCTGTCAATTTAGAACGTGTATCAGCATCTATCTTCGCAGCAACACTTACACGGGATCCCATATGCTTAGCTTCGAATTCTTTTAATTGACGTTTGCGTTAATTTCGTTTAAATTAAACAGTTAAAGAAATATTAATTACTTTGTAGACTACCACATGCGTTAGCGATTAGGTTCAAAAAGAACGTTTTCCAGAACAATGCCAGTGTGGAAGCCTAGACTGACATTTTCCCTGAAAGTATAGGCAGCTGATTAGTACTGTTCGCTTAAGTATTAACTTCTGTTCCCACCCATGGTTGTATTAGATATCTTACATATTTAATTATTTAAAAAAACATGATAAATGTGTATTACAGGAAAGTAAATCAAAACAATTTAATTATCGCGCTCCCAGTAATATAATATAAAAATAAAATAAAATAAATATATATAATAAAATTATATAAATATATTAAAACATACTAAAAAACAGAAATAAAATAAAATAATATGAAATGAAGGAAATAAAACAAAACAAAATATAATAATCTAAAGCAAATAAAAAATAAATAAATATATAATATAATAAAAAATAAATAATAAAATGAGACTAAATAAAATAAAATAAAACAAAAAATAATAATATAAACTAAAAATAATATCAAATATAATAAAAAATAAAAAAATAAAATTAAATAGAAGAAAATAAAATAAAGTGAAATAAAATAAAGATAAATTAATTAAATATAAACAAAATAAAATACATTGAATAAATAAAAATAAAAATAAAGAATAAAATAAAATAAAGTAAGGTAAAATAAAATAAAATACAACAAATTAATATAAAACAAACAAAAAATTTAAATAAAATATAATAAAACAAAATAAAATAAAATAAAATTGAATTAATTTTAAATTAAATTAAATTGAACAAATTAAGTGAAAAGAAAATAAAATTAAAAAAAAATAAAATAAAATAATATAAAAAATAAAAGAAAATTAATTAAAATAAAATATAATATAAAAAAAAAACAAATCAAATAAAATAAAAAAATAAAGTAAGAAAAAAAGTAAAATAAAATTTAATTTAAAAAAATTTTTTTTTTAATTATAATTAAATTAAATTTAATTAAATTAAATACTATTCGACAAAAATTTATGAAATGAAGGAAAATAATAAAATAAAATAACAATTGAATTAAAAAAATAAAAATAAATTGAAATAAATATAATAAAATAAAATTAAAAAATTAAATAAAATGGATAAAATTAGAAGTTAATAATGAAAAAAAATTAAGCCAAGAAAAATTAATTCATATTGTAGCACTCATATTTGCATATGCATATACTACAATATTAATAGGTATGTATGCACATAAATACATTGCATACTTATGAGTAATGGATCTACACTCATACGTATCTATATATAAGCACATAAAGACTTCTTTTAAAACCTTCAACTACGAAAACAAAAGTAACAATCGAAAACTGAAAAAAACATTATAATAACAAAAAATTAAAATAAATACAAATACAAATACAAAATAAAGAAAATAAAAGTAACAAAACAAAACAAGAACTATAACATAAAGTTAACAATGAAGCCAGCAATAATAACAGGAAGGCCGAAACGGCAAAAAAACGAATAAATATTATATGGCTACAAACAATAATAACAACAGCGGCAGCAACTGCTTAGTGTACCAACGAGCAGATGTTCACAAGTTGCAAGCAAATACTTCCATACACACACACACACACAAACACTTATACTTAAACACCACTATGGGAACACAATTCGTTCCATGGCGGTACAATAACAAAAAGCCAAAAAAAAACCAGAAAATAATTTAAATACAAATATACATATACAGAAAAGTATGCAAAGTATGCATACATACAAGCATTTCAATAGCGTGGCATACATCGAAAGCACATAAAGCCGACAAAAATTTTGTGTTTCGAAGTAAATGTGTGTGTTTATTAGGGATGTAACAAGGCTCTGAGGCTCGACTACTTGCTGCATACAGTAATTTTTGGTTCTAAAATCCTGATTTTGGTAATAAAACTCCACCCATCTTTTTTCGGCTTACTTTTAGTGGTTTCTTAACTAGGGTCTTCCCTCTTCCGCTCTTGTGCAGTCCTTCGACGACGACGCTGTTAGTTTTACCTGTAACGAGGACATTAGCTGGTGAAGCAAAGACACCTTCTCAATTAAGGGACTGCACAGAACTTCGATTTCGATTTCATTCATCTCCTTAATGTCACTAATGCCTATCTTCCGTTGGTCAAGGCAACCAAACACATACAGACTAAACAAAGAAGAGAGCAAGAGACAAGCAAGAGAATTCCAAACAACAGAGCTCACCAAATGGCATATACATATATGCGGGCCTCCAGGCAAAATTTTATGACAGACAAGAGAAAATAAAAATAAATTCGTACGAATTAAAAAATTGGCGCAAAATGACTACAGCAATAACAACAACACCAAAACAAAGCACGTTGGCCAGCGGGAAGGAAACCAACAACTTCCGAAGTAACGGCCATACGACTGAACGAATAGTCGACCAATTGGAGCCACAAACGAGTACACACATACATATGCCAGAGAGCACAAAAGAAGACAAATATTTCACCATTAATTTTGTACACAGATTCGTACATAGTTTTTTGCCTTGCTGATAAATCCTTTGTTTTTACGTTATTCACTGGTTGCTCTTTGTCTTTGTTGTTGTTGAAGGCGTGAAAAATTGTGCGCAGTTTTAAGCAAAACACAGCTGTCGGTTGACCGATTCATTCATATAAAAGTGTCGGCGCTACGCATGCGTAAAAACCGGCCAGTGAGTTGCAGAAGACGGGCACCGTCTAAGTCTGTGCTTCGATTAAACACCGGCAGCAATTGAAGTGCAGATTTTCTTCTTTTTTTTGTGCTAATACCTTCATATAAGCACAAATGGTACAGCGTTCAGCAATTTGCTCTTTGTCTGCCTGTCCCTTTTCCTTCATTCGTCCATCTTCTTGTCTCTACACATGTTGCAGCTGTCGATGTGCTCCTTACAACTCGCTGCAAAGAACAACCTGCTTGCCCTGTTTGGTCAGGCTTTGATTTGAAACTCGCGCAATGGCTTGTGGTCACAAAATCAATGAATATTTTTTTATTATATTTTCTTTTAATTAGGATTATTTAAAATTTTTTTATTGTATTTTATTTAAGTTAAAGTTATTTAATTTTCTTTCAATAGTTTTTATTTAATTGAAAGATTTTCTTTTTTTTTTTCTTTTAATAGTTTATATTTTTATTTTATATAATTTTTTTACTTTATTTATTTTCTTTCTTCTTCTTTATTTTACTATTATTTTTATTTTATATTTTTTTATTGTATTTTATTTTATTTTATTTCATTTATTTTATTTTATTTTATTTTTTCTATTTTATTTTATTTCATTTTATTTTATTTTATTTTATTTTATTTTTTAAATTAAATTTATTTTATTTTATTTTATTATATTATATTTTATTTAATTTAATTTTTTTATTTTATATTATATTATTTTATTTTATTTTATTTTACTTTCTTTGATTTCCTGTTATTTTATTTTTTTTTATTGTATATAATTTTATTTTATTTGATTCTATTTTGGTTTCTATTATTTTTTTTTATTTTATTTTTTTATTTTATTTTATTTTTTTTTTTATTTTAATTTTTTTTACTTATTTATTTTTTTTATATTATTTTTTTTTATTTTATTTTATTTTATTTAATTTAATTTATTTTATTTTATTTTCTTTTATTTTATTTTATTTTATTTATTTTATTTTATTTTGTTTTATTTATTTTATTTTATTTTATTCCGTTTCATTTTATTTTACTTTATAATTTTTTTTATTAATTTTGTTTTACTTTAATTATTACATTTTATGTTATTTTATTTCAATTTCTTGATACTGTTTTTTTATACTAGAGTATTTTATGTCTCGTTATTCACTTGCTTCCTGTTGTATTACAACCTGGCTTTCTTTTTCTGCTTCGAAATTACGATTTTTTGTTTTACTTTTTCGTCTTAATTTACGCGCATAAATGGTGATCGGTCTTCGTCAGATTTTTTATTGATAGCCTTTTTTTAGTTTTTCTGCGTTTTTGGAGTCTTTTACACATTGGTGGTATTTTTTCCTCTTCTTTTTTAATTTTCGTTCTTTTTTTGTTTTTTGTTGTCTTGCTTATTCTGCATTTCACTCGCCTTTTACTCGTTTTTGGCAGGTGCACATTTTTTTGATAACTGTGTTTGAAAGCACTGTTATTTTGTTCCAAATTGATCGATAACAGAACGAGGACAGTGACGTTTGAACTTATCTGCGTTGCTGCGAAAGGTGTTTTTCAATTTTACGGTTGCGGTAATTTATTTTAGTTGAAAGATGTAAGAAACAAGATGATAAAGACTGATGCTAAGGAAGAGAACATAAAACTGTAATGGTTAAAAAAAATATATATTAAAAATTTAAGTAGCTTCGTGATAGTGAGAGCCTATAGGCCTTTTATCACAGCCTTAAATGATTCTCATCTTCTAATCTTTCGGAAGAGCTCCATAACTCAGAGGAGTTGTATGGTATCCAGAAAATCGTGTAAAGTATTAAGCGCGTTAGGGTTCTTATTCCGAACGAAAATATCGGGATATAAAATTTAAGTCGTGAAGGTGCTGTCATATGCCTGAGAGATCAAAAGCTATGCAATGAGATAATCTTAGGTCTTTGGTAGCGCTACGCGTAACTCATTTGCTCTAAGCGGCAGTTGTTAAGCCAATTTTGGTATACGTTTCTCCAGAGAGGAGTCAGGTAAGGGTAATGGGGCCAAAAGCACCAGTATCTAACAAATCCAAACTAAAGAATTGAGTGGGACTTGGTGTATCGCTAAAGTTAGATACCAGAATCACCTTCCGTTTACCAGATAACCGCAGTGTTTTACAAGCGTAGATTGTTGCAATTTAAGAGAGAATTTTGGTTCGAAATGGGAAGGTTGTAACAACAAGAAATATTTAAGTGTATACAGATAGATCAATGGCTTTGATATCATAAAATTCTATTGTGATCCCATCAAAAACAGTGAAGGTATATCTTGATTTGGTAGCAGGGCTACTTCAATGAGTTCCAAGGCACAAAGATATCCTAGGTAACTGCGAACTAGATGTACTCGTCCTCTCTTTGTAATTAGATTCAGATAAGGATGAATTACACACGCCTCTTGCTACTATCATATAAAAATTTAATTGAAAATCATGTTAGAGATATAGTTGAGCCTCACTGGACACAACTTGCCCAAGAAGCAAAAAAGTGACTAGAATTGAATATGAGCCGCACATGCCGACGAAGAGACCGGACCGTAGAACATCTACTATCACTACGAAAGCAAAGCTTTGTATAGAGAAATGCTCGCTCGGTTTCGGATTTCTTACTGATAACTTTGGATGTTTCACATAAAAAACTTTTGAATTTAATTAAGTATGTATTATCAGACCACATGGGTGGTTCAGAGAGTATAAGGTAGTGTGAGGGAAATTTCAGTTCCGGTGGTATCACAATGAGTCTAATGAAAGCCCAGGTGCGGCGCCAGATACTCAATATATCTGCCTGCCTACTCGACTGTAATATCCAGTGTTACGAAGAATGGAATATCAACCTCTCCGAATGTATTTCTCCTAATAAAAAAAAACCATTGACCGTTCGAAGACGGCTTAGAAAAAAAATGTAGGTCCCTCCATTTGTTGGAATTGCAAGCGCATACCAAAATTTTGTGGATGAGCTCGGCCGAAAACCGCTTCAGCTATGAAAAAGATTGAAAGGAAATTGGTTTGTGGCGAATTCATAAAAATTAAATTTCTTTTCCTGCAATTTACGTATTTCATATTTGAATTGATCGAAATGGGCGCATAATAGATAATAATTTAAGTAAACATATAAAATATTCTCCATTCGGTACAATAAGGTGTTAAACTACATTTCGCTGTATGTGTGAATGAATACACATACACACATATACATATGTATGAATTAAAATCACTCAATCAACAGCGGCAACAACCTGCAATCACAATGAATGAAACTAGTAAAAACAATGAACCGTAAAATGTTTTAAATCAGAACAACAATAGCATGAATAATAATAATAACAACAACAACAAAGAACAAAACCACAGCGCCGAGCTTATCAAGCTCACCAACATCAAATGTGACTGTTAAACAATCAACCATCGAAATATACTCGTATACACATCTACATGAACATTTGTATGTAATAAATTAGTCAAACCAACCATCAGCGGAAAAAAGGAATTGCAAACGACAGACCACGCTGTGGCAGCAACAGTGCACTATGGTCCAGATGATCACTTTTTGTGGCCAAAATTAATGACTAACGTAAATTAGTTAATATTTTTTCGATGTGGCACCAGTATAGACGTACATTCAGACTGATTTTTTGGAAAAGTGAGCGTGTCAACGAACCCTTCCCATTTTTTCCTTGAATATTTAAGGGGTTAGGCCACTCTAGAAGGCCATAAAATAGGCCTTTTTTGAGATTTTTTTTGGGAAAACTATTAAATAAATCTGATTTTTGACAAAAGGCATTTATTATGCTTATAATTAACTGCATATAACTATTTTCCAAGAAAAATTAATTTTAAAAATGGCAGCTACACAGCTTTCTCCCTAGGATGTCTCCATTTTTTCGGACACCACGACCGGACACACAGTTCCTGTAATTTTTTTAGTTTAATAAGTTGTTGAACGGTTTTTTAAATAGCAATAGCTACAGAAGTACGTAGGATTTTTTCAATATATGCATTTTTGACAAAATGGCGGGTGTCTAAAGGAAAAAGTAACAATTTGGCCTAAAAAACTATTCAAGATAAAAAAAATCCTACGTACAAGAACTTCTGTAGCTAATATATTCCTGAAGATGTCGTCAAAATTTCGAGTGAATTGGTTGTAAATTGTTTCAGTTGTGTTTCCGGCTTACTTGAAAAAAGCAGTTTTGAGACAAACGCGTTTAAAGTTTTGAGTATGCTTTACTGAATGAAACAGACGCTTCAACTAAAGAACGAAAATGGGACATTTAGAAATCTTTATCTGCCATAATGTATCATTAAAAGAAAGAAAGAAATCCATTTTCCGAAAATTCTAGAGTGGCCTAACCCCTTAATTGTTTTATTCGTATAAATATGTTTTGTAATAAAATATATAATAAATAAAATAGGCCCAGACGAATTTGAGTATTAAACGAACCTCATGTTATCTTCATTCATCTTATTCCATACGACACCCAATTACGAGTTCACGAATTTAAGGTTATGGTCTAAAAATCTAAATTGCACAAAAATTGATGGAAATGGATGTTTGAAGTTATCCGCAATTCATCAATAACTAAATTCTCTACATACATATTTACACAATTATGAAAATGGCACCCAATCATTCATTTCAACAACAACAAAAAAATACTCATAAACACATAGTAAAAACCATAATTATTGAATTCCATTGGAAATATTTCATTTTTACACTTTCAAATTCCAGCAAAACTCATCACTTTTAAAGCACATATTTTGCGAATTACAACAGCTGTTTTTAACAGCTGGTAGAATAACAGTGTTGCCTCTCATTGACATTTCTGACACGTTATAATGTTCCTTGGTCCTAAGTTAATATGTGATTGTTAGAAATTTATAATTATAGGTACATATATTGAAAAATTTAATTTTGTCCACATAAATTGGTCTCCTCAACCATAGTGCAGCATATGTACAGATGAATGCTCGTAAATGCTCGTATGCACAGATGTATGTACATATAATTCGTGCGCAGCATAGCAACAATAATTACGCAATCAACGCTTACACAGACGGGCCGAACAGCTGCTCCAATTCCTTATTTAAGCGGCTTAAATGTGGCCATTGTTAAATTCATGTAACAAATTTTAATTTGCGATTTACGAATTTTTCACTTCAGCGGAGTGATTTTATACATATATTCGAAATGATGCGTGTGTATTATTGCCAATGTTGCAACAACATGCTACAAAAATTAAAAAAAAAAAAAATTGCATACATACATGTGAAATCAAATTGCAATTAAACTGCATATTACTATGAGGCACGACATGATAGATCTCCATCGAAAAAATTTCTTTTTAGAGTTAAATAATTTATTTTATTTTATTTGCCAAATTATAAAATTTTATTGGTTCCTTGATCTAAAAAGGAAGACAATTCAAACGAGATTAAGATCCTGTCGGAATATTGCCTTATAAGTCCTGCATGTCGACTAGCTAGTGTCTTATGTCGAAAGGCTAGTGTCTATTTTCAAAAGATGCCACAGGAGTTGCAGGACGAAGAGTGACACACGATTTTCCATCTATTATGTGATAGCTGATTATATTATAGTCTCAGCGCCATAACTTTTTTCATCTGCGTTAACTTTTTTGTGATATGAAGATATCAGTTAGACTTTAGGTACCGTTTGATCTAGCAATTAATTAATTTCAAATGAGAAGTTTTGAAATTTAACTTCAAGTGCAGTCACACGTAGTTTAAAAAGTTCATGAAATTGAATCTCAACTTCTGGAAATGAGTCTGAATAGCCAATTTGCGAAGTTAAATTTCTCTGACAATACTCAAATCATTTGCCAGTTTGACAATAAAAATTCCTTTTCCAGCACAAACTATTAGAAATTAAATTTAAACAGGAAAGGATGGTTGAATTCTGCTATGCCGAAGCCTTTACAGTTTTGAGGAACTTTTAAAAAAATTTGCAAAGAGCAAAATTCGATTTCGATGAATTTCAATGTCAATATGAACTTGAACTTATGTCTGTAGAATACCAAACTTCACGCTCCTAGATGCTTCTGTGGCGTGCTTTGAACCCAAACTCTCATATGTGAACGAATCGTTTGTATGGGGGCTAAATGATATAGCAACTTCATTTCGATGACTTTCACTACCAATATGCAGTTCATAATATTTGTGGATAATACTAAATTTCTCCTTAATGATTATTTGAATCAGTTTTGACTAAAACCTCACATCTGAAAATATCGATGTATGCGAGCTATATGTTGTATTCGTCCGGTTTCGATGATTTTCGGAACATTTCTTATGTATGCTATAGCGTAGATCAGAGCGGTTCCGGAAAATGATCGTTTAAACGAATAGGCGGATCTTCCTACCAAAACTGGTTGAAATATCTCAAAAATTGAGAGACAAGTTTGCATTCAAACGGACAGACGGATAGACGGACAGATGGGCATGGCTAAATCAATTCAGTTCGTATTTCTGATACGATCAGTACAAATTCCGGTGGGTCTATCCGATCTCCTTCTGACACTTACATATTTCGGAACAAAGTTAATATACTATTTAATGTACAAGAAAGATATAAAAATCTAATTGCAATTATGTGAAATTACCTTCCAGAAATTTGTTTCAGGGTTAGCACACTACGAAGTTGAACATTTTTGGCAGAAAAATGCGTGAACGATGTAAAAATTTCGAGAAAATTTCTACGTCTGATGACAGCTTTATTTTGCGAAAATATACTCAATTTTTTTTTTGTGAATTTCGAGTGAGAAACTATTTCACAGACAGAACATGGGTCCACATGAATTTTATGTAGTAATAAAGGGTGTTTTTTATAGAGGTAAACAATAAACAACGATGGATTATTCGATTGACATGAATTTTATTTATCCGAAAGATAATCTTGTGACATTACATTTTAAATATGATTTCTGGCATATGACCGCCACGGCTGGCGCGGATGTAGTCCAATCTGGACGTCCAATTTTCGATGACTTTTTCCAACATTTGTGGCCGTTGATCGGCAATAACACGGCGAATGTTGTCTTCCAAATGGTCAAGCGTTTGTGGCTTATCCGCATAGACCAATGACTTTACATAGCCCCACAGAAAGTAGTCTAGCGGTGTTAAATCACAAGATCTTGGAGGCCAATTCACAGGCCCAAAACGTGAAATTAGACGGTCACCAAACTTGTCTTTCAATAAATCTATTGTGGCACGAGCTGTGTGACATGTTGCGCCATTTTGTTGAAACCACATCTCCTGGACATCATGGTCATTCAATTCAGGAATGAAAAAGTTAGTAATCATGGCTCTATACCGATCACCACAAACTAACGTTCTGGCCACCATCGTTTTTGAAAAAGTACGGACCAATGATTCCACCAGCCCATAAAGCACACCAAACAGTCAGTTTTTCTGGATGTAACGGTATTTCAACATACACTTGAGGATTACCTTCACTCCAAATCGCTAAACAAAATTTGCTTATGAAAATCGGGAACAACGGTAATCTCGCATTTGCACTATTTGCAAGCGTTGTTAAGGCGTGAGTCTATTCATGATGAACTGCCAAACCAAACTGAGAATAAATCACTTGACAGCTGTTAAATCGGTCGCCATCTTGAAAAGTAATGCCAACTTAAAGTTCTATACCTCTATAAAAAAACACTCTTTATTAATGCGTAATTTGATAGTACCTTCAGCTGCGAAGTTAATTTAAATTGAATTGGTTCACCAAGTTGGAGTAAATCGGACTGGATGACCACAAAACCGACGAAAAGAGGGAAGTGCTACTGATAGCTTCACCTCGCCCTCTTTCAAATACTCCAAATATTATAGATCGCTAGAGATAATATTCAAAAATTAGAGAGTATTGTGACGTTGAGTGTAAAAGGATATAACCAGTCACTGTATGCTACATCAGGCCAGAGTGGTTTTATAATGTAACACTTTCTTTCGGGCGATGCTTTTGGAAGTTGTTTAAGAAAAAAACACGGAAAATTCAAATTTAATGGGGAATATTTATTATCATGCGAAAGAGCACTCTTAGGCATTAAATTTTTTGAAGATTATCTCTTTCAAATATTGGCCGCGGCTAGTCTCAGATGGTCCATCCGTTGAGTACAATTTTCGACTCGTTCGAGGATTTCGACTGGTGACTGGCGAATGAAACGCGTGATGTTTTGCTCCAAGGCCTGAATCGAAGCGGGATTGTCCGCATAGAATTTAGACTTTACATATCCACATAGGAAGAAGTCTAACGGTCTGATACCACAAATCCATTGATTGAGCTTCGATTTCAGGTATCAAATAGTCGGTTATCATAGCGCGATAACCGATGGACCGATGATTCCACTGGCCCACAAACCACACCAAACAAATTTGTTTTTTGGATGAAATGGCATCTCTTGAATCTCTTCAGGTTGCTCTTCGTCCCAAATGCGGCAATTTCGCTTGTTTATACACCCATTGAGCCAGAAATTGGCCTCATCGCTGAAGAAAATTTGGCTCGGAAACGTCATATCTTCTTGGAACTTTTCAAGCGCCCGTAGAGCGAAGCCATATTGCTTGGGAAGGTCGTGCTGCTTCAGTTCTTCCACAAGCTTAATTTTGTATTTTTTCAATTTAAGATCTCGACATTATTTGCGCCATGTCGTTCCTTACGTCAGTCCGAGTTGCTGCGAACGTTGTCGAATCGACTCTCCACGGTCTTTATAGCTACGGCCGCTATATTTTCTTCACTGCTTGCCGAACATGGTGTATTCGGTCGAATATTGTCCAATAATAAATGCTGGGTCTCAAGATGGGTGATGGTGTTGCGAATAGTACACTCGGTAGGCCGATTATGTTGACCATAAGTTGAGCGAAGCGCACGAAACACATTCTTTACAGAACATGAATTTTCGTAATAAAGTTAAATGATTTGTAAACTTTGTTCAGCCGTAAGTCTTTCTATGATGAAATGCCAAACAATACTGAACAAAAATAACATGACAGCTTGACACGACTCTCGCGTGATCTGTCAAAAAAAAAGGCTATTGAAAAAAGGACCTCTACTTAGATTACCCTTTAGTATGTAACCAATAGAGAGCTTATACATTGACCACATCAAAATTTCTTCCAAAGGAGAGTATACATATTTGCTGTTTTATGAGCTTTCACATTGCCCTAAAACTCGGTGCTGAAATGAGGCTAGCAAAGAATTAGAGGAAGAAAACTTTTGTTTAAATTATGGGATATATGGAAAACTTGTCACTTTGCCTTTAGGATTAATGAATTCTGTCGGTCATTTTTATTTAATTACACAAAAGAAACTTATTTATAGAATCAGTTTAAATTAAAGCTCAACAATAAAGTTCAAAACATAGGAACATAGGAACATAGGAGAAAATATGTTGCTTCGGGAGGAAACCTGTTGAATTGTAGGTTTCTGTACTAATTCCAAGTGCAATTTTATATATTTTATAATATTTCTTATGAAACTTGTGAATTTTCAATTACTTTCGACAATTCTGTTGAGATTGTGTGTTAGTTTATTTATTGTGTTAAATTTGCTATTATTATTATTTTTTTTGTTTTGTTTAAATAAAGTTTTAATTCGAATACAGCTAATGAAGCTGCTGGATAACATACGCACTATAAGCTCTATAACAAGCTCTTTGTGACGCATGCGTTCTAGGCTTCATGCCTAAGTTTTCGATGGGTGCGCAGCTGAGCCAGTACTCTTTTCTCTGGGTTGTTGAGCTTTTTCTTAACATTTTCGGTTTAAAACAGTTCAGAGATATTTTGCACTATTAGCTAGCTGACTGTACAGCAGCTGACAACAGCTTACCGCTTCAGACTGTGGTCCACTCTGTGAAAAATAAGCTCAATATGGTACCATAGACTAGCGATTGACCCAAAAAAAAACGGGCGGAGACTCAAATATATGGAAAACCTTGCTCATATTAAAAGAAAACACAAAAACTATATTTTTTAATAAATTTTAGATTTCAACAGAAAATAAGTACAAAATCAAAATCAAAAAATAAAATAAAACACTTTTTTTTTTGAAAATCTCTTAACAGCTAATAAAACAAGTAAAAAAAAGTGGTAAACGTGCCTGCCTTACGAAGGATCAATGAGTACGTTCGACTGGTTATATTTTGCTCTAGACAAAAATGCATACTGCGTACATATGCACAAATGTATGTACGTAAGTGTAATGGCATATTTGCATGTGTTAAGTAAATGCAATTTTTGTTGTTGTTGTTTGTTTACACACACTTTATTTTATTAAAATTTTTAATAGTATTAAATGAAGTCCTTATATACATATATACGCATATTCACAGATATAACGTGCATTTGCGTGTGTGTATGTGAATATGCATGTCGTGGTATGCACGTATGCATAAAACGAGTTAATTATGATGGTAATTATTTAATGAGAAAGCATGCTAACATATACATATGTATATATATATATGCATACTTACTAGTAGCAACAATAACCGCAGCAATGTTTACAACATTTCAACAGCGACAGGTGCGAATGGGAGTGATCAGGATTTTTATTTTTTTATTTATTTTTTTTTTACTTTTTGAAATGGTTTTCGTAATTTCCTACATACAAGAAGAAAACGGATGTATGAAGAAGGATACGTATCATATATACATGCATATGCACACATAATGAAGTGAGCAAGCAAAACGAGATTTATATAATAATTATTAAATGAGTGACATTGTCCAGCCAGCCGGTCAGTAGTGCTCCACTTCAGCAAGGAAGAAGCAGGAAAAAAAGAGAAGAAAAAAATTAAAATAAATACGCTCCTTGATGACAATTGAAAACAAATGTGAGTGCGAAAGGAAACCAATTGGCGATGTCAGCGTACAGCAACAACAACTTTAATAATAAAAAAAACAACGACAACAACGAAAGTAGAAACTGTTGAGTTTAAGCAGATGCAGATGCATGCACTTGAAGAGACACAAACGCACACACACACACTCACATGCACAGAGAGGTACACACATATATACTTCCAAAACGACGAGGATAATTTAAAAGTGCCGTAAAGTGTATTCTTCACATACTCACACTTTCATGCATGTAAATACATATATACATATGTATATGTATAAGTTGGTATGTATGTATGCGTGTGTACATTAAATTGAGGTGTTTGCTGAAGAGCAGCTGGCGGAATAAGAGCTCAAAGCAAAATTGAGGATTCAAAGTGGCATACGACGAGTATCAAGAAACTATGAAGCGCGCAACCAACCAACAGCTGGGCACCGCTATACGCTCTTACGCTAGCAGTGAACTTAAACCGGCTGTAATGCGAGTGAAGCGGACTGTGGCAAGGCGAATGTTAAGAGAAACCAAAAAAAAAAATTGTTCATACACCTTTACTTACATATAAGTATATATATACATACATATATGTAATATGAAAAGGAAAATCCGAAAGGAATAAAAAGTTACAAAAACAATAAGAAATGTGGGAAGAACACATACATACATATATTTAAATACATATGTATGTATGTAAGGAGTGTTGGCATATATAAAGGAAACGGATCAGTTCAAATAAAAAAGAGAATAAAAAACGTACATTGACCTCCTATTCTTGCGTCAGCTAGCAAACAGGATGATATGCATGCATATATGCGCTTAAGAAAATGGAAAAAAATAACAAACGAAACAGATGAGTACTCGAATACAACAACAACAAAATGGTAGTAGAAAAAAATTTCGAAAACATTGCATTCGGCATTCATTTCATTGCTGCCTATAATACGACGCATATAAAGGAATCACACGCTTAGAGATGTGTGCAATGGAGTATTCCTGGTAGGAAAATTGTGAGCAGTTGAGCTTGCTTGCTTCAAAATTCCTAAATTTTACCCAAATTGTTGTTAAAGAAAAAAGGAAATTTCTATTAGAACATTATCGATGAGTTTTTCAAGGAATCTTTGCAAAGTCTGATACCTTTCTGGCACACATATAAATTATTAAGTATATTTATTAAGAAAAACGCACATGCAAGGTGGTTTATACCGTTTTATTTAAAATTTCCTTATTTTGAAAATCATTCTTATATTTTTAAGCAAAAAAAATTTTTAAATTTCGCATTTTTTTAATTAAATTAATTTCATTTGGAAAAAAAGATAGTTTTTTAATGTAATTATTCATATTCAGAATTTTTGTTGAAATTTGTTATTTTCTTCACTGTATACGAATCTAAGTTATTTTGAGCTTTTTATTTCTTCAATTGGAAATGTCTGTTATTTAATTTTTTAATTTATTTTTTCTCTATATTTTTCCATTTTTTTTTTTTTTGTATATTACTTAAAACCATTTAAATTTTTGTATTTCAGATTTCTTGAACTTCTGAAAAAAACTGAACTTTCCTTAGAAAATCTCGATAAATATTATTATGTATATTTTTATTAGAGCTCCAGATACACGAGTATCGAGCATTGCGCGCAGCTCTATGCTCTATGCTACTAGCTCATTGCTCAACTGCTCAGCAGAAGAAAAAAATTTTAATTTTGTTTGTCAAAATTCCTTTGGCGTTTCAATGATTTTTACACTACGCATAAATAAATTTAAAATAATTAAAAAAAGTTTTGATAAAAAAGTCAAAGTGCTTCTCAAAATACTCGAAATGCTCGTGCTCGGCTCCAAAAATTTTCGAGTATGTTGTGCGAGTTGTTCAAATGCTCGCACACCTCGAAAATTTTTGAGCAAAAACTGGGGCTCTAATTTTTAGTTCTTCGTTAATACAACGGAGAAAAATTATTATTATATTAAATATGAGTTATTTAATTTTTTGTTTGTTTTTTTTTCTTCACCTTAAAGTTGCTATTAATTAGTATATTTTTACTAATTATTATAAAATAGTAGTAAAATAGTGGTTTTAAAAAATCGTACTTATGTTTCGAATATCCTACAGATTAATTATAGTTTAATATTTATATTTTTCTATTTTTCTACGATATAAACAAAAAAAAAGGCCATTAAAATGTAAGCAGTTTTTTTAAATACAAATTGTTATAAAAAAATTTATATATTTTGTAACCTTTGCCCAAAAATTATTTTATCAATATTTTATATTTTATATTTTTTATTTTTTTATGAAAATGTTTAATATTTGTTTTTGTGAAATTCAACAGTTGGCCGCGGCATTAACCATTTTTTGGATCAATGAACAATTTCTAGTTTATTTTTCTCTAATTAATTATTTTGTTCAAAATTCTGTTGAAAAGGGTTGACTAACTTCGCTTTTTATTAAAAATAAAATATTATTCTCATAAGACCAAAATTTATAAATACTATAAAAAAGGCTGCAAAAAAAAATTAAAATAGTTTCGAAAAAAAAATGCCTAAAAAAAATTTCTTACAAAACAATTTTTTCGAAAAAAGTAAAAATTTAAGCATATTTAAAAAAAATTATAAATTTTTTTTTAATTATTAATTTACATATTTTTTGTTATTTCTTTCTTTTTAATAAAAATGCATTTTTTTTGTGAAATTCAATTTCTAATTTATTTTTCTCTAATTAATTATTTTGTACAAAAATTTGTTGAAAAGAGTTGCCTAAATTTTTTTTACTAAAAATAAATTATTATTTTTTAAGACTAAAATTTATAAATACTAAAACAACGGGTTGCAAAGAATTATAAAAAAAAAATAAATTCAAAAATATTTTCAAAATAAAAAATGCCTCGAAAAAAAATTCATTCCATAAACAATTTTTTCGAAAAAAAAAATTTCTTTTTCTTAGTCAGCACTGAAAGTCCTCTAATTTAACTTTTATTGTAAAAAAATATTTTTTTTAATATTTTTTGATTTTTTTTTTAATATTTTTTTATTTTGAAACAATCAGTTTTATTATTACTGCCCAAATCATTACCTACAAGTCGTCTACCAGCATTTTGCATTGCGTATAAGCTTACATACATACATATGTATATGCATTGGCCGCGCTGAATATTCATACGCACATATGTATGTACATTTGATGCAGTTGTACGCATTTTGTTCTACTTGTAGGGCTGCATTTGTGTTATGCCGCATATCCTGCCACATACACATGCGTATATACGTATATTTATTGGCATGTTGTTTGTAAAGGAAATACCGTAGGCTTAAATATTTTTTATGCGGTATTATGGCTTATTTTGAATTGATTGTTAAGGCTCGCATACGCACTTTATAGCGTAAAACATAAAAATATTTATATTTGTATGTAAACAGCCTGTATAAACCCTTGGCAACATAATGCAGCACGTTCAACGATAGTATTTTTTTCTAGTATGAAAATTGAAAAATATTATGAAAAACTCTTGTACAGTATTTATTTTAAATTAATTTTGTGAAATGTTAAGTTCATACATATGTAAAAAGGATTTTTTAAAAGAATATTTGTATAACCGGAAATCAATTAGAAGTTATTAGAAAACAAAAATTTTTTTTTCAAATTTTCTAACTCATTTTCTTTATATTATTGGTTAAAATATTATCCGAAATTCATTAAAAGTTGCTGACCTAATTTTTGTTTAGATCATTTTTTCTCAAATGCAAGTGAATTAAGTATACGCTAAGGAGATTTGCAAGTTAGTACAAACGTCATCATTGTTAGATCATTTATGTACAATATTCTTAACTCAAATTTGATTATTATGAATTATTATCAACACTTCTTGATTATACTACTATGCTTTACAATGTAACCTGTTTTTATTATTGAATAAATATCGCTGTAATGTATTACTAGCTTATAAGTGTGTAAATATGCATATTGACGATTTTTTATCTGTACAAGTACATACATATACCTTACGGCATCAGCTTGCACCTCTTATAGTAGAATATAAATACTTATAATAAAGCACAGTGTTCTAAAACGACTATTATGAAGTTCGAATAGCGATTGTCCGCTTAAAAAGACAAAGCGTCTTGCCTCTCTGCTCTCTGACCGCATTCATCCACAGGGAGGTGTGGAACGAAATATTACGAAAATTCTTACGTAGCTCTGATTCGGAAACAATTAGTTTTCAGCAACTACTGCTACGATAAAGAATGTCGCACAGCAGTGGAGAGGAAAGCAGACTGCCTACCTGGTAACTTTGCGATCGGCAACAACACGTGCAGGGTGGGATAGAACCGACAGCTGAAGAGAAAAGCGAGACGTATTTGCAGGCGAAAAAGAAGAGGAGGTCGAAATGCGTGAGTATGAAGAGCTTGAGAAGCTGGCCGACAAGGGCAATTCTCGAATTTTCTATGAGAAGATTTGGCGACTTACAGAAAGTGACAAGACAGAAGCAAGCTCATTTAGATACCCAGAAGGTAATCTGGTGACAAATGTCCAGAGCATACTTAGTGTATGGATGGAACACTTATCCAACCTGCTCAATGGCAGTAAAAGTGAAAACCGCGGAGATGGCGAACCAGAAAACCTAATAGATAACGATGATACAGACGTTCACTTCCATAAAAAGCGAGACTCCACTGTCTGCGCCAGTTATCATGGCATAAGCCTCCTCAATATCGCATATAAGTTTCTAACTAGCATATTGCGTTAATGATTGAAGCCCACCGTGAACAAACTGATTGTACTTTGTCAGTGTGGCCTTAGACCTGGTAAATTCGCAAGTTCTACATTCTCCAGGTCAGACAAAGACAGCTCCTCTCATCAAATAAACAGTCATCGCATTTGCGCTTTGGCTTCCACATCACTGGTCGTAGACAATTTCGTTTGGTTAGGTCATGTCGTTCGAATGGATGAAATTACTCTAGCTTTGAAAGTATGTGATGAAATATCCGCAGGGGAAAGCAAATGAAGAGGAAGACCTCCATTCCGTTGGAATGATCAAATGGAGAGCGATCTGGTTTCACTTGATGTTTTTATTGGACATATTTAGTATCAAAATCGAATCATAAAAAGACATTTTCCTAGATTCATGATTCGCCCTTCCCCAAGCGACTTTAATGCTCACGAAAAAATTACATTTCTTGGCCAGTTATAGTATAATACGAGCAAATACATACTGGTTTCATTTTCATACGAATGGGTCACAACTAGATGACAGGGTCAGTGGCGGAGTTTATACAATGGAGCTTGGTATTAGGTAATCTTTTCGTTTATTAGATCACTGTAGTGGTCTTCAGGCAGAACTGAGGCTGTCAATCGACTCATGACTTTAGTGGTACACTGAGAAAATTTTACTCCCACATCTGATCACTTTGAGAACCCTGGAGTCCGTAAAAATAAAAGTTTAAAGAGTTGAAAGCTGCTGCATAGCACTTATCATCATGGCTAAGCTGTTTTCTTCGAACCTAGTGCTTGGACACAATAGCATACCGCGTAATGATGAGGCGGACGAGCTTGGAAAGAAGTGTACTTCCCTTCCACTTTCGTCATCATGAGTTGGGTTTGGGCATGCCGCTCTCCACTTATAAGATCACTATAGGAAAGTTATTCATCAAAGATGTGAATGTCTCACTGGCTTCTATTTGAGCAGGACAATGTTTCCAGCATGGGATAAAAGGAGGTCACGAGATCTTTCGCTCTAAAAAGCAAACAAAAATTTACAATTAAAGGTAATCTTACACATCATCTTCTATTGCGCAGGCATACAGAGAGATGAAACCTGAAACCTTAAGGTACTTTCTGTAACAACCGACGAAGTAGTGGGTGCAAAGAAACGACGATTGATCAGTTTTGAAAACTCCTCATAGTGGTTTGACTAGTGTGTATATTTCATTAGGATCCTCAGTTGTATCACAATAAGCATGTTTTATGGCCTAAGTGAGCTGATGCGCGGCAACCACTTCAACCTAACCTAATATAACGCAATATAAGTAATGAAGTCGACACATTTGAATGCCTTATGACATCACTGGTAGTGAGAAAATTAGTTTTTCTTTCTTTTTTTTGTGATAAAATGAGTATTAATATCACTGTAGCTTTCGTTATGTGGCATATATTTCCTGTATATTATCCTGATTCCTTTTCGTTTACAATATTTGTGAATTTACATACTTCATATTCATACGTACATATGTATATTGAATGCAATTTAGTTTTCAACCAGTTTGATTCAATACTTCAGCGTGAATTAATTGCATACATATGCATACTATGTGCTCCAGTGCAAATCTCTTATACTTATGATATATATGTGTATAGGCTTGTGCATGAAAACACACATATTGAACACCCAAATTAAAGCCATTCGTACGTGCTTTCATAATGATGTATCGGATATATTCCACTAGCTACGCGTTTACTCCATAATACTTACTGGCATACTGGTGCGCACTTACGTACAAATCTGTATAAATAAACATTTAACTGTATTCGTGAGGCTGCAGCAGACAAACTGGTTAAAAACTGTTGCGAAGCTTGTCAGTCAAAAGCTTTTTAAAATCAAACAAATATGAAAATAAATTATTATTTAATATTTCTCTAATTGGGGCAAATCTGATGATTTTCGGAACAGTGCGATTTTGGTTAACGAATTCTAGTACTCAACTGGTAGCATTTCTAACCAGTTGGCTATTTCACTACAGCGTGTGTAAACATATGCATCAGGATACGTGCACATATTCATTTTATACTTTTTCTTTACAATAGCTCACGTGCATTCGCAATTTCCATGCACACACTCGTTTGTACATACATACACTGTTATACATATTTAGTGGAATATCAAGTAAACCACTTGAATAGAGGACGAACGAATGAATAAAAGTGTACAACAGCAAGAGCAGCAATAGTAAGGAGTATTGAGTAGTTCATACCCTGCAAACATTTGTGGACCATATGGTTCATTGGAGTACCTACAAATATACTCCTCTGTGGCAAATTTAGGAACAACTTATGTTTTTACCCGAACTTTGTACGTCACGACCATTCTTCGTGTTTACCGATCGCAATTCCTACACGAAGTTACAATTGCGCAATAAGTTCTATACTCGTACACGGAAAATGTGTGGAAATGAAACTGAGTGAGTTTCGTTTCGCTGTTGAGCTCTGCTGGTACGAAAAAGGCGTGCAGAATTTATTATTATTTCAATGAAAATACGTAGAATAAATACACTAACACCATAAATAATATGTTTTAATAGCTTTCCACCAAAGCAGATGGTATTCGAAACTAAAGAGTATGTTCGAGTGTAATTATTCGCATATACTCCAAAATATAAGTATAATCCCCTGTAGGTACTCCATGGTGTACTCGGGTGTTATGCAAAGGTGGATTATATGGTCCAGCCCTAGGACATCACAATGTTAATTGGACCATATTTTTTGTATGGATTGAAGCAGGTTTTGGATTACTCTATTGTCCGCGTGGATTATATATTTCACGCATGCATGGAGTACTCGCCTTATTTGCGGGGTATGCATACGATGTATGTAATATCCATGCATGTGTGTATATAACAAAATACAAAATACAATATTACCAACAAAAATAACAACAAGTGCAACTCTAAAGTACAATGCTACTCAATACACATGCAAATATACATACATTTATACAAATGCATATGAAAAATCCTCTATTGAAGTTAATACAAAAGCGCACCGAGAGTAGAGTATGTCACGAACGATATTTCAAAGGAGCATTGCCCTTCATATACTACTTCATTTACATACATATACACCCATATAAAGATATATATGTATACTATTATGTATGTGTTTGTGGCATACTCATGCATGCTTATTATTTAATAAATGCTTCATAAGGATGTGCTAACAAATAAGCATGCAATTACCTACGAGAACGAGAATATGTACATATGTATGTATATGTATTTATACATACCAGCGCCTACATATAAATGCAAATAGGATTTTTGTTTGTAGATTTACTGAATTGTAGCTCGAAATGAAAGTGACTTTAAATTATTTTATGATTTTCTTCATTTGATGTTGTACTTTAAAGGCAACTAATACTGGAAGGATCGAAAATTGATATGAGTCCTTTCGACTTTTCTCAAATACAAATATATTCCATTACAAAAACAGTGCAATTTTGAATGATAATGAAATTTAATATGAATGTATGGATATTTTAATTAAAGATATTTCAATTATAGATGAATAAATATATTTTTGAAAACTAATACATACAGGTATATGTACTTACAGAAAGTGCATAAGCCTATGCATATTCCCTTTACTGCAAAAACAAAAATAATCTAATGTCATTTTATGAGAATTTCAAAATACAAAAATTACAACATATGTATATGTGTATGCATGTACCAGAACAATCAAAGAACGAAAATTTTAATTGGAATTTCGTTATTTGTTATGAAATTCTAATTACCTCAATTTCCTGTAGCTAAAGAAAACGAAGAAGAAAAATTTCCGTAAAAATACGCAGCAAAACACTGCGCAGAAGTTAATCAAATGTACATATGTATAAAACTTATGTACATATGTGTGCATAATTCTGTCACTGGACATTTCTTTCATTGCACCAACTAAATATTTGTTAAAATGTCATTCGCATGTACAAAAATGCTAATTTAAATTATAAGAGAAAACTAAGAGTGTATGAAAAATAAATTAAAATAAAATTAAATAATAATAATATCCGAGAAAAATGTCGCATTAGTATATAACATATAAATTCAATTAAAACTAAATTAAATAAAATCAAATTTAAAAATTTGAATAAACTAAAATAAAATTAAAATAATTTAATTTAAAAAAAAAATTCTAAAAAAATAGGCCTATGAATACAGCTTATCTACTTATAACCAAAAACAATTACAGGCCGCATTAAAACAATCCAAAAATAAATTAATTTGAATCAAAATATACTAAATTATCTTAAATTAAAATAAATAAAAACAACAAAAAATAAAATATATAAATATAAATTAAAAAATAAAATAAAACAAAAACAAACACCAAATAAAAAAAATAATATAAAAAATAAAATAAATTTAAATAATAAAAATTAAAATAATATAAAATAAAAAAATAAATAAAATAAAATAAAATGTAATGAAATGATATAAAAAAAAATTAAAATATAAATGAAATGAAATAAAATAAAAAAATAAAAAAAATAAAATAAAAGAAAATAAAACGGAATGAAATAAAAAAACAAATTAAAAATTAAAAAAACATATAAGAAATAAAATAAAATAAAATAAAATAAAAAAATAAAATAAAATAAACTAAATTAATATTAATTAAAATAAAAGAAAATGAAATAAAATAAAGAGAAAAATAAAAAAATTAATCAAAGAAAATAAAATAAAATAAATAACGAAATGAAATGAAATAAAACAAAATTAAATAAATAAAATAAAATAAAATAAAAAAATAAAAAAATATATAAAAAATGAAATGAAATGAAATAAAATAAAATAAAAGATATAAAATAAAATTAACTAAAATAACATGAAATAAAATAAAATAAAGTAATTTAAAATAAAACAAAATAAAATAAAATAAAGTAATTAAAAAAGTAAAAATAAAAAAATTACAAAAAAAAAGTTAAATTAAATATAATAACATGAAATAGAATAAAATCAAATAAAATAAAATAAAATTAAATTAAATGGAACAAAATAAAATAAAATAAAATGAATAATTTATATTAAAATTAAATGAAATAAAATACAATAAGCAAAAAAAATAAAAAAAAATTAAAAAAAAAATTTAAAAATGTGTAAAAGAATTAAAAAATATAAAAAATCAAACAAAAACAAAATAAAATAGAATTATAAAACTTAAAATAAAATAAAATAAAATAAAATTAAACAAAAAATAAAAAATAAATAAAGAAAAATAAAATAAATTAAATAACGAAACGAAATGAAATAAAACAAAAAATAAAAAAATTAAATAAAAGAAAATAAAACGAAATGAAGTGAAATAAAACAAAATAAAATAATAAAATAAAATAGAATTAAAAAAATAAAAAATATATAAAAAAATAAAATAAAATAAAATAAAATATAATAATTTAAAAATATATATTAAAATAAATTAAAATAAATTAAAATAAAATAAAATAACTTAAAACAAAAAATTGAAAATAAATAAATTAAAATAATATAATATAAATAACGAAATGAAATGAAATAAAACAAAATAAAATAGAATTATAAAAATTAAAATAAAATAAAATAAATAAAATAATATTAAATAAAATAACATAAAATAACATATTGTAAAATAAAACAAAATAAAATAAAATAAAGCAAAAAAAAAAAAGTAAAAATAAAATAAATTACAAAAAAAATATAGTAAAACGAAATAAAATAACATAAAATAGAATAAAATAAAATTAAGTTAAATTAAATAGAATTAAATCGAATAAAATAAAATAAAATAAAATGAATAATTTATATTAAAATTAAATGATATGAAATATAAGTGCAATAAGCAAGATAAATAAAAAAAATCATTAAAAAATAAATAAAATAAATAAAAGAATAAAAAAATAAAATAAAAATAAAACAAAACCAAAATAAAAGAGAATCGTAAAATTAAAAAAAAATAAAATAAATAAAATAAAATTAATTAACTAAAATAACATAAAATAAAATTAAATGAAATAAAATAACATAAAATAGATAAAAATAAAATAAAATAGAATATAATAAAATAAAATTAAATTAAATAGAATTAAATGGAATAAAATCCAATAAAATAAAATGAATAAATAATATTAAAATTAAATGAAATAAAATACAATAAGCATATTTATCTTGCAAATCTTAATGGCATTAAATAAAAAAAGTATATATAAAAGATTTAAAAAAAAATGAAACAAAAAAAAAATAAAATAGAATTATAAAAATTAAAATAAAATAAAATAAATAAAATAATATTAACTAAAATAACATAAAATAAAATAAAATAATATATTGTAAAATAAAAGAGAATAAAATAAAATAAAGCAAATAAAAAAGTAAAAATAAAATAAATTACAAAAAAAATAAAATAAGATCAAATCAAATAACATAAAATAGAATAAAATAAAATAAAATAAAATTAAAAAGAATTAAATGGAATAAAATAAAATGAAATAAAATGAATAATTTATATTAAAATTAAATGAAATAAAATATAAATACAATAAGCAAGATAAATAAAAAAAGCATTAAAAAATAAATAAAATAAATAAAAGAATTAAAAAATAAAAAATAAAACAAAACCAAAATAAAATAGAATCATAAAATTAAATAAAATAAAATATATAAAATAAAATTAACTAAAATAACATAAAATAAAATAAAATAAAATAATGTAAAATAAAACAAAATTAAATAAAATAAGTAAATAAATTACAAAAAAATAAAATAAAATGAAATAAAATAACATAAAATAGAATAAAATAAAATAGAATAAAATTAAATTAAATTAAATTAAGTAGAATTAAATTGAATAAAATAAAATAAAATAAAATGAATAATTTATATTAAAATTAAGTGAAATAAAATACAATAAGCAAGATAAATAAATAAAAGTATTAAATAAAAAAAGTATATATAAAATATTAAAAAAAATAAAACAAAAACAAAATAAAATAGAATTATAAAAATTAAAATAAAATAAAATAAAGCATAATATAGTAAAATAAAATAAAGAAAAAATAATAGAAAATCAAAAAAAAAAAAATAAAAAATAAAGAAAAAATGAAATAAAGTCAAACAAAATAAAATGAGTTAAGCTAAAATAAATTTATATAATATTATATAAAAACAAGAAAGAAGGACTGTTTCAGCCATGCCGAACTCTCTGTACCTTTCACAAACAAATCAATTTTTTTTTGCAGATTGCAAAATTCTATTTCGAAGATATTCAATATTAATATTAACTCGAATTCACTCCTGTAGAATACAAAATTTTACGCTTCTAGGCGCTCTTTTGGATGGATTTTTTCCCAAAACCTCAAATCTGAAAATCGCTTGTATGAGGGCTATATGATGCAGCAGTCCGATTTCAATGCTTTTCAGTACCAAAATGCAATTCATAATATATGTGGATAATGCCAAATTTCATGCTCATAAATGATTTTTTTAATGAGTTTTGACAAAAACCTCACATCTGAAAATATCAGTTTGTGAGAGTTATAAGTTATAGTTGTTCGATTTCGATGAAGTATGTATGTGTAGTATACCAATTTTAACGCTCTAAAATATTTATTGACAGATTTATGACCCAAAATTTGAAATCTGAAAAATCAGTCATATACATGCTACAGTTGTCCGATCTGGCCGATTCCAATAAGTGATCGTTTAAACGTGTAGATGCAACTTCCCACTAAGTTTGGTTGAAAAATCTCAATATTTCAAGGACTAGTTTGCATTCAAACAGATAGACAGACAGACGGACATGGTCAAATTAATTGTTTTTTTTCTGATACGATCGGTATAGATTTCGGTGGATTCTACTCCCTCTGGTACTTGCTTCTTCGGACCAAGTTAAAGTTAAAAAGAAAATTAAAATATGTAAAACAAAATAAACAAAATTTTTATTGTTATTTTCATTTCTATTTTATTTCTTTTTAATTTAAAAATAATAGACAAATAAAAAGAAATTAAATTAAATTAATTGAGAAATATTAAAGAAAATAATAAGAAAGTATGCGAAAAAACAGTATTTGTATTCTTTACTTATTTTATACTCAAATTTATAAGTCATCATAAAAATTCATCAACCACCACAGAAATTTTTTTAATATAATTTTTGCAATCGGCTCACAAAAACTGTGCTCATTATTTGCTCTACGTTTTCTTTTAAGTAAATAAACGCAGGTTTGTAATAACTTCCATTTGTCCAAAACCAAAAATTTATGCCGCATTTATCACATTTTTTATGCATCCTGTCAGCAAATATCATTCTCCACCAATGCGGCAAACGGACTTACTCGTACAAATTATTGTGATTTTTATATTTTTTTTTTTGATTTCGTTTCACCTTTTTTTCACTTCTACTCACCAACTTCTTCAGCTGCTCCTTAAGAATTTTTTCTTTGTTACATTTGTTTTCACCGCATTTCCTGTGGCAAGTGGGAAGGTAACAAAACAAAATCACTGCAACTTTACGAAGTAGGCAGGCGAATAAAGCAATAGCAGCAACAACAAAGCAAGCAACGTCTGAAGCAAAAGCTTACTACACTAAGATTTTACCACAAAAAAATCAGGCATGGTCAGGTGTAATGTTGCTAATGATTTTTTATTTAAATTTTTTCTTCCTTTTTTTTTTCGTCGTTTTCCTCATTTACGGTGTTGTGTGCAATGTATTGGCAGCTGAAAGCTGAATGTAACGGCAACTGACAATAATGACGCAACAAACTGCAAAAAAAAAACGAGATTGAAATGTGGTGAAAATATCAGAAATAAAAAGCGAGTAAAAAAATATAAATAAAGCAAAGCAAAGTGCAGTGAAGAGCAATCAAAATTTTTTTGTGTTCAACAAATATGTACTTCTTAATGAAGCAGAGGTTTTGAGTTCAGTTAGAAAATAAAAAAACGACCTAAAAGCCAAGTCCACTTGTGAAAATATCCTTAGGACAATAGCTTCAAATGAAGTCAATCACTCAAACCATTTAACTTAATTTTGAGGAAATTCTTTTTTTCTTCAGTTGTCATTTTTTTTGCTGATGCTGATGTAGTTGTGGCGCCATTTACACTGCCGCTACATGCCAGACTAAATTTCTCATTTTTGCTCTTCTCTGCACATAGACCTCCATTGCCGGTTCAACCCTGCCTGAGTTACTTTACTGAGCATTTTCTTTTTTAACTTAATTTCTCCTCAATTTCAGTTTGTTGCTGACATTTTCTACCAATTTGGCATTTTTATGTGTCTTCCTTATATTAGATTCATAACAAAATCGCATAGATTTTTTTGTTAGATATTTTAATATTTATAAATTTTAGGTTGAGTTAAATTTTATGAGTTATAATTTTTTGTAAAATTTTTCTTAATTTTTTATTACTACGGCCTAATTAAAATATTTCAACAATTTTTTTAGTAATTTTTGATAACAAAACCAAAAAATAAACAGCTCAAGAGAGAAAATTATATTTATTTTAAAAAACACAGTAAGCGGAGTCTAGAAAACTCTTAACACATATTTCACATATATTTTTCATTCATATATTCGTACCAAACAATTTGATTTTTATAAAATTCACGTATTCATATTTTATTCATATTTATATTTAACAAAAAAATATATTAAAAAATTTTTATTTAAATTATATCTAATTCCTCTTCCCTCTTCTTTTGATTTTTTCCAGGAACCCAAAGCCAAACAAGTATGTAACTCATTTTTTATATTCATTTAACTTATTAAACACCTTAAAATATACCTTAATCTTAATCTCTTTAAATAAATAAAATTATTAATCAAAAAATATTGATTTATTATAAAAAAATATATTTTTATTGTGATTTTACTTATATCTTGTACATACAATTAAATCCCAAATGAACCTAAATTAATCTTCTGTAACGTTTCACATTTTGTGTCCATCTGTTGAATGTTGTTGCTACATACATATGTACATCTTTGTATCTTTCCAACTTAATTTCGTTGGTTCAATGGCATTCGGAAGAAGAATTTTTTCCTTATAACATATACAGTTACTTACGCATATGTACGTGTTTGTATTTAAAACTTGTGGATACACATGTGAATGACAATGACTAGCCACTCGTCGTGGCAGATGTTTTACTTTTAATTGATTTTTAAAACGTTACGGTGTATTTGAAACTAAGTATTGCCTTCCGTTTTACGATTTTTGAATTTTGTTTGAGCGAACTTTTGAGTTCAGTAACCTGCGCTTACGAGATATATGTAATATTTATTTATAGAATTTGACGTACTCCTGAGAGGCTTAAAGAAAAGTGAACTAGTGTTGGAAAAGGTGCAAGTATATATTTTAAACTGTTTACACCACTGTAATAAAAATTTTTGTACATTGATTTCAAGGTATTATTATTTAATTAAAATATTTCTAACATATTTTATAATTTTATTTAATTTTATATTATTTATTGTATTTTAATAACTTTTTAAAGTTTTATGTTATTTTAATTTTTTTCACTGGAATAGATATTTCTTAGTTTATTTATTTATTTTAAAAAATTTTATCTTACTTTATTTAATTTCATTTTATGCTTTATATTTTATTTTATATATTTAATTTTGTTTTTTATTATATTATATTAACTTAATTAATTTTCAAATATTTCATTTTATTTTCCATCATTTTACGTCATTATTTTTTATTTTATTTTTATTTTTATTATTTTTTTTATTTCACTTATTTTGTTTTGTTCAATTTATTTTATTGTTTTGAATTAATTTTATATTTACCTTTTTTATTTTACATTAATTTAATTAATTTTTTTTTAATTTTTTCTATTGTTTTTTATTTTATTTTGTTCAATCGCATATTATTTATTATATATTCAGTTGTACTTACTTTATTTAATTTTAATTTAATTTATTTCATTTATTCTATTTTATTTTGTTTTAACGTTTAAAATAATTTATTTAATTTTTTGTATACTTTAACTTCATTTAATTTTAAATTTTATTTTATATGGATTTTTTTTAAAATTAATTATTGTTTTTTTTTAATTTTATTCTAATCTTTTACTGAACTTTTTTCTAATTTCTATTATTTTATTTTATTTTATTTATTTTATTATCTATATATATATAATGTTATGTTGGTTTGCGTACGCTACAAAAACTCAAAAACTTTACTGCAGCGATTAAGCTGAAATTTTAGCATGATATAAAATCCGAATCAATGATTGTTTTTATTTATTTTTTGAATGCGAGGGAGGTGGACCTGGGACTGAAAAAATCGTATTTATGCTTCGATTTGCTTGAGATGTGGAACATAGGTAGCTTTTTTCTTAGATTTGCAATAACACTACTTCTCACTTCGGAAAGTAGCCCATAGACCGTCCTATTCGAAACCTTATCTATCTATATAAAATTCTCCTGTCACAGTGTCTATCATCGAACTCCTCCAGAATGGCTAAACTGACTTTAATGAAATTTATATATTCTGTAGGTCTACGAATAGGTTTTTTCATACCGGGAATTGAATTTAAAAAAATCGTACTTATGCTCGAAATTCGGTACATATGTAACTTTTTGCTTAGATTAGCAGGAATATTACTTTTCTCCAGGCTGTGGACCGATTTAATTGAGAAAAAAATTGATTTATGCTTCGATTTGGTGAAAATTTTAGATGATATGTCTAAATGGACCATGGATCAGTAAAAAAGGTCAATTTGCTTGACGCATTTCTTTACGGGAAAGGGATCACCGACTGACAAACTGCTTAATTAGAACTTTAATGACCCTTTGCAACACAAATGAGAATAAAAATTGGAGAAAATCAGCTAGTAGCTTAAATTCTTTTACTTTATATATTTGATTTTATTTCAATTTAGAATATGTTAATTAATTTTTTTAAATTTGTTGTGTTTTTTTGTTTGATTTTTATTTTGTTTTATTTTTATTTACATTATTTGGGTTATATTATTACTATTTTTTAATTTCTTCTCTTTTATTTTGTTTTATTTTATTTTATTTCATTACATTTTATTTCATTACTTTCATCTTTTTTTTTGTTTTTTTTTTGTCCTATTTGATATAATTTTATTTAATTTAGTTTAATTTTCTATTATTTTTTTTTGATCCAGTTTTTATGTTGTTTATTCTATTTGATTTATTTTAATTTAATTTTTTGTTTTGTTTTAATTTATTTTATTTCATTAAGTTTTACTTCATTTCATTCCATCTTATTTCATTTTATTTATTTATATTTTTTGGTTACTTTAAAGTATTTTTTTCAATTTCTAAATTTTGTTTATACTTAATTAATTATAATTAAATAATTATAATAATTTATTATATAATTAATATTTATATTATATAATAATTATTATATAATTAATTAATTATAATAATTAATAATTAATATTTTTTATTTATTTTTTGTCTTCTTTGTATTATTTTATTTAATTATTTTTTTTTTTTAATTAATTTATTTTATTTTATATTATTTTAATTTTTTTAATTTCTCTTATTTTAAACTACTTTAGTTTATCTGATGCTTTTATTTTATTCTATTTTTGTATTTAATTTTTTATTTTCCATTCGTTTATTTTGCTTAAATTTATTTTATTTCAATTTATTCCTTTTTTTCATCGTGTCTAGATTTTTATTAAATATTTTTTTAATTTCATTATTTATTTATTTATTTTTTGATTAATTTTTTTCATATTCTCTTTTTTCGTTTATTTTAATTTTATTATATTATTTTATTTCATTTAATTTTTTCCCGTTTTAGATTTATATTATAATGCAAAAATCTGCTTCCAAAAATTTTATACTTTTTTTTCTAGTTTTCGTCGGATATTAATACTATTTTTCTATCCACATCGGAGTCGGATTGCATTTTCGTAAGCCGTAATTGCCTTCAATTATATGTATTTAACTTATATCGTTGTACAGTTGTTTAGAGACACTTAACAAATGCTTAAATTGATTAATAAAACAAATCATGACTATGTCTGCACAATTTAGTGGATGCTGAACACAAACCGTCGCGGCTGCCTCATTTACATACGTACAAATAATACATACATATGAATGTTTGTGAATTTTCACATGTCACCATCTCTGTTGCTCACTTTTTTTTCATCCACACAATTTAGACAATAGGCAAATGCAATGAAACAAATCATTCAAACATTCACTAGCGCTAAACGCTCGCTCTAAATGTCGCTGGACAATTTTATTTAATTTTTTTTTTTTGTGGAAGCACAACAGTTGCAAGCAACACTAATCAAATGTGCTGCTGTACCATCAACAATAGACCATCGATGCTGGGCTAGTTCTGCCGCAGCACTACTGATGGCGATTTTATTCGCTTGGGAATACAAAAAGCCATCAGCAGCGCTCAGCGGCTTAGCATCGACTATTTTATTTGTTGTTGTTATATATGATTATTGTGCGTTCTGTTAAATCACAAATAATTTCCACATCCTTGTTAACATTCAATTGAAAATTGTTTTTG
The DNA here is from genome assembly GCA_030068015.2 of Neoceratitis asiatica. NCBI lineage: Eukaryota > Metazoa > Arthropoda > Insecta > Diptera > Tephritidae > Neoceratitis > Neoceratitis asiatica. Next base: position 49,105,967 of record CM061526.1, on the reverse strand, counting down.
TCGTTGTTGTTGTTACTCACATATGCACACATACATACATATCTACGTGTTTAACGTTAGCTTTGCTAAATCGTGCATTGGTTCATTTGCTGGTAAATGGAAGTGGAAAAAAACAAACAAAAAACAACGGAAAATTTCAAGTGGAAAAGCGCTTTAAATTTTTTTTTTAATTTTTTTTAGAAGAATCTAGATAATATTTTCGGTGTACCAAAATAATGCTTTCATACATATCAACATTTATAGATACAAACTTATGCATGCGTACCACTGAAAATTTGTCGCAAAAATCAAATACCCTACAACAACAATGTCCTTGACGCGTCACTTCATGCAGCACTAAGCATCATAATATTTTTGCATTTATCAATGATGTTTTGCCTTTCGCGCACTCAGTGTTGCAACACTATAAAATTGCAGCTGTGACAAAACATTGAAACGAACCAAAATACATTAGGGTGGTTTAAAGAAACTTTTTCAACAATGCACAGAATGAAAAGATTTAGGGGGACATTTAAATATTTGTTTTTCTTAAATTTTTATTTTTATTTTTATTAAAATTTTTTTTATATTTTTTTAACATTATTTCTATTTTTATTTTTATTTAGTTTTTTTTTAATAGTTATTTTATATTTAATTTATTTCCTTTTTTTCTTTCTGAAATTTTTACTAAATTATTTTTATATTTTATTTTTGAAATTTTTCTTTAATTTTATTTTTATTTTTATTTTTCAATTTGTTTCTAATATTTTTAGCATTTATTATATTTTTATTTTTATACATTTTTTTCTTTTTTAGGTTTCATTTTATTTTATAATTTGTTTTTAAAACTTTTTTACTAATTTTAATTTTTATTTTCATATCTTTGAATGTTTTTTAACATTATTTTTATGTTCCTTTCTATTTTCATTTAGTATTATTATTTAGTTGCTTTATACTTAATTTTCCTTTTTTCTTTTTTATATTTATTATATTTTAAATATGAAACCACTACCAGAGCAAGGATATACATATGCTACAATTTGAAGGACTTTATTATATATGTAGATGTCACCATGGCACGAGCAACTATTATAGGGAAAAATACAATATGAAAGTATGTTTAACAGCAGTACTATAACAGCAGCGAATAAATATTGCCTGCAAGCAACACTACGGTGATTTAAAGAGATTTTAATGGCACTAAAAGCAGCAAGAAAAAATGCTTGCAGTGCAATAATTGAATTTTTTTCGCTTCGACTACAGTCATCACACATTTATATTGTAAATAGCAATTAATCTGCAGCGAAGACTTATTCCTTACTTAGCATTTCATATTAGACATCAATATTCATAGATTATTAAACTTTTGCTGAAAAACTTGTTTCTAATCACTTGTTCAAAAATCAGTCAACAAACGTATATTTGTTCTCCTTTTGTCCTTTTTGATAAAAAAAACATTCCGAATGTCTTTCCTGAAGTAAAACGGCAAAATATTGGAGGAAACCCTAGTGTAATATTGTATAATTCGGGTCATTTTAATTGATATTTATCAATAAAATTATGCGATTTTGCTAATATACGATGGAAGGTTGAAAAGTTTGTGTTAAGGCAGCAATCTAACCAGTGTAGAGCCTCAATATCTTACTAGCTGGAGTTGCTAAACAAGTAGATTAAAAAAAAGTGAACATCGAACCTTGAATGAAAGGATACCTGCTAAAGAGAGCCCTAGTAAATCAGTGATTTCTTATTGGCATAGGCTTTCCAATAAGACAGAGAGTCAATTGTAAACGACATCCGCTCTAGATGGCCCGTGATCTAAGCCTATCAGATACCGTAGGAAAAAACTTGATGTGAAGTATACTCTTCTGAAGAAACAATAATTAGTATTAGATATATCACACAACTACGAGTACGATTATTAGGTACGTCGAAAATAATTTTAAGACAGATACACAGCATACACACATCGCCTCAGAAGAGTATTCCATAGACGAATCTCAACAGTTTTTAAAACTTTGCAGGATGGGAAGAAAATTTATATCTACCGTATTTCTGCGATATAAAGTACTTCGAAAGAACATTGGAAAAAGGCGTATATTCATAAATTTTTGGCTTTCTTGGAAGGCAAATTGCAGTTCTTCAAGACCATAGTTGCAATGGCACAGATATGGCTTAAAAGATACAGCCTTATAGTTCAATGCTGAACTTCCGTGACTTGCATGAATCGGTGATTCTAGTTCACTCTGAGCCGAAAGACGAAAAATGTTTTCGATTAACCGATCTAACAAATATTTTAAATTAAGGACGATCATATCCAGAAGAAATAATGAATAAGAAATACAAAAATATACAACTTATTGAACCTTCATAGTAGCAACAGAGCTTATAAGCAGATATATGAATATGGCTATACCCTAATGACATGAAATCACAGTGTAAGAACAGCAAAAAATATACGACAATAATACTAAGTAGATCTAAGTGAAAGTATATCGTCATGAAACCCGAATCATTGCAATGTTTTTCAAGCCAACATCTCTGTTATAATCTAAAACATGAAAAAATGTTGAAACCAATAGTAAAGAGTATGAAATCTTCAACTTCAGCAACTGTCAGGCAGTAATAAGAGTGCGACTACGATGAACATCAAAATTGTGTTGAACTGTTGAAGATCTCCGAATAAGATGCCCAAAGAGAATAAATATCTTCAAAACAGACAACATGGATATAGGGATATCAAGTGCTAACTACTTATATAAGATGGGCGAACGTACTAAGCAAGGCACGACCAAGTAGGTTATTTCTCTTTAAGGAACGTATTGAATTGACTTTTACTGCGAAAAAAAGATCCCAGAACGACTTACTGCAAATTTAAGCAAAACTGGTCAACATGAGGTTAAAAACAACCCAAAATATATCTCCTAAAAATGTAAAACATATCCAAGGTAGCAAGGGCTCTGACAGGCGACTGTGTGATATAAAGATGCTGGAATAGGAAAGGAACATTCTTTTCGATTTCTGCTTCCTAAATTCGACTCCACATATTCTTTTTGATGATCTATGTATATAAATGTACTCATCACGAAATTAAAGTGGTTGGCCAGTAGAAACGAAGTAGTCAGGAATTAGAGTTTAACACAGTGGGCCTTGCTTTGTCCTTAACGTAATTGATGCAGGAGTATTTTGTAATGAATTAAAGCCAATTTTAGATTTGAAGTGTAGTAAGCATGAGTTTAATGTTGCTTAATTTAAGATGGGGAAAATGCACCTCCGATTCTTCAGCTCAACTTAACCTAACTTAATTGCTTACTACTCTACTAAGAGCTTGGATATACTAAAGTGTTTTTTCTTGGTCTTAAAGTGTTTTTTCTTGTGGTCAAAAAAGCCAACAAATAACAAAATACCATATACCAAGGAAACTTTCAAGAAAAAGTGGTTAAAAGAGTTTGAAGAAAATCGCCCATATCATCAAAGGAATTTGCAATTGAATGCACAAACCATTCAAATGAAGCGTAGTCAAATAAAAAGTTTTAGATGAAACTGAAATCTACCACAAAGCAAACCGTAAAAAAGAGTTTAAAAAAATGTGAAAAATCAAATCAAGAAAGTATTTTTTTTTTCAATTTGAAGTATTTCTGAGACAATGCAAATAAAATGAAAATAAACTAAAAGTAAGGAAAAAAAAATTGTATTGAAATAGGAGTAAAAGTCAGTTTCATAAAGCAAAAGTCTATGACAATTGTTTATGCTCTGTATATATATAAATATATATGTATGTATGTTAAACGAATGCGAAAGCGTGCTATCCAAAGCGTTTGCTTTGCAGATAACCGCTTTGTGCAACCTTATGCAAACACAAGTCAACTGATACGCACTTATACATATACATATACATACATAAATGAAAATAATGGACATAAAATAGACAGAGTAGAGTTCAAAAAGTAACTGACATGTAATGAAAGTTTCATTTGTGTTGGTGTCCACACAAAAGCAGAGTCTAGAGGCGGAAAAGAAATCGAAATTTTGCAATTTCATTTAGACAATTTTTACTTGGTTACACACACAGAGCAGTAAAGAGCTGGCGGCAGCATGCCACAAAAAAGCTTACTAACATTTTTGTTGTTGCTTTCTTATTTTTTTTGCTCAATAAATAAATAAATGTTACTTTCGAATGAAATTTGAAAATATCTCATTTTCATCTTTTAAATCGATTTTGTTGCGGATTTCTGTGTATTATATGTGCATGTGTGTGTGTGTGTTGTGTGTAAGTAGATATTTTGTTTTGTCATTTATTTGCTTGAAATTGAATTTCCGTGCACACACACCTAGACACATGCAGGCAAACACATACAGTTAAATTCATGGAGTTTAAGTGGAAATGCAAAAATAAATAAATAAATGCATAACTAGTACATACATATATCGCCATCAAAAATATGAATGTTTAAAGAGCTTTTTGTATTTTCAAAATTTTTTTATACAATTTAAAATACACACACATATATGTCTATATGTGCACAGTTACTTTCCAAGCGCTTACTTGGCATTTTGCTTAATATTAAATAAATTCGTTTTAAACAAACATTTTTTTGTAAAAAAAAAATAAATCGAAATAATTTGAAAAAAAAAAGAATATTTGATAAAGATTGCGCTTACCAACGCCATTGAATGTCGTCTTCTTCCATTCAAGCAAAATTTTACAAATAATTTTCTTTTTGTTTTGCTTCCCCACCTCTGTCACACGCTCTGATTTGGCTGTGACTGCGTCTCTTCCAATTCACTTTGCCAAATTTGGTGGATGAAAAAGTCAGCGTAAAGTCAAGACGCTAGCTACAACAACAACAACAACAGCAACTACAAGTCTCGCGTTAGGTTAAGAAGACGCCAGTGCCAAACAATATATATTCTTCGTACAAGCTCCAGCAAGAACAACCCAAGAAGACACCTAAGAGTGGGTGGGGGCATGCTGAATTTAAAAAAGTTGCACAGTCAGCAACAAGCAACGTGTTTCGCATGGCGTTTGTAAGTTTACTTTTGCTGTGTGTTTAAAGAAGTTTTCCCATTTCTGCTTCCATTTTTCTGTAGTATTTTTTATATTTTCTCCAAAAAAAAAAAAAAATTGACTAGAAAATCAATTGTTTAACAGCGCATTTCTCGCTGAGGAAATTGAAAAAATAATTCATTTTTGATTGCAAGCGTATACTTGTTGTTGTTGTTGTTGCTAATGTTGTTGCCGCTATTTTCCTTGAAATAAAAGGCGTGCAAATAACAATAGTAAAACAAAAATGGCGTTTACAACTGGCGTCAGTGGGTGGATAGAAATTATTTATATATTCTTATGCATGCTTGTGTATGTTGTTGTAAAGAGCAACGATTTGCGAAACTTCTTATTCAATAACAGAATCTTTACTTATTTTTAAAGCAGAACTGTCTGAAGCATGTTAGAAAATCATATTTCGTTCGCTCAGTTTAGTTGTATTTTTATTTTTATTTTTTTATGATAAATAATACCCTTAAACTAATCATAATGCAAAGAGTTTTAGTTAAAAGTTTTTCAATTGTTTTTGCAAATAAAATATTTTTTTCCAAGCCCTAAAGTTGTTGCCTCTCTTTTGATATTACAAATTTTCTTTGTTACTATTTATGTTTCAAATCCTATTTGTTAATTTTTTTTTAGTATTTCAATGAAAAAGTATAAAAAAATTAAAAAACATGCTTTTCTAAATGGCCAAATAAGCTCGAAATGCTCGAATTCATAACCGTAAATATTCCAGTTATGAGCATTGAACAGGTAAGCGTGTACTCACCGTTCAAAGGCGCGAGCGAGTTTTTCTTATTTTAAAATAATATTTTTTAAAACACTGGCCTGTGCCAAGTAATGTTCCTCATGTTCTATAATGGATTTTGAATTTCATAATTTTCCCTAAGACAATATTCACTTCCGAATATCGAAATTTTGCTATCATTTGCAGCGCCGCATGCGACTACGAATATAACGGTTAATCCATTTCGAGGTTCCCTACTTTTTTAAAGAAAAAAAATAAAATTCAAATTTAATGGGGAATGTTTATTATCATTCGAAAAAACATTCTATGGCATTTATTTTTTGAAGATTATCACTGAGATGGTCTATCCATTGAGTCCAATTTTCGATGGCTCGTTCGAGCATTTCGACTAGTAACATACGAATGACAAGCGTGATGTTTTGCTCCAAGGTCTGAATCGAAGCGGGATTGTCCGCGTAAAGATTAGACTTTTCATATCTCCACAGGAAAAAGTTTAACGGTGTGATATCACACGATCTGTTTTAGCCAATAAACCGGCTCAAAATGTGAAATTATCTGCTCACCGAAGTGGTCTCTCAATAAATCAATTGATTGATGCGATGTGTGGGAAGTGGCGCTCACTAGCTTTAATTTCAGGCATCAAATAGTCAGTTATCATGGCGCGATAACGGTCGCCATTGACGGTTACGTTCTCAGCGACACCATTTTTGAAGAAATATGGACCGATGAGTCTACCGGCCTGCGAACGGCGCAGCATCGACTCCCCACGATCTTCGCGTACACTCTCAGCTACGGCCGCTATATTTTCTTCAATGCATGCTGGACATGCTCCATTCGGTCGTTTATTATCCAGTAATGAATGCTGGGTCTCAAGATGGGTGATGGTGTTGCGAACAGTACGATAAGTAAGTCCAATTATGTTGGAAATAAGTTTAACGAAGTTCGCGAAACACATTCTTTACAGAACGTGAATTTTCGAAATAAAGTTGAATGATTTACAAACGTTGTTCAGGCGTAAGTCTTTCCATGATGAATTGCCAAACAATACTGAAAATAGCATTACAGCTTGACACGACTCACGCGTGATTTGCCAAAAAAAGGCTATTGGAGAAGTACCTCTACTTGGGTCACCCTTTATTACCGGTGGGCGTAGTAGCTAATACTAATATGTCAATCAAAATGTAGTCGAGGTGCTACATGCTTCTATAGAACTAAAAGTTAGGGTATGCACTCGTAGTAGTTTATCCTTAACATAAGAATATCCATAAAATAAACTATCCCGTCCCTGATTTTCATAAAGTTTCTGGTAACTATAATAGCGACTGATGATTAGGCCAAAGGAAACTAATATAAAGCAACAGCTCCAAATGTTTTGATAGATGATTCTGCAATGAACGATGGATTAGAGGATATGCTTTGCCGTTTACAAAATTTTCCAAGCTGGAATTTTCGCTACAAAAATTTCGGTAGAGTACTGCAGGGAGTAGATCCTCACAGAAGGAGTACACATTTTGAGCTAGATAGTGAAGCGGTCATTAAAGCCTGACATTCACGAAGACAAAACTGTTTGATTGCTATTAAAAGAAAAAATCACTTTTATTGCGAACTAGAGTATAGGGATAATCGAAAAAAAATGGAGCGCAAAAAACTGGCCGAAAACAAATAATAACGGACTTACCACTCCCATTCATAGAATTGAATGGGACAAGAAACGATCTTATTTCATTACACTAACAGGCCTTGGGAGCGAACGAACAGCTGCACAATTGCGAAAATTATGAGTAAAATACATGAGGCGAAACTTATTGAAATTTACTATTAGAAGAGAGTTGTTACATGGTAGGCCTATCAACGTTGCGTTCTCAAAACACGCGCATAAGAAGAAAGGTGGCTAGCAAAATTTTTTTGATCAGTGTTCTATTTACATATATTAAGCCATCAGAAAAGCTTTACCGCAATAAAAGCGAATATCGTGTTCTGGTGATATGAGATTTCAAAGTTAAGCTATCTTGAGTTAAATTTTATGTATTCGAAAATCGCCTAACTGATGTCTATTCTAAAAAGAAGAAAAAAGAAAGACGTTTGATAACTAAATATGTAGATTTTTTGCATAATATACAATAATAGTAGTACAATTCATTCTGAGTTAAGACTTTTTTCCCCTTTCCCATTGCATTTATGTTTAGAAAATAGAAGAGTTCAAATTTCTTAAAGAATAATCAGCTTTTTTGGAAAAATAACCAATTTTCTCTGGATCATAACTTTTTTTACTCATCGTAGATCAAATCCATAAAGTGTACCTTTTCGTAAAGCGAATGATACCTAACTTATCTGCAAAGTCCTACATTATATAGAGATGTTAAAATTTGCATTGACTTGATTAAATATTTACTTTGTATACCTCACAGTATATTAACTTTAGTCCGAAGTATGTAAGGACCGGAAAGAGAAGTGATAGACCCACTGAATTTTATACTGATCGCATCAGAATAACGAGCTGATTTTATTTAGCTATGTCAGTCTGTGCAAACTAGTCGCTCAGTTTTTGACATATTTCAACCACTATGCATAGTGATATACGACCAAATTTTTTGATTTGAAAATTTGAGTCAAAAAACCGTCAAAAGAGTACCTGCGACCGTGAAATTTGGTACCCTTAACATACATAATGAATTGCAAATGCAAACCAATGGTACAACCGGCAGTGTACCCGCTGGATGCCCTATTTCACGGAAAAAAATTTCTGGCTCAAGCACAGTTATACGAGTACCGATATTTATAATAATTGAAAATTTTTTCAAAATTCGTGCACCATATTGAATCTGTTGTTTTAATTTGGGAAACTTGTTTCCATATACCTCGTTTGCGACCCCCAAAATCCTGGAATAGTGAATTTTAAGTGAATTTAATGAATTTTTTAAAAATGTCTCTGCCATGTTGGATCTTCCGTTTGGAATTTCGAAAAACCAACACCAGGTTTATAATCAGCGACTTCAAAAACTGTCCGAGAAATGATTTATATAGATTTTTAAAGTTTGACCGTCATATTGGAACTGCCATTTTGAATTTCGGAAAAAGAATTTTGAATTTGTAATAAGTGTTTCCAAAAAAACCTTTTCAGTGAGTGAATCCACAATAGTTTTTTTGTAAAGAACCAAACTAATGTTAAATGGCGAATATTTTTCAAATGTGAGCTGACTTTGAAAAACAGCTAAAGTCATTGAGTTCTGCGCATTGGAGTTAGGTATGCCTGATAGATCGGAAAAAAAGTTCTAAATAATTAATTAATGGCATCTTCTTCCTAAAATAAGAATTCCACAAAACCCTCGAATATATAAGATTTTTCGTATTTATTTTTATAAACTTTTTAAGGAAAAAGTCTCTTTTTTTTGAAGAAAATTTAAGTTACCATGAAAAAGTGTTAATATGTTATGAGCTTACAGATTAATAGTATTTGATATGTACAATGAGAATGTAATCAGAATCAGTTGAAAAATGATTAATATTTCCATTCTCTCATAAATAAGAAGATGTATAAAAACGGTTAAATAAAAAAAGGTTTCAGTGTCCAATTCTCTACATAATTTGAAATAAATTGTGCGAATTTGAATAAAATATTCTTTAGATCATAAAATTAGCCATGCGCGTGTTTGAGTAATTTTTCCCCACTGTGCAGTGCTTAGATTGTTTGGAATGTATTTGAAATAGCAGTATGAGATTCCCCAATCGGTCGGCCACTAGAACCTAATGTAAACTAACTTCAGCACCTATGCTATTTAATTGAGTACCTTTATGTCTAGGAAGAGACCGATTTAACCTATAAGGTTATATATCCTTGAGTAAGTGGCTCTATTTAAAAACCTTCACTGCACAAAAACATAATTGGATTTATTCGAAAAGTGTTACTCCAAGTCAAAAGTGAATCAGCAACGGAGTTCACAGCTTTTGCTTCACTCATCTGCCTAAACTATTAAACGATAAGGTCAAAGAAGAACGGCTGAGAAAGTTATAGGAAAGATATTCATATATTAATAAAGTACTTGATTTGAGCCATTTGCTGTAAGACTTATCAGGAATCGTTCATGTCGGCTGGATAGTTGTGGTCTGGACTTAAAAATCGCTTGTATGTTCAAAAAGAAAAGAAAAAACTATTTCTGCAGCGCAGAAGATTATAGAATCCGAATTAACGCAATGTTAATACGATAGTTGGAGTTAAGCTATTCTCATAAAATTATCAAATAAAAACTTGACATACCTAAATTTTGTTTTACCTTGATATCTCGTCAATAATCTCCAGAAAGCCTGCAACTAGTGGCCAGGTTGGAAACTTAACGAGTTATCACATCCGGTCCCTCGAAATCAATACTCAACGATGAATTCTTGATTCAATTGGAAAAGGAGATTATTCTCTACAAATATTCAAAAAATATTAAATTCCGATAATTTGAGAGTTTTAAGAAATGATGAAAATTTACTGTCATATCTTAACTCTAAAAAACGACTAGTAAAGGAAATTATAACGGCTGCCTGAATAAATATTGCCTGCCGTGAACATTTAACCCCCAAAAAAACAAAGTTTGGGCGTGTTCATGAAAGCGACGAGCCAAAGCAAAAGCAAGTTTAAATGCACCAAAAAGAAAGCAAAAGCATGAAATAGAGTTCATAGGAGAGTAAAAAAAAGTTTGCACAAAAAAACAAATTAATAAAAATACGAGTGCTCACTCGTAGAATGAAAGACTGAAAAAAATTGGAAAAAGTTGTAGAAAAAATGTGCTACCACAACGCGAGTCATTCTAAAATACACATTTTTAAAACGCTTTACTGCTGCTGTCACTATGTAGTAGTGCTGTTGCAACAAACAAAAAAAAAGCAACAACAACATTTGAAGAGCGTTGGTGGTAAAGCTTAAGCTACCGCTGCTGCTGATGTTGCTGTTGTTGTTCTCAAGCAAACACACAGCGAGTGAACGAACGAATTGTAAAAATGGTCCTCGCAACAGAAATGACAGCAACGAAAAATGTGAACTGCAAAAGAAACGTAATGGCACTGACGCTGCCACAGGACTTTGCACTTAATGCAGTAAAAACAACAAATTCGAATGTAGCTAAAAATAAATAGTAACCAGTAGTGGGAACTAGAAAGGCAGGTTGGGTCATATTTATAGACGCTTGGAAATGTACTATATGATAGTTGATCCTTTCTAGTTTAATTAAAAAAAAAAAATATTTTTTTTTTAAATTAAATATTATTTAAAATATATTTTTTTTGATGATTACCTCTTTCAAATGTTGGTCGCGGCTACGTCTCAGATGGTTCATCCATTGAGTCCAATTTTCAATGACTCGTTAGAGCATTTCGACTAGTAACTTACGAATGGCACGCATGATGTTTTGCTGCAATACCGGAACCGAAGCGGAATTGTCCGCATAGGCTTTAGCCTTTACTTTATCCCCACAGCGAAAAGTCTAACGGTGTGATATCACACGATCTTTTTTAGCCAATCGATCGGCCCAAAATGTGAAATTATCTGCTCACCTAAGTGTTCTCTTAATAAATCCATTGATTGGTGCGATGTGTGGCAAGTGGCGCCGTCTTGTTGAAACCAAATGTCGCGGAGAGCACGAACTTCAATTTCAGGCATCAAATATTCGGTCACCATTGACGGTTACGTTCGCACCGGCATCATTTTTGAAGAAATATGGACCGATGATTCCACCGGCCCACAAACCACACCAAACCATTGTTTTTCTGGATGATATGGCAGCTCTTGAATCTCTTCAGGTTGCTCTTCGTCCCAAATGTGGCAATTTCATTTTTTTACATACCCAATTAGCCAGAAATAGCACCCTCATCGCTGAACAAAATTTGGCTCGAAAATGTTGGATCTTCTTGTAACGTTTTAAGAGCCCATAGAGCGAAGCGTTGTCGCTTGGGAAGGTCGAGAGGCTTCAGTTCTTGCCCAAGGAGTATTTCCATTTAAGATCTCGACGTAAAATGCGCCAAGTCGGTTTCATACGTCAGTCCGAGTTGCTGCGAACGGCGCTGAATCGACTCTCCAGGGTCTTCTTGTGCAATCTCAGCTACGGCCGCTATATTTTCTTCACTGTGTGCTGGACGTGGTCTATTCGGTCGAATATTATTCAATAATGATTACTGGGTATCAGGATGGGTGATGGTGTCGCGAATAGTACGCTCAGTAGGTCGATTATGTTGACCATAAATTGAGCGAAACTCGCGAAACACATTCTTTACGGAACGTGAATTTTCGTAATAAAGTTGAATGATTTGTAAATGCTGTTCAGGCGTAAGTCTTTCCATGATGAAATCCCAAACAATACTGAACAAAAATAACATGATAGCTTGACACGACTCACGCGTGATCTGTCAAAAAAAAGGCTATTGGAGAAGTACTTCCACATAGATCACCCTTTATTAGCGATCTTCTTTTATGTAATTTCCGTGTGCCGTGCGATGGACTTTTCTAAGATATTTACAAGCCCAAACCCATGAATTTATATATAATGTAAATACACTTCTGCATGTATGCATATGTACTATCAAATGTATGTACCTATAGAGTTTAATGTATATAGAAATATTACTACTCCTTGTTTGAACTCGTCATCACTGCTCAGGCACAGCTGCATGCAACGAGAATCCCGAAAGCATTCAGAAAAAGTAAAAAAAATCACTTTTGAAACTACCGTAGCAATGGTGAATGCCACGGATGTTGGCACTGCCTTTCAAGCTGTAACTGTTGGTTTGCACTACTTTTCCTGCGGCTGCTGACACACCGCCTTCAGCGACAGAAAACTTACTACATGAGACGAAAGGAGCGTTGAATACTTTTTGCTACTTACTTAGTTTAATGCACGTTTAGTCGGTTGTGTAATAATATTTTTGCGCACTTTTTTTTGGTATTTAAGCATGTAAAATTATACAAAAATGTATGTGCCACATATGTATATGTTTTAACATTTATGTATAGAGGTACTTGCGCTTTGCAAATGCATTTTTTTCTTGCCAAAAACAAAAATAAATAAAAATGAAATTAAAAAAACGCCGAAATCCTGCCAAATGGCACAGTCACAAATGCAATTCAACTTTTAACTGCCATTACGAAAACTCTCCACAATTTCACGCTTTTATGCAAATGTTGTAGCCTCAGCACTGCCATATTGCGGCGCTTATGTTGAGTCCTTTTTTTTTTGGCAAATGAGTGGCCTGAAATGTAAACCTTTTAAAAACAAACTTATAGTCCAAGAAAAAAATATTACGGTATCCTTAAATTCAGTTCTTCGCTATTTTAAAAATAATTTATGACCGTTAAATGCATTCACCCGCACAATTTTTGACTAAAATTTACATATGTATCATGTGGGTTCACGGCAAATGGGGTGACTTTGTACTACCTTGTGCAGTAAGCGTTGCAAAAAATTCATTTTAACACATTATATATATAATCGACGTATGTTTTATACACAAAACAATGCTGCAGTGCCAAAAAAAAATTAACTGAAAAAAATTGAATTCAGATTATATTTAAATAAGTACGAGTTAATTATTGGGGAGGGTGAATTCTATCATATTTTATACAAAAAATCATTTTATTAGTCACTCTAGCAGACATGACTGAGCACTGCGCAATTTAAAAAAATATTTCTTGTAAATTATCTGGTTCTTGCTAACCGATAGTTCCTATTAGCTAAACCTATACCAGTTCGTCATGAGCTGATATTATATTAGTTCACGACGGTAAAATCGGCAAAAATTCTGAACTATTCCCTGTATGCATTAAAAAAACTGTTGTCGGAGTGTAAAGAGCTACAACTGCAGACCGTTTGCAATCGTTATTCGTAATAACGCTATGATCGTTGTTTGAGTTAGCTGGTATGTAATGGAAAAAGGCTTGTACGAGTGAGCTTCGCTCGCCCCTTCGTATTTAGTTTATTTCAATCTCTAATACTGCATTTCCTTTATTTCTTGACTAATATGTTTTTCATAGGATAGAACATAGTTTTGGGCTATGAAAAATTTCTAGTTAAAGTTGTGTTACTGATGAAGAAAATTCTTTCGCAAATAACGGAAAGATTTTAACTATTTTTTAGCAAAGATTTCCAACATGGTAAATTTATCTAGCTTTTAAGTCTCTAGATAAAACAAACAGTATTTTCTTTTAAAGTGATAGGTAATAAAGAAATTGAACAGTCCTTATCTCTTCTAATTATTTCTAAACAGACTTTATTGTGAGCAGTCTATAAAAAAATAATTTCGTTTTTCAAAATCCTTTAATTTTATTCAAATTAGTTGTTTAGGTCATTTCCATTAATTATCCTAAAAAATCATAACCATCTTTCTGAATCGTTTCAAAATCAGGATATGATCCTGCTCTCATCGAAAAATTTATTTTACAGAACAGATACAAGTCATAAGGAGTTAGACTAACTGCACGCAGATAATCTTTTTTTATACCTTTCACGCACATGAAATGAATCGTTTCAAAATCAGGATATGGTCCTGCTCTCATCGAAAAATATATTTTACAAAACAGATACAAGTCATACTGAATTAGACTAAGTGTACGCAGATAATCTTATTTTTTATACCTTTCACGCACATGAAATGAAGAGACAAAACAATTTATATTTATGAAAGGGATAAAGTCTACCTCTGACAATAGCACATTTTTCTTTTTTAGTTCGTATTGATATTTTCGTACAGCCAAGCACACCATCCACAAACATAAACGACGATAAGTAAAATTCAACTCAGTTTAATTTTCACTTTTCCATGTTGTTTAGAGTGATAGCTCTTTTAACAATTGCTGGATATTAATTTTCTACCACATTTTCTCGGTCGCTCTAGATTTTTTTGAATTCGAATTGAGTGTTTAAAAGCTCTTGGTATTGACTCTTCATACTCCATTTCCCAAAAATCATATGATTTGGCTTCGCTATTCAACCACTTCTATCCTCTGGTGAACCTCATTATATCAATGACTTTAGCGTCGGTATTCTTGGAAAGACGATCCAGCAGTGTGGTCCCGAAATATCGTAACTTAGCACTGCATAAAGCTCTTCTCCATCATCCTTGCAGCTTCTGCAGTGGCTCCTATAAGGAACCACCAGCTTCTTTGCATGTCATCCCAGCAGACAGTGGCTTTTTAGAACTCCCATTACTTTGGAAATGTTTGGTTGAGGTTTCTTTTGCAGTAAGTTGAGGATTCTTTTCACCTTGATGTGACCTATTCATATATAAATTCCTTGTGTTGTACAAGTTGCAATGGGCATACCAATGCTCAGAAAGATCTGCTTGAACAAACCGCCTTACAGTTTCCCTCAATGTGGAGCCATGTGAGAGGCAGTCTCTTCTGTTTTGGCCATCTCCTGTAGGAAAGAGTAAAGCACAATTTCAGAATGTAGCATAAGAAATCCCGGTGCTTTCATTGGTGCCTGATTATCGCTGAAAATGAAGATGTCCTTATCTTTCATGTAGGCTTCGATTTGCTTTGTTTTCACCATAATAGCATATACCTCCGTCGCAAAGATATTTCAATAGTCACATAATCTGAAAGAGATTCTTAAGAATACACCACCGCCTACTCTCCCCGAAGTTCTGAGAAATCCGTGTATTTTTCCAGGTGTGTGAACTTTGTATAAAAGTGTGTCTATTAAATATTTTCCTCCACAGTGCACCACTACTGCGTTTATAGCTGGCCACCACACAATCGCTCCATAAAGTAAAATTGGTCTTTTTCCTGATAAGTATATCCAGCGGCAATTTTTAGTGCTTAACCCTCATCTGGCGAATATCCCTTTTTCGTGTATAGAGAGCAGTCACAGTCTTACCATATATTTGAATCACGGTACCTTTTAGTTTAATTTACTCTTTAAGGCAACTCCTTGAAGTTTTGCCTTCCTACCCATGCGAAGTACCTTGCAGTGCCGTTGAGATATTAGCGGGGATTTTATATCTGCTTGTTCCACTTGGTTTGTGTTGACACAGAGACCGCAGCGGTTAGTCAAGAACGATACTGCTCTAAGTGTTCCCTGCATCAACTCACAAAGAGTTTGTGCGAACTTGCCTCTGTATGCTATGCCGATATCATCGGTGCAGGCGAAGACTTTCAAGTTAATAGCGGGTTTACTGTTAGGCTCCAGAGTAATGGGGAGAGAACTCCGCGCTGAGAAGTATTTGTACTTAATTGATCCCCTTCCAGTTTCTCGGCTATAATTCTGCTTAATAGCAATTGATTGTCAAAATTCACTAAGGGAGTGCTCACCAATGAATATATAAACCGCACTTGGTAGGATGTTGTTAAAGATCCTCTCTATATCTACGAAGGCAACAAGACAGAATTTCTTATTGTAGAGTGGTCCTACAAAGGAAGTGACCAGTCTATTCAGCGGAGGTTCGGTTCACTTTGCCTTCTAATAGGTCCGCTGATCATCTGAGAGTAATCTCTTATTAACAATCTGAGAAAGATAGCCTCGTTTATTAAGAGACAAAACCTGTTCTACTTCGAAAAACAGCTTCATAGTAATTCAGAGTCTACAAAAGAAAAACTTTCGATTTTTTTTGCAATTAGTTATCCCTGCATTACTTTTTTACATTCTTCATTGTGCAACTGGCAACAGCGTTGACTCTAAGTTAATTTTTCACCTCTCCCTAATCTTTCTTACTGCCTTCTAGGGGTCCAATCAACTTTTGCGACTATTGAACTTTTCCACTAGAAGGACCCTTGCGCTTATCATTATTAATTTTTTAGTAATAAAAATATAAGTGAATGAATAACTTCAAAGGAGATTTCATTTAATTACAATTCTTATTTGTTTAATTGCTGCAACAGCAACAACAAAGAAAACGCAACAACATTTACCTTCGCTACCAATTTTTCGCTTTATAAATAAGAGATAATGCATTTCCCTCCTCAATCGCCCCCTACTTTCGCTGCGTCAGTTGCTGATAATAAAAATAAATGCAAATTTCTTACTTTGATACAAAATAATTGTAATTTTATCTGTTTGCATCTGCATTTGCATTGTACGGGAGTGGAAAAACTGCAGCGCGCCCTCTTTGCACAAAGTAAGAGAAAGTTTAGAAGTTTGCCACTTGCAGCACTTGCAACATTTTAAATACATAAAATTGTATGGAAGTAAATATTTGCTGTTTGCAAAGTTGCAACTTGCCGTGCAACATCTGGCATTATCAAATTAAAATATCACTATCTCCAAGGCAGCGTGTACCGCGCATCACCTTTGCCATTCTCTTTGAGCGGCCACCCTCACGGCGCCGTTGTAGGTGCCACTTGCATTTCCTACCTGCTGTTTGACGTTGGTGGTTTGTGTGTTGGTGGTTGGTAGCTTATCAGCTGTCAGCATCTTCAAGACGCGCCAAGTTGCAACTGTGGCAAATAGCGGCAGGTGGCAAGTGGCAAGCCGTGGCAATTGGCGGTGGATGGTTATTTTTTACTTTGCAAATAACAACAACAACAACACAACGACAGCAGCATTAAATGGCACAAAGTGGTACAACACTTGTAAGCGCAGTGAGGCAGGTTGCAAGTAGCAGTTGCACATTGGAAAAATGTGTCTTCAACATGCAATGCCACAACAACTGCTGGCAACCGTCTTGTAACTGACTTTTCTGTTTGCCACACGCACACACATACACACACCCGCGCATAAACTTGCAACGACGCCCGTTACTCAAGTCACTCGCCACTAGCGCGAGGGTGCATTGCAGCTCGTATTTCACCGCTGGCAAAGCTGTGCAACTGCCATCACTTGGCAATTTAGTTGCAGCAAGCACCACCACCGCTATTTGTTAGTTGTTGCTGCCACCACCGCTGTCGTTGGGGTGCATCTTTGACACACGTTTGCGCCCTCTTGCAATTACTCAAGCCAGAAGACCTCTCTGTTTCTTCCTCTTCTTCTTCTTGTTGCTGCTTGCCTTAACTATTGTGCGTTTCTCTTCCCTTGAAAAGCGCGCGCGTTGCAAGTTTACCGTCAGTTGCTATGTGACACTTTGCACCGCCAATATTTAAGCAAACCTGCCACAACAACTGTATGCAATTTCTTTAAAACGTTGTAATGTGCTTCTTCTTCTTCTTCTTCTACTACCACTGCTACTACTTTAACTTTTCATTTACTTGCCACACATACATACACGCTTCTTCGCTCTCCACACTCCCTACATGTTTTATGGCAGCAACAAATATTGGTTGCATGTGGCAGATGCTTTTCGCATTTTTCTATGCTTCAAAAGGAATAAAGTTTTTTTCCTGCCAAACCGCGCGCCATAAGTAACTTGCAACATCAATAAGCAGCAACCAAGGAAGTGCGTAACGTCAAACGAACGGAAATGGCATGTGGTATATAAAGAGTAGGTGCGGGAACGAGGTAGATAGGGTGAGGCTTAGCTTTGCTACTTGCAAGCAGCGCAAGCTAACAGCGACTTTGGCAAACATAAATCTACTTTGAATGTAGAGAATTCAAAAAGTAAAAAATAAACAAAGACAAGAAAAATAGCGAAAATGGGAGCTGTAGTTTTGGGCGGAGGTAATTTTTTCTGAGAACTTCAAACGCAGATTCTCCAACTCAATTTCAGCTCCAGACTCGGCCCAACATGAATATCTGCAACATGTTTACTGGAGTCACATCTCACTTTGCATGGTGCTAACTTTTGACCTGGCGAAGATGAGAGCTCCTGCAGTGTACGCAGCTAAGACTTAACACCCCAAGTCCCTTGCAGTCTCTGCCGCTGTTAATCAGTCTAAATTCACTACCGCAAAAACGGGATGGTTTCAAAATATTCGTCGTTCTGATTTCTTACCTCAATTTACAGATCTTCTTCCTGCTATCATCTTATTTATGTTTTCATCGCTCCAAAGTTATCGCAGCTCCAAAATTACTGTCATAGCTCAATAGCACTATCCGTTTCGGACTCATAATAGATCCGAAGTCTATGCCGTTATAAGTTTATGATTCACTTTCATGCTATCTCAGATAGAGAGTCATGCTCATACCAGAGAGAGAGTCTGTCCTCAACATTTTTTAACAGCACCAATGTTCTCGTCTCCGAGAAATAACTGAGATTATTTTGAGCTCTCTTAAATCATCACTGTTCTTTACAAAGAGTTTATGAATTTACGAAAATTTCAGCGCTCCGATGTCACTACCACCTGGAAACATTAATCGTTCCAGCTCTTCATGCCGACTACTTTCAGCTCATTGTAAACTGGCTGAGAGGCCCACACATGAGCTTACCAAAAGTTTGACTGACGATTAAACGGACGAACAAATGAACCTACTGAAAAACGGTCAGATCGACAGACAGGCAGATATATGTTAATGTATCGTCCTCCAGCGGTAGGGAATGTCAAGCCCTCCGAGTGTATTTCTGACATGAAGTAAAATCTCCTTATAAAAATCTAATCGTGCGTTCGGAGGTTCTTCCATTCGTTGCGAAACCATCAAAGCGCAACTGCACAAATTAGAGGCGGACCTCGGCCGAAAATCACCTCAGCCGTTCCTGAGCTGGCTATAACTTTATACCCATGTCGTAAAAATTATTTTCTTCTACAGAACCGTTATATGAACAATGCTATTGTGCCTTTCAAAACAAGCTACGTTTGGATTTGCACCAAGAGTGCCTTAAGTAGCTAAAAGGGCGCCAAGAGTCAACAACAATAACTGTGCCTCACCTACACACTCATACGAATGCAGCCAACCCACGCACTTTCTTTATAGCCACACGCACCGAGTCCAGCCAAAGGCAAAGTTACTGTTGATGCTGATGCGCCATCACTGCAAAAGACTTTATTGCGTCGTAAGTTTGCTTTCTTTCCTTCTTCGCTTGTGGCGGGAGCAAAGTTGTGCATAAGAAAATGTAACGGTAAAAGTAAAATCAAAAGAAGTTGTACTAGTCGGGCCGGCGACAAAGGAGAGTTTTTCTTTTGCAGTATTTTTGCCACAAATAAGTACATTCGCACACATATACGAGTATGTGTACATAGTCTGAATGCACTTGGCAACAGTTGAAATAGAGCTTGCCGAGTAGAAACGTAGCTAAGCGAAGGTGTGGTAGGTGAGCTATTGGCGCCACAGCACCCAAACTAAAGTAAAAATGCGTAAGGATGTGCACGCATTGCACAAACAAGCCTTTCAAGTGTGTCTAGGAGGAGGTATATACTCATATGAGTACATACATATGTATGTACGTACACTTGAGTCATACGCACTTTCGAAAGCTAAAAGCGCTGTCGCTTCGGTTTGGCTTGGTACTGAGTTTCCTTTTGCAGCAAACAATCAACAGCACACACATCCTCATACACCCACACACTCCTCCTCCTCCTAGTCTTACTCCTGCCACTACCTGCATGCATACGCATGTCGCCGCCAAGAAGTTTTTAGAAAAATATAAATTTAAAAAAAATTCGCATAAAAGTGCGTTATATTTTCAGTCTTTCAAGTAGGGTTGTTGTTTTTGTATGTAAATATAGAAAAATAACAGTAAAATTTATATATTTTTTGCAAGTTTTATTTTTCTCTTTCTGAAATCTAAAGGGTGAAATGCGTACATCGCCCTTTCGAACTAACCACCCCCACAGACACAAACAAAGAATTCTTGAAACACTGAAGAAACGCAGACATTTAGAGCGCTTAGTAACAGTGCGTATGGTACTTAACAGTATTAATATGTATATGCGAATACACACCTCCGTCTATAAGTGCGTATGTAAATCTAAAGATTTTATGAATATATTGATTCATGCGCATTTCGGTTGGAAATTGCAAGCTTAAGTCTGGAAAGGTTGTACTTATGACGGGTTTTTCAGAAATTTTTAAAAATGCATTTTTTGAATTATTTTTAGGGAATTATATAATACTATAATACTTTCTGTATTTTCTCCAATTTTGAATTTTTTTTATTTTTGTATGTATTATCAAGGGTAACTAAAGCTCTGATTAAGGGGAGATGGTGGTCTAGAGATCGTAAATTTCAGGCGTTTTCAATATTTTTTTTTAAGGTGATAGTAATAAACAACAATATTTAAACTTTTTTGGTATATTTTACAACTTATATTGAATACAAAAACATTTAGATATTAAAAAAGTAATAATTCTAATTATTTTAAAATTGGTCCTGAAGTTGATTTTCTCAAAACAAAAATGGATTTGGGTGACGCAGTTAATTTTGGCTCTTGTACTTATCTGAAACACTAAAACCAAAAAAAAAATTATTAATTTGCACAAGTGTAGCTATATTCTGTACCATAATTATAAATTTTTCTTTAAATTGTGAATTTTTGAATTTCGATAACCGAAACAGTTTTTTTGTCAGTTTTTGAGCTAAAAAAAAAAACAAAATTTTTCAAGATAATAAAATTTTTATGCTACGTGACATAGCCACTAGTGCACTGAATAACATAATTTCAGATCATTCAAGTAAATACCTCTTTTGCCTGCGCCGTGCAGAAAAAAATTGTTCTGAGAAAAACGAGTTCAAAGTTTGAAGTGTATGAGGCTGAACGGTCGGCCACGACCTATTCAAAAATCTTTAGGACCAAAAATACTGTAGATATCATTATAAAATTTTAACAGTATATTCTTAAAAGAGCATACTTTCGAAATATTAAAAAATCGATTTTTTGAAATTCTAGGCCACCTATCCCACCATCTCCCTTTAAGCATCTTCTTTTTCATCATATTGAATTATTGATCTAGTTACGTACTTTTATGTATATTACGTGTCGCTTATTTGCTAATCAAAGTAAAATGTCACTGTGAGTGTCTCGAAGTAAGTCGAACGTACCATTCGGCCATAGGAAAATAACATGACGGAGCAAATAAACACGGTTTTTGGAGGGCTACGCTAACGAAAAAAGGACAACGGTGTCAAATCGCACGATCTCGGTGGCTAATTGACATCACCAAGACAAGAGATTACGCGGCCAGAAAATATCTCCCACAATAAAGCCATATTCGTTCGTGTTGTGCGGCATGTGGCACCATCTTATTGGAACCACACATTGTCCAAGTCGGGTTCTTCAATTGCAGGTCGAAAAAATTCGGTTACCATACGACTACAACGCTTCGAATTGACAGTGATAGTCTTGCCCTTATCGCTTTCAAAGAAGTAAGGTCCAATCACACTTCCGCACCAGACAGTGTAATGGTGTAATGGCCTTTCTTCAATTATTCGATTATTCTTGGAGCCACAAATACGGCAATTTTGCTTCGCTGAAGAAATTTTTCTTGGAAAAATTTTAGGCACCCAATCTACGTAACTACACCGGTGTGAATGGTTAGCCGTAAGAAGTCCCAGCTCTTGAGAACGTCGAAAAATAAACACATTCGGCTCTTCGGTTACACTTTCACTGTGAAGTGGAACGAGCAAAACGATGATGCAACGGTCGTTACAATGTCTCTAACCAATCCAACCTCTTCACATTTTTTTTTAATTATACCAATTTTTTGAGTAATTGGATGATTAGGTGCACCATTATCTCCTCTTGAAGAACGAAATGTGGCCATGCTTGAACCACCATTTTGTTTCAAGAGTTTTATCGTATTGTGCGGATTTTAAGCGATCCATTTTCATTAATGTCTGACTTTTAACTAAAACAAAATATGTTTGGTTTGACAGTCAAGTTTGACAGATGTCAAAATACAGCCCTACACTCTCGAACACACTAATTGGATAACCCTATATTATTGATCTTATTAAGTATTTGTATGTATGTATATACATATTTATATGCACTCAAAATTTGGAGTTCAAATTTTGCAGCGGCTGAGTGGTTTTTTACCCACAAATAGAGGGGCGTGACAGATATAGTCAGAGATTAGTTGCTTGTTGCTTCTTAGGGTGCTCCAGAGAAGTTAAATTATGAATGCCTAGTAGTGAGGCGAACGCCACTATTCAAACATATCTATATTACAGCATATATGCATATTCAAACAGCATATTACGCACAATAACGTTAAACATATGTGCATATAAACAAAGCGTTCAATCGCTGTGGATGTAACAGCTCATTAAAACTCAAAACAGCCGCAGCATATTAACATCTTACCAATTTTCATCAAACTGTTGTTTGGAGATCGCAGAAATTATCGGAAAAAATTATTATTCTTTTTGTTAATGAAGGCAGAAAAGCTATTTCAAGCAAACCGATACTGGTCCATTTCCGGAGAGTAAAGTGATGTATATACATTTATCTAGACATAATGATACCTTCGTCTAAAAATTCAACCAAATTGAACCATAAACATAAACTTAATAAAAGTTTTTTTTTTTAATATTGTTGTCTGTTCCTGGACAGAAAAGAATCTATAGTAAATCTAATAATAAAAACGATTTTTCGAATTGGTCGGTCCCTGGTGCGCTTTCAAGAACTAAAAGCAATGTTCATACTAAGCTTAGCAAAAAGCCGCTTACATATTGAACTTGAGAGTAAATTGAAATATGTTAATTAGGCAAATTTGAAAATCGAAAAATAAAATTTCTTCAAATAAGCCGGTCCCTGACCCACTTCTTACTGCTCGGAGACCAATCCGAATTGATGAAATTCATAAAGGGTGTTTTTTATAGAGGTATAGAACTTTAAGTTGCAATAAAACAACGATGGATTATTCGATTGACATGAATTTTATTTATCCAAAAGATAATCTTGTGGCATTACATTTTAAATATGATTTCTGGCATATGACCACCACGGCTGGCGCGGATGTAGTCCAATCTGGACGTCCAATTTTCGATGACTTTTTCCAACATTTGTGGCCGTATATCGGCAATAACACGGCGAATGTTGTCTTCCAAATGGTCAAGCGTTTGTGGCTTATCCGCATAGACCAATGACTTTACATAGCCCCACAGAAAGTAGTCTAGCGGTGTTAAATCACAAGATCTTGGAGGCCAATTCACAGGTCCAAAACGTGAAATTAGGCGGTCACCAAACGTGTCTTTCAATAAATCTATTGTGGCACGAGCTGTGTGACATGTTGTGCCGTCTTGTTGAAACCACATCTCCTGGACATCATGGTTATTCAATTCAGGAATGAAAAAGTTAGTAATCGTGGCTCTATACCGATCACCATTGACAGTAACGTTTTGGCCACCATCGTTTTTTAAAGAGTACGGACCAATGATTCCACCAGCCCATAAAGCGCACCAAACAGTCAGTTTTTCTGGATGTAACGGTGTTTCAACATACACTTGAGGATTCCTTCACTCCAAATGCGGCAGTTTTGTTTATTGACAGAAGTGCGCTTCATCGCTAAACAAAATTCGCTTATGAAAATCGGGAACAACGGAAATCTCGTTTTGGGCCCATTCGACGAATCTACGCCTTACTCGATGATCGATTGGCTTCAATTCTTGCACAAGTTGGATTTTGTAAGCACGAAAACCAAGATGCTTCCTCAAAATCTTCCATAAAGTGGATGGACACAGATTCAATTCCTGTGCTCGATGGCGGATGGACTCATTCGGGTCTTCCTCAATGCTACGCTTTACAGCAGCAATAGCTTCTTCTGTACGCACCTTACGGCGTCTCTGGTAATGCGAGTTATCAATAAGAGTAAACGTATTTCGAAAACGTTCCATGGTTAGTCGAATTAGCTGCTCTGATGGACGATTTTGTCGACGATAAAATGGACGTAATGCGCGACACGTTTTCCGCACAGAACCATTATTTTCGAAATAAAATTGCACTATTTGCAAGCGTTGTTCAGGCGTGAGACTATTCATGACATCGTACAGCTTTACAAGTATGGAATCCGCCATTTTTTTTGTTTACATTCGAAAACAGCTGAGATCACCTGATTTTTAAAACTTTGCTATTCTCTTATTACCCACCCAATTCGCATTTTGAATTTCTCTAATTCCATCTTGATTCGCATTGTCAAATTCTTTGCTCTGCTTTTAGTGCGACATTCTGTTATTTGTTAATTCTTTCATTGCCTCCATATTTATTGCTCAAATTTTTCATTCCATCGATGTTCGCATCGTCGAGTTTGCCTGTCAACTTGCGGGCAGCCATTATGATTTTCTATTTGACAGTCAAACCCCGAGATTGACAGGTAAATGCGAGCTTGACATTTTCCTGTAAAATACACAAGATTCCATACTTGTAAATCTCTACGATGATTCATGATGAATTGCCAAACCAAACTGAGAATAAATCACTTGACAGCTGTTAAATCGGTCGCCATCTTGAAAAGTAATGCCAACTTAAAGTTCTATACCTCTATAAAAAACACCCTTTATAAGAATATTCGTTTGTCCCTCTAATTTGTTTAGGCGATGCACTGTGGAGCGCGTGATACATGTATCGAGAACATATACGAGGTTTGTTCAAAAAAATAGGTGGATTTTAATTTTTTTTTGAAAAGTACTTATTTATTAATCAATATCTATTTTGTCCTCTTCAACGTAATCTCTCTCGGATATAATACACTTGCGCCTACGCTTTTCCCAATCCTTGAAGCACTTTTGAAATGCGCTTTTCGGTATGGCCATCAGCTCTTTCTTCGATTATGACTTGATCTAATTAATTGTGTCAAAACGTTTACCTTTCATTGGTTTTTTTAGTTTTCGGAATAGGAAAAAGTCGCAAGGAGCCAAATCTGGTGAATCCGGTGGTTTGTTTTTTGGCGAAATAATCACGAATAAGCATTGATATGTGAGCTGGTGCATTATCGTGATGCAGAATCCACAATGTGTTTTTCCACAATTCCGATCGTTTGAGCCGTATTGTTTCACGCAAACGTTGCATAACTTCCTTGTAGTATTCCTTATTAACTGTACGACCTTTTTGGCAGGAACTCATGATGCACCCAACCATTGTCATCAAAGAAAACATTGAGCAAAGCCTTCATATTTTCTTTTGAACAGAACTCGTAGATTTCCGAAATTTTCTAAAATTTTGATATATTTGAATGTTCATAGTGGAGCAGAGTTCCGAATATCATAACGCAATAAAATATTTCTTTCTTTTTACATGCACTGCACTATAGAAGAATTAAGTATTGGGGTGATTGTGGAGATCTATGGCATCAATATCATCGACACAAGCCTTGTAGTTCATATTATTTTCATAATCGTACGGTTATGGCACTATAGAGCGTCACCTTGTCTAAAGCCTATTTTGTATCGAACAGCTCGGGAAGATGGTTCATAAATCTGTCAAACTTCTACCCTAGTTTAGGGTCGATTTCGCAGAGTCTCTTTCAAATAATTTATTGCCGCATAGACGCATCTGCTTTTAATTTTTTCTAGATGTTTTTCTAATATTTGATTCAAACGACAGTCGACTAACTTAGTCTAGAAAATAATTGCAATTTCAAATATAAATTGTAAAAAAAAAAATCATAAGTAACGCCAATGAAGGAAATCATCTAAGTGATGAATCGAGTGGAAAGACAGAAAATGACTAACGAAAGAAAGAAGAAAAAAATCGACAAACAAAATTTTCTAAAAGTCAAATGTGCTGAATTCCATAGGACAGCCAAACTACAGAGCGTAGGTATGACTTACACAACTTTCTTTTTTTTTTTTTGCAAAAAAAAAATTATAAAAAAGTAGAAAAATTGCATGTTAAGGGTGGACAAGTAAGTAAGGACGACACTTGAGGGTTGAATTCGAAATCAAACGACAATGCATTTGTCAGTAAATAAGTAAATGTAAGAAATATGCACATACATAGGTAGATGATGGGAGACGTGGTTAGTAGAAAGTTAGCACTTATATACATAGATACTTACATACATAAATCTATACTAACCTCTATGTGTGTGTATGTAAACAACTAAGGTTATATTCAAATGAAGCGATCGCTTGTTGTCAGTAAATTGAAAGCATGTTGCAAGTGCGCGGCAAAAAGGCAAAGAGGACTAAATGAAGTAAATAAAAGAAAAAACTTTAAGTGAAAGAAATTTATACAAGGAAATAAAATTGCAACGAAAATAAAAGCGGGAGAAGTAAAGCAAATTGGAAAAGAACAAAAAATTAGTAAGAAAAATGGAGCTGTAGTATGCTGAGTAAAGGCTAAAAAGTTGTTTAAAAAAAAGCGAATACAAGGCAAATAAAAGTACACAAAAATATGAAGTTTTCTTCTACTCTTTGTTTTTTTTTAAGTAAGGAAAACCCAAACTATGCAACTAGAAAAGTCCTTGCCAAGGGTAAAAAGCACATAGAAAGCATATGTATGTATATGTGTTGCATAGAAACATATATAACTATATACATATGTATGTGTGTGTATGTAAATATGCACGCTTTAGCATTTTTTCAACAGCTCGTGAGCAAAAAGAAATAAATAGAAAACTTCAAACTTCTTCTTCATGCACTCCACTCAAGGAAATTAACTCAAGTGAGTGGACGCTTTTCACTCGCACCCGCAAAGTTAAACAACGCTCGAACTTTGTAATCACACATACATACATAAGTACTTCCAAATACGTGTGCATATATGTAAATGCATATAGAAGCAAATTTTTTTTTTAATTTTTTTTTTTTTTTTTTTTTTGTGCAATGCAAGTTGTATCAGAGTCAGTCGGTATCTGTTGCAAGACAAGAAAAATTCCCACTTATTTTGCACTACCTTCACCAGCAAATTTTGCAAAAAAGTCACTCGTACATATGTACAAAGAGTACATATATGTACATAGCTGTGTGTGCATAAATTTCTTGAAGAAATTACAAATCGTCAAAGTAAATGAATTCCCATTTGCCTGCGTCATTTCAAAGGCGGCGACCATAAGAAAATGAAATGAGTGTCCTTTGAAAGGCGGAAAAGTATAAAGAAAAGCACTTGAAGAAGATCAGGAATATTGAGACATGATGACATGCTAACTTTTACCATGGCATTACCATAAAAAAATTATTATTTTTAAGTATTTTTAGTAACAAGAAGCTAAAGAAAGGTAAGAAAAGGAAAAATGTAGAGAAATGAAAGATATTTACTGCTTGTATGTCTTTTTTAAGTAGATGAAACAAAGAAGTATTGAAAAAGGAACATTTCAGTACTAAAATTATTCTTAAATGCATTTCCACTTTCAAAACTAAGATATATATACGGCAGAAGATTTAGTTCGAAGTTGTACTTCAAGTCAAATTTCAACATTCAACTATGTATGTACATTGTACATAGTTGTACACTAGTTATACTATTGATATACGAGGAAAATTAATGCCGGCAGAAATTTTTGATATCATCCATCCCTATTTTTTAAAAGAACAAAAAAACACAGAAAATTCAAATTATCCTTCGGAAGAACATTCTTTGGCATTTATTTTTTTTGAAGATTATTTCTTTCTGGTTCATCCGTTGAATCCGATTTTCGAAGCATAATTATCGGGTGATCCATTTTTTGATGACTCGTTCGTGCATTTCGACTCGTAACTGGCGAATGACACGCGTGATGTTTTCCTACAATGCCTCAATCGAAGCGGGATTGTCCGCATAGACTTTAGACTTTACATATTCTCACAGTTCAAAAAGTCTAACGGTGTGTTATCACACGATCTTTTTTGGCCAATCGACCGGCGCAAAACGTGAAATTATCTGCTCACCGAAGCGTTATCTCAGAGGCTTTAAAGCTATTTGTACGAGGTTTTGGTCTAAGAAGCCCTTAATAAAATGTTCCGAAGAATAATTATCTAGAAAACTTTAACCTCTAAAATCTTTTAGTACTTGGTTTTGAGTAATTTCTTGGTGTAAGGAGCAAAACGACACTTTTTCCGTCGTAGCTAAAGTGTTAAAATATTTTTCGAAATTTTTTTTCCTGAAATTTTATTAAATAGCTCTTAACTTTTTATTTCGCTCAAATAAGTATCTTTGAAAATTTATTTTAATTCTGAAATCACGTTTTTCTTGGTTGGCTTGGTTCAAAAGGGTAGTTATTAATGTTAAAACAATAGTTTGCCATCATGTGAACATTTCAGCGACCCAGGTAATAGTTCGAAATTCTTGATGGAAACCTTTCCCTTGTTCTTCACTCAGATCATTAGGGCTTCCTGTAAAACATTCCAAGTGGCTGTGAAGGTGGTGTACTATGTTGCTCATACTACAACCAAGCACCTGGAAGTGGAAGAGCAACAGTTCAATATGCTACACATAGCTTGGATCCTTTTTGTTTCCGAGAAATTCTGAAATGCAAACTAATTCATTTCATTCATTTTTTTAATATCAGTCATGTAACTCGTTTTGATTCTTTTTAAATCTTCTTATTTTTTATCTTCAAAAATTCCGGCTTTAGATTTCATTGTGCTCAACCTAAAAAACTTTTTGGGAATGTAATAATCACCATCCTAGGCCAGAGCTTTGGCAAATTGTTTCATAAGCCCTAATTGAGTATGTAACGGTGACAGTATTATGCAATCCCTGGGTATATGATTCATTTGGACTATACGTCATTTGACAGCAGAAGGGTCTTTACTTCTAAATCATAATCATTTTATGTAGATGAAGTAACAGACGTATCGCTGAAATACACGACTGGTCGAGTAATAGATTACATTTTATGGTGAAGACAGTTCGACCGTTTATATTAACGAAAAAAAATCATCTTCATGATTCAAAGGTTACCGCGGAATGATTGGTATTTGATACCTACATTGGGTTTTTTTTTCATTCGCCCATAATATCTAAGACCTTACAATTGTGTACCATATGAGGGATCCAGTATTTGCAGCGGATTTTTATATATTCACAGATATTACGAAAATAGTTTGGATCGTTTTTACAGATCTTTCTCGATTTGGATATTGTCAAATAAAACTTTTTGAGACCACAGCTCGTTTGTTTTGAAAATTAAATGTCACTGGTATAAAAACATGTCTGACAGCTGTATCTCAAAAACAAAAGCTGCTTAAGAAAAAAACATAAATTTGAAATCAGTGACTTCAAATTATTAAGCAACAGTAATCAAATGCCATCCATCCAACAAAACAGTTTAATTTTGTTCCTTAACTAAGTAATAGAAAGGATTTCTTAAACTCCATAATTTCGCTGACCTATAGTCGATCAAAATATTTCAACCTGAGCAAATTTGGTCTCAAAAGAATATAAATAACGAAATAAATGGCGCTCGATTACGGCTTAAGCGATCTTTGGGCAAATTCTGCTATTTGGGATGTCAGTATCGATATAATTTTCTACTCCAATACAGCTTGCTGCTTATTGGTACAGAAAAGTCACATTCTCTTAAAAATGACATAAGACAACTAAGAAAATGGGAGTCAAGCTATTTCGCAATAGAATGCAATGCTAAGAGGCTGGGGTTCCTTTTGGAAGATGTTTTAGGAGGTTAGAAGATCAGGAGTGTCAAGAGTGCGCCTAGCATGTGCAAGCAGAAGTGAGATTTTGGTTAATATTCGGTAGTTTACTATTTTGTGATCAGATTCTAACCCCTTGTCATGTTGTTCTTACATCAGAAGTCTCCAATTATTCAACGTGGTTGGTAACAAATATACTCGTATGTAAATAAAATGGGCTTCTAAACACTGAAGTAGTATTTTTGGCGCAAATGGAGGTACACATAGTTTTAGTTTGGCTCTGCGCGATGGAAGAGTTGTTGAAATTCCCTTAAGAAATTTTTCTCCAAATTTGAATATTAAATATTAAATTTTTAATTAACAAGACGTCGCAAATGAAGATGTACGAGCCGAGGACTTCCGCCTGCTTCGGTTTTCAGAGTTCTCCAATCTTCGTCTTCATATTTCGTTAGTGTTCTACCAGAAACAGAATGTCTATTTCTTTTAGTTGACCTGCCGCAGAAATTGTGTTTTGCAGAGCTTTGAAGTTACTACTCAATATAGTTCAGGCCCCTCCAAATCTTAAATAAGAAATATTCTCCGTATTTTTTTTTTATCAAAGACTGCAATCAACATATCCAACTTTCCATAGCCCAAAGAGTAGCTACAGCAACGACAAATAATTTAGCAACAATGAATCAACTCAAACTGATAAGATAACTTTCCCCATTCGCTACTGTTGCATGCAACTTGAGCGTGAAGTACTCACTACGAAAATTCCTATGCACAAAATAAAATCATAAACATTTTTGAACAACAGTTGCAACCAAAAAAACAAACAAAAAACTACAAAATAATTTTACGAAACGAAATTTACAAACGCAAATAACGGTGCTTACGATTATTTTTGTTCTCCTTTATCTTCCGCTATACTCTTCTCTTTCAAAAAAAACCGGCATCAAGCAGCACTACCTTAGCACCAACAAAACAAACTTCTCAACGTGAATCAATTTGTTTAAGTAGAAGTTGTTGCAAGTGCTGTGTGTATGTGTGGGTGTACGAATTTGCGATGGCATAGAAACGGAAAAGATGTTGTAGTTACTTGCTGTCTTTGGTGCTTTGGTATAAAGGAAGTAGCAGCAAGCGAAGTGCAAGCTAACAAATAACGGCAAAATAAAATTAAAAAGAATTTTGTGCAATTGGCAATGACAGCGAGCGAAAACGATGAGAATATATGTGTTATGCGATGTGTGTGTGTGTGTGTGTGTGTGCCCACACATGTATGCCCTTGCGCTTTTTCAACAAGCAAACAGTTTTTTGCTCCCGAAAAGTTTTCATCTTT
Source organism: Neoceratitis asiatica (assembly GCA_030068015.2). Classification (NCBI taxonomy): domain Eukaryota; kingdom Metazoa; phylum Arthropoda; class Insecta; order Diptera; family Tephritidae; genus Neoceratitis; species Neoceratitis asiatica. The sequence continues at coordinate 49,074,593 of CM061526.1, read as the reverse complement.
GTCGTTGCTGCATTGCAATGTGGCACGTAGCAACATAACACTGAAACCCTCTCGCTAACCCTCACAATATCACTCACTCAAGCATAAACTTGATTCTTTCTACGGTTATGCAACAAGGTAAATAAAGAAAAAACCCAACCAAAATTTCACCCCCTCATCAAGTACTTGCAAGTCCTTGCCTTGCCGGTGAAAGAAAATTGTTGTGCAGATAAGTGCGCTCGCGAGCAAAAGATGCCAGCAGTGTGATAGTAAAGCGCTGTTGGCATAGAAACTGAAATCGAGGTTTCCGCTTTACTTCCTTGCAGCTGGAATAAAAAAGGATGCACGTCGTTCGTTGCCAGTTTCTTCTCATGTAAGTAGTGGTCGTTGTTTTTGTTGTTGCGCATGAAACGTGTTGCCAAAAGTGCTCATTATTTGTCGCTCCAGCTTTTGTTGCAAGTGTGCGTTGCACTTGTTGTTGTTGTTTTTGGTATTGTTGCATTTTCTACTACTATTTACTATTATTACCATACCTAAGGTGATTGTATATCCTTCTGTTTGTGGAAGTTGATAAGTTTGCGCTGAAAATTGTTGTCCTAGGTGTTGTGTTGTGCGAATGCAGTAACGTATGAAAGAAACGAGATAAGAATAATGATAAAAGTTAGCGAAAAAGAAGAATAAAATATATAATTAAAGTATATACAATAAAGTACATAATATATTCCCACTGAGGCAAGAAATTTATTACTTCAATATGAGAGTACACCTAACCTCACTTTCATGGATTGTGTAAATAGCAAGAGCAACACAGAGAAATAATTTACACGCTGAAATCGGCTTTCAGACGGATACAAAACTGCACTTTTATCCTCTAGCATGCTCTACACTCACTGTTAAATGACTCGAAGCCATGAAAAATCTGTTTTCTGCTCGTTCAGGAAGCATGATTGCATTAATATTTAACCGCGTTGTTTTAAAACTAGTCAGATCTAAATGAGCGCAAGTTCCAAGAACTACATAAAGGGATACAGAAAGATGATTTTTTTTTTCATTTTCGGTCTAGATAAAGCATACGCAGACTCTATGCTTCCCACACCAAACAGTGTGGTGTTCTTGATTCCGGAGTGACTGCCATTAAAGTAGTGGAAGAGCTGCTTTCCAGAGCTTCGACGGAGTTAAAGACATCGGAATCGCTGGTAAAAGTTTATGAGCTTTTGAGAATATGCACGCCTAAATGATATCTCCAGGGAGGAGGCGTGTCGTATTATCCTGAACAGATGGAGCACGCATAGCCCATGAACCTATGAAACCTGGACACCAAAATATGCATGACCACTATATTCACCTAACCTGAGAGAATGAAAAATTTTGTAGAATTCATAATTTTTTTTGTTGTATTTGCCTTAGTAACCGCAAAAACTTTTCTGAAATTAATTTTTTTGGGAATATTGTAGGCATGACAGTCCTTGTTTGGAAAAAAACCTGCAACCTTCCGGCATAAAGACCCGACTGTCGCGAGCACTATTAGACTTTAGTCGCCTCTCACGACAGGCATACCTTACTTTGGGTAAATTATTTAATTTCTTACATGGAGCATTAGGCGGGAGCTGGCATTATCACGCCCTCTATTAGAAAAAGAGATCTTTGGAAAGAGTATATCGACTTTTAATTAAATATGTGAGAGCCCGTCGCTTCAAAATCTTTCAAAAAATAGTAAAGCTTGAACGCATACTGTAAAACGAAACGTCTGTAATAATAATTGCACCTAAGATGCAAAGGAACTGAGACGCTTTGTCTCTTGAGACATGCTATTCTTAGAGGTGGGACTTAACATGTTGTTACATGCAAAAGAATTCAGATTCTTTGCTCTTGAGACATGCTCTCTTTAGAGGGAGGAAAAGTGAGTTAGATCTGAAGCTTCGAAGAGATTGTGATTTGTAAATCCGCAACACTGTGGTAGACAATTCGATTGGGATATTTTCTTTTCAAAAAACAATAGCATCATCCACACGATGTTAGCCTAGTAGTCAATCGTATGCAAGTCCTTTTATTTGCGACTCGGCGCTTAATGGATATACTAGGAAGTTGATGATCTTTTCTACGGAGTAGTGGTATCCCTCCTAATTTTTTTAAAATTCTAAAGGGCATCTCATTGAATGCTTAAATTTCTACTTTATCTAGCACATCCGTAACGACTCGAGCTTTAGTTCGTCTAGAGCAGGAAATGCATCCTCAATCATAAAGATTCTGTCAAAGATACGAGAAGGGCAATTATAGTTGATGATCTCGTTTAGTAACGAACGGTTTGTAGAAGTATTTCCAAAATTGTAGTGACACGCCTGGTACATATTATTCTTCGCCTGGAGAATAAAAAATTTTGAGGGATCTCTAAATATGCCTAAATAAAGCGAGATTTCAGAACAAGCTTAAACTATAGACTAACCAGTACAGTACAGGGAGATGAAAGATGAACCAACAAATCTCTTATATATTTTCAAATTAGGTCTGCTTGAAGAAGACAAAAAAGAATGCACGAAATACAAGGAATGTGCGGAGAGAGTAGAGTACAATACCAGTGAGTTCTCCTCGTTCGACAGACTGAGGTTGTAAATAAAAGCAGAAAATAGCAATTTTCTTGGAACTAACGTCGACTTTTGTTGCAGGCAGCGTATCTGGTAACAATATGGACGTGGTGTTGTCTATGTGAGTGATCCTAAGAAGATAACCTTTTCAACCTAACCAAATCTTACTCGATTTAAGCGAAAGGACTCCGCAAAAAATGATCTTGCTGTTGGCTTTGTTGTTTTTGTGCATTATTTAAAATTTCAGGACAGATAGTCTCTTAGCCAGAATATCAGTCATCCGTTTCCACGCCATTTTATCAACTGTTCGTTTTGAATCATCAATTCAATTTCTCCACATTAGATTCACTTTCCTTGTAAACTGCTTACGATCGTGGGAGAGATATTGATATTCGACTTTTGAACCAAAGCAGGGCAGGCCGAATTGTTTGCCTTGAAGGCAACACAGATCAGTTTAATTAGCTTAATTTTCCTCCTCGATCTATTTTCTTAGCTTTCTAATTAAATCTTTTAAATTCATAATGCTCTCCAGGTTAGCTCTGTACAGCGTTCAACTATATTAACGAGTAGTGAAAACTTTTATAAATTATTATTTTTTTTTTTTTTGTGAAAGTCATCCTTTTCAGAACACAAATTACTTAAAATTATTTCAAATTCAAATATGAAAGTTTCACTTTAATTTTCTCCTATTTATGCTTTCGCAAAATTTTTCTCTTTTTCACCGACAAAATACATAAAAGATTGTGCCAATTTCTTTTCCTGCCTTCGTCCTTATTTTTCCAATGTACATGCATACACACACATACACATGCATACATGCACACATATATTATATTACCAATCCTTGAAGTCAGGGCGGAATTTGCTTGCAGCAAAATACTCGAAAGCCAGCTGCAACCAATTTTTACCATCACCACCACCACCACCACCAGTAAGTAACACCAGCACTGGCAATGCAACATCGGGTTTGTAATGTATGAATATATATATGTATATACATATATAAGTACGTTGAGCTCGATGCTGCTGCTGTTGACGCCACCCACCCAAAAACTTTCGCCTCAACTTTTCATGCGCTCTTTCACTTTCATATTCTGCACATTGCATAGCGAGGCTTCGCCGGGTTTTTTTTTTTTTGCTACTTATTTTTTGTTCCTCTTTTCATTTAATTTTTTTATCTTTTCTTTACTTTTTTATTTTTATTTTTTCGTATCCTTTTGCTGCTTTCAGCTTTTTTTTCTACTTATCTTCCGCTACGTTGTAGTATGGCGTATATATGTATGTCTATTTCATCTTTTTGCATTCCACTTTATTCTTCTTCTTCCATTTTGTTTATAGAACAAAGCATATTTTTTCGTGTTGGTAGGTCAATGCACGTACAAAAGCCACTTTTCAAGTTAACTTTGCCTTTTTCGCTTTACTTTTTTCCCTCAATTTCTTTTTCCTTGTTAAAGGAAGAAAACGTGTAAAAAAAAAGAAGAAGAAAGAGAATAAGGAAGGAAGAAGCATGAGTAAATATCATGCCACAGCGTATCGTAGTGAACGCGTGCATTTTGAATAGAAAAAGAAGTTTCAATTGTGTGACGACGCGCTCAAATTAACAAAACGTAGTGAAGCGTTGCAAGTGAAGCAAAGTCGTTGAGCTACACGTTGCACGTACGTATTCATGGTAGTACTCGGCGCGTAAATTCTAGAAAGTTGGTTGACGAGTATGGTTGCGGGTTTGGTGGAGAACGGTCGTGGTTGGCGTAATGTGGCATTAAGGATGAGCTTTGTTGCAGCACAGCTGATGAACGGTTGTAACGTTTGGAGTGTACCAGTCCCGGTGTTTACTACGTGCAACGCTTGGCAACGTAGCTGCCAAAGTATTGTGATTGGCGGTTGGATATATACATAGACACGTTGTGCAAGGATAGCTGGATGTTGAGTTTGGTTTGTGATAGAGATGTAACGGTTGTTTGAAGGCCGATCGACTCGACTCGATAGCTGACTCAGGCTCTATAAAAAGTATTTAAATGATCGGTCTAACCTCTTTCAGAAGTTAACTCAGCTATAGAACCTCCTGTTGGGCGAGAATACTTTGGTTGAGGACTCCAGCTGTTGCTTCCTCCGTAAGCTCTTTTGCACAAGAACATGAATATAATTTTTTTCAGAAAGTGCAACTCTGAACCCAAAACACGAAAAGATTCTAAGCGTATATCACCCGCTGAATAGACAGGCACATACCGAACTGAATTAGTTTGAGTATTCTGTCCCTTTCTTGACATTTAGAGAATAGCATGATCACGTTTTGGAATTTTTAGGGGCTTTGACTCATATAGGATGTTATCGCTTCTCGCTTATTTCTTGCAGAATTGAGCTGCTTTCTTCCTCCAGTTCCATAATATTAGTTTTTAGAAATTGCATTCCGATTATGTTCCCGGTAAACTCATTTCTAATAGCCTGCCTCGGCATATAACGTTTCGCATGAGAGTTTGTGTATAGTTTCGTTCAAGCTTTGCCTCGTTGACGCAGAGAGACTTTCAACAGCGAACACAATTTCGAAAAATATAGCCCTCAGCGATCGTGTGTCAGTAGGTAGAGCCTCGACATAAAGTCGTTTTCCTTCTGGCGTCACCTTCTTAGATAACCTAAGGCATGATCAGAGAGATGGGGGTTTCTTTTTTCTTATTTATTTCTCTAGTGCAAGTGAGCTCGCCTCTGAAAAATCATGTTTACTCGTATGCAGAGCGATGAATATGATCTCGCTTCCAAAGTTTTGGATGTTTGGATTGTTTTGTCATTTTCGACACCCATTGTGGTTCCGTCTGCGACTCTGAATTCAGTGGAACAAAATCCTAACCTGCTTTCGTTTGTCGTCAACCACGGCTCGGGCAATATAAGCTCCTCATTACACTTATGTCTATAGCTAAATGGTTAGAGCGTCTGCTTCCCCCCCAGATCCCACCACGAGCTCTGTGGGAGATCCCTTCTACTGCAATTTAAGCCACCGACTCAGAGATTCGACGCAAAATGGAAAAATATCATCGTCAAAACACCGAAATCATCGAGTTTAGCATCGTAACATCACTAGTTTGCGAATCAAACATATTCTCTCACACTCACAAAGCCAACATCTGTGAAGATTATATAAATTTTCGTTAGTTGGTGTTTGTGCTCCATGTAGATACAACACTTACTTCAAGGCGAGGTGTTGGCAAATGCAGCAGGCGCGAACATCGGCGGGGCTAGCTGAGGTGTTGAAGCACCGTACACAAAGCAAGGATAATTCCTCTACACGTACAACTTTAGTTGGCAGAAGTTTGACATTGCAGCATACGAAGATGACTTTGTGGAGCAAATGGTATTATTGGTGCATTCATTTAAAACGTACCCGCGCTTTGGCTGTGCCGTTGGTGCAGGACTTTCGCATGTAATTTCGCATAAATTAAAGTAAAGTTTCTCACATTTTTTCCCTAGTTTTTTCTCGAAGTCTTACCCCCCGCGCATTCGTGCTTTGTTGTATCATGTACTTACTTTTAGTAATTTTCTTTTGTAGTCACATATTTTTCAATGGTATGGTCCTGCTCAAGATAACTGAATTTGGTGCATTTGCATCGTATTGCACTTGTATTGCTGCTGGTGCTGGTGCTGGTGTTGCTGCTGGTGCTTCCTTTGCGTCCTTTGATTTTGGTGTGCCAGCTGAGCGTAGCAGTTTTTTGAGCAGCGCTTATGCCTGCAAACAATGTGAGCAAATAAGAGTACCAAGTGGATGTAGTTTGGTTGGTTGAGGGTTGAGCTTACGCTTTGTATAAAGTGAAATTTAAATATATATTCCGGGGAAAGACTATTTGCTGTAATTTATGTAACTTAATTTAAAGATGAGGTGATGCAATTACGCACAAAGCAGCATGTGAATCATGTAACCTGAGTCAACTTAAAGAGCAAATACAGAAAATTCGACTTTTTTCATTTAAATAAACATTCGATTTTTCTCCTTTATCTACGGGAACACATTGAAACTTCAAACATATTCAGATTCATTTTCATTTACGCGAAAAACTTTTCGTTCCATATTTATTGAGAATTGCTCTAAAGTCCTGCATCCATGTCCATATATAAAGCATTTTTCTGTCTTCGTAGTCATTCAATTAGAGTTGTCTGGATTCAGTAAATAAAAGTATTCAAAATCTGCTTAATATTGAAGATCTTTCATATTTTATATCAAAATAAATCAGTAAGTAAATGCCAGTAAAGGGGACCTCAATTCAAAATGACAAAATCAAAACAAAATTGTTGAGGCGGCGAAAACGAAATCGTCCCCTACAAACTAAGAGTTCAGGCAACAAGAGTCGCCATATGAAAACTCCATTGGACCAATTTTTTAAGAGATCTTTTACATTATAAAATTATAAAAAAAATGTTTAATGGTCTGTTCCAGAAAAGATAGAGTTTGCAAATTTTGTATGCTCCACTATCTCACTTGAGCCCGGTTTAAATGATGTTGTTTTTGGCTGCCCATAGTATACTAGGTAGAAGACCTGAAATTATGAGTGGCTGGAACCATATAAGCGGTGTTTTTTTAGACGTGTGTTTTTTTTTTTTGCTTTAGTATGTGTTTCACGTCGATGAAGAATGTGTTCAAGATGTCCTTCAATAAATGCAGAAAAGTTGTTGCCCTTAAATATGCTAACCCTATTAGTACCCCAGCCTTGAGGCATGGGGTAATAAAAATTATAGAAAATTTTTTCAAAAGAATCTGACACCCACAGCAGCACAGCTTTTAACCTAACTCGCTGCTGATTTTTAACACTAGATGTTTTGCACGCGACCTGCAAAAGAACAACCAACTGGCTTATTTGCAACTGACTTATAATTTGCATTTACTCTTTTTTTGCTCTTTTATTGCAACGTCGGGCGTACCTCAGGGAAGTGTTCTGGGACCGCTCTTATTTGTTATTTTTATCAATGACATAAGTCATTGCTTTAGACACTCTAATTTTTTATTATACAGTGATGATTTGAAAATTTTTAAAACAGTCACAAGTCTCACTGATTCCGTTATGCTTCAATCCGATCTTGAAAATGTAATTTGTTGGTGCGGTAAAAATCGTCTGTACCTAAATACCAGCAAATGCTTTGCCATTTCTTTTTCGAAATCTCGAAATCTCATTCCGGCCTCATACAATATTGGTAAATCTATATTGAGAAATGTTGATGAAATATCTGATCTTGGGATAATCTTTGATTCTAAGTTCCTTTTTCATAGCCAAATAAACTATATTATTGCAAAATCCTATTCCATGCTTGCGTTTATTCGCCGCTTCAGTACGGATTTCAGTGATCCTTATACTCTAAAATTACTTTTCTCATCCTTAGTGCGATCCAAGCTCGAATATGGAGTGTTGATCTGGAGGCCATACTATGCTTGTCATATTGGACGACTTGAGCGGATTCAAAAAACGTTTCTCAGATTTGCTCTTCGTTCGTTATATTTTGAGGATCCAGTCCCGTCATATAGTTCTAGGTGTCTGTTGATCAACTTAAAGTCTTTAAATAGTAGAAGGTCAATCTTATCGGTGATATTTATTTATGATATTATACAGGGGACGCCTGACTCGCCATTTCTTTTGGATCGTATACACTTTAATATACCGTCTCGAGCACTACGAAACCATGACTTTTTCGCTATTGATAGAGCTAGAACAACTTATGCATCCAACTCACCAATTGCAAGGGCTATGAGGGAATATAACTTGCTTCCTAACTCGAGGGATATTGATTTTTCTATTACAAAGCGTAGGTTTAAACTATTATTAATTGATTTTGTGTAATTATTTAGTAAGTTATTATTTAGTTTTGGCGTATTTAAGTTTTCAATGGGAAATAGTCTGTAAGGAGTTTGTATATCCTAGATTATACGGAATAAATAAATAAATAAATAAATAAATAATACTTATAGAAAATACTTATTTTTAAACAAATAGAGTGATCTTCATTTCATTTCAAATCGTACAAAATAACCTCTCAAAAATGTGTGTTTCGCTTAAATTAATTTCTGGTGCACTTATTTCGATAAGTTTATACTTCGAGTTAATAACGGCCAATTTTCTGAATTCCTTCGAGAAATGGCGGAAAATAATTTATAATCTTACTGAGCTGTGTCGTAAAATAAAGGTGTTCAAACAAACATTGATTTTAGACATCTAGGAAATAAGTCTTTAATCTAAAGAAAAAATTGTGAACACTGCCTCCAGAAATCTTTGCTTAATATGTTTTATATTGGAATCTTATCTTTGGTCCGAAGCTAGGAAAAACCTGAAGTAGAAGAGATAGATCCACCAAAATTTATACCGATCACATCGGAATGACGAGCGAAGTTGATTTAGCCATGTCCGTCTGCCCATCTGTCCGTCTGTACTTCTGTCCTTCTGTCCTGTCTTGTCTGTCTGTTTGAACGCAACCTAGTCGCTCAGTTTTTGAAATATTTCAACCAAACTTTCAACTGGTGGCAGATGACCAATATGTTTAAACGATCATTTGCCAGAATCGGATAAATTGGACCACTTTAGCATATATACGAAAGATTTTCCAGATTTAAAATTTTGGGTCACATCCGTTCAAAAAATACCTAAGAACGTGAAATTTGGTATACTAAGCACACATAACGAATTACAAATTGGTTCTGAAAATCATCGTAATTGGAAAACTATAACATATAGCTCCCATACACCAATTTGTTAGTGAGACTTTGGTGAAAACCGAGTCAAAAGAAATTTAGCTTTATTTATGCACACATATTATGAATTGCATTTTGGTAGGGAAAGTCACTGAAATCGGAATACTATATCATAAAGCCCCCATACAACCGATTAGTTCAGATATAAGATTTTGGGTCAAAAATTCGTCAAAAAAGCATCCAAGAGCGTGGAATTTGCTTTCTACAAGTTAATATTGGCACTGAGAATCGTCGAAATCGAAATTTGGAATTTGCCATAAATGAAATGTATAAAGACTTCGGCATGGCCGAATACAGCCTATTTTTCCTATTTTTCAGAGCCCTTGTTTGCTAAGTTCTTAACATTTAAAAAATATATTTTTGTTGTTGTTGAGCTCGCTCACTCCTTCATCATAGATATGCTCTCGATTCTATAGTGAGGACACAGAAAGTTCAGCACAAAAAGGAATCGAATAATAAACTTGCTTGTATTAGAATTGTATTTCTTTCTTTAGACCAAGTTTACACACGAGTCGGCAATTTCTCTTTTGGTATTTGCGTTCACGTTCACACGAAGAAACTTTGTTCATGGCAATTTTCTGTCAATCCATTTCATCTCAATTTTTCAATTTACTACTCTTTACAAGTTTTTACATATTTTTAATATAATTTGTTATCAATTGTATCCAACTGTATATATATACTAATATATTTACATTTATATAAAAAAAATTAAATTTTAATTTCCATAAATTATCTAACTTTCATTTTAAACTTATAATAACAGCAACCATTCAGAGCATTTAAATATAAATCTGTAAAGGAATAAAAATAGCGTGTTGACCGGGCACAACAATGTCGGCAAAGATGACTAGATACGAAACTCTTTAAAATGTAGATAAATTGCGTTCCTCGATTATTTTCTTTGTGCTGGTAACAAAGCCAAATGAAGGAATTTTGAACAGCTGATGGTAAACAAGCCTCAGTACCACTTCGTCAATAATGAAACACATCATTTTTAATCAGAAAACCTTTTTAGGTTATCAGTAAATTTTCATTGAGCACGATAAATTTGTATGTTAAAATTAAGAACAAATGTTGTTTGTATTTATTGAAGTCAAATATTTTCCGAGGACAGCTGTAAAGGTGCAGAAATATTCATTTTTACAATTTTTTATTATCAAAAAATGCCCAAAAAATTTCCAGAAATCCCAAAGTGAAACCTTTTCATCGCAGTGGCACGGTTTGAAAATGTTATAAAAAATGTGGATTTTCAGAGCACTCTCACGAAATAAAGAGTTTCGTATCTAGTCATCTTTGATGTCGGTACCCTGCTCTCCTCGTCGTCGCTCTGTCCCCAACAACTAAGAGTTTCGGCAACAAAAGTATTCGTGTGTAAACTCAGGCATTAGAAATGCAAACGTAATTCTTTGTCTCTATCTTTTTCTCTCTATTGCATATTTCTTCTCTCAACTTCCGTTTAAATCTCCTCACTATCTGCTCCCTCAACTTAAGTTCGCCTCGCTCGATCACACTTTTCATAATGTTTCCGTGACAAATTCACTAAATTACTGCTGAAGTCCAGCACGTATAAAGAAGCTCAAAAGTATATGTTAAGTTAACATTCTGGAGTACTCTTTTTTGTTACATGGATGCCTTGGTAGTTTTAATAGCAATTTAAACGGTCACAACTTCAGTTCTTTCCCTTAAGATGAACTTTATTTTTTTCTAAGAAAAACCTGGGCTACACTCAATTTACTGGTTCATTGACTCAATCAATAATGTAAATATAATTTTTACTCTAATTATATATAAAGAATGAACTAGAATATTCCAGTTAATCTAGCTTAACCTTTAACATCGTACTAATACCACTTGGAAACCAAGAAATATATATATTTGTGTTGAACTCAAGGAACTGAAGGAGAAATCTAAAATAAAATGCACACATCTTAACAAAACTTAACTTTAAATTTTAAATAAAACTTAAGTTAAACTTTTTTTTATATTTGATATCATTGATACGAAATAAAGCAGAAATACACATTCTGGGATAAAAAGCCAGCAAAAATGTGAAAAATTATGTTGAAAATTATATAGAAATTAGTACTTATTTATATGAAATATTCGAATAGTTGAATTCGATTTTCAGTATTCGAATAATTGGCTGTATAGAATTTTTCAATAATTCACGCGTTTTTCAACAACTAAACGAGCAAATATTCGCTTAGTGAAAATCACTTAAAACAAGTTTTAAAAAAATGTATTTAGGTCTTCACAATTAAAAATGAAGTAGAACTATAGAAAATAATTTCAATATGAAATATATTAGCAACTAATCACTGATCACCGGACTGTGATAGATGAGGGAGTTTAATCAATTCATTGATCAGGCAATACATATATATGTGCATATTCTTGAATACAGGAGCATGCGGAAAATTCATCACAGCTGGAGATAAAATCATACGCATGTGTTTTCATACTCACTCAAGAAGAAATTGATCGAATTATCGACGGCATTTAGCAAATCGATTAAAAGTCCATACAAAAAAGCATATGATGGAACAAATGTAATTTAATTGTCTGCTACCAGCAACTATGTTTATTCAAATTAATAAAAATAAAAAAATTAATAAAAATAACATAAGAACAAAAATTTTAGAATGTAAGGTTTTTACTATTTAAATTAAAAAATTTGAAAAACGAAAAGCATTGAAAAATTAATTGGAAGACATGCGGCTACTGCTGGCCTAAGCTGCTTGTAATATATGTATACATATGTACACATGTATATTCATAAATATGCAAGTATTTCAATTTCTTTTAGAAACCAAAAATTTTTTCTTATTTTTTTTCAAAATCTACTACGCCTACTACCGATTGATTGAGATTAATAAAAATCTCTACACACAAACAGACGGACGTTCAACATTTTGGTGGTGGCTACCGGTATACTGGCATTGTGGCATGATGCTGCACATGCAACTAAAATAGACGACGCCATCTTTATTTGTGGCAAACGCAAACATACCTACTTCTGATGCATACGCACAATTCGTGACTATTCTTTTGCTGCCATTCTTTTTCAAGTCCTCTCTACGCCGACTTTCGCCAAACAGTTGGCCTGGCGATTATCCCAGCTCATGTCGCTTGTGTGCGTGTTGAAATAAACTATTATCCTTTTGAATGCATAGAATTTCTACTCTGCCAGTGAGTGTCTAGCCACGCACTTTTATGGCAGCATCGTAACGCGTGGAAAAAATCTGCAGAAAAAATGTAAAAATTATATTCGCAATCTGAAACTAAATACATGCATATGTACATATGAAAGGTCTTTTATATTTACACGCATGTGTTTGCATTTATTTTATTTATCAAATATTTATATCAATTCAGCTGCCTTCTTTGCTGCAAATTCAAAAAAAAACCTGCCTTTATATATAAAGGCTGATCCAAGAAGAGGTACTATTTTCAATACCCTTTTTTTTTGACGGATCACGCATGAGTCGTGTCACGCTGTCATGTTATTGTTGTTCAGTATTGTTTGGCATTTCATCATAGAAAGACTTACGCCTGAACAACGTTTATGAATCATTCAACTTTATTACGGAAATTCACGTTCTGTAAAGATTGTGTTTCGCGCGCTTCGCTCAACTTATAGTCAACATAATCAGCCTACTTAGCGTACTATTTGCAACACCATCACCCATCTTGAGACCCAGCATTCATTATTGGATAATATTCGACCGAATAGACTACGTCCAGCACGCAGTGAAGAAAATATAGCGGCCGTAGCTGAGAGTGCACACGAAGACTGTGGAGAGTCGATTCGGCGCCGTTCGCAGCAACATGGACTGACGTATGGAACGACTTGGCGCATATTACATCGAGATCTTAAATTGAAATTGCTTGTGAAAGAACTGAAGCCGCTCAACCTTCCCAAGCGACGTCGCTTCGCTCTATGGGCTCTTGATAAGTTCCAAAAAGATCCAACATTTTCGATCCCAATTTTGTTCAGCGATGAGGTCCATTTCTGGTTCAATGGGTATATAAGAAAGCAAAATTACCGCATTTGGTACGAAGAGCAATCCTAAAAGGTTCAAGAGCTGCCATTTCTTCCAGAAAAAGCAACGGTTTGGTATGGTTTGTGGTTCAAAAATAGTGCCGGTGAGAACGTAACCGTCAATAGCGACCATTATCGCGCCATGACAACCGACTATTTGATGCCTGAAATTGAAGTTCGTGCTCTCCGCGACATTTGGTTTCAACAAGACGGCGCCACTTGCCACACATCGCACCAATCAATGGATTTATTGAGAGAATAATTCGGTGATCAGATAATTTCACGTTTTGGGCCGGTCGATTGGCCACTAAGATCGTGAGATATCACGCCGTTAGACTTTTTCCTGTGGGGATATGTAAAGTCTACAGTCTATGCGGACAATCCCACTTCGATTCAGGCCTTGGAGTAAAACATCACACGTCTGGTGTCGTTCTCCAGTTACCAGTCGAAATGTTCGAATTAGTCATGGAAAATAGACTCAACGGATAGACCATCTGAGACGTAGCCGCCAATATTTGAAAAGAGATGATCTTCAAAAAATAAATGCCTAGGAATGTCCTTTCGAATGGTAACAAACAGTCCCCAATAAACTTGAATTTTATATTCGGTATTTTTCTTTAAAAAAGTAGGGAACCTCGAAATGGAACACCCATTACATATATCTACAAGCCCATATATTTTTGTACGTTTGTATGTATGTATGTTTGTATGTTTGTAGTTTAGATAGCCAACGCACTTTTCTCTATTGCAAAAAATTCGCATTCACTTCTACGCTTGTTACAACAACAGCAACAACAACAACTATATTTTTATGTATTTTTATGTTCATATATATTCATACATACATGCATACATGGGTTTGTATATAAAAATGGGGGTTGAAAATAAATTGCTTTTAATTTGATTTCAACTCAATTAAATCTACGAAATGGAATTTCAAATTAAATTTTTTTCTCTCTCATCATTCTTCACTTCCATCCAACAGATATTTCTTTTACTTCATAAAATCGTATAAACACAAAAAAAACACGCACACACATACACGTAATCTTATTTAATTTTCTTGCTTTATATTTGAAATTATTCTTTTCGTTTGCTATAAATTTTTTCTATTGCATCCTTTCCACTGCATTTATACCAAAGTCAAACCACTACAACTAAGTATATATATGTACGTATATATTTGCACTGTAGATAAGTTTACAAGTCATAGACTACTTCAGAACTAGTCAGTCAAGCAATATCAACAAGTCAAACAACTATTTCCTTTATACAAGCAGCTGTAACTTTTAAAAGTTGGCAATCTTCAGCTTTCACCCAGAAACATACCAGTCCTATACTAGTTCAAAGTAAGCAAAAAAATGTGTCAATTAAATTTTGTTACTTTTTTAATGTGGTTAAAAACGAAAGTGTTTTTAAAAGTATGCAAAGAAATATTTTGTATGACCCTCAAACTGCGCTTTTTCGAACTAGTTCGATTTCTGTTAAGAAGTGTTAGTATAAAACTAGTATTTTTCTAACCAATTTTTTTTTTCCCTTCTGTGTAGTGCATATTGTTGTTTCATCAGTTAATGTGCGTGTGATCGTAGGTGAGGCATGGCATTCAAGGGGTGTTTACACTGTTAATAGTGAAAGAGTAGTAGATATTTGCAAAAAAAGGAAGGAAATTGTTACAAATGTGTTGAGAAAAATGCAAAATTGACTTGATTAAATTTTTTGCACTGGTATTTATTTATTTTTATTTACTTTACAATACATATTTTAAGCTTTGAATGGATTTAATGTAGTTAACGTTTGAGAAATTATTATAAAGAAGATACAAAAATATACGCTCTAATTGAATATTGTTTGAGCCTTCAAAAAATTGCAAGCAAATATTAAATTTTTTACAGTTTCAATTATTGTTGTAGCTGAAAAAATTACATTAAAAATCCCCATAGTTCTCTAAGCATCTACAGTTCAAGCAGGTGAGAAGGTCCACTACAGAAATGGGCTATTTGGAAGTCCCAAGATTTGTAATGGGATCAACGTAACTTTATGCATGTTCATATCGTTTAGGTGGCAGCACTCAAGAAGTCAGCCAGTCTAACTTAACCTAAGTATCAGTGGATATGTTAACCCTCTCACTTAGAAGTACACGAGATGAGGATTTGATAAAAACACTTAAATACCAAGCTACATGCACCGCTTTGCTTCAATATAATTTACTGGAAACAACTTCTCGGAACGAAACACCCGTAGAAAAGAATGTACCTAGAACTGCCCCACTCCCATTAATAGTGTGAAAATATAAACGAATGGATCAAAACTTAAAAGAATATAAGAATTCTCCTCCTTCAGAATCACTACAATGTGTTTTTCTGGCGCATATTTCTGCTATGATGAAGGCAGTGAAACATGTTGAACCCGACTTTAAGGATAAGCAAAGTTCATATTTATTTGCAACTCCAAAACTGTGCTGGACTTTCGCCGATCTCTGCAAGAGACAGGCAAATAAAAAATATTATCTCCCATATGAGTGCTTGGTTATAGAGGCATGAAGCTACAGAATTTGTTGCAAAGGAGAATGTGTTGGAAGATTCTTCTCATTGGAATGAGTTTTGCAACATTCAGCTATGAACAGGACAGGCTGAAATGGAGTCACAAAACGACTTGTTGTTGATCTGTGCAAACCAGATATATACAAATAAAGGGTCATCCAAATAGAAGTACTTTTTTCAATAGCCTATTTTTGACAAATCACTTGTGAGTCGTGTCAAGCTGTCATTTAATTTTTGTTCAGTATTGTTTGGCATTTCATCATGGAGACTCTTACACCTGAACAATGTTTACAAATCATTCAACTTTATTACGAAAATTCACGTTCTGTAAATAATGTGTTTCGTGCATTTCGCTCAACTTATGGTCAATATAATCGGTCTACTGAGCGTACTATCCACCATCACCATCACCCATATTGAGACCCAGCTTTTATTATTAGATAATATTCGACGGAATAGACGACCTCCAGGAATCAGTGAAGAAAATATAGCGGCCGTAGCTGAGAATGTACACAAAGACCGTGGAGAGTCGATGGCGCCGTTGGCAACAATTCGGACTCACGTATGGAACGACTTGGTGCATTTTACGTCGAGATTTTAAATTGAAAGCGTACAAAACTGGAGCCGACGTTTTCGAGCCAAATTTTGTTCAACGATGAGGCACATTTCTGGCTCAATGAGGTGAAGAGCAACCTGAACAGATTCATGAACTGCCATTTTATCCAGAAGAAACAACGGTTTGGTGTGGTTTATGGACCGGTGAACTCATTGGTCCATATTTCTTCAAAAATGATGCCGGTGGGAACGTAACCGTCAATGGCGACCGTTATCGCGCTATGATAACCGACTATTTGATGCCATACATTGAAGCTCTCTGCGACATATGATTTCAACAAGACGGCGATACTTCCCACACATCGCATCAATCAATGGATTTATTGAGAGAACACTTCGGTGAGCAGATAATTTCACGTTTTGGGCCGGTCGATTGGCTACCAAGATAGTGAGATAACAAACCGTTAGACTTTTACCTGCGGGAATATGTAAAGTCAAAAGTCTGTGCCGACAATCTCGCTTCGATTCAGGCCTTGGAGCGAAATATCACGCTTGACATTCGCCAATTACCACATGCTCGAGAGAGTTATCGAAAATTGAACTCAACGGATGGGCTATTGGAGACTTTTGCATCTTAGTCGAACCTGGTCTTGAACCCAGGCCTTCCGCAATGCTAACCACTCGGTTATAGCGGCCGCAAATGATATAAGAAAATACCACTCAAGGTCTTCTGCGATCATTCCTTTCCTGTGTGACTGTACTGTTTGAGGTAGTGGTGATCTGGATGATCTATTTCAAATATCTGGTATTAAAATAATTGTTCATAAAATAAGAAAAGTGATTTGATAACAAAGTCTAGTGGTTGGAAAATTGTGATATCACAATGAGTCTTAAGCAGGCTCAAGTGAAATCTATGTCCTTTCAACTGTAGCAATCGCAACCTAACCGAACTTTGTATACGCATATTTTATTTTCATCGATAAGTAAAAATGATCTCCACATGCGCCTTTATATATTCATCAGCTTTCCACAGAACTCGAAAGGAAGAGAATTTTACAGTTTGGCTGTCAAGATACTTTGGGCATTACAAGTTTTCGGCATTGAAAAATTGTCTCATGTTTAATGGATAGAATATAGATCTCAAAATTATTATTTGTTTCAGTACTAGAGATGAGTAAAATAATGCTTTTCTTCACACAACCCTAAGCTAGGGCCGTCCATCTTTGTTTCTCTTTACTACATTTGGATGCCGAATACTGAGGCAGTTTAATGCAGATATCGAAGCTGAGTGCGGAAATTCAAAGAAAACTTCCAAATATTAGCAAATCAAACAAAATATTCATTTTCATACATATTCCTTAGACTATACTCGCTAGAAATCAAATATATTAATTGAATTGGCAGGTCAAAGATTAAGTTCATTGCCACAAAAAAATTTCAATTTATTGATAAATATAAATTTTACGGTTTTAATATGAAAATTTCCAAATATAAATCCAACACACATACTTCCAACTAATACATACTCGTCATAAGCTCATTTACAAACAATAAAAAAATTTCAAAGGACTCTGCCGTGAAATGCGGTCGAACCCTTTTTTATTGTTCACAAACCAAAAAATTGTACATAGAAATATTTACAAACGCTCGCACGCTCCATAAGCAACAGTTGAACTTGACCTTGAGTCAAGTAAAGAGCTTTTCAAGTACAGAAAACCACATCACACACATACATATACATATATAAACACCTAAGGACATGAAGTGAGTTACACTGTACCTACGACACACACAAAAATTTTGTTACAACCAATTTCACTGTGACTAATAAAGGAATATGCGGATAAATATAAACACAGACACATACATACACACAAACATACGCCAAATATTCATGAGGGAAAAACAAAAGCTTAGAACTAGAGAAATGGGATCTGATGGGGCTCCCTCGAGTTGACATTGAAATCGAGAGGAAAATAATGATTAGGGCGATTGTGACGAAACTGCGTACATGGTGATGAGACCAGCGAGACGAGTGTGAGCACACACACGAACACAGCTGCAAACAAGCATACGTATAATACGCATACGAAATGCCCCAAAACAAAATTAAGTACTCACCCTTAATTGTGGAAATCCATAGAAATGCTGAAGGTTTTTTGGGGTGTAAAACGACCACACACACTCAAACACATATGCTCACACATAGTATATATACAAGTGAGTTGTTTAAGCAGGAAATGAATGATTTCATTACATTCATCCATCCAGCCATCCAGCCAGGGACAGAGTAAAGTTGGGCAAACGGGCGGTTGGGAAACCACATGAAAATTGACAAAATTTACGATTGCGTAGAGACAGACGGCAATATGAAGGCAGCAAGCACTCGCACACACACACACTATGTCACTCCCTTTGGCTGCGACACAGTTTATCCTTAAGCCGTTATGAATCATAAAAGATAAAATACCCGCTGACGCATTTTATACGATTGACTTGGCGTGGGTGCCTTACGAAAGTAAACGAATTTGTGCAATATGTACATACGTATGTGTGTATAGGAGCAGTTGTCGCGCCAAAACTACTAAATGCATGAGGAACTATTCATGATCCGTTGTTACGTCATAAAATTTATGCAACTTTCATATTTCAAGGACAAATGCTAATAAATTTCTGTATACAAACCGTGGAATATGTATATACCAAGCCAACATTTAGTATACGAACTGTACCTTCAGACAAATTCACTGTGAAATAAAGGATTTTAAAATAAAATTGAAGGTAAAAAAAAATATTAACAAAATATAATATATCAAATAAAATAATATAAAAAAATAAAACAAACTAAAATAAAATGAATATATATTAACATAAAATTAAATAAAGTAATATTATAAAAATAAAACAAAATTGTAAAAAATAACAATAATAATAATAAAAATAAATTAATTAATAAAAGAAATTCATTAAAATAAAATCTGATAGAATAAATAAAATAATATTAACTAAAATAATAAAAAATAAAATGAAATAAAATGAAATAAAAATAATTTAACAAAATGAATTAGAATGATATAAGATAAATAAAATAATAAAGTAAAAATAATATAAATATAATGCATATAGTAAATAAAAATAAATGAAATAAATTTAAATAAAACACAAAGAAACATTAATCAAGCAAAACATAAAAAAATATATAAAAAAATAATATAAAATGGAATAACATAAATTAAAATAAAATAAGGTAAAAGAGTGTAAAAAAAATTAAAAATAAATGAATTGTATATTAACATTAAAAAAATAATAATAAAATATATATTAAATAATTACCATAAAATAAAATACAATAAAAAAATAGTAACTAAAAACAATATTTAAAAATCAGTTCAATTAAATTAAATAATTTAACGTCCAAAATTTTAAAACATCCGAAAATAACTAAATAAAAAAAGGAATAACATAAAATGGCAAAGTCAAATAATATTATGAAAGTAAAACTAAGTAGTAATATTAAAATAATATAAATTGTAACAGATTTAAATAAATTAAACGAAAAAAAAATTAAAAATAATAATAAAATAAAAGAATATGGGGTAAATGAATTGAATTTTGTGCAGATATTTTCGAAATCCATATGCATGTCCGGATAACATCTGAGTGGCAAAGTAGTTCACTTCACCGAATTTTCTCTTTGTTCAGAATTTCAGGTCCCTTCATTAGCTTAGCGGTCCATCTGCCGTAAGTTCCTTGTTTCCAGCGGCTTTGCCATCGATTGTAGGTATCCAGTTTTAGATCGTCTCTTGCGTTTTCCCACATTACTTGGTTCTTAAGGTTCCAAATTTTTTTCTTACACTTCCACTTATCACCAGTAGGGCTTCACTTGAGACCGTACGGTATGCGGATGCTACCCTTAATGCTGGCGTACGATGAGCTTTGGCTATAAACTTTCGCCGGTTATTTTTCTTTAATGTGCCTACCTATAGTTCTGTACCATAAAGAAGAATACTTATAGCTGCCGATATCAGTAGTTTTCCTTTCTCCCGCGTAGGTCCCCAATAGTGGACATCATTCAAGATGTTATTTTACGTTCAAAAATGTTAAGAAATCCCGAGAAAAAAATAGAATAAAACAAATTTAAAAAATAAAAATTTAAAAAAATTTAAAAGGATATAAAATGATAAAGTAAAATAACATTATAAAAATAAAACAATGTTATAAAAATATTGTCTTTTTAAAGTAATATAATATAAAATAAAATGAAATAAAGCAAAATAAAATTATATAAAGTATATGAAGTATCCTTAAGTCAACGGATTTATAGCAAAATAAAAAAATAAAAATAAAAATTTAATAAAATAAAATTAAAAAAAAAAAAATTAAAGAAAAAATTAAGAGAAAAATAAAATAAATAATATATTAACATAGAATAAAATAAACTTAACCAAAATGACGTAAACCAAAATTCAAAAAAAAGGTAAAAAACTTAAATTTAGAAAAATTTTAAAATTAAATAAATTAAAATAGGAAAAAAATTTCAATGAAAATATATAAAGGAAAAAATTAAATTAAATAAAGTAAAAGAAAGAATAAAAGAAAAAAAGAAAATAAACTTAACTTAACTTAGGTATAACATAATGAAATAAATAATTAAATTAAAGAAAATACAAAATATATAACCGTAAATAAAATTAAATACATAAACTTAATTAAAATAAAACAAATTGAAATAAATTAAACTAAACCAAAATGATCATATAAAGTATATGAGGTATCCCTAAGTAAACGGATAAATTGCAAAATATAAAGAAATGAAAAGAAAATTAATAAATGGAAGAAAAAATATAAAATAATTAATATATTAACATAAAATAAAATAATCTTAACCAAAATAACATGTAACAAAATTAAAAAATAAAGTAAAAAAATAATAAATTAAAGAAAAGTTAACAATAAAATAAATTTAAAATAAATACAAAATTAAAAATAAATTAAATAAATTATATAAAATGAAATAAAATGAAGAAAATAAAATAAAATAAAGTAAAAGAAAATAAAAAAAGAATAAAATAAAATAAGCTCAACTAAATTTAAGTATAACATAATGAAATAATTAATTGAATTAAAGAAAATAAAAAATAAATTAACCTAAACAAAATTAAATATAAAAAATTAATTGAAATAAATTTAAAAAATAAAATTAAAGTAAAAAATAATATAAAAAATTTAAACCAAAAAAAAAGAAGTTCTGAGACTAATACCGGTCCTGTAAGCCTAACAGCCGCTCTGTAATCGTGAATGCCAGTTTTATATTCAGAGCATAGAAAAATCACCATAAAAACATGTGTACATTGAAAATGCACACGCACACTAATAAACTGTTAAGCGTTAAATTTTTGCGTACTGGGGGGTTGAGCTCGACTAATGCATCAAATTAACAACGCACGAAATGAGAAGCAGCAGCCCACCACAAGCACATCATCCCACCCAGCAGCAAGTGCATCACATGGCCATTACAATTTAAGTAAGTAAGCATATATGTAAATATGTATACAATTTCGTATTCCCCTCGCAATGCAAGTACAAGTAAGTGGAAGTGTTGGTTGCGTATCTTAATAAGGGTGGCGAGTTCGTGGTTGCACTTGTGAATGCAACACTTTTACGCTTAATTCAACATAATTTTAATCTATTTTAACCTTGAAATGAAATTTTGTTAAATCAACAACAACTACACTCCCAATTGCGTGCATGCACATACCGACATATAATTATAACAGTCGAGCTTGCATTAATAACTATCTCGGCAGTAAGCATTCAGTTGGGGCTTGATATGTGCTGCAAGGTGTAAATGCGTCAAAAATGCGTTATATTTCTATCAAACGTTGCATGTCGTTGAAGGTGCGTGAGAAATGTCAATCTAACTGTCATTAGTACTCAACCCCTTCAATTTTTTCCATTAATTTTTTTTTTTTTTTTCAAATCACACTCCGGTTAAATTGTGTCAAAATGTCAGTCGCTCGCTGAGTGAATAACGGTGCTATCCAACAGTGAAATCCACTTTTCATAAATTGTTTGTTGTTGACTTACAAAAAAAAAAATCAAATACACAACAAAGTTGTATAAAAACTGTGAAGGGTTGTATTTTTGTTGCATTACTGTAAACAATATTTTTTTCGTGGCTCGTTAGTAACTAGTTAAGCAGCAGCAATACATCATATTTTCGGGCAGCACTCGCAAATGTGTGCAAATCATTCATTTGGAAATTTTCAAGTGAGACAACAAAAACCTACGTCCGTTGCACGCCTCTCAGCGACCCAACGATAGCGCAACCAAACAAGAGACCAACAAAGCAACCCATCCACCAACCTCCCCCCAAATCCAAGACTTGAGTCAGCGTGTAAGCGGCGAACGGGCAACCTACACTTACCGTGGGTGGCAAATAAACCTTAATGAGTGTACTTCCAGTTTGTGTGTTTGTATGAATGTATATGTGTGTGAGTGGATGTTTGTATATTTACGTTGATATTCTCCCACAAATCGAGGTCAAGGACATTCAACCACTTACAACCATTCATGTTTACGTTCGCAATTGTAATTGTAAAAAACGGCATATAAACATACACCCACACACACTTATGCATACACATAATAGATACGTATGTATGAAGCTGCGTTTAGTGCTCTGGCTTTTCTTTCTTTTCACTGATTTGATTTTTATGCTACTAATTGCACTGCTGCAGCAGCAGCTGAAAATGCTGCGTTGATGATGAGGGAAATTTTTTGAAAGGGTTGTTCATGGTGTGTGGTGCGGTAAAGGGGTAGTGTCGAATTTGGTTGCAGTGTTGTTGTGCATATTGTTACATTTTTACACATTTTCAACGGTTACGTAGCAACCCACAATTTTCTGATTCATTATGTTAAGCTGGAAAGAAAGTAAGGAGAAAAAAAATATTTTAATTGCAAATTAATTTAGTATGAAAGAAATTATGCCATAATTAATTTAAATTTCGTGTGGTTGGCTTTGGGAGTAAAGAAGAAATAATTCGCAAAAAAAGATATTTTAACAATTTAATAACTTCTTTAAATTAAGCAGCGATGAATAGAAACAAATTTTATATATTTTTCATAATATTATTTGCGCTAAAACTTCACGCTCATAATTTAAATATTTTTGCGCTATCCTATCGCCATTCGTATTTAACTTCCTTCAGCTGTTTCTATTGTAGAGGATTTTATACTTTCCCTCTTCTTTCGATAAGAGCGTAAAGCTGCCTTAAATATTTGGCGCCAAAAATGTTGCCCGAAAAAGCCAAAGCGGAGTCATCTAAAGCGATTATGCGCACGGAAGGAGCCTCCAGAGAGTGAATGACCTACAGTTTGTATGTATATATTGTATGTAAGTGTATAGGCATGCTATGAAATTCAATACTTGTAAATAAATCGTACCCACATGAAAAAGGCTAGGTTAAAACACACAAAGATATTACCGAAAAGTCTCAAGAAATAAAAACAAAACAACAAAATATTGAAAGGGAACTAGGCAACTAGTCAAAAGAGAAAAAAATTATAATAAATAAAGAATAAATAATGAAAGTGAAATGAATAATGTGCTCCGGCTACATACAAATATGTGAATTTGTTTTTACTTTTTTTTGTCTACTTTCTAATTTGGCAAAATGCCCAAACAACTGGTGTATATACATATATACGTATATAGCGAAACGCTGGCTGTTCCCTATTATACGAATTTGTAGAAAATAAATATGTACAAATGATTCTGGGCCCAATATGAATGCACTATATATAGGTATATAAAACAAGATAGTAAAAAAAAATAACAAATGTAAATGAACAAATAGAATTAAAAATAAAATAAGAAATAAAATAATAATAATAAAATTAAATAAAAAATAAAACAGAATTAAAGATAAGGACAAAAATAAAAACAATTAAAAAATAGGATTAAAAAAGAAAAAAAAGCACAAACCCAATAAACTAATATGAAATAAAATAAAATAATATGTAATAATATAAAATAATTAATATACAAAAAAAAACGAATGAAAAAAAAGAAATAAATTAAATAAATTAAAATAAAATAGAATAAAATGAAATAAATAAATCAAGTAAAACGAAATAAAAAAAATTAATAATTATAAAATAAAATAAACAAATTATATAATATAAAATAAAATAACAATTTTTATAATTTAAATAAAATATAAAAAGTTAAAATCAATTGAAATAAAATAAACTAAAACAAATTAAACCAAAAAATTAATTAAAATAAAATAATAAAAAATATAAAAATGACATAAATTAAAAAAAAATTCGATCAAATATAGAATAAAATAATATAATTTAAATTAAAAACAAATAGCAAAAAATAGAATTATATCAAGCAAAAAAAAAAAAAAAATAAAACCAACTAAAATAAAATAGAATAAAAATTAATTCATATAAAATAAAATAAAATAGTAATGTGAAATAAAATAAACTATAATAATAATAATATAATAATAATAGCAAAATAATGAAATATAATAAAAGATAAAATAAATATTTAAAAAAAAAAACAATCAAAGTAAAAAGGGGTAAAACTAAAACCAAAAATAAAATATAATTAAATGTAATATATAAAATAAAATAGGACAATAAACAAACAAAAACCCAAAAAAAAAATACAAAAATTAAATTAAATCAATCAAGAAAAAATGAAAAAAATATAATTAACTTAAACGAAATAAAAAAATAAATAATTATTAAATAAAATAAAATATAAAAATTATATAAAAAAGAAATAAAGTAAATTTAAAAAATTAAAACAAAAAAATATAAAAAAATTATAATATAATTTAATATACATTAAAATAATATATATATATATTGTGACGGAAATCCCAAATACGAAGGACAGACAAAAGCAGTAGCAGTGTGACGAGATTTCCAATTAAAAAGGACAGAAAAAGGGAGCGGCAGTATGATGAAAATTCCCCGTACCAAGGACAGGCAAAATACTTATAAGTGGCAGTGTGATGCAAATTCCCCGTAAAAAAGACAGACGAAAAGAGCGGTAGCAAATACTGCAGATAGATAAGTTAGCGCATGTACGGAATGTTTGGACTGTCGTCAGGATAAAAGGAACGGCTGCAGCTATCACTGGCAAACGAATAATCAGCCTATTCTCGAGCGCGTGAACAAACTGTTTGGGACAACTTCAGGTATAAAAAACAACGGCAGCCGCTATCACACATGAGACGGGTATAAAACGCAGAGGCGTTAACATTGCTGTGAGCTGTATGTTTTAGAAACGGATAAGCTGTGTGAAGCAGAAACATATGCGTGTTAGAAAGAATTGTAAAATAAGCCATAGTAAAGGATTTTAATTATTGAGGACGAAATAAAGGTTGAGTAAATTCCTGACGACTAAGAGGCACAACGAACAAATCTTGGGAGTTTTATTTAGCAATCTAGAAATCGAACTCGAAGGATTTGGGAAATCATCGAGGGTAGCTACGAAACACGTTACAATATATATATATATAATCGGGAACTCAATGTGAGCTCAGATTTTTATCATCAGCATGACACTGAATCATCTATATTTTTAATTCAGTGTTCTTCAATTTAACCGAACTTGCAAATAAGTAGAACGTTTTTGGATACTAGAATGTACAAACTCCTAACACACTAGCCAATATCTGCTTTTTTAGGAAAAAAATTATTATTCCGCTCCACCGTAAAGCATTTGCGTACAGTTCCTCTTCAACTACATGTTTCAAATTGCAGTTATACGGTGTGGTGCCGATCTTTTTCATGAAAACCATACTTCGTACCACTTAAGACGATTAGACTTAGAGGAGGTCGATCAGAAGCCTTTGATAAAGTCATTTAAAGACTTATTTTAACTCATCTCATAGGTCACAGTTCCCCATAAAATAGAACATGTTTGTTGTTATTGTAGTAACCGCTAAGATATTCCTCAAAATGGCTCTAGGGGAATATTGCGGGAGGGAGTGACCGTCCTTAGCCGAATAAAAATCCCGGTTCGCTCGTATAAATGCCCCACTGTCGCTGGAACTATCGGATTTCAGTCGCCTTTTACGACAGGCATCCCTTACCACGGATAAATTCATTAACCACATTTTCTCTCTCTTCATTATTTTCTTTTATATTTCCTTTTCTTCTTCTTCTTAATTTTTTTTGTTATTCTTGTAATTCTTCTTCTTCATCTTCTTCATCTTTTTCTCTTTTTCTTTTTTATTTTTCATATATTTCTTCTTCATCAAGAAGCAAAATCGCTAATTGGAGATGTTACCAGAGATTTACCGGAGGGAACTACTGTTTATTATAATCCGCCTCAAGGCCAAAGAATTTTTAAGAGGAGAAATACACTCGGAGGAGTTGGCACTTCCTGCCGTGGGGCGACCGCAATTATAAAAATTTATTTTCTATAATTTCGGATCTTGGTCGAACCTGGTCTCGAGTCCTGGCCTTCCGAATTGTATTACGCAATGCTAACCACTTGGCTATTGCGCCCGCCATGTGAAATAATATAAAATACAATAAAATAAAATAACATAAATTAATAAAATAAAAATGAAATAGTTCGATCAAAAATAAAATAATATAAATTAAAAATAATACAAAATAAATAATATAATACAAAATAAAATAAATTTAAAAATTTCAAATAAAATCAAATAAAGTAAAATAGAATGTAAGGGAAAAATTGAATAAAATAAAGCGAAATAAAATAATATAATTTAAAATAAAAATATTTATGAATATGAAATAAATAAAAAGATAAAAATAAACAATATATAAAAAAAACTAAATATAATAAAAGAAGATGAAATAAAATGCAATAAATAAAATATAAAATTAAATAGTATAAAATTGAGTTATATCAAGTAAAATAATCTAAAACAAAAAAAATATAAAAAATTTAATAAAAATAAAAAAAATTAAAAAATTAAAAAATTTATTTCATACTCATATAAAATAAAATAAAATATTTAAATTTAAAATAATATAAAATAATATAAAATAAAATAAAATAAAATAAAATAAATAAAAATAAAATAAAATAAAATAAAGTAAATTCAATTTAAGTAGTTTCCAACACGCACAACCTGCAAAAATAATTCACAGAAAAGTGTAAAAAATACCATAATTTAGCGCATGAAATTAAGGTGTTGGGTGGGTTTCAGAGGTTAAAAAAACGAATTTTCACTTTTTTTTATATATATATACAATCATATATTTTTTTTTTCAACCAATTCACCATATCAAAGATATATATTTAAACAGTATTTTGTGAAATTTTTATTCAAAAATTCTGAAAACTCGGCCGTTGGTACCTCATCTCCCTTGACGTCTCCAAAGAAAATGCTCTCGCCGTGGACACTAACATAACTCATTTTTGGTTCATCTAAAATCAAAAAAATATATATATATTTCGTTATTGGATGAAGGAAAAAAGGAAAAAATTAAACTTAATTAAATTAAGAAAAAAAAAACAAATTTTTTTGATCAAATTTTCGCCATGCATTGGCTCGAAAAAATTAGTTGTAATAAGAAAAAATCCTTCGTTCAATAACTAGATAATGTTATTACAAAGAAATGTGCCAAAATCGTGTCCACCGGCTAAAAAAAATGGAGTTTTGAGATAAACGCGTTTAAAGTTTAAAATTTACACAGACATTGCCTGATGGGCGGAACTTCCAAAGGGTTTATATCTTAGAATTTTACTCTGATCGATCGATATTTTACAATGCAATAAGACAAAAAAAAATCGATTTTTTATATTTTCAAATCCACCTAACCCCTTAAATGTGGGCACTGGATAGCGTCGCTATAATTCCAATTATTGTATCATTTGCGGGAGATATTCCGAAAAATTTAAGCGCGAGTCTAGATAAATTAAAAATGACTGAGAAGCGACACCTGACACAGTGTTATATTATCCACTACTTCAATAGTTAGAAAATTTTTGAACACAGAATAATAAAATAACATACTCTTAATCACTTTCTTGTATCCTTTAGCCATATACTTATTGTTACTCTTAACCAATGCATAGTATATAATTTATAACAAGAGTATTAAGAATTTCGTTGTAAAACGACTTGATGTGTACCTTTAATGAGAAAAGAGAGAAATAGAATAAAATAAAATGAGTTAAATAAAATATATAAAAATGAAACAAAATAGTTTAAAATTCAATTCAATTAAGTTAAATGAAGTAGATTAAAAAACTTAATGAAATTGAGCTAAAAAATGAATAAAATTTATTAAATATTAATAGAATATAAAAGATAGCAAACAGTTAAACAAATTAAAATAATTAGAAAAATATAGTTCAATGAAAAGTTAAATTGAAAAAGCTAAATAATAATAAATATATAAAATAATAGTTTATAAATAAAATTTAATTTAAATAAAGTAAAATAAAATTAAAAAAAAACAAAGGCTTTTCTCTTTGGTCTAAAATATGTTATTGTAGCTGCTTACTCAGCAAATACTTCTGTGCTCCTAATAATTGAATGTACTTCAGAATCATATGTACATACTTATATACATATGCTTATATAATATTTATGCATATCATTGTTCATTGAATCATCTTGAGTTTCATCAAAGCTCGTGGATCCTTAAATTTCGTGAAATTCTTTGAAGCTGTTACAAGCATACATATCTATTCATCTGTGTTCATATGTGTTTTTTATTGCCTCTTAGGTGATTTCTCACAAACATACATATGCACATATCAACGTACATACTTTTACTTTCCAACCTACCTCACTTTTATGGCCTTCGCATGCGTAACTGGACCCCTACGCCGCAACTTAATTCAGCATGCCGGCTGCTGCTTTCATTCCATACGGTGTGGCTGTGTTCAACTTGTAGCCTCATTCATTCACATTATCGTCGGCACCTTTGGCATGTTTAATGTATTGTGTGTTGTTGTTGTTGTTGTTGTTGTTGTTGTTGTTGTTGTTGTTGTTGTTATATGTTGTTGCAGTCTGTTTGTGGTGGATGTTGGCCACCAAAATTTCACTTGACATAGGTCAGGTTTCAACCTGCAAATATCACTCTGCCGCAATGGCCGGCACCATTTTGGTAGGCTCGTCGCGTCTCTCTACACAATTCGCCTCATAATCGTCTCCAACAACAACGTCATCATCGTCATCATCAACACTGTGAACGTCATCCGTCATTATGGCTTATCAACATTTTGTGTTTTGCTTGCCTACTTGGCGATAGTATTGTTGTTGTTTTGACTTTGCTTTTCGCCCCAAAACGTAATTCTCTGCGTGCCGACAGTAGGCTCGTCTCAAAAAGCTACTAAAACGAAGTTTTTTTTTTTTTTTTGGTGTTGTTTGGTACATACATATCGTATTAGCAATTTATGTTCACATTTAGGTGTTTGTGTCTGTGTCTGTGTGCGTATGTGCGTGTTTGCTTCTGTTTACTTTGCCCTGCTTTGCGTTGTGGGTTAAGGTTGCCACTTTTTTGCGGTTTACCACAAGTCGTTATCTCTGCCTGGCTGACTGGCGGCCAGTTTGCGAGACATCACTGTACACACACGTATCAATGTATGCCTGTGTGTGTGTGTGTGCTTTCATTCGGTTTCTGGGCCACAAAAGTGAGCCTACAAACAACAACAACAAGTCGGCTTGAGTTGAGCAACAAGTTTCGAAAATGTCTGTTGTCCCTTCTTCTCTGGCTGGAGTATTTAGCAAAAAGCCGTTGTATGCGTGTGCTTTCCGAATTTGTTTGTAGGCTCGTATTTGTGTTTGAGTATGTGTGCGCGTGAGTGTGTGTGTGAGGTAGTTAGCATTCATATTAGGAGGCATGCAATGTGTCTCGTCGTTGGCTCAATTTTGTTAAAAGACTGCTTTACTAGCGTTGTTATTCGAGTCGTTGTTGTTGTGATTGTTGTTGTTTTCGTGGCATAATTTGCTCCCGTTTCGCAAATCAACTGTTATTATGTACATATATATATATATATGTGTGTGTGTATGTGTGTATTTGTATTTATAAGGCACACTTGACTTCTTCTAGCTCCGTCCAATCCAGTCAGCCTAACCGCAATAATAATACCCAGCAGCAACAACAAAAACAACAAACAATTATCTACATACAGCAGCGAGCTTAGTAACAAACCAACACAAACAACCTGTTGCATTTAATTTGATGGATTGCTTCGTTCAGTGGCTGGTTTCAATTTTTGTTAGTGGTGTTGTTGTTGTTGTTGCAACTTTATGTACCTCATTGCTTGCTGTTTATAGGCTTGCTAAGTGGACAGGTGCTTTTCATAGCCGCCGTCTTTTATTATGGCCTATTTAGAGGCAGCTACCGCTTTTCCGCGCCGCTCTCCCCACTTGCTGGGTGTTTGTATGTTGTTGTTTGTATGGTGTTGCAAGTTAACATATATTGCATTTTTCCATGCATTTTTATCAATGTTTTCGCCTTTTTTTAGTTATATAAGTAAGTCTGTATATTTTGTTGTTGTTTTTAATGACAGTTTGGCAAATTACGAAATTTTTTCAGAAATTCGTGTTTTCCAACAGTCACGCAAACAGCAATAAAAAATTTTGCTGGCATTCTTTCGCTCAACTTAATGACAGTTAATGAATTAGTTCATTGTTATCGGAACAAGCGTTGTTCGTATAAAAATTGAGTACATACATGAAAAAGAAAAGAAAATGGTCAAAAATAAGAAAAAGGAAAAAATTCCAATTCATGAACCTTTTCTTGTATAAACGAAAGAAAGAAAATAACGTCAATTGATACGTTATTTTTGTTTTTATATTTTCGTTTTTTGTAGTTTTGACCCAACATTTTTTTTTAATTATTGAATCTGAATTTGTTATTTTAAAAAATTTCATAGAGACAACGCATTTCAGTGATCAAATGCAGTTAACGGTTCTACTCACCAAATAGGACCACACTCCACCGCTTTAGAAAATATGATCCAGTGACGATTTCTGAAGCTTTTATAAGAGCTATAATAAACCAAAATCTTTATTATTACTTTTAATGTAATCTTCCTGCTCATCCGTTCATACATAGATTGATTAACTCGAATATTATTGTTCTATATGAAAAATAATTTTAAAATTATCCAACTTTATTGATGTTTAGTGTAAATTATTCATGATGAGGAGAGTAAATGTAACATGTCAATTGAAAAGTGCTCGGCCTACCGTAGTAAAACAAAAAAAAATTTTTTTGTAATATTAATTTATTTTATTCAACTTAATTCCCTTCAAGGGTTATTTATATACTGATTATAGCGACTCTCCAACTTTTTGATACCATTTTTGTAGTACAATTTGTCCTTTGCTTCCAAATAGAACTCAGTTTCGGCGTTCACTTCTTCATTCGATGAAAATTTTTTCCCAACGAACATTCTTTTGAGATCTGAGAACAGAAAATAGTCGCTGGTGGCAAGCACTGGAGAATACGGTGGATGCGGAACAATTCAAGGCCCAATTCGTGAATTTTTGTCATCGATTTCACTGACTTGTGGCACGGTGCATTGTCTTGGGGAAACTGAACTTTCTTTATATTCAAATGCGGAAGTTTTTCAGCTATTTCGTCCCTATGTAGAAGTCGCTATTACTAGTTCGTCTTATTTTAAGGTAGTCAATGAAAATTATTCCATGCGCATCCCAAAATACATACGCCATAACCTTGCCAGCCGACTGTTGCGTTTTTCCACGCTTTGATGAGGGTTCTTAATGTACAGTCCACTCGGATGGCTGTCGACTAGACTTCAGAGTAAAATGATGGAGAGATATTTCATTTAGTGCCACATATTGACGCAAGCACTCGGGTTTATTACGCTTGAGCATCTCCAAACACTGCTCCGGATCACCAACTCGCCGTTGATTTTGATCAAGAGTGAGCTCGCGCAGCACTCATTTTGTACAGAGCTTTCTCCTACCCAAATATTCGTGAATGATCTGATGTACACGTTCAGTTGATATCTTTAGAGTGCCTGCTATTTTATTCAATTTCAATTTACGGTCATTAAAAATTATTTTGTGGATTTTTTTGATGTTTGCTTCTTGATGGCTGATTTTCCTGGGGCAGTGTTCGAAAACTCATCACCAAGCCAAAATTTTGCTTTAACTATATTTTTTTCCTTTAAAAAGCAATATTTTATCAATACGCAAAATTGCTTTTTATCCATTTCATTCATTATAACAAAAGCTACTTCACTCAAAATGCTTTAATTCACAAAATAATGATCCGACATCTATCAAATTTCGATCAGCAAAAGTTCTCCTACACACTTTATATACACCTATTATATTTATATAGGAGAGTTCCTGTGAGGTTTTGAGAAATTCTATGTGAACCGAAATATTTAAATCAAAAAATTAATTTTTTTTTACGGAAAAATATCGCTCATAAATGAACTTTAATTTATATAGATACAAAAACTCAAATATTATTTAAATTTTTTATTTAATTTAATTTAATTTAATTTTTATTTATTTATTTATTTATTTTTTTTTTTTTTTGTGAGGACTCGATTTTACTTTTATGTCCATTTAATGTATACAATGAATAAAATAGACAGCTAAAAAATTTGCAAACAATTTTCTAATCAGTAAGAAAACGTCTTTTTTATAGACCTAAGTTTTCAGTACATTGTTCTTAACTGAAAATAGGAAGCTTTGAAGTATGATTTGCTCGCGTCAATTGTTATCGATTAGTAGACTGCTGACAGATTTTGAACAAGCCACTTAGTTTCTGTTTGGCAACCATGGAAAGCAGACGACCGACCTCTTGAATTTTAACCAAAATGGAAAAAAGTAAATTTCCTGCGCTGATTAAAACCAATTTTTTTGCGTAAAAAACCCATCACCCAAAACAAATTAAAGAGGGCCCTGCACCATAAATTTCAATGGTTAAGAAGTGGTTTACTGAGTTCCGCTGTGGTCGTACCAGTTCAGGTGACACCGAACGTTCAGGTCGTCCAGAAGAGGTGACACAAAAGAAAGCGTCGGTGAAATCCATGAAAAGAAATTGGATGAACGGCGAATAAAAATGTGTGGCGTGGCTGAGGCTGTAGGCATCTCAACTAAGCGAGTATATCACATTTTACATGAGTATTTGGATATGAAAAAGATATAAAAGCGACAGGAGCCGCGATTATTCGCACGCGACCATAAGCGCAACCGTGTTACCACTTTAAAGGAGTGTTTGGTGGTGTTCAACCGCAATCGAGACGAATTTTCGCACGGTTTCGTTACAGCAGACGAAATATGGAGCCACCACATCACGCCAGGTACCAAAGAGCAGTGAAAATATAGGGTTTTTTAAGGTGAACGTGCACCAAAGAAGTATGATTTTGTTAGTCAACAAGGTAATGGATACAGGTTTTTTTGGGATGCACGAGGTCATTCACATCGATTACCTTGAAAAGCGTAAAACGATCACCGACGAATATTATTCAGAGCTTTTGGACTGATTCGATATTTATTTGAAACCGAAACTCCCGCATTTGGTGAAGAAAAGGGCTGTTGCATCAGGACAAATCACGAGTGCACACGTATGTAGTCTATTACTACTATTACATTGGCGTAGGCAAATCAGGTCGTTCTGAATTTGATGTTTCAAACACGTATGCAGGCACAATGGCATAAATTGGGCTACGAACTGCTACCCCATTCAGCATATTCTCCAGACTTAGCTCCATGTTTCCAAACCTGAATTATTTTATAGACTAAGCGGTAAGGGATTTGGGTCGAATGAAGAAATAATCACAGAAACAAACGCCTATTTTGAGGGTCATGAAAACCTACTATTTGCAAGGAATACAAAAATTGTAGAAAAGATGGACTTAATGTATAGAGCTAAAGAAAACTATAAATATTTGATGCTTTGTAATCTCTGAAGCAATTTTCGGCCGAACTCCTCCTCCAATTTGTGGTGCTTGCTATTGTACAATCCCTGCAAAAGGGCAACTGTAATTAGAAAAATTAATATTCTATAATTATGTCGTTGGTTGAACCTAGACTCCAATCCTGGTCTTCCGAATGGTGGATGCAATGCTAACCGGTGACCGCCGTAGACAATGTTGAGAGATAAAACGCTTATTTGCCGACAAAAAATATATTTTATTCAAAAAGACACCGATTTATCAAACCAAACTAGTATAATTAAAAAAAATTCTCAATTTACGTAAAAAAATCTAAACTTTCCTAAAAAAGGGAAATGGTCTTAAAAAGTCTTTAAAAAAAATTGTACATCTGTAAATGATTGTATATATATCGTACAGTATAGATTTTCCACCTCGAAGACACTCACCTTGCACCTCGAGCGCAACTGTACATGTAGCAACTTTTCAGAAAATAGCAAATAATAAGTGGAGACGGAACATCTTTCACATGCATATGTATATCTATATACCTACAAACATGGATACAATTGTCATATGTATATAAGCACAAATATTTTTAACAACAAATTCTTACCTCCC
The DNA here is from genome assembly GCA_030068015.2 of Neoceratitis asiatica. Lineage (NCBI taxonomy): Eukaryota > Metazoa > Arthropoda > Insecta > Diptera > Tephritidae > Neoceratitis > Neoceratitis asiatica. Next base: position 49,039,669 of record CM061526.1, on the reverse strand, counting down.
TCGTCCCACACACCTTTCAAATGTGTTTGCAGCAGCTACTCACAAGATCAACAATCTTGTATTTATGGCACTTATGTATTTACATAGTACATAATTATTTTCTTTGTATATTATATACAGCGAAGTTGATCCCATGTCACTTATAAATAACAAAATTTATTTTTCAAATGGAATTTTTAAGTAGAAAAACTAAACTGTACAAAACAGTTGTAAGTTTAAGGAAATTTCAATACAAACTCCGCCCACAGTATACACATATACACTTTTGTTTGTGTGTGGATGTGTATGTGTGTATATCTAAGGGGTGATCCAATTAGAGGTACTTTTTTCAATAGCCATTTTTCACAGATCACACGTGAGTCGTATCAACTGTCGTGTTATTTTTGTTCAGTGTTCTTTGGCATTTCATAGTGAATATACTTACGCCTGGACGAAGGTTACAAATCATTCAACTTTATTTCGAAAATTCACGTTCTTCTATTCAAAAATGATGCCGGTGAGAACGTAACCGTCAATGGCGACCATTATCGCGCCATTATAACCGACTATTTGATGCCCGAAGTTGCAGCTCGTGATCTCCGCGACATTTAGTTTCAATAAGACGGCGCCACTTCCCACACATCGCACCAAACAATGGAGTTATTGAAAGAATACTTCGGTGAGCAGATAATTCCACGTTTTGGGCCGGTCGATTGGCCACCAAGATCGTGTGATATCACACCGTTGTACATTTTCCTGTGGGGATATGTAAAGTGTAAAGTCTATGCGGACAATCCCGCTTCGATTCAGGCCTTGGAGCAAAACATCGCGCGTGTCATTCGCCAGTTACCAGTCGAATATGCTCGAACGAGTGATCGAAAATTGGACTCAACGGATGGACCATCTGAGACGTAGCCGCGGCCAAGAGTTGAAAGAGAGAATCTTTACAAAATAAATGCCAAAGAATGTTCTTTCGAGTGATAGTTGATTTTTCTGTGCTTTTTCCTTTAAAAAAGTAGGAAACATCGTAATGGATCACCCGTTATTATCCGCTTTACCTCAGCTTCAGTTAAGCATTTCGTATGCTCACTAAAGTGTACTTTTGTTGTTAATTCAGTGGGGGTAACTAAAAATAGCATAACTCAAAATTACATTTTCTGTTGTTTTTTTTTGTTTTGGTTCAAATTTCAAATCTCACAAATGCAGCGAAGCAGACATGCGTACATACATACATACATATTGGCATATACCGCAGTCCTCCTGCGACAGCAACGGAAAAAACTGTCATTTCGTGATGTTGCAGCATGCCATGCGCAGCCTGGCTAAAAGTATTACAGGAGCTTACTATATGTATATGCTTGCAAGTATGTATGTATGTGCATATGTCAATCTAAATACCAACAAAATCTCCCATACTCCATTGGGGGGCTTGTGACATAAAAATAATTGCTTCCAAAAGTCAACAGTGTCGCAAAGACAAACACAAAACAATTGCCTGCAACATCCTTTACTACAAACGAATTTGGTCTCTTTGTCACAACAAAATTTTAACTGCATATTGAACTACTTACACGTTCTTCCATGCTGCAAAGCAGCTAAAAATTCTCAAAATTCGCTTAGCAACAAACGTGAGACAGTTCGTTGCCTTATTTTCGAGTTTGAAAATCTGTTTTCATTTATTATTTTTATTTTTTTTTCCATGTTCCTGCCTCTGCTTCTTCTTCTTCTTCTTCGTCTTCTTCTTCTTCTTTTCCTCAGCGTGTTTCCTTTTGCTCAACATGATTTTCCACTTTCTCACCGCTTTAACCATTAACCAGCGCCTCTGCACGCCCGCGCAGCCCCACAGCGCCAACATCTGCCATCGAAAATCGTACAGCTCGCAACAACAATAACAACAATGGCACTAACAAATGGTGCATTAAGTGAATTATATTTTCATCCGGTTCGTGGTCTGCTCCAGGACGGGCTGCATTGTGTTGCACAGCATTGTGCTGTTGTGTTGCCTGCAGCATGGCTCAGCATATGCGCGCACGCGTGCCATCCATCCACTGCGCGTTTGTCAATCCTTTGCGGAGTTGTGGAGCTGGCGGCTGTAGGCATTTCGTGTCGCTTTTAATTGTTGCAACCAACGAGCGCTGCCGCCTCTGGGCTGCATCAGGCAGCGTCATTAACAAAGCAGCGGCAACAACCAGTAGAGGAAAAATTAAATTAAAAGCAAAAAGAGAAAGAAAAAGAATATTAACAGCTGCGCGCATGTGTGCTCCATTGTAGTGGGTGCCAATCACAAGCACATACACACACTCATAGTCTAACTTTTCTTTGTTCAGAACAAATGGTATACATGCATGCTTGTATATATGCATATATGTAACTGTCAGCAACGGTACTCCCGCGCCTCTGTGACAAGCATCCACCACCGAAATTCAAAGTCAGCAGCATCGCCGCATTCTCATCTCAATGCCAGCCACCCAGCCATTGCTCCACCCAACCAAGCACCCTTCAGCTCCTCCCAGCTTCGCATTCTTCCTCTCTTTCCTTCGAGCTTATTTTTATTACATTTGTCTGCTGGTGTTGCGCCACATTCTTTTGGCACTCCTGCGAAGCCAAATGCATTTAACTGTCGGCTAATTATTTTTAAAAACAATCCTCACATTGACTTTGGAGGCACATACATGCCGTTGACGGCTAAAGGTTAGTGCCGCCGCACATCCATCGATGGCGTTGTTGGCTATTTTTACATAGTATGCGCGTCCGACCGCTTTGACATGCGCGCAGCGATCTCGTGTAACGGCAATTCGAGTACATGTATGTTGTTGGCGCTGTTGTTGGCGTTGCTTCATTATTGCGCACATATGGTGCAAATATGACTAAACTCTATTGGATATGGACACGCTTATGTAAATATCTGGATCTATATGCATATGTATGTATATATTTATATGGGTAAAATACAATGGAAGCTTGAAAAAAGAACTGAAAGTCGGGCATGGCATGGAAAGAGATATTTAAACGATCCGAAAGCCTTCATCGAGTGTGCGAGGCAGGCATGAAACTACAACCGATGAAATATTGATTTGGACTGCGTTCAGAGAAAATTAGGGAGCAGAAGAATAACTCCAGCCTTGTACCCGAGTTGACAGCCAGTGTGGAGAATGACCTTTACCCAATGCCTAAAAGAAATCTGAGCCAGCACAGTCGTCAATCGCAATGGCTCAAAAAAGCAGAGATGGGAACTCGCAAAAAATATCTGATAGTACATCTGGATCTGCAAGATGCTAAATCTCCGCACTTTATCCGTATAACTTCACGAACAAATCGATTACCTGATGACCTAAAAGTGATTAAGTAGCCGAGAGGGTGACAGCCCTTGACGGATAAAATCGTCTCCCGTGAGAGTCGCGTAGAACCGGCTATCGTGAGAGTCGCTGTCAGAACACCACCCTTCGGACCGTGACGGGAAACCTTCTGATGGCGATGGCGACCACTTACACAGTGAAACATCTATCCTCCCAGTTAAGGAGCATAACGTTATGCTGTGTAAGCAATATCTGCTGGAATGCTACCGTCGGGATCATCCCAACCGGCACTTATTGGAAGCTGAACCACCACATAGTCACATCAGTAAGAGAATAATTGACTACCGCGACTCCGTACAGCAATACAGACAAGACCCGCTGGACAGGACGGCATACAGACGGTCATAAACACCATTCACTGAGAGTCCGTTAACACCTTTGTGAACTCTCTCTCTCTCTAGCGTGAATGGTTTTCTCGGAGTCCAATCGTCACCCACCGCAGAAAAAGAGCTCGAGCTGCCTCGAGAGACCGCATAACTCTGGCACAATTAAGGTCTGGAGCAGGCTCAACTCCTACTTATCCAGACTCGACCCTATCCTACCCAACATATGTCCCGCATGCAACGAGTTCCTGCACGATACTAACTAACCACCTCTTTACATGCCCACTCAACCCGACTCATCTAACACCCTTCTCTCTCTGGTCCGAATCCGTCGAAACTGCACATTTCCTGGGCCTCCCATTAGATGAACTTGATGATTAAGACTGGACCTACACGACCCTAGGCGGGCTTGGTTAGCCGCTACAACAACAACAACAACAACAACAACAACGGATTCGTGTAAATACATACATACATAGATGCCAGTATGCAAAAAAAAAAAAAACAATTTGCAGAAAGCATTAAGCCAAAGCTGGGATTTATGCTGGAGTGTATTAGTCCGTCCGATCCAGATCCAGTCAGCGCAGCCTTTCACTCGTTGAACTAACTCAATGTCATCATATATCACGTACACTTCATCCTTTATGGTATTTGCGTACCAGTGACGGCGCAAATTTTCATAAATCTTACGCAAATCCTTTTCTTGAAACCTTTTTTTGACTGACTCAACGGATCGTTCATACACATAACACTTCCGAAATATTGAATGGCTTGTGGAGTTTCGTCGTTGTTTGTCGGTTATTTCCTTAGAGTGAGCCACCTCCATCTAACGATGCGAGCCCAAGCCTAAAGTCAGAGTTCTGGTCAATTGTCTCTTCCTCTGTAGCGATCTTATTCTCTTTTCTCAAAGTTTTTGTCAATGATGTGATTTTATTCTCAATGGAATCTCTTTGGTACATATGATATTGTTGGAACAAAAAGCACTTTTCAAGCCTTTGTCGAAATTGCATTAATCATTTCTTAATTGAATTTTTTATCTTTTCAAAGCAATTAGTTGGGACCAAATTAAATATCATTTCTCATTTTTGGCACAATATGCACTTTTTCACTTCACTTTTTTCACTTTTTAATTTATTTTTATTTTTCCTCTATTGAATATTTCATAAAAACGAATTGCCAAACCTTTTTACAAGCGATTATATTTACAAACGTATTTACAAATGAATTCTATCCTATTTTCGCACCCATTTTGGGAACAATCTGAAGATAAATAATGATTCATTTAGCAAGGAAAACTACCATTTCCCCTATTACCTATAAAATGAGTTTTTTTTTTTTATTTGACGGTCCTATAAAATTGGAAATATTTAAGCTTGCGTCTTTGCTATTTTATACTCAACCCAGCGGTGTGTGTCACTGCTAATGTCGTTCAAAATATGCAGCATAGCCAAGTATAGAACCAAACTGAAAATATTTAACATGTGGTAAGTTGGGTGCTTCGTGGTGAGTAAAGAGAACGGTTTATAGCTTATTTCCGTATAACGTTTACGTTAAAACATACGTTCTAAATATGTAAATGAAGTTTTTAAAAATTTTAGCGACTGTTTGCCACAATGAATTTCAGTGAAGTCTTTATAAGACAGCTGATATATTCTTACTAAAGAATTATTTATAAAAATTTAATTTAATTTTAAATGTAATTGCGTTTATTACTTTGGGAAAATCATGTATGTACACCAGTATTATTCAAAATAGTGCCCATCTGAAGGTAAATATAACATTTTCCCATCATTCGTGCAATTTGTGGACTCCATCCCAAAAGAACTGCACTGGTTTGGCGACCGAGAATGAAACAAGCCAATTTTGGATATTCAGTGAGGGCGTTCGATAAGAAATAAGCGAAAATTTCACAACCGTTGTTTTTCAAACATTTTTAACCGTTATTGCAGCATGAGAAAAGGAAAAAATTAGCTTTGAGCCAAATCTGGTGAATACTATGGTTGAGGCATGATTACAGTTTTGTTTTTGGCCATCACGAATAAGCATTGATGTGTGAGTTGGTGCATTATCGTGATGCAGAATCCACGATTTGTTTTTCCCCAAATCCGATCGTTTGAGCCGTATTGCTTCCCGCAAACGTTGCATAACTTCCTTGTAGTATTTCTTATTAACTGTACGACCTTTTGGCAGAAACTCATGATGCACCACACCATTGTAATCAAAGAAAACAGTGAGCCTTTTCGGTCTTGGTTCAACTGGCAGCTTCCATTGGGATGATTTGGCCTTGGTTTTGATGTCATAACCATATGACCACATTTCGTCACCAGTTATGACCCGTATGAGCAAATCCCGATCGTTGTTGACGTCATTCAACATCTCCTGAACAATACTGATGCGCCATTGCTTTTGTTCAAAATTTATAAATTTCGGAACAAACTTCGCTGAATTGCATGAGCCGATTGAAATGTTAATATCCTCTGCAACTTCCCTAATAGTGATTCGACGATTTTCAAGAATAATTGTTAATTATTTTTTTTTTGTTGACGTGGTCGCACCTCCAGGACGCTCATCGTCATCAACATCTTCTCGTACATACATGTTAACGCCATCATTTAAGCATTAACAAGCAAAAAAATCTGCCTCTAAATTATATCTAGAAGTAAATTATGAAAATTTAATTTTGAATTTTGAAATAAAAAAAAATTAATTTTTTTAATTTTTTATTTATTTCTAGATCATTTATGGCGCCGATGGCCAACCCATACGCACGGAGAAACGTGGACGCGGTAAAGCGCGCAGCGCTACTGGCAATGGAACACCAACAACTGGGGTAAGTCCATATATATTTCGCTATGCTTAAAGTAAAGCGAGAGAGGCGAATACATTTTGCTATAAATTAATGTGGTTAAACTTATTTTTTATATACATACCTTGTTCTACGAGAAAAAATATCTCACTCTGCTCCAACATTATTATGTAAAAAGTGCCACCCTGTCACGGAACAGCTGTTCCGTAATATTTATTTCATAAGGAAAATTTATTGAGGGCGACCCGCGGCTATTTAGTAATAAAAGTTAAACAATATAATTATAATAACAGACATAAAAATTGAAATGAACTGGTAAAGTTTTGGAAAACCATATTAAGTGTATATAAATATTACAGAAAATAATTGAAAAATTAACGCGGGAAAGTGCATCGGTTTCGATAAATCGCGTGCCATGCTTTTTTTTCTCTTCCATGCACTTTTCGAAAGAAATGTTCTTTGCGTATTAGCGAGGCGAATAGCATAGACGAAGTGTTAATTGAACGAGATATAAGGTACCATTGACATAGTTAGTTTCGACAAGGCGAATTGAACAAGGTGAAGTTATGATGAATTCAACCCTTATATTCATTCTTCGCAAAGATTGTCAAAATTTTTTTTTTGGTTTATGTTTTGTTTGCTTAGACTTTTCCGTGAAAATCTTCAAAAATGTGATTTTGTTATTGTGGTTTACTTGAAAAAAGAGTGGCTTCAGGAGTTTGTGCATTTTTAAGAGGCAATGAATATTCCACGATTTTGGCAATCGCTGCGAAAAAGCAAAAACAAAATACACGTTAATTGTTGTATTTGTATTCCTGCTCTCATCTTTATAAATTCGCATTCAGCTCAGCGACTTAACAGAGAAATTTGAGTAAAATTTTTGTAAAATTTTTGTTGAGAAAGCAAATTTGACTTTTTTCTTCGTTTAGCTTCTGGTTGAAAACAAAATTTTAACAAAACCACGTATTTTTTATATATTTGTATATCAGATGTTTTTGTCATGAGTTCTGCTATCAAAGCGCAAACTCCTTCAAGCCGATGACGGATAGGCCTTTGGCGCCATTTTATGTGACAGATTGACTTTGACGTCTAAGATGCATATATGAAAACCTTCGAAATCACACCCCATAAGCAACGCTGGCGCCAACGCAACGCCAAAAGATGACCATCTCTCATCTCATCCTTTTGCGTGCGTCGACCATTCACTGATTTTAATTTCCATTTATTTGTTTAGTTTTAATGTGAATCCCCAAAATTTACAAAAGAAAACTCCAAGCAAGTTCAATAATTACTTAACATCCAATTTTTTTTAGCTTTTTGTTTGAAAAATAATTGAAAAGAAAAATTTGCATTGCGTCATATCATTGGCGTTTTTCGCTTTTCTAACAATATTGGAAATGCCACGCATCGCAGTAAAATCCTATCTGCCATCGGCTTTATTCAAGAAGCGATTACAATGATAGAATAAAAATGTTTTAAACAAAACTTTAGAAATTCGTGGCTTCCAAATTTTGATGTTAACTAATATTGAAAATATGTATATTTTTAGAGGAGAATGCATATGCACTTCCTTAACTAAAGGGTGATCCAAATAGAAGTACTTTTTTCAATAGCCTTTTTTTTGACAGATCACGCGTGAGTCGTGTCAAGTTGTCATGTTACTTTTGTTCAGTATTATTTGGCATTTCATCATGGAAAGACTAACGCCTCAACAACGTTTACAAATCATTCAACATTATTACGAAAATTCACGTTCTGTTAAGAATGTGTTTCGCGCGCTTCGCTCAACTTATGGTCATCATACTCGGCGTTCTGATCGTGCTATTCGCAACACCATCACCCATCTTGAGACCCAGCATTTATTATTGGATTATATTCGGTCGAATAGACTACGTAGAGCAGGCAGTGAAGAAAATATGGCGGCCGTAGCTGAGAGTGTACACGAAGACCGTGGTGAGGCGATTCGGCGCCGTTCGCAGCAACTCGGACTGGCGTATGGAACGACTTGGCGCATTTTGCGTCGAGATCTTAAATTCAAAGCGTACAAAAATAAGCTTGTGCAACAACTGAAGCAGCTCGACTTTCCCAAGCGACATCGCTTCGCTCTATGGGCTCTTGAAAAGTTCCAAAAAGATCCAACATTTTCGATCCCAATTTTGTTAAGCGATGAGACCGCTTTCTGACTCAATGGATATGTAAACAAGCAAAATTTCCGCATTTGGAACGAAGAGCAACATGAAGAGATTCAAGAGCTGCCATTTCTTTTAGAAAAAAAAACGGTTCGGTGTGATTTGTGGGCTGGTGGAATCATCGGTCCATATTTCTTCAAAAATGATGCCGGAGAGAACATAACCGTCAATGGCGACCGTTATCGCGACATGATAACCGAGTATTTGATACGGCGCCACTTCCCACACATCGCATCAATCAATTGTTTTATTGAGAGAACACTTCAGTGAGCAGATAATTTCACGTTTTGGGCCGGTCGATTGGCCACCAAGATCGTGTGATATCACATCGTTATACTTTTTCCTGTGAAGATATGTAAAGTCTAAAGTCTATGCGGACAATCCCGCTTCGATTCAGGCCTTGGAGCAAAACATCACGCGTTTCATTCTCCAGTTACCAGTCGAAATGCTCGAACGAGTCATCGAAAATTCGACTCGACGGATGGACCATCGAGACGTAGCCGCAGCCAACATTTGAAAGAGATAATCTTCAATCAAATAAATGCCAAAGAATGTTCTTTCGAAGAATGATAATAAACATTACCCCATTAAATTTGAATTTTCTGTAATTTTTTTTTTCTTTAAGAAAGTAGAGAACTTCGATTTGGATCACCTTTGATTCCAGGAATTGAGTAATAATTTTCGACACCAATTTCAATTCCAATAAATGTTTGGGAGAAAAATATTACTTCCTTTTCAATTTAATCAACAGCTGTTCCGCATCAGCGAACCTGATTTCTAAGGCCCAACGCATTGTCACCTCAAGAGCTACTATTACCTGTAACAATAATAATTATATATGTATGTACATATGTATGCATGTATGTCATTGACTTTGAAACTTCTTACAAATTGATTATGTTCTTGACTTTTTACAATTCACTAATGATGTTGTTCTTTTACACAGTGATAATGAAAATGCTTTGTTATAGAGCATAAATGAGTACCAGACTCAAGCTGTCGCACTCTACATATACACCCTGCAGTAAAATATTTCTTTTGTTAGAAAAAGTACTAGTTAAATGCTAGAATTTTAATTGGAATTCATAAATATGTATTTTTTACATATGAATTTACTTCAAATTATTAGATGTTTTATTCACACCTTTTGAAAAATTATTTTTGGTCCGAGATTGAACTAGTATTTTTTTGGACCATTTTCAACTAGTACGGTATAGTATAATTCTTAGCGAAATCTGACAACAACCATCGCCTTGCCATATCCGTTTTGGGGACATCAGAAAATTGCAACTAGTCGGCTTGGCTTTCTACTAGTTTGAAAGTAGTATTTAACTAGTTCACTTAAGGCCATTTACCTTACCACATGGCTAAAGTAACAGCAATGACTTCAAATTGCGGTTGCTAGCTGCCAATTCGTCATTGTTATGCATCGAGCTAAAAACATGTGTACATAGATACCTAAATACCCACGTATGTATGTATGTAAATGCTTTCAAGCAATCATATATCATATTATGTATAACGTATGTATGTATTACACACATTGGTGACGATGACAATGGCAATGTCAAGGCGACGTCAAAGTCAACGTCAAACGCACAATAATCATTGCAATAACAACAATATGAAAAAGTAAGAAGAAGAAGAACAACAACAACAGCAACAGTCTTAGTGAGGTGATGATGACGATGGCGAAGATAATAAACTTTTTATATCTACACCTCCGACTTTACCTACAATCGAGCTCGTTGTAAGTTGTTGATGACAAGAAAAGTTTAGCTTCGTCTACCGTTTCGATTTGTCTAGCAAAATGTCTGGTGTGCGTCTGCTGCTCTTGTTGTTGTTACTGTTGTTGCTGCTGGATACAAATTCATCAACAAAAGCCGGGCGAATGAAGAGCCCACACTCAGTCAGTCAGTCAGTCAGCCAGTCAACAAAACGATTTGTGGCGCGCTCTACTAGAGTGATATGTGCATATGTGCGAAAGAGTGTAGATAAACCATGGCAAAGTAATAAAATGATATAGCAGACTAGAGACATTGATTGCGTGCGGGATGTGCGAGTTAGGGCAACCCACTCAGATATTCGAGGTGTTCACTGAGGCGACTCTCAAAGCCTCACCCCTATGATATAATTTTTAAATTTTTTATAGACTTGGTATTTTCTTTCTTAAATGCTGTTGTTGTTGTTGTTGTTGTAGCCGCAGAAGAATTCCCCAAATTATGCTTCGGGGAATTTTGCGGCAGTGACAGTTCTTGGCCGGATAAAAATCCGGGTCGTGTCGGTATAAATACCCGACTCTTGCGGGAACTATTAGATTTTAGTCGCCTCTTCTGACAGGCCTGCAATACCGCGGGAAATTCTTGAACCCCTAACCCGCAGTGGGACGAAGTTTTGCATTGAAGGGCCCTTCTCACTTTTCCTGCGGTGCTCTTTGGAATACTTTATCGAGCATTTGTTTTTTCACATCTTCGACGGTCTGAACAAGTTTTGACGAGATTTCTACATAGAAGGCACTTTCTCCTGCACATCCGAGTAATTTCCGACAAGCTTCTTCGAGATGTCATCATAAAATTGTCTTGTTTCTTCACATCTTTGTGGATTACTTATTTCACTACTTATCGATTGTGCTCCATAAACTTTTCCACGTAGTTAGTTTTTTATTGAGAAACCCATTTTCACGCCGAGGTCAAGTCGTTACTGAAAATCTTTAACGAAGTGTCATTACACAACTCACTATTTCATCCTCTTCCGTATGGAAGCTCTATTCTCGTTCAGGTAGGGAGGTCTCCAGTACTTTTTTAACTCTTCTCTTAAGTCTACGTCCCTTCCGTAAGGCTTGATCGAGGTGCCATTCATTATGGCATTCACCTTTTACTCGAAATGTGTATACGAGCTCCATTCCGTCGCACATTTTAGAGTTCTTTGAGGTGCTATTGTGGCGCTCTCTTTATGCCACACCTAAAGCTATCCCAAAAGGCTTATTCAGCAGTCTAATGCATACGTTGCTCTGAAGCCCATGTTTATTTCTCTCTCGCAGCGATATGCCTTTGGTTGGCTGTGCACACTAGGTATATATGTGTATGTGTGATGAGAATCCTGCTCCCATCCCACAGTTACACCTGTTTCCAGCCATGTTCAAATATACATTTGCGAAGCTCACACATGTGCTTGCTCTCATATATAAATTCGTGCACGGACCCTCATATATGCGAATGTGTAAGACCCGCAAAAGCTCATCCCCTTAATAACATATATATATACAGTTGTTTATATCCATTTGTAGTCATATGTGAGTACATATGAGCGCACATATTGCGACACCATCCACTCAACTCATTTGGTCGCGTGCGCGTTTCCTCTCAGTCTTCCCATGGTAATCTCCTCTGTTGGCGTCGCGTCACAATATTTCCACGCTAACGCCTTTGGGTTTTAACGACGCGAGGCATTAATCTGCAATGATGTCGCTTGGTGAGCGGCGACATTTTGCATTAACAAAAGAAACAACAACAAGAATTATAAAAAAGTTTTTATTTTTTTTATTTTGACAACGAACCAAGCGGCGGAACAGCGAGCAAACTGAAGCGAAGCGCCATGAGACGTGTGCGTGTGTGGCAGGGCAATGTTACGGACGAAGTCAGACGGATAGCTACACGTATGTGCGGCAGACATGAGCCAGCAACGACCAACCGGGCGACCGTCCATTTGGTAATGCGTCACCTCTTCAGCACTTGAGCGCATTGCTCATTCTTTCTTTCTGTCTTTCCTCACACACACCCTCCTCACCACTTCAGAACCGTTTTAGGCCTTCTTTAGATGTCGCAGTGTATGCTTGCGGACAGAAACTTTTTTACCTTCTCGTTGTCGTGCCGTGTCGTGCTAGCAATCAACAGCAACTCAACAACTCAACAACTCTGGATACCGGTACATTCATCCATTCATTCATTCATTCACACCCTCCTTCATTCATTCCCACACTCATTGACTCGCGCTCGTTTTCTTTTGTGTCAAAGAAAATGCCGCCACATGACGCTTACAAATTGTTCGAGTATGTTTCTGGGTGTGTTTGTGGCACATGCCACATTGCTATTGCGTTAGCAGCTAAGAGTAACTGGCTGCTGGTTGCCTTAGCCGTAGTCGTAGCCATTTAAAGCCCATTACTCTGGTCGCCCATTCACCCAGTTCGTTTTCTTGTCTTGCCACATTCACTGAACACTCACTTGCTCCACTTATGAAGTACCGCTGTGCGTTGTGTTATAAGCACAGACAAACATGGATATGTGTGCTGCATACTGGTTGACTTTGGCCTAGGTTGGATTGGGCTGACTTGCTAAGCACGGTCTCGTCCATTTGGCTCTGGAGTTTACTGCAAGCGCGTGCTCTTATGTTGTCGCTCGGTTGATGTCTCAATGTGGGGCGAACTGCTTGTGTATGATTACTGCTTTTGGCTATGCGCCATACAAAAGACGTAAAAATCAAATAAACAGTTCATTGGAGGTACTAAGTTGGAGTTACAGTGTGTTAATTCAGATTAAAATTAGCTGATATTAGTTTTGAGGAAACACTTACATTCTTACGAACCATCGTTGTCCGTTGAGGGAGAGTTGACCGAGGTTTAAGATCGGGTGGAACGATATGTAAGGCCTGCGGCTCTAAGAAGAATTGTCTACCAAAGCAAAAAAGAAGTGCGAAATTTGGCGATCGCGTAAACTCAGAGAGAGGATTCCTGGATTGACCTTTTTCTGAATTTTAACTTCTTAAATACCTTTGTAGGACTAGAAGTTAAAATTTTACGAAAACCTTTCACATTGAGGGCACCAAATATGAATGTTTGGTAGATATATTTCCAAAAATGGGGATATGAAAGCCTCCAAGTGCATTTCTATCTTGTAACGAAAGATCCTCATAAAAATCCATCAGCCGCTTGGAGGAGGTTTAGAATAAACTGTAGGTCCCTCCATTTCTTGATAAAACATCAGGGGGCAAATAATTGGATGAGGAGATCGGAAGAAAACCGCTTTAACGGTTAAAATCTGCAATTATATTTACCTCCACCTATCTTATATGTCGTCTACGCACAGGTATCTGTATAGGATCTATCTCCCTCCTGCCAAATTAAGCACAGACCTAGGCTGATTACCGTTTCGCTTCTCAGTTTTCGTTTCGAGCCAGGCCCAGGTAAACATTCCTGAGGAACAATTTGGGAACTTCTAAGGCAGGATTCTGGACTTTTCGGTAATCTCAGTATCGAGTTAAGATATGCCCATCTCCTTTGAGCTCCAACCCAGTATTCCAGAATGTAACTTAATCTTCGGGAAGCCTCATTGGTAAATCCACCAATGAAGAGTTGTAGCTAAGGGTGTTTACAGGTTTTCGGTTGCCTGATGCTTCGCTAACGAAGAGTTTTCTCCAGAATATGTAAATAGTAAAGGTATTGGAATAAAAGTTTACTGGAAGTAGATATTGCCTTTGTTTATATACTGTTATTTTGGAGGCTTGGGTCTACTTCATAGTCTTCCTACGTAGGAGTAGATCCTGCGTGGGTCTAAATGCCTTATTTAAAGGTAAGATTTGGGAGAAGTTATCAATAACCCTGTCTGAGCCTCTAATTGTCTCTACTCGAAGACTCTTTACACTCCCAGTAAGCGGATACATCTTGCTCACCTCTAAACGCCTCTGAAATCTCACCTCTTAAAAAAGTCCATAGTAAAATTTTGACTGTCATTTCATCACTTTCAATCCACAGTATACAGTACTAAGCTTCCCCCAAGCGACAACAGGTAGACGGTTGTTAGCCGTTAGTTTGTCAACACAAGCCATTCAGTTGTTACGACATTCACGACACACTAAAAAGCGCCACTGCCACCACTGTTTCTCATTCTGGTCGTGTTCGCTACGCCAATACTTTAACCATTTTCATTGCCAATGTCAGCACAACAAGTACAACAACTATGTTTTTAACATCTTTACGGCCACCAAAGCTAATGCGAATATTTCCCAAAGCGCTTGAGTTTCAAATAAGAAGAAAAACAACAACAACGGACAGCAACCAGCAGACCAACAGACATTGTGTCTGATCATTCGCTGGGTGTTCTACACTATTTAACTGCACGACAACTGTTTAACTCCACACACTGCGTCACACATGCGGACTTATGAGCTGTGCTACTCATTCACCTTGCCAGCTCTGATTTCTTTGACAAAGAAGTCGTAGGAAAACCCCTTTTGTGGACAACAGATGGTTGGGTCGAGTATCTTAGCTAATGTTACGTCGAGCACGCTGACACGCACCACGTACACCGAAGGCAGAGTGGGGCAATTGAATGGTATGTGAAGACGTATCTTACACGCACATTGATGATGTTGACGAGCCGCCAGCCAGCCAGCCAGCATGAAGTCGCTGCGGTAGCGCCAGTGTCGTCTTTGTCAATGCTGCCGTATGCGGGCTTCTGCTGATTTCGCAGACGATAAAAGACGCAAGCCAGCAAAGGTACCACAAACACAAACGATAATCATAAGTAAACTAAGTATGGACCCGGCGGCATTGACAAAGGCAAAAGCAAACGGAAAGGCGAGCATGCGAGCTCACACCGTACAGACGAGCAGCAGAGGTTTCATTGCTATTACGAGACGTGCACTTTGCGGGTTCCCCCAGCAGCAACAACAACATGGGTATAAGCATTAACATTAAGCATACAAGAAGAACCCATCAAGTGCTCGATGCGCTGACGTTGTACCAAACCGTAAGCGCTTGTCTCAAGAGCCAATTGTGCGCTCCGCTAGCAACCCATCGTTGTCGTCAGCACAATTCAGACAACGTCTGATTGCCACAACCATCGCCGTGGTCGACGTCGTCGTCGTTATCGCAACCGCACTTGTCATTGACTCTACACACTACAGTTGGCTGAGCATTCTGAGCATTCGTACATTAGCTGGTAGGGGGCTCACACTTGGCAACTGTATGGGCAATCTTCTGAAATTTCTTTATACTTTAACTGCTTTGTTGGCTGCCAGCAGCATTCTGTCTGAATGCTTGACTACTTGACTGCTTGGTTCGTATTCACATTCAACATTCAACATACAACGCTAGTCTATGCGGAAGCTAACCCTCATGTTTTCTGCCCGCCATGGATGGTCTCTTTTTATTATGGTCGCAGGTCGCTTGATCGTTCGCAGCTTGCCAAAGATTCACTGCATGTACTACGTTTGCCGGTTGCCGTTTGCCGGCAGTTGGCTGTTGGCTGTCTGTCTGCTACCGTTTGCCGGTTGCCTTTGGCCGGCAACTCATTGCTTCTTCGACGGTTGTTCGTCTGCTTGCTCGAATGCGCGTGGGTATTCCCAATGGTCTGTGCGCTCACATTGCTGGGAAAAAATCCGCACGTGATGTATTCACTTTGCTGCTGTAATATGAACCCTTGGCAAACTCCATCTCCGCCTTCCTCACCATCAACGGCATGCCATAGCATATTCCTACTCGTATTCTCGTAAATGTTTTGTTGATGTTCACCCAAAAGTTGCCAGACGTTCGGTAAGCTCACATGCGGATGTCTGCGTTTTTTTTTTCTGCGCATTCAGACACGCTTTGTCTAGCGTCGTTTAAATCTACCCCCTTCCTCTACCATTTTCTACTCAATTGCTTTGACACTTATCCTTGGCTTTGACTTTGACCCAAGTCGTACACGGAAATGTTTTTATTATTACGCTCGTTTAGTCTGGTTTTATTATTAGTTTCAAGGGCATCTTATTTGGATTTGGGTCGCACGCGGTTATGGGTTGCTGGTTGTTACTACTTTGCGTTTTCTTTCATTGTATTTACTTAACGCTGTGGAATGGAAGGGGAGACTTAAGACTTTGAATGTTCAACTGTTGCATAATGAATTTCGTCTTTCGCGTGAGTCTTTTGTAAACACGTTAAACATATTTACATATTACCAGTGTGCGAGGGAAAACAGCTGCTTCAGAGAGGGTGACCAAATAAGAGAGATTGGATTTGTTGAAACAGTTTAGTCAGACTATTCCATTTGTAGGCATTGAAGGAAGTGTTGAGAAAGAATTGAGAGCTTTGCATAAGGCAAAATTTAATATTTTCCTCTGAGAAAATAGGCAACGCAGCAGCAAAATTATTCTCTTCGTTCAACAAGTAATAAGAGGTATTTGCTTACAGCGAAAATTGGCAACATGGCATTAGAATATAGTTTGACGCAACTACCAATTTTTGCAACTGGTTCGGAACATTAAAATGCTTGTTCTTTCTTCAAAAATTTAACTGACAACATTGCGCCAAACTGTTGACATTCACAGAAATTTGGCAACGCTGCAGCGAAACAATTCTTTTTTCTAGACGAATAATAAGATCAGTTTCGATATAGAGAAAATTATAATACGTCATGGAAATATATAGAAAAATTTCTTCTGTAATTGTTTTAGCAATTTATAGCATAAGGTTACCTCAAGGTAGAAAATTGACAACGTTGCGGCAACAAAAATGATCTCGTCAAGCAATTAAAACTCAAAAATATTGCTAACGTAGCAGAAAAAAGAGTACTATGGCCCCATTGAAAATTGAATTTTTAATAAATAAAATTTTAACATACGAAACTTTGTCCAGAAAATTGGCAACATTTAAATAAAAAGTTTCAAAAGGTAATATTACCCGAAAAGTAAAGGGTGATCCATTTCTAGATTCCCTACTTTCTGAAAGAAAAAAGCACAGAAAATTCAAATTTAATGGGGAATGTTTATTATCATTCGAAAGAACATTTTTGGCATTCATTCTTTGAAGATTATCTCTTTCAAATATTGAGCGCGACTACGTCTCACATGGTCCATCCGTTGAGTACAATTTTCAATGACTCGTTCGAGCATATTCGACTGATAACTGGGGAATGACACCAGACGTGTGATGTTTTGCTCCAAGGCCTGAACCGAAGCGGGATTGTCTTTAGACTTTAGACTATGCAGGAAAAATTCTAACGGTGTGATATCACACGATCTTGGTGGCCAATCGACCATCCCAAAACTAGAAATTATTTACTCACCGAATTATTCTCTCAATAAATCCATTGATTGATGCGATGTGTTGGAAGTGGCGCCACTTGTTGAAAACAAATGTTGCGGAGATCACGAACTTCAATTTCAGGCATCAAATAGGCGATTATCATGGTGCGATAGCAGTCGCCATTGACGGCCCACAAACCACACCAAACCGTTGTTTTTTCATGATAAAATGACAGCTCTTGAATCTCTTCAAGTTGCTCTTCATTTCAAGTGCGGCAATTTTGCTTGTTTACATACCCATTGAGCCGGAAATAGGCCTCGTCGCTGAACAAAATTTGGCTCGAGAACAGCGGATCTTTTTGGAACTTTTCAAGAGCCCGTAGAGCGAAGCGATGTCCCTTGAGAAGATCGAGCGGCTTCAGTTCTTGCACAAGCTGTATTTTTTACGCTTTCAATTTAAGATCTCGACGCAAAATGCGCCAAGTCATTCCGTACGTCAGTCCGAGTTGCTGCGAATGGCGCCGAATCGACTCTCCATGGAATTCGTGTACACTCTCAGCTACGGCCGCTATATTTTCTTCAATGCGTGCTGGACGTGTTATATTCGGTCGAATATTATCCAGTAATGAGTGCTGGGTCTCAATATGTTTGATGGTGTTGCGTATAGTACGCTCAATAGGCCGATTATGTTGACCATAAGTTGAGCGAAGCGCTCGAAACACATTCTTTACAGAACGTGAATTTTCGTGATAAAGTTGAATGATTTGTGAACGTTGTTCAGGCGTAAGTCTTTCCATGATAAAATGCCAAACAATACTGAACAAAAAAGAGAAATGACAGCTTGACACGTTCTGCCAAAAAAAGGCTATTAAAAAAAGAACATCTACTTGGAACACCCTTTATATGAAGTTTGTTGAGGTAGGAATTTACTATACAAATATTTTTGCTCATTAATGAAAAGTGAGAATATTCTTAACGTAAAAATTAGCAACGCAGCAGAGAGAGTAGGTCTGACATGGAAAATTAATATTTTTTCGGAATATTAATGCGTAAAATACGGACGAGAAAGAGCGAGGCTTTTCCATCAGCGAAAATTGGCAATGAATACATACTTCTACTGTTAATAATTAAAAAATATTTTTTTAAATGGATAACCAACCATATATTTTTTTTTTTTGAACATTTTCATATATATATACATTACTTTTTCTAATTTAAAACTCTTTTAGTAAAAATTTCCCAATCAAAACACTTTTGATAAACAATTGAAACTACCAACGTTCCTTAGGGAAATTTGGCAACGTAGCACAGAAGATTTACTACTGAATGGACAGTCAGAAGCAGGTTTCTATTAGAGGAAAATTGAATAATTTTTTAGCAAACATTTTGTACTGAAATATTTATCCTGCCAAATGTTCAGTGAAAATTGGCAACGCTGCTCCAAAACTAGTTTTAATTTTTTTTTTTTTTTTTTAACTAGTTCAAATGTCGAAAACTGGCAACTTTGCTATCAAAGCATACTTTTTGAGTTTTAAATGCACTTCAAAATCGTTTGGAATTTTTTTTTAGATTTTGTTTCAATCTCCAGCACACAAATTTATCTTCTTATAGTGGATATATGTATGTACATATAGATATATACACTAAGTACGTGTCTGCCTTGTGCTTGCAACACTTGCCAAATGTCGTTCACTGGTTACAATTTCTTTTCAAGAATCTGCAACCGCACATTCAGCGAAAGTTTACCGTAGTGCAAGAAGACACAACTGCATATAGAGTAGTAAACTGTAAAGTTTTTACAATAACAAAAGTCTGTATGTTTATATGAATATGTCCGTGTTTGTTTACTGTAGTGACAATACGATAAACTTATATTTTTTGGCTAAACTTCAACTTTACCGCCTTTGTGTACTTCATTTGACTCCAGATACCATTCATTGTCACTGGTGCTCCGGTTTTGGGTTGTTTGCTGTTTGTTGCAATGGTGAAAACGAAATTTTCACTTTTTACAGCAATTCTCATGAAAGCAACAAGCTGCTGCCCGCACTAACCTTTTTTTGTTGGAAAATAACAACTACAAAACTTGCTATGCTGCAGCAACCTACCGACGGCCGAGCGACCCACTAAATGCATGTCATATTGAATGACTGGTACACTGGTGCAGTGGTGCACATCTGTGTTGCACTTTAGTCATTTCCACGTATCGTAGTAGTGGCCTGGTGGCACATAACAACAATGATTCCTCTGTTGGTGGATCAATTGTCGGTTAGTAAACTTAGCTTGCACGCATACATATTTTCAGCTAATTTTTTTTATTTCTATCTCTGCCGCAGACACTTTGCTCCAGTTTCCGACAATTCGCCTGCAAGCATACACTCCATACAACTGGGTTGTTGCATAGCACACCATGCATTCGTAACCAATAGCCAAAGCTGTCCACTTTCGCATTGCAACGTGTTTACTAATCGATTATTGTCTGGTCCAAATGAAGTCATAAATAAAAACAGAAAAAAAAGAGATTTAGGTGCTGCAACAAACGCGAAAACTGAAATTCTACATCCATATTCCTTTTGCAATGTGGCTGGCTAAGGATGAGTACGGCAGCCAGTATATAGTTTGACTGCAGTTTATGTTGTTGCTAACTATTTGAAAATTGTTTGTGTTTTGTTGCATGCAACCTACGATTTTATTGACTCTAACTGCGTGTCATCGCAGTGTTGTTACTTGAGTCTCTCACAAATATGAGAGAGTATATGCTTTTGTGCTTCAACCTGTTGCACATGAATAGAAATTATATTGGTGCATTTTTAAGCCAATTCACAGTTAACAATTTTATCGCAAAAACAACAAAATTCGAAAAAAAAATTATTTTATTTAATTTAACTCTTTTTGTTTAACTTTTATTTTTTCATTAGGTTTGATTTAATTTTTCTTCTACAATAAATAGCTTAAATAATTAACGTTTTTTAATTTTATTTAATTAGACTTCATTTTAATATATTTAATTTTTTCTTTTATTTTATAAAACAATATTTAATTTTACTTTAATTAAACTTTTTATCTTTTTTCTTTGTATTGTCTTTTATTTTATTTTTTAAATTATATATTATATATTTTTTTACTTCATTTTATATTGTTATATTTAGTTTAATTTTTTAACTTTAGTTTATTTTATTTTGTTGAATCTTATAAATTTTTTTTTTGTTCTGCTTAACTTTTAATTTTTTGTTTGGTTTGAATTGATTTTATGTTTGAAATACTTGTAAATAAATAATGTTATTAATTTAATTTTTATTTAATTTAATTAAATTAGATTTTATTATATTTCATTTAATTTTTTATTTTATCTTATAAATAAACTATTTTATTCAGATAATAAAGGGTAATTCAAGTAGGGGTAATTTTTTCAATAGTCTTTTTTTGACAGATCACGCGTGAGTCGTGTCAAGCTCTTATGTTATTCTTGTTCAGTATTATTTGGCATTTTATTATGAAAAGAATTACGCCTGAACGACGTTTACAAATCATTCAACTTTATTACGAAAATTCACATTCTGTGAAGTATATGTTTCGCTCAACTTATGGTCAACATAATCGGCCTATTGAGCGTACTATACGCAACACCATCAAACATATTGAGACCCAGCATTCATTACTGGATAATATTCGACCGAATAGACCACGTCCAGCAAGCAGTGAAGAAAATATAGCGGCAGTAGCTGAGAGTGTACACGAATTCCATGGAGAGTCGATTCGGCGCCATTCGCAGCAACTCGGACTGACGTACGGAACGACTTGGCGCATTTTACGTCGAGATCTTAAATTGAAAGCGTACAAAATACAGCTTGTGCATGAACTGAAGCCGCTCGACCTTCCCTAGTGACGTCGCTTCGCCCTATGGGCTCTTGAAATGTTGTAAGAACATCCGACGTTTTCTAGCCAAATTTTGTTCAGCGATGAGGCCCATTTCTGGCTCAATGGATATGTAAACAAGCAAAATTGTCGCATTTGGAACGAAGAGCAACCTGAAGAGATTCAAGAGCTGCCATTTTATCCATAAAAAATAACGGTTTGGTGTGGTTTATGGGCCGGTGGAATCATCGGTCCATATTTCTTCCAAAATGTTGCCGGTGAGAACGTAACCGTCAATGGCGACCGTTATCGTACCATGATAACCGACTATTTGATGCCTGAACTTGAAGCTCGTGGTCTCCGCGACATTTGGTTTCAACAAAACGGCGCCACTTCCCACACATCGCATAAATAAATGAATTTATTGAGAGAACACTTCAGTGATCAGATAATTTCACCGTTATACTTCTTCCTGTGGAGATATGTAAAGTCTAAAGTCTATGCGGATAATCCCGCTTCGATTCAGGCCTTGGAGCCAAACATCATGCGTGTCATTCGCCTGTTAGCAGTCGAAATGCTCGAACGGTGATCGAAAATTGGACTCAACGGATGGACCACCTGAGACACAGCCGCGGCCAACATTTGAAAGAGATAATCTTCAAAAAAAATAAATGCCAAAGAATGTTCTTTCAAATTCTGTGTTTTTTCTTTAAAATAGTAGGGCACCTCGAAATGGATCATCCGTTATTTTTTTTAGTTTTTATAAATTTTTAATTCATTTATAACTTACTTAATTCTCTTACATTGTCGTAGTTTAGTTTATTTTTATTTATTTTAATTTGGTTTATTTTATTTTTTGCTTTTTTGCTTTAATTTTTTTGTTACATTTTATTTTATTTTGTATTAAAATAATAATAATTATTCTTTTTTATTTTAATTTATTTTGTATTGTAGTATTTTATATTTATTTTTTATGTTTTTAATTAGTTTATTTTATTTTTACTTTATTTTATGTTTTTTTTCTATTTATTTTATAATGTTTTCTTATTTAGTTTTATTGTTTTATTGTTGTTTATTTTTTTATCGTATTTAATTTTTTATGCTATTTCATTTAATTTAGTTTTGTTTGTTTTAAAATTTCATATTTTATATTTTTATTTTCTATATTTTTTTTTTGTAATTTTTTAATTTTAATATCTTTTTATTATATTAATTATTTATATATTATATTTATTTATTTACTTAATATTGCTCAATTTAATTTAATTTTATTTTATATTTTTAAATTTAATTTTTTATTTATTTTTTATTTTATTTAATTTTTTTTCTTAATTTCTTTTACTTTTTTGTTTCATTTTATTTTAATTTGTTGTATTTTATTGTGATTTTATATTATTTTATTTTATTTTTACTTTTTCTATATTATTCTATTTTCCTCTATTTTATTTTATTTTCTAATATGTATAATAATAAACTTTAAAGATCACTCTTCCAAGTTCATAATCATATATATATAACTGTCAAGTCGTTACAGCAAAGATTGTGGCCAAACAAATCCCTAGCCTACAACCGACAGCTATCAGATTTACTAAATCAAACAACTGACAGCAAAGACTCGTTAACTTAGCAAGTTTTTCGCTTAGAGAAAAAAATAAGACCCACGAGAATAATGTACTGGTGTATAAATAAACAAATGCTCATATGATAGACAGGTAACAGCGACACACATGCGCTCACACATTTATCACATATGTTTCGAGTACTCGCTCTATGACAATATCAGCCAATATCATAGTTGTTTGGCGTAAAAAAAGTGAATACAAAACCGTTGTGCCTTGTCAGCTTAAGCTTAATGCGCTTCAATGGTTCGGCTAAGTGACTGATTGCGCGTGACTAATCATAGACGATTGATTTTCTAATTGACCACAAAGCAAGCAATTCGATGTCAGTCAATCAGTCAGTGAGTTAGGCAAGCAGGCAGTCTAGTCGGTTGATGACGAATGGAAAACATTCACAGAGATGTTGAACGCACTTCACTGCAGAGGGAGAAGATATTTAATTGTTTGCGAGAATTTTTACTTAAATAGAAGTGTTAATTTTTTCAGTATTAGGGTGCCTCTGACTTGATTTTTTTTTTTTTTACAAATTTTGCTTAGTTTCGAAGCAAATGAAGTTGGTTATTACTCTTCTGTGTATGGGTCGGATGCAACGACATTTTAGACTAAGGTCTAGGTTTTTGCACCGCGCAGAAGCATCACTTGTTTTCTGATATGACTCTAAACTTTTGAAGCTTTTGAGACGTTTCTATGCATCAACCAGCTAATTCTCTATCTCCACGAGAGTCCTCCAACTTGGTGTACAGAACAATTAATTTGCAGTTTCTTTGCAGCTAACGAAGAAAAAGTCATTTTTTCAGAAGCATACCCAAGTTTATTTGGCACTTCTCGACTGCTGTCACAACAGCGAGTCCGCACCGGTGGTGGCACTATCAAGGAAATTTATTTCCGAAAATTAAAAGCCAGAATGGAGAGGAAAGCAGCACCGTTTAAATGGAAGTAGATCAGAATAGTTACCAGAGGATGAACTGGGTTATTCAGGGATGGTAGAAGTAAGATCAACAAACATCTGATCTCAGAAGCCGAAGAGTTCAGTTCGAGTTCGGGAAAGACCTCTTTCACCTTTCGCAGGTTTATTTCTTCGAAGCAAAATCTGCTGTACATCAATTGTATTTGTCTCCGAGGATCTCATTTCTGTCTTTTTTTCAACCCTCAAACTAAACCACCCTAACGTCGACTGCAATCGGTCGTCTAAATGTCTACCGATTTTAAATGAGCGTGCACGCAATCAAAGCAATCTACAGCAGCACATTCCTACAAATCTATTGCCAATTGAACGCATGGTGCCCAACAAATGGCCAACCAAATGGCGGTACAAAAAATTCAAAAATCAACGAGAGGCGTGTATGTTACGTGACGTGCAAACCGCGCCGTCATAGACTACAAACTATAGCTGCTGTAAGTTGGGATAATGCGACTGTCAGTTGACTGCTGACTGCTGATGGCTGTCGCCTGTCTAACGTTGCATTTGTTGACTCGCTGCACACACCCGTCACACTCGTCAGCACCACACAGCCACACAATGCCAAGGCTTTGCATTGCGATGCAACACTGTGCCACGTAAGCCGTAGAGACCCCGCGACGCAACGCAACGCGTACCTGGCATTGAGGCTAAAGTGTTTGACATTTCAGCTTTTTACGATTCGTTGCAAGCAAATGTTGCAATGACTAACTTTTTCTGCGTTTTTTTTAATATTAATTCGATAATTGTTGTTTTTGTTTGTTTACGCTCTACGCGACATGGGTCCGCAGTTGATGGTTTGTGTCATGCTGTGCGTGGTAAACAACGGCGCGTGCCCGGCCGTAGAGCCAATTTCGTTTGTAGCCGACAGCCAGTGTGACGCCTGTTTACAACAACAGCACATGCACTTACAAATAACGACATGTTGTTGGCAAACCGAGACAAACGGCACACCGCATCGGTTGCATTCACGAATAACAACAAAGATTTTGCGTTGGTACTCTAAGCCATCGTAATTGAGACTTTTTGGCCTGCCGCATAGTATGTTTGTACGTAGTTCAACAACGATAACAACAACAATAACACTCTGTAATACCTGTTGTGTCATGTGCGTGCTCACTTCACTGTCTGTTGTCAGCGTCTTGACAGCTTTGGTGCCACTGCTGACTGCCGGCTGCCGGCTGCTGCCTCTCATGACTGTCGGTGACAGTCTCCCTTCTCATTTCTCCCCTCGCGTATGTGGCGCGAAAACACGCACGTTCCATTGACATTATTTAACCGCATTTTAACTTTTTGGAGGCTTATCTTTGCAGTAGGCGGCTTTACGCACTTAACGAATCGTCGATTTCGTTTCAGAAAAATTTGACTATCATTGTGTTCCTTCTCCGACTAGCGCCTCAATTACTTCCTGAGCGAAACGAGCATAACCCCATTTTCAATTTGGTCCTACTTCATATTTTGCTTAGTCGGTCTCCGACTACAATTTCGGTACCGTTAATTATATCTATTTTACAACCCTAACTTGATCTCAACAAGCGGTTTACTAAAGTGCCATCTCCTCAGTTAGAGACTAAATACATTTTAGGCTCGCTCGATTTAAAGTTTTTCAAATTCGATAGATTTCACCTACGAGTTTTAATCCCAGTGCTGTATATCATGCTCAAAAACCACGAATTCCAAATCCAATCGCAGTTCCATAAAACGTGGATTAGACTCACTTAATACTTCGATAACAAACTCCGAGTAGTTAACCCCTATCTTGAAAGTCCGATCATATAAAGAACACTAGTGAATCGAACTCAAAACCCTCGATTTCGATTTCGATTCTCACTAACTAGAACATTTCTATTAGATCGAAATGAATCGCTCTATAGCGTGCGGTTGCCTACATGTCTGGCGCAACTTTCCATGGCTGTATGCATTTGGCATGTGGTAATGTGTTATGATCTCAATACGCATTCCAATGTGCAACCTAAAACTCCCGCATTCGGCATGAGAGCTTCGGTTACGTTATAAACAGAAATGTCCGCAAAGTACCCGTTAGCGTCAAGGCATGCGAGGTGAGTGGAGGCGAGTCAACAACGATTAACAACCAATCAGCCAATTCCGTACAGCTAAAAATACCATTTAATCGGCCGGTAGGCCAACGCCTCTGCGTCGCAGTCAATTTTGCAGTTGGACTTTGGGCTCTGCTTACATAATACAACTCATGAGCTGCCGCACGATAGCTGGTTGCGGTCCGAAGCAGAGGTGCTCAGGCATTTATGTGCCGTTGTCTGGCTAAACTCTTTGTGCCTGAAACGCAAAAAAAGAGTATTCCACTGTTTTCAATGTTATTGTTGCTGTTGTTCAGCGCTTTTGTTGTTTCCCTTTGTTGCTGTTTTTTTTTTTTCGTTTTCACAAGCTGTCATCACACAATCGCTTATAACACCGGAGGCGCTTCATTCATTCATCCATAGTGGCAGCAGCAATCATGCGGCCAGACGATTTCGGCTGCGGCTAACTGTAACTGGGTCGAACCGATTTGGGTTTTTGGCTCTTAGGCTATGCGGAGCATACAGAAACTAAAAGCAATAATCCAAAAACAACATTGGTTGAAGTATATTATAGGCAACAACAAAACACGGAAAACAACAACAATGTTCAACAACGAGAACGCGTATCCAAATTGCCGCCGTTTTGGGCTATCGTCTAACCATAACCAGCGCGACTCAGCATTTAGTCGACCGGACGGTCGCTTGGGTGCTTTGACTGGCTTGTTTTTTTTTGCCGGCAACCAAACACCCGTACATCGACTGCCAAACTTGTTGCTCGTTTACAGCCAAAGTACCGTTACTTATACTGCTTATTGCTTATATGTATGAAGTGACGTTCAAGTACTGAGTTCGCTCAAGTTCAGTGCCAAGGTCTCTGCTCCCTCAGCATGTTGGCTTGGCTACACAATGACTTGTGTGTTAAATCCCTGCTGGTGTTTTGTTCAATGTTTATGACTTTATTATTGTTGTTTGTTGCTTTTCTTTCAGTTTTTTTCCTTTTCTTTTGGCACTTTTGCGTCCATTGACTACACTTTCTAATGAAACTCCCGCTGGCTAATGCTCGCACTGACACAACTGGGTCAAGGTTACCCACCAATGTCCGCCATTTGGCACACAAAGGTTTCCGCAACACGCTGCGAATGGTCGTCCGCTGGCTGATGGTGCGGCTGGTGACGACTGGCGTCTCTTGTGTAGGCTTTTCGTTTGCTCTTAAATGCTTTGAAATGCTGCGCGTTGAAGTGTGAAAAAGTGTCCTTCGTAGTCTCGTGCAGCAGTAAGCGATCCTTTGTGACCCTTTTTTTGCAAGTTGATCCCTTCGCGTGCAGCAAAGAAGTGAGTTTTGCGCAAAAAGACGTAGAAAATAAAAATAAAACTTCACTCGACCTTCAGCCACTTATATTTGTCCACGCCAACCCCTTTTTGTTTTTGCTAAGCAGTAGCCGACGTATCCTTGCCTAACCCTTTTTATTTGTGTTCGCTTTATCTTTTGTCGCTACTACAAAAAATTGTTAAATCAACTTTGCGCGCTCACCCTCCAAGCGGGCAGCCAAAGAACGTGAGCTTATCCCTTAAGCTATGGCACCCCACAAAGTGTATTTAACTATGCATGACTTCTGCTGCGGCCTTTTTGTTCTGGCAACTTTTTTATTTGCGCACCTTTTTCGCAATTTACATTCATTTGGGTTGTAAGTTATCCTTTTTTATTGCATGTAAGGACTTTCCCCAAAGTGCTCTTGTCCATAGCTTTGTGTTTTCCGTTCACTCGTGCAGTAATCTCAGGAAATTTACTTTTGCTGGCACCTGTTTCATGTTTCAAATGTCAACTGAGCTCCCTTGTTTATATGGGATAATGAAATTGAGTAGTGAAATTGTGTGGCGGTTTATTGTAGGCCGGCTAAGATGTCGTCAAAGCTTAGGAGTTATCCAAGAACAACTTCGAACTTAGTTCTTTCTTGGATGCAAGAAAACCCTAATGGATATTGAGATATTGGGATTTATTTTTGCAAAGTCGTAATTAAATCCTAATTGCGGAGGATCTAAGGTATTTCAATCTTTGATAAGTTTGATCGTAGTACATGCACACGTTCAAGTGTGCATATTAACATTCCTCAGAGGAATGAATAAGTGTGCTTGTCTCTAAAGGAAAAAAGCAGTAAACTCCAAGTCTTTAAAGCTTCGATCCCGTTACTGACTGTATGAACAGAGTCCGATATTTGATCTGGGAGGAAAACTGCCAAGGGATTACTGTGTTGGATCATCTCTGGATGGCTGTTTTCAGAATAAGAAACCAATGGATTGATCACGTC
The DNA here is from genome assembly GCA_030068015.2 of Neoceratitis asiatica. Taxonomy (NCBI): domain Eukaryota; kingdom Metazoa; phylum Arthropoda; class Insecta; order Diptera; family Tephritidae; genus Neoceratitis; species Neoceratitis asiatica. The sequence continues at coordinate 49,011,248 of CM061526.1, read as the reverse complement.
GGATACTTAAAGTTTGGATCCCATCCCAGAATTGATGCACAAATCTCGATCTGACAGTTGACATTTATCCCTTGTAGTAACTCGGGGAGGACGTCTCAGGTGGAGTATATCAGTGAATTTTAAAACGCTTGTAACTGGAACCAGAGAGTAGGGAGTAGCCTCCTCGGGTATTATAGGTTCGATCACAACCAAGAGCGTCCATTTTCTGATCTTCGAGTTAGTAATTATCCATTGGGTTGATCCAGAGGAGAGAGTTAGTAAACATTAAAAAGAAAGCAGTCAGTTGGTTAGGAAGAAATAACTTTGGTAGAGGAGGAGGAAGGGGGATGAATTTTGAAATCAAAATCAGAAAAGACCGAGCTCACCTCAGGTAATTGAAGCTTAAATATTTTTGAAAAACTGGATTTTGTCTGGAGAAAGCTAGAAGTGTATAGTATACAATTAGGAGAGACCATAAGAGAGACCAGACATTTTCTTTCGACTGAGAACTGAAAAGTTCGGAAACACTTCAAAAGCAGAGAGCAGTGAATTTCTTCACAGAATCCATCGAGTTAAAATCTCTAAGAAAGAGTTAAACGTTAAATTGACGCTTTCAGTCTGTTGTAGAGCATTTTGAGGAACAGAAGTATCGTTTCGCGTGCGAGAACTCCCATCAGTTTTAATGGATTTTGGCGGTATGGTGTATGGTCATCACGGATATGTGTTAAAAGTTTATGTTCTATCAAGAGCTCTATATTACGTTCATTCTTCCAGTTTATCGATGGACTCGCTTCGGGCAGAAACATATGTGAAAAACATAACGCTAGTGAGCACGAAGTTGATCTAAGGCATAAGCTACTTCTAGATTTTCTTCGCCTTTCTTTATATCGATTATTTAAGTGCTAGAGAACAGCAGATCCGCTAGAGAGTTTAGAGCTGTCAAGTTTGACGGCTTTGATTTAATACTACCCGAAAAGAAGGCTAAGACTTGTTTGAGTCCCACGGTACTTACGGCGTATTGGTATATTAGGTAATGTTAACTGAGCTTTATAAAGCCATTTAAAGCAGCCTGTATTTGATAGCTCTCAGCATGGGGAACTTATCATCATCGGTGCACTGACATCGAAAGTTATCCAAAGTAAGATCGAACCACGCAACACCAACCAAATTCTTTGCCTTCCCATAACCAGCCTTACAGGCAACGGTATCGGGATCTTCGTAACTCATCCGCACGCCATTAGAATCATTCTCATCGGCTGTATGGAAAGCTTAAGTACCATAACCTTTAGTGAAATCACTAATTCGGCGGAGTGAAACATCAGTAGTCTTTGCATTGACGTTTGAGTGATTTGGCAGGCGTTGACACAGCTCCAGCCAGTTGAGTAGACTAGGTATCTTGGTTAGCGGACCAACAGGTGCCGTGCCTTCATACTTAGTTGCATATATCTGATTGCACATTGCCTACTGAGTGATCATAAACTGGAAATTTTCCTATTTCGTCGAACGCAGATCACTGAGTTTAAGATTTAGTTGAGAGTACTTCGTCTCTCTCACAAAAATTATCAAAAATGGACTATTAATAAGCCAATTAAGCAATTTTTTATATTTTTTATATTCGCAGATGTAATCCGATCACATCCGTGTGCCGCCTTTCACTGACCTTACCTCAATAATCACTCGCTAAGTACTTTCCCCTTATCTATACATTGAATTTCGCTTCTGCAGGTGTCACTTACACTCTTCTGCAATGTTTGTTCTACAATAACAACCAAGTGTTCATTACTGTCAGAACAAGAACAACAACAACAACATGGTCTGAGACTTATTTGTCTCTTGTTTACTTACACCACACTTAGGTTTATTTTCCTTGCATAGCCTACGGCCGTACTTATATTGCGTGTCGTTCAACAACGTTATTCCTTCGGCTGGCTTTGTCCTTTCTTGGAATTACTTTACCACGTCACCTTTTTTTTCTTGAATTTTCAGATGTGTAATTCAACCGACACCGTTATGGTTGTTGCTAAGGTTCATTGTATTATTTGCATGATTTTGGTATTTTCACAATTTTTTTTTAATTTTTTTTTATTTTTATTTTTTTCCCTCAATTGGCTTGTGCTTCCAGCAGTTGTCGCCGTCAGCCGCGTACATTCCTCTTTTGCCCTACAATTCTTATGCTTACTTTTTGTTACACTTACAATGTCTACCAGCCGTCTAGGTCGACCTTCCATTCATTCGTACGTCTATTTGTCCTAATGCTTTGCTACTTACAGTCAAGTTGGCGCAGTCATTCATATAATTCCTCGCTGCTAGTCCTTGCGAACTCTAGTGGCATGCCATTTACTTTGTTGCGCCTTTGCGTTTTGGGTTTCTTAACTTTTTCTTAGAAAAATATATAAAAGTCATTTCAAGCTTTTTTTTTGGGTTGTTTGACCTTTTTACCTCGAACTTTCTTGTCTACTACGTAAGTATGTGTGTGTAAATGCATGTTGTTTCGTTAGCTCTTGGCAACAGGCTGTTCTAGGGATATTCCTTGTGATGATTGTGCATAAGTGATTGTGACCCGCATTTGTTGTAAATTTTTCGTATTATATTTTTCATGCTTACGGATTTACTTGCCATTCAAACGCTCATTCAAATAACTGTAATTTCCTCTTTTTGTTGGTAATCGTTTTTGATTCACCACAAAACACTTCTTCTTCTTGTTCTTCTTCTCGACTCATACTCGTATGAGACTTTCCTTGAGTTGCCTAGCTTATTTTTGTCATGCCGCCTGTGGCTTGCTTAAGATACGAGTAGATACTGTTATTTTTGGCTGCATGAAAAGGAAAATTTTCAGCAAAAAACATTTATTTTGTGAATGAAGAAAAATTGTTTCCTAAATTTGTTTGTAAGTCAATGACCCTGTTGTTTCTTGTTGACTAGGTCACGCAAGAGACCGCAGAAAACGTAAACAAAAAAAATTTCATGACACAAAATTGTATGATTAATTGAGGAGGAGCTACTTTGTTGTGAATGAAGAAAAAAAGATATTCAGACGAACTAGTAGGCAATTCAAAAAGGAAGGATATGAAGATTTATACGTCCGAAATGGGTTGGCTCTAATACAAAGCAGTAATGAAATTCGTACAAAAATGTTTAATTTTTTTAAATTTGTACACAATATTTTCTGTGGCATTGGAAAGCGATAAAACTAATTGAAATTTTGAACCTTCCAATCCTTTTTTTATTTTGTAACACACAGTCTCTATCAGAGAACATAGAAGCCGCTAAAAACTTACGTCGAATATTTCCGTGAGAACATTTCCACCCTCGAATATATCTCTTGCTCAATAGAAATTGACATCTGAGGCGATCCTCTTCGCCATCAAAATGAGTGCGGGGCGTCCAGTAGAGTCTAGGATAAAAAACTATTGACGCTCACGAGAGTCTCAACTTTTCAGCTATAATATACTTCCGTCAATCTTCGATGCAGTTCATATATGCTCTGTTGTAGTCTTTAGGCTCTCACAGCGATCCTTTTTTTTTTTTTTTTTTTTTTTTTGAAACTTTGTTCCATTTATTATTCATATTTTCTTAGATCACCGTAAAATCACCAAATATGTGTAACTTAAACATTTTATTTTTCAAAACTCTTCGTATTTCGTGAGATACTAAGTAAGAGTAAAAAGAAGTGAGACTCCGAATATAATCTAAACTTAACTCTAGCATTTATCTCTATATTATTAGTATTATGTAGATTCATTGTTTAAATGAACCCCAGAAAACTGACGTATTGCATATCAGAATCTAACTTACTCCGCTCTCAGTTTAACCACACGGTAATTAAGCTTTTGAAATCAGAATTCTACTTAATAATCTCAAACTGGACTTTGGTTGAGTTACTCACACAAAAGTGGCTTCCAATTGTAGTGAGGATACGTCTTTATAGCGCCTTAGATTAGGATTTATAACATAAGATCTTACTTTAAGGCTCTTGACAAGAGACTTCTAATGCAAACGAATATATTTATATCTATTGGAAAAGCTTAGCTCGTTTCGAGCCACTACGATATCTTGGCAAGCATAGATACTGAGTAGTTGATTCATAGAATAATGGACAGAGCTCTACAATTAAAGATTCCTCTCTACGTTCAGAGAATACGGACCCAGTTATAACTAATATTTCTCTCTAAGTTTAAGTTATCAGAGGCTAAGAAGCTACTGGCTGACTAATTTCAGAAGAAATTTACTATTAAACTAAAATCTGTGAAAAAAAGCTGTGTTCTAAAATATTTTGTTAAGCCTCTACATAGGTAAAGGGTTTTCCAATAAGAGTGATAGGATTTCTAGATGTCGTTTTGCCATTTTTAATATGTCATGAACTGTCATTTTTTCATAATATTCAAGATATATGCAAGAACAACGTTGCTGATTTTCCCTTGGAACAACTTGAAAACGATAACGATTTTTTTAAGAAAATCATCTTCTCCGAACCACTCAATTTCATCTGAGTGGTGCGATAAATAAACAAAACTGTCGATTCTGGTGCGAAGAAAATCCACAAATTATTCATGGACAACCATTACAATCACCTAAATTGACAGTTTGGTGTGGGAATCGGTCTGGTGGAATAAACTGTCCGTACTTCTTTCGAAATGAAGCTAGTAGCACCGTTAATGTCAATGCAGAGCGGCATAGATCGACGATAACAAATTTTTTATGACCATAATTGGAAGAAGTTGATCTTAACAACATCTGGTTCCAACAAGACGGGGCCACTTGTGACACAGCACGTGCAATGACCGAGTTATTGCCAGATGGGTTTAGAGATTCGATTATTTCAAGAAATTGTGTCATTGAATGGCCTCCAAGAAGTTGTGATTTAACATCATTAGACTACTTCTTGTGGGGTTATTTGAAGTCATTGGTCTTTAGCAATAACCCGGACTCTCTTCAAGCTTTCAAAAGTCAATATTGAACGTGCTATTCATGACATATGACTTGATTTAGTGGAAAAAGTGCTCAAAATTGGGTTAATCGATTTCGTTACTGAAAAAAAACTCGTGGAGGCCATTTGAATGTTGTTCTATTTGAAACTTAATTGTATCGATTTTACTTCACATTAAATAAAAAAAAACATCTGGATTTTCTTAAGAAATAAAAAATTTAAGTTACCTAAATGTTTATACATAGATATAAAATAAAGTAAGACATAAAATTTGCAAAAAATAATGTGAGACAAAACATTTTTTAGTTGAATATAAAATGTTACTAAACATAAAATATGGCTTAACATAAAATATGGCTAAATATAAAATGTAAATAAACATTAAAAGATTGCTAGATATAGAATATGGCTAAACACAAAATTTTGCCAGATATAAAATATGGCTAAACTTAATATTGTTTTATGATTAAACATAAAATATAGCTTACTATAAAATATTTAAAAAAACCCTTAACGTCAAATGTTACCAAACTTGGTTTTTCGAAACATAAACTGACCAGATCAATCACACAGGGTGGCTACAAATTAGAGTTGACCAAACGTAAAATATCGCTAGCCAGTAAATACCAGCAAATACTAAACCCAAACATGAAATGTGAATAACCATATTATGTTGCTAAATGTAATATGTTGCTAAACAAAAAAATTGTTGCTAAAGCAGAAAATTTTATGAAACATAAAAAATATAGATAATCATAAAAAGTTGACAAACATAAAATATGGCTAGCCAAAAATTATGTCGACTCATAAAAAAACCCCTTCGGATTTGGGGTTCAACAACTTACCACGGTGGGCATACTATACACATATGATGCTAAGGCGACTAAAATCAAATACTTAGTGTAATTTTCATAATTAAAATTGTAACAGGTTCAATTTCCAGCCCCCTTATTCTCTCTGAAATCAATTTTAATGTTCCATTCAGAATATAAAGATATTTTTTCCCTTGTTTCTGAAAACTTGTAAAACGAATTTTGAATTTCACGAGCCTTTGCATTGTTTGTGTCTTCATTTCAACTACCATTCAAGTACGTTTTACATATCTGACTCGCTTTTTCATATTAAAAAAACTACTTTGTCGACTCTCAACTGATCGTTACATAACATTTTATATTTGAAATAATTCTTACAAATCAGCTGATGAATTTTTTTCTGTAGCTGAACTTGTTTAGTTCTCGATACTAAACAAACCTCTCTCCATCGTTAATCGGTATTGATGAAAAACAAAACAAGTTCCGCACGTCCTGCGGACAGCGCCTCTCGTGCGGATGGGCGTGAGGTGGATAAACCTTTGGGAATAATAATGATAATATAATATTATGTTGATAACTGGTATTAAACACAATATTTTTTGCTAGCGAAAAATTCTTCTCTCGATGTAATTGCAGATAAAAATAACAGTAAAATTAAAATAAAAATAAAAATATAAAAATTATTTAATTTAATAAATATAAAATAATAATTAAAAATATTAATAATAAATGTGACTGAAAAATTTCAAACTCAGCATGGAGTTTTTCATATCTATATATATACGTACATATATATATATATTTGTTTTATATCCTTTAATGAATTACAAAATTAAGGAAATTCCATGAATATTTTACAAACAAAAATTCTTGCTGAATTATATAAAATTTATTTTAATTATTTTTAATTAATTTTATGCAAATTTTCTCACAAATTCTCTTCAACTACTAAAGCCACTTATTATATTCAACTATATATAATTAATAGCGCACGTGACATTTAAGTAATTTATTACTGCCAAATTTAATTCACACAATTTGCCATACATAAATAAGGATACACCAAATTCCTTTCAAACCATAAATCAAACTTTTTTTTACTTGTTTGTGAGATTAGCTAAGTACACACAACATTCATACGAGTAGACCAGAAAATAATTTATAAAGATTTTACTGTATTTTCTTTCAAAATTACAAATTATGCCATAACTACAAACACAAATGACAATCAAATTTAAGCACCATTTAATTTGATCTACAACAACAATTGAAGAAATTGAACAATTTGTGGTATTTTAATAGGCATAAATTATTTATGATTATTTTTAGATATGTACACATACGACTACATATATATGTAACGGGTTATCCAAGTAGAGGTACTTTTTTCCATAGCCTTTTTGTGACAGATCACGCGTGAGTCTTGTCAAACTGTCATGTTATTTTTGTTCAGTATTTTTTCGTATTTCATCATGGAAAAACTTACGCCAGAACAACGTTTACAAATCATTCAACTTCATTACGAAAATTCACGTTCTGTAAAGAATGTGTTTCGCGTGCTTCGCTCAACTTATGGTCAACATAATCGGCCTACTGAGTATACCATTCGCAAAACCATCACCCATCTTGATACCCAGCATTCATTATTTGATAATATTCGACCGAATAGATGCAGTGAAGAAAATACAGCGGTCGTAGCTGAGAGTGTACACGAAGACCGTGAAGAGTCGATTTGGCGCAGTTCGCAGCAACTCGGCCTGACGTATGGCAGACTTGAAGCATTTTACGTCGAGATCTTAAATTGAAAGCATAAAAAATACAGCTTGTGCAAGAACTGAATCCAATCGATCTTCTCAAGCGACATCACTTCGCCCTCTGCGCTCTTGAAAAGTTCCAAGAAGATCCAAAGCTTTCGAGCCAAATTTTGTTCAGTGATGAGGCCCATCTCTGGCTCAATGGGTTTGTAAACAAGAAAAATTGCCACATTTAGGACGAAGAACAACTTGAAGAGATCCAAAAGTTGTCACTCCATCCAGAAAAACAACGGTTTGGTGTGGTTTGAGGCCCGGTGGAATCATCGGTCCATATTTCTTCAAAAATGATGCCGGTGAGAACGTAACCGTCAATTGGATGGCGACCGTTATCGCGCCATAATAACCGACTATTCGATGCCTGAAATTGAAGATCGTGATCTCCGCGACAATTGGTTTCAACAAGATGGCGCCACTTCCCACACATCGCATCAACCAATAGATTTATTGAGAGAACACTTCGGTGAGTAGACAACTTCACGTTTTGTGCCAGTCGATTGGCCAACAAGATCGTGCGATATCACACCGTTAGACTTTTTCTTGTGGAGATATGTAAAGTCTAAAGTATATGCGGACAATCCCGCTTCGATACGGGCCTTGGAGCAAAACGTTACGCGTGTCATTCTTCAGTTACCAGTCGAAATGCTCGAAGGAGTCATCGAAAATTGGACTCAACTGATGGACCATCTGAACTGTAGCCGCGGCCAACATTTAAAATAAATTCCAAAGAATGTTCTTCCTCATTAAATTTGATATTTCTGTGTTTTTTTTTTTTTAATTAAAAAAGTTGGGAACCTCGAAATGGTTCACCCGTTATTAAGTATGCACTTCAATGCACATTAAAAGTTACGCATACGCCTTGACAAACGAGTAAAAATCACCATACATCTGCTTCCAGACATATTTAATTGAAATATACTTAAATGTGTGTATATGTGTCTAGTTTAAACATGAGCAAGTGCACTTTAGAAAATCACATAGCTTGCTATACTAATGCTAAAGCTATAAAAACCGTTATGATTAGACGTACTAAATTACAAAAATCAACATCATTGAAAATTTATGTTTGCGAAATGTTTTGCCATAAAATTGATTTAATTGCTATATCAAGTGGTTGCCATGATACTTAAAGAACGAATGTTATTTGCGCACATATACACAAATATATATGCAAGAGCTTGTGCGTAGGTATGTACATATGAAGGTATGTACGAGTATGTAGTATTTTTGGGAAACTCTTACGCTTGCCACCTGCGGAGTTAAAAGCTTTTACGTAGCGCATATACCGCCTTGCATGTTGCTCAGCTCATAAGTAGTAGATTTATACTTACATACTATCTGTACATATATATATATATATATGTACGAATATGTACTTACATTTTCTCTATGAATCTGAATCATTGCCCTTATTGCCTGCTTTGTTGTAACATTTATTTCTTTTTTTTTCTGCGCTTGTTACTGTTGTTGTTATTGTTGTTGTTGTTGCTTTTGTCTTAGTAGTCGTTTTTTGCCATTATACGCTTCTACGACGACACGAAATTGCAGCAATAAATTTTAAATTCAATTTAAAATGAACATAAATTGTTGAGACTTTCGAAACATGTCATTTTAAAACATTTTCCAAATTAACATCGGCATGGCAAAGACACACACACAACGCCGCATACAACGTTAAGTAATATACTCGTAGCTATACGTATATATATACATACAATTTAAATAAGTATATGTATGTGTCGGTTTGTTGACATGCATATACGTAGGTATGTGTGGGTGTGTGTGTGCGTATGTATGCTTGCGCGTGTGTTATTAATTTACGCCGAATTCAGTCAGCTTAACTTAATCGCAGCCAAGCCAAGCATATATTCATTTAAAAGCACTCTCGTGTATGCACATACTTATACCTAAATTTATATGTACATATATACATGTGCTGTACATATATGTATGTACTTGCTTGCGCTTTTCTATAAGCATTTATTGCTCTTAACTTGCACATTTTCTCATTCTCTTTATGCCTTCCTTTTCTTCCATCTTCTTCCATTTCTTTTACGCCGCCTGCAACTTTCTGCCGGAATTAAGCGCTTAAAGCGCTGAAATTTCATAATATTTTTCCATTACTATGTATTTGTATTTGTGTGTGTGCCTTCTCTGCGCAAAATTTCCTCATTTTTTTAATTTGGTTTTTATTTTTTGTTTCTTTTTCTTTTTTTGCTCATTTTTGTGCGCTCGTTAATTTCTTGCATTCTACTTATTTTATTTTTATTTATTATTTATTTTCATTTTATTTGTGTGTGTGTATGTATATGTGGTATTTCGTTGAATATATAAGCAAATATATACATCTACATATAGCGCTACCCAAGAATCATCGCCCACCACTCTCTCTCCCTCTCCACTCACCATTTTTTCAATATACTCATTTTCACAATTTAGCAAGTTCCACCCTCCCAGCGGTTAAAGCATATTTTCAGGGGTGCATAAGTGTCCAGGTGGAAATTTTTTACCTCATAGAGTGAAAAAAAAATAATTTTTTCTTTTAAACTGTTAACTTAAATCAAGTTAATCAAAAATCTTTCTTGGTAACAAATGTTGTTGGACCATAAAAATCGCTGAGAAGAAGGTTTCCAAAAACATAACTGCAAAAAATTTAGCATTCCAAAGAATTTTTCGATAAATATGTATATTCCAGCATTAATTTCCTACTAGGCATATACTTCTTCTAACTTTGTATTTAAATGTGTGTGCCTTGATTTATGCCCTTGCCTATACATAATACAGACATATATAAACGTAGATTTATATTTATGCCGCCATTTTCTTACGGCAGTAATTTATTCAATTTTTTTAATTTATTTCAGTTCAGTAAATATTTCTGCATGGTTTTATTTTTATAAAATATATGCAATAAAAGGAAGGTCCAGAAAATAAAGAGCGAAGAACAATATAATAAAATAGCAAAAAACAATAAAAATATTAATTTAAAATAAAATAAACTAGAATAAAGCAAAACATTAAAAAATAAAAAATAAAAAATAAAAATTTTTTAAATAAAGTAAAACTAAATTAAATAAATCTTAAAAACATAAACAAACTAAAATATAATTATTAATTATTAAAATAATTTATAAAAATTAAATAAGCTAAAATAAAACGAAAAAATTTAACAAATGAAACTAAATAAAAAATTCAATGAAAGAGCGTATAATAAAACAACAAGATGTTAAATAAAATTAGGTAAAACTAAATAAAATTATTTTTTTTAAAAGAAAACTTATTAAAGTAAACGAAAATAAAACAAATTAAATAGATAAAAATTCAATAGAAAAATTTAAATAAAATAATGAACTAAAGTGAGACATAAAAACTTTAATTTAATTTAATCAAAAAAGAAAGAAACGAATTAAAACAAAATAACTAAAAATTATTAAGGGGTTAGGCCATTCTAGAGGGCCACAAAATAGATCATTTTGGAGATTTTTTTTCTCGAAAACTACTAAATAAATCTGATTTTTGACAAAAGTTATTTACTATACATATAATATATGCTTTACTAAGAAAAGTTAATTTAAAAATGGCAGCTACACAGCGTTCTCCCTAGGATGTTTCAATTTTATCGGGAATCACGGCCGGACTCACAGCTCCTGTAATTTTTTTATTTTAATAGGTTGTTGAACGGTTTCCCTTTGTAAATAGCAACAGCTACAGAAGTATGTAGGATTTTTTCAATATATGTATTTTTGACAAAATGGCGGGTCTCTAAAGGAATAAGTAAGAAATTTGGCCTAAAAAATTGTTCGAAATTTCTTAATAAAAAAAAACTATGCAAGGTAAAAAAATCTACGTACTGCGGTAGATAATGTATTTCTAAAAATGTTGTCAAAATTTCAAATGAATCGGTTGTAAATTGTGTGAGTTACTTGAAAAAAGCAGTTTTGAGATAAACGCGTTTAAAGATTTGAGTATTCCTTACTGACTTAAACAGACGCTTCAACTAGGGAACGAAGAGGGGGCATTTAGAAATTGTTATCTGTCATAATATTTCGGGATAACATTTTTGAGACCATAATGTATCATATAAAAGAAAAAAATCAATTTTTCTAAATCGAATAAAGTAAAATAAAATTAAATAAAATAAAACAAAATGAAAATAAATTTTTTATTTATAAGTATATAAATTTGAAACATAAAATAAAAAAACTTAAATAAAATCAAATAAATAAGTAAAATAATAATAAATAAAATAAAATGAAATATTAATAATATCTCAAAAACGGTGGGACGCACAGACAGGCATGACTAAATCAACGCCGCTCTCTGATCCGATTGGTATACAATTTGGTGGGTATATCTCTTCTCCTTCTGCTACTTGCAATTTTCAGACCATTCATTTACATGAAAGGTATAAAACAATAAAGAAATGCTCTCTTCGGCCGTTTCGAAGTCTTTATAGAAATATTTGTCGCTTTGTAACCGCTGAAGCGAGTTTCGGCCGTGCTCCCCCTCGTGGTTCTTGCGTCTTGATTAAACTAACAAATGGAGGGACTTACAGTTTATTTTAAGCCATTTCCGAACGGCGATGGCTTTTTATGAAGAACTTTAATTTAATGTCAGAAATACAATCGGAGGACTTGACATTCCATGTCGAAGTGCGATCGCAGTTAGAAAAATTAACTTCCTTTAATTTTTGATGTTGCTCGAAGCTGAACTCGAAACCTGGCCTTCCGAACTGTAGTACGCCACTCAGCTATAGCGACCGAAGTCGTTACACCTTCATGAATATATCAATTTAATAGTCAGTCAATATTTATTAGAATATTCGTGTGTAGAATTCCAAATATTTTTCTTAAAGCTTCTTATTTGAACTAATTGGTTGTTTGGGAGATGAGGGGTTTTCCAATAGGGATGATATGATTGTCTTCAGAAATGTTTACGATTTCGTAGTGGCAAGATATATGCAACAATGACGTTGCTGATTTTGTCTTGGAACAACTTGAAAACGATAACGATTTTTTTAAGAAAATCATCTTCCCCTATGAGGCTCACTTTCATCCGAGTGGTGCGGAAAATAAACAAAACTGTCGATTCTGGGGCGAAGAAAATCCACAAATTATTCGTGAACAACCACCTAAATTAGCAGTTTGGTGTGGTTTTTGGTCTGGTAGAATCATCGGTGCGTACTTCTTTCGAAATGAAGCTGGTAGTACCGTTACTTTCAATCGAGAGCGGTATAGATCGATGATAACCAACTTTCTATGGCCACAATTGGAATAAGTTGAACTTAACAACATCTGGTTCCAACAAGACCGGGCTATGTGTCACACAGCACGTGCAGTAACCGCATTATTGAGAGAAAGGTTTGGAGATTCGATTATTTTAAGAAATTGTGACATTGGATGCCATCCAAAAAGTTGTGATTTAACACCATTAAACTAATTCTTGTGGGATTATTTGAAGTCATTGGTGTTTAGCAATAAACCAGAATCTGTTCAAGCTTTTGAAGGCAATATTGAACATGCTATTCATGACATACGACTTGATTTAGTGCGAAAAGTACTCGAAAATTGGGTTCATCGAATTCGTTCCTGTAAAAGAAGTTGTGGAGGCCATTTGAATGATGCTATACTCAGAACTTAATTGTATCGATTGTACTTCACATTAAATAAAATACATTTGAACTTCCTTAACAATTGGTGTGTTTTTTTTTCTTTTTTAAATATATCATATCCCTCTTATTAGAAAACCCTATATACGATAAGGTCAACCGATCACGCCGGTTTCGACAAATAATCAAAACATTACAAAAATACACTTTTATACTATGTTTGGTTTAAATTTCTCGAAACCTGAGAGACTAGTTTGCATTCAAAGAGGCGGACGTGCAGAAAGACATGGCCAAATCAACTTATCTTGTCGTTCCGATCCGATTGCTATAAATTATGGTGAATCTATATTTTCTAATATACTTTTGGTACTTACGTGCTCTGGGCTAAACTTAATATAAAATTTCTTGTATAATAAAATAAAATACATATATTAGTATAAATTAAAAATAATAAAAAATTAAATTAATTAAAATAAATTAAATGAAATTAAATGCAATAAAATAAAATATAATTTTTTTTTAATTTTGTTAAGTTAGCAACGTTTTTTTTTATTCTCTTCAAATTCCATTAAAGCATTGCACCTTCAACATTCTTCTATAATTTGTTTAAAAATAGACTCACATACCGGAATATGCACTTCCACAGCTGAACTCATGCTGAAAAAAAGCATTTTGCAATTTTCTTATAACTCGCTTTTTTTTTTTTTGACGAGTCTGTCGCCTTTTTGCCAATTCGCTTTTACCGTCGCTATTCGCTTAACGCGCATACATACCGTGCCACTTTATTCTGCAACACGCACACCCTCGCTTTGCTTATATGCACGAGTATGCATGCATAGATGTGTATACATTTTGCACACACATTCACATACACTACTATCTGGTACAACGGTATTCAACCCTTAACAAGCCATTTATTAATATAGGTTTTAGTGTATGTATGGAAGTTTAAATTTTTCCCTTCGCCGCTGACCACCTTGACTTACCTTATACTTCGTAATATGAATACTGCAGACAGCGCCACCTAACCAGAAACGCAACACATACATGCATGCATATATATGCATGTATGTATGTATTTATATATATAAGTTCATGTGTTCGATTGTGACGCGCCTTTGCTGCTTACATTTTCCTATGTCTCTCTTCATACCAACGTGAATATTTCTATATGTTCATTGAGTTTTAAAATGAATCTTCGCAGTGAATTTTTCTGAGTTTCCGCTTTAATTTCAGTAACATTTTCTCAGGTGCTTTTTTTTTTTGGAGTTAAATAATTTTATCTATCCCTGATAGCTGTGAATTCAGTTATTTGCGCATCATTACCTCTTCAGTCCATCTGACAGCTGGGCCAATAAAAACAACACTTCCATCATTTGATTCGATATTTTTTAAATTTTAAGTTTTTTTTCTAAAATTTTTAAATTATTTGTAAGTTTTTAACTAAAGAAATTTCATTTTACGGTTGATCCATTTCGAGGTTTCCTACACAGAAAATTCTAACTTAATGGGTAGTGTTTATTATCAGTCGAAAGAGCATTTTTTAGCATTTATTTTTTGAAGATTATCTCTTTCAAATGTAGACCTCGGCTATGTCTCAGATGGTCCATCTGGTTGAGTCCAATTTTCGATGACTCGTTCGAGCATTTCGACTGGTAACTGGCGAATGGCACGCGTGATGTTTTGCTCCAAGGCCTGAATCGATGATTTGTAAACTCTGTACAGGGGTAAGTCTTTCAATGATGAAATGCCAAACAATACTGAACAAAAATAACATGACAGCTTGACACGACTCACGCGTGATCTGTCAAAAAAAAGGCTATTGAAAAAAGTACCTCTACTTGAATCACCCTTTCTAAGCTTCGTCAGTGCAGTGTGTTAAGTTTCAAGTTTAATGACGCATTTTCATGGAGAGAAATGGACATCAACAACATGCGTTTAGTAATCCTATAATCCTCGCATAAGACTGACCTTGCAACAACATCTTACCTAATCAAATCATCTTACATCCTTACAGCGTTGAGCTTGCTTGTATGTCTACCAGATAATTTTACATATTTACATTGCATTAATAGCATAGCATTGTTTTCATTGCATAGCCCATTTTGGCATTGAAAATAGAAATTTTGCTGGCAGCCAAAGATAATGTTAAACCTGCAGCAGCTGCTGAAACACTAGCAGCAATGCAAAACAAAATCTCTCTCTCTGTCTTTCGCAAAACAGGTTGATTACAAAAGCACTTTAATTGAAGAATAATGTGTTGTTATTGTAAAGGCATATAATGCAATTACGTGAATTTTTTAAAGTAGCAACTGATTTCATGCGTACTGTATTCAACTCAGTTAAAAATTATGGAAGGAATGCGTTGAAAAAACATGCCTGTCATATATGCATGTACTTTTTTTTTTTTTTTTTTTTTTTTTTATAACTTCTCTGGAGACAGTTTTAAACTAAAGGTGTACCACAATCCGTATGAAGAAATAGGTTGATAATCGATTTATCAAATTTCTGAAGGCAACAAATTATATATTAATAAAAAGAAAACATTTTTGTCCGATTAATTTGAGATGATTAACAAAGATTTATGATGGTCACGGCAAGATACTTCTTTTGGAATTTGAGCTCTGTGCTTTAATTTTTTTCTAACAAATGGAGGCAGCTACAGTTTAATCTAAGCTGCCTCCGAACGGCCGATGAATTTTTATGAGGAGATTTTATTTCATCTCAAAAATGCACTCGAAGACCTTCACATACCCTGTCGAGGGATGCCCGCAATAGGAAAAATTTACTTACTATAATTTTGTATGTTGGTATAACCAGCACTGGAACCATGGTCTTCCGAATTCCAGTACGAGCTTCTAACTACTCGGCTATAGCGGGCAATAACATTTTAAATTATTTAAAAGATGTTCTAAAATACTAAATTTTTTTCATACCTCTTATTATCCCTAAGCTCTTATACGGCCCCAATTTTCATAACATTTATCGGACTCTTTTATATACAGTCTTTCTCTCACATAATCTCCGAAAGAGCTGGCCTACATATCCTCAAACTACAACGGCTACAAACGTTATGATAGAGCAGGCTACGGAATTAACTCACCGATGCTACCAATCAATATGAACCAAATTTTTGACGAGAAATTATTTTAATCACAATAAATTCTGCACAGAATGCGGATGTACCTCTACCCCCGTTTTTGCATTCATTAACATCACGCTTTCCTGCACGAAAAGAGTAAGATCTAAATGAGCCACAGTACGTTCAATTAGGGTATGTTGAGCCCAATAAAGGTTCAGAAATTTCTCATTTCGTTTAGATGCGCGCGATGCAAGTTTTAAAGCATTAATGGCTTCATCGGATCGAAGGGCTAATAATAAACTCTAACTAGTGATATGCGACCACTTAGTACTTTTAGATTATGTCGGTAAAAAATTAAGATATATATTTTTTTGATTTAAGGGAAATAAAAAATAGTTTTGGGAACTCATGGATGGAATGAATATCTCCATTCGGCGAGAAATATTATGATAACTTGACTTCGAAAAGTGTTTTCGATTTCAACTAAATTTATTTTGTTTATAAAAAAAATATATTTAAAATTATTCCTATTAAAGGGTGATCCAAGTAGGGGTACTTTTTTCAATAGCCTATTTTTGGACAGATCACACGTGAGTCGTGCCAAGCTGTCATGTTATTTTTGTTCAGTGTTGTTTGGCATTTCATCATGGAGAGACTTACGCCTGAAGAACGTTACAAATCATTCAACTTTATTACGAAAATTCACGTTCCCTAAAGAATGTATTTCGAGTGTTTCGCTCAACTTGTGGTCGACATAATCGGCCTACTGAGCATACTATTACAACACCATCACCCATCTTGAGATCCAGCATTCACACGTCCAACCCGCAGTGAAGAAAATATAACGGACATAGCTGAGAGTGTACACGAAGTCCGTGGAGAGTCGATTCAGCACCGTTCGCCGCAACTCGAACTGACGTATGGAATAACTTGGTGCATTTTACGTCGAGATCTTAAATTGAAAACGTACAAAATACAGCTTGTGCAAGAACTGAAGCCGCTAGACCTTCCAAAGCGACATCGCTTCGCCCTATTGGCTCTTGAAAAGTTTCAAAAATATCCAACATTTTCAAGCCGAAATTTGTTCAGCGATGAGGCCCATTTCTGACTCAGTGGGTATATAAACAAGCAAAACTGCCACCTTTGAGATGAAGAGCAACCTGGAGAGTATCAAGAGCTGCCATTCCATCCAGAAAAAACAACGGTTTGGTGTGGTTTGTAGGCCGGTGAAATCATTGGTCCATATCTCTTCAAAAATGAAGTCGGTGAGAACGTAACCGTCTATGGCGACTATTATCGCGACATTATAACCAACTGTTTGATGCCTGAAATTCAAGCTTGTGATCTCCGCGACATTTAGTTTCAACAAGACGGCGCCACTTCCCACACATCGCATCAATCAATGGATTTATCTAGATAACACTTCGGTGAGCAGATAATTTCTGTTTTAGGCCGGTCGATTGGCCACCAAGATCGTGTGATATCACACCTTTAAACTTTTTCCTGTGGGGATATGTAAAGTCTAAAGTCTATGCGGACAATCCTGCTTCGATTCAGACCTTTTAACAAAACATCACGCGTTATGTCATTCGCCAGTTACCAGTCGAAATGCACGAACGAGTCATCGAAAATTGGACTCAATGGATGAAGCATCGAGACGTAACGATTTGAAAGAGATAATCTTCAAAAAATAAATGCTAAAAAATGTTCTTTCGAATGATAATAAACCTTCCCCATTAGATTTGAATTTTCTGTGCTTTTTTTTTTAAATTAAAGAACCTCGACTTGGATCACACTTTATAATTGGAGCTTTCTAACCTCAAGCTTTATTAGCTCCAGTAATTTGTGTACGTTTCAAGTTTCATTACATTTTTCTATTCATATTTTTATATAAGTTTTTACAAAAATTTTAATTTTTTTTATTTTCCATATGGGATAGAAGTTTGTAAGAATGGATTTTTTTAATTATGTCCCCTGCGTAAGTAACAAGTCAATATTTAAACAAAACAAATTTAATTTCTTTCGCAGAAGAAATTACGGATTTTTTTATTTCATTGCAGTTTTCAGTTGCAACTATATAATATACACAGTGCAATATAATTAAAAATATTACAAGTAAGCAAGTGCAAATTTATGCATATACATACATATGTATGTATATTGTACCTAGAAGTAATATTAATAATTAAAAATACACTCAAAATTCAGTTATTTTACGCACCAGAAGCTGAAGTAGAAGAAGAAACTACACACCCAATTTAAAATTAATTGCCAGACACAAAAGGATCGCCATCATGCCACAAGCTGCATACAGAAAAACATACATACAAAACATAAAGCCACATGCGAGAGACCATTTGAAAGCAGTCTATATGTATTATATGTATGTATGTAAGTATGTATGTATGTATGTATATATATATTTATTATATTATGTGCATATACATACATTTATCTTATATATATGTATGTCCATGGTATATAGTTTTGTACGAGTATATGTTTCATAACTCGCACGAAATGAGCCGTCTAACTTCCACTTTGAGTGCCAGGAAACGGGTAAGCGGCTGGGCGGGTTGCGGTTATGACTGTTGTGGGCAATACCATAATGCAACATGAAGAAGTTGTGGGCGGTGGATAGAGGTGGGTGGGATGTGGCAGGGAAGGTGAAATTGTAGGAGTATGTATGTATGCGTGTGTACATGTGCTGACGTAGGGCAAATGAACGTCGTTGCAGAGCGAATGCAGAAAATTAAAATTAATAATTCATATAGACACACACAATTACATATTTACAAGCAGTGCTACTTACATATACATGAATATATATATATATGAATGTATATACACACATATGTATGTATGAAAAGGTACATAAACATACATATCTATGAAATTAAAAACAGCTCACGGAAAAGTCTGTATACTCAGCATATGGCTATAAATATGTATGTATATAACATGTATATTGCTATGTATATATACACACATCCTGTTTGATAAATTTATTAAAAAATATGTAAATATGCATGTATTGTATAAAGTGTGCGAATGAGTGTGTGTGTGTGTGTTAAACATAAAATGCCATTACAGCTTTTGTACGCATTTATTTATTAACACAATTACGCATACATGTATTTACAATACATAATTGTATGTATGTATTTTCGCTTGCTTGTATGTATATGTATTTAATTTTTTTAATTTTTGCACTGCATGTGACCATTGCGTATACATTTTTCTCATTTTATGCAGTAAAAACCGCATAAGCAAAAAAATTAAAAAGAAATGCACACAAATATTATCTACATGTACATGTATGTAGGTATGTATATGAACATCAGCTAAAAAGCTGATGAACTTAAAATTACATGCTCAAAAGTAAATATTTTAAAAATGTTAAATATATAAATGAATAACCCATTTGGCTTACAAAGCAAAAAGATAATGAAATTCGTAAAATGCTTCAACTTCCTGCAACAAAAGGTGTATTCATACCTTCGTCAATGCATAAATATACAGATTTATAGGTACAGTTGTAACTACTTGTAAATACATACCTTGAAGCCACGCTTGCCAAACAGGACTGCCTGAAGACAAAGTATTCTTAATTTTATGTTTTTAATTATTTCAATTTCAATATAGTATTTAATTTTTCTTTATTTTTTGTTTAATTTTTTTTTTTTTTGTACTCTTAATTTTTTATATCGAATATGATTCTTATTTTATTTTATTTTATTTTATTCTATTTTATTTGCTGTAATTAATTATAATTTTTTTGTTTTATTTTGATTTTATTTTTGTATTTTGTTTTACCTTACTGTATTTAATTTACTTTGCTTTATTTAATTTAATTTAAATGTATTTTATATTATAAGTTTATTTTATTTTACTAAATTTTTTTATTTTTCTTAAAAATTTTAATTATTGTTATATTCTTATTTTTCTTTTATTTTTATTCTATTGTATTTTCCCTTAATTAAATTTTTTTCAATTTTTTAACTTTTTTAATTTAAATTTTATAAATTTTTTTATATAAACTTTTTATTTTATTTATTTAATTATTTTGCTTTAATTTATTTGATTTGATTTTATATTGTATAATTTTATTTTATTTTTTTTTTTCATTTTCTTTTAGTTTATTTTATTTTATTTTATTATTCTTATTTTACTTCATTTTTATTTTTATTTTTATTTTTTTGGTTTTTTATTTTATATTTTATATTATTTTTATTTATTAATTTTTTTATTTCATTTTTTTTTTTAATTATTTTATTTTATTTTATTTTATTTTATTTTGTTTTATTTTATTTTATTTTATTTTATTTTATTTTATTTTATTTTATTTAATTTTATTTTATTTTATTTTATTTTATTTTATATAAAATTATTTTATTTTATTTTATTTTATTTTGTTTTGTTTTTATTTTGCTCCTTTTTGGGTTACATATCACATATCGGTTATTTACAACTATTGCTAAATCAGGTATATATATTTACAATTCATTATTCTAAAAACGAACGAACAATTGATGTTGTTGATAATATCACTGCTTTTTGTATACTTAATTGTAGCTCGTCCAGCATCTTTAGCAACGTTTTGGGTACTACACCTGTCGACGAGATGATAATTGGAACAATTGGAACCTTGTCCAAGTGCCACATCTGCTGCACTTCTAATGCCAGCTGCTGGTATTTCCTTCTCTTTTCACTATAGCAGTCTTGAAGATTATGAGAATTAGGTATACCAACATCGATAAGAAGCGCTCGCTTTTCTTTCTTCTCGACGAAAATAACATCTGGCCTGTTATGTTGGACGCTCCTATCCGTCAGTATCGTGCGATCCCAATAGATTTTATATTCTTCATTTTCTAAAACTCAAGCAGGCTTATATTTGTAATAAGGCATTTCATTTTCCAATTATATAGTACGTGTAGCAAGGCTTTGGTGAATAATTTTTGCTACGTTGTTATGTCGCGTCAAGTATTCAGTGGCTGCTAACATAACACACGCCCCTGTGATGTGAGCTTCAGTTTGTTGCTGACATTTTCTACACTTGTCATTGTCAATTTGTTTGCGAGCAATATATTTTAAATAATTTCTAGTTGCAATGACTTGGTCTTGAATTGCAAACATTAGTCCTTCAGTTTCCAAGTAAATACCAGCATGTTGCAGCCATAAGTTTCAGGCGGATGCGTCGATTTCAGGTTAGCTCAGTATATGTGGATGCTTACCATGTTTTATCTTGTTTTAGTTTATTTTAATTTTTTACTTAATTTAATTTTTTTTTTACTTGCTTTACTTTACTTTTTTTATTTTGCTATTTTTATTTTATTTATTCTATTTTTTCATAAATTTTATTTTATTATGTTGTTTTATTTTATTTCCTTTGATTTGTTTTACTCATTTTATTGTGTTTTTATTTTTGTTTTTTTAATTTTTAATTTTTAATTTTTTATTTAATAGAACTCTTTTTATTTAGTTTTTTATTTTATTTAATTAAATTGTATTATTATTTTCTAAATTTTCATTTTGTTATCTTTTTTTATTTTAGTTAATTTTTTGGTTTTTTTCTATTTTAGTTCATTTTATTTTGTGTTATTTAGATTAGTTTCAATTTTTATTTTTTGTTTGTATTTATATTTCTTATTTTATTCTTTCGTTTTCACTTTATTTTATTTTACTTATTTTTTGTCCTTTTTTTAATATTTTTTTATTTAACTTTTTTATTATAATTGATTTTATTTTGTAATTTTATTTTTATTTAAATTTTTCATTTATGTTTTATTGTTTAATTTTTATTTTGTTGTTCAATTTTTATCTTTTTTATTTTGTTTTAAATCAGTTTTTTCATAGTTTTTTAATTGTTTAATTACTTTCGATTTGTTTCTTTTATTTTATTATTTATTTTATTTTATTTTAATTTAATTTTTATTTTTTGTTACTATTTTTTTCATTTAATAGAATTCCATCTCTATTCAGTTTTTATTTGTTTTATTTGTATTATTTAATTTAACTTTTTTTTAATATCATTTGGTTATATAGTTTATTTTATTTTTATTTTATTCCTCTTTTTTATTTAAGTTAACATTTTTTTTCAATTTTTTTTTATTTTTTGTTATTTAGAATAGTTTTAATTATTTAATTTTTTTTTCAATTTTTCATTAAATTTTTTATTGTTCTTATTTTTTTATTTCATTGAAATTATTTTTTGTAAAGTTTTTTTTTGTATTTGCTTTGTTTTATTTTATCTTACTTTTTCATTTTAATTAATTTTTAATTAAATAATTATATTTTATTTTAATGCATTTTATTTTATTTCGTTTCGTTTTACTAATTAGTTTTATTCATTTTATTTTAGATGGTTTCATTATTTTATTTTTTTACATAATTTTATACCATTTTATTTTATTTTATAATTTTTTTATTTCTTTTTGGTATGTAATTTTTTTTTTCGATTATATTCTCATTAATTGTTTTATTAAATTTTTTCAATTGGTATTTATTTTTTTAATTAAAAAAATATATATATATACTTACCTACATATAACAACAAAAGCAAATGTCTGTTCTTAATGCAGTTTATAGAGCATCGCAATAACTTTATATTGAAACAAGGCATAGAGCAGCCAGAGGCACACACCTATAGATCTACAAACACATACAACTGCTTGATTGCAACGAATTTTAAAAGAAATAACACAAAAATTATATATTTATAAATTCATGCACACATACATTTATAAACACACAAAAATGGATGGAAATGCGCGCAAAAAGCTCAATTAAATGCAATTTTCGAGGTAAATATGCAATTACCACAACATACAGGCAGGCAGGCAGCCAAGTAAGCGAGCGTAGTGAGTGAACGAGAGCATGTTGCAACATTGCAATTACGCTGCCAATGACGTTGCAACGTGGCCAACGCCATCGCCATCGCCGTCATCATAATCGTCAGAATACACCTTATACAAACACACATACGAAAAAAAAAGCAAATGAAAATGTCGCCAGCAACGGCTGCTTGCTTTGCTCTGGTTGCCATAGCTGATGATGTGTATGATGATGATTATGATTATTATGATGTTGTTGTACTTATATTTTTGTTGCTTGTGTTTTTATTGTAAATATTTTATTTTCTCGTTATTTTCGTTGTTGATGCTGTTGCTGTTGCTTCTGCTACTTTTGTTGTTGTTTCTTTCAGTTGTTGCAGTTGTTGCGTTTGACAGGATGCGCACATAAATTGGCATAATTTTGTTGCAATTTTCCTGACATAATTTTTTTTTTTTTTTTTTTTTTGTTGAATAAAAATTTATTTGCTTTGATTTTTTTTTTGCATTTATGCTTTCCTCACTTCTTCGTTAAATTATGTGTGTTTATGTGTTGTGCTATCACAAGTGGTAGGTAGATTGTATATTAAAATAAAATCACGTCATAAATTTATGTCTTATAAAAATACACTTCACTGCTGCAGGTTGAATGACTTGAGGCATCATTTTGCAGGCGAGGATATTTAAATGAATACAAATACATGTATATGGAAAAAAACATGTGAATGTTGCTATGTGCATAAATTTATGTTGGAAATTAAAAAATTCCAATATTTTTTTGTATTTTAATTTTAATTTAATTTTTATTTTTTTGCATTTTTCCATTGTCTATTGTCCATGTGTTTAAAAAAGCCATATTGAAGAGAAATTTAAGTTTAAGAAAAAATTGTGGGCAACAAATTATTTGGTTTTTATTTTAGTAAAAATATGTATAATTAATGATTCTTAAAGCGATATTAAAATATAAATAGTAATAATAATAATAATAATATTTTTTTGCGGGTGAGGAGAAGAAAAATGTCTTCCGCATCTTCATTGTGTCGTCACAACAATGGAATGTGCCACTTGCAGGCCACTAAACAACTCTCCTCTAAGGAACCATCGCCCACCCTTGAAATCGCTTTCGCATTACTTCAGGATGGCGTTCCATTTTTCTCGTAGTGAGATTACATCTCGTCACCTGCGTCCAGGTCCAGTTTGCTGGACTCTGGAGCATTACTGTTATAATGTTGTCCGCATCTTGCGGACCTACCAGGCCTTCTAGTGCCTCTCGTTCTGCTTGCCATCGTTCGCATTTAAAAAATATATGGTCTGGACTGTCCGCGAAGGCGTCATTGTATATACAGGGCGGCTTTTCTGCTTAACCAAATTTTGTGCAGATATTTTCGGAAATATCCTTGTCCAATTTCCTTGCTCTCAGCGGCTTTGCCATCGATTGTAGGTACCCAGTTTTATATAGTCTCTTGCGTTTTCCCACATTATTTGGTTCTTCAGGTCCCAAATTTTTTTCCTCTCTAGGGCCAGGAGTTCTTTAGGTACACTTCCACTTATCACCAGAACGGTTTCACTCGACACCGCACGGTATGCTGAAGCTGCCCTTAATGCTGATGTACGATAGACATTGGCTATAGTCTTGTGCTGGTTTCCTTTCTTTAATGTATCTGCCCATAGTTCTGCAAAGTAAAGTAGAATACTTATAGTTGCCGTCATCAGTAGTTTTCCGCGGCGTGTTGCATTTGTGCCCAATAAGTTAACCTTGGGTTCAATCTTACGCCTAAATAATTTACGAACCTAAGTGACTTCAGGTTGCCTGATAAAGTGTGCATGTTTATTTCTAACGGGATGTGCTTCATTGTTAGCTGTAACAGCTCGGTCTTTTCTGTTGCCAATTTGAGACCGCGTGAGTCAAGCAAAATTCGGGTTCGTATCATTACCTGG
The DNA here is from genome assembly GCA_030068015.2 of Neoceratitis asiatica. Taxonomy (NCBI): domain Eukaryota; kingdom Metazoa; phylum Arthropoda; class Insecta; order Diptera; family Tephritidae; genus Neoceratitis; species Neoceratitis asiatica. The sequence goes on along the minus strand of CM061526.1, from coordinate 48,986,261 downwards.
TTTAATGTCCTTCGTGCGTCTTCTGTATCGCGGGCGGTGATTATTGTTGCAATTTCATCCGAATATCCAACTAGGTATGCATCGTCAGGCATCTTGGAACTTAATATGCCGTTGTAACTGACATTCCAAAGATCAGAGCTGAGTATTGAGCCCTGTGCTGCGCCTGACATTATTCTGAGGTTACGGGAATCGTCTGTTGTATAGTATAGCAGAACTCTATCCTTTAAGTAGCTCTTTATGATTAAGTTGAGGTACTTGGGTATTTTGAAATTTGTCTCGAGAGCTGCGATAATGTTCTTCCATTGGACGCTGTTGAAGGCATTTCGCACATCTAACGTCGCTAATAGAACCATCTTCTTATTATTATCGCACCCTTGTTGAGCTAATTGTTTTGGTGATAGACTGCCAGCGCTAATAATAATAAAAATAATATTGAAAATAAAATGAAAAAATATGTAATCATTATTATAGCAATCAGAAATAATAATTATTATTATTATATTAAAAAAAGTGCGCATAAAAATTTAAAGAAAAAAACCATAGCAAAACTCAAAATTAACCAAGTAAAAAATGTTTCAAGCAAACTTGCCACAAAACTCGCTGCCGCATGGCTATCCCTTTTAAAAATACTAACACAAAATTTATAAGTGCAAATGCACGTATGTATGCATGTATGTCTTTGTCGAACATGTCATATGCAATAAAGAAGTGCAGTTCAGTACAGCAATGAGGCAACCAGCGGCATAACTGACGTCGCTCAGCTGCATAGTACCGCTCGCAGCAGCAAGAATAGCAACACCAACAAACACATTTGTTGCTGCCATACGTCGAAGAACAAAAAACTTTAATTGCATAATTATGTGCAGTTTGCAATTTATCATTTTTTCCCCAACTTATTATTTATGGGTTTACGCTCGCTGTACACATGTTCGTGCACTGCTATGCAATGGAAGTTTGTGTGTGTATGTGCGCGCTCTTAGTTGCACTTAGTTTTATACGCTGCGCTTCTAAGTAAAAAACGCACATACATATCAAATATATATAGCAAAAATTGAAAGAAGTAAATAAATAAATAAAATTAGTTTTTCTCATTTTGATTTTTCTCTTTTTTTCTCTTTTTTTTGAAATTAGCGTACATATTTTAGTACTCGTTACTTCTTTAAGCAATTTTAAGTAATTTCTTTTTTATTTCAATTTTTATTATTATCCAAAAATGTATTTATATATGCAATTATGTACCCTTTATGTGTAAAATTAAATTCGAAAAGCGAACTCGCTACATTTGGGGTCAATTAGTGGGCGTGTCATAAAAATTTATGAGCGTGCGATAAAAATTGTTGTTGGTTATTAACACATGTCGCTAAAAATATTTACTCGTACTGTACTTAGTTATACACTTATACTCTCAATTTTATTTTTGTGAATTAATAAAAAAAAATTTCTTTTTATTTTCAGGTAAGTGTCAAAGAAATATATTTACGCGAAGAAAATTTATTGGGTGTAAGTAAAACAAATTTTTAAATTTATAATTTAAGAGTCTCTAGTAAAAGTTAAGCCGTTTTCCAAACTCCACTCTACGCATCTTCACAAAATTAAGGGGCGCAATGTTGTTAAGAAATCTGCGACAAGAGCGATACAGCGAGGAGCAAAAACCAGAATTTGTCAGAAAGGAAAGGTTAATAATTTTGACAATATTATCTGCCATTTGTTTACCTCAAACAAATTCAGAACTTCGATTGGTAACTTTTGTTCAGTATTGCTTGGCATTTCATCATGGAAAGAATAACGTTTACAAATCACTCAACTTTATTACGAAAATTTACGTGCTGTAAAGAATGTGTTCCGAGCGCTTCGCTCAACTTATGGTCAACATAATCGGCCTACTGAGCATACCATTCGCAACACCATCCACATCTGGAGACCCAGTATTCATTATTGGATAATATTCGACCGAATATACCACGTCCAGCACAAAATGGCAGTGAAGAAAATATAGTGGCCGTAGCTAAGAGTGTACACGAAGACCGTGGAGAGTCGATTCGGCGTCGTTCGCAGCAACTCGGACTGACGTATGGAACGACTTGGCACATTTTACGTCGAGATCTTAAATTGAAAGCCTACAAAATACAGCTTGTGCAAGAACTAAAGCCGCTCGACCTTCCCAAGCAGCATCGCTTCATTCTATGGGCTGTTGAAAAGTTTGAAAAAGTTCTGACTCAATGGGTATGTAAACAAGCAAAATTACAGTATTTGGAACCTGAAAAGATTCAAGAGGTACCACTGCATCAAAAAAAAAACCGTTTAGTGTGATTTGTAGGCTGGTGGTATCATCGGCTCATATTTCTTAAAAAAAGATGCCGGTGAGCACGTAAACGTCAAGGGCGACCGTTATCGCACCATGATAACCGACTAGTTGACGCCTGAAATTGAAGCTCGTGATGTCCGCGGCATTTGGTTTCAACAAAGCTGCGCCAACTCCCACACATCATCAATAGATTTCTTGAGAGAACACTTCGATGAGCATAATAATTTCATATTTTGGGCTGGTCGAATGGCTACCAAGATCGTGTGATATCATACCTTTAGACTATTCGCTATGAGGATATGTAAAGTCTAAAATCTATGCGGACAATCCCGCTGCGATTCAGCCCTTGGAGCACAACATCACGCGTGTCATTCGCCAATTATCAGTCGAAATATTCGAACAAGTCATCGAAAATTGGACTCAACGGATGGACCATCTGAAACGTAGCCGCCGCCAACATTTGAAAGAGATAATCTTCAAAAAATTAATGCCCAATAATGTTCTTTCGAATGATATTAAGCATTTCCCATTAAATTTGCATTTTCTGTGTTTTTTTTTTCCTTTAAAAAAGTAGGGAACCTCGAAATGGATCACCCTTTGTTTGTATTTTATGTAATGTCAAGCGTAATGTTTGTTTATATGTATCGGAGTTCGGCAACCCTTGTGTTGCAATCTGACAACTGACAACATTATTGTAAGGTTTGGTATTTTTGTTGTTATACACACTCAGAACGGGTTAACATACGAGCGCTATTTGCGTTGTTTACAGTAACTTAAAATAGAATATTTTTTACAACTTTCGACGTGGATTAACTCAGCAACCCTGCATTGATGAACTTAATTCAAATGTTGGCGATGAAGCTCCATCAAGGACCAATTTTTATCACTTCTAGACGAAATTCGTGAAGGTCGACCAAAAACAGTTGCTGTTCCGAAAACTATAGATGCTGTGAACAAATTCTTATTGCAAGATCATCATGCGACCGTGAGATTGAGGCAACTATAAGCATTAGTTGAACTAGCATATATCCAATATTGCATGAACATTTTAATGAAAAAAAAATATTCACGTTGGTTTCACACAATTTGGCAATCACTCAAAAAAAAAGCTCATTTCTATTGATCGAGAGAAGTGTTAAAGAATACGGTAACGGCGATTTGAAACACGTTTATAACATCGTGAAATAAACTTAACATATCTTAGTCGTACCACTAGAATAACGGAGAACGGTAAATTCTAAGTGATACACAACCATTTATTTACCAGTTGTCTTTCAAGGAATCAGGAGAACCAACCGCCCATTTTTCACCACGAAAATACGTGCTCTTTGATGATTCATCCAGCGTATAATCCTGACTTGACAATTAACGACTTCCTTTTATTACTGTATCTGAAAAATAAACTGAGAGGTCAATATTTACAATATCTGCAGAGGCGGTTGATGCGTTAAGAACGCCTGTTTTGAAGATACCTCAATCAGAGTGGCAAAAGTGATTCGACAATTGGTTCAAATGCATGTAAAAGATCTTAATGGATAATATTTTGATAAACAATAAAGCGATTTTCGATGGTTAATATTTGTAGTTGTTCTCTTACCCCGAAAGGCAACACTCGTATAAACAAAGTGTTTCCCAGAACTGTTGAGTAGAAATTGTGGAAAATCAATTAACATCAATGTTTGGAGAACTCAAAAAACCATTAAATATCTCTTAAAAAGTCATACAATGAAAACTTCCAAGAATTTCTTCTTCTGTTCTTACTTACGGCTTATTTTCACATCTGAATCAGTGACATTCCCGGTGTGTCAAAGTTTACGGTTTAGGAAATGGTTAAGTTTACAATTAAAGAAAATTAAAAAAAATTTTAAACTTTCTTCCGATATCTGAATCTTCTTCGTGACTCTCTTATTCGCGCTATATTTTGCATAATGGACTTGGTATGCCTCATAACCATCCAACGCGATGCCGCTACGCTCAATGAGCTGAAGATCGTTTGGCAGAAGATGCGCGTTTTTGCCGAAAAGTCATATTTTCCGATACAGCTAGCTCATTTTTATCTCATTGGCTACGTTAACAAGAAAAGGTCTAGATTGGTCAAGCCAATGTATCCTTAATGAATCACCAGCAAAATCGTTGCAAAATATTTGCTCGTTTTTTTTATAAAATTTTAAAACGCAAATTTTTAGTGGAGTTTTGTCCCTTCTTTTCGGAAAAAAATAAATAAATAACTGTGAAATATATTTTTGTATCCTCTAATTATAATTTGTGGAGATATTTTATTTAGGCAAGTCGAAAAAACAATATGCTTTTGCAAAGGTGGTTTCTTATGTCGAATGCCAGCAATATTAAGCGTCCATCTGTAAATTATGAAATGGAAAACCAAACTGAGAATAAGTCAAGCAACAGCTGTCAAAAAGACCCACTACCGATAAAGTATTGCCTAATTGAAAACCACACGTTAAAAAAATACCCTTTACATTGAAAAAACTTGGTCTTCATAAAAAAATATTTCTTAACAATATATAGGGTTTTTCAATAAGAGCGATTTGATTTGTTAAAAAAACACACTATTTTTTAAGGGAATTGAAATGTTTTTTTATTTAATATGAAGTACAATCGACACAATTAAGTTCTGAATATAACATCATTTAAATGGCCTCCACGACTTCTTTCGCAGGCACGAATTCGATTAACCAAATCTTTGAGAACTTTTTCCACTAAATCAAGTCGTATGTCATGAATAGCACTTTCAATATTGACTTTTAAAGCTTGAAGAGAGTCTGGTTTATTGCTACAGACCATTGACTTCAAATAACCCCACAGGAAGTAGTCTAATGGTGTTAAATCAGAACTTCTTGGAGGCCATTCAATGTCACAATTTCTTGAAATAATCGAATCTCTAAATGCTTTGTGACATGTAGTCCCGTCTTATTGAAAGCAGATGTTGTTATGATAACCTTCTTCCAATTGTGGTCATAAAAAGTTGGTTATCATCGATCTATAACGTTCTCCATTGACAGTTATGGTGCTACCAGCTTCATTTCGAAAGAAGTACGGACCGATGATTACACCAGACCGAAAACCACAACAAACTGTCAATTTAGGTGAATATAATGGTTGTTCGTGAATAATTTATGGATTTTCTTCGCACCAGAATCGACAGTTTGTTTATTTACCGCACCACTCAGATGAAAGTGAGTGGTTCGGAGAAGATTATTTTTTTTTTAAATCGTTATCATTTTCAAGTTGTTCCAAGGCAATTTATAACGTTTATGGTGGTCCAATGGCTTCAGTTCATGAGTGACAACAATTTTTTACGGAATCGACAAATTGGGGTCTTCAGCAACACTTGCCTGAACGGCAGCAATATTTTCATTACTTCGACCGGTTCTTTGTCTTATTAGCACATATATGTAAAGAAAATGTAAGCTCGAAATTTTCAACAATTCGACTAATAGCGAGCACAGGTGGACGATTATTACGACCATAAAATGGCAAAAGCGCACGAAAAGTTGCAATTGCAGAACCATTAATTTGACAATAATATTGAACAATTTGTAAACGTTGTTCTTGGTATATCTTGCCATGATGAAATTGTAAACATTACTGAATACAATGAAAAAAAGAATGACAGATCATGACATATTAAAAATGGTCAAAACGACACTTAGAAATCATATCATCCCTATTGGAAAACCCTTTATTAAAATTCTTCATTTGATTATTACCGACATATGCTATTGAGAGAACCGTCAATAATTTTATCAAAGAGCATTTAACCCCTATTATTGTTCTTATTTTCTAGGGACCTTAATATTATACGGATTCAGATTTTTCTGAGAAGAACCCTAGTCAAATTTTTCGAAGAATAAGTTTCTACAACACCATTTGCAGCTCTAAAGATCATCTGAACTTATTTTTCACAGAAGTTCTTGAAATAAAATCAAAACCGGCATGGCTCCTAACTTTTTAATTCACTCAGATAAAAGTTTTTATCATCTTTCATCACATCAACTCACATCTGAACAAAACATTTTAAGAGGCTATGATAAAATTTGAACTGATTTTGAGCATTCTATTACTTGATGGTTGTACATTTTAACAAAATCTGAGCTATGTCTACAAAAAGGAAGCTTCGTAATACTTTACATTCATCAAAACTAAACACATTACTTTGTTGTTAGCATCTCAATAGCATCTGCGGAATTAATTATGTCAATAATGTAGAAACGATTCGGCAGTACTTTGTCCCATCCCAGAACTGAGAGCTACCCGGTACGAGTTTCGTTCGCACTTTTTGTGACTTAACATCGATGATACCATAGACCATAGAACAGTTGATGACTTGAAAGCTGTAGCTTAAGCAGACAGACATTCGGGAAGAAGATAATATGGAGGACTTCAAAATTCCATTGAAGTTCTCGACAAATGTGAACGTAAAAAATTTACCCCTATACCCTGGGAAATCAGTGAAGAATGAGATTTTTTTCATTTCATTCATTTATATCCAACTCTATTATTCAAAAATTAAAAAAAAAAATGCTCATGATTTTTCATCAATACATCCAATGGAATTAATCAACGGCAAAATGCACGCTGATTGTGGAGCCTGGGTACACTCTTAACGAAGCATATGCTAATGTTAACTTGTAAGTCCAAGCTAAATTTATGGCTGCCTTTCCATTTCACAATTTTTCACTTAAATGCATTTGTCTCTATGAATAATACCACCACGAGCAAGGCCTGACTACATACCACAGCAACAACGCTCCAAGCAACCCCGCAACCCACACGTAGTGGGGTAGCGTACGAGTAATGGGATGATGCATTGCCTCGATATGACCCACTGATGCGTTGGGTTTGAGGGCAGCTTTTCACTGCAAATAAGTTTAGAAAAAGCAAAAACAAAAACAAATGCACAAACAACGTTAAAAGCAAGAAAACTGTAATAATAATAATAATAACAACCACAGCAACAACAAGAACATTAGCAACAAATGACGAAGAGAGCGACCAGCAAAATGTGGTCATAAATAATGTGCGCAATTGCCGTGCCCCAGCCCCAACAGCGAATCGCCAACGACGACGACGACGACAGCAATATTAGCCAAAGTTATCGATTGCTTGGTACCACTCAACCCCTGCTAGTACTCCTCTAACCCACAAACAACCAGCATTTCTTCCACAAAGTAAACATGCGCGCGTTAGTGGTATTTATTTTCGAGAAAAAGTAGAAATTTTCTATTCCTTTTTTCCTGTTTTTTTTTTCCTTATATTTTCCTCAAATAGTAAATGACTGTGGCGACGAGAACATTTTCGCAATTTGCATGAATAAACTATAAAAAGAAAATAACATAACAAATAACGAATAAATATAAATAATGTGGCTGCAAACATATTAAAAAATAAATATTGTTTATTTTCTATTTTCATATTTCATTTTGTAGAGCTTTTTTTTACAATGAGCAGGGAATATCTGCTAAGGAAACTAGGAAAATAAGCGATGTTGGTATTTATAGAGAGTGGAAAAAATAAGCGATATATTTTGTGTGCGAATTCCGAGACTGTAAAAATGTGATTTTGAAAATAGGGAGAAATTCTAAAATCATATTTTAGGAAACAAATAAGTAAGTAAATAAATAAAATGTATTGAAAAAACCGTAATAATAATTACAGAAAAATGGGAATTTGAGTATTTAATGGCCTCCTGCCGAGGAGCGACCGCAATTAATTATTGCTGGCCACTCAAAAAGAGATATGTATTTTAATGAAATGAAGTCTTTAGTTGTACGCGCAGTATGGATTGTCGCATTGTCTTGCTGGAAAGTCCAAGAGTCACCATAAAGATTACCAGCAAGCTAGATCAGTACTTCAGCCAATAGCTTAATATATATATCTGCGTTCGTCCTGGCGGGTATGAAACACAGCAGAGACTTTCCATTATATACAAAGGTTACTCAAATCAGTGAACCTCCACCATGATTTCGCTAATAACGAGTTTGGCGAGGCTGCTTATGGCAGCCATCAAGATCGTCCAAAAAAAAAAAAATTCGTCAGAAAAAATAAACATTTTGATCTCATCTGTTCAACATTTTAGTTCTTCAGGAAAGGTTAGACGTGCCCGTATATGTCGACTTTGCAGCTTGGGTACAGGCTCCCAAGACTTATATCTAACCAGATTTTGAGTTTTGGTGGATTCTTCCTCTTGATACACCCAGATTCATATGTGCCTTGATTTCCAAGCAAGACATGCTTTTCTGCATTGCTAGCGATCGAATTTCACGTTTACATCCATCATCGATTTTAGTCGGCCTTCCACTGTGTTTAATTGTACCATAACTTTCGGGATTAAAAAAAATGTAAATAGCACTTTTTATATGAAGGTTCACTCTGGAAGCAATCTCGACAATTTTCCTTCACGATTCATGCAAACCTTTAATTAGTCCACGCTCTTCCTCTGATAAATGTGTCGCACGTGACATGTTGACCCAAAAACCATATCCAATACGAACATTCTATGTGAAAGATGAATAGAACTCTTTACTTGCCAAGATTCTGACAAAAATTATCATCAATGCACTTCACGTTACTTAATTGCTCTTGAAAAGACACTAGACTCGGAATGCAATATAGTTTTTTCCTACATATGATGTCTGCTTGATCACATTTTTCCAATAACTGTACTACGGATAAAGTTTAAAGAACAATTTTGAACATGGAAATATATCAGAGAATATAACAAAAACAAATGAAAATGGATCACTTAACAATCGCACAACGCGTTAAAATTTTTGAAACCTACTACAAAAATTGAGATTCAATAGTGGCCATTCAACCGTGACCACGTTTCGTATTTTAGCAGGAGATGATGGTGCAAATAATCGTCCAACTACTCAAGCAACTGGTAAAATTTTAAAGAAATTTGAAGAGACTGGATCGGTTAAAGATATTGTAAACCCTGTGCATCCTCGATTTGTTCGTTCTACCTCAAATTTCGCTGCTGTAAAGGAAAGTGTAGCCGAAGACCCGAATGTGCCTAATTCTCGAAATTCTCAGGAGCTGGAACTTTCTTACGGTACATTATGTCGTTTTTCACTTACACTTACACCTGCATCCACATAAAGTCCAGCGCACACAACAACTGAGGCCAGATGACCATTCGCAAGTCCATATTTACGTCGATTGGGTACTTGAACAACAAGTAATGCACCGCGATTTTCGCAACAAAACTTGCTTCTTTTAAAACGATAACGCAAGACTGTCACTAACATTTCGGTCGTATGGCCGAATTATAACCGCTTTTTTTGGTCTGCAATTGAAGAGCCTGACTTGGACAATAAGTTATTCCAGCAAGATGGTGCCCAATGCCACACAACCCTAGAGAATATGGCTTTAATGGGAGAGAAATTTCCCGGCCGCGTGATTTCTCGTCTTGGTGATGTCAATTGGCCACCGAGATTGTGCGATTTGACACCGTTGAACTTTGTTTGTGGGGCTACGCGAAAGACCGTGTTTATGCGTATAAACCTTTAACTCTTAAGCACTTGAAAACCAACATTCGTCACATTATGGCTGAGATGCCACACAATATGTGCCAAAAAGTGGTCGAAAATTACCACAAACAGATCGAAGTTTGCAAAAATTTTATTTTAATGATGTATGATGCCAAGGTTCAAACGTTATAAAAGAAAAGGAATTTCGTGGAAAAAATTATATTAAACGCATTTCATTTAGGCTTATTTTCGACACCGCAAAATGGATAACCCTGTGTCATCTTATTTAGTCACATGAACCCACTTTGATTTTATGCTTTTTTCATAGGCAACACCATCTCCAAAAGTTATCCTAAATGTAGGCAGCGTAAAATAGTAGGAAGTACTAAAATAATACGAATTCAAAATCGTGGTCTACAATTAGGCACTTCACATTTTTTGCAGCAAATTTTCACACCAAAATGATTGAGGAAGAAAAAAATATTTAGTTCATTTTACAGTATTTATCGTGTGTCATGATCTAATTTACCTAACATCTCGAAAATTTCTTTAAAAATTATAAATTTTTCATTATTTTATTATTCATGATATATCGACGTTCTTGAGTCATAATTCAAATATATTTGAAGTATTTATAATAAGACCTAGTTGTCTTGCATGTACATACATGTCTTATATATTCCACAACAGCATTCAAGCTATGCATGAATATACCAATAAGGAAGTGCAGAAAACACACAAAATTATATAATGTAATTGGAAGGAGATAGCAAAGTCACTATCGTTACAACATGAGTACTGACTAAATTAGAATTTTATGCAAATTTTTGTAATTTACCAACATCAACTCATTGCAACATATATTTTAATATATATTCATTTCGTGAGTCGTGTCGGCCACGCATCAGTGCACATTTTTTTTAAGAGCTAATTAACTAACCGTAACCAATGGACAAAAATGTGCTTCATTTGAAGTACTTTCTTCGTTTTAAATAAAAAAAATTAAAACACCTTTAAAAAATTAAAAAAAAACGTAGAGTAAGAAGGCAAATCAGTCATATCTTAAGCTGGATTCTGACGACTCTCATATAAATTCAGCTCCCCTCGATGAGCAGTATTGCGCCTGAAGCTATGCCTACAATTTTGTAACTTTAACATAGTATAAACATATCCAAGTAGAGGTCCTTTTTTCAATAGCCTTTTTTTAATAGATCACGCTGGAGTCGTGTCAAGCTGTCTTGATAATTTTGTTAAGTATTATTTGGCATTTCATCATGGAAAGACTTACGCCTGAACAACGTTTACAAATCATTAAACTTTATTACGAAAATTCACGTTCTGTAAAGAATGTGTTTCGCGCGCTTCGATCAACTTATGATCAACATAATCGGCCTATTGAGCATACTATTCGCAACACCATCACCCATCTTGGGACCCAGCATTCATTATTGGATAATATTCGACCGAATAGATCATGTCCAGCACGCAGTGAAGAAAATATAACGGCCGTAGCTGAGCGTGTACACGTGGAGAGTCGATTCGGCGCTGCTCGCAGCAACTCGGACTGACTGACTGACTTATGGAACTACTTGGCGCATTTTACGTCGATCTCTTAAATTGAAAGCGTACAAAATACAGCTTGTGCAACTGAAGCCGCTTGACCTTCCCAAGCGATATCGCGTCGCTCTATGGGCTCTTGAAAAGTTCCAAGAAGATCCACCGTTTTCGAGTCAAATTTTGTTCAGCGATGTGGCTAATTTCTGTCTCAATTGGCATGTAAACAAGCAAAATTGCCTCATTTGGAATGAAGAGCAACCTGAAAGGATTCAAGAGCTGACATTTCATCCAAAAAAACAACGGTTTGGTGTTGTTTGTAGGCCGATGGGATCATCGGTCCATATTTCTTCAAAAATCATGCCGGTGAGAACATAACCGTCAAAGGCGACCGTTATCGCGCCATGATAACCGATTATTTGATGCCTGAAATTGAAACTAGGATCTCCGCGACATTTGGTTACAACAAGACGTTGAGGGAACACTTCGGTGAGCAGATGATTTCACGTTTTGTACCAGACGATTGGCCACCAAAATCGTGTGATATCACACCGTTAGATTTTTTTTTGTGGGGATATGTAAAGTCTAAAGTCTATGCGGACAATCGTGCTGCGAGGCCTTGGAGCAAAGCATCACGCTTGTCATTCGCCAGTTACCAGTCGAAATGCCAGAAAATGTTCTTTCGTATGATAATAAACATTACCCATTAAATTGTAATTTTCTGTGTTTTTTGCTTTAAAAAAATAGGAAAACTCGAAATGGATCACCCGTTGTTAGGCTCATTGAGGTAAAACTCTCCAGGCTCTTGTATTAGCTATCTCAAAGATATTTCTAATTGAGTGAAAGCTTTCGACGAAAACTCAGTTTGAAGAAGGTTTAAAAACTTTGTGGAATCTATCAAAATGTGATTATTTTCAGTATTCATGACTTAATGAGTTCTAAGTTACCTTATGTTTCTGCCATGTGTTCTTGGAAGTTTTCCCCAGAAAAAATTATGATCCTTTATAACTGATGGGATGAAACCGTATAATTATTAAATTGGTGTGAAACTGAAGTAATTACTTTTTTGGCGTACAAATCCTAGTAATCTACGAAAATAATACACTCAAACGAACCTTTAAAAACTCTTAATACCATTTAGCGATTAGTCAAGCGATTATTGAATACTTAATACGATAAAATTAAGATAAGAAGAAAAGACCAAGTCTCATCAATATAAAAAGCTATTAAAAGTGAACATGACGTCGAGCGAAGGCAAACACAGCAACAACGTCTGAAATGTACTTTTATCACCGGCAACTAATTAATATTTTTTTAAGACTCCCTTTTTGCAACATAACAGCTGCAGTGGCCTTGGAGTAGGGCAAGTAACATTTTATGACCAAAGTAAAAACAAAACAAAAAAATCGGTGACTTACTTAGCTTCACAGCTAAGCTGACATTTCACAAATAATATTTCTTACTTACATATAGATATGTATTCATGTATGTGTGCTTGCATTCATCTGTACATTAGCTGATGATAAAAGACCGCGGGGTAGCATTCATTAATTTACACTTGTCAACACGGCAGAGTTGGAAAATTTATGAGGTGGCTATGGAGCAACAGAAGTTCGACGTAAATGAAGTTAAATATTTTTATGTGCACTGAGTTGTTGGTAGTAGTCATTTGCATATGCATGCTGTTGACTGTATGAGTATATATTTGTATTTGCAGAAATTATAACGAAGTGCACTGCTAACTAACCTGACAATGAGCATATTGTCGCTATCATTGCATTTCGTAAATATTTTCTCACAAAAGAAATACGATTTTATACCTTTAATGTATACTAAATGGTATATTAACTTTGGTCCGAAGCATGTGAGTACCAGCAGGAGAAGAGATAGACCCACCGAAATCTATACCGATTGCATCGGAATGACGAGCTGAGATGGTTTAGCCAAGTCCGTCTCTCCGTCTGTACTTCTGTCCGTTTGTCCATCTGTCTCTTCAAACGCATAGTAGTCACCCAGGTTTTGAGATATTTCAACCAAACTGTGTAAGCAGATGCACCTATACTTTAAACAATCATTTGTCGGAACCGGCCAGATCAGACCACTACAGCATACGTACGACCGATTTTTCTAGTTCTTTATTTTGAAATTTTGGGTCATAAATCCGTCAAAATAGTGCCTAAGAACGTGAAATTTGGTATACTTGCTTATATGTTCTGAAACTCAGACGACTCTAATATATAGCCCCCTTACAAACGATTTGTTCAGATATGTGGTTTTGCATCCGAAATCCCCCAAATCGTCAAAAAATCACCTAGAAGTGTGGCATTGTGCATTCTAAAGATGTAAATTCAAGTTTTTTTGACATTGAAAATCATCGAAATCGAATTTTGCTATTTGCAATAAATTTAATATTTTCAGGAAAGGTATAAAGACTTCGGCATGTCCGAGGTCAGCCGTCCATTCTCGTGTTGTTTGTGGTGGTATGTATGTATTTTGGGCACCACTCGACGGGAAGTACCGTTATTTTGGATGAAATTTAGTTGGTAAATCCTTGATATTATTGTGTTTAATTAGGCTTTATTCTATTTGATATTTCTATTTTTTATTAATTATTATTTCTTTTATTTTGTGTTTATTTATTTTTTTTTTGTATTATTTTATTTGATTCCATTTTATTTAAATTTATTTTATTTTATTTTATTTTATTTTACCTTATTTTATTTTATTTATTTTTTATTTTATTTTTATTTATTTATTTTTTTTAAATTAATTTAATTTTTTTTAATATATTTTTTTTTTGGTTAAATTTTTTTTATTTTAATTTAGTTTATTATATAAAATTTTATTGTATTTTATATTTTTGTTTAATTTTAATATATTTTTTTACAAACCATCCTTTATTACTTCTTATAAAATTATGTATCTTTATTATTAATTTGTGACCCCGCTTATAGTGTTTTATACATTTGTTCCATCTCAACATCACTTCTCAAATTTGCTTACCTTTCTGGTTACTTCTCGCAAGTGCATACTAAATTTAAATATACATATGTATATATTCATGCAAAATTCCACATATACATAGTTGAAGTATATATAAGTATACATATGTGCCTTCGCCATTTTGTTGGCATTTTGACCCATGGAGTTTGGCTAAGTTTGTTTAGTCATTGTTATGTCAAAGTTGACAGAAATTAGATATGCAAAACGCAAACAGAACACAATCTGAGCTCAGTACTTACGAAGGTCTATATTAAAAGCTTTAGGTTTGTACCTGTGTGTTCATATTTTACTTACATCCATATGTATGTAGGAATGTGCATGGACTAAATTTACAATGCAAAAACCGCGTACACATACATACAAATATAACCTCTTTCTCTATAATGCTAATTAATATTGACATTAATTAGGAGGAAGTAAAAAAGTAAGCAAATAATGAATTAACAAGAAAAAATTTTGATGAGGTAAGGTCTTAATGAAACGGTTTTTGTATGCACAGTATTTAGAAAATGATTTTAGAATTTAGGTATCGCAATGAAGGCTATTTTTAATTTTCTGAAAAGATTTTTTCAATGCCGAGATTTTTTCACTGCCATAGATAAAAGTCAATCAACAGATATACTTTTTCATTTCTTAGCAAAATTCTAGACGAACAGAGTACTTTAATATCTAGCTTTAAGTTCAAGGAACGAATGCTGAAGCTCCTTGATATATTGATAAGGCCAAACCACAACAGGAAGCTGTTCTAACTCCTTTTTTTTTTTTTTTGCTTTTCTTACCACAAAATCCTCTTTCTGAAAAATACTGCACAGTTACGTTGGCCTGAAGGCTGGTCTGTATAATCTCTGTACAATAAATACTGGTAAAAAACTCCATCAGTCTTTTGTAATCTTTATGTAAAACTCGTAAATTCCATTGGCAGACTGCGTGCTTCAGATAGATGCAGTCTGCTCTGTCTACGTTACTCTTGCTTATTCAGTTATATACGAAGGTTTTCACAGAGAATTGGGATATGCATTTAAGAATTATTAAATAAGGTTGTAGAAAATGTACAATCTGTCTGAAAAGTCTCGAGTATTGGTCAACGAAACTCAAAAAGTTTATTGTTCATTAACAAAATCATTATTTTTTTCTGTAATCAACTTTTACTTTCACCACTAATTCTCGTTTACCTCTTCTATTGACTCAAAATGGGTACCTCAATTTGGTTATATGAGTTTTAGAAAGAGAAAAAGTTGGCTGGAGCCATTTTAGGTGAACCATTGAAATGTTAGTCAAATTTTTGACCAGAATTCGTAAAAGATATTAGTTTTGTGAGATGGTTGCTAATGTGGACTAAACATCCTGAGTTTCCTATCCACAAATCTGGTTTGATCTCTCAAACGCGTCATAATGCGCAAATAATATTGATTATCTACCGACTGAGAGTCTGGTGAGAGTTTCGAATACACAGCACCGCCAAAATCGTAGAAAAGAGTCAAGATTACCTTGACTTTTGATTAACATTGACATTTTTTTTTTTCATTCTCGGTTCAGTTAGAAGAAGCCATTGAATTTTTTGAAAAAATAATAACTCTTTCGGAACTAGTTATTCGTGAGACACACATAGTTCGAAAACAACCATTAGAGGATCCACCCAACTGATCACCAAAACCATCATCTTGGGCACCATTTTCTACTTTTTAGTTTAAAACATCAGTTGAAGACTTCGAAAGCTGATCTTATAGGGGTTGCCTTTTATTTTTCGGGATTTGGCAACCCTAGTGTTGCAATCTGGAAACTAACAACTTTATCGTAAAGTTTGAGATTTTTATGTTATGCATATTCAGAACGTTTTGACATACGAATGCTATTTGGGTTGTTTAAAGTAACTTAAAATATTCCTTTCGGCCAAAAAAGGAATTAAATCGCTAATATTTTCGTGCGATTATTGTTTACTACTTTCAACGTGAGTTAACTCAGAAAGAGTGCATCTTTGAACTTAATTAAATATTTGTCGAAAAAGTTCCATCAAGGACCACTGCTTATCGATGGTATGGTGAAATCGAAAACAGTGAAAAACAGGTTTTTGTCCCTGAGACTACTGATGCTGTGCGCAAACTCATATTACAAGATCGCCATGTGACCTACCGTGGGATTGAGACAGCACAAAACATTAATGGGACCAGCACATTTTCCATATTTCATGAATATTTGATTGTAAAAAAAAAAATTATTCATTGGATGCCATACAATTTCTCAATCACTCATAAAAAGCTTGTGTCGATTGGTCGAAACAAATGTTAAAAAACTACGATAGCTCTGAAACACGTATATGGCATCGTGACAGCTGATGAATCGTGGGTTTGCGAATATGAGTCCAAAAGAAAACAGCAGTCGACTGTGTGAGTGTTTCACGATGAATCGAATCCAAAAAAATTGTTCGCGCACGAAGCACTTCCAAGCAAATTGTTGCCTGTTTCTTATTTTTATTTTTATTCGTTTGAAAAAAATGGACTTGCCGCAACCGTATCTCTAGAACAGCGCAGAACAGTAAATTCGGAGTGGTAAACATTTATAAAACTATTTGTTTACCAGTTGTCTTTCAAGAAATCAAGAAAACCAAAAGTCGAAAACGTATCACTCTTCACGAACACAAATGCTCTCACACATCGATTGAAACAACTGCTTTTTTGAGCATTCAAAACATCGATTTGATGAGACATTCACTGTGTAGTCGTGACTTGGCAACAAATGACTTCTTCTTATGCCCGTACTTTCAAAATAGGCTGAGAGGTCAACGTTTTTCACCACCCGAAGAGAGTTAAAAGTACTTCGACAATTGGTTCCAACGCATTCAAAATAGATCTTAAGGGAGAATTTTTTGAAAAACAAAATAGCGATTTTAAGTGGTTTTAAATGGTTGATTTGTGGTTGTTCTCCCGAAATAAAAGTTATTTATTTGTTTTTAAGTGAAAAAGTTTATTAAATTTTATTAAACAAAAGGAGAGAAATCGTTCACTATCAAGATGGCCAATGCGGTAACCAGATTGGAGCTAAGTTCTAGGAAATCATCTCGGACGAACATGGTATTGTTGCAACTGTTGCCTATCATGGTGATAGCGATTTGCAGTTGGAACGCATTAATGTGTTTTATAATGGGGCGTCTGGTGTCAAATGTGTGCCACGTGCCGTCTTCGTCGATTTGGAACCTGGTACTATGGATTCGGTGCTTTCAGGACTTTTCGGACAACTTTTTCTTCGGACAGTCTGGTGCTGGCGCGAAGGGGCATTACACAGAAGGTGCTGAACTTGTCGACTCTGTGCTCGATGTCGCCCGTAAAGAGGCTGAATCTTGCGACTAATTCAAGGACTCTAACTGACACATCTCGAAAATCAGTGAAGAATATCCCGACAGAATAATGAACTCATACTCAGTAGTACCCTCACCTAACGTATCAGACACAGTTTTTGAACCCTACAATGCGACCCTCTCCGTGCATGAACTCGTAGAGAATACAGATGAAACCTATTGTATTGAAAACGAAGCTTTGTATTATGGAGCCCTATCCGCGAAAAAAAGGTAAGCGACAAAATGTAAATTTTACAGGAGAACGTTTTTTTTTTACTTATTTCGGCACTCAAAGCTGATTATTGTCTGAAACTCGGTACCATTCCTTTTTTAACGGGAATTCCCAGAACTACAAAAATTTCCCAGAAGATGCATATGATTGTAAACTATCGATATGTGCAAAAAAGTAAAAATCGATAATAGTTTCGCTTACCTTTTTTTCGCGGATAGGGCTCGTTATATCTACTCCGCACGTTTAAATTGACCACCCCAACATATGGTGATTTGAACCATTTAGTCTCATTGACATGGTCCGGTGTAACAACTTGTCTCCGATTCCCTGGTCAACTGAACTCTGACTTTCGCAAACTAGCAGTGAATATGGTTCCTTTCCCATGTTAAAATTTCTTCATGCCTGGCTTTGCTCCATTAACATCACGAGGATCTCAACA
Source organism: Neoceratitis asiatica (assembly GCA_030068015.2). Taxonomy (NCBI): domain Eukaryota; kingdom Metazoa; phylum Arthropoda; class Insecta; order Diptera; family Tephritidae; genus Neoceratitis; species Neoceratitis asiatica. Next base: position 48,967,904 of record CM061526.1, on the reverse strand, counting down.
ACACCATGCTCTCACCGTGCCAGAACTTACACAACAAATATTTGATGCTAAGAACATGATGGCTGCTACCTGCGATCCAAGACTCGATAGTTATCTCACAGTTGCTGCTATCTTCGTACAATGGATTCCCAGTAATATGAAGACTGCCATTTTAGTGATACTCCACCAAGAGGTTTGTAAATGTCAGCTACATTCATTGGTAATCCGACTGCTATTCAAGAATTGTTCAAGCGTATTTCGGAACAGTTCACTGCTATGTTCCGTGGGAAAGCTTTCTTGTATTGGTATGCAGGCGAAGGTATCGATGAAATGGAATTCACTGAAGCTGAGAGCAACATGAACAATTTGATCTCCGAATATCAACAGTATCAAGAAGCAACCGCTGACGAAGATGCCGAATTCGAAGAGGAGCAAGAAGCTAAAGTTGATGAAAATTAAATTTTCAACAAATTGAACAAAACACTTTCGATGGGATACGTGAAATCGAATTATACTTTTAATTAATTGAATAAATTCAGTTCATAGTTCGAAAAAACATCCGCATTTGCATCACTTTGAATGTGTGCCGTGCATGCACTCATATTTAAGTTTTGTGTATATAAAAAAAAGAAAAAACATCGTACGCCTTCTGTAACATTCTAACCGAAATTCCGTTGAGATGGAATGACTGGAAACTAAAGGACAAAAACAATTTATACAATCCCTTTAATTGGTCTTTTTACTTGATCAGTTCTTCAAAAACTTGTTTTTCCACCGCAAATTCTTCAACTAAAATTAAAATTTATAAAAATTAGTAGACTTTAAAATATTGCTTTAATACTAGGTATTTAAAAAAGTTAATACGTATGTGAATTTGAAATAAAATTAAGCAGAGATAAACAACATGTAGTAGGTGCATAACTTTACAACAAAAATCCAACTAATTTTTAGAGAAAATGTTTAACTTTCTCAGTAAGTGCCTAAAGCCTACAGGGTTTTTAAGATATTGTAATGCTATCACCTGCCTCGGACGCTGTTTTAGAGCTGATAAAATTTGTTTATAATTCAATTTCGCCTTCCATTTCACCATATCGCCGCTCTTATCCCCAGGTTCTTCTTTTCCCACATGCTACATCCTTCTGTAGTTTTTAATGACTTTCGCTAGCAGACCAGACCACACGCGGTACACATGTAGCTAATAGCTTGGTTAACTAACATAAAGAACATTATGACCATGTGTTGCAATAGTAAAAAGGAACAAAAAGAAAAATAGAAAAAAAGCAACTGCTGTTTTGTTAAAGTAAAAGTTTTTACTACGCACAACTTCCATACTTCTTCATTTCCTTGAGATATGATACAATTTTCATGATTAATAAAAAAAAATGTTAAAAAATTTAAATTATAAAGATAAGTAATAAAAACTTTTCAAAAGTAACTTTTAAGACTTAATTTTAAAATATTGCACATAATCACAGTCGGTTTGGCAGCGAGTGAGTGATGTCCTATGAATGTGGCGTCAGCTGTATTTGGTCATAAAAATTTCTTAGTGAAAGAAAAAGTAAAAATAAAAATAAACAAAACAATAAATTTATTTATATTTTTTTATCTTATTTTAAAATTTTTTCAATTTAAATTTTCTTGCTTCTGCTCCTTTTGTTGCATTTTTCTCTCAAGGTAATGGCCATTTATGGTCCTGCTTCATTTATTTTTATGACTGGCGGCGTCGCAAATTGTGCAATGTGCCGCACTAAATTTTTATATTATCCACACACACATATATATGTATATGTATGTTTTATTTTACCTTGGAGGCATTTATGTAGCCTGCAAATATATGCACGTACATATAAAATTATACATAAATATTTTTCATTTTCATTTTTATTTTATTATTTAGTTAGTGCCTTTTTTATATATAGACATTAGCTTTTACTTGTATATATTTATATATATTTATGCATTTAGCTAAGTGCCTGCAGTCATCAATATGTTTTGGGCCTCCTTGAAATCCCTTAGCAATTTTTTATAATTTTTTTTTATTTTTTATTTTTTTCTCTATTTTTTTTTAATAATTTACAACTTAAGTATTTTGCTTGCAGTACAAATTGCATTGAAAAATTCAATTCAGAAAGCTCGAAAATCTCTCACAAATCCACCCAAAAAGTGCTTGAACTCTGTTTGTTGCCTGCTTATCTTCTTAAATTGCTTTAAACACACCCATTTTCCGCGCTTGCGCCTACACATACACATACATACTCGCCGCACTTAAGGCTGGCAAGAGCCCATCCCTGCGTTCACTTGGCCGTCGCTGTTGCCTACACTTCTGCTATTCAATTTTCATATCATTTAATTAAAATCGCAAATTCGTGTATATTTTCTTCTTCCAGTGATTCTGTGTTGCAATGTGGCCTTCCTTTTTTACTTATCAAAATCGCCCACTTTTGCAGGTAGACAATGTAATTTGGTTGGTGCTTTATATGTATGCAACATAGTTCTATATAAAAAAAATTAATTTAATTTAAGTTGGAATGAAACTTTATTAAAAAGGTGAAATTGCTAAGGAAGTATGTGTGTATGTATTAAAAAAAATTAAAAACGTTCTTAAGAAAATAATCAATTTAAACAATGAAAGTAATTAAATAATCAAACAAAAATAATGAACTTATTAAATGAAAATAATCAATTAATCACTTTGACTTTTAATCCAGGAATTAACCAAGAAATTATAAATTTCAATTAATTTACAGTACAATTTTTCTATTGAACACACTTTAATTACCAGTTACAAATTATTTTTATTTTCATGAAATTGAAATCAAAAATAAATATTCTTTATATTTATATAAAAATTTCCCGAGTAATTACTAATTTTTTCATTTATTTTTCTTCATTGAATCTGCCTCGATATCGGAAGCTTCAGCATAAGTAGTCAAATCTGAAAAATCTAAATAAACTAAATCAGCCCATTAACAGGAATGGGTTGCTGGTTCGACTTTGGTCTTTACAAGGCTGATAAATTCCTCCTCTTCAGGCGCGTATGACTTGCTGTAGAGGCCAAAGTGTTATCCAAAGGGTTCGAATGATTGTGTCATGATAAGAAACCCCTTCTACTACTATCAAGCTTATATTTAGGTCTCTGTGAATATTTTCATTGCGCGTGTACCATGATGCGCCCGTTATTATTCTTAATGTTTTGGAAACTTTGTATTATTTCTATATTCGTCGCGCAAGCTGTGTCCCATAACTGGCTTCCATACAACCATATTGGGTGTATAGTCGCATTATAAAGAAGAACTTTTCTAGGTTGATCCCAAAATCCTTGCTTAAGAGCCAATACAAACTAACAAATTGAAGCTTCAGCTGCATCTTTTTGATGAAGATGAGTGGCCTCCAAGCGAATCGTCTATTCGAGTGAATGCCAAGATATGTGATTTCATTGACTTATGGAATAGGTACATGGCTGAGGTTACCAGTACGGCCTGTTTTTAGCCATCATGTGACACTTTGACAAATGCTTGAGTCACATCAAGAAAAACTCGCAGAACAATACACTCCCATTTCGAAAGCATTCCTTATTGTGTCTTAATCTGGTTTAGCTATCGTAATTATCTGCGACTTCTTCCATGGGTGTGTATAATATCCTAACTTTAGTAAGGCACTGAAAAGCTTTGCAAGAAAAACGAGAGAACCTTACTTGGTTTTTATTCATATTCTTATCTTCTTCGTATCTTAATGACACTTTTAACTTTTTTTCTGCCATCTTGAGTCTAATTTGTGCATTGGGTGATTGTTAATCTTGTCATTCGCGACGCAAATGTCGCTTATTTCGGACTAGCAACTCTATTCAGTAATTAGTTATCATTTTTCTGATTCTCTGTTGTGTTTTATGCTCTGGTGTTGTTAAAGTTGCTGATGTTGCTAGCTTACTGTTAAATATAAGTATATAGTATTCAATATCAGTTTGTCTCTCGAGAAGCATACTTACTTTCAATTGGTTGTTCATTCAATTTAATGATTAATGGAGAATGATCGGAAGATAAGAAAGTAACGACTTCGGCAAATACTAAATTCCTATCTACGTTTTTTGTGACTGCAAAGTCAAACAAATCAGCTTATTTCATTAAGTCTTAAGGTCAATAAGTTGATTGTCTTTTGGAGATAAAATCGAACCAATTTTTGCAACTCATAACCGTGAGCTTTTTTTGACAGATCGCGCGTGAGCCGTGTGAAGCTGTTATATTATTTTTGTTCAGTATTATTTGACATTTCATCATGGAAAGGCTTAAGCTTGAACAACGTTTAAAATCATTTAACTTTATTAAGAAAACTCACGTTTTGGAGTTCATATGGAACGAATTGCCTCATTTTACGTCAAAATCTTAAATTGGAAGCGTACGAAATACAGCTTATGCAAGAACTGAAGCCGCTTGATCTTCCCAAGCGACATCACTTTGCTCTATGGGCTCTTGAAAAGTTCCAAGAAGATTCGTCGTTTTCGAGCAAAATTTTGTTCAGCGATGAGGCCCGTTTCTGGCTCAATGGGTGTATAAACAAGCGAAATTGCCACATTTAGGACGAAGTGCAACTTGAAGAGATCCAAAAGTTGTCATTCCATCCAGAAACAACAACGGTTTGGTGTGGTTTGAGGGCCGGTGGAATCATCGGTATATATTTCTTCAAAAATGATGCCGATGAGAACGTAACCGTCAGTTGCCATAATAATCCACTATTTGATGCCTGAAATTGAAGCTCGTGATCTCCGCGACATTTGGTTTCAACCTAAAGTATATGCGGATGATCTCGCTTCCAGTTAAATATAAATATTTCCATAAACTAAAACATAATATTTTCGACTAATTAAACTCCAATTAATTATGAGTTTAGTAATTTGAATAATTCTATTTTGAAAATCCGACTTTATTTGAAATACATTTTACTAACCAATTACAATAAAACTGCATTAATTTAAATCCTTATTTCCCGACTTCATTTGTTGGTACAAACATCAACACACAAAATGACAAATTGAAGGAGGAGCTCGGCCGAAAATCGCTTCAGCGGTTACAAAGCGCCAAATATATATATATATATATATATATATATATATATATATATATATATTTCCCGACTGATTGCTCTATGATTAATCATAAATGATTTAACTCGATTATTCCTGAAAAAGAAACTACCAATCAAAATTTTATTAGTAACCCTTAATATTTACGAAATTTTTACTAAAAAATAATAAATTGTTTCCCCAAATTTTTAAAAATATTTTCATTCTCTTAACATCAAGTTTTGGAATTTGCAAAACTAAAGAAAAAAATATTTCAAACTGTGAAAACAATTAGCGCGCCAGCTGCATTGCAATTGCAACGCCTTCTCACAAAAAAAGCCAAAAAATATATTTTTTGCCTCGTCAGCGAATTTAAACGCTTTAAAGCGAACAATAAAAGACACGAATACATCTCGAAAAGAAAATCGAAAATTAAACAAAATATTCAATACAATAAAAGTACAAGAAACTCGCTTAACTAACGCAACAGCGAACGAGCGAGTCCAGCGCGCGAACAAAGAAACGAGTAAACGACCAGAACTGAGAATAAGTAAAGCAAAAGAAGGAGCTTCACACAGCCACAACTGGATTTCATCTTTTGCATTCAACACAGAGTTGCATATAGCTAAATGTATAAAAAGTAAAAGAAAAATGAAAAAATCTAAAATAAATTTAAATCAAAAATAAATAACAAATAATATAAAGAGGAGCTCAGAGTTGCAACGCTCATCGCTGCCTGCTGCAATTGCTGCCGAGCAAGGCAATGTACTGCTGTTGCTGATGCTGCTGCATTTTATGCGCTTATACGAACGAGTATTCACCAGGTTAATGGTTTCTCTCTTTTACCTTACCTTTGACGTACATTCCGACTGCCTGATAGAGCAACCACCATCGCCACCGCACACCACATACCGCACTACGAACCGTGCGCCACGAACAGGCCTGTAAATGCAGATAAAGTTGGCCATGACCTTTTTAATGTGAAATTACGTTCACCTTCTCAATAAATCAGTTTGACAGTTTGTGAGATATTCTTTTCTTTCAGACCAACATCGTGCTCACCATTTAAGATGACGACGGTAAATGGGCCGTTTGCATTTTACTTTATTTAGTTAGTGAAATAAAATAAATATATAATCTTGTATGTAAGCGTGTATGTGTGTCGTATTTGCAATAAGAATATGGTGAGAAATGAGAAAATGAGCAAATTAAATTTGCTTAAAGGTGAAACGTGGGCGGCGATGGTTATATGCCTAGCAAATGAGTTGTGCATCAGCAAATAACTTGTTGTTGTTGTTGTTATAGGTGGGCGTTGTAAGAAAGCACAAAAAGAAAGGGAAAAAATTAAATTCACAGGAACTGAAAAGTGAATTGGAGGTTAAATGATGAAATTAAAATCTAAAAAGTATGTCTGTTACATACACATGCATGCATATCTGAATCTTATTACAATTTCAGATTTTAAATTGTTTAATTCGCTTCAATTTTGAATTTCTCCAATTTAAAATAAATTTTTAATTTATTTTTCTTATACATCACTTTATTATATAAACTTTTATTTTATTTATTTTCATTTATTTAAATTTATTAAGTTTTTTATTATATTTTATTAATTTTCTAATTTATTTAATTTTCTCCAATTTGCGTAATTTAATTAAATTAATTTTTTTAATTTATTTTATTTGTTTTACTTTTTCTTATTTTATTTACATTATTTTATTGAATTAAATTAAATTTGATTGTATTTTATTTCACTTAATTTAATTTAATTTAACATTATTTTAATTTAAATATTACTTACTATAATTTGTGTTATTATATCTTGTTTTATGTTTCTTATTTTATAATATTTTAATTTTACTATTTCTTATTTGTTTTTTTATATTATTTTATTTTATTTCATTTTCATTTTAATATATAATAATTTATTTTATGTTATATTATTTTATTTTATTTTTTTCTATTTAATTTTATATTAAAGCTTTAATTTAATCTTTGTTCAATTTTTTAAATTTATATTATTAATTTCATCTTGTTTTATTTTATTTTATATTATTTATTTTAGTTTATATTATTTTATTCCATTTATTTTATTAATTTTTTATTTTAATTTTATAATATAAATTTTTTTTTAATTAATTTTATTAAAATTTAGTTTTTTAATTTTATTATAAAGGGTGTTTTTTATAAAGGTATAGAACTTTAAGCTGCAATAAAACAACGATGGATTATTCGATTGACATGAATTTTATTTATCCGAAAGATAATCTTGTCTCATTACATTTTAAATATGATTTCTGGCATATGACCGCCACGGCTGGCGCGGATGTAGTCCAATCTGGACGTCCAATTTTCGATGACTTTTTCCCACATTTGTGGCCGTATATCGGCAATAAATCGGCGAATGTTGTCTTCCAAATGGTCAAGCATTTGTGGCTTATCCGCATAGACCAATGACTTTACATAGCCCCACAGAAAGTAGTCTAGCGGTGTTAAATCACAAGATCTTGGAGGCCAATTCACAGGTCCAAAACGTGAAATTAAGCGGTCACCAAACGTGTCTTTCAATAAATCTATTGTGGCACGAGCTGTGTGACATGTTGCGCCGTCTTGTTGAAACCACATCTCCTGGACATCATGGTTATTCAATTCAGGAATGAAAAAGTTAGTAATCATGGCTCTATACCGATCACCATTGACTGTAACGTTCTGGCCACCATCGTTTTTGAAAAAGTACGGACCAATGATTCCACCAGCCCATAAAGCGCACCAAACAGTCAGTTTTTCTGGATGTAACGGTGTTTCAACATACACCTGAGGATTACCTTCACTCCAAATGCGGCAGTTTTGTTTGTTGACGTAGGCATTCAACCAGAAGTGCGCTTCAGCGCTAAACTTCGCTAAAATGGACGTAGTGCGCGATACGTTTGCCGCACAGAAGCATTATTTTCGAAATAAAATTGCACTATTTGCAAGCGTTGTTCAGGCGTGAGTCTATTCATGATGAATTGCCAAACCAAACTGAGAATAAATCACTTGACAGCTGTTAAATCGGTCGCCATCTTGAAAAGTAATGCCAACTCAAAGTTCTATACCTCTATAATACTTATACTTATTTTATTTTATTTTATTATTTTATATTTATTTTATAATTTTATAATTTTTTATTTAATTTATTTATTTTTAATTGATTTTATTTCATTTAATTTCTATTCTTTTTTTATTTTATATTATTATATATTTTATTTGATATTATTTTATTTTTAGGTTAATTAATTTTTTAACAATTTTTTTTTATATTATTTATTTATTTTTTGTATTATTTTACTTCAATAAAATTATTTTATTTTCTTTTCCTTTAAATAATTTAATCTTTTTTAGCTTATTTTATTTTGTAAATTATTTTAACTTTATTTCTTTTTTATATTATTTCATTTCATTAAATTTATTTTGTTTTGTTTTAATTTATTTTCGTTTATTTTTTATTTTGATTAATTTTATTTTATAAATAATATTGGGTTTATTTTTTTTGGTAATTTATTTTATTTGCTTAATATTTAACTAATTTTATTTCATTAAAATTTATTTTTTATATTTAATTTTTCATTTCAATAAATTTTATTTTATATTTATTTTATATGTTATTTACCCAAATATTTTAATATTTTTTTTAGTTTAGATTATTAATTTTTTTATTGTAATTATTTTATTTTATATTTTATTGTTTATATAGTTTTATTAAGTTATATTTATTACTGCATTCTATAATTTATTTTATTTGTTTGGTTTATTTTTTTTTTCATTTTTATTTATTTTATTTATATTATTTTATTTTATTAAAATATATTTTATTTTGTTTTATTTTATCCTATTCAGTTAAACTTGGTTTTTTTATTTTGTTTTATTTTATTTTGTAAATAATTACTTACTTTTAATTACTTTATTTCTTTTAATTGTGTTTTATTTTTTATTTAATTAAATTTTATTTTATATTATACTACTAAATTTTATTTTGCTTCAATTTTTAAGTTATATTTTATTTTTTGTATACAATTTTTTATTATATTGTAATTATTTCATATTATATTTTATTGTTTGAATTGTTTTATATATTTTATTTATTACTATATTCTATTTTGTTTTAATTTTTTGTTTTAGTTAATTTTTTAATATTTTTAATAGATTTATTATGTTTATACTATTTTAGTTTATTATAATTTATTATATTTTATTTTACTATAATTTTTTGGTTTTATTCTTATTTCATTTCATTTTTTTTTTTTTTTTTTTTTTTTAAATAATTTCCTCTCAGATTAAATTAATTTCATTTTTGTTTATGTTTTATTACTCATTTTTATAGTTTTTTTTTCACAAAAGCCCCATTAAAAATTTAAAATTTGGCGTAGAGGATTGTAGCGTACGTAAATATGAAAATTCTGATAAATTTTCTAAGTTGCTTATTTGCATTTAAATTGAACACAAAATTTCTTTACGGAAATTTTTTTAGTTCATAAAAGAATATCCGAGCATATTTGCATGTTTTTTTTTTTTACTATTTAGATAGACTTTTAATCAAAACTCTACAAACTGTCAACTTTATTCAAAGTAACACCATCATTTATTGAATTTCATATTTTGAAATGAAAAATTTATAATTTTATTTCATTTTATAACAAATTTTCGCTTTTGATCTAAGCGCTAAATCAAATTACCAACTAACACTAATTATAAACATTGAGTTTTTAATCTAATCAAAAATGTTGAAAAGCTCATAACGGCATTAATTACTACAACAACAAAGCAGCAAGCTAATGACCAACAACATCAGTGTATTCTTCTTTCGATAGATCTATATGAAGGCAATTGAAAATTTCATTAAAAACGCAATTATGAGTTTGTGCGCCTAATAGTATGCTACATAACGTCACTTGACTGGCTGGTTGGTGACGCCAGTCTGCTACGTTTATAATTATATATGCCATGCACTACGTACAATGGAATTAAACGCAATTACGGGGTAAAATATAAACTTAAGTATATATATAATGAAGTATTTGAAAATTTTATTTTCTAATTTACTCTTGATTTTAAGAGTATGATTACTAATGAAAAAGATATAAATAACAATTTATATGCATCTATGTAGCTTGAAATAATGACAAAATTTCACAAGCAAAGGCTGTATAAATTTATATCAAACAAATTTAGAAATAAAAATGTTGAGTTCTTCAATTAAGGGCATTCTTTAATTAAAATTTGTATGCTTTTAGCGAACTTTTACTTTTTAATTATTTCTGCGTACATCCTTAAAAGATTTTTTTTTTTTGAAAGCAACAAGAATTAAATTAGACTCACATTAGGCTTTGCAACCTACTTTCAGTGAGAGGGTGGAAAGCTCTTTTTAAAGCTAAAGGAAGGAAAGTATATTTCAAGTATTATATGTATGCATTTATATGTTTTTTTTTTTGACTATGCTTTATGAAATGGAAGAGAGCTAAATCAGCTGTAGACTGAAAAATTTAATGAGCTGTAATTCCAATTAAAAAATATTAAAGAAATTTTAAATAAATTAATAAAGTTAAACTTTATTTAAATATATATTAAATAAAATATAACCAAGTCCAAAAAAAATTAAAGCAAAATATTAATGAATAAAAATGAAATACAATGAAGCAAAATAAAAATAATAAAAATAATTAAATTAATAAAACTAAAATAAAATAATAAAAACTAAAGTAATTTGAAATAAGAACTACAAGTTGATGTTCACACTAAATTAAATAAATTAATATAATATAAATAAAATTAAAAAGATGAAAATAAAGTAAAATAAAGTAAAATGAAATAAATAAATAATAGAATATAATAAGTTATAAAAATTAAAGTAAATATAATTAAATTAAATTAAATTAAATATGATCAAAAAGTGATTTAAATGAAACATAATAAAATAAAATACGAGGGATCACAGAGATAATTCAGTATTTATTAAGAGATAAACTTCAAGTTGATGTTCACTCCAGGAGGTTTTAATACAGAAGAAAGTTTAATATTACAAAAGCATAAATGAAAAAAGCATAGACTAATAATTATACATGTGTGTAAATGACAGTATGTAAAGAATAAAATGACGTGCATAGTGTTCGGTAAACGAATATCTTCAACACGCTGTCTCAATATGCACGTCATTAGGTATATTAGCCGAGTCCGATGAGACATCTCTCGTGATTTGCTCGCGCCAATAGTTCCGTCATCATATCTGCAATCATATTCTGACTAGGTACGTGCTGCAATGAAAATAACCCTGCACTAATGCACTCTATCACAAAGGGATGTTTGATATCAATATGCTTGGTACGCGCGTGTAAAACGGAATCATTAGACAAACACTACGCACAACAGAAATTGTTAAATCGGTAAGTTTTTGGAGACCAAATCTCATTTAAGAGAACACATTGCTTCTTTCGCTGATTCTGCCAAACTCACATATTCAGCTTCTGTAGACGAAAGAGCGACTGTGAGTTTCTTTTTGTGACTTCCAGTTTATCACAGCACCGCTGAACAAGAAAGCGTGGCCCGCTCGTGCAGGAACGACGATCAGTTGTGCAGCTTCCCCAATCAGTATCGGCGTACCCTATTAGCGGGTAATTCAGATTTTCAATACTGCAAACCTCTATTGGCAGCACCGGCAAGATACCTTAAAACACGTTTGGCAGCATTCCAATGGCATTTCGGTGGATTTGTGGCAAACTGCGCTAGTATTGACACAGTATTTGCTATATCTGGCCTTGCTGCGACGGACGTGTATATACGAGCTCATCAATTTCATTATTATCTATCTATCAAAATTCATATTTCACTCAGATGGCGTAACTACCAGGTTACATTGACTAATTCCGAATTTCTTTAACAATGCTTGTATGTAGCCACTTTGCTTTTAAGTAATCATACCATCCTTTTGATGTATCTCTAGTCCAAGACAATAATTTACTTTGTCAATGTCCTTAATATGAAAATATTTCAAAAGTTGTTGTTTTAAATTTTTAATAATTTTCACCACACGTGACGCAATAAGTAGATCGTCTACATAGATAAGCAATAAAACCAAATTTTTCTCAAAATATCCATGAAATAAATAAGATTCATTTGCAGTAGGCTTTAACCCCATACTTATAAGCTTCGACTTAAGTTTGGCATACCACTGCCGACCAGCTTGCTTGAGGCCATACAAGGCTCTCTTAAGACGACAAGCGCTACCACCTTCGTCTAATTCTTTCATCATTTTTGATTCTTTGCTACCTACGTTATCATTTTTATCAAATTTAATTGTTATCCGTTGTAAAATATCATACAGCATATCTCGTATTCTCATGAACAACTTTTCGCTCAACGCTCCATTGAGATATGCGCTTACAACATCAAACTGCCATACAGTGAGATTACAATGAACCCACAATGCAAGTAACAACCGAATCGATTCTAAACGTGCTACTGGAGCATAAGTGTCAATATAATTTATACCATATATTTGACGCAACTTAAGTCGAGCCCGACAATCACTCCTGCGTATATACATTTCTCAGACAATTAATGTATGCAGGATTGCAAAAACTCACTAACCCAACATTAAGTAAAAATATCGGCTAAATATTAGCGCACTTAACAGTTGAATGAAGTCTGAATGGAGATGAGGAGATGAGGAGATGTGGTGATCTCCGAAACAGCTGTCACTTCTACCAATTTTTCTTTGTTGTATAACAAAATATTCAATTCAAAAATAAAAATTCTAAACAATTACAGGCCGCATTGAACATATAAAAATAAAACTTTATTAACTACATAAAACAAAATTAAATAAAAGAAAAAATAATAATTTAATTATATTACATTAGCTTATAATTAAATAAGTGAAATGAAATAATAAAAAAGTTGATTAAAATTAAATTAAATTTAACAAACTCAAAATTTAATCAAGTTTGATCTAATTAAACTAATTGATTTAAATTAATCCAAATAAAATAAAATAAAAATTAAATAGCTTAACAAAATAAATTTAAATAAAATAAAACTAAATTTAATTTTGTTACATTATATTAGCTTATAAAAATTAAGTGAAATAAAATAAAAGAATTTAATAAAATAAAATGACATGTAGCAAAATAAAATAAAGCAACAAAAAATAAAATGAATAAAATAAAAGAAAAACATAAAAAATATAATAAAATAAATAAAAAATAAACATACAAAATAAAACAAAATTAAATAATATTTTACTCATGGAACTCTTATTAAAGGAAACAAATTATTTAAAATATATTTAAGGAACAGCATGGAATTATTTTATGCATGGAATTTTTATAATCATTTTTACTCTTACTCTTACTTACTCAGTACATTATTCTTAGGCATATTTCCTTTAACAGTTCGTTGAAGTTAAATGAGTTATTTTTCTTTACGCTGCATTTAACTAAATTTGCTAACCCAAAATGCACTTTTCTACAATTATTTATTATTTTTCTTTAAAAAAAAATTGCCTCACTAATTTCAAATTGGCATGCGTTGGAAGAGAAAACAGCCACACACAATAAGTAGTTTTATTGCGCATAATTGACGCTAAAAATGGCTTTGCATATTTTCTACTACCTACGCGCATGCGCATAACAACGAAATACATTTTTGTGGCGCATACAATGCAAAAAGTCTGCTGAGCATATAAGCCGAATGAATGCCATAGTATTTTTGCGTGGGCGCTGTGATAAATGTTAATGTTCGACAATTGAATATGGCCAAAATGTGGCAACATTAATTCTAATTATTGAGCGGAGGAATGCAATTTGTTTTTGAGCAGCAATTATTTACACATACGTACAAACAGATACGCGTGTACATAGCTGGTAGCAAGCTTATGTTCATAGGTATTTAATTTATTTATATTAAAGATAGTGAATATGGAATATTCAGAAAAATTATAAAAATTCATTGAAAAAATCTTGTAAATTTTTTTTTTAATATTCAGCCGTTTATTTTGAACATACAAATTTATGCATATACATATGTATATATGTGAATGTAAACATTATGTTAATTTGTAATTTCGTTTTTACCTACCACTTTTTACAACCTCAACTAAATTGCTTGAGTGTACTTTACGGGCAGACAACATGCTCATACATAAACGGACAGCCTTGACCGCGGCATCTAAGTACATGCCGACGTACTTCTATATAGCGTATATATGTATGTATATAAAATTTTGTCTGGTGTAACCACATTTGTATTGCCACTACTGCGCTTGCATTACAGCCAACCAACCCAACGACTGGTTTGAGCATTTCAAAAGTTTTGTTCTTCCTCTTTTTGCGAGCGCATCGAAAGTAAGAGTGTGGAGAATGCGGTCTACAGGAGAATTAGTTAAAGTATGGTATAAAATGCTCATATGGGTTATGACTTAAGTAATTATTTCTGGCAAATATAATTATGAATTATTATAATTGCCCATATATAGAGAAGTTTAACATTTACTTGTACATAATAAAAAAAAAAATATGAATAAACTTTTTATGACCTGAACGCCAGCATAAGTGAAGAAACTCTCAGAAAATAAATTTCAAATTTCAATATATAAATTAAGCAGTGGTTTTAAGGTAAAGGAAAAATGTTAATTAAAAATATGTATAAAATTTTTACCAACATATAGGGTTTTCCAATAAGAGCGATTTGATTTCTTAAAAAAAAACACACTAATTTTTAAGGAAGTTAAAATGTTTTTTATTTAATCGATACAATTATGTTCTGAATATAGCATCATTCAAATGGCCTCCATGACTTCTTTTGCAAGAACCAATTCGATGAACACAATTTTTGAGCAGTTTTTCCACTAAATCGAGTCGTATGTCATAAATAGCGCGTTCCATATTGACTTTTAAAGCTTGAAGAGGGTCCGGTTTATTGCTAAAGACCAATGACTCCAAATAACTCAACAAGATGTAGTCTAATGGTGTTAAATCACAACTTCTTTGAGCTCATTCAATGTCAAAATTTCTTGAAATAATCGAATCTCCAACCCTCTCTCGCAATAATTCCGTTGTTGCACGTGCTGTGTGACACGTAGCCCCGTATTCTTGGAACCAGATATTGTTAAGGTCAACTTATTCCAATTGTGGCCATAAAAAGTTGGTTACCATCAATCTATACCGCTCTCCATTGACAGTTACGGTGCTACCAGCTTTATTTCGAAAGAAGTACGAACCGATGATTCCACTACACCAAAAACTACACCAAACTGTCAATTTAGGTGAATGTAATGGTTGTTCATGAATAATTTATGGATTTTCTTCGCACCAGAATCGACAGTTTTGATTATTTACCGCACCATTCAGATGAAAGTGAGCCTGATAGGAGAAGATGCTCTTCTTAAAAAATCGTTTATGGTTTCAAGTTGTTCCAAAGCAAAATCAGAAAATTCACGTCGTTTATGGCAGTCCATGGATGAAATTGTAAACATTACTGAATACAATAGAAAAAAATGACGGATCATGACGTATTAAAAATGACCAAAATGACAATGTTTTGATTGCATATTCAAAATGACCAAAATGACACTAAGAAATCATATCATCCACATTGGAAAACCCTTTAAAATTCACTGAAAAAAAAAACTATGGAAATGGTACTAAAATTACTCTGTTTAAGTTTTTCTTTATGAAAATCTACATAGACATCACTGTCTTTTGATTTTAAATCAACAGCTATCATTTTAGAATTTGTTTATAAAATTGAGAAAATATTGTAAAGGAAAACAATTTTTTAGAAAAATAAGTTCCAGGTACATATGTAAATGAATTTCTACTATATTAGAAGTCTATGAGGATCTAATACTTTCTTTTGAGGCTAACTAATTGCTAGCACATTCGCACATTTAATGGAAGCATTTTCAGCCGAAATTCACAGGTAAAAGTATTACAACTTAAAGTAAAAGTCCATGAGGTTCAAATATTTCGGCTGATTCACATGACATTCGTTCCTTTAATTAAGGCATCTTCAACCACTTCTGTAATTAATGATTCGGTGGTCGTTTATAACCGTTTCTTCACCATTTTGCACGTTGAGATGCTGGAGCGTCCAGGGCCTTCATTATTTTCAACGTCTCTTCGTGGCTTTGGAAATGCTCATATCACTCCGAAACTCTTTTTGTTTTGATTTCATTTCGACAGTTTTTGAACGCACTTCGTACTTCGTTTTTGATCGCAATATTCGAAGGCGGTTTTGGCATCTAGAAAATTCCTAATGTTTCTTGTGCTTTGTGTCGTACGACGTGGACAATTGTCAGACGTAATTCTCTCAAAAATACCACAAAAAGATACGGCAAAAAAAAATTGGGAAAAGTGTTGTGAAATAGAATTTCTGAAGATTTCGAGAATTTGTGAGCTTCATTTTGATTAGGAAGACCTTGCAGTCAATTGTGGAATATTAGACATATTATTATTAGAATCTTTGTCCTCTTGGAATGAGCCGCTTTTCATGAACTATTCTAAAATTTATGCATCAACGACTGTCAATATTTCGTGGTTTGCTACTTAAATTTCTAGAATGGAAAGTATTTGGTTTTCAAAAGCGGCTTTATTTCCTTGGGCAATATTCTACACGGAAACATGAGTGGAAAATTTCTAGCACTCCGTTTTGTTTCTCCGCAAAATATGATTCGAACTCACAACTGCTTTTTCATTCGTCATTCCTCATTCGCCAGTTATCAGTCGAAATGCTCTAACGAGTTATCGAAAATTGGACTAAACGGATGGATCATCTGAGACGTAGCCGCGGTCAACATTTGAAAGAGACACATAACACGAGCGAATATGGCTTCATCACGAGAGAAATTTCCCGGCCTCGTAATCTCTCGTCTTGGTGATATCAATTGGCCACCGAAATCTTGTCATTTGACACCGTTGGAGTTTTTTTTTTTTTTTTTTGTGGTACAACACGAAAGACCGTGCTTATGCGGATAAACATTTAAATCTTGACCTCTTTAAAATCAACATTTGTAAAGTTATAGCCGAGATACCGCCCAAAATGTGCCAAAAAGTAATCGATAATTACCTCAAGCGGATCGAAGTTTGCAAAAATTCATGAGGCGATCATTTGAATGATGCACCATTTCACATATAATTCCTAATAGGTAACCCTGGCCTTACCAAAACTAGAGTTTCTGCACCATTACTTTTGCCAGTTTAGCTGCCACTCGAATTTTATGACCTCATAGGCTCGAAGTCGATTTTGAGCTGTTTTTCCATTTTTTCACATGACCATATCTCGGTAAATAATGTTTTTTGGTGTATTCAGAAAAGTTATAGATATTGAATGAGATAAAAAAAAATCCAAAACTTACTTACACGTATAAAGTGCATCTAGTGCCTCAAAATCAAAATAATGCTCATTTTTATAATTTTTCACCATTTTTGGTTAATATCTCGGCTACAATTCAACAAATATGTTTTGTTTTTTTATTTTTATACTTATTTTGTAATCGAACTAATATTTTACAATTCATTTTTTGAGATAATAAGACAAAAGAAAAATGAGTTGATGACTTTGGTTCTGATGATCTCAATCTCTTCGCAAGTGGTTCTAAGTCATCATCATCCTCATCATCCGAGCTAGATAAAGGGTTCAATGGAATATCTTCTTCAGTAAGTCCTTCAAATGTAGTGGTATTTTCGGGGTCTTCATTTACTTCATATTCATCTTCATAACCGCTTAATTTACTTGATCACCAATATACTTCTGCGAGCAGTGCATCCATTTTTTTTTTTTTTTTTTTTTTTTTTTTGAATCGTGTTTTTCATTGGCTTGACGATCTAAAAATGTAATTTCAATGTCAATGATGCTCCGATTTTTTCAAAGAAATGCAATACAATATTAGTTTTTTCTCTTAATTCCATCTGCCCTAAAGTGCCCTCAAATACTGCTTTTAATGCATTTTAGGCTCCCAGATGATTATTTGTTGGTATGTTTGAGAAGGCTTCACTTTTCAGCAATTTTCGTATAACTGGTCCACTAATTAAGCCTGTTCAATCTAAAAAAAAAATAAATGCCAGAGAATGTTCTCTCGAATCATAGTAAACATTCCCCATTAAATTTCAATTTTCTGTGTTTTTTTTTTTTTTAATTAGGGAACCTCAAAATGGATCACCCTTTATATCAGAAAAATTCAAAAATAAAAGTATTACATCATTTCATTTAATTTGGTGTTTTTTACACTTTTTTTTTTTTTGCTTAACCACACATTTTCGATAATTTAGTTAGGCAATCCTTTCAAACCTATATCTAAATTCAATCTATGAACAAGCATTTTTATTACATTTCACCCGTCAAAATTTCTGGAATTTAGTAAGGGGCAACCTTACCTTAAACTATGTCTAACCTCCAAAATAAAAAATTAAAATTTTATTCATTCGAACTTTGATAATAATGGCAGCCCTACACAGAAAATAACTCGGTTGCAACTTTTTTTTTCGATATATTTTGATTAGCTTTTATTTCTGTAATTAGTACAAATCCTAGAAATGAGTGAAAACTTCCAAAAAACACAAAAATTCTTTGTAGTATTTTATTTCACTGGATTTCCAAACATTTTCGAGTTTCAAACTTCTCATCAATAAAAAATTATAATTAAAATTTTTTTTAATTTTCCTTTTACATTTGTTAATGTACATACATATGTATATATATATTAAAAATTTAAATATTTCGCACAAATTTATGTAAAAAAAATTATCTACTAAAACTGACGGTTGGTATTAGTTCTATAAGGAAAAATATGAAAATTTAAATCTTAAATAAAGCAGTAATCTTGCCAAGAAATTCTACCCCCAAACTCGCTACAAATTCACTTCAAACATTCATCCATTGTCCATTACAAAGATCAAAACGAATATGGCAATGGAAAGGGGAAGCGAGAAATTGAAGAAAAAAAAGAAAAAAGAGCATAAAATAAAAACATTTTCGAAATTGCAACATAACCTAAATGATTTATAGCCTTTGTGAATATTTAATGGTGCAGGCTGTCTGCCGAGATGATGAAAAGCACACGACGAGATGCAAAAGGGAAAATGCAGCAATAAAATCAAAGAAAAGAAGATAAAAACAAACACACACCCAAAAAAATAACTCAAAGGTAAGGAAGGAATATAAAAAGAACACACGAAAACCAAATCACTCGACAACAAACCAACTACAAAACTAACTTGGCTAAAATGTGTTTGGTTAAAACGTTCAGACATAGCCTCTACGCAAAGCCACGAACGAACGAATGTGAAAGCGAAGAAGAGTAACAAAGGTATACAAGTACATATATTAAGAAAGTATATGCAGGAGAGTTGAAAAACATTAAGGAATATGCACACAAAAAACAGCAAAAAAACAAGCAATTTGAAAGATGATGCGACAGAGAGAGGTGTAAAAAGCTGCAAGAAATTTGTAAGGATCAGGTAGTTCAGCCCTTTGTGACCACACCAACAATAACTAAATGCAGACGCAAGGGATGTGTAAAGCAAATTATGCAAAGCAAAATCAGACAAAGGCAATTTATTGCTGATGCAACGCTATGAACAAAAATGACATAAAATATATACTTTCAACTGAGTGAGCCTGCACGCAAACGAAAGGAATAAGAAAATAAAAAATAAAAATTTTAATAAATCATAAATTTGGAGGGTATTGAAAATTAAGATAAAAAACTCGCAATTAAATTTACAAATAAAAAAATTTATGACAACGACTTACAGCATACACGAATAGTAAATAAATTAAAGGATAATAAAAAATTTATTAAGATATAACAAATATTTTTATTCACAATTTTACGAATAAACAAATTTTACGAATATACATAAAAAACTAGTAATTACAGTATACTTACTTTTGTAATAAAGAAGAGTGATTAACAGAGTGCCTATTTTATGTATATAATCATATAAAACGTTGCCTACATTTTGGCGCAAAAGTAAAAATTATTTGTTGCAATTTTATGCTTTTGGTAGTCTGAAGTAGCATATTGTTTATTAGCAAATTATAGGAATCGTTAACAGAATGCTTCCTAAACAAACTATGATCTAATTAACTCACTTTTACCTCACATTTCCGTCTTTTAAATTAGAGCAACAGCAGCGCTGTCTACATTTTGGCTCAAAAACTAAAAAACTTTATTTTTTATCTTCTATCCATCAATAAAAGTGTTGTTTACTTTTTTGCGGGTAAATCTAAAATAGCATCTTTACGACCATTCTTTTTTTTTTAATTTGCATTATGCAAATCGATTGCCTTATTGACTTTTTTGCTTGCTGGAGTTGAGGAGATCCTTAAAAAACTCTCCTCTGAGGAAGCATTACTTCAGGGCGGCATTACATATTACTCATCTTGAGATTTACATCTCATCACCTGCGTCCATTTCCCGATTTTTCGTACGGAGTATGACCTCTACATACTCTATTATATATTTCCACTCTGTCGCACTCTGAAGCATTACTAGTATGACATTGACCATACTCAAAGAGCCTATCAGGCTCTCCTGAGCCTCTCAATTCGTTTGCCATCGTTTGCAAAAATGTGTGTTCGAGACAGTCTTCGGTAGCGTCATTGTATATGCAGGACGACTTTTATGCTCTACGCATATTGTGTATGGATTTCCGGAAGTATCCATGCCCGGATAACATCTGAGTGACACATGTAATAATTCACTTCAACAAATCTCTCTGTGTCTAAAATTTCACATCCTTTATTAGTCTTGCCGCCCTTTTGTCGCAAACTCCTTGTTCTCAGGGGTTTTTTATCCAGTTTTATATATTTTTTACTGTGTTTATACATATACCTTGATACTTTAGTTCGCAAATTTTCTTTCTTTCGAAGAGTTCTATAGGAACACTTCCATTTATCACAAGTTTCACTTAACACCGTATGGTATGCTGATCTACCCTTAATGCTTCTGTGCGATAAACTTCGCCTCTGATCTTGCGCTGGCGAACTCTCTTTAATGTACTGCACCATAATTCTGCTCCATAAGGCAGAATACTACTAAATATAATAGTCGCAGACATCAGTAGTTCTTTAATTTTAGACCATGAGAGTAAAGTCACATTTCCGTTCATATCTCGACCTTTATTTCATGCACCTTCTATATCACGGACGGTGATTATTACTGCAATGTCATATGCATAACCAACCAGGTATGTGTCATCAGGCATCTTGAGATTCAATATGGCAATTGTTGTAACTGGCATTCAAGAGACCACAGGCGACTGTCGAGCCCTATGCTGCGCCTGACGTGATGGACGCTTTGGTAACTTTCTGTGGTCTGTTAGAGGAGAGCTCTGTCTTTAAGTAACTCCTCGCCGTTAAGTTGAGATACGTGGGAATTTTGAAATCATTCTCTAGAACTTCGACAATGTTCCTTTCTCAATTCGAACATCTAACTTAGCTAAGACCACTCGATCTAAAGTGTGATCCAAGTAGAGGTACTTCTTTCAATAGCCTTCTATTGACACATCACGCATGAGCCGCGCCAAGGTGTCATATTATTTTTGTTCAGTATTGTTTGGCATTTCATCATGGAAAGACTTACGCCTGAACAACTTTTACAAATCATTCAACTTTATTACGAAAATTTACGCTCTGTAAAGAATGCGTTTCGCGCACTTCCCTCAACTTATAGTCAACATAATCGGCCTATTGAGTGTACTATTCGCAACACCATCACCCATCTTGAGACCCAGCATTCATTACTGGATAATATGCGAACGAATAGACCACGTTCAGTACGCAGTGAAGAAAATATAGTGGCAGTAGCTGAGAGTGAATACGAAGACCGTGGAGAGTCGCTTCGGCGCCGTTCGCAGTAACTCGGACTGACGTATGGAACGACTTGGCGAATTTCACGTCGAGGTCTTAAATGGAGAGCGTACAATATACATCTTGTGCAAGAACTGAAGCTCTTCGACCTTCCCAAGCGACTTCTCTTCGCTCTATGGGCTCTTGAAAAGTTCCAAGAGGATCCAACGTTTTCGAGCCAAATTTTGTTCAGCGATAATTAACATTTCTGGCTCAATGGGTATGTAGATAAGCAAAATTGCCCCATTTGGGGCGAAGAGAAATCTGAAGAGATTCAAGAGCTGTCATTTCATCCAGAAAAAACAACGGTTTGGTGTGGTCTGTGGTCCGGTCAAATCATCGGTCCATATTTCTTCAAAAATGATGACGGTGAGAACGTAACCGTCAATGGCGACCATTATTGCGCCATGACAACCGATTATTTGATGCCGGAAATTGAAGCTTGTGATCTCTGGGACATTTGATTTAAACAAGACAACGCCACTTCCTACACATCGCATCAATCAATGGATTTATTGAGAGAACACATTGGAGAGCAGATAATTTCACGTTATGGGCCGGTCGATTGGCAACCAAGATCGTGTGATATCACACCGTTAGACTTTTTCCTGTGGGCATATGTAAAGTCTAAATTCTATGGAGACAACCTCGCTTCGATTCGGCATTGGGGCAAAACATCACGCGTGTCATTCGCCATTTACCAATCGAAATGCTCGAATGACTCATCGAAAATTGGACTCAACGGATGGACCATCTGAGACATAATCACGGACAACATTTCAAAGAGATAATATTCAAAAAATAAATGCCAAAAAATGTTCTTTCGAATGATAACTAAGTTTCCCCATTAAATTTGAATTTTCTGTGTTTTTTCTTTAAAAAAGTAGGGAACTTAAAATGGATCAACCGTTATTTATAGTTGCTTCTAAACTGGATTTATTCATTCGTGCAGTATACCAGCGGTTACCAGCATGCATAGGAGCCGATATGGTCATGGACTATCGAAGTTTCCCTTTCTCTTGTTAACTAATACCAGCTGCCTCTACCAGATTTCTAAGATTAAATCAGCTTTTAAGCGAGTATTAACATTAGGAGTACTATGGTACGATGAATGGCTATTACTCTTGGTACTTCAGCAGGTATTCCGTCGGGTTTAGGAGATTTTTGGACTTCAACTTACTTGCTGTTTACTGCAGCTCTTTAATGGTAAAAGGCGGTATCTCTACAGGACATTCATTCCTTCGACATCTATTTTATCCACTTTTATGTGCCTGATTGATTTGATAGAAAAGGTTTAATGTTGTTAAATCAAATAAACAATATGATATTTTGAGGTACTCTAATTTTCTACGGTGTATGACATCGTAGTAGATTTCCTTTTTAATAACATTCTTTATAAATTATAGATAAATAAAAAAGGAAAAAAATTGAAATTATTGTATTTTAAAAACAAAAATTAACCTCATTATGCTGCATTGAAAAAAAATTTTTTTACTGTTTTAAAAAAATTTTCAAACGAGTTTAATATATTTAAAATGCTATAGCCACGGTACATACATATAAATACTTTTAATATTAACTCCGTTTTCCAGCTAAATTTGCTATACATATATGCCTCTTGTTATTATTATTATTATTATTCTAAGTGTCGCAAGCTTTGCGGTGCTTTATTGCATTTTATAACTACGAATAATATTATACATACATATTTATATTCGTATATATGTGTGTGTTTGTAATATTACTTTTAATGCACAGCTTTTATATGTTACCGCATTTTCCATTATTACTTTTAAGTCGTTTTTGTTGTTTTATACTCATGTGTATGTGTGTTTATGTATACTAGCATTTGCAATGTCGACTCACCGTTGGCGTGTTGAAAAATTACCCTTAAAAGACAAAAAGCTCATAAATTGCCTTCTGCTGTTATTACTGCTACATACGTACATGTATGTATGCACGCATGTATGTACTACGTCGGCCAAGTCCGCAGCCTGCACATATGAGTTTTCGTTGTTATTTGTTGTTGTTGTTTTTACTTCATATTATTTTTTACCTTTATTTCTGCATTTTTACTTGAAAATTTTTTGTTTTTATTTTCATTTTTTTACTGTTTATTTTTTCTTGTTTTCATTTTTTATTATTGTTAAATAAGAGTCTCTGTTTGACCATTGTTGGTGTGGTTTTTATTACCATTGTTTGCATTTTTTGCAATTTTTTATTGTTTTTAACATGTCTTTCTGGTTATTTATTGTTTCTATTACGTTCTTCCGGCAAACTGATGCTGCTGCTGCCGAGCCACTGCTGCCATATATCCTCGTGTAGTCGTCCTAGCTGATATAATGTATAAGCATAAGAGTGTGTGTGATTGTGTGTGCATATTTCTTCAAAATTACATTAATTCATTTGCATAAAAATAATTTGAAAACTGAAAAAGAAAGAAATAAAAAAGTAAAAATACAAAAAATGGCTCATATTTCAAACTTTAGATAAAAATTAATTTTAATTTCATTTTACTAAAAATAATTTTTAAAAAAGTAGTCTAATAATAGGCCTTGAAATGTAATTCAAGGTTTCCCTACTGGGTAATTAGTTTTTTCTTTATATTTCCGTTTAAATATTTCTCGAGCGTATATTGGTTATGGCAGCGTAATTAATTCGTTTCGAAGATGTGTTTCAATTAATTTTATTTGAATTACCTGTTCGGAGAAAAACTTAAGTGCTTCTGTACTGTAATAAATTAAGTCATAAAATGTTAATATGTACATGCATATATGTACCTGCATGCTAATCAATGCGTAAGTTATTTTAATTAATTTACAAAACTTCGGTAAATTGTTTAACGAAATTTGACCGGAGGTAAGTGCTTGGAACTGAAGGTCATTCGTAGAAGAGTATTTACTTAAATTTGTTTAAAAGAACCTTTAATTAATTTTTTGTGTTTATTTGTAGGCCACTACGAGTAAATGTACAATAAACATTCAAATAAAAATCAATGAGATTAAAAAAAAATTTAGTCAAATATAAAAACCAACAAAGTTAATTTAAACTAAATAAAATTTAATTATATATAATAATTAAAAAACTGAGAAAAAATAAAATAAATTTAAATGCATTTCATTAAATTAAATTAAAATGAAATGAAAAAATTAAAATAAAGCAAAATACGACAAAATCAAATAAAATACAAGAAAAAAAGAAAACCAAAAATAATGATAAAATAAAATGAAACAAAAAAATATATAAAAAATTTGAAAAAAATTTACAAATTACATTTCAAAGCTATAGCAATTTGCAAAATTCGATTTCGGTGATTTTCAGTGAACTGAATTTGCGTCTGTAGATTACCAAATATGACCTTCCTAGATTCCTTTTTGGTGAATTTTTGGCCCAAAACCTCATATCTGAACAAATAGCTTGTATGTGGGCTATTTGATATGTTAGTCTGATTTCGATAATTTTAAGTATCAATGTTTCTTAACCTTGGTTGTGTAGGATATCAAGTTTCACGCTCCTAGATTTCCTTATAGTGTATTTCTGACCCAAAACCTCATATCTGATCAAATCGGTGTATGGAAGGTACATCTTCAATCAATTGAAAAGTCCCCGGCCTACCATAGTAAAACACATTTCTTTGACAAAATTCATTTTTTTTTATTCAGCATAGTTCCCTTCGAGTGCGACACACTGATTACAGTGACGCTCAAACTTTTTGATATCATTTTTGTAGTACGATTTGTCCTTTCCTTCAAAATAGTCCTCAGTTTCAGCGATCACCTCTTCAATCGACGAAAATTTCTTTCCAGCGAACATTCTTTTGAGATCTGAGAACAGGAAATAGTCGCTGAGGGCCAGATCTGGAGAATACAGTGGATGCGGAGGCAATTCGAAGCACAATTCATGGAGTTTAGCCATCGACTTCACTAACTTGTAACACGTTACATTGTCTTTGTGAAACGTAAATCTACTTTTTCTTAAAATGCCGCCGTTTTTCGGTGATTTCGTCTTTCAAACGGTCCAATAATGCTATTTAATTGTCGCTGTTGATGGCCCTTCATTTTTCAAGTTAGTCAATGAAAGTTATTCCATGCGCATCCCCAAATACAGACACCATAAACTTGCCAGCCGACTGTTCCGTTTTTTCCACGCTTTGTAGCTCATTCGGATGACTGTCGCTTGGACTGCGGTGTGAAATGATGAAGCCAAGTTTTATCCATTGTCAAATATAGATGCAAGAGCTTGGGTTTATTACGCTCGAACATCTCAAAACAGTGCTCCGAACCATCAACTCGTCGTTGTTTTTGGTCAAAAGTGAGTTCCGCGACACCCACTTTGCACAGACTTTCTCATACACAAATATTCGTGAATGATATAATGTGCACGTTCAGTTGATATTTTTAGAGAGGCAACTATTTCATTGAATTTCAATTTACGGTCACTCAAAATTCGGTGCTTATTTCACCACGTTAAAAATTAGCTTACCAATCCTTGATGTTTAATTTATCTGAGGTAGCATCTGGAAACTCGTCCTTAAATCAAGCTTTTGCTTCAACTGTATTTTTTCCCAAAAAAAGGAATATTTTATCAACACGCGAAACTCCTTTTTATTGCAATAACAAAAGTTGCTTCACTCCAAATTCACAAACTAATGATCGCCGACAGCTGTCAAATTTATACACTCCTCATTTGAAGGATCGAGCTAACTGAAAATCATAAACTAATTAATTTTGATAGCGCCATCTATGTGTCAGACATGAGACTTTCTTATTGACCTGTTATCGCCCGATTTCGATGATTTTGAGATCCAATATGGAACTCATTATGTCAAGCCATCCGAGTGTATTTCTAATGTGAATAAAAGTTTCTCATATACAAGTACATCAGTCGTTCGGAGGTGGCTTAGAATAAATTGTAGGTCTCTCCATTTGTTGGCAAAAACATCAAGGCGCAAGACCACTGCTAAAGCGATTTCACCTCGAGTTCCTCTTCTGATTTATGGCTGTGTCTTTTCGTATTTCCAATAAATCGAGGAACCTGCTGTTTGCTATAGGCCGCCTCCGAACGGCAGATAGATTTTTACGAAAAGCTTTTAACTTCATATCAGAATTAAGTGGGCTTCACATTCCAAGCCGCGGGAGACCGAAAATATAAAAAATTTCCTGGACCATGATCTTCCGAATGGTAAACGCAATGCTAACTACTCGGCTTTTTGGCAGCCAATAATTAAATTAAATTAAATATAAAATAAAATAAAGTAAATAATGAATTTCGCAAATGAACATTAAAACATTAAAAATTAGAATGAATATTTTTTTTTTTCAAAAATTTCCTAAACTTCAAATAAAGCTTGTAAAACACTTTCACATTTTTTACCGTATAAATAAATGTGAATAAGTTAGTCTTTAAGCACAATTAAACAGAAACTTTGCAAATTCAAAAAAAATATTGCGCATCACCAG
Source organism: Neoceratitis asiatica (assembly GCA_030068015.2). NCBI lineage: Eukaryota > Metazoa > Arthropoda > Insecta > Diptera > Tephritidae > Neoceratitis > Neoceratitis asiatica. Next base: position 48,940,529 of record CM061526.1, on the reverse strand, counting down.
CAAACAATAGGCGAATCGATAACAAAGCATAACCAGCCAGACAAGTTAGCAAATAAATCCTTTATGCGAAATGTACTTTAATATGGATGTAGGTATGTAAAAGGTATTTTAGGTATTTTTGCATTAAAATATTTAAAACAAGCGCAACGTATATATTGCTCGCTACAAAAACGAACCAAATATCTGCACAAGGTTCATATGGATGAATTCGAAGGTAAATTATAAACAAAAAAATAATAAAAAATTAAGAAATTAAAAAAAAATATAAAAATGAAAATCTCTGAAGAATTTAGCAGTGGAAATACAAAAATTTATAAATTATAATAAATGACACCACCATTGAGAATAAATAATTCACATTAATAAAAGTACAAAAATATTTTTTATATAAATTCGAATGCCTTTAAAAATTATGAAATAAAATTAATATCAAACTTTGCTCAGGAAATATTTTTAAGCTTCAAAGGAGCTGCGAAATAATTGCTTTCAATTGTAACCTTAAGAAATAAAACTTGACTCATCGGCTTGTCATCAGTGGATATAGGGTGATCCATTTCGAATTTCCCTACTTTTTTAAAGAAAAAAACAAGGAAAATTCAAATTTAATGGAGAATGTTTATTATCATTCGAAAGAACATTCTTGGGCATTTATTTTTTGAAGTTTATCGCTTTCAAATATTGACCGCAGCTACGTCTCAGATGGTCCATCCGTTGAGCCCAATTTTCGATGACTCGTTCGAGCATTTTGAATGGTGACTGGCGTATTACACGCGTGATGGTAAGACTTTACATATACCCACAGGAAAAAGTCTAAGGGTGTGATATCACACGAGCTTGGTGGCCAATCGACCGGCCCAAAAAGTGAAAATATCTTCTCACCGTTGTGTTCTCTCAATAAATCCATTGACTGATGCGATGTGTGGGAAGTGGCGCCGTCTTGTTGAAACCAAATGTCGGGGAGATCACGAGCTTCAATTTCAGGCATCAAATGATCGGTTATCATGGCGCGATAAGGGTCGCCATTGACGGTAACGGTAAATATGGACCGATGATTTCACCGGCCTACAAACCACACCAAACAGTTTTTTTTCTGGATGAAATTGCAGCTCTTGAATATCTTCAGATTGCTCTTCATACCAAATGCGGAAATATTGCTTGTTTACATATCCAATGAGTTAGAAATGGACCTTTTGGCTAAAAAAATTGGCTCGAAAACGTCAGATCTTCTTTTAGAACTTTTCAAAAGGTCATAGAGCGAAGCGATGTCACGTGGGAAGGTCGAGCAACTTCAATTCTTGGGCAAACTTTGTACACTTTCAATTTGCGATCTCGACGTAAAATGCGCCAAGTCGTTCCATACGTCAGACCGAGTTGCTGCGAAAAGCGTCGAATCAACTCTCCAGGGTCTTCGTGTACACTACACAGCTATGGCCGCTATATTTTCTTCACTGCGTGCTAGACGTGGTCTTTTCAGTCGAATATTATCCAATAAGAAATGCTGGGTCTCGAGATGGATGATAGTGTTGCGAATAGTACGCTCAGTAGACCGATTATGATGACCATAAGTTCAGCGAAGCGCGCGGAACACATTCTTTATAGAACGTAAATTTTCGTAATAAAGTTGAATGATTTGTAAACGTTGTTCAGGTGTAAGTCTTTCCATTATGAAATTCCAAACAATACTGAGCAAAAATAACTGTCAAAAAAGGGCTACTGAAAAAAGTAGCTCTACTTGGATCACCCATTACTTATTCATTTGTAAAAGCAATTTCGGCGACTGATCTGTATCTGAGACTATGTTATAGTTAATAATTTCATACCCAATAATCTAATATAACCGTATTAGTAGATAATGAGCAATATAATACTGTGCGCTGCCATTAGATCCTGTTCACATATTCTCTCAATTAGTTAATTGTCATTAAAGTATTATTAAAATATTTGATCAACGTATTGTAGTCTAAAATTTATTATTATTTTCTGATACGCTCTGTTGTAGCACATGTTTGACATTCTGGATTCAAACCCAGTTATAAATAATTTTTTTTACATTTGATTTCTGCGAAGTTAAAATTCAGCATGCGTAAATGAACTAGTATTTCACTAGTATACAGCGGATACATTTAGCACTTCTATTTACCTCTCGTCGAAATCTCATTTGACTCTTCAGCTTCTGTCTGCAAAGCAATTACGCCCCTTTGCAGAACCCCCCCAGAGCTTAACAAGCAATGCAACAAACCACTAAAACTCATATTACACAGCTCAAATTCAGTAACTTCGCTTTTCATCTCGAGTTATTAGTTTATTTTAATACATTTTTTTGTGTGTGCTTTCATTGGCATGATATGAATATATATATATGAAAATACGTGCATACATATGTAAAAATGTTTGCTTGCACATCACGAATACATAGCTGTCTATTTTTCTCCATATTCTTATGCATGAAAGCGAAAGGATTTTACAACATAGCCGACGCCGCCACAGTCCACAGTCGTAAAATTTTACTATTACAAGAGCATTACATACCCAAATACACACGGAGAGCATATTCTAACCAAATGTGCAAGCGTGTATGTAAAAACCAGTTATATCAGAAAAAAACATGCCATTACAAAAGGCATAAAATAATATACAAAAAACGCGCTCATAAAAATCAAAAAGCAAAACATAAAAAAATAAAAACAAACATATGCAACCAGTCAATGCCGCTGCAAAGGGCAAGGGCAGACGAGACTGCGTCTACAAACAAATAAAGAGTAAAAACTAAAAAAATTACAATGAACATTAACACATTCTGCCGCGCATTTTCTGAGTTATATTTTTGCAATTTTATTTTATTTTTTTACATATGTGTGTGTTAATATATACCATTCTATATACATATGTGTGGTACATACATTTGTGTATATCTGCAAAAAAAATTAATTTTTTTATTATATTTTGAATTTAAGTTGGTGTTGGTGCTGGCGCAGATTATGTCTCGTAAAAGCGCGAATAGCAAACAAAAAATGAAATTGTTTTGCTTTTGTAATGCATTTTTGTTAGCCTTTTTCCATTAGTCACTCGTGTAGAGTAGAAAAAATGCCACTAAAACAAACAACAACTTTTCAGGGATGTACACACACGCATATGCTGACCAGTGGCTGCAGCGCAGCGCAAGAATATCCAACCGACCGGCAGACTAATAGCAAACGTAAAGGAAAAACAAACAATAATAAAACAAAATAACAACAACTGCAGCAAAATATGTATATTTAAACTAGAAAAAATACGCAAAATCAACAATTTTCTGTCTGCGTTGAATGCGTTCAAAAAACCATTGACTTTGCAGACGCAAACACGGGCAAATTTGACAGAGATGCCATATTTTATTTTAATTTTTTTTTCCCTTAAATAACTAAATTTAATTTAATATTTCATAATTCTTTTATTTTTTTGAAATTCTTTTAAATTCAATTTTTATTAATTTTTTATTTAAATTAATTTTTTTTCTTCAATTTTTTATTTTTTTTCTACGTTATGTAATTTGAATTTGTATTTCATTTTATTTTATATTACGTTATTTTAATTTATTATAATTATTTTATTGCATTTAATTTAATTTAATTTATTAAAAGCCACAGGGCTGTATTTTGGCATCTGTTAAACTTAACTTTCAAACAAAAAATTTTTTTTATTTGTTGAAAGTCAGGCATTTATGAAAATGGTTGGCTTAACAACCGCACAAGGCGTTAAAATTGTTGAAACCTACTACAAAAATTACGATTTAAACGTGGCCATGATTCGTGCTTTAAGAGGAGACTATATATATATATGCATATTATATTTGTCGCACTGTAACCGCTGAAGCGATTTTCGGCCGAGCTCCTCCTTAAATTTGTGGTTTTGATGCCTTAACTAACAAATGAAGGAACCTACAGTTTATTCTAAGCCGCCTCCGAACGGCCGATGGATTTTTATGAGGAGCTTTTTTACATGTCAGAAATACACTCGGAGGGCTTGACATTCCCTGCCGAAGCGCGACCGCAATTAGAAAAATTAATTTTCTATAATTTTGGATGTTGCTCAAACCTGGGCTCGAACCCAGGTTTTCCAAATGTCAGTACGCAATGCGAATTTTTAAGAGGATACTATGGTGCACATAATCGCCCAGCAATTGGTAAAATTTTCGGTACACAGACATTGTAAGGCCTCTGCATCATCGTTTTGCTCGTTCCACCTCAAATATGGCTGCTGTAAGTGAAAGGCCTGAATGTATTCCCGACGTTCTCAACAGGTGGGACTTTCCTACGGCACATTATGGCGTACTTTGCACTTGGACTTACACCTACATCCTTTGAGAGTCCAGCTCACACAGCAACTGAAGCTAGCTGACCATTTATAACGCCGTAGTCGATTGGGTGCTTGAGCAACAAGCAGTAAACCCGGATTTTTCCAACAAAATTTTCTTCAGCGACGAGTCACATTTCTCACTCGGTTTATACGTAAATAAGCAAAATTATCGTAGTTGGGGCTCTGAGAATCCTCAAATAATTGAAATAAGGTCATTACACCCAAAAAAAACAACGTACTGTCTGGTGCGCTTTTTGTTACGGAGATGTGATTAGACCCTACTTCTTTGAAACCGATAACGGCGAGACTGTCGCTGTCAATTCGGAGTATAATAACCAACTTTTTTCGGCCTAGAATTGAAAACACAGGACTTTGAAAATATGTAGTTCCAATGAGATGTTGCCATATGCCACACAGAACGAGCGAATATGGAATATGGCGCGAGAAATTTTCCGGTCGCGTAATCTCTCGTCTCGGCAATTTCAATTGGCCACCGAGATCGTGCGATTTGAGACCTTTGGACTGTATTTTGTAGGCTACCCGAAAGACCGTGCTTATGCAGATAAACCTTTAATTCCTCAGCATTTAAAGTCTAGCATTCGGCAAGTTGTGGCTAAGATACCGCCCAATATGTGCCAAAAAGTGATTGAAAATTACCTTAAACGAATTGAAGTTTGCAAAAATTTACGAGGCGGTCATTTGAATGATTTAGTTTTTCACATTAAAGGTTTCAAAGGATTTCACAAGGTTGAAACTTCATAATAAAAAAGGAATTTCATGAAAAAAAATTATTTTGAATGCATTTTGTTTACGTTTATTTTGGATTTTATCAATATTTCATTGAATTTTATGATATTTTTATTATTTTTTTATTATTTTCAATTTTTTATTTAATTTTTTTTTTTTTACATAATTAATTTTTTTAATTTTCCTTTTTGTTTTACTTCATTTTTTTATTTAATCTAATTTTATATTAAATTTTTATTTAATTTCATGTCATATTATATTTTAAATTTATTTTCACTATATATATTTAATATTTTTTTATATTATTATTTATTATTTTATTTTATTTTATTTTCCATTTTACATTATTTGGTGTCATTTTATTTATTTTATGTTATTTTATTATATTTATTTTATTATTTTATTTTAATCCGTTTTGTATTAATTTCTTCGTTAGAATTTTTATTTTGTATTTTGTTTTACTTTATTAAGTTAATTTTCCTTTTATTTAATTACTTTTTTATTTTCTTTTTATTTTACTTTATTTTATCTAATTTAATTTAATTTGATTTAATTTAATTTCATATGCGATTTCATTTCTTTTATGTCCAATTTTTAATTTTTTTTATTATATAAATTATACTTTTTATTATTTTTTTTTTTAAATATTCTTTTTTTTAATCCTTTAATTTTATTTTATTTTTCTTCTTTACTCGTCATTTGTTCCAATAAAAATTACGGAATGAGTCTTATAAACTGAATTAATCTAATCTTATTCTGGGAATTCGCTGGAAATTCCGTCTACAGGAGCTTCAAATTCAGATTCAGATCATATCCGATGCATTGAGATAGAAATTCAGAATAAGGAAAGCCGGAATAAAAAAAAATAAAAATAAAAAAAATAAAGTAAATAAAAAAAAAATAAAAAAATTAAAAAAAAATTTAAAATAAAATAAAAATAAGAATAAAAATACAAATACAAATAGAAATAGAAATAGAAATAGAAATAGAAATAGAGTTATTTAAAAACAGAGAGAGGAACAAAACAGAGACGTAAACAGGAACAGAAACAAAGATAAAGAGAGAGAGGGAGAAAGAGAGCGTCAAGACAGAGGTCGACATAGAGAATGAATAAATGGATGAATAAAATTAAAGGCCTATGATCAAAATATATCCCAGGCTCGGAAAAAACTAACTCTCATAAAATATTATTACATTTTTTCTATTAATTTCCTGAAAGAGATTAAAGTTTCTTATGGTATTAACCCCCTTTTTTTTTTTTTTTTTTTTTGTGAAACAAGCTATATGCATATGTGAAAACTAAAATTTAATTCTGCGTTGAGCATAAAGTTAACATCACCTGAGCATAATATTTGTTAATTGCTTATTGGGTGCACTTATTTTTATAAGTATATGTAAAAAATATATAATTTTTTCACATTGTACACCGTTATTTAGTGTTTGCCTATAAAATATTTTTTTTTTAATTAAGTGAAGAAAAAATAATGAATTTTGCGGAAGCTTATGGCTTTCGGTGGCGTTTTTCAATTGCATTTGCATACGAATAAAAATCAACATTCAAACAAATTTATATTTACATAACTAGAGTACCGTATGCATATGTATGTTACTAACATTAAAAAAAATTAAATTTTTGTCGCTCTCACATACACATATGTGCAGCACTGCTTTCTAGCCGCCATTTTAATGCCATTTTTACGCAATTTTATTGCGCAATATTTTTACACTTTTGATTTTTAAGCGCAGTTAAACGCTTTTTCACCATTCACACTTGTTATACCTTTTAATGTGCGATTTTTGCTTTTTTTTAGCAGATTTTTTTAGCGTTTTTTTTTTTTTTTTGTAACATCTGACATCTGGCGGCCTAACTTAACTAGTTACCTGTATAACGGTGTGCAGTAATGAAAGTGAATTTTGAAAGCATACGATTGGCATATTCCAGCTGCAACAACAACTAGTGTTTTGGCTATGAAAATGCAATTGTTGAGGTTACAGTTTTATTGCACAAGTTCATTCATGCATGCAAATCTGCATGCAACTATATAGTTGGGCATAAATATGTTGATATGTATGTTCACACATTTAGCTACACTTTCGTAGGTGTTTATTTGCAAATGACTTTATTGGCCTTTTAATTTTTTTTTTTGCTGTTTTAAAATTGTATTTATTTTAAGAGAGAGTTGCCATTTTTGAGTATGTATGTGTGTAAACAGTTTTTATGCCGTTATTCATCATTGAAATGCGTCATTGAAAGTGTAGCTGTCGTTTTTGTTTGGCTCCAATAGTTCATTCATAAAATCCAATGCTTTGCACATATGTATGTATACCTGTTGTTCACAACCATGAAAATAATAGAACAATAACAATGCAGTATGTGTGTTTGCTTCTTAGTAAATGTGACAGCGACTTTGGAGTATTATTAGCAAAGCTAATAAATTGAAATTTTTATTACTTTTTTAATATTTAAATATTTAAGCATACTTTTAGGCAATAATTTATAATAATTTTTTTTCGATTTTCATGTGGCAAATAAATTTTCACATTTTACTACACTTTGTATGTTAATTTAAGCCCCTAAATCCCGGCCGACTTCTAACTCTTCCACCAACAGCATACTTTTAGGCGCCGATACAAGCTTACGCCGCATATTATCACCAGATTACATAACATTGCATATTGTACAACATGCAATATGCAACTACATGCCCAAAATGGGCATATTCATATATTTTACATACCCACTGTCAGATTATCAGGCTATAGCGCCTAACAGTATGCATTATTTTAGCTCATAAGCACTTTAATATCGAAACATACACACATTTATATAATTCGTAAAATATATTTGGTGCTTTTCTGCTATATACTTACATATATATACATTGCCACACACAAACACACACACGCATATGTAAATATATGCAAATATGACCACAAATGTAATTAAGCAAAGTGAGCGTGATGGCAATGAGCAGCAAGGCATAAGGAAAACGAGATAAAAAATATACACATACTCACACTACATACACACACACACACACACCTAGACACAAACAATTAGCGCATGACTTGAGTGTGTCCCTAACGGGTGTCATGGTCACAATATTTACTACACCTACTGTTTCTACTACTATTCTTCCTCTTACTCTGCCCACCACTACGTGTCGCTTGTCGCTTTTCGCATAATTCGATTGCTGTTTGCTGCAGAGTTGCAATTCAATTAACTGCCGTCCACTTGAATTAATGCAATGATTGCGCTTAAGTGCCTTCGATATCACATTTGGCAATAAGTTAACGCGTGAGTGAGCATTGTCGCCAACGCCAATGTCGCGCTAAAATGACCACCACCAATCGTATACGAGGCGAATGCAAAAGATAAAATTCCATTAAATTGTGTAAGTTATACTTTTAAGTGTAAGAATATTTATTTTTATGTGTGGAGATAAATTAACTATAACTATGTTTAAGCTATATGCATGGCATTGAAGCTCGGGAGTGTTAATCCGAAGGACTTTAATTTTATATGCGATGGAGTTTCATAAATAATAAGCTCAGCACAAAGCAATGAAAACAAGTATAGTTCTACACCATAATTCCGAGAGTGTAAAATCTGGGGGAAAAATACAAAATAGATAAAATATTATTTTCTAATAAAAATTCTAATCTAATTTTAATTATTTTATGCTTCTCGTATTATTTAATTTTATTTTATTTTAACTCATTTTATTTAACTATTTTATGTTATTATTAAATAATTTATTTGGTTCTTTTTATCATATTTCAAATATTTTATTTCATTTTCTTTTAATTTAAAATAATTATTTTATTAATATTTACTTTATTGTATTTCATTTGAAATAGTTAATTTCATTACATTTTTCAATTGTTTAATTTAATTTTTTTAACATTTTTAATTTTTTTTATTGTAAACGGTTCATGAACATGAAATGGTCCGAGGAATGCCAGTAATTGAAGGATAAAGACTTCAAAATTTATACCGATTCATTAATTAACTAATTATTATTTTTTTTTCAATTTATAATAATTTATATTATTTAATTTATTAGTTTTTTAATTTATTAAATTTTAATTTTCTTTATTTTTTTGTTTAGCTCCATTATATTTTATTCAATTTAATTTTATTTATTTATTTTACGTATTTAATTTTTTTTTTCAATTTATAGCATTTAAATCTCCCTTAATTTTAATTTATTTTAATTATGTCAATTTATTTTGTCTTCTAAAGGGCTACCCATTTCGCAGTTCCCTACATTTTTAAAGAATAAACACATAAAATTCAAATTTAATAAGGAATTTTTATTACCATTCGAAAGAACATTCTTTGACATTTGTTTTTTGATGATTATCTCTTTCAAATTTTGGCGGCAGCTACGTCTCAGATGGTCCATCCGTTGAGTCCAATTTTCGATAACTCGTTCGAGCATTTCCACTGGTATCTAGCGAATGGAACGGGTGATGTTTTGCTCCAATGGCTGAATATAAGCAGAATTATACGCATAGATTTAAATTTTACATATTCCCACAGGATAAAGTCTAACGTTGTACATCACACGATCGACCGACCCAAAACGTGAAAAAATCTGCTCACCGAAATGTTCTCCTAATGTATCCATTGATTGATGCGATGTGTGGGAAGTGGCGCCGTCTTGTTGAAACCAAATGTTGCGGAGATAACGAGTTTCAATTTCAGACGTCAAATAGTCGGCTATCATGGCGCGATAACAGTCCCCATTGACGGTTACATTCTCACCGGTATCATTTTTGAAAAAACGCCGGCCGATAACCACACCAAACCGCTGGGTGAAACGTCAGCTCTTGAATCTCTTCAGGTTGCTCTTCGTCCCAAATGCCGCAATTCTGCTTGTTATACACCCATTGAGCCAGAAATGAGCCTCCTCGCCGAGCAAAATTTGCTCGAAAGTGTCGGATCTTCTTGGAACTTTTAAAGAGACTATAGAACTAAGCGATGTCATTTGGGAAGGTCGAGCGGCTTCAGTTCTTGCACAAGCTATATTTTGTACGCTTCCAATTTAAGATCTCGACGTAAAATGCGCCAAGTAGTTCCATAAGTCAGTCAGTCAGTCCGAGTTGCTACGAACGGCGCCGAGTTGACTCTCCACGGTCTTCGTGTACACTCTCAGCTACGGCCACTATATTTTCTTCACTGCGTGCTGGACGTAGTCTATTCGGTCGAATGTTATCCAACAATGAATGCTGGATCTCAAGATGGGTGATTGTGTTGCGAATAGTACGCTCAGTAGGCCGATTATGTTGACTATAAGTTGAGCGAACCTCGCGAAACACATTGTTCTGGCGTAAGTCTTTCTATGATGTAATGCCAAACAATACTGAACAAAAACAACATGACAAGCTTGACACGACTCAAACGTGATCTGTTGAATAAAAGCTATTTGAAAAAGTGCCTCTACTTGGATCATCATTTATATTTCCTTTCATTTATTTTTTTTTTTTTCATTTTATTATACTTTAATTTACTTATTTTATTTTATTACATTTTTTATTTATTTTATTTGATATTTCTTTTTTTTTTCACCATATTTTGCTTTAATTTATTTTTATTTAATTTTGTTTTAGGTTATAAGTATATTTTTTATTTATTTATAATAATTCGTTTTAATTATTTAAAAGTTTTTAATTTGTTTATTTTCTTTTACTATCTATCAATTTATAATATTTTATTTTATTTTACTAAATTCTATTCATTTTGTTTTCTCTTGTATTATTTTGTGTTTTAAATTTTGTTTCTGTTAATTTAGTTTCTTTCTTTTGATTTATTTTATTTTATAAAATATAATTTCATTTTATTTTTTTTACTTGGTTTATGTTATTCTCTTTCATTTAATTTAATTTTATTTTATATAAGTTTTTTGCATTTCTACTATTCCATTTCCTGTTTTTTTTTCAATTTTATTCTATAATTTTTTATATTAATTTATTTAATTTAATTTTTTTATTTTATTATATTCTATTTTATTTCATTATATTCTATTTTATTTTATTTCATTTTAGTTGAGTTTTTTCTTTATATATTTTGTTATATTTTACATCATTTATATTATATACTTTTTTCTTCCCTTTTTAAATTTTTTTTTTTGCCTCAACTTAATTTTGTGTATTTTATATAACTTTAATTTTTTAAATTCATTTTATATTCTATTTTATTCAGTTGTAATTTCGTGCTAAAATTATATCAATAAAATTGTTTATTATGACTTGCTGTAAATGGCTAATATTAACTATTTTTTGAATGCAACATTTTTCAACATAATCAAAATTAAGTCTCTCGGCACATTAATTGAACTAAATTTACTATCTTTCAAGCAATTTAGCATAGCAAGAAAGTAAACAATTGCCATATAGACTCATCGGCGCTATTATAAGGCTTTGCGCAGCAAAGTATGCCATATATTCCACCACTTATTTCCACCAAGCTGTTATATATTTTAGATATACTACGTATTGAAATTGATTTTTCATAAATTTTTATGCACCATTTAACGCATGCGAAGTGAAAAACGAAAAGGAAAATAAAAATAACAAAATGAAATATATATGTGTGAAGTTTCTGTAAAATATATAAAAACATTTATATACATATAAATATATATATATGTAAGTATCTTTCATATAGTTTCTTTGAGACATACTTTTTCCTTACTTTCATATAATTCCAACTACTTTTCCTGTAGTATAGTATTTCAGCATTTTCTTTAATAACGAAATATATAAAAATTCTTACTGTCGACATAATTTTACTCTTGTAGTGCCTAAAAGTACACTATTTATATGCATGCTTGTGCGAACGTCAGAAATACACAAATAAAATTATTAAATTTTATGTAGCGTAAGTTTTTTATGGGCGACAACGTATTTTCACAACGTTATGATATGAAATATTCGTATATATAGGTATATGAAGTTTTGGCATTTATCAAGAAAATTACTGGCATAAAATTGTGAAAAAGCGGACACATAAATTTTTATGTTGCATATTTTGAGGCGAAACGACTATTATTGTCGTGCAGCGAGGGTAATTTGGCTTCTTTGAAAGTGTTTTTAATTTTTTTCCTTTATTTTTAATGAATATTCGAGTTTATGTAAAATTTAAATATGTAAAAGAGAGAGGTTTATGCTCAACTCGCCGTTAATTGGCGCACCCAAATGTCTACTTTAATAGCGAGTATGACGTAAAAGAAGGAATAAAGCTTGGAAATGACATAAAAAGCAGCAGTATAGTATTAATACAAGTATAAAATTTCAGCGAAAAAAATTGTAAAATAATTGAAATATAACAATTTCATAATATATACATTTTTTGAAATATGTATAATATGTAAAAAAATTAAAATATACCATAAACATAAATATTTTTTGTTAATAAAAATAAAATGAACATTGCTGCAAAAACGTCAACACAAAATATTTTTCTTCATTCCCTCTGTGTGCGAATCGCTCTTCCACATTTACGCAAAGCAAGCACTAAAGATAACTAAAAATTCCAAACAAAATATATTAAAGTTACAAAAAAAAAAAACTCTTCTAAAAATACACAGAAATCAGTAGCAATGGAAGAATAAAAAGATAAAAGAACAAAAACAAAAAGACATCAGCGCATAATGGCACAGGAATCAACTAAGTAGTATGCTAGTAAGAGAATAGGAAGGAAAGATATGGCGTTGCCAGTGGAAGAGGGCGAGTGAGTGCACAAACATTTTCGTCTGACATTGAAAAATGGCCGGTCACGTTTTATGGCGAGTGTTTTCAAGTTTTTTACGCTTCTTTTTTTTTTTTTTTTTTTTGGTTTTTACTGCTTTTTCATTTTTTTTCGCTGCTTCATGTTTTATAACCATTTGTTTGTTGTTGTTGCATATGACGAAGTTGTAAAGGCGGCACACAAGGAGCCACTAGCGCTATGTAGATACATACAAAATCTAGAATGGCAACAACAAATGTATAAAAAAAGAGGCTGCAACAACAGCGGCGGCAAAAAAGCAACAACAGAAAAATCTACAGTCGCTGCAGCAGCAATGGCGGTTAACAAAAATGTTTCTGGGTACCAAGGAAAAAAGGGATAAAAATAACAAAAAGGAAAAAAATTATGAAAATAAAACAAATAAACCAAAATGGGCTTTTTGTGAATTGTTGCGTATGAATTTAGCTAATTTTAAGCATATTTCTTTATCCATTTCCAATGATTTTTTTTACCTTTTTTCCATATTTGGATTTTTAAATTAAAATTTTTAATTTTATTTGGGTTTTTATTATATTTGTATTTTCTGTATTTTTTTTTTTTGTCCCATAGTTTATTTCATATATGCATTTTTATTATTTTTTAATATTTCTGTAAACATTTTCTATTTCATTTAAATTTTTTAATTTAAGAAACTTTTATGTTAATTCTTTTTAATTATTAATTTCATTTTTTTTTTGCTTTAATTAATTTTATTCTTAATTTTTTAGTAATTAATTTTAAGATTATATATTTTAATATATTAAATAAACTTTTAATTTCACTTGTTTAACTTTTCCTTCTTCTCCATTATTTATTTATTTATATTTCCTTGGCATACAAACTTCAGACTCTGATGTTTACGTTTCATCTTTCTTCCATATGCGTTTTAATATTTTCCCTCCTTGGCGTTATTGCCAAGAATAAACAAGCAGACAAAAATCTGCCAATCAGTCGATCTGTGGTTATTTTTGAATATTTTCCTGCTTTTGTTTATTATATTCTTGTTATTGTTCTTATAATCCTTACACTGTTTCAGTCAGCTCTGATGTGAGTTATATTTTTTTTTTTTTTTTTGGTAATTTGTATATCTTTATATATTGTATGTCAAACAACAACAATAACATAAAAAAAAGATCTGAAATCCCAAAACATACACTTAAAACCGCAATTTTATAATACTTATTGAAATTAAATTTTTTTTATATTAATTAATTTTTATTCGATTTTAATCTTTCTTTCTCTCTATTTGCAGGTAAGTTCAATATTACATTTGGTCAAACCTACTATCAGCTACAAAAGGTTCTACAGGTATTTAGTAAAAATATTAAGTGAAAACACACAGGCTGAACAGTTCCGAACCTATCAACCAAATAAAGTTTTTTTTTGTTCAGAATTCGTTTTGTAATTTTTATCCAGAGCCACAAAATTAATGCATCGCCGCACTAACATTTCAATATCACTTTTGTAGAACTAATCATCTTAGTTTTGAAATATGCCTTAATTAACGATATTCTCTTCATTCAAGCAAAATTTCTTACTTGCGAATATTTTTTCAGATCTGCAAACAATCAGTAGTAGCTGGAGGCTAAATTTAACAAATATGGTGTATGTGGTTCAATTTATGTGCGATTTTCACTCCAATAGCTTGATATAATATGTTGATGGTATTACCTTTCTCAAGAAAATCGATTGAATATTGTACCACGTACATCGCAAATTATAGAGGCCATCCGATTTTTTTGCTTTCGGGAGCTTCAGATGAGGTTTACGAATTGCTGTGCACTGTACAGAAGTGATGAATTTGGCCATACACCGCTCAGAATCATTAACATGTTCCTGTTTTTGTTCAACAGTCAGCAAACGCAACTCACATTTCAAACATAGGTCGCCGATAGTTAAATGTTCATGCCACATAAAGGCAACACGTTCTTTTCAAATCTTTACGATATCAGCCAGCTCACGCTACTTCATTATTCAAAATGGATTTCTGAGTTTTTTTGGTGGTGTTATCACCTCATTTTTACGTCCACTGTGTTCTGTAACATTGGTTCGTTCACAAACACATTTAAAGCCAGCAAACGAGCGTTTTATTGCTTTTTTCCTGATAGAGCGGAGCTCTTATAATTCTTGTATTATTCTTATATGAAGTCTAATATATATAAAAAATTATTAAGGCTTTTATAAGATTCTAGAAGCTATCAAAAAATATTGAGCCTTTCGTTAGATGAGTTCGATAACATCCCACAGTTCTGTTCACCGCTAAGTGGGGCTACGAATCCTTCCATTGCTACCCCAGCTGAGCTCAACAGATCATATGACCTCATCGGCAACGTTCCTTTGACTAGTTTAGTTTAGTTTTTTTTTTTTTTTTTTTAATTTTTTGGTTGAATGCCGCAATCTGCAGTTATTCAGTCATCGGTACGACGAGGAAACGAACAAGAAACGAACGGATCACAACTTTGTTGGACTAATAATGGAAACCAGATTAAGTTGACGTGATTTTGGCGTTCGTAATTTCTAAGAATCGAAACTGAATTTTTTTAAGCAGACAAATTTTTTCTTTGTGCAAGCAATGCTGGTTTTTTGATAGCGTTTAGGTAAAAAAAATGTATTTCGATTCTCCGCACTAAAAAAATTAAATAAATTTAATTATTTTTCCTTCTTTCTGGCGCAATAATCGTCCCGTCCCTTAGCCGTTCGGCGCCAGTCGGGCACATTAAGGTTCTTCACCACTTAATCTTTTCTATAGATCAGAAGTGTCCCTCGTTCTCTGCTTTCACCGACGAGAACTGCGTCAAAATTTTCAAAGCCGAAGTATTGTTGCCCATACAAACGACATAACTTAAGTAGCACAAGCACTGTTACCTACTTTTCGGGACTAGGTAAATGTCGTCGTACATCTCATACTGCTCATTTTTTCATCGTCTATTGCATTGACCGTTGCCAATGCGTGAAGTACCATACATCTTTCACAAAACCTTTCTCTGAATACTCTCAGTAACATCTCATCAGAAGTTATTATCGTCCATGTCGCCGCACCATATAGCAATAATGAGCGTCTCGTAAAGATTGATTTTGGTTCGTCGAGTTGGCAAGAGTGATTCTTCATTGGATTTCAAGGCTGACATTGTTTGTGTTGTTATTGCTGGTTTCTAAATAAACGAAATTATCTACTACTTCGAAATTTTGACTATCAGCAGTGACACGAGGCAAGACGGGCATGTTCAGACTCTGTTTGATAACAGGAGATTTGTTTCGTCTTGTCGCCGTTTACTGTCAAAGCTCTTAGCCAAGCTTCCTTATCCGATATGGAGAAAGCAGAACTAACGACTGGGTTTTGTACCTTTTTTTGCACCTTATTTACTTAGTTCTGCAGCTCTTATTATTTATTCTAGATTTAGGTTCACACGAAAGAGAGTTATTTTATATGAAACCTCATTTCGTTTGGTACTCGGAGAGGTCTTTCCCAATTCTGATAAGGCTTCTGATGTTGCATCAGTTTGCTCAGCCGAATAAGTTGTACACTGAGACTAGTCTATGGTTTCCAAAATAAAATTTAAGATCTTTAATCTTAGTGTTTCATACAATTTTCTATCTAGAAGTTCGAAAACTCCCTCAGAGTAGTACCAGCTAAATCCAAACACAGTTGCATTATTAATAAATTTTCCGAAGAACACAAATTTATCTCATGCGAAAAAAAGTTCTGAAGTTAATATCAGCTTCTAATTTAAAATACGTAGAAATCACTCACTGCAATTTGTATAATGAAATCAAATTCGACCACGACTCACGGCCTACACACTCAAATTCATATACAAGTACACACGCACCCACATACGCGTGCATACTTCGCTCTTGCGACTCATAAATATTTCACACAATTTGTGCTCCGCCAAGAATGCATAGCTAGCAGAAATACAATTATGGCAACAAGAACTGCAGCAGCAACAGCAACAGGAACAACAACAACAACGAACAAATGTAAAACAATCAAAAAGTTGCTTGTTTGCTCGTTCACTTACTTACCAGCTTGCTTACTCTTGCTTTTGCTCTTGCTCGCTTGTTTGCAACCTCGGTAAACATGAATTTCTGAAAGCGCAACCTTCGAAGGAACTAACAAAATTACCAGCTAGCTAGCTAGCGTACTTTGGCTGCACGCGCTTTCGTCCTTCCACCATTTCCATTACCACTAGCACAGTGCCTAGACGAAATCCAGCTACAGCATCTACTCTGCGTATGTATGGTGCAAGGAGAGCTGTAGTTGCGTTGCAACGAAAATTGCGCTTAATTGAAAATGCATATTTAAGCAGGCAAAAGCTGGAAGAGCCAAAGGCAACGGACGACAACGGCTATAAGAAGAGTAGAAACAAAAGCGAAAAAAAACCACGATTGAAAAGGAAAACCAATAGCAACAGGCAACAACCAATATCGTCTTGGCTGTGGTGGTTGAACGGAGTTGCTGCTGCCTCTACTGCTGCTGCTGCTGCTGCATAGCTTAAACATTATTGCTACACACACACACACACAAACATACACATTTGATGACTGGACATTATTTGCAACTTTGCTTAGGTCGAACTATGAGCATCGCAGCCTTGGTTGCGCGTAAGATTTCCCCGCGCATTGCCGGAGCGCAATGCTTGAACTTGGTGGCTGTGCAAGGCATACAATGAAGTTTAGTTGGTTCTTCGCTCAGTCGGTTGGCTGGTTAGTTGCGAACTTGCTTGCTCTGTTGATTGGTTGGCTGTTTGGTTCGTCGAATTTGCAAGCAAAATGCATTAATCATCAATCATTCAATCAATTCCATCCGCCAGCGATTCTGCATCAGTGGCATCAGGCATCAACGTAGCAGAGATGCCTAGCAACCAAGCGACGTTTGTCTCATGTCTTATACGTATATGAAATATTAGGGATGTGGCAAATCTTGAACCGAGATATCGTATAATGGGAGTTTATAGTTGAATTTGAAAGAAATGGATCTCACTTCCTGAAACCCGAACAACGTGTAGTCGCCATTATCCGGAAACTTAAACACAGTAGACGTGGCTGCAAGCAGTTTTTCCGACAACATCTCTTTGTTACAAATGAATGAACGTGGCTTTGTATCTGAAGAGTCGAAGCTTCTGTTCATCTCAGGCTCCAATTCTAGCACGGTGAGCGTGTATTGAAATGAAGAATCAAAAATTTAGTTGGATCTTACATTTCGGTAACCCAGTGTGGATCTGAAAGGTCGAAAGCCTTGTTCCGTTACTCACAACTGCTTCCGACTCCACTTCGGAAATCGACTTCGATTCTGGAGAACCTACCATTATGATATAGTTTACCATTTGTACTCAATAACTAGAGAATCGGACATGAAACTCCAACTTATTGTGAATCGAATCACACGGAACTATTATTTCGACTTCGGCTGTGTTTACGGAAAAGCTAATATATTGAAATGGAGGTAGAGTAGCTTGAACGCCTTCGGTTCTAAAAATCCTTGTCCAATTTAAACCACCGATTCCAACTTTAGCTAGAGCAACCGTTTCCGATTATTTATATATATTTTCCTTGCTAAAGACCAATTTTCTATAATTAGAATAGCGCTCATGGGTGTTAGTAGACTGACAGAATGACAAGTCTCAGATTTTTTTCATACCCCGACTCTGATTTCCGCTTCCACGTCGCTGCTGGTTACCTAAAAGCGGCAAGAGTTAGAGGAAAGTGACTGGTACCGCTTCGCATAAGAAGAAAGGCCTCGATTTCGATCAAAATTACTTTAGATTTGCATTTCCTCGCCTTGGCATCCTCGGGACCAATCGATCGGTAGTTAGAGCCTTGCACTTGAAAATACCACTTGTGTCGACCACTTTTTACATGAATGCGAATCCGTTGGAAGTAAAGACTTTTTGCTCTTCTGCTTTACTAAGAACCTTAGATACCATTTTTAGCTCCAATTTTCGTACAGGCTTTAATAAAACCAATTTGTAGTATTCGTCTCCGACTCGGGTTACCGTTAATCGAGCTTCGCAACAACCCTAATGAGTAGTATGCACTTCCCTCTCTCTCTCTTTCTCTTTTATCTTCTCAACCTACAGCCTTCGTTTTCAACGCAAATATTTTTTATTTATTTATCAGTGATGTATTTTTGCCTGCCTGCAATCAGCCAGACAACAAAGATGATTGATTGCAATTACTAAATTGCAATGAGCAATCTGCGGCGCTTTTTTCCACCAAAGCATATAAAAATAAATTATTTATTTAATAATTATAAACAGCCAGCTGCTGAAGAGATTGCAAAAATAAATTAGAAAAAAAATTAAACAAAAATAAAAGCAAACATTTTCATCATCATCTCATCTCAGTCTTAACTTTAATTTACTTTTTATATATTTATGAACTTTTTTTTTAATTTTTTGCTGTCCTTCCATTTGTTGTGCGCTCTTCTGGTGCGCTGTTGCTGCTGCAATATGTCATTAAAAATGATTATTTTGTTGAGTATTTTTTTTTCTATTTTTTATTCGCTCACACTTTGCCGGCCATGACTGCGCCTGCTGCTGATGTCTTTACCTATGTTATGTAGCTGCTTTTGCTGCATTGAACTTGCTGCGACATCAATTGATGAAGTCTTTTTTCTATGTCACACTGTTGACGCCTCATCTTTTTCCTCTGAGTGATAACGAGCAACAGCAACAGCAATTTTTTCTTCATTTAGTAAATTCTTCTGTTTTCTGTCTTGCCCTCAACTCGAGTTTTTCAAATTGTATTTCTGTTTTGTCTGCTCTCAAAAGGCATTAGTGTAACTTAAGAAGGAGAAGGTTAAATCTAAAAAAAAAATTTACTTTTTTCCTGTTACACTTTAACTTTTACTTTTTATACTTTTCATGTTTTGTCTTTGATTGTTTTTTTTTTATGATTTCTTATTATTTTCCTCTTTTTTGTGTCAATACGAAACTCAGTCGCTTTTAAATATAAGTAATTAAAAGATAATTACGGTGATGTTTTTTAATAGAAAGTAAAAAAATACTTCTGAAAAAATTAATCAATGAATGCGTACATAAAAATGTCAGTTAGGACAAGTTTTACGAAAATCTGGTACCAAGAAAAATGTAGAAAATAATGAATCCGACTCTTACTGCAGATTATTATTCTCGGTTTTATATTATGCCGCCCCAACCACTTCTGAAAAACTCTGTAAGAAAGCATAATGAAATATCTACCAATAACCTCAAGTCTAGAAACAAGAAAATCAACGCTCCACGGCGCAGATCACTTATATAGCTGAGCAGTTTTTTCTAAATCTGATGGCCAGGACACAGTAATATGATGGCGAACACAGGTAATGAGATAGCGGAAGATATTGAAAGGACGAGCACTTCCTTTCCACTGTAGCTTTTATAAAAGAATTTGAGCATGCCGCTTCCATCTCTAAGCTCACTTCAAGAGAGTTATTCGTCACAGGTGTTAACTCAAGATGTAGGGGTTTAAATAGTTGGAATGTGACCAGAATTGCATTGTTGGCATGGATGAAAAGAAGGTCACGAAAGATTTCTTCGCTAAAAATAAGGGAACTATGCATAGTTAAGATCCTTCTTATCTGACAATTTTTAATGGGCCGACTTATGTAAAAGTTGGAAGAAAAAGGTAGAACCTGAAATCATAAAACACTTCCTAAAGAGATTCCCTGCCCTTTTGCGACTGCTACTTCTGATCTAAGCGAAATAGCGTGATGGAACTAGATAGATTCATGCTTATCGTTTTTAATTTTACCAAAGCCATATATTGGCTTCACCAGCGTAGAGCCGTCGGGCTCCTCAGTGGTATCAAAAAGTGAGCTGATGCCTGCAACCACTTCAACATTACCTAATTTATATCCTTAAATGGTTCCAAAAGCCTTCCAACAATTCGTTATCTCATATTGGTTTACCTAACTGACAGTACTAATCTCAAGTTTCGGACTAATTTGGTTGAAAATTATATAAAAAATGTCAGACAGGCAAGTTAGATGAAGTTCTCTTGAAAATATATAAAGGGTTATCCAAGTAGAGGTACTTTTTTCAATTGACTTTTTTTGAAAGATCCCGCGTGAGTCGTATCAAGCTGTCACGTTATTTTTGTTCAGTATTGTTTCATCATGGAAAGACTTACGCCTGAACAACGTTTACAAATAATTAAACTTTATTACGAAAATTTACGTTCTGTAAAGAATGTGTTTCGCGCTCTTCGCTCAACTTATGGTCAACATAACCGGCCTACTGAGCGTACTAATCGCAACACCATCACCCATCTTGAGACTCAGCATTCATCATTGGATAATATTCGACCGAATAGGCCACATCCAGCACGCAGTGAAAGAAATAGAGGGGCCGTGGCTGAGAGTGTACACGAAGAGAGTCGAATCGGCGCCGTTAGCAACAACTCGGACTGACGTATGGAACGACATTGCGCATTTTTCGTCGAGATCTTAAATTGAAAAAGAATACAGCTGTGCAAGAACTGAGGCTGCTCGAATTTCCCGAGCGACATCGTTCCAAAGTTCCAAGAAGATCCGTCGTTTTCGAGCCAAACTTTGTTCAGCGATGAGGCCCATTCCTGGCTCAATGGGTATGTAAACAAGCAAAATTGCCGCATTTGGATGAAGATCAACCTGAAGAGATTCAAGAGCTGCCATTTCATCCAGAAAAAACAACGGTTTGGTGTGTTTTGTGGGCCGGTGGAATCAGCGGTCCATATTTCTTCAAAAATGATGCCGGTGAGAACGTAACCGTCAATAACCGTCTATTTGACGCCTTAATAAGGGGAATACCTTAAAAGCACTTGAGGTTTATAGACGAAATGGTTGCCAAGCAGAATGACGCGTTAGAGGGTAAAAGGCGAACGTTTCATTTACTGAAACTCTTACAAGAAGCTGGAAAACTGTTAAATAAATACATAAAACCGTTAGTATTAAAAAATACAAAAACAGGATCTGAACTAAATTAAAACGCCAACAGAGCTGAAGATGGATCAAGACAAGATGAAATGGATTAAAAAGTCAGTTTCTGGCTCACACGATCTCGCAGTTCCTGCGAGATTACAGTTTTAGGCCTCATAGACCATGATCTCCGAAGAGGGTAAGGAAGGAAGGAAGTCATGAGTATGAAGTAAGAACACCTCCTCTTTTTCTGTTCGACCTTACCTAGAACAGTCCCCAAGCATCTAAGGGCTTTACAGTTAAGCGAACTAGAAGTCTCAAAGCTATATTCATGTCAAGATGCTCTCGTATTTCACAAAAAGCATAACATGTGGCAGCTATTTCACCTCAAATAAGGCTGAAGCTTCAGAAAACGAGTAAGAATACGAATACATGGCATAGCAACCTAACCTTAATTAACCCCTAAAAACTGATTCTAAATAGCAGATAACGCAACTAAATATAACACATATACTGCAGTTATATGTAAAAAAAAATTCTTTTTAAAAATTAATAAAAAGCGCATTTCATTTTATTATTAATTTCCTCTTCTCGACTATTTATTGCTCGAAATAGAAAACTTTTATACCAAAAATTACTTCGAAAAGTTATAATTGCAATAAATTTAACTTATATTCATTCTCCTTAAATCACATTTCACCATATTATATAAAGGCAATTAAATTATAAAATTGTAGCTCCATAAATTTTTCATGCGACTTTGGAAATTTTTAATTACCTGACAGAAGCAATAAAAAAAAGAAAATGGCAAATATTGATGCAGCCACAAATTTCAATTACAATTCGAAAAGCGCGCGGTGTAGCGGAAAAGCGGCGGACAAGGGTTGGGAATGGGCGACAAACAGAAGTTGAAGGTGGAGGGTTATTAAGAGGGAGAAACACACACTGCAAACTGAAAATACCAACAAAAAAAAGGTTAAAAGAGAGAAAAGAAAAAACGCCACCGCCAGCAGCTTCGTTATAAAAACTAAATACACATAAGCAATGCAAGCAAAATATGCAAGAAAATGTGGGAAATAACAGTGAAATTGGTGAGCAGACTTGAGAGAAAAAGTAACATAAAAAGAAGAGAGAAAGAGAGCCACAAAGTAGCTCATACGCCATGCGCCACCACTTAACGGTGACTAGCAGCTACTAAGTAATAACGGTATACAAATTGCTGTTACATATATACATATATATATATATATATATATATATATATATATATATATAGGCATGTGTATATATACTAGTATATATATTCTTTGATAATAAGGAAAAAACGAAAACAAAATAAAAATTGAAAAGCTGGTCAACGACGTCAGCAAAGCAACAACAAAACAGTAGTAAAATAAATGCACATTCATATCCTATACGTACATAAAAAAATCTATTTAATAAAATGAAAAACTTTACATTTTATGTGTGTCTTGTTGTTGAAAACAATAATTTAATTTAATAAATTAAATTAAATAAAATAAAATAATATAAAACAATAAAATTAAATTAAATTAAACTAAATTAAAAAAATTAAACTGAAATAAAAAAAAATAAAATAAAATAAAATATAATTAAATAAACTTAAACATAAATAAATAAAAATAAATTACATTAAATTAAATTAAAAAATAAAATAAAATAAAATAAAATAAAATAAATGAAAATAGAATAAAATATAAAAATTGAAAGAAAAAAAATTATATAATATAAAATAAAATAAAAAAATAAAAATTAAAAAATTAAAAATTAAATAAAAAGTAAAATAAAATAAAATGAAAAGAAATCAAAAAAGATATTATAAAATAACATAAAATAATATAATATGAAATAAAATAAAATAACACAAAATAAAAATAAAATAAAATTTAATAAAAATCAAAAAAAGGATAATATAAGTTAAACTAAAATACTATTAAATGAAATTAAATAAAATAATATAAAATAAACAAATAAAAAAATAAATAAAATTAAAATTAAAGTAAATTGAAATAAAATAAAACAAATTAAAATAAAATAAAATAAAATTAAAAAAAAAATAAAATAATTAAAAAAATAAAATAAAAGAAATAAAAAAATTAAAATAAAGTATAATAAAATAAAATTAAAAAAAGAATATAACATAAAATAATATAAAATAAAATAATACAAAAATAATATAAAATCATTTAAAATAAAATAAAATAAAATAGAAAAAAAAATAAAAATAAAAAAATAAAAAAATTAAAAAAATTAAAATTAAAGAAAAATGAAATAAAATAAAACAAATTAAAATAAAATAAAATAAAATACAATAAAAATAAATAAAATAAAGTATAATAAAATAAAATAAAGAAAAATAATATAATACAAAATAATATAAAATAAATAATATAAAAATAATATAAAATAATTTAAAATTAACTACAATTAAAAATATTAAATAAAATTAAAAATTTATAAAAATCTTAAATAAATTAAAATAAAATAAATAAAAGATAATAATATAAAATAAAATAAATTAAAATAAAATAAAAAATATATAAATTAAAAAATACATTTAAAAAAATAAATGAAATAAATAAAATTAAAATAAAATAGAAAAATAGTAATAAATAAAATAAAATAAAATAAAAAATAAAATAAAATAAAATACATTTAAAAAAATGAAAAAAATAAAATAAATTTAAAAAAAATTAAAAAATATAAAAAGGTAAAAACAATAAATATAAAATTAAATTAAATTAAATATAATAATGTAAAAAAAATACTAAAATGTAATTTACTTTATTTATATTAAGCTAAAAAATTAAATTAAACAAATTCTAATAAAATAAAATAAAATAAAAAACAATATAATGAATTTAAATTAAATCAAATAACTTAAACTAAATGATGTATAATAAAAAAATTTAAACGAAAATAAAATAAAACAAAATAACATAAAATGAAATATTTGTAATTAAATTAAAAAAATAAAATGGTACAAATAAAATAAAATAAAACAAAAATAATCAAACTAAATAAATAAAGATGGAAAGTAATATAAAATATAAAATAATATTAAAATAACATTTTTTAGGAAGGAATAATAATCGCGGAGCAGCACTTCCGCCACACTAATTCCGCCTTACGGCGTCACATCATGAAAATACCAAAACCAAGCAGCAACCCTGCAATTTGCAAAGTACAAATACTAAAATGGAAAACAAAGAAAATTACGCGAAAACCGCAGCTTTGTGTAGCAGAGCGACCGAAAACTGGCCGCTCTCTCCAAAGAAAACTGCTGGTAAAGCTGAGAGAGAAATAGGCACTTGGAGGAAATTGAAGATACGATGTCACTACGAAGCACAGTGGAGCTCTCGACATTGTTATAGGGCAAGTGACCCTACAACTCTCAAACGTGCAAGATAATTCTAGCATATCTACAAAGCACAAAGAAACTCCCCGAAAACGAAATGATAAAATGGTACGGGAGAACCAAAATGACAATGCTACGAGACAACGCGCGAAGTTCAGCTCAACAACAGTGCTGGTGCAAAAGGAAAGGTCGCCGAGCGTAGCAGGGCATCGTCGTCGTAGTTGGCGTTGAGGCAAGGAAGCAGGTCTCAGTACGAACACCATGCACAAAATGGAATGTGACAATGAAATATACTACAACTGCATATGTATGTACACAGAGGTGTGCATACAACATACAAATAGTGTGAAAATGTCAGTTACTCTTTCTGTCTCTATCTCACTTTGACTCTTACGCCACATAAATGCTCTTCCCTTGCACACATACACACACATACAAACATTTAACCAGCCACTAGACACACTCACACACACATAGAGACACTTGTGGACGTGCACTTTTGTCAGTGGCACTTTTGGGGCGGTTTACGTCTGAGGCATATCGATTTTCTGTACTTCGTCCTGCAATGTACCAACACTCTTATCCTCCAACACCGCTTCGTTGTCGTCTTCTTCTTCTTCCTCGTTGCTCTTGGCCACACGTTAACTGCTTTTGCCGGGCTTGGTATACATGCTTGCCTTGTTGGCTGGTCCAAATATCGAGCTGTGTAGCTGTGTGCTGCATGAGTCTGTGTTCTCTATGGAAAAAATGTAAGAACTTCATATTGTGTGTTCCGTAAACTCTAGCAGAGCACTGTGGTGTGTTTCACAGGGTCTTGTTTTAAACAAAAAAGCGCAGATTTGAAATTGAAAGAGTGCAAGAAGTGCACAATGCTGAGCTGGACCAATACATAGATTACAATCTCCATAAAGATAGTTGCCCAGCTTAAATCATCTAGAGAGAAGATAAGCCCAGTAACAAAATTCTAAGAAAAACGAAATATCTTCACCATGAGGGTATACCTCTTTCCTTCTTCTCAAGGTATCTAAGAGTTCCTACAAGATATATTGGTTATGCAAGACTTCCAATCGTTGTGGGTATCTGCTCAGAATTTTTCCACTTGTACTGCTTATCGACCTCTCCACTTGAGTAAAGAGATTGCAAAAAAATTAATTTCGTCATAAACACCGCCACTGTGCAACTTCAAAACAAACGACGCCATTTGGTCCACACGAGCCTGGCACTGTCGTCTTGGGTTGGTAACGTCTACGAAAGCAGACCCGCCGAAACAGCAACAACAACACAACACACACATGCACATATTGCAGAAAAAAGACAAATTAAGGATAATAATAACAGAGTATGTGAGAAAGAGGAGGACAAAGCTTAGTTGTTCAGGCTAAAATTACAATGATTAATTCTTCCATACGTATATACACATAAATACACATGTATGTATGAAGTTATTTTTATATATGTATATTTGTGGTTATTGCGGTAATTATAGATATTTGCAAAGTGCAAAGATGCTTAAGCGCAAAGTTGACAATTAACATGTCTCAGGCTACAAGAAAATTGAAGGTTTGTTTTTAATTTTCTATATTTAGCTAGAATATCATTTATCATGATTAAAGCGCGCATATGGAGCGATAAAGAGATTCAGAGAAGTTTCACTTTTCGCGAGAATGTAACGAAATGTATATTTTTGAGCTTAACTAAGCTACGCTGAAAGTACTTTCTCAATATAAAGCAAAAATTTGGACTAAACTTCCATTTAAACAAAAGTTCATAAAAGTACTGATGAAAATTGTACAAAAATTCCTCAAATACTTTAATTTCTAATGAAATAAACCCCTAGTTACTTCTAAATTTAACATCTTACACATACATAGATATAATTTTTTTTTTTTAATTTTTATTACTAAAAAATAACAGACCTGGTTTTTATGGAACTTTTCGAATCTAAAAATTAAAGGAAATTAATAAAATGGATAATTTTACAAATCATTTGTTTTAAGTTTTTAGGTGCCCAAAGTCAAAAGACTTAGTAACAAAGAATATATATAAATAACGCTTGAGGCAATCAGAAAACTAGAAAAATTTCAAAATAATGAAAAAGTGATTTTAGTGGAGAAAATATCAAATTTTATAATTTCCTCAAAAGAAATGCATTATTGGTGTTTTCGATTTTTTTCTGGCACAGTAACAGTTGTATTAGTTGATTCTGCTTAAGCTTTTCAGCTTTTCGCCTTAAATGGTGAAAGGAAATTACAAAAGAGCATAATAAAAATGAAGTGAAAATCTTTACGATCTCAAAATTTTTCAAAATTTATTAATATTTTTTCTCTCATGCTATCTCATTTAGATTGTCTTTATCTTTTCCATCGCGTTAGAGAACAAAAATTTATACAGAGTTTTGTATAAGAAATCATTGAGGACTACTTAATTACTTAAACAACATTGCTCATTTTGAGACTTTCTGGAAAATTTCGTTGTGAAAAAAAAAATCATTAAACAATCCATAATATATAAGTCGAGCCCGACAAGCAATCCTACTTATATACATTTCTCAGACAATTAATGCCTGAATATATGCAGGATTGCAAAAACTCGCTAACCCAACATTAAGTAAAAATAGCGGCTAAATATTAGCGCACATAATAGTTGTTGGTTAGTAAAAAAATTGAATAATACTACAACAGATGACATGGCAGACGTTGGTTCAGTTGTTAGAGCACTCGCATGTGATACCAGAATCCGTCGGTTCGATTCCTGGCAAAGTAAGTCTGATGAGAAGATGTGGTGATCTCCGAAACAGCTGTCACTTCTACCAATTTTTCTTTGTTGTATAACAAAATATTCAATTAAAAATAATTTTTCTAACAAAAATAGGCCTTAGAATACAACTCATTTACTTATAACCAAAAATCTGTATCTTTAGAGGTTAAAATTACATGTTTCAATTTACAGTCGAAGACACCACGTACTCGAAAAGGGTTAGTTCATCTGACAAACGTTCCCTAGGCTCTTCGATCTTGTTACAAATGATAAAATTTAAAAAAAAAAGTCGTAGTGACTTACAACAAATAATTTTTTTCCTTAAGGCAAGGTCACATTTTTGAAACATATTTATTATTAAGCATTAAAACAGATTACATACAATGTACTTGTACATCTTCATCATCAAAAATGTACTACCTTCCCAACTTATTGATATATTATGTATCAAGTGAGAGAAATTTGCTTACAGGTTCTGAATATACTCGTATATACGTGCATAAACTTGATTGAAAGAACACTTGCCCTGGGTAAAAAAACATTAAAAAAAATTTAGATTTCATAAATTTGCAACAACAAAAACCGTTAGAAAACTATAAATATCAGTCTCACGGAAAACGAAACTGCTCCCTCGAGTACAAATCTGATAAAACATACAACATTCTAATTAATTTCGAATATTGTGAGGATTAATTCATACCTGTTCGCTATTTCAGCGCAAAACACCATTGATGGAAATAATAATACGAAGGTTGCGGTTTATATTTCGGGATTAGAGGACAAAAACAAATATTAATCATCACAAATCGCCTTATAGTTTTTTAAAATATTCTCCATTCAAATCTATACACTTTTGGATGCGCTTGAACCAATTGTCGAAGCACTTTTGCCACTCTGATTGAGATATCTTCAGAACATGCGTTGTGAACGCTTAAAGCGCCTCTTCAAGTGTTGAAAAAATTAAACCTCTCAGTTTAGCTTTTACGTACGGGAATAAAATAGAGGCATTTGATGCCGAGTCAGGACTATAAGCTGAATGATTCGTCAAATCGCTGTTTTGAGTGCTCAAAAATACACTTATTTCAGTCGAGGTATGAGACCGCGCAATGTCGTTTTCGGGGGTTGGTTTTCCTGATTCTTGAAAGACAACTGGCAAAAAAAATGGTTTTGTACCACTCAAAATTTAACATTCTCCATTGTTCTAGTAGTACAATTAGAATATGTTCAGTTTCTCCAAAAATACAGACTTGGAAGTGCTTCGTGCGCGAACAACTTTTGTTAGATTCGGTTCATCTTGTAATACCCATACGGTCGACTCCTTCGGGCTCATACACGTAAATCTACTATTCATCACCTATCACGATGTCATAGACGTGTTTCGAGACACCGCATCGTATTTTTTAACACTTCTCTCGACCAATGGACACAACAAATTTTTTTGTACAGTCAAATGTTCATGCAATTTTCGCACGGCATCAATAGTTTCCGGAAAAACAACTGTTTTTGGACGACCTTCACGAAATTTGTCTTGGAGTGATCTACGTCCTTGATTGAATTCACTATGCCAACACTTATCCTTGATGGAGCTTCATCACCAAAAATTTTATTTTGTTCAACGATGCTCTCTTGCTGAGTCAATCTACTTCGAAAGTTGTAAAAAAAAACGCTAAATTCCATTTTTTTGCCGAAATTAAAATTTTGAACAGCACAAATAACGCTCGTATGTCAAAACATTCTGTATACATATGGCATAAAAAATTTTAAACTTTTTGGTAAGGTTGTTAATTCACATATTGAAACTCTAGGGTTGACAATTCTCGACATATAAACCGCAACGCTCGTAATTCCCAGCATTACGCCATCGGTATAATGTATTAATATTTAGCACAACGCAGCTGAGTTTAATTTTCTAATAAGCGAACAAAGCTAATAATTGCCGGTTACTGTAATTATGCATGTCGTCTCCATAGCCCAGTAGTTAGAGGCTGTCGCTCAGTCGTTCACGGCTCGAAAATAGCTGTCAAAAAATTAAGTTTTATTTCTGAAAAGTAGAAATTTAACAGGCACGAAGCTGATGTAAAGTCGTATAATTGCTTTAGTGGAAAATGAAGGATGATTAAGTAGTTAGTTTAGTTCTGTCTGTCAATCTGTCTCTGGGTACACAAAATTTCAATATACTATCCTTTACTGCCATCCGTAATATATATCTTTGACCAAAGAAAGAAACAGCGAAAAAGCACGAATCTTGTTTCATGTTTTATTTTTTAAATTGGTCAAAATTTCACCACAATATTAAATTAAAAGAAACAACTTGACAACTCCTCACTCCACAACAGAATCGATATGCAGTAGCAAAAAACCGAAAATGTGAAATTTAAAATAAATTTTATTTGGAAATTTTAGCTGGAAACATTTTTTTTTTTTTTTTTTTTTTGGTCCAAAGCTTGTTAATTTTAATCCACTGACTTGACGTCATGTGTTTCTACTTTCACAAAGAAATGCAATAAAACCAATGTTCTAAGCTGGAAGCGTTTTTAAAAACACAATTCAAGATTCAAAAAATATTTACAATTTTAAATAGAATATAATAATTTTGCCACAACAAAAAACTTAAAAATTTCACTTAACCTAAATAGAAAAAAAATAGAGTGGAAAAATTTTAAATTCAAGAGATTCTGAAAAATTTTGTATTAACAAAAATATTCATTCTAAAGGCTATTACAGCAATTTTACGGAAAGTTACATTTACTCGGTGCATTTTAAATTACTCCCACTACCAGCACCACTGCCTGCCAAGGGGAAACGTGATAAAACTCCACAACAGATACAGCAACAACAACAACAACTATTACAGCTTCAAAAGCACTTTTCTCCTAACGGAAGCAGACATAATTGACCGGAAACGGAAATGTACAAGTGATGACTCACAAAATGCTGACTAAAGCAAGGCAAACAAGAAGTGCAAAGAAAAAGAAGAAGAAGAAGAAGTAGAATCAAGTAAAAGTACAGACGCAAATTAAATGAAATGAGAATGGGCGAAAGAAAAGCCTGCAAACAGTATAAATAACTATGTGCATGTGTATTCATGTAGCAGTAGCAGCAACGCCATTTTGTAAAACAGTAGGAAATAAATTTTTGGCATACGCATATGCAGGTACCTGTACTAATACAAAAAGAAGAAGAAGAGTATATATTTTGCGAAATTTTAGTGAAATCTAAATAAATTCATTCATTATTTCAAAATTCAATGCAATTGCCTACAAATATTTAATTTAAAATACTCACATACCGTTAAGTGCGTAGACATACTTATGTATGCATTTTTCTCTTAATTTTATTTATAAAAACTTCCATTATTTCGATATATTATTTTGTTTACGAAATAAATTTTCGGATTTTATGTCTAAAATGTGAATGGGCAGAAACCTCAATAAAAACTTGCAGCAATAAAAAAAGCAAAGTGCATTCACTCCTAGCCCAACAATAATACTAGAAAATCCTTTGCTCTTTTATTCACAAATAAAGGAAAAATATCTAAAATTAGTAAATATTTATAACACGTGCTCATCTTGTCTGCTCCTTGGGGAGCATTTAGCACGACAACGACACAATCAACAACCGACAAAACAAAATGAAAAACAAAATCTCAGCAACAGCAACACTTCCAGCGTTTAGCGAGTAATCGTAGTAGAACCCAACTTGTCTTGCCACAAAACTCGGTTTGGCCTTTTTCTGCTGCTTCTGCTTGTTCCACCTCTTCTTTGCTTGATTGTTGCTGTTTTATTTGAATTGTTTTGGTTTCACTTCGATTTTTTGGGTTTGAGTACGTCTGAGCTGCCATTCATATTTTTCGACAAATCATTGCCAAAGGACAAACTTTTTCTCTGCCACACTTGCAACATTTCGCATTGTTGTTGTTGCCATTGCTATACACATTTTTGGCTATATTTCTCTATTGTTTGGCATTTACTGCCGTTGTTGTTGCTGCTGTTGTTGGTATTTCTAATATTTTGTTGCTATTTCTAACGTCTGCATTGAGAGTTATATTTAAGTGCCTGTGTGTGTGTGTGTATGTGTGTTTGTTGACTCGTTTGTTTATAGATTTGTACATTTTGGGTTAGCAACGATTATTGCCTGCCTCAAATTTGAGTTTTTGGGAAAAGATTCTTTACCTCAATTTTCCCCAGAAAATACAATGCCCTGCTGTAGGCTGTTGAGGTAAAAGCGGAAAATGCGAAATCAAAACAAATTTGAACTTGACTGAACTTGAAAGATTCTAATGTAGATATGTACATATATGTATGTGTATATTTACTGGTACATATGTGTGCATGTGTGCGTAATAGCTCATAAGTGTATATTTTTCTGATTTGTTTACATCGCCGATATAAAGCTATTGAGTCAATGGCCGACTGAGTATTTTTGCGTAAAGCAACAACAACTACAAAACATGTTTATACTTAAATTGTGCGTAAAAACTCTGAAATGAAAATTATTAAATAAAAAATTGTTTGGTTTAGAAGAACGCTCGAAAATATTTCATAAGGACTTTTATTCCAATATTTCAATAATTACACGGGGTTGCCATCTATTTGAAATTGTTTGTAAGCTAATAATAAAATATCACAGAAAATTCTAATTTAATGAGGAATGTTTATTATAATTCGAAAGAACATTATTTAGCATTTATTTTTAGAAGTTTATCTCTTTCAAATATTGCCCGCGGCTACGTCTCAGATGGTCCATCCGTTGAGTGCAATTTTCGATGACTCCTTCGAGCATTTCATCTGGTAACTGGCGAATGACACGATTGATGTTTAGCTCCAAGGCTTGAATCGAAGAGGTATTGTCTGCCTCGACTTTTGACTTTACATATTTCCGCAGATGGACAATCGACCGGCTCAAAATCCTCGCCGAAATGTTCTCTCAATAAATCCATTGGTCGATGCGATATGTGGGAAGTGGCGCCGTCTTGTTGAAACCAAATGTCGCGGAGATCACGAGCTTCAATTTCTGGCATCAAATAGTCCGTTATCATGGCGCGATAACGGACACCATTGACGGTTACGTTCTCACCGGCATCATTTTTGGAGAAACCGTTGTTTTTTCTGGATCAAATGACAGCTCTTAAATCTCTTCGGGTTGGTCTTCATCCCAAATGTGGCAATTTTGCTTGTTTACATATCCATCGAGCCATAAATGGGCCTCATCGCTGAACAAAATTTCGCTCGAAAAGTCGGATCTTTTTGGAACTTTGGAAGAGCTCATAGAGCAAAGTGAAGTCACTTGGGAAGATCGAGCGACTTCAGTTATTGCACAAGCTGTATTTTGTACGCTTTCAATTTAAGATATCGACGTAAAATGCGCTAAATCGTTCCATACGTCAGACCGAGTTGCTGCGAAGAGCGCCGAGTGGACCCCCACGGTCTTCGTGTACACTCTTAGCTATGGTCTATTTGGTCGAGTATTATCCAATAATGAATTCTGGGTCTCAAGATGGGTGATGGTGTTGGGAATAGTAAGGCTTACGCATCTTTCCATGATGAAATGTCAAACAATACTGAACAAAAATAATATGACAACTTGACACGACTCATACGCGATCTGTCGAAAAAAGGCTATTGAAAAAATTACCTCTTCTTGGATCACCCTTTATAAAGCTATGATTTTAAAAATTATAAAGTTTAAATAACATTTTCAGTGCATAGTAAATTCCTTACCATTGAAATACCAGTAAGGGGTTGCCACTTATATTTGATTTCATAAAACTTGTAACTGAGACAGCAAAAGGTGTACGTTTCTGTGGACTAAAAGACGCTAAATAAAGTAATAAAATATTTACAGATTTATCAAAGTTGCAATAAAAATACTTCTTTGTATGGAGTGAAGTCAGTTAGTGCAAGTACAGAAGACTTCTGCTTTCGCAAAACAATTTTCTTATATAGAGTCATATGTAAGAGCTTCGAAGATTTGAATCTATCTACGAACTACTATCCTGCAGATTGTATTCTTCAAAAGATCATACCTGTTGATCTCAATGCCATGAAGGACTAGGAATAAAATTGAGGCAAAATATGACCATCATAGCTAAAAATTAAGCACTCCCCACAAAAAAGATGTAATAATCTACAAAAGTAAGCTTTCTTCTATTCCAAAAGCCCGGATATCATTTAGCATGGAAAATTACCAAGACAATTCGGAGAGTCTTACTGCTGTAAAAGTAGGAGTAACTACAATTTTGCTTCGATAATTGAAACAAAAAATAAAATAAAATATCGCCGTTCAAAAGCTTCAATGAAAAAAGGCATCTCATTCTAGATTTCTTACGAAACATATAACCTTTTAACTAACGTTCTTAAAGAAAAAGATCAGGGCACATAGAGCCTCTGAGTGGTCGAGGTAATTTAATACACCTCGTATTTACGAAAACATGCGCATTCAGACGTGGCGAGAACTACCTTTTATCTCTTTAGAAAGTTAGTAGTGAGAATCTATTCCTTTAACTTCAAGGATCTGTACGAAGATGGAAAGAAACCAATAAAAATGAACCGAAAACATAATTATTTTTGTGAAGGTCGCCGTCAACTGGCAATCTAGTGTCAAAACAGGATATTTTGTGAATAAGAGAGATAATTCACCGTTTGACTATCAAAACATCTGGATTTTCAGACAGTTCACGCGTGAGTCGTGCCAAGCTGTCATGCTATTTTGTTAAATATTGTTTGGCATTTCATCGTGGAAATCCTAACGCCTAAAAACCTTTACAAATCATTCAACTTTTTTACGAAAAATTCACGTGCCATAAAGAGTGCTTCGTGCGCTGCGGTCAACTTTCCTCAATATAATCGACCTACTGAACGTACTATTCGCAACACCATCACCCATCTTGAGGCCCAGTATTCATTATCATTCGCGCAGTGAAGAAAATGAAGCGGCCCGTAGCTGAGAGTGTACACGAAGACCGTGGAGAGTCAATTCGACGCCGTTCGCAGTTATTCGGACTGACGCATGGAACGACTTGGAGCATTTTACATAGAGATCTTAAATTGAAAGCGTACAAAATACAGCTTGACCTTCCCAAGCGACATCTCTTCGTTCTAAGGGCTCTTGAAAAGTTCCAAGAAGATCCAACGTTTTCGAACCAAATTTTGTTCAGCGATGAGGCCCATTTATGGCTCAATGGATATATAAACAAGCAAAATTGCCGCAATTGGGACGAAGGGCAACCTGAAGAAATTCAAGAGCTGTCAGTTCATACAGAAAAACCAACGGTTTGGTGTGGTTTTCTTCAAAAATGATGTCGGTGAGAACGTAACCGTCTATGGTGTTCGTTATCGCGCCATGATAACTGACTATTTGATGCCTGAAATTTTAGCTCGTGATATCCTTGCAGCGAAACATCACGCGTGTCATTCGCCAGTTGCCAGGAGAAATGCCCGAACGAGTCATCGAGAATTGTACTCAACGGATGGACCATCTGAGACGTAGCCACAGCCAACATTTGAAAGAGATAATCTTCAAAACATAAATTCCAAAGAATGTTCTTTTGAATGATAATAAGCATTCTCTATTAAACTTGAATTTTCTGTGTTTATTTTTTTCTTTAAAAAAAGTAGAGAATCTTGAAATTGATCACCCGTTTCTTACACTCTAACTTCAAAAGGCGAAAAATAAATTTGCACTAACCATGTTTCTTTAGTAATCTTTCTATTCGAAATCTTTTAAATTGAGGATTTTGTAATTTCGAAGGTCAAACAGTAAATCTCATTAATAATTGTTTTGATCCTGACCAGATTTTTTTCACTTCAATGGAAACGCAAAACAGTCAACCGGAATTCCATAAACCCTCAAGCTAAAAGCAATACTCAAATACATTCATATCTACATACATTTACACAAAGTTAGTTCATTACATTGGCTTGCCAGGGATTTCCTGCCACAATTCGATGAAACACAGAACAAACCTAAAGCAGACAGAAACTTTTTTTCGCCAACAAACCACCTTTCCTCCTCTGGGTGCAACACGACACAAAAAAAACTCGGTAAAAAAATACACGTAAAAAGGTAAAGGAGGAAAAAACAACAACAACATTGCGTAATCGGTTGAGTAAAAGCGAGACGTAGAAAAAATTCGCAGCAAAATAGCCAAAGCAAAAGGTGAAAAAGGAGCTCGAAGCTGATGGAGGAGAGGAGAGGAAATACAAGCAAAGTAACATTTGCCACACAGCACAAAGGGTAAGCCGGATGGCATGACAAGCAGACAACGACGTCTTTGTTGTTGTTGACGTTGCTCACAATGAATGTAGCAGAGTTGTAAAAGAAAAGTGTCCGTAGAAGTGGAAAAATAAAAATAAAAACACCCAGCAGCGGCTTGTAGAAAGCAGCATGTACTGGGAAGAATCTAATTTTTTCCAGTACCCAAAATGTAGCAACAACATTTGTAGAACCATTCAATTATATGTGTGTATGTATGCAATTCCTTGCACTCGCTGCCCTAGTAACAATGTTGCAAGTACGGTTGTCAGCTCTTACCCTTACAACACTTCATGCGCAAGCAATGAAAGTGAACTTCTCATTTCACTTGCCTTATTGTGGCAGCAGCAGACGCTTAGCAATGCAGCAAGCTGGAATTACAACAAAAGCAAACAAACAAAGCTTTAACCCATAATAAAGGCAATTGCAACAGCAATTGTTTGCTGCAACACAAACAACAAACAACATACCAACGTACAGCATTGAGTGAGTTGATTAGTAGGGAATGTGAAAAAATTGGCCACTCAAGTCGAGCAAAGACTACCAGAAACGGCAGCAGGAAATAGAAAACTTGCAATGTGTGAAAGTGTTTGTGCGTGTGTGTGGGTGTGTGGGTGTGTTTTTGTGGTCGTGTGGTATGGAGATTGCGAAAAGGAAACAAAAATTCTTTGACTGCATTGTTGACATTTTGAACTTGATAAGTCGACTGTATGCATGGTTAGATCAGAGCTCTTGAGCCCGAGCAACCTTGGCAAGGCTGGCAAGCTGCGCTACCGAGTAGTAGTAGCTGCTACCGCTGCTGCGCTTGAAGGTCATAGCCCAAAGGCATTGTGCAAACAAGCATGCCGTACAATTGAAATGGAAATACAAGAGCCAGCGCCTTGAAGTATGCCTCGAATAATGGAAAATAAATATATTTGACTCAATTTGCTTGACTCGGTTGATGATTGAGTGTGTAAATGTGGTTGGTAGGTGGCTCTAAAAAATATAAACTCTCTCACACGCACAAACTCTACCTTCAACACTTGCAACATTTGCAACCCGAAAGCAAAGTGTTGCCAAGTTGTATGCTGAAAGTGTGAACAGCAAAGCAGCAGACAAGCTGCTAACACAGTTGTCGCCTTTAGCTATGTCACAGGGACTTGTAGCTTGGAATTGTATGTAACAACAACAACAACAACAACAACAACAACAACAACAACAACGATCCGCTTACAACAATAAAGCGCCAAAAGCGTATACCCTGACAATGGCATTGGCTGTGCCACACGCCGGCGCCGCCAACGTTGTTGACGATCGGATGCTAACAAAAACATTGTAATCTAGTCGCCTAGCGAGGGTGTGTGTGTCTATTTGTCTTGTGTGTGTGGTTGGCTATGTGCACTTGGAAACTTGCGTGGCGCATGCCAAACAAGCAAGTAAGCAAGCAGTCTGCAGCACCAGACGTGCAACCAGACACATGTAATGCAGAAGGAGGAGTGAAACAAACAACAACAAAAAAACCAAAAACTACAAATGAGGAAGAGCCGAAACCAAGCGAAGCCGATTTATTGATGCACATCACTCTTCGGGGAGATATTGGAATGAGTTAACTGAGGCAACCTGGAAATATGAAACTTCGCTGAATCTGTGATTTTGAAAAATTGTGTAAGATGAGCTCGCTTAAAGGCTGATACCAGCCGATCCAAAATTCTTTCACGACTAAATAATTTTGATTTCTTTCCAAATGAAATAACGGTAAAGTTATTTAGAGAGAGCGAGGGGGAGTGAGAGATAGTTCGGTATAGAGTAATCAACAGTGGACGACAGGTTTCTTGAGGAGCAACCGTACCTGTTGGTAGCAGAAAAAAGAATTTGGAACTACTGACGACAGTAACTAACTACTTCTAATAACTACCACATTTGTATGCTATTCTAGAGTGGACTGGTACCTGCAGCGATTGATACGACATATAGCATTTGGAATAATTTGCTCCTGCGACTGAGCTCGGTGTGCCTTTTCTGATTTGAATGGAAGGTTATGCTAACTTTGACCAAAGACATTCAGAGCACGTTAAGAACTAGAAGGAATGGAGCCTTACTTCCAGTCCTATCCTAAAAAACTTGGCACTGGATCAGAGGCGGTCAAGGGATAGAGTGACAAGAGTAAGAAGGATAGGCAACAAAAGTTTTCGGACTCCCAGCACCACATTCACCTCTTTGACCTAATAATACTTCATCCAACTGATGAGCTAAAAATAGCGTAAGGCAACGTAACACTACAACCAAGCGAACAACACTGCGAGAACCTAAACGTAACACTCTTCCGCGTGAACTTGTTCAATTTCGGACTTGATTACATCAATTTTATTGGAGCGTTACCTCTTTTCACTGAACCTTACGTTTCTACCAAAGCTACACACATGAACGTTAGGAACTAATTCACTGGAATGAGAGATTCGATTGCTCTTAAAGCTCAGGATCGGAGGGGATCGATTATTCTCCCACGAAACTAAATCTTCGACTCTACCTCAGGCTGCTTTATAAGCGCTGAAGAGATTTTCGTTCAAGCTTCTTTTTACTTCTTTGAAGTGCATCTTGATATTTTTTTTTTTTTAATGAAGAGATCTACAGATTTTTGCAAGCCATCTGTAAACATCTTAGCGAGTTTCATGAAAAGCTCTTTATTTCATGTTAAAAATACACTCGGACGGGTTGACATTCCCTACCGATAAGGATACCAGGGATGTTGTACTGATCAGGAGTCAAAGCTATTACTCTGTGTACGCACATTGTTAACCGATCGGCTACAGCGATAATTACTATACTGTATGTATGGATGAGGTTTTTGCTAACGAGTAGTGTACGAAGCTAGCACATCGGGAAACCAGGCAGAATTTTAAGCATATTCTTGTTCTGAATCGCTACCATCTCTGCAGAAAGAGTTTGAATGGAAGTGGCCAACAAGCAGAGCTCATCCAAGTAAGACCTTCCTAAAACTACTGGGAAATATATTACATATGTACATATAGATCGGGTCAAGACGAGCTCTAGGACAACTTGACAAATGTAGGACAGAGGGATATCAGCTTCGGTGCACTCTCTGAAACCGGAAGATTTTTCTTCATTGAAAAAGTGTTCCTGGAACCTTTGGGTAGGAGAGCAGCATGTACTACTGAAGGTCTCTTTAAAAGGAAATCCAAAACTCGTAACCACTTTCCCGAACGATCTGTGCCGGTCTGTCACTTCCACAAATTTTCCCAGCTATTATTTGGGGGATCAATGACCGAAGAGAGTGTGCTCTCTTCAACAACTAAATGCGCTTGGGTATAATAATAGTTAAAGTAACAACAACAACAACAACAATAAACATAAAACAAAAGTGTGTACCAGCAGCATTAGTATAAGATTCGCGGTGCGCACCTTGCACAGCACCAGCTGCAGCATTGCCACACGACATCTACCACTTACCACTTGCCACACGGCACACGCCAACCAAAGCCAGAGGAACAAACGCCACGAGCAGACGTTGCAACGTAGACACGTCTGAATTTGTTTGTATACATAATTCCTCATTTAGCGTGCAACCGTGTGGCACATAGTTTTGCATTTTTTTCACTGAATTTGCAACATTTTTTCTTTTGCTTTACTTGCAACATTCGCACACTAAACCACGTGGCACTGAGAAATCAGGTCAAATGCATTGTGGCAAGCACTTCAGTGTCAACCATTCAATGCAATGCACTATGCACTATGCATTGCATGTATATGGGTATGGTATGTATGTACATATTTGGGTACCGTTATACGTTTGTTATTTACAATTGCAACTTGGCAATTGATTTGTTATCGACGCGGCAGCGCAGCAATAACAAACAGGCGCGTAAACAAAAGGCCGGCATGTGCGTCCTTGCAGCACTGGCAATTGC
The DNA here is from genome assembly GCA_030068015.2 of Neoceratitis asiatica. Classification (NCBI taxonomy): domain Eukaryota; kingdom Metazoa; phylum Arthropoda; class Insecta; order Diptera; family Tephritidae; genus Neoceratitis; species Neoceratitis asiatica. Next base: position 48,900,480 of record CM061526.1, on the reverse strand, counting down.
AGATTTGTGGCGCCACAAATTGTTGCACAAATGCAGCGTTATAGCGTATATCCGCATCCGCATATGGCCAACACATGTCACACACCAACGCCTGTTCTATGCAAGCAATTTGTAACAATATTTTGTAGCAAGTGTTGAATGGCTGCCACATATAGCGCACACACACATGTGTACATACGTCGAATGTGCGCCCTCCAAAATACATAAAACTTTTAGTCAATAGCCAAGAGCTGGATTTTAGTACCAGCCAACCATCGGCCAGTCATTGCCTGCCGGTCAGTGGCACATCGTTGCCAGACTAATGGTAAAATTGAAACAAACAAAAAAAACCAAAAAAAAAAAACAAAACCAAATTGGTGGAAAAAAGTTTTTCCTTGCACCAGCGAAGTTTATTGGTGTTTGGCGCAAAATTGAAATTCAGTGTTTTGACTTTTGTTTTCAGCTGTTGCATGCAATGCATATAAAAGTCCTTGCAACAAACACGCGAATACTTGCAACAGTTACATTTTTTGCGAAATTTGAATTTTTTTACACCGAACGATTACGATCACGCACGCGCTTATGTATGTATGTAAATATGCAACATCTATGTATGTGTTACATGCAAACTTGCAACATCACCAATGACACCCCAACAACCCGTGCAATGCGATAGCAAGCATGTAAAATAAGTACAAATGCTTTTTTGTGGCAAATTTTGATATGTGTGCAACAAGCGCGCATACACCCACACAGTAACACATACATATACGTATGTATGTAGTTGTGCGTGTGGCATAACTAAAAAGTTTTTCTTTGCACTCGTTTATGGCGGCGACCCATATTTTTTCAAATACACGCTTGCAACACTAGCTTTTATAGCTTTTGTGTGTGTTTGAGTGTATGTGGCAGTCAGACGAAACAACAGCAGCCAAACAAGCAGCCAGCTAGCAGCAGCAACAATAACAACAACAACTGCATCATATCAACAATAGTGCAACTAAAATAGAGGAATGAAAAGCATGGCATGCCACGGCGGCAGCGGCATCCCCAGTTGTAATAAAAAATCATTTGAACAACGCGACGCGCATCACATAGAGACTCGTAAAAACTTCCAACAGCAACAGCAGCAACCTGTTGGTGCAACAACATGCCGGGATACACATACACACACATATATGTACGCGTAAACTAGCATAGCGTGGCGGCAGACACCGGCTACGTTTGTCGACATCATCATAGAACACATACAAATTCCATTGTTGTTGTTGTTGTTGTTGTCATCGTTGTTTGTTGCATGCACGCTTTTACTACTTTACTAGTTTAACTGTTGCGTGGGAAAATCCCTGCAGGTATTTGGGATTACGTTTGAGCAGAGTTGACAGATGAATTGAAAGAGATTTTATATTTGAGTAGCGTGGGGGGGCAGGAGTGTCGCCAAAAGTATAAAACTAAAAATTTCACATGAGAAGCGCGCATAACTAATGTACATATGTACAAGAAAGCGCACAATAGACTCTTCAAATATATATATATATGTGCTTGTGTATGTGCTGGCATATTTTAGCCGTGTTGCAAGTGACATGCAATTTGTTGTTATGTCACTCATTATACTTGTCCTGGCAATTAAGTTTATTTTCTTTTGAATTTATAATAATATTTTTAATTTTTAACAGATTTACTATATAATAATAATAATAATAATTATACAAATTATTAATAATTAAAAATTAATTTAAGAAGTATTTAAGAAAAAAATTAATTTAATTTAATTGCAACTATGGGTTAGTTTGAAGTGACTGCTGAGTCTCTGCCGCCTTCTAGCAACTCCCACTTCCATCATTTTAAGCCCTTTTCTTCGAGTTTCATGTTCTCTTTTGTTTTTGTAGTTTCTAAGAAACCATTACAACATAATGATAATCCGTCAGCGTGCCCATACAGTAGGGTTTACCCAAAATGAAGGTCTATAATACATAACAACTTTGATTAATAATTTTAAGTTAACTTTCCTTTTCCACTTCCCACAATTAACAAACATCCAGAAACTATCATTTCAACCTTTGGGAAATTTATAGTTGATATCCATCTAGTAGATATACTATATGGTTTCCAAAATATTACCTGTTTGAATTAAAGTTGAGAATAAAGTTTTTCTCAACATGAGAAATATTATACATGAATGCTGTACACGTTGTTAAGAATGTAAGAAATATGTTAATTCTTAACAAGTATTCTAATACGATTCAAGTCTCATTGTTCATTGGGAAATTTCATACTGGGTGTTTAACAAAAGTAAGGCTTTTTTGCATCTTCAAAATAGCCAGAAACTTCCGTATCTTATGGATAATGGCAAAAGTGGTAGGGAGCTCTCACTTTCCAAGCTGTCGCACTAACATCTCATTACACAGTAAATTTCCATAGTTCTTCCGTCAAAATTTCCTGTCTTTTTTTTTTTGTACAGAGTAACTAAAGGGTGATCCACTACAAGGTTCCCTACATTTTTAAAGAAAAAAAAACATAAAAAATTCGAAATTAATAGGGAATGCTTATTATGATTCGAACGAACATTCTTTGGTATTTATTTTTTGAAGATTATCTCTTTCAAATGTTGGCGGCGGCTACGTCTCAGATGGTTCATCCGTTGAGTCCACGTTTCGATGACACGTTCGAGCATTTCGCGTGATGTTTTCCTCCAAGGCCTGAATCGAAGCGAGATTGTCCGCATAGAATTTAGACTTTACATATCCCCACAGGAAAAAGTCTAACGGTGTGACATCACACGATTTTGATGGCCAATCGACCGGCGTTCTCTAATAGATCCATTGGTTGATATGATGTGTGGGAAGTGGCGCCGTCTTGTTTAAACTACATATCGCGGATATCACGAGGTTTAATTTCAGGCATCAAATGGTTATCACGGCGCGATAACGGTCGCCATTGACGGTTACGTTTTCACCGGCATATTTTTTGTAGAAATGTGGACCGCTGAATCGACCGACCCACACACGAAACCTTTGTTCTTTCTTGATGAAATGGCAGCTCTTGAATCTCTTCAGGTTGCTCTTCGTCCCAAATGCGGCTATTTTGCTTTTTCACATATCCATTGAGCCAGAAATGGGCCTCATCGCTGAACAAATTTTGGCTAGAAAAGTCGGATCTTCTTGGAACTTTTCAAGAGCCCATAGAGCGAAGCGATGTCGCTTGGGAATGTCGAGCGGATTCAGTTCTTGCACAAGCTGTATTTTGCAGACTTTTAATTTAAGATCCCGACGTAAAATGAGCCAAGTCGTTCCATACGTCAGTCCGAGTAGCTGCGAGCGGCGCCGAATCGACTCTCCACGGTCTTCGTGTTCACTTTCAGCTACGGCCGCTATATTTTCTTCACTGCGTGCTGTACGTGGTCTATTCGGTCGAATGTTATCCAATAATGTATGCTGGGTTTCAAGATGGGTGAAGGAGTTACGAATTGTACGCTCAGTAGACCGATTATGTTGACTATAAGTTGACCGAAGCGCGCGAAACACATTCTTTACAGAACGTGAATTTTCGTAATAAAGTTGTATGATTTGTAAACGTTGTTCAGGCGTAAGTCTCTCCATGATGAAATGCCAAGCAATGCTGAACAAAAATAACATTACAGCTGGACACGACTCACTCGTGATCTGTGAAAAAAGGGCTATTGAAAAAAGTACCCCTACTTGGATCACCCTTTATATTCGTTAGCCATGAGCAGTTGTCATTAAAGAAGCCTAACATAAGTAACGGTTCTGCTATAAGAGCAGATGTGGATCCAGCTGGTGGAAATTGTATACATTTTTCTCCAAAAGGCTCAAAAAAATATTACGTAGATATTTGAAGAAAGCGGTTGCTCTTAAGGAAAAGAATATTAAGAGATTTTTGTAGGTAATTTCGTGATCTACTATTTTCATCTAAATAATTTTATGATAGAACTTACCGTTATACTGTAAATTGTGAAAACCCCGTTTTTCTGACCTGTCAGTACTTTTTAGATTTTATTTATGATGGCATTTTGAGCAGTCGTACAAACTATCAGCTTGGTGCGAATTTTTGTAACCTCAGATGTCTAAATTGACCGGACTATTATAAGTTTATGAAGATATATAGTCAAGTAATGAGTTTGAAAAATAGTTGAAAATGGTCCTGATTCCACATAATTCCCTATAGATTATAAAAATATTTCCTCACAAAACTATCTACATGAGAAGGTTTTTTTTAAATCTATTATGCTCATTCTTAAATTAAGCATTAACCCTTTGAGACATGTTTTCTGTACAAAATTTCATAATAACGCTCTTTCGGTTTGTCTCACGCTGTAGAACGATTTATTTCGACCAACTTTGATAAGCAGATGTAAGATTTCCAATTTCAAAATACTCAAGAAGTGTTTGTTAGAGCTGAAGTGGGAGAGTAAACTTCGTAGTTGTCTAGAAGAAGTTATTAATTAGCTGAGATACTTAAATTTCAAATTTCATCAATAAATTTGGTGTTCACACTTGTTCAATTAATTGAAAGTAATTAATGTTTGACAGCTGATAATTTTTAATATCTTTACAGCTGTTATTTGCATGTAATAATAACCACATTAAATTTTTGCAGTTAATTCAATCATCCTTTTTAAGACAATTTAAGGTGGATAAATTTAAAGGAATAAAGCCCGGAGAGCTTCTCAATAAGTTCATAAGCTCCTCTAGTCCAGTAACGCCAACTCCTCCCTTAGATTCTGTGATTCTTGACTTATTTCTCTTTAATTTGGTTTCATTGAAAACGATAGTTTTAAAATAAAATAATTATTACAGCACAATTTGCTTAAAAACTCATTTAAATTTATTCACAATTGCTTTTTCCGCCATTCCGTTTGATGTTTTTCACCATATCAGTAATTGTTTGCACTTAAATAAAGCTAATTTTGCCACTATAAATCATTTCATTTCATTTAAACCCAATCAATTGAGCGCCTGTGTGAAAAGCATCTAATACCATTTCACTACCGTTATAGTCGAATAAAAAATATTTTGAGTAAACAACTTTTAAATCCGTATGGGCCTTCCACACGAATTTGGTTTTTAAAATAAGCTCCATACAATATCTAACCTGGCAGCACAACACATTAATTGAGTGTCTGTGTGAACAACATTTAATACAGTTTCACTACCTAGTTATAGTCTAATAAGAAAGAGTTTGAGTAAAAAACTTTTAAATCCATATGGGCCTACCACACAAAGTTGGTTTTTCAAATAATCTCCATACGATATCTAGTCTTCTTGTCTAACGGCTCAATATATTAATTGAGTGCCTGTGTGAACAGCATTTAACACAATTTCTTTAGTAATTATAAATGTTTGGAGCACATTGTCTTCTCTTTTACTTATAGAAATTCTCTTACATTTTCAATAATTTAAATATATCTAATAATAATTTAATTGAATTTGAAATTTAAATTTAAATTGAAAGCCCATTTTTCTGTAATAAAATTTTTATTTCTTTCATCATACACTTACAGTCTTTATATATTTAAAATAAAATTAAAATAATAAATTTACAAACACTTTTTCAAACTCTTATCAGAAATTATGATCTAAAATTTGTAAAAGAAAGTTTTCATCATTGCGTAAATTGGAGGAAATGTGCCCACTAAACAAACTCAATTATTAATACATACACATATATACGAGTATTTACATATATTATATAAATTTTCATATAATGCATAATTCGAGCTTTCAACCGAAGACTTGCACTAAGTGCTTGCTGAATAGAGAATAGAAAAAAAGACACACAACAAAGAAAAAGCAAAGAAATTTTAGGTCGAATTTTGTTTGCTTACAACCGCTATGTGCATATAAAGTATATGTATACTTTAGGGGCCTCAATTTAGGGGCTGTTTGTAGGTGGCGCGCACGTGATTGTGAAGATAGGAAATGAAATTGGTATTTTTGTTGTTTCGGGATGCGAGGCGAGGTGTTCAGCGTTGCGCATTCTCCCGAGAGGAGGCTGTGGCTGTCAGTGAAATATGTAGCTTTAAAGGGACATGGGAAGGGGAAGGGCGAACTTTGTGCGTTGTTCGCATAAGAAATATGCTTGTGAAACAACAACAATAACAACAACTCCCACACTGACGGTAACAAAGAAATTACTCAGAACAATAATAAAAGCGCAACAACAACAAAATTCGAGCGCATCTTTAAACCAATAGCAGCAACAACAATAATAAGAACAGCAACAACAACAACGAATTTACCAAATTCACACACAAAGAAAATCGAAAGAAGGGCAAAAAGGCACAGTCATGGCTGGTGTGCTATGTCGGTGTTTGCTGTGTGTGTATGTATGTATGTATGTAGGTACATTTGTACGAGCATTTGAGGCATACATTAGAATGACATGAAGAGCGCTTGAAGGCGGCAAGAAATGGCGTTTGCTCAACGTTCGCGACTCGACTAGGAGCCGGGGTGTGCATGTGGAGCTAACCGTGATGTTGTTGATTTTGATTTTGGTGCTGATGTAGTAGGTGCTGGTGCTGGTGTTGGTGGTTGTGGTGTCAGCGCATGTTACAAACGATAGCAATTTAGAAAGATGCCAGAGGTATGCAAATTTATTGCCGGAAATGTAATTTACCAAATCGCTTTAAGCGATGGACACACGACCAAAAAAAAAAAAACAAGATGAAATGTACGCAAGAAACCACACACACGCACACACAAAGAGATAAATTAATGTGGATTGTAGGTGATGTACACTAGAAATTAAATTCATCTATATTTTTAAATGTTTTTAATAAGACACTGCGTGGAAATTAAGCATGAATGTAAAGTTCTGATGCTTCTTTTTCCAGCTTCTCAAATTTTTCATCTGTAAATGTAGCGTCTGAACATTTGGACAACAAAATAACGTCTTAAGTCACGAGTAGACATAATTTGAATAGGGAACATAGAGCATTCCGACTCTAACTTAGAGATCTTTGACTGAAGTTAGAGCCGAGAGAGCAATAAATGAAGTCTCTAGTATCGAAAAGGCGTAAATCTTAATAGTTTGCGCTGCATGCTGCCAAGCAATGCAAATAAACCCTCTACACCATACACAGCATATATTCCAAGACCTGCAGAGGTGTAGTAAAGAAACTATTGCTTGATTCTTGCAAAAATAGCTATTTGAGTTCAGCTCGAATTGAATTGTGCCCGCGAGTACCGCCAGAAATCCCATTTCCGACATATGTCATTGCTATCTTACAACCTTATCACGACTTATTCGAAACAGTTCCTAGCAATACCCCTACTGCAGACTCCTTCAGATCTACTTATACCCATACTAAACCTCTTTGAATTATCCTAATGTAAAGTAGTTCCTCTACTCAACGTGAAAGTGGACCTCGATCATAACAAATATTTGCATTACTCAGTTGGTCGAAAGAATTTGCTGGCCACAATTTGTTTCCTTGCTCTTTAATTAATATATGCGGCGTAAATTTCAACGCCTCAGGCTCATACCAAGGCAATTATGTACGTCGCACGCTAGTTAGCTAGACTTTCTATTACTTTTTCTTATTAATCATATAAGTAAAAAGCTTTTAAAGCCACTTGGTTAGCTTAAAAAAAGGCAGTGATGAGTTTTTGAAATAATAGTTCCCAGTCAGCTAACTTTTTTATATCTCAAAACTGTTTCTAAAATGCTCGCATCCTACGGATTTGGGCTTATATCCCTCTCTCTCTCCTCTCTCCGTCTTTCACCAACAATGTTGAAGTAATTCATAGACACAGGAGGCGTCGTGATATGAATTCTTCAAAAACTTTTTACGAAAAGGACAAATTGCAACTTATGTATATTAAAACATAAGCATCTACTAAATACCCAGGGTTTCCATGTTCTGCGCTTAAATTTTGAGGCATACATAAAGTTTTATTAAGTTTTGATGACTAAGAGTTTTCCTCGCTTACTGGCTTCCACCACCTCTCTAACTGATATAAAATTCAAATTTTTTTTCGACTAGTTCGTGAGCTAGACTTTTCGCTACACTCCCGTTATAGTCTAATAAGTAAATTATGAGTAAGAAACTTTTAAATTCACATGGGTCTCCCACACAAAGTTGGTTTTTAAAATAATCTCCACACGATAACTAGTCTAGCAGAAAGTCAGATCTGAGTAGTTCGCATTTCCTTCGTTAAATTATCTTGAGATCCAACCCAACATTTTCCAAACACGTTGACGTGTATATGAAGAGTGTTCTATGGAGTGTGCACTCAGTTACTTTACGGCAATTGCAGATCGTATTCAGCGTCTCTATAGTACTTCATATTATAGATCCGCACAGAACAGTTTGGGCAACAGCCTACAAAATATATAATTTGCGTCGAAGTCCAATTTTTTTCTTTACCAGCTCACTTACCATTACTTCTCAAACGCTTTATGAAACAAAAAGTTTATACCGAAAGTTTGAGCCCAAATTATCCTTTCAGCAGTGCTTTGAAGGAAAAATGTGCCATTTCCAAAACTAAAATATTTATGTAGTTTAAAAATAAAATTATTTAAACTCATTGCCAAGTTCCAATGGATTCTGAAGCTCTGAAGCTGCTATAAAATTTTTGCGCTTATAAGAAAACGAGATCGGCACAACCGCCCACAATACATTGAATCCAAAACTTTTAAGCGCATTCTTTTTCGAAACCTAAAAGGTGATCCAAGTAGTGGTACTTTTACAATAGCCCTTTTTTGACAGATCACGCGTGAGTCGTGTCAAGCTGCCATGTACCTTTTGTTCAGTATTGTTTGGCATTTCATCGTGGAAAGACTTACGCCGGAACAACGTTTACAAATCATTCAACTTTATTACGAAAATTCACGTTCTGTAAAGAATGTGTTTCGCGCGCTTCGCTCAACATATGGTCAACATAATCAGCCTACTGAGCATACTATTCGCAACACCATCACCCATCTTGAAACCCAGTATTCATTATTGGATAATATTCGACCGAATACACGAACCAAGTCCAGTACTCAGTAATGAAAATATAGCGGCCGTAGCTGAGAGTGTACGCGAAGACCGTGGAGGCCGTCGACTCGGCGCCGTTCGTAGCATCTCGGACTGACGTATGGAATACAGCTTGTGCAAGAGCTGAAGCCGCTCGGCCTTCCTAAGCGACATCGCTTCGCTCTATAGGCTTTTGAAAAGTTCCAAGAAGATCCGACGTTTTCGAGCCAAATTTTGTTCAGCGATAAGGCCCATTTCTGGCTCATTGGGTACGTAAACAATCAAAATTGCAGCATTTGGGACGAAGAGCAACCTGGAGAGATTCAAGAACTGTCATTTTATCAAGAAAAAGTTACGGTTTGGTGTGATTTGTGGGCCGGTGGAATCATCGATTCATATTTCCTCAAAAATGATGCCGATGAGAACGTTACCGTCAATGGCGACCGTTAACGCACCATGATAACCGATTATTTGATGCTTCAAATTGAAGCTCGCGACATTTGGTTTCAACAAGACGGCGCCACTTCCCACACATCACATCAATCAATGGATTTATTGAGAGAACACTTCGGTGAGCAGATAATTTCACGTTTTGGGACGGTCGATTGGCCACCAAGATCGTATGATATCTCAACGTTAGACTTTTTAGACTTGAGATTTATATGGAACTTAAGAAATGTTATGTTTTCTTATGCATATATTTGTACTAAAAAAAATCCAAACCAGCAGTTCCAAAGAAAAATCTGTGTCATGCAATCTTATTAAAGAATAAAAAATATTTTCGTTAAATTTTTTTTTAAAATTTTGCATTTTCAAGATTTAAATATTTTTATGTTAAACCATTTCAAAAGCTAAAATATAGAAGCACTAACACTAACTACTAATGTAATATAGAAAAAGCCTTAATTTACTTTTCGCTTCATTTGGTGCTGCTGCTACAATTTCAAAATGATTATTTTATGTAAATTTATTTGAAAATTACATATTAAAAATTATTGCCACCAACATTCCGTTTCCGTAGTAGTTGCTGTGTTGCTACTACCACTACATGCATGTAAACTCACACACACACACACCTACACACAAAATACAATTTTATGCGAATATACCTCTGCTGCTGCATTAGCTGCTGCTGCTGCTGTTACCGGTGCTGTCGACTGTCGTTGTGTCGTCGTTGTCCGTCGTTTTGCTGTTTTATCGTAATTTCCATTTTACTTATTCGCTTTTGCAGCAAATACATACACATATTTTTGTTTGCGGCTGTGTTGGAGGTGGACGTGACGCCAACAAAATATTGCCCCAACATTTCGGTGTTCGCTCTCTCACGACGTAGCACACAGTAGTGATGAATATGAGAGAGAGGAGAGTAACCTTCGTGAGAAAAATGCGCTATGAAATGCACATGCCTGTAGATGTGGGTATGTTGATGTGAGTGCTGCATAAAAACTAATTGCTCTGCATAAAAGCAACACAAATGTAAACGTACATGTACACCTTCTACTACACACGTGTGTTGTTGCCCTTTGCAGATTGGCGGTGGTGGTCACATACATACATATAACTGCTCTCTTCTGTGCATTTCCTTTCGCATTCTTCTTGCGATTTTGCACTTTATGCATTAAGATGGTTGGAACTTTCGTTCTGCCTTCATATATATAGTTGTGTTGTGTTTTTGTTGTATGCTGATAGAAAGAGAGAAAAAGTAGATTCAGAACAGTTTTTTGGAGAGAATAAATTGAAATTGAAAGACATTGAGCGCTGAGAACTGTGGTTTAAATCTAAAAATATTTTGACTTTGATTGAAAATATTCCTTTTTTTTATTAATTTTATTTTTTCATATATATTTAAATATTAAATATGTCTACATACTTACTAGTTAATTACAAATAAAAAGTTATTTCCTCTTCTTCATGATATACTTAATATATATTAATAGAAATTTTTCACGATAATGATTGAAAATTAATGGTAAAGAAAATTTCTGAAATATATTTGCCAACAAATAACTAAATATGTTTTCCAAAATAACTAACTTCTAATCCTTGGAAAATATGTTGCATTCTTATTTTGCAACAGTTGCTTTAGATAATGCATCTTCTCAAAAATTATTTATTTTTATTGGTAAGAAAAAACACTATACTGGCTTTAAATTGGACTGAAAGAAAACAAATGGAACTCATTTTTTCGAGAAACACAAAAGCGATTAGTTCTCTTTGAAAAAATATACAATCTAAAACGAACAATTAAAGTAGTTTGCTTTAAAAATAATTTCAAATTTTTATTAAGATTTTGGAAGACACAATAGCAGTTTTCTTGCTAGATAAGCATTGTATTTTAAAGGCTTAGGCCACTCTAGAATTTTCGGAAAATGAAGTTTCTTCTTTCAAATAATATATTATGATCCCAAAAATGTTGAAGTTTTGACAACATCTTCAGAAATAAATTATTACAGAAGTGCGTAGTTTTTTTTTTATTAAATTTTCATTTAAATTTCGAACAATTTTTTAGGCTAAATTGTTACTTTTTCCTTTAGAGACCCGCCATTCATCAAAAATGCACATATTGAAAAAAAAATCCTACGTTCTTCTGTAGCTATTGCTATTTAAAAGCGGAAACCGTTCAACAACTTATTAAAATTAAAAAATTACAGGAACTGTGTGTCCAGTCGTGGTTTCCGAAAAAATGGAGACATCCTAGGGAGAACGCTGTGTAGCTGCCATTTTTAAATTATTTTTTCTTAAAAAATAGTAATAATCAGTTCATTATAAGTATAATAAATGCATTTTGTCAAAAGCAGATTAATTTAATGGCTTTCCCGAAAAAATCTCAAAAATGGCCCATTTTGTGGCCCTCTAGAGTGGCCTTACCCTTAAAGAATCTCATCACCAATTTAAGACATCTGGAATTGTTTGAGTACTTTTAGCCAAAGTTTAATTGTTTCAAGGCCCTTTAAAAACGCTAAATTTTCTAAGGAAATTATTTTTCCTGAATTTTTATATGTTTCTATGCTATTTATTTTCAATAGAATTTGAGAGCTGAAATACATATACATACACACATATGAGGTGTTTTAAATGAAATAAGTTTAATTTCTGAAATTTTTTTCAAAAATATTCGTCTTTTCAATAATTTGTTTTTTTTTTTCGACTACAAAAATGTAACCTCAAATAAAATGCAAGCTTTTTGCTAAACTCCAAACTATTCTTATATAATCTTTAAACTGTATGTGCTTTTTTCGTCTTCGATTTTTTGGACTATGCCTTTGGACTTTGGTTCTGGTGTCATAACTACAAGTATATACCGAAGACTCGTTTCCAGTTATGACCCGTAACTTAGATCATTATTGACTTCATTTCCTGAGCCACAACTATTTTGGTAAAAAATCAGGACTTTTGGAATGAGCCTCGCTCCCCTACGCGTCATGCCTAAATATTTCGAAATTATTAAGTGGCATTTACAAACCAATATACTTTAGCTACTCTTCTGATAGTGTTACGACGATTCTCCATAATAATTTAATGCATTTTTCCAATTCATCAGTTTTTGATAAGCTTGGAAGTTAAAGGCGAGCGTAGTCCTTAACACCTTTTTGATTCTTTACGAAAAGCTTGCAAACTTTTTTGACTCAGAAGATACTCAACGTGTTTCAGTGCGAACTTGGGCAAGTTCTTTTTTAATAAAACCCCGGACTTTGGTTATAAAAGCTTTAGAACACTCAAAATAATAAATATTATTTTAATTTTGCTTTCGAAAAAAAATCTCGAATTTCGGTTGCCAAACTCAACTGACTAAAATGCTATATTTCCATTCGGGAGAGGTCGAATCGAATTTTAGTTGTAGTAATATTTGAAATTGTGATTATTTAAAGCAGCGAAATAATAGATCATTGTGAGCAGTTCTTAATGTAAGCTCGAAAGTAATTCGTTTTCGAATGCCGTTTTTTATACAAAAGTTTTACTTTGCTTATCACTGTGCAACGCATTTAAAACTATATAATAAGGTGAAGAGAAGTTGGCTGAGTTCAAAAAAGAGCAAAACGGTGGATGATTAAAAAGAGCACGTAGATCAATGAGAGGAAGAAGAAGAAGAAGAAATACATTGGGGGCTTAAGATGGAGCAAATTAAACAAAAACACAGAGAATTCATAAATAACTGCACAAGCTGACATTGCAAAAGAAAATAAAAAGACGTAAGGTGGGCAAGGCAAAAGCAAAAGCAAAGTAAAAGCAAAATCATACGCCTGCAGCTTGAAACAACATATACATATGCACACACACACACACTCGCTAGCCCCGCCAACGCTACCCTAACCAATTTCACTGCAGCCTTCGCAGCAACTGAGCAAATATATCAACGAACATTTGTTGTTGCCAATTTATATGCTGCTGCTGCCGCTTCACCTTCTTCTTCCGTATCTGTTGTTATTATTCTTATCGTTACTGTGCGGGCGACGCAGAAAATTGCCAGCTGCGAACGGAAGAACCAGCAGCGCATCAAGTAAGCAAAATGCAAGGAAAGTGCAAGGCAAATGCCACAGCAATGCAATGCTGCCCGCCTGCCGTCACCTACCAACCCGCTGCACACTCAAACACACATTCCCTTTTACTGTATATTCGCCATCGATTGCTTGCTGTCCGCTCTGCCGCTAGATGCCCTTTCGTGTGCTCAACAATACGTATTAGCTCTTTGCAATGGCAAGTTGCGCGAGGGATGATGAGAAGGAGGAGGTGCGGGAGGGGCGAGCGATTGACAGACGCGTGCGTGCGCCATCAGCGAACAAAAGGCGAAAGAACGTGCGAGGCGCATAGCAGAATAATTGAATTTTATTACATTGTTTGGCGAGAGGCAGTGGGGTGATGGCGATGCAGTCGTTGGCCCCCGCCTTAACTTCACTCACTTCAATACACTGGCATCAGCGTCAGTAACATTGACGCTTTTTGCGCGCGCGCGCGTTCACTCCCCTCGCTTCTTATATGCACAATATTTTCACATTTCCAAGAACGCCAATGCGATGGCCGATTCCGACGGGCGAGTCAGTGTTGAAAATCTTCGTTGTTGATGGTAAGGAAAGCGACGATTTGCGAGTTGGATGAAGGTGGTAGAGAGTCGATGGTGGCGCGGCTGTGGCGAAGGCGTTGCTGGTGTGAGAGTAATTGTGAGTTACTGCTGCCACAGCGAAGAGAATAATGACCCCAAGGCTTGCTTGTATGCTCGCTTGCCTCGCTGTCTCAGCTGCTGCTGCTGCTGCTTGAGGTTTTATTGTTGTTGGATACTTTTTATAATATTTTATATGTATGTACATATATGATTTTTTTTACACTATTTTTTGCCATTATTATTGGCAACGCCTGACGTGGAGGCTTTTGTTTTTTTTATTTTTGCTATTATTATTATTATTATTATTATTATTATTGGTATATTGTTTTTACTCTTTGTTAGTAATTTACCAACAAAATGAAGATTGCGCTTCAACTCAACGACGAAAATAAATAGTAAACACATGTGCCCTGTGGGGAATTTTCAGCACATTAGATTCCTGAAGTATTCATTTTTACATAATTCAAATAACTTTTTAAAACAAGCTGATTTATTTATGCAACTGCATAATTTAGTTCGGTATTAAATTTAGAAACAAAAAATAAAATCAATTCATTACACATTAAAAGAAAATTGCAGTATGAATTCCCACACCAACTACATTCCCTACCATCATGAACCAAATAAAAATTTGTGATATTAGAAAATTTGTGGTGTTAGAAGTGTTTTCTTGGCCGTTTTTTATCAAAACTATCATAAGAGAGCCGGTTATGTCGAAAATAAAGAGAGATCAGCTTTTCTTTTTGCCTAGTCTTTATCATGAACTGCACTCGACTTTCGATCTTCTCTGTAAATCGAAATTTACGCAAATTCTATGAAAAATATACATTTCATTTCTTATAAAATCAACAAATATTCTATAAATACTGATATTTATAATGTTTGGCGTAAAAACTAAGGCTAACAAAGAGCTTCATAATAGGAGTGAAAGCAATAATGAAACAATAAATGAGCCCAACGTTAATTTCCTCTGCTCAACATAGCCATTTATGTATGACTTATATGCACCCCGCATGGCACTAACCACACCTTTGCCGCCAACTCATCTAACAACTAACATCTATTTCCCTGTCTCCCTGTTGTGGAAATCTATCCCATTAGATTACCGCAGTGATGTTACTTAGATCTACCTGCAGTCTACGTAAGGTGTAACGAGCTGATATAACAACAACAACAAAAAGACATATCTCATGTATATCCCAAGGATTGGAGTAGTAATTTTTTGTATTTTTCTCTTTTGCAAGTTCTAATTTGTTTACATCTTACCCAAGGTTTATAGAATTCTGATTACGACAACCGTGGCGAGACTTGAGTTCTATATTATAAAAAAATATATATTTTTATTTTTTGTTTCAAAAAAATGCAAACGTAAAACACAGTTAACGCAGATGACTCCGTGTGCTGCATTAGCGCATCTTTGTTTTAGTTTTCCACAATACTTTAATATAAATCACTCACACAAATTTTCTTCAAATTTTTATGCACAACAACCCACTGCACAACCTTTCACTTTTCGATTTTTAAACATGATTTTTTCACAAGTAAAATATGCGAAAATCGTTTTCTATATTAAAATTTTATAATATTTTTGATATTTTTAAACCTTTTTTGCATTACTGCCGCCTGCCTTTCGTATTACATGACAATAAATATTAGAATTGCTAGCCACAGTAAATTTTGCTCAAAAATAATATTAGTTTTCATAATTTATAAATTTTTTAGACATAAATTATTAATTCAAATTGTTATTTATTTTTGAAATAGTAAAATGTAGGTATTTTTAAATTTGTAGTCAAAATGTTAGGCTCTTTTATGGATAAAATTATGCAAACCCTATTAAAAATCTTTAGCAACTCGCCAAATTGAATCAACTTCGCCATTAAACGTATAATGCTGAATCTTCTTTTCGAAGAGTAAAAGCAAATTTAATAATTTACTTTTTGACTTTCACTACTCTTCCAGAAAATGGGTGATAGTCTATAGAGCAGCCGAAGTATTCAGATTCTTTGTAATTTTTTCAATAAATTGCCCACAACTATTGTATCGGTGCCTCTGAGCGAAATTTGTGCAGCAAAAATATAGAAAAAATTTTAAATTAACATAACCTGAAATCAATAAAAAAAAGCTTTTTTATATAAAATAAATAAATAAATAGTCAGTACAAAATATTGTATATAATTTTTTCTTAATAATTGGCCCTTTTTGCCACTGAAGCGAATTTCCGCCAAGCTCCTCTTCCAATTTGTAGTGTGCGTCTTTGGTGTATTTCTCCAAGAAAAGGGGAACTTTTAATTTTCATATTAGAAATATACTCGGAGGGGTTGACATTCGCTGCAGAGGGGCGACCGCAATTGGAAAAATTAACTCAATATTTTATAAAACTCGTAATTTGACCTTCCAAATGGTAGCACACAATGCTAATCACTCGGCTTTTTCGCCCGTTTTTTTTTTTTCAATCTATATGTTATATAAAAGTTTTTAATTTGGAAAGCTCTACCAAAATCATATATTCATTATTTTCCTTCTTTCAGTTATTAATTATTTTATGTCAGAATTTTTCCAGCAGGGCTTTCCGCTGTGCTCATTTACTGTATAGTTACATGCACACAAACATATGAGAGAATGTGTGTGCTCAAAAGCCGGCTACTCGCAAAACGGAAAATTGTTATAGGGAAAAGAGGTCGATGGTGGGTGGTGTTACGCCAGCTGAATAAGACAGAAACAAAAAAGAAATTAACTAAACCGACTTCTAGGGGAAGGGTGGATAAGAGTAAACAGTCTGTCGAATTGTCTTACTACTACGTACATTGAAAAGTATTTTAAATTTACCAATACAAGCAAAAAACCGATATGAAATTGCACGAAAGAACGGAAAGAAGAAGTATAGTATAAAGTAAATATAGAAAACAAAATAAACAAATATAAAAAGAGTAGGAATGGGAAATGGTAATCAATATTAAAGCGAAAAATACAAAAAACAAAAATTATTTAATCGTAAAAAATATAAGAGTAAATATACAAATTGTGGAAAAGAAAAATTTCAGTATTCACAGAATAGAAAATAAGCAAAAAAATGAAATTTCTTGTGAGAAATGAGTCAAGAGGAAAATAGATTTTAAGCAAAAAAGTATATAAGATTCAAATAATTAATAAATAATAATTGAAAAAAAAAATTATTTAACAAATAAATCAAATTGAAGGAGTAAGTTGGAAATAATTTTGAAATAAAAATTGAATTGTGGAATCCAAGATATTCGAAAAATTATAATCATTTAAAAAAGACACATAATCATTAAACAATACGTAGTAGACCTTCTTTGTACTTGTATTAACAATTTACCGAAGTAGCTTGTGTGGGTCAACTGGGTATTTTTCTACCTACCCACCTATTTACTTATCCCCACGAAAGTTGTGAGAATGCGCACAAAGGCGCAATGGCGGAATGAGGACAGAATAATAGCAATAAAAGTAAATAAGCAAAATAATAATAAAACATAAAACAAAATTGAAAATTTGTAATGATGCAGCGACGCCAACTGCGCCAAAATGATGACGGTACTGGCGACGTTGGCAACGAAGAGTGTGTTGCCTGTCCACAAGCGACTCGACGCGACGTTGCGACGACTGCAAACTTAATATGCGCGCATTTTGTGGGTGGGGCCGGACAACACTGGCAGTATGGAAAATAAATGCAAAAAAAAAAACGAAATGAAACGTGAAATAACAACAACAAAGAATAAATATCCGTAATTTAAAATGAAGCTCTATGTGCTGTAAATAGCAGCAGGAACGTAAATTTCGTAATTTTTTCTGCCACAGGAATTATTTTTTATTTTTCCTTTATTTTTCTCTTTTGCTTTTTAAAAATTAAAAAATATGTATATTTTTTTTTTGTGTTGAAAATATTGATTTTTTATGTAGTCACGTCGTTGACAAAATAAGCGAAATGTAAGGTTTTTTGCTTTAAATATGGATGCATATGGCTCACTCGCTGTAATAGACAGATGCTGTAATTAGTAAAGCTGGATGACAAATATTCAAAGGCATAGTAAAATAAAATAAAAAAACATAGTCATTTTTATCAAATATGTTGTTTTATTATATTAAATATTATAATATAATAAAACAACATATTAGAGAAAAAATATATATTATATACAATAAATAATAAAAAAATATTAAAATAAATAAACAAATTAAAAAAGAACGAAAGTAAATCTAAAAAAAAACAATACAAGAAATTAAATAGAATGCAATAAAATTAATTTAATTGAAGATCATTTATAAAGTAAAATAAAATATTAAGAATTAACAAATAAAATACAATAACATAAAATAAAATTAAAATTAAAATTAAAATTATTAATTTAAAAAAATTATAATAATGAATAAAATAAATTATAACAATTTAGAATAATATCATGAATTTAAAATAATAAATAACAAAACATAGAAAAAAAAACACAAAGAAATACTCTATTAAAAAATTGGAATAAAAAGCAAAAACAGAAGAAATGAAATAAAACATATATAATATAACAGAATAAAATATAATACAACTAAATAACTCGCTGCTATAGACCAGGGGTGCAGTATCAGGGACCCAAATATGAAAGGGCATAGAAAAGCAAAATAAAATAATTATAATTTATACCAAAAAATTAAATATAATAAAAATCGTAATAACAAAGATTGAAAAAATAAATATATTAAAAAATTCAACTCTATTTAAAAAAGTTAAATGAAATAAACAGATTTAAAAAATATAAAAAATATAAAATAATATAACAATAAAAATTCAAAATATTAGTGAAATAAAGTAAAATAAAAAATAAAATATAATAAAAACTAATTAATAAAATAATATAAAATAAAAAAAAAACCAAATAAATAGAATAACACATAAAAATATTTAAAAAAAACGAAAAATATTTCCAATACAAAAAAAAATAAAAACTACTAAATAGAAAACTTAAAAAAATAAAATAAAGGAAAATAAAATAAGACGAATTAAATAAAAATAAAATACATAAAATAAAGTAAAATAAAATAAAACACAATGAAATAAAATGAAAAGGTTTAAAATGAAAAAAAAAATAGACTACATAAAATAAAATAATATCAACTGAAATAAAGTAAAAGAAAATAAAGTGAAACAAAATAAATTTAAATAAAATATTAATCAAAAAAAAAAAAAAAATATAAAAAAAACTTAATTTGAAATGAAATAAAATGGGACAAAGAATATGCTGAATAAAATAAAATAATATCAACTAAAAAAAAAATATTTAAAAAATAGAAAGTAAAAAAAAATTCAAAATAAAAATTAAATTAAATACAATAAAATAAAATTAAAAAATTTTAAATTGATATAAAAGAAGCAAAAAACATACTGAAAATAATATCAACTAAAATAAAATAAAAGAGAATAAAATGAAAAAATAAAAATAAAAATAAAAAAGGAAAAAAATTGTTGAAAATAAAAATAAAATAAAGTAAAATAAAAAAAATAACATAAAACACAATGCAATAAAATGAAAAAAAATTAAAAATAAGCAAAAAAAGGACTGATTAATATAAAATAATACCAAATAAAATAACATAAAATAATAAGAATAAAAAATTTTATTATTTTAAAAAAAATTTGAATACAATAAAATAAAAATAAAATGAAATAGAATGAAACAAAAAATAAAAATAAACAAAAAAGTACCGATTAGTATAAAATAATACCAACTAAAACAAAATAAATTATATATTACAATAAAAAAATATAAATAAAAATAAAAGTAAAATAAAATTGAATAAAATAAAATAAAATTTTAAATGAAATAGAATGAAACAAAAAACATACTGAATAAAATAAAGGAAAAAAAAATGAAATAAATAAAAAAAAAAAGTAAAATGAAAAAATAAATAAAAATTATAATTAAATCAAATTAAATTAAATTAAATAATTAAATAATAAAATTTTAAATGAAAAATGAAAGAAAAAATGTAAATATATAAATAAATAATAATATATAAATATAAATAAATAAAAATAAAAGGACATAAAATAAAAAACAAAATGAAGTGAAATAATATAAATTAAAAAAAAAACTTCAAATTAACTAAAAAAAATAAATATAATTAAAATAAAATATAATAAAGACAATAATATTCGTAATATATATACTTCTTCTGTATCCACGTTCAAGGAATATAGATAAATGATATAAATATTAGCTCAGTACACTTAATTTTGAATCTTAGAAAATACTACCCCTAAATGCATGCTTTTTCACATTCATTTCTATTTTTAATTTAATCCAATAATTATCAATAAATTTTTTCTTATCTTTCCAGGTAAGTTTCTCACACACATCTCACCTTATCTACTCACGTAAGTCCACAATCTGTAATATAAAAGAAAGGAAAATATTTCCAATCATAAAAATTTTGAAATCAAAAATGAAAATTAACAACAAAAAAACAAAATATGTTGCATGCACGAATTCTATAAGTTGCCACAACGAAATGTGCAACAAAATGCATTGCAACTGGCATTATTATATAGTGTGGCAAAGCTGATACGTTGCACTTTAAATTCGTGCTCGCCAAAGATGTTTCTTTTCTCTTCTCTGCTTTGTTGCGCTTACCATATTTGCTGGCATTTTTCTTATCCACTATCTTCGTCTTTCTGTGCTGCTTGCTATCCAGCCTGCAATGCTGAGCATCCTTTAAAATGTCATGTCATTGTTATTATTGGCGTGGAGCTCAGCGTCGCTGCTTACTGCAAAGCAGATATTTTTGTACACTTGTTGTTGTCTTCTTATTAGAATGCCCCGACTCGGCTTGGCTGCTGGCTTATTGTCCTCTTATTAATTCTGTTGTCGTTGTTGTTGTTGTTGTTGTTGTTGTTGTTGTTGTTGTTGTTGTTGTTGTTGTTGTTGCTGTTGTTGTTGTTGTTGTTGTTGTTAATGAAATGCTGCGGAGACATACTTACCATACATACATGCACACATGCTTCATAAGCTACTTGCACTCGAAGTCATCCTTTGGCTGTACAAAATCTTCAACGCTGTGGCCACCACCACCACCATCATATTAGCCCACTCCCCCCTCGGACCTTACTCATTTCACCTGATAGTCACTGTGAAGCGACCAACACTAGTGCAAGTGGGGGGTCCCACACATATACATACACATACACCCTACAAAGTGGTTGGTATTGTTGTTTTAATTGTTGTTGCAGCAGCATTTAATATGCGCGCACACAAATGTCTCTCATTCAGTCTTCGCTCTCACAATCTGCAGTCAGCCCTCTGCCACTACCACTTGGTTTGTGACTTGAAATTTATTCGTGCTCTCCGTAGTACCTTTGCTTCGCTACAGACAACAGCAATTTCTTCGACTTATGCGCTCAAGCTCTCGAGAGCGTAACGAGAATGTCAACAAACCATTCACACAGACACCCTCATACGCTCGCATAGATGTATGTACATGTACTCGCTCAGTAGAATAAACAGGTATTTTGTTGATGCATCCATGCCACGCCACATGCAGTCCACCACTATGGCCTCGCAGTGCGTACGTATGTGTTTGCCGGTGAGTCCAATGTTGTTAGCAACCATTGCCGCGCTGTCGTTGCTGTTTACCAAAAATTTATACTCAGAATCTCGTACTCACGCACACACACATACCGTTAGAGAAGACAACAACTTTGGCACTTTGTTGCTGCGGCAATGTTGTGTGCCACACACAGTGGTGTAGTGAGATCAAAAATTTAGTTGTATATAATATGCGAAGTTAACTTAGGCTTAGATGAGTCTGGGATTTATTTTAACAAAAAAGTTAGGAGAATAAATTAAGATAATGAAATTAAGCAATTTTTTCTCTTTTTCATGTGCAAAAAGCTGAAGTTAAGAGATTTTAAAAAAATTTAAAACGTTTCATCCAAGACGAATTTAACAAGGTGAAGTTTGACGAATTCAAGTTTTTTTATTTATTGAACGTCAAGGTTGTCAAAATTATTTTTAATTTATATTTTGTTTGCTTGAATTTGATTTAAATTTCTATTTGTAAAAGTGAATATCTTTAGCATTGTGATTTTCAGGAAAGAGACAGATGTTACATTTTTAAAAGCCAATAAATTTACCATGCTTTTGACAATAGCTACCTAAAAGCGAAAACAAAATACAAGGTAATTGTTGTGTTAGCTCTGCTGCTCCCATAGAATTTTTTAGAATTCACCTTGATGGCTTCCATGATACAATAATTTAAAGTTAGTTTGAAAGCATGAAAGCCTATTCGATGTATAGAAATTTTGTGTGCAGACTATTGCTCAATAATTTATATATTTTCAGAGAGCTGCAAATTGTATCTGCAATCTTAAATTTGATCTAACCATTACATACCAAGATATAATAAATCTAATTTAAAAAAAAAATTTTAAGATTTTTATATATTCCAAAGCATTTTTTTTTCTTTTGTTACAACTGCCGCCTGCAGTTAAGGCAATATTTCGCAGAGTTCTATGAACTATGTATGCATACGTATGTAGGAATGTATGTATGTATACATAATATTATAACTTCAAACAATTGTGAGCAAGCACTTTAGTGACCAAAGAATTCTATATCATTACTGTATCTACTGCTACGTCTATGAAAGATATTTTCGTGATACAAAACTTGCATTATGTAGTTTCGATTCAAAATTTTGCTCAGAATTGTTGGATTTGACACTTAAAAAATATTTACTTTAAAGATTTTTTTATTATTGTATATAGCCTATCTGCTCACAAAATTTCCTTTAAATACCTTTAAAACTGATTAACTGTTTTGCCTTCAAACAGAAACTCTCG
Source organism: Neoceratitis asiatica (assembly GCA_030068015.2). Lineage (NCBI taxonomy): Eukaryota > Metazoa > Arthropoda > Insecta > Diptera > Tephritidae > Neoceratitis > Neoceratitis asiatica. The sequence goes on along the minus strand of CM061526.1, from coordinate 48,877,572 downwards.
AAAAAGGCAAAGTTCCTGTACTTTAAATGACAGCATTTCTAGATTTAAGATTATATTCAAGACCGTTTTTACAAAGTTTATTCACAACTGAAAGTTAAAAACTCTCTTTGGGAATGAGTTAACTCTCCACTCAGATGATATGAAATTTTACTTACTTCATAAGATTTATTAGATACAAAAAAAGTAGTTTCACTTTTTTTTTGTAGATTTTTTAGCACTCTGACCTTACTTAATTTTTTTAATTTTACTATATTTTTATATTATTATTTTTATTTATAAAAAATAAATACTCAACTTTCCAAATTGAAAGAAATCAGTAAAAAAAAACTAATAAATTATAGTAATTTTTATAGACGAAAAGTGCAGAAAAATAAAAAGTAATGAAATATATAATATACACTCTGTGGTTTATTTTTAGATATCTGAGGAAAATAAAATTAATTGCTGTTCGGCCTGATTTTTTTAAAGTAACGGATACATTGAATATTTGGGAGGTGTAGGAATTTTTCAAGAGTCTGATTTTTTATTGATTTATTTTGAAAATTATAAATACATTAGAAGAACCAAATTACTCTCTTCCCCAGTATTTCGTACCACTGTTCACTGATTACTAACTACATATGTTGGGGTAGTGAGCGTACATATTTTTCGCGTCTCTTTTTTGCCACCATAACCGCTGCCACTACTACGCACACACTGCCAAGTCAAGTCACTATCATTGCCTTTATCGTTGCTGCTGCTGCTGTTACCTCGCGCTCATACTCTCAGTGGCGCGCAACCAACTAACAACAACGTACAGTTGGATTGGATAGAGAGGTGAGGGGGTAGACAGGCTGATAGCATACACATGCAGCTGACGAAACGTAGCGCAGCAGAGTACAGCGCACACAGCAAACGCCAAGATACAAAACATATAAACGCCGGTTTGTATGTAAGTTTCTATGTGTATTTGTATGCATGTGTGTGCGGCACACAACTTTAATGTTGTTCGTTTTGACTTCGCTTGGCGCTGACACAGCGGTGACGGCACGTTCAGATTCATTCTGCGATTCCTCGAGGACGTAACGAACGAAAAACGTCGGTGTGCGCGTCACAATACTTACCACTTACTACCTACTATATATCGCCACAGACAACAGACAACATAGAATAGGAAGGAAAAGAACAAGAAAAAAGACAGCTATAAACTCAGTAAAGTAAGCAACAAATCAAACTCTACACTTTGGCACGTCGATTTAGAAATAATAATAATAATAACAACAACAACAACCATTCACAGAGATTTACTTTGCATTTGTAGAAGAATATTAATAAGAATTTTTTGGGCATCTTGAAGAAGTTAAGGGAGTAGAAGAAGAAACATAAAAAGGAAGTGTAATTACTTGGAATTAATTGGGAGTTAAAAGGATTTCATAAAATTACAGTGAGTCGCTAAAGATTGAAGGAGGAAAAGTGTTTTGAAATATTTCAAAAATTAATTAAATAAAATTTAAAAAAAAATTTAAAAATTTTTAATTGAAAAAAAAAACCTGAAATCTCAAATTAAAAAGTTCAAAAATATCTAAAAAAAAAAATAAACTCAAGTGCGACTGCAGTATTTACTATTTGCCGGCTTCCAAACAATTGCACGCCGAGTTTGCATAAAAAGGAAGCAACAACAAAAACAACTAAAAAAGTTTTTTGCGTGCAATTTGTTTTCAAAATTCAGTGCAAAATTGTTTATTAGAAACAATAACACAGTCGTCGTCGTCGTCGTTGTCCTCATCATTGTTGTTGTCATCGTCGTCTAGTCGTCAGTGTTGAAGTCTCCCACTTCTTCTAACCAGCTTTTCAGCGGAAGTCATACTCACGTGTAGCCTAACAAAAAAACAAAAAAAAAAAGCTAGCTTGTGAATTTGTATGTATGTGCTGTCTGTTTGTGCGTGCGTGTTAATTTGTCAGTGTATATATTTAGGCGAATTCGCGTGCTAAAACAGTGAAAGCAAGCGCAAAAAGGCAAGAAAATAGAAAGAAACGCAATAAATGCAAAATACGATTTCCGCTTGACAACCACGAGACCAGCCCCCGCCCCCTACATGAAAACACGCAACGCATAAATAACAACAACAAAAATTGGGAAAAATCTAGTATTTCGAGCGCACAGCAAACAAACTCACACCACGTTGCAGGTAAAAAAAGAAAAAAAAGGGAAATTTTAATAAAAAAATTAAATTAAATAAAATTGTATGTGCAGACGGAAACTGAAAGGCCGTTTTTTCTTCGTATGTGTTTTTTGTTAGTGTTGTAGTGTTTTTTTGAAACAAATTTTCGCTTATCAACAAGCCAGCAACCAGCAACAATAAATAACAACACAACATAAATGAAACAAAATAAAAGCAGCAGTAATACATACAAACAATGTAGTATTGTTATCAACATCATTAGGTGAACTAGAATAAAAGTTAATAAAAAATAGCTATAAATTTTGAAAACACAGAAAAAGTGACATAAAATTTTATGAGCCAAAAATTGATAAAAATTAGGCGCTAACACGGCAAAGTCGACTGCAATTTTCAACTACAAAAAAAAAGTAATAAAAATATTTTAATAAAATATAATTAAAAAAGAAACTAAGAAACAAGCAAATTTGCAAAAATTGCTAAGGAAACAAATATATTTTGCGAATTTAAATAAAATCAAATTAAAACAATTTCTTTGCAAAACGATTTTTTTTTTTTTTCAAAAATCACGCGTGAACCATTAATGATGAATTGCACGTGGGAAAATATGCAAAACTTTATGCTCATCATCACAGCAACAACGCACAGTAGAAAAATAGCAAGCATGAGCAGAGCGAAAAAATGAAATTTGAGTAAAAGGGCAGCAAAAAGAGTTTGGAGTGAAAAAATAACAGAAAATAATTAAAAACAAAAATAAAATAAAAAATTTATAAAGTTTTAAATTCAATTAAAATATGTATGCAGCAATTCAATTGCGTAAAAGTGTTGTGACTACATTAAAAAATCAAAAAATAAATAAAATAAAAATTAATTGAAATTATTAATTATTTATTACAAATAATTATAAAATTAGAAATAAAAAAGTAAAAAAAAATTCAAAAAATTCACTTAAAACTTAAAAATAGCCATATTATTTGTGAGAAGACAAATTAATGCGTTTTATTTTTGTAAGAAAATTAACAAAATTACTTTAATCCATAATATTGAATAATAAAAAATACAATGTGCAATATATTTTTAAAATAGCTACAGTTAAAAATTAACACAAAAAAAACACAACAAAACAAAAAAGATTATACACAGCAAATAAAAAAATTTAACCATTACAAATAACAAAAAAAAATCATAAAAAATTAAAATAAACACACAAAAAAGCCTCAAAAATGAAGTAAATGATACAACTATGCATATAAACAAAAACTAAATACAGCACTGAGTTTATTTTGCACCAAAGTGGAAATATAAAATTTAAAAAATATATATTAAAAAATATATTTACGCTACATCCCAATTTAAGAGGAAATAATCATCTAAGCACATGCAATCAACACAATTCCACTAATCATTTTGATGGAAATAATATATTTTTGATTAAAATAAAACAAAAATTTACGTGTAAGTTAAAAATTTCCCATTTGCTACCAACAGCTGTGGCAATAAATAAACAAAATCTGCAGAAAAAATACAAAATAATCCACAAAGAAGTGTAAAAAAAAATATTTTAAAAGCCTACCTTTGCTTACTGAATTGGTGACCAAAAAGTTGGTCAAGGATATCCGCCGCTAAAGTGTGTGCACAAAAGGGCAATAAAAGACAACGATTTCGCTTTTTACTGCTAATAAAAAGTAAGTTTTGCAAATTATACAAGTAGGAATACCTTATTTTTTATTATGGAGTCTATATGCAATCTTCAAAAGTTTAAATTACATTCCAAATATATTTAACTGATTTTTCGCAAAAAAAGAAAATTATTTAATTTTAAAAATGCATTTTATATACGATGTGGGTTGTTAATGAGAAAAAAATAAATAATGTTTAATAACATTTTTGAATAATCTTTTATAAGAGACAATAAACAAACTATTTTTCAAAGCAATTTAAAAAAGTATTGTTACGCTTGAAAATCTAAAAAATAATAAAAAAATATCTAGCTATCTCTCTCCACATCTCATGTTTTAATATAAATATATAAATAAATAATAAAAAATAATACTTGATTAATTAAAACTATTAGAAATATTAAATAAATAAATTTTTCCTAGCAAATAAATAATAAAACAATAATAAATTTTACGACTCAATTAAAACACATGGGTGTGCGTATGGTTCTTTAGAATATTTGCATAAGTTGTGGTAGCTTGAAAAATACATCAATAAAAATCTATTTACATTTAAATTGCTGTTTATAACATATAATAAAATAAAGCAATAAAGCCGCACCTTAGTGATAGAATAAATTTAATATCAAATTTTATTACTATTTTATTTTATTAAAAAAGTAAATATTATAAACTCATTTCATACGTTAAATGCAATAAAAGTGATACACATAATAAAAGCTTAAATTATTTAAATATATTTACATAAATTTTGTTTGTTTATTTATTTTATTTTATCTTATAATATGTACTTTATTTAAATTTATTTAATGCTCTTTATTTTATATCAATTTGTTGTATTTTATTTAACCTTTATTGCTTTATATTACCTCATTTGAACTTGACTTTATTTTACTTTATTTTTGTGGTCTGATTTTATTTGTTTGTTTAATTTTTATTTTTATTTTTTGTGATTTTAAAATTTTTTTAAATTAATTTTTTTATTATTTATTATTTTTTCTTTCATTTCAATGTATTTTATTTTACTTATGTTGTTTATTATACTTATATATTTTTATAATTTTATGTTCTTTTTTAATTTTATTTTATTCTTTTCTGTATTTGATTTCACCTTATATTATTTTATTTTTTATGTTTATTTTTATTTTTTTTATTATATTTTATATTCTTTTATTTTATTTTTTTTATTTATTTTATTTATTTTATTTTTTTATGCTATTTTGTTTTATATTCTTGAAATTTGTTTTATATTTCTAATTATTATATTTCCTTTATTTTAATTATGTATAAATGTTTTATTTGTTTTTATTTTATTTCAATTTATTGAATTTTCTTTTTTTCCATTCGTTCTCATTTATTTCTTTTTTCTTTCCTTTTTTAATTTATTTATTTTATTTTATTTTATTTATTTTTTTTATTTATTTATTTTTTTTTTTTTATTTAAGTCTAGTTTATTTCTTCCATTTTATTCTATTTAATTTACTTTATTTTATTCTACTTTATTTTATTTTATTTTATTTTAATTTAATTAGTTTATTTTTTTTTTATTATCTTTCATTTGTTTCAATTTCTTCAATTTTATTTTATATATATAAGTTTTTATTTTTTTGTTTTTTTTTTGTTACAAATATTTTATTTCAATTTATTTAGTGTTATTTTCTTTTATTTTTATTTTCATTTCTTTTTTCATTCCTTTCCATCTATTCTTTTGTCTTACTTTTTTAAATTATTTATTTTATTTTATTTTGATCCTTTTTTTACATAATTTTGTATTATTTTACTTAACTTTTTTTTTTGGTTTATTTTTTATATTTTTTGTTTGTTTTTGTTTTATTTCATTTCATTTTGTTTTATTTGAATTTACTTTATTCTGTTTAATTTAATTTTATTTTATTTTTAATAGAAGTTTTGCAATAGAAATATTTTGAATTATCTGCAATAACTATAATTCTGTAACATAAATATCAAATTAACTTACCACCATTCATTTTCTATCACATTTCAGTAATTAAATAATAAAATAAAAGTAATTTTGCTGACAAGCGATTTTTTCATAAATTTTATATTATCACTTCCGCAATATGAGTAAATACGTGTGAATATATTAATTACCAAAAGTTTATATTTCGCAAAATTATTTCCACAAATTGGCTTTCGTGCATATAAAAAGTAGTAATAAAAAATAATATTAAAAATTGCCAAGACAAACGCCACAACAAGACTCTAATTTCCAACGCTCATCAAACTACGTGCAAATACATACAAACATCAGCTTTGTGTACATACATATGTATGTACATAAATAAATTTACGCTGACAAAGCGTTAATGGCATTTCCGCATTTCCCCATTTCTTGTGCGGAATTCACGGCGTCAAGCAAATATTTTGTAATGAAATTTTTGTGAATTGGTTTTTTTTTTTGGATATGAAATAAATTAATGTGAATTACATTGAAAGTTTTGACTGATTTTTGCAACGAATTTTATGTTTGAATTTGTTTTTCAAAATTATTAATTGTAAGAAATTTTGTGATGAATTCTGTAAAAAAAAATAATTAATTTTAATTAAATTAAATTTTTGAAGATTTAATTTTAAATTAAATTTTTTTGTAATTGCCACTCCTACATAATAGTTGTTCATACTGCAAATAAATTGCTTTGATACAAAACCTGATTTAACAAAATTTTTTTTTTCAACCTCGTTTTTGTTTTAAATGACACCTATATTATTTCCAAACAGAAAATTGCAGGTACCAACTACAACACACGTATCCTTTAACTATCGCTGCCCAGACATGTATTTTAACCACTCTCCCCACCAGGCATCGCAACGCAATCAAAAAAGAATGTCATAGGGATAACTTGAATTTATCTTAAGAATTCGTATAAAATACATTTGAATTCAAAGATATACATATGTATACAAGCAAATTCACATTTAAATGTATGTATATGTATGTGTGTATAAAAATGTTTGTATTTTAATGCTAAAGAAAGAGCATGACAGAGCAAAAGAAGACAATTAATTCCATCTTATTGTATTCTTATTCGCTTGTTTCCTTCTTCCTTTTACTTTAGTTCTTCCTACGTTACGTACATACATACATATATACATACATACATACAGAGATCTGTATACTTGGCACAACATATTGTTCTTTGGTAAAGATGTGCTGTTGTTGTCTGCCTTTTTCACTTTATGACATTCAGGCTCCTCTTAATTGCATATATGTATGTCTTTTAATGCGTGCATGTGTTCTTATATATAGTTTATATATATATATATATTATATATATTTTCTTATTTCATCTTCCTTATAATCTTTTGCCTTTCCGCGCTTAATTCTTTTTGAACCATGGCATCTCGCCTTTTGTCTTCACTATTTCGATTATGATATTTGTATATGTACATATCTATGTGCATATCTTTTTACATATTTTCTGTTTCGCATAAATGTAATTAATTCTTTTACTTTTACTCATTATTTCCTGATATTTGCATTAGCAAATGCTGGATTAATTTATTAAATTTTTCCATTTGCTTATTAATATTGCATAATTTTGGTGACCAATGTCTAATGTTCTTAAAAGAGCTCAGTATTTCTGCTCGAAAATAATTAGTAGAAAGCTTTTTAAAGACTTTTCGAGTTCTAAGAGATAATAAGGAGAATAAAAAATATTTAAAATTTAAAAATTATTATTGTTCTCAATAATTTGATATTTAAAATAGTAGACTCTAAATGAAATAAAAATCTAAATAGTAGACACTAAGTCCACGTTTGAATGGGTTTTACGGACAAAATTAATACGAGGTGTGTTCAAAGAAAAAGTTGAAATTTGAATTTTTTTGAAAAGTACTTATTTATTCATCAATATTTGTTTTATCCCCTTCAATGTAATCCCTCTCGGATATAATACATTTGTGCCAACGATTTTTCGAAGCACTTCTGAAATGCACTTTTCGGTATGGCGATCAGCTCTTTCTTCGATTTTGGCTTGATCTCATCAATTGTGCCAAAACGCGTTCCTTTCATTCGTTTCTTTAGTTTTAGGAATAGGAAAAAGCCGCAGGGAGCTAAATCTGGTGAATATGGTGGTTGAGGCATGAGTACGGTTTGGTTTTTGGCCAAAAAAAAATCACGAATAAGCATTGATGTGTGAGCTGGTGCATGATTGTGATGCAGAATTCACGATTTGTTTTTCCACAATTCTGATAATTTGAGCCGTATTGCTTCATGCAAACTTTGCATAACTTCCTTGTAGTATTCCTTATTAAATGTACTACCTTTGGCACCAACTTATGATGCACCACACCATTGTGATCAAAGAAAATAGTGAGCAAAATCTTCACCGTTTCCTTTAAACATACCTCGTATAGAATTTTTTTTACGAAAGTGTTGCCTTTTTGTATCAGATTCTTTTGCAGAAACAGTACATTGTATATTTTCAAGTTATTTGTATAGAAAAATATCAAAGAAAAAACTTTAATCTTCAGTAAAAATTTTACAAAATAAAACCAATTCAAATCTCAACGCTAAATGCGAAAATATTAGTTCTTTTACGCGAACAACTCACAATTTTTTCATCAAAACTGCAAATCTTAATATTACTCGTTAGACCTCTACTACAGTTATATGATAAATGAATTGATTTTAACACATTTCAGAAATTCAAAAACATACGTATTAACCTCTGACAAATATTTTTTCGAAATATATGTACCTCAAAACTCCTACTAAACAAAAGTAAAAGTGAAAAGTGAAATTTTTCAAAAATGCCTTAAACAAGCCATTAAGAATGTTAATGAATTTTTGCTGCTACGAATCATTGGTGTTTTATTTAGAAGAAGTGGACTCTCAATAATGCCACAAGGCTTCCGCTATAGAAGATAGTCTTATCTACTATTTTTTAAAGTCCTATCAAAAGCATTCAACATTTTAAAATGAGTTTTTTCTGTAAAATATTTTAAATATTTTTTTTTTGTGAGTTTTAAGACTCAGCCGGTTCTTTTGTGGGTAAAAAATAATTATGGATAAGTTTTAGTGATTTCTAGTATGCAAATTTCCTTAACCTTACTTACAATGTCAAAGGTTTAAATGAAGCATAATATTAAATTATCCACTACTCTTTCTCAAGTTTATAATTTAATACAAAAAGTCCTTCGCCAATAACTATGGGCAAAAAATTCGAACGTAACCTAGCCATTATTAGCTGTTTCTATGACAAAAGTTTTTATCGAAATTGGGAGCATCACTCTCTGTTTTACCCGTATTCATATTAGAATAAAATCTAGAGAATTCACACTTCTTTTTTTTTTTTTGTTGATAATCACAATCAGCATAAAAAGTTAAGTCGTTGAACCTCAGAGCTGTTTTCAACCCAGAAGTCTCAATATTTCGATACTCAAACGGTCAAAGTTTTTTTCTTTATTATCGTTTATAGTAGACAATGATCACCCTTGAAACTAAGCGATATGATATTCTTGACATGTTGCCTGCTTCTTTCTCTTCACTCATCTTTTGTCTCGGTATATAACTTGCTTTAGATTACTCGTTGAGAGCGTTCTATGTCCTCTAATTTAGCAGCAATTACGCTCCACTGGACCACAAACAGCTAATGTGCATATAAAAAGCACTAATAGCACCAGGCAGATAAGATAAAAGCTGATCCATTTTGAGTTTCCCTACATTTTTTAAAGAAAAAAAAACAGAAAATTTAAATTTAATGGGGAATGTTTATTTTCATTCGAAAAAACACCGTTTGTTTTCTCTGGATAAAATGGCAGCTCTTGAATCTCTTGAGGTTGCCCTTCGTCCCAAATGCGACAATTTTGTTTGTTTACATACCCATTGAGCCAGAAATGGGCCTCATCGCTGAACAAAGTTTGGCTCGAAAACGTCGGATCTTCTTGGAACTTTTCAAGAGCCCATAGAGCAAAGCGATGTCGCTTGGGAAGGTCGAACGGATTCATTTATTACACAGGCTATATTATGTACACTTTCAATTTAAGATCTCGACGTAAAATGCGCCAAGTCGTTCCAAACGTCAGTCCGAGTTGCTGCGAACGGCGCCGAATCGACTCTAGACGGTATTCGTGTACTGCTTGCTGGACGTGGTCTATTCGGTCGAATATTATCCAATAATGATTGCTGGGTCTTAAGATGGGTGATGGTGTTGCGAATAGTACGCTCAGTAGGCCGATTATGTTGACCATAAGTTGAGTGAAGCACACGAAACGAAATTCTTTACAGAACATGAATTTTCGTAATAAAGTTGAATGATATATAAACGTTGTTCAGGTGTAAGTTTTTCTATGATGAAATGCCCCCAAACAATACTGAACAAAAATAACATGACAGCTTGACACGACTCACGCGTGATCTGTCAAAAAAGGGCTATTGAAAAAAGTACCTCTACTTGGATTACCCTTTATAAAATAGAACGTTCAAAAATTGATTTAATTTAGGTTGTAGTAAAAAAATTTATGCTAATATAACGATAAACTAATTTTTATTGAGAAAAACCCGTAAGATAAAATAGCAAAAATTAAAGTTTAACCCACTCGTAAGCAACAGACAAAAAATGAGTGAAAATCGATAAATTCAATTAAAATCCTAAAAATGGAGTTTTCAATTGTTTCATAATAGCAAGATTTGGAAATGTTACAAGAAATGTATGCATTTTCAGAAGGCTCTCACGAAATATAGAAGTTTTTATATCTAGCTATAAATTTGCTAAGAGCTCCTCCATTCTAAAACATACCGTCTCAGCTCAGCGTTGTATCTTTTAAAAGCGCTTGTCGCTGACGCTTTTGACAATAGGTAACATATGAAAGAAAACAAAAACGATGTAATTTTCTCAGTAAAACTTTCACAGCTGATTTATCGCTATTCTACAAAGCTATCAGTAAAAACTTTAAAAAATAAATTTTAAATAAACCAAGCAAAAGTAATGGGAACATAAGAAAGATGTGTAAGATTGCTGGTTGAGTGAGCAGAAAAAACGACAAATGCCATTTGCAAGATAACAGGGAGCTCTATTATTTCTGCAATAGTTAGAAAAGTGAAAATGTTTGAAAAGCCTTTGAGCACAGGACTTTGTACGAACATTACCAAGCAGTTCGAATATTTGAGCAATGTACACTAATTCCATGCTCATTACTCGAAATTTTTCGAACACGAAATGAGCTTTTGCGGACATTTTGAAAATTTATTCTACTGCTTGATTTATTCAGCAGCTCAAAAATAGCAACAACAAAAATTAAACAGTTAAGCAATGATCAAGTAACGTGTCTCTCGCACTCAGGATAACTTGACTGTGTATGTTGAGAATTATCAAAATCGGAGGACTTTAAAATTTAGCAACTTTTTCTTATAATTTTAGTGCTCTTAACAGAAAACTCATCCATTTAAAATTGCTCAAAAATAAAATAACGAAAAAATTCTTCACTTCGCTTAAGATTAACTTCTCTCTTTCTTAATGAATATTTTAACATATTTTTATTTATATATTTTGAAATTATATTCAAATCTTCCAGTGAATACTTTGCCAATAGAAGTAAGCTCAAACTAGTGAAGCTAAAAATAAAAAAAAAATAAAAAATCTTTCGCGCTCCAACATGAAGTGCTAGCAAATGCATTTTTGAGAGCTGCAGAAAATTGCCTTATCAGACGCAAAGCATTTGAAAGTTAAATGTCTGCTAAGCAAATCAAAACCAACCAAGAGCAAACATGTAAACACAATTTAAGAAGCAAACAAGCATGTAAAGGCCATTACCAAGCCGAAATGTCAACACTTTGCGCGCATACCATTCGTCTTTTGGTTTGCTGTCATTAAAGTTTTTTCTTCCATTCTTTTTTCTTTGTCCCAAAAAGTCAATACAATTTTTTCTACATTTTCTTATTGGTAAATAAACACAATGCAGCATGCAAATATAGCGCAAAAGATTTTTTTTAAATACTGATAGCCACTTTGTAGGTGTATATGTAGGTATATATGTATTTGTAAATTAATGTATTTATTTTGTGCCCAAGAATTTCCATTTTCTCTACCTTTTTTTTCTTTGGGTTAGATAAATAATCGCCGTGGTGTGTGTGCGTGCATATAAATTTATCTTTGCAATTAAATTTGTTTACTTTCTCGTGGTTTACTCACCTCCTCAGCGCCGCAGCTCTCTATAGCAACTTGCGTCACATACATATCCTTTTGCCACTTTCAGCTCTCCAACATTGCATTTGCTTGGCAGGGGTTATTTATTATTGTACGTAGACTGTCTACAATTTCATATTTATCAATGTTTCTATATATATACATACATACATATATCCTTGCATACACATTACTACGTACATACATATGTCTGTACATATATTTATTTTATATTCCTCTATCTCCAACCCTGCTTGAATGCTTCACTTACCTGTTTCGCCTGCCGGATTTCATATATTCCATTTTTCAGGTTTATCTACATCCTTACGTAAATGAAAAAAAAAATTATCAAAAAAAAATTAAAGAATTCAAAGTTGAAAAGCAAATAGAATAGAGCACACAAGAAGTAGTTGGTAAAATAATAAAGGAAGAAAAAAGTAGTAGAAATATTACTTTTGTGGTAGTGTGCAGTAGATGGAAGAAGCAATAGAGGTCGAAGTGTTGATGCAAGAGCCAAGTGATGCAATATATACACACAATGTTTGTATGTATATATATGAGAACGAAAAGGTGTTGGCAAAAAGACAGGATAATGGTGGCAACTATACATACATACATACATATACTTACTATGTGCATACACACACAGCAACTGCTTGAGTGCATATTTTCATAGAACAACGCATAGTTTTTCGAAGCTGCTCCTTTATTTTCGTCTTCTTACATACATACATACATACATACAGATATGTATACATATCTACACACGTACATACATTTTCTTATAGCAACACATTACATATTGCTCGTTTTTTGCTTTACTATTGTGTGTGTATGTAAGCATGTGCAATAACAAAGATTAATGGCCGCAAACACGCTTACATACAAACATTTTTACATTCTCACATATACAAACACACACACACACAGCGATATTGACAAAAAGCAATAAAACGAAAAAAATTACCATATAAAGTGAACAGCACACAGCAGCGCACAGTATAGCAAACGAAATTAATTTCCATGTTTAAAGAAGCAAAAAAGATATATGTAAATGAAATTAAAGTAACAACAAAAAATGTAGTATAATGGGTTGAAGGAATTAAAAATTAAATAAGAAGCTGAAAAAAGATTTACTTTTATTTTTATTTTTTATTTTTATTTTTTATTTTTTTCTTTAGCTGTTAGTGCTGTTGTTTTTGCTGCTGGATCATGTGTGTCTGTTATCTGACAGGGATCAACATATAATTTAGGAGGGTACATACATATATCCATGCATACATACATACATATATTCATATTAGTAGGCATGTTTCGAGTGAAATGAGCCGAGCTTAAATGGTATATTGAGCCGATTTTATGAAAATTGATATCGTATATGTAGTGTTTTGTGTAATCTTAGTTGTAAATCGGCATTAAGATATAATAAAAAGCGTTCAAAAATTATTTGTATTAAATCTAAGCTTAATTTATGTCATTAACGAAAACAGACAGAAACGAGTCGTTCTTCAAACTAAATTAAAAAATAAAATTCAACAACAAAAAAAACGAGGGGAAAATAAAATAAATTGCAATAAAAAAATTAAATCGAATTTAAAGATTAAATAAATTTAAAAAAATTAAATGACTAAAATGAGATGAAACAAAATAATATTAAATAAAAGAAAAACTAAAGCAAAAAAAAAATTAAACAAATTAAGAATCTAAAATGAAAAAAAATTTAAATTATAAAAAAACTAAAAAAGAATTATTAAATAAAATAAAACACAAAAAAAATTTAATTAAATGAAATAAAATTCAAAGTAAAATGCAACACAATAACACAAGATAAAAAATTTATTGAAATAATATAATATAAATGACAAAAACTAAATGAAATGAAAGTAATAAAATTAAATTAAATAAAAAGGTGAAATAATTAACTAATATTTAATTAATTATATTCAAAATATTTATAAAGAGCTAGCCGACCCCTGCGTACTTGGCTACACTATAAAAAACTTCAAGAACATCTAACTGAAATTTGGTTTTTTATTTTTTTTATTTTTTGGATAAGAAAACGAAAAAAAACGATTTAAAATTTTTTTCACACTTTCTTCTATTCATTTTTTTTATTATTTTTTTTCCCCATTTTCATTTTTTTCATTCTTTCTCTCTCTCTTTCAACACCACATACAACGTAACGTACTCGTATTTTGGAGTTTTACACAATTTTTTGTTGTTACATGTATTTTGTATGGCTAGCGACCAATGTTCATTAAAATTGTCAAATCTCTGGAGCGGCTGCGCCAATCACTTCACATAAAATTTCTCTTAATATCCCTTTATAACTCCTAAAAATTTCTTACAATTTGATATGGTCGCTCTCCAGTTATAGGCGTTCATCAAAATTTGCATTAATTTTTATATATATAAAATAAAATAATTAAATTAAAACAAAATAAACAGTGCTTAAATAAAAATAAAATAAAAATAAAATATAAAGAAGTAAATAACATAAGAAATTTAAATAAAATTGTTTTCAATAAAAAAAATATAAAATACATCAAAATAAATAAAAGAAAACTAAATAAAAATATAATAAAACATAAAACAGTAGCAAAAAAAATTTTTAAAAAATAAATTAAAAAATAGAATAAACAAATACATAAATAAAATAAAACAGTTAAACCAAATAGCATAACATGAAACCCAACTGAATAAAATAACATAAATTTAAATAATATAGAGAATAAAATAAGAAAAATGAGTATTGTTAAATTCAATAAAATAAAATAAAACAAAAAAAATTATATCAATATATAAAAAATTAAATTACATAATTGAAAATAAATAAATTTAATTAAATTACTATAACAAATAATATAATATAAAATTAAATATATACACTAAAATAAAATAGCATACAAAATAAAATTAAATTGAATCAAATAAAAAGAAAAAAGTAAAAATAAACAAAAATAATATAAATAATATAATAATAAAATTAAAATAAATATGTTAAAAATAAAATAAGACAAAATAAAATTAAATAAAAAATAAATAAAAAATATTTGAAAATTTAATAAAATCAAATAAATGAAAAAATAAGATAACCCCATTAGCATTTGAAAAATAATTAAGAGTAAAATAAAAATATAAGCAATGAAATAAAATTTAAAAAAATTAAAATGAATAAATGAGATTAAAATTCTATAAGTAGTAAAATTGAATTAAATTAAATTAGAGAAAATAAAATAGAAGTAAGTAAAGTGAAATAAAATAATTATACTAAAATAATATAATAAAAAATTTAATTATATCGAATGAAATAAAAATAAAATTATATAAATTTATTAAAATATTGAAATCTTATAAAAATTATATTAAAAATATATACAATGAATAAATTAAATTAAAATACTAAAAAATAAAAATAAAATTTAAAAAAAAGATTAATAAAATGTATTAAAATTCTATAAATAGTACAATTAAATTAAATTAAATTAAATAAAAGAAGATAGAAGTAAATAAAATAAATTAATATAAAATAAAATACAATAAAAAGGCTTAAATAAAATAAATAAATAAAGTTAATGTAGAATAAACTAAAATAAATTAAAATAAAATCTTAAAATCTAAATAAATAAATAAATTTAATTAGTTTAAAAATAAAACAATGAAAAAATAAAATAAAATGAATCAAAATTATATAAAATCAGATTAATTTAAACCAAATCAAATAAAATGTAATGAAGTGAAATGAAAATAGAAAAAAATAAATAAAATAAAATAAAACAAGATAAATTATTTTTTAAAAATTATATTAATTTAAATAAATTATGCATATATATTAGGTAATTAGAAAGCCTCTGCAGTTTATGTCACAGATGGGCAACATTGAACAGATTCCAAGCAATTTCGTTAAAACAAGCATTTTCTGTAAATCGCCAATAATATATATAAAATATGTTATATGATTTAGTTTTTTTTTTATTATAAGAATTGACTAAGCTTTGCTGGAAAATTTTGATGCACTTACCAAGTAGATCCGAACTTGTACCTTTTGACTACCATTTGTTTTGGTCTTAGCAAAACTATCTTGATGGTAAAAAAATTTACAGATAGACGAGCTGCACACACTGATAGAATTATGAATCTACGCACAAAATATCAAAAAGTATTAGATAACAATGGTCAATATGTACTTGTTTAAATTAACAAAATTAAACAGCGCATACTTTTGTATATTGAAGTGGCGCTTTAGAAGCGATGAAGCAATTTTCGACGAGCTTCTTCTTCTGTCTGTAATGTGCATCCTCATGTCCTTCCAAAAATGGAATGACCGAGCAATTTTTTCTATACCACTTCCAAACAACTGATGAATTTATATGACAACTTTTTAATTCCATCAGAACTACGCTCAGAGTGATTGACATTCCCTGCCGAGTGGCGAACACAATTTGGGAAAAAATTTCTTCAAGACTCGAACGTCTGAACTGCTTAGTGCTTGCCTACTGCAGCCACTATTTTTGATTGTGCAAAATAAAACTAAAAGTCCATAGCATGCAAAAATATTGAAATAAAAGTTTTTTAATTAATTTTAATTTTTTTTTTTTTTGGACATTTATTTACCCACAACATTATTAATCAAATTTTGTTTATTTATTATGCGTAATCACAGACCAAAAAATAACCGAGAAAATTATAAATAAAAATGTACAACTAACCGACACTTAACCTCCATTATAAATTTATAATCAACAAAATATCAACCATTCATCTCTTTCAACTTGGAATTTTTTTACTGCCACTCTGCGCTCTTCCCGTGCAGTACGAGCATACCTTTGCATTTTCATATGCACTTTTAGGTGTATGTACGTATGTACAATATGTGTATGTATGTTGGTTTCGTAGAAAAGTAAGTGCAATATTTCAAGCATCCAAACTTTTTCATGCCCATCCATCTACTTCTAAGTGATTTATGCAATGCAATTCATAAAACTTATTATTTCTCAGCTGTTTGAACTTCGGACATAAATATGTACTGATGTACATACGTCTCTCTTCCATTTGCTCTCACGCTAGCCGCAGTAAGGAATAATGCTGAGAAAAACATTTTCTAGGCATGAAAGTATATAAAGAACAGAAATTTACATATATACATATGTATGCATGTATGTATGTAGTTATTTTGCATATTTATATTTGGCATACTCAAATATTTGTAAGTCGTTAAGTTATCTTCATACAGTTTGCTATGCAAAAATGCTTAATTTTTCGTGTATGTGTATGTGTGTGCATGATTTTACTTTAGCACAGGTCAGTTCTTCATTTGCATTTCGCGTGATGGCCGACCGACCACCACCAGCGCCAACCGTTACTTACATACAAGTTTCGCCACCCACACACTGTGTTCTACTTACCCTCCATATGTATGTATAAACAGTAATTGTATATGTGCAAATATATATTCTCTAAGTTCCAACATTTTCCGTCGACCTTCGTTTCTTCTTTTACGCTTAGTTATGCATTTTTTCTTTTATTTCTTACCAAACTATCAGTGCTGCATATATACCCCACTGAAGAGGCTACAACTATCAAGTAGTTACGTATTTCAATCTCTTAGTTCCGTTAGTTAGTTTTTGTACATCGTTGACGATTATTTTTTTTCCTTCTTCTGTCCAACAACTTTTATAAAACTGTCATAAATTTTATATGTTACATAGCATAAAGTTTATTTACACATACACATACAGACATGTATTTTTTCATGCATTACACATTTTGCAATTTAGCATTTTTTCTTGAAGAGAAAAAAGGAGAAAAAATGTGACGGAAATTATAAGAAACTTTTGGTAATAATTTTCTTTTATTTTCTCTTTTTTTTGTGGCTTTATTTATTTTCTATGTTTAAATTAAAGTTTCTGAAATAGTTTGAAGTGGACAAAATGTTGCCAAGCCATTTATAATATTAAATTCTGAGTTTAGGTTTAGGTGACATTGCTTGAGAATTATAATTAAGAAAAAAAAAACAGATTTAAAAGTTAGCCAATTTTTTAAAAGCGCAATAATAATGCTTACATTCTCCTAAATAAATGCATAATCAGCTGTTCTGCTGACGTCACAATAGCTTTCTCATCACATAAAGCGGTAAATACTTATACTCAGTTTTTTGCCTCTCCCTCCAAATTATTTACGTAAATTTCTGCAAGCATTGAGAAACGTTTGACACATAAGTAAAAAGTGATTCAAGTAGAGGTACTTTTTTCAATAGCCTTTTTTTTTTGACAGATCACGCGTGAGTTGTGTCAAGGTGTCACGTTTTTTTGTTCAGTATTGTTTGGCATTTCATCATGGAAAGACCTACGCCTGTAAAACGCTTACATTCAACTTTATTACGAAAATTCACGTTCTGTAAAGAATGTGTTTCGCGCACTTCGTTCAACTTATAGTCAACATAATCAGCCTACGGAGCGTACTATTTGCAACATCATTACCCATCTTGAGACCCATCATTCATTATTGGATAATATTCGACCGACTAGACCGTACACAAAGACCGTTGGGAGTCGATTCGGTGCCGTTCGCAGCAACTCGGACTGTAACGACTTGGCGCATTTTACGTCGATATCTTAAATTAAAAGCGTACCAAATACAGCTTGTGCAAGAACTGAAGCCGCTCGACCTTTCCAAGCAACATCGCTTCGCTCTATGGGCTCTTGAAAAGTTCCAAGAAGATCCGACGATTTCGAGCCAAATTTTGTTTCGCCTTAATGGGTATGTAAACAGGCAAAATTGCCGCATTTTGTACGAAGAGCAACCTGAAGTTATTCAAGAGCTGGCATTTCATCTAGAAAAAACAACGGTTTGGTGTGATTTGTGGGTCGGTCGATTCAGCGGTCCATATTTTTACAAAAAAGATGCCGCATCAGATGTCGCCACTTCCCACACATCGCATCAATCAATGGATTTAGCAAGATAACACTTCGGTGAGCAGATAATTTCACGTTTTGGGCCGGTCGATTGGCTACCAAGATCGTCTGATATCACACCTTTAGACTCTTTCCTGTCTGGATATGTAAAATCTAAAATCTATGCGTCCATTCAGGTCTCGGAGCAAAACATCATGCGTATCATTCGCCAGTTATCACCATCTGAGGCGTAGCCGGGGCCATTATTTGAAAGAGATAATCTTCAAAAAACAAATGCCAAAGAATGTTCTTTCGAATGATGATAAACATTCCCCATTGAATTCGGATTTTCTATGTTTTTTTTTCTTTAAAAAAGTAGGAACCCCGAAATGGATCACACTTTATATTTTTATTGTAATAAGATTTTTGAGAAGGCTGGGAGACAAAAAATGACTTTTCCCTGATCACTGCCGAAATTAGAAAAAAAGGAAGCGATTTTGGTAGCTTCAGACGTTTTTTTTTATTTATATTTTTTTAATTTTTTCGAAATATCATTAACTAAAATTACTTAAAAAAATTATCAGGAAATCAAATTATTCACTACATACATACATATATATGCAAAATTGAAATTTATGTAAGCAATTATATTTCTCAGCATGCGCACCCATAATTTGAATAATTTTGTGCAATTTTTATGCATTTTTTCGTAAATTCATAAATTTTGTGCACGTGTGTGTGCAGCTAATTATATAGTAGGCACTTTTCGGCATAACCAAATAATTTAATATTTTTTTAACGAAATAACTTACGAAGACAAAGAAAAGTAGAAAAGGACGTTGTTATGAAATTTCATGCTAAATTTGTAAAAAAAAAGTTTACCTTTGGATTTTTTTTTGCAGTGTTTTAGTTTATTTCATTTTGTTAATTTTTTTTTATATAAGTTTAATTTTTAGTTTTATTTGTATTTTTTTTTAATTTGTTTTTTTTTAGCTGTTTTAATTTATTAATTAATTTTTTTTTTTTTTGAATTTCTTGTATCTCAATTTAATTTTCGTATTTTATATTTATTTTCTTTATGGCTTTCTTGTGCACAAAAAATCAAAAATATGTATGTTTTACAAACAAGGCACAGACGCGCATTGTTAAGTCGCAGAAGAGGCGAATAGCTAAAGCTGCATTATTGCAGCTGTGTACAAAATAACAATAACAACAACATTATGTGGTATTGTGTGCATAAATTAAAGTTAACTTCGTGCCGATCATTATTATTATTATTTTATTTTGTTGTTTTTATTTAAAAAAAAATGTTTTTTCATGCAACCACTGCAATTGCAGCGAATATGCACAAAGATTTTTTATCTGTTGTTGTTTTTGCTGTAAATTTTTTTGTTATTGTGTTGTATAAATTTTTTTTTTGTGTCTTGTTATTGGCTAGTTTTGCAAATTTTTCCTGGTTTCTTAACAACATGCAAGCGCTAACTGGCTTGCTTTGTTGTTGTTATCACAATTTAATTGAAGTTTTTTCACATTTTTTTCTGCTTTTTGTTTTTATATTTATTTATTTAATGTTTTTCACTTGTCTTTTCTTATGTTCCCCAAAAATGCTATTTCACCTGTGCACTTTGACGTGGCGAGTAGGAAGAAAATTCCGTAACTGCATAAAAAAAAGAAAAAAAGTAACAACAACAAAAATATTCTCTTTAAATAACAACAAAAAGACAACAAAACAAATAATTTGTGTGCTAGCATGCCTCTTAGCAATTAGCCTAAAAATATTTAGCTGTACTAACACACGTAAAAATAAATACACACATATAGACAAATATAATAACAATAAAATAAGACAATTTACTTGCAGATATTATAAATAAAATTGCAACAATTTTAATTGCAATTTTTTGGGCACAACCATGACGTTGCAAAGAAAAACTAAAACAAAGACCACTACAACAAGACAAAAACACTAAATTTATGTGGCGGCAATTTTTTCGCAAAAATTGAGATTATGCGCGAAGAAAAACTTATTTGTAGAAATATGTAAATTTTTAAGAAGAATTTCGTGAATTTGTCTATGCCCGTTGCAACTATGTCGATGTCAGTCACCTTATATGCACACAATACATATGTATACGTATAGCTGCATTTCGCCATTATTTTTATTTGTTTATTTTTTATACTACAATTCCTTCACCTCTACTTTCCGCTTCACTTGCATGTATGCATAAATAAACTTTTCCTGCTAGCGAAACGTAACGTAACGCTCCAAATGCAAATTATTTACATACTTAGTCAGAGTGTCTGCAGTATCAATGCAGCAAATATGCAGAAATTTACAAATTTCATTTTTTGTTTAAAGAAATATGAAATAAAAAAGGGGAAAATAAATTAAAATAAAATAAAGTAAAGTAAAATAAAAAAATTAAATTTAAATATATTTAAATAAAGTAAAACAAATTAAAATAAAATAACAAAAATATTATAAAACATAAAGAAAATAATTTACTTCAAAGTAAAAAAAAATAAAAATTTAATTACATAAAATTATATTAAATAATGAAAAAAGTATAATAAAGTAAAGCAAAATTAAATTAAATTTATGTAATTTAATTAAATGCAACAAATTATATTAAATAAAATTGAAAATGTATTAAACTGGATTAAATACAGCAAAATATAATATATTAAATTGAAATAAAAATAAAAATAAAGTTAAATTAAATAATAAATTACAATAAAACAAAAATTATAGGATTTAATTTTTTTAAATAGTATTTAAATTTTACATTATATTTTAAACTTTTTTAAGGAGGATAAAATAAAATCAAACAAAAAAGAAAAAGAAACAAAAAAAATTTTACAATATAACTCAAACAGACTAGAATTTAATAAATTAAAATAAAGTAAAACAAATTAAAATAAACAAATAAAAAATCATAAAATATCAATAAAAGAATTTGCTCAAAGTGAAAATAATAAAACTTAAATACAATAAATTTATATAAAATAAAATATAAAATAAAAATAAAATAAAACAAACATAATAAAATATAATTCAATTATCCTAAATAAAACAAAACAAAATAATATTACTTTAATTATAACTCAAATTGAAAATTATTTTCATTAAATTAAATACAGAAATATTAAATAAAAATAATTGAAATAAACTTAAACAATATAAATTTAAATTAAAATAAAAACAAAAGTATAATAAAATAATTCAAGAAAATAATTTAGAAAATATAAAATACCGGGTGAATCATTTTGAAGTTCCCTACTTTAAAAAAAAAATACAGAAACTTCAAACTTAATAGAAAATGTTTATTATCATTCGAAAGAATATTCCTTGACATTTATTTTGTGAAGATTATCTCTTTCAAATGTTGGCCCCGGCTACCTCTCAGGTGGTCCATCCGTTGAGTCCAATTTTCCATGACTCGTTCGAGCATTTCGACTGGTAACTGGCGACTACAATTAGAAAAATTAATTGTCTATAATTTGATGTTGGTCCAACCTAGACTTGAACCCTGCCCTTCCGAACGGTAGTACGTAATGATAACCACTCGGCTATTATAAAATACAATAAATTAAAATTAAATTAAATTAAAATTAAATTAAATTAAAATTAAATTAGATTAAAATTAAATTAAATGTTAAAAATTTAAATTAATTTAATTATTTGATGTACCAATTAATTCGGTCCGTTTTCTTGTGTTAAAAAAAGTAGTTTTTATTGAAGAAAAAAGTAAAAAAAAAATACATCAATCAAAGTATTGTCCATCGAAAGAGATGACCCTTTCTCATCTCTCTAGTAATTTTTGAATATCATCTCTAAAAAGTGAGTCCTATATGTTCTCGTTCCAATTATTGAGCCATTTTTTAATTTGTTCAAGAGACCCGATAACGAGTTTAGTTTGCGTTTGGAGATCTTGACCCAGTAAAGCCTCCAATACCTCAACTTTTTTGGTTGACCGGGACGCTCTTGCCTGTGAAGCCATATTTTGAGAACGAACCGATTTAATTTATATATTGGGTGTAAATTAGATTTATGTAATTAAATTACATAAAATAAAACTTAAAATAAAACAAAATAAATTTGTAAAGTAAAATAGTTGCATAAAGAGTTTCAGCAAAAAAATATATTTTCTATTATAAAACCAGTCAAAATGTGCTGTTAAAATCAAAAACTAATTTTTTTTCTTCATCCTTGAACCAAATTTCAGGGACATTTTACGCATAATTTTTGCAAGAAAAACTCCGCTATCGACTCTTTTATAAAATCGATAAAAAGCTTCTTTTTTAGTTATTTACCAAATACTTGTGACAAAATCGACTTAAAGCTCATCTACTAGTATAAATGTTGTTCTACAAAATAAATGCACATGAATTTGTGTGTGTCCTTCGGCAAAAATGTCTGCTTGGAAAAGGCATTTCTGCATTAATGCATTAATTTGTCATGTAAAAATTTATTTTCGTTAAGAGTCTCGACGTTGTCTCTCGATACCTCATTTATTGTCGTGCATGGGCAAGGCATTCGCAAAACAAAAACGCACACTTACACACCGAGGCATGCATATATTTCCAAGACAAATGCATAGCACCAAAAACCTTGCTTTTTTCTTCTTCAACCAGCCCACTCACGTGAAGATAACCTTATAAAATATGCTGAGCCTCTTTAGCGATAGCCATATACACGTGCAAATAAATTGTAGACATATGTGCACACACTAATTTACAAAAATTTCAGTGTAATAGCAAGAAAATATATGTATGAATATATGTTGGTTTACGAAAATGTTGCAACAACATGCAACATTGCCAGCAATTAACTGTGCAAATACTATAGCAACAAATAGAAACAACAAAAACAACAAGAGTCAGCCCAAAAGCCTCCATCGTCAAGACAGCAACCCACCACAGCAACCAAGTCAACCGACCGACCCACCGAGCAACTGTCCGACCCAGCGCCTCACCACCTAACAGCGTGTTAGATTTGAGCACCGAAGCGCCCAACAGACCGTCGTGCCTTAGTGAATTTGCATGGCATGGCACTGCATTTCTCCTATTTTTAAATAATTTTAAAATCCGTTTGGCCGCACTCTTGCGCAGCCTTCATCCTCATCCGCATTGGCCGATTGTTGTTGTTGTTGCTGCTGTCTGCCCTTCTTTTCATAGCAAACTGCTGGCGTTTATTTATTTATTTTTTAACATTTATTTTATTTTATTTATTTTTTTATTTTTGTCTTTATTTCCTCGCTTGGACGACTGGCAAGTAAATTAAAATTAATGAGCGAATGTCATTTTCTCGTAATTATAATTGAAATTCAAATTACCGATGTTGCATGTGTGCTAATGGCGGTACGTGCATACGTACTCGTACTATGTATGTATGTGTGGTTTTGTGGGCATACTTATATATGCAAATATGCATATTTTATTATGTGCTCTTGCTACTTGCATATACATACATATGCATGCACACAAATAATATTCGCCTTCTGTATTAGTGAGTGCGTTTTCCTTGGGCTAAATAAGATCGACTTCAATTTAATGACTGAAATATTAATGATAGTTGAGGAAATTAGTTTTAGAAGAGTATTTTTTATGATTTCCTTCCATTTTCATTAACTATTAAAATTATGTTCCACAAAAAATTTTTTTCCCTAAATAAATTGAAATTAAATAAATTTAATTAAATAAAAGTAAAACAAAAAATAAAATTATTCTTAAAAAATAAAAATAAAATACAAAAAAGACGAGCCGAAAATACAAGAATACAAATGAAATAAAATAAAATGATAAAATATAATAAAATAACATGAAAAGAAATAAAACAAAATTAAATTAAATTAAATTAACTAAATAAAATAAAAGCGGCGATGCCGACGTCTTTATACCTTTCATGAATATATAAAATTTATTGTAAATTGCAAAATTCTATTTCGATGATTTTCAGTGTCAAAATAACCTGGAATTTATGACTGTAGAATACCAAATTTTACGCTTTTTGTGCTATTTTGGCTGATTTTTGACCCAAAACATCATATCTGAACAAATCGGTTGTTATAGTCGTCCGATTTCAATTATTTCCAATACCAATATGGAACTCATAATATTTGACCCAAAACTTCATAGAAGTTATAGTTGTCCGATTTCGATGATTTTCAGAACCAATTGCAATTCATTATATATGTGAAGTATATCATTTTACACGTTCTTAGTTACTTTTTTGACGGATTTATGAGCCAAAATTTCAAATCTAAAAAATCGGTCGTATATATGCTAAAGTGGACCGATCATCGGTTCCGAAAAACGATCGTTCAAACGCATAGGTGCATCTACCTACCAAGTTTTGTTTAAATATCTCAAAAATTGAAGGACTAGTTTGCGCTCAAACAGAGACGGGCAGATCGACATGGCTAAATCAATTCAGCTCATGATTCTGATACGATCGGTACAAATTTCGGAGGATCTATATCTTTTCCTTCTGGTACTCACATACTTCATGCCAAAGTTAATATACCATTTTATGTACATGAAAAGTATAAAAATTTAAATCAAACTTAGCTGAAATAAAATAAAATATAGCAAAATAACAGGTCAATTGAAAATTTCCCGGTCTACCATAGTAAAACACATTTTTTTGTCAAAGCTGAGAGCTCTTCGAGCTAAATTAAAGTTAGAATTTTGAATTGAATATTTTGTTATAAAACAAAGAAAAATGGTAGAAATTACAACTGTGTCGGAGAACACCACATCTTCTTCAGACTTCTTTTGCCAGGGATCGAACCAATCCTGACTTTACAGGCGAGTGCTCTACCACTGAGCCAACGTCAACCATGTAATATGCTGTTGTAATATTCAATTAATTACCAAACACCAACCATTAACTGCGCTAATATATAGCCGCTATTTTATTTAATGTTGGGTTTTTGTGAGTTTTTGCGATCCTGCATACAGACATTAAATATCTGAGAAATGTATAAGCAAGGTTTTTTTATTCAATATAGTTCCCTTCAAGTGGGATACACTGAATATAGTGACCCCCCAACTTTTTGATATCATTTTTGTAGCAAATTTGTCATTTGTTCAAAATGTGTCGATTTCGACGATCACCTCTTCAATCGGCGAAAATTTCTTCCCAGCGAGCATTATTTTGAGATCTGAGAACAGTAAATAGACATAGGGGGCCAGCTGTAGAAAATATGATGGATTCGGGAGCAATTCATGGATTTTTGCCATCGATATCCTTGATCTGTGACACGATGCATTGCCTTGATGAAACAGCACTTTCTCTTTCCTCAAATGCGGCCGTTTTTCGGTGATTTCGTCCTTCAAATGGCGCAATAACGCTATTTAATTGTCGCTGTTGATAATACTTCCTTTTTCAAGTTAGTCAATGAAAGTTATTCCATGCGCATCCCCAAATACAGACACCATAAACTAGCCAGCCGACTGTTGCGTTTTTCCACGCTTTGAAGCGGGTTCATCGTGTGCAGTCCACTCGGATGACTGTCGATTGGACTTCGTAGTGAAATGATGGAGCCATGTTTCATCTATTGTCACATATCGACGCAAAAACTCAGATTTATGACACTGGAACATCTCCAAACGCTGCTCCTAGTCATCAACTCGTCAACTATTTTTGGTCAAAAGTGAGCTCACGCGGCACCCACTTTGCGCAGAGCTTTTTCATACCCAAATATTCGTGAATAATATGATGTGCATGTTGAGTTGATACCTTTAGAGTGCCTGCCATTTCATCCAATTTCAGTTTACGGTTATTCGAAATCATTTTGTGGATTTTTGTTGTTGATGTTTTCGTCGGTAACAACCCTTTTTGGGCGTCCACTGCGTTCGCCGTCTTCGTTGCTCATTTCACTATGTCTAAACGTAGCATACCAAACTTTGATGGTTGATTTTCCTGGATCAGTGTGCCGAAGCTCGGCATCAAGCCAAGTTTTTGCTTCAACTGTAGTTTTTCGTTTCAAAAAGAAATATATTATAAACACGCAAAATTCCTTTTTATCTATTTTTTTCACAACAACAAAAGTTGCTTCACTCAAAATGCTTTAATTCAAAAACTAATGATTCGACAGCTGTCAAATTTATACACGTGTCTTTTGAAGGTTAGGGACTAACTAAAAATCACATTTTATTTTATTCTATTAGCGCCATCTATGTGCCAGGCCGGGGATTTTTTAATTGACCTTTAGAATAAAATAGGATAAATTAATATAAAACAAGATTAGATCAAATAAAAATAAATTAAAATAAAATAAAATAAAATAAAATAATTAAATTAAATGATTAATTAAGTTAAATTAAATTAATTAAAATAAATTAAATAATTAAAATTAAAGAATGATATATAATAACATAATAAAAGAATTTAAATAAATGTAAAATAAAATAAATGAAAATAAAATAAAACAAATTAATTTATAGTACATTTAAATCTAATAAAAAATTAAGTTAAATTAAATTAAAAAATTAAATACAATAATAATAAATTAAAATTTTTTAAATAAAACAAAATAAAGTAAACTGAAATATAAAATAAAATAAATACTAACGTTTACGAAACATAAATCCTGAATTTGCATGCAACCTATAGGCAATACTTAGAAGTTAAATCTTAAAATTTTTATACCGACTTTACTTTTATGCAATAAATTGCTTTTATATTACTGTTATACAAAAATCTATATTTTTATTTGTATCTAAAAGTACGTACTCATATTTATACGGTTATATAATATATGTATATATCTCTATAATATATGGCACATTACAATTTCAAATGCTCAAATAATGAAATGTAGGAAATCCTTAAGTGCAATAAATTTAAAATAATTACCCATTATATTTTCTGTATAACATTACACCGACCTCGCGTAAGTGCCTTTTGTACATTCGTATGTACAAATACATGCATGTGTAAGTGTATCACAATTACTATCGCATTTAACATTGAAGTGTAACGTTTGCTTGTCTACGTTTTATCTAGGCAATGAATAGGTATCTGATATATATTTTTTATTTTATTCTTTTTATTTTTGTAAATAAATCTCTATACATATGTATGGACGCATGTGTTTGTGGCAAAGGAATGCTCATGCACTTAGATTTATTTGTAACGTACTATATAGATGTACATATGTATATATCTAGACAACTAAGCTACGAATATTGCGGTCATATATTATAATGTCCTAGATTGCATTAAAATTGTTTTATTTGCTTCAGAGTATATTTTGTTTTATTTTCATTTTGGCATTAGCTTTGTTTTATGGCATTATTTTGTGCGTGTGTGTGTGTGTGTGAAAGAGAGAGGTCATACAAAAATGTGCTTAGTTGGATCAGTTCTGGGTAGTGTACATCAAAATGTTAAAAATTTTGTTAAATTTTTTAGATATATAATGGAGTCTTCGCGGGAATATGTTCAAATCTAAAACTAGCTCCCGGAAATAGTCCAGCGGTTTCAATTGAATGAAGAGCAAAATAATTCCGTTTTTTTTTTAAGAGATCGCTGAAGTTTAGAAACCGTATCGAACAAAAAATCTAAAATCCTAAAATTCATCAAGAGGAAATTTTTTGAATCTTCAAAACAAAGGTCATGTCATGCTAAACTGAAACTAAATAAAAATGCAGCAATTATAAATAAATATTTAAATTAATCTTCAAACCTACATATATGTATGTTGTATATCCCTTCAAAACGATTTCAATTAAGTTTTGTATTTTTTTATTATTAAGGTCGATATACAACTCTAACGAAAAAAAAACTCATATATTTCGTGTATGGAAAAATATAGTAGACACGGAAATTTGAAATATGATTTTCTATTGTGAATAGCTCTTTACAAAGGAAGAAGATATGCAAACGTAAATAAACAAAACGAAAAACATGAGTAGATTGCGGAAAATATTTGTCGCTGATTATGTATTCTTACCTTTTTCATGGCTAAAAATAAATAAAAGGTCTAGAAATTGATGAAAAAACTAAAAACATTACCTAAATTGCTTTATAAGATTGCTTTAATATATCTGAGAATTAGTCTGCATTTTGTTTCTCGCGAAATATGTATATATGAGACTATTTATTTCGCTCGGAAACCTGTGTTGCCGTGCTTTCGTATTTGTTTAGAAACTTTAGAAATACTAGGCGGTAGAAAATGGAGTTTTTTCGTTCGAGCTGCGTACTGCTTCGTAAAAAAAAATTTCGCGCATCGTTTTTTTGCACTTTTTTATATGGAGTTTTTAGTTTTCATAAGAGCTGCATACCGACCTTTATTAATTTCCATTTTAAAAATATTTTTTTCTAAATTTATGAATATTCACTTAATGCCTACTTTTCAATACACGAAATTTCATACTTAAAATAAGGAATAAATTATTCATATTGCAATATACATATTTACATATATATGCACGTATGTAGGCAATATATTCACGCTTTAACCCGCTACCCTCATACGCGTCCTCAGATACATATGCACACGAAGTCGCTGCCGCTTTTATAACTCCAACTTTTACTGCAGCTGTTACCAAATTATTATTATTTTTGTTGTTGTCTATTGCTTTGGTATCTTAGTGCAATAAATTTCAAAGCAAACAAAAGCCGCAATAAAAACCAAAAACTAAACAACAAACTCAACACACACACACACACACGAAAATAATTTAAGCCAAGCCGACCAATATAACAAGAAAAATAAATAAAAACAAAATGATAAGCAAATAAAAAGTAACAAGAAAAGGAAAAAACAACAAAAATAATGAAATGCAAACGTGAAAATTGTAAAAAAAAGCAAATAAAAATATAAATTTAAACCTTAAATAAATAATGGGGAAAAAAATACTATAAGCAAATAAAAATGAATTTCACAATTATTACAATATATGCACATAAATACATATTTATTTATTGGTACGCCGGGGCTGTCTAAAGTCTGGATTTTTATTAAGACACTTGCGAAACGCCAAAACTGGTCGCGGCAACTTTCTACCAAAACACACACACATTACAAATTACATGCATATTTATATGTGTATATATATGTATTTTCTCTTCCTTGTTTACTAGTTTTATTATTTTTTATGTGCTTAATTTCCATACATTTTTTTAATGAATTTTGATTTTATTATATTTTTGTACTTAAGCATATAAATTCCAATTATATATATAAATATATATATATATATACATATATGTGATTTATATGCTAAACTATTTACCTAGTTGCACATAGGAAATTTTTTTTGTAATTGAAAATTAATATTAATACTCTCAGTTGTAAAATTCTTATTTTTTTTAATTGAAAAAAAAAAAACATTTTAATGCTCCTAACATCGATATCCATATCTATACTTAGATTTGTTTTTACGGATTTCTTCAAGAAATAAAACTCATAAAAAAGGAAACATTAATAAATAGCAAAACTCACCTAGAGCTGCCGATATGTCCTGCTGGATGCCTTTTGCACTCATATATCTCAATATTAAAGTTCGGTATGCAGCTCTAATGAAAACCAAAAACTCCATATGAAAAAAGTGCAAAAAAACTAAATTTTGAATAAATTTTTTTACAAAGCAGTACGCACCTCGAACGTAAAAAAACTCCATTTTCTACTGCCTATTTCTTAAGTTTGTAAAGAAATACGAAAGCACGGCAACATAGGTTGCCGAGTGAAATAAATAGTCTCACATATATTTCGCGACAAACAAGAAGAAGACTAATTTTCAAACATATTAAAGCAAGCTTATAAAGCAATTTATGTAATATTTTTAATTTTTTCATCAATTTCTAGACCTTTTATTTATTTTTAGCCATGGAAAACGTTGGTACATTAATCAGCGACAAGTATTTACCGCGTTATATTCATGTGTTTCGTTTTGTTTATTTAAGTGTACATATCTTCTTCCTTTGTAAAGAGCACAAGTTCACAATAGAAAATCAATCTGTCAATTTTCCGTGCCTACTTTCCATCCACGAAAATATATGAGTTTTTTTCGTTAGAGCTGCATATCGACCTTAAAATTAAAAAAATTAAAATAAATAGAAAAACAAAAAACCACACCACGTAATATATGTAGATTTGCATACTTACATATGTATGTATGTATGGATGTATGTACATAAAATTATACTGTAACAAATACCGAACGGAATTGCTTAAATTAGTGCGCGCTAACGAAGCGAATTAACGCGCTCTGGAGCGTGTGCAACTGTGTGCACGGATCAGACTCAGCTCATCAAACCATGAGAACGAATTAAATTCAACGCTTCGAGGAGAGTAAATGAACCCGAACAAACTAACTGCAGCATTGGAAATGTAAAAAAAAAATAAAAATAAAATATAAAAAATTTAAATAAAAATATAAGCAAATATATTTTTTCCTCAAATCGTTGTGAATTGTATAGTTTTTTACATAGCAGGGAACCTCACATATTGCTCTTAATGTTTTAAGACTGTAGACTGTAGTCTTTGTATTCTGTTTAGACTAGATTTTGATGCTGAGCCCCAAAGTTGGAGCCCATATGTCCAAAATGATTTTATAAACATTTTAAAAAGCAATATATTATTTTCTAAGCCAAATTTGGAGTTATGAGCTATAACCCAATGTAAACTCACAATTTTCATTTTAGTTTGGGTAATCTTTTTGTGGTTTTTCCAAGTGAGTATTCGATCCAATGTAACTCTCTAAGTAAATGTTACTTGTATACACTTATACTCATTGACTTTAAATCTCCATGTAGTTAGCCATTCTTTCTCGCTATAATCTATGTGTAGCCGTAACGCGGCTCGAATATATACTAAGTATTGCTGTATCGACCGCAAAAGTTGATGTGACGAGATTTTGGCTTGTGCGAAGCTCGCTTGTATAAATTAAATATAAGACGAACCCTAAAATACTTCATTGTGGCACACCAGCTAATATTTCATAGAACTCAGTAGTGTAACTTCTTCCCTAACTCGAAATTTTCTATCAATAAGGAGCTTTCTAGTATGGCATAAATATTTGCGAGAAACGTTCCTCTCAGCCAATTTTTATCAGATATTTTTAGCAACATCGAGGAACATTACAGTACAATATTGTTTTCTTTCAAAGGCTGATCTTGTATCGATTCCCCGGTTGTATTATTTTTAATGAACGTTTTTCGAAGATTTTGGAGAATACAGTTATTAAGCTAATAGGTCTTTATGAGCCTATCAAATTTGGATCTTTGCCTGGCTTATAGATGATAATAATCTTTGAGAGCTTCCAGGATTTATGAAAATAGTGAAATCTTAATATGCTATTAAAGATATAAAGCATGTCTTTTATTGCCACCTGCAGAAGCGCTTTTATTATATCACACGCTATCTGTCGTATCCAGAACCTGTCTTTTTCTTATTGTCTTTGGTAATAATTTCTCTAAGTGATTTAAGATGAAATTTAATTAAAATTTTAATCAAAATCTTCATCAGATTCTGGAAAAGAATTGGTTCCAACTCACCAACTCAACTCACTCACCATTCAGAGCTCTTAACGCAATTGACCAGATTTTTAAAAGTTTTAACTGTACGTCACAAAGAGTAGTAAGAGACGGAAGTCGCTGGCAAGAGACTGTAAAGACTTTTGAAATTTTATTTTCCCTCTTCTGTGCCAGGACACTCTGAAGTTCTCCTAAACATCTATTGAGCTCATGTTTTAGGGCCTGGGAACGAAACCTCAGCCAATCTCTCCTAAGTCATTTCTTCTTGGTAACCAAACTTGTAATGTTACCCTGAGATTAATGAAACTTTGTACCCTGTGGGTATTGGGAATGCCGTGCCGTAATTTTGTAAAGCCCTCAACTGCATTGTCCATATCTGTTATTGATGTAAGGAGAATGAGTAGTTTTAAATGCGAACTTATGAATTTTTTGTATTTATAGAAGTAATAAAATTAAAAAAGGAAATAATATATGACTAAATTAAATTATATTAATTAAAATAAATTGAATTTGAATTATTTAAAGAAATAAAATAAAATTTTAAAAAAATTAAAAAAAAAAAATTTTTTTGTTGCGTCCAGGTCCCGCTTCTTTTTACGGAGTACATTCTCTACGTTTTCTGATATTAATCGCCAATTATCTTCGCTAGATAGCACGATGCCAACTACGTTTTATGCTGCTATCGCACCGGTCACTAGTACTGCTAGTGTGGTCCGCCGTTCTAGCCACCGTATGCACTTAAAAAATGTGTTATCTGAGGAGATACTTTTTTGCGTGCTCTAAAATTTTACTTCCCCGAAGTTTCTGTTGGTCCATTCGTACAGGGTTCTAATTAACTTTTTTGTCCATCTACCGCTAAATTCATTTGTTCACCTATTTTGCCATTTTGATAGAGTTTCTTATCTTACTCCTTCTTTTTCATCTTTTTTCGCCCAATAGCCAGGAGGTCGATTGGTATGCGGCCACTTATTACTAAGATTACCGGACGCCACACTGTTCGGTAGGCTGAGGACACTGTCAGGGCTGCCAAGCGTTGTACTCTAATTTATATATTGCATCGATGGTTGATTCTCAGTGTTTCTTACCAGACTTCTGCACCATATAGAAAGAATAAGCGGAATCCACAGGAAAAAAGCTTGCTGAAATAAAATAAAATTATATTTAATCAAATTAAACCAAATATAATTAATAAATATTAAACAAATTTGAAATAATGAAAACTAATTAAAATTAAATTAAATTAAATAAAATAAAAAATAAATAATATTAAATAAAAAATTATGAAACAAAATTAAATAAAATAAAAAGGGAACGTAATGAAATGAAATCAAAATAAAATAAAACAGTTAAATAAAAAAATTGTATAATATGAAATAAAATGAAGAAATAAAATAGAAGAATGTTAAAATAAAATAAAATACAAAAAAAGAATAAATACAATAATATAAAATTAAAATAAAATACAACCAAATAAAATTAAATCAGAAATTAGATTAAATTAAATAAAATAAAATAAATGTGAAATAGATAAATTAAAAACATTAAAATAAAATAAACTTTAAAAATAAATTGGGGAATTTTTCTGCAGGTACAACAACAACAAACATTAAAAAATGTAATTAGTTAAATTAAAGAAAAAAAGCTAAAGTAAAATAAAATCAACTGAAATGAAGCGAAATGGAATAAAATAAAATAAAAGAAGGTTAAAACAAAAATAAATTAAAAATAAATTACGATATAAAGTAACAAAAATAAACTAAATCAAAATAAATGAAATTAAAATTAATTAAAATAAAATAATATTAAAAATTATTAAGTAAAAAAAGTTAAATATCAGAATGAAATAATACAAAATATTTTCAACTTATATAAAATAAAATATAAATCAAAATAAAATAAAATAAAATAAAAAATTAATTAAAAGAAATAAAACATGTACATATATTTATTAAAAACTAACTCCCGTAAAGCATAGCAAATGAG
Source organism: Neoceratitis asiatica (assembly GCA_030068015.2). Classification (NCBI taxonomy): domain Eukaryota; kingdom Metazoa; phylum Arthropoda; class Insecta; order Diptera; family Tephritidae; genus Neoceratitis; species Neoceratitis asiatica. The sequence continues at coordinate 48,843,225 of CM061526.1, read as the reverse complement.
CACCACATAGCCAACAATAAAAAGAACAATGAACCAACTAAACTAACCAAACAACAGTATTTGTTATGCTTGAAACAAAATAATGCACATACCTCTAAATGCATAGAAAAGCAACAAAACAATATAATATAATACATTTGTTTACGTATGTGTGTACTATACCTCGCCAATTTGTTTCGCGGAGGCGTTTCTGACTGCGACGACGAAATTGTTGGTATTCATTGCTAGTCGTCGCTTCAGCCGTATGGGCGACTTGCTAGCTTAACGAACAGGAAATGAAATTTTTAAGAAAATTTATTGCACTTAGTTTAATTGAGTAGCGAAATTTTTTTTTTTTTCATTTTACATTTTTTTGCCTTGCATTGTTTTGTTTTGTTTTTTTTTTTGCTCAGTTTGCGCGTATAATTTTGCTAAAGTGCACTTAAGCAAAAGACGTTGTGTGGGTGAAAGTTAAAAGTGTTAGTAAGGGACAGGCTTGACTAATTGAGAGCAAAAAAATGAATTAAAATTAAAATAAAATTAAATAATAAAAAAATAAAATAAAATTTTAAAAAGTTGTAAATGAAATTTTGCAGCTGCAGAATTTAAAAAAAAAAATTTTATAAACTTTTTGTGTGTCTATGCGTGCACAATTTCACTAAACATGTATTAATGTTTGGGACTTGTCATTTATATTCGATTTCTACTAGCAACGCAGCTAAAAATTGATAATAATTAATGAATATTAAATATTATTCATACGCATAAATATTGATATATATGCCTTTCTCATAAGCCCAATGTTGCATGATTTCATACAGCTTTTTGACCTTTTAAGCGCAGAAATATATCTAAATGAATATAGGCACATATTTCCACACGCATGTATGTACATACCTATATATGTGACTTTATGCACTTAAGCATTCTCTGCTTTGTTAAAAACGGTTGTTAAATTTATTTTATTTTTTTCTTTTATTTTTTTCTTTTTTATTATTTCAATTTATTTATGTGGTGACGCATATTTCACTGTATAAAATCTGCATATTTGCATGCATTACAGCTGCCTTCCGCGTCCGCTTGAGTGCTGAATGTTGCCACACACACATGCTGGCATATACATAGGAACATTTTATTTATACGCATTGACACGCGCTGTTAGTTAGCACTTTTCACTTTGCAAATGCAAATTCTTACACACTTCGAGCACTGACTAGCAAAAGAGACCTCTGTTAATATACATATACATATATACATAAGTACAGTGTTTCAAAGCATATATATAACAATGAATGGGCATTATACGTTTCAAACTTGCCAGCACTTTTTACTTTATTGCGCTAAGTTCACGAATTTTTTATTGGCAACTTTTTAATTATTTTTATTTGCAATATTTTCTTTGATTTTGTATTTTTATTTTTTACTCTTTACTTCGCTTCCACCACTCTGCCACTCACTCACTTGGCAAATAATTTTTTATCATTTTGACATATTGACGGGTGAAACGAAAAAGTGCATTTGCAACGCGTCATCGTGCCTTGGGAAACCGGTAGAGATTTTAGTCAAGGTAAACCATGTCTGAATGAGCGGCATTTGAATGAGTTAGAGGGTAGCACTAGTTTTACTTTAAGTAGAAATGAAGCAGCTAATTTTAATTAAGAAGATTTTTAGTTAAGAAATTGTTTAAAATCCTGCTTTATTTTATTTTATATAACTTATTATATTTTATTTTATTTATTTTATTTTTTTATTTTATTTTATTTTATTTTACTTCAATTTTTTAATTTTATTTTTTACTTAAATATTTTTACTTTATTTTATTTTAATTCATTTTATTTTAGTTTATTTTAATTATTTTTTAATATAATTAAATTTTTAAAATTTTATTCTACCTTATTTTATTTTATTAATATTTCATTTTATTTTATTTTAATTTGTTTTATTTGTGATTTTTCTTTTTATTTTTTATTTTTTATTTTATTTTAGTTAATTTTATTTTATTTTATTTTATATTTTTTATTTTTTTATTTTACTTTATTTATTTTTTATTTTTTATTATTTCATTAAATTTTTTTATTTCATTTTTTTATATTTTTGTTTATTTTAATTTGTTTCTTTTTTTTCTTTGTTATTATTACTTTTTTTTTTTTGATTTACTATATTTTATTTATTTTTTTTTAGTTTATTTTTATTTTTTATTTTTTTATTTATCTTATTTATTTTATTTATTTTATTTTATTATATTTTATTTTTTATTTTTTTATTATTTTTTTTATTTATTTATTTTATTTTAAATAATTTTTTTTATTATTATTTTTATTTTTTTTATTATTTTTATTTTTATTTTTTTTTTTATTATTATTTTTATTATTTTTATTTTTTTTATTTTTTTTTTTTTTATTATTTTTTTTTTTTTTATCTATTTTTTATATTTTTTTTATTTTAATTTTTTTTATTTTTTATTTTCTTTCTCATTTATTTTTTATTTTTATTTTATTTTTTATTATTTTTTATTATTATTTTTATTTATTTTATTTTCTTTTTGTATTGTTTCTTACCTAGTTTTATTCAACTTTTTGTATTATATTATTTAATTTTATTTTAATTTGTGTTATTGATCTTTAATTTATTTTATCTTGTTTCAATTTCATTATATTATATTTTATTTTATATTAAATCAATTAACCTTATTTTGTATTTATTTTTTATTTATATATTTCATTTCACTTTATTCTTTTTTAGTTTAGTTTTATTTTAAAATGTTAATGCCTTTTAAACCAAATCCCTTTCCTTTTGGTTCAAAAGTGCAAAACAGTGGACCAGTCCTTGGTAACTCACTCAATATGATTTACCGCAGCATATGGGAGTACGAGTCTGCTTGAATGTGAAGGAAACACTTCACTACTCAGTTTCTACAACTTTTTTCTTAATTTTTTTTCATAAATTTTTTAATATTCATATGCATATATGTGGCTAAGTGCAGGGATATAAATATAAAAGTATGCACTTCTACACATATTTACATATAATATTTCACACTTTAATCGCTTTAGACGCGACTTATTCCACCTCTTGTGCATGGCTAAAGGCTCAATTTGTTGTAACGAAGGTGGCCGAATGGCTGGCTAACTGACTGAGGTAGACTGGATGCTGCCAAGATCAGTCATATGAATATATAAGTGCATATGTATATGTAAATGCATATATTTAACTGTAGTATTTGTTATAGAAATAGGCAAAACATACAAATCTGGCTGCACTTTCAACGAATTGGAGTTCAATACTGGGTTGCATATTATAATAAAAAAATATATATATTTAATACTCTCAGTAATTGATATTATGCTATTTATTAAAATAAAAAGTAATTTCCTAAATTTAGCTATCTCTTCTTATTTTGTATTAATAAATTAAATTTCTTTCTCTTTTTAGGTAAGTGATTTAATCGAAAAATTCTAAATGTTCAACTAATGATTTTGCAAATATTTTACTGGTGAGTATACAAAAAATGTGTGTATATATTTTATTAATTTTTTTTTTTTTTTGTAAAAAAAAATGTTTTTTTTTTAAATAAAATTTACCAGAAATTTTGCGGAATTCCAAGTTTATTTTGGCCTCAAATTAAAAATAAATCCCAGAGTATTCATTACAATATTCCCTATAAATGTAAATATATTTTCCCTCCTTGGCACATAATTCAGTCGAATTTGCAATTTAAACAATTACTTTTTATTCCACGAACGGTAAACGTGTTTTGTTAACCTCGTTTGCCAAAACTACATCATGCATCATACATAGTTATAAAGCAGCTGCAAAACTGGCAAAACTAAGAAGTTCAAATAATTTTTTTATGCTTTTTTTTTGACAGCTAACCTCTTAAAATATGCAAATAATATGTTATTAAATTTTTTTTATGTAAATATAAAAGCCGTACATACGTACATATACACAATTATGTACAATGCCAGTGGCATAAAGTGTTAGAATTTATGCGACAGGCCAAAAAAAAAATACCTTTATGCAAATGATGTAGTACGTAACATAAGTACATATGTAGATATGTATGTTGATGTACACTTGTGATGTTTCTAGGTTGTTGACATTGTGTTCTCTTTAGAAAATGCTAAGCTGTTGCAGCTGCAAATATTTTTTTAATTGGGTTTTTTTTACTCTTCCATTTTTTATGTCAAGACAAAATATTTTTTAAGATTGAAGTATATAAATCAATTTGTTGAATCTGTGTGTATAGAAGGCCTTTGAGACCTATGAAAAAAATATTCTTATACTCATTATTGATATACATACCTATAAAAGTGTATGTGTTTATGCAGATGTAAATTTTCTGACTTTCTAAAAATGATTCTAATTCATACTTCGAAAAAAAATTCGAAATCACCAAATCAATTTTATAGTTTTCTATAAAACCTCTAAGCTCATTTCTAAGCTAAGACCCGCCTTAATCATTTTAAGGTCTTATATTTTAAAGCATGCACATCTACATATGTATATTCACATGTACATATGTATTTAACTAATATTCGCCGACATCCGCTCTATGCAGGTCTGTCTCTGTAGTGTCTCTTCTTGATGACATTAAATTACATTCATTTCACTTGAAGAATTTTTACATTTACTTTTATTTGCTGTAGCTTTGTTGATTTTGTCAAATGCATACATACAAACCTACGGGCAAGTGCACGCGCAAATGTACTTACATGCCTACGTACTTACATCCTTCTCACTGCTTAGATTTTTGCTCGGTTGTTATGCGACTAAAGCTTTGCTATGCGAGCGCTGCAGGTAAGGGTGTGCGTGTGTGTGTAAGTGTATAAGAAGAACTGCAAGACAATCTACAGCGCTAAGATTCACATATACATTTATTATGATGCATGCTTATGCCTCCGTATATGCAATTCTGCGCCTTACCCGCTAGGAAATTTAAATAAAAAATCATAAAGAACTAAAATAATTCCAAATAAATGCAATAAAATAAAATTAAAATAAATTAAATTAAATTTAAAAAAAATTGAAAAAAATAAAATGAAATAAAAAAAAATTAAAAAAAATTGAAAAAAATAAATAAACAATTAAAAAATAAAAGAAAAAAATGAAAAACAAATAACAGAATAAAATAATTTAAAAAAATTTAATAAAATACAATTAAAAAAAAAATTATATACAATTAAATAAAAAAAATAATATAATGAAATAATTTAAAATAAAATAAATAAAAAGAAAAAATAAAAGAATAAAAAATAATAATTAAAAAATAATAATAATAAATAAAAAAAAATGTAAAAAAAATAGATAAAAAATATATATAAACAAAATTAAAAAAATATTTATAAAAAATATATAAAAATAAAATAAAATAGAATAAAAAATTAAACAAATAGAAATTTAAAAATTAGAAAAATAATTTAAAAATAAAATAAAATAATAAAATAAAATAATTAAAAATAAACTAATAAAATTGTAAAATAAAATTTAAAAAATTTAATTTAATTCAATAACATAAAATAAAATGAAATAAATTTTAATTAAAATAAATTAAATTAAAATAAATAAAATAAAATGTAAAATAAAATTAAATTAAACTAATTTAAATAAAAAAATTAGATACAATAAAATAAATTAAAGCAAAATAAATTAAAATAAATAATAAAAAAAAAATTAAATTAAATTAAATTAAATTAAAAAAACAAAATGATATAAAACCAAATAAAAAAATATATACTAAAATAATATAAAACCAAAAAATAACTAAAAAATTACATTAAATTAAGTTCAATTTAGGTAAACTAAAATCAAAAAATTAGCACAAAGCAAAATAAAAATAGATTTTCATAAAACCAAAAGATGTAAATTAAAATAAAACTAAACAAAATTATATAAAATAGAATAAAATAAATCAAATTTAAAATAAAAAGTATAATTAAAGAAAAATTAAAATAAAATAAAAAAAGCAAAAAATAGAATTAAGCTATTAAAAATGAAATAGAAAATTTAGTGTAATTAAAATAAAAAATAAAATATAATAAACTAAAGTAAAATAAAATAAATTTTATTAAAATTAAAAAAATGAAACAAAATAAAATAAAATAAAATAAAATTAAAATAAATAAATTAACATAAAACAAATTAAAATGAATTAATAATGAAAACATAAAACAGAAAATTAAAAATATATTAAGATAAAATAAAACCCCAAAAAATAATTGAATTAAATTAAATTAAATTCAATTCAATTACGTAAAATAAAATTTAAAAACTAACATAAAGCAAAATAATATAAAAGATTTTTACAAAACGAAAAGATGTAAAGTATAATAAAACTAAACTGAATTATATAAAATGAGAATAAAATAAATCAACTTCATAAAAAAAAATATAATTTAAGCAAAATTAAAATAAAATAAAAAATGCAATAAAATAAAATTAATATTATAAAGAGGAAAAGGAATAAATGAAAATTAAATAATAAATTAATAGAAAATAAGTAAAATAAAAAATTAATAAAGTAAAAGCAAATAAATAAAACTTAAAAATTAATAATTCAAAATAAAATAAATAAAAACAAATTCAAAGAAAACAAAAAATTTAAATAAAACAAAAGGGATATGTAATAAAATTAAATTAAATTAAAATAAGGTAAATAAAATAAAATAAAAGAAGATTAAAGAAAATAATATTAAATAAAAAATGTTAATTCAATAAAATTTTCCTACAGGTCTCGTATATGTATTTCTGTCACTAATATGTGTAAATAAACTACGTCTACTTTTCCCAGTTTATTGATTCTATACTTACCTATGTATGTACGTATAATTTTATGTAAGTATGTTTATGTTTGAGACATTTTAATGCAATGAGCGAATTTATGTGCAGATTTATTTACTTTTTTGTTGCTTTGAGTTTTTTCAATTTAATTGCAATGCGAAATGTGTCAATTAAATTTGATTTGAATTTGATGATTGACAGTAAAATTGTAAGAGCAAGAAAAAAAACGACGCATAAAGTAAATTAACAAGCTTAGTGATGAAAGTTGAAATGGTGGGGATGTTTAATACTTTCAAACATACATATGTACATACTTGTTTTAAATTAACGATATTTAACTATGGCTTGGCTTGGATTATAAACAGCGAGATATCTTTGTACATCTATACGTACATACACTTGCGCGATTAAGTTTGAAGAGTGTATGCCTAAAAAAGAAATCCGCATTTTATTACAATTTATATTGTATTTTATTACAAATAAATAGGAAAATTACTGCATGAAAATTAATATACTATATTTACTAAAATGATAATATAATTTCTGGTAATGGAATTTTATAACATATTTTTATAGTTTTTATTAGTAATACAAGTTTTGAATAAATTTGATCTAACATTTTTTTTCTCTAGAAAAATTCTTTGATCTGTGATTAATCAGTTATCAGCATCTTAAAAAGGAGATTAATTTCACAGAATAAAATTTAACAACTTTTTACTCACAAATCGCGACAAACAACACAAACAAACACGTAAACTGGTTTGAAGAAATACGGTTAATGTTTATGCCAAAAAAAGCAAAACAAACTAATGATTTGCAAGGGCATTAACTTCGCCAATTTAATTTTTTTTTTTTTTTTTTGTAAAGTGCTTTGCGCAATGCACTTAAGCTTATGCCGGTTACAATCATTAATTTACAACTCTCTGCTAATCAAACAACATTTCTCTTGACTAAAAAAAATTATAGCTTCAATTTTAGCAAGTTATTTATTTAATTTTTACTATATATTTTTTAATTTTTTGCCTACTTTCAACCTCTTTATATTTGTTTCTACAAATTGAATATTTAATGAAAGTAGTTGTATTGCCGTCTTCTGCGACGCTTTTGTATAAAAGAAATTTTGTCTCCACTTAATGATCTTTTCCTGGCAAATCCAATATTTTTTTGTGTAATATTTATATATACTTTTTTGTTATTTTTTTTTGCTTTTTTATTTTAAATCTCAAAAGCTGCCGGAATAGTTGAAAGCGTGTATAAAGTATAAAGAATAATGTCAGAAAATGAAATTAAACTGCAGATTAAACAAAGCAAAAATTAAAAGCAAATATTAGCGCACAAATACATGTACACACGTACATACAAATTCAAGTAACAAGAAGATGATGGCGACAACAACAATGGCAATATGCAAAGCAGAAGCAAGGAATTTACATATTTTACAAACATATATTTACAGAGTAAAAAAGACTACCCAACAAACATTAAGTTTTGAGTTTAATTTATGTTAGTATCGAAAATGAAAAAAATCTTTACCCGTAATTGTTAAAAACTGAGAATTTCTTAAGTAAATAAATAGAGAAGCAATAACCCACATCTATAGAAAAAAATATATTAAAAATTTATAAATTAAAATATCAAATGATTATAATTATAAGCTGGCGTAGCATAGATTTCAAAACGGTAAGAGAACTATTGAGTGTAATGTTCTGAACGGCTCGAAAACAATTTAAATTGGACTTGAGATAGCAATGTATGAATCATAAGTTCCTCAATGGTAATAGAACTGTTAAATCTAAACTTCTTTAGGGTTTGAGAACTTATAAAAATAAAGTTCTTAAAGGTTCATGAACAAACTAAATGTGATTCTTGTTCTCATATTGAAAGTTAAAGATAAAAAAAAGTAATTAGACCAAAAATAAAATGTTCGCAGATTAGAGAATACCTGGAAAATGATATTAGTTACCACTTTAAAAACAACCCTCGTCTCAAATATAGAAATATTGAAGGGCACTTTCAGAAATTATTTTATTGCTTGAAATTATTGAAAATTTTAGTTTATGGATACTTCAATGATTTCAGAACAATTGAAAATGATGTTCAAAAAAGATTTGGCGATAAAATGTAGCATGGCTATAAAGAATTGTAAATATTTTTTTAAGAACGATACGTTTCTCAAAGATTAAACAAATATTGAATAAAAACTACTGCTACTAAAAGGCCATAATCCATAACATTCTGAAAAACTAAATAACTATTCGTGGCGACTTCCCAAAAATTTAAAACGATTTCAAAATTAAGATTTCATAAGTTTGTGAACGATTAAAACTTAATTTTCAATATTTAAAAACCACTATATTTGAATAGTTTTATACATCAAATTGAGAACAATAAATTTTTTTAGAAAAACAAAAATATTTTTATATCAGCTAGAGAACGAAACACTTCCCAAGTCTTATCAAATATTGGCTAATACTGTTAAAATCTGAAAAGCTTGGTTACAACTTGTTCAAAATTTTAAGAACTATTGAAGATAAAGTTTTCAAAGGTTCGTAGTTCTTTACATAGTATCTGACATATCAAATGGAAATTTTCATGGTAAAACCTTCTTGAGTAATTGGAGAATAATGCTTAATATCATTTTTTTATTTAAACATAAATTTTGAAACTATAAAATTTTTAATGATAATTAAATTATATTAAACAATTAGACTTTTTTTTTTTTTGTAGAGATAGCCATAAGTTAATTGCTCCCAAAAAAAAGTTGAAATATCTATTGCTTATGAGTTTCTGAAAGCTAGTGAACTATTCAAAGTAAATTTCTCAAAGGTTTCTGAACCTTTGAAAATACCTGAATGAAATGCTATTTTAAATATGAAAATGAGAGTTTTAAAAAAGCTCGAGAGAACATTTAGCATGAGTTGGTTATTAGTTGAAGAATGTAATTATTTTACAGTTTGAAAGTGCGAAAACAAAGTGTTTATTGGGTTGTAGAGAGGGAAAAATAGAAAGCACAATGCCACATAACTACAATTGTTGTTGCCGATCGGTTTTTATTTTTTTTATGTTTTTTTTTGTAATTGTTGTAAATGCTTGTACAATGTATATTTTATTTTTTACACACACTTACATACCGTATATGTTTTGCAGCGCCAACTGCATGTTTTTTGCCTTGGCAGTGTCGCCGCCATTGTTGGCGCAATGTGCCAATGGCCCGTAGTTCTCGTTGTTGTTGTTGTTGTTGTTGCTGCTGTTGTTGCTTTTACTTACAATTCTTGTAGTTGTCGTTGTTGAATTTCACTGTGAATTTTAATAAACGAATGTCAATATTTACATAACATAAAAGAAACGAAGGAACGAAAGAGCGAACGAACGAACAAACGCAAGAAAACGAAATGCAAACATGCCAATACAGCCCTCTCCGCCTCCCTGAGCTGCCTTTAGCCACCCTCCCTCCACCCCTCTACACTGCACACAGCGCTCTACATGCTGCATAAACAAAGAAGCAAGCAAGCGTTGATTACATATATATATATATGTATATAAATAAATATATATATAGATCTATGCATAAAAAAATAATTTAAAAAAATGCTTGTACTTCTTGGGTCAGCCTCCGCTGGGTTGGTGTAAATCTCAAGAAAACTGAGCAGGACATGCATGTATGTATGTATATACACATCGCTATATACAAAAGTTCCGGCATACAATTTATTATGGCATGCAAATTTAATGGTTAACAAATACCATTATACATATATCTGTGTTTGTACATATTTGCATGTCTAAAGAGACAAGTGAGAAGTGAAGAATTAAAAAAAAATAAGAAAATATAAAATTCTACGAATCTGCACTAAAAAGTAGGCAAAAAAAAATGTCCTTTGTTCCCAAAGACTTTATTAAACTTCACCTTTATGATTTTGCACCTGAAAGTAATTGCATTAAATAATATTTCAGTTTCTTTCTTTATACTTCGTTCGTGTTTTTGTAAAAATTTCCTTTTTCTAATGCATTTGTCAACAAGACAAGTACTAAATTAATAAATACCGTTACGCTATTGTTGCACAAATATTTTACGATGATAGCACTTAGTTTTGCAAATACGTATGTAAGTATATATCACACATACAAACATTTATTTGCATATATTTGTACATATATACCATATAAAATTTGCATTTCTCATTTACTCAACGTTGCAATAATTTAATTACAATGAAAACTTGAAGTAAACAAGCAAATGCACTTTTAATCAGAACAAAAAAAATGCAAAAACAAAAAAAGCATACAACACTCTTCAAATAACAACAACAATGCTTAAAAGTTACTGAAAAGCGCAACAAAAATAAGGGCAACCATATTTACGTGTGCGTGTGAGTGTGTTTGTTTGTATGTAAATTGCAAATAGTAACAATGAGATAACCTCAAGTGCATCTCGAAGCCCACGCTGCCGTGGCATGAATCCCACATACGTAAACGCAACTATGTGCATTTGTATATATGTATGTATGTATGTATGTATGTATTTGCTTACATATTTGCTTCACAATTTAATCTTAATTGCAAATCCGTGCACACAGATAAGCACTTGCCGTATTAATATTAATTATAACAAACAAAATATGCGTTGCAATGTGCATACGAGTATGTACATATGTACATAGATATGTTATATGATTTTGCTATTAACATATTGTACAATGCAAATATGTAAGTTATATTTAAGTATACAGTTTAGTGCATTGGCGTAAGGAAAATTTTCAAAATTTTAATTTCTATTACTATTATAATCAAAATGCATGTAAAAAAAAAAAATTAGTTCAATTTTTAAATGTACAACGAGAAGAGTTGGAAGCAAGAAATATTGATTATGGTAATTTTTGTTGGATTTAAAATGATTTTTTATTTTAAAAGTCTCATTTTTAAGTAGCTTTAAACTTGACTTTCTTATGCTCTGCTCATTACAGCTTAAAAATTTGCTTGAAAAATCTGATACAAAAGCAACTGAGTACGTAAATCTTGGTATTTTGCACCCAAATCACTTGGAAACGAAATTTTGAAAATACCATTAAAATTTAGTCATCCTATAATACTATAGTTTTAGGTGGATAAACATCATTCAAAAACTACTTTTTATTTGAAATTTCGCACATTCCAGCAACTGGAAACGTGAAATTTAGCATTTTGTGCCCACATTAAGCGTGAAAATTAAAAAAAAAATTTTTTTTTGAAATCCAACCAATAAATATGTCTGTCATACAAGTGATCGTTCAAAAATGACTTTTTGATTCAAAACACTAGCATTTAAGCAACTGAGGACTTGAAAACAGGTAGTCTACGCACATATGAGAGGTTCAATATTTATAGTTAAAATCAACGATATCCGTCCATATTGGTATAATCTTCCATACAAAAGTTTATTCAAAAATTACATTTTGGCTTTAAACTCCCACACTTATGCCTCTAGCGACGTAAAATTTGTAACTTTTTACACATATTGTACGTAAAGTATTTCCAGGAAAAATCATCGAAATCAGATTTTTTTGATATAACATGTATCTTCTCTACAAACGCTGGTTCAAAAACGCTTGTTTTCTCAAAAACTCGCACATTTCGGCTGCTAAGCATTAGAAATTTCGTATTCTTCCACCATGAAACTATTATAGTGAAAATCAACGAAATCGGACTGCAATAGCATATATTTTTCATCCAAGTGTTTGTTCAAAAATGACTTTTTAGTTAAAAGCTCTAAATTTCTAAATGGCTGTAGAATTGAAATTTGATAAATTGCACACGTACATATTAGATATAAAATAATTACGAGAAAAATCATCAAAATCCACATATCTTACATACAAAAAATGGTTCAAAAATGGCTTTTTCATTCAAAACTCTTACGCCTGAGCAACCAAGTGCATAAAAATTGATTGTCTTAACAGTTATCATAGTTGAAATATTTGTGCTGAAAATCATCGTAATCCGTTAGATATATAAGTATCTTCCCTGCAAGCGCTCGTTCAAAAACGATTGTTTTTCCAAAAAAAAAACCCACATTAAAGCCGCTAGGGACTTGAAATTTCGTATTATGCACTTTTATAAAAAATATAATTATTATCGGGATAATCATCAAAATCGAACAAACATACCATATGTTTTTCATACAAGTGTTCGTTCAAAAATTGTGTTTTTGCGCAAAACTCTTACAGCTAAACAGCTGGAGATGTCAAAATTGGTATTCTGCGTATATATCACAATCAAAATATTTGTGGAGAAATTAATTGAAATCAAATGTTGTTGTTGTTGTTGTAACCGCAGAAAAATTCCCTAAATTGGGCTTCGGGGACAATTGCGGGAGTGGCAGTCCTTGGCCGGATAAAAATTTTGGTCGTTCCGGTATAAGCCTTGTACCCCTAACCCGCATGATTGTAACTTAGGGTGCCCGATTTAAACTTTGGTCTCATAACTAGACATTGAAAATATTTTCAAACGGATTTTAAATATACTTAACTTCAATTGTGCACATCATTGGCTCTAAATTGAAATTAAATATCGTATGCTAAAATTTTATTAATTATTTTGTTTGTTTTGAAATATACTTTTTTCAAACACTGTGTGCAAAATGCTAGCGAGTGTGATGCACAGATATTTATACACAAATGACTATACAAAATACATGCAAGTAATTAATTAGCGCATATTCATTAAAATTATTTTAAAAAAATAATAATAATTTAAAAAATCTACAACAATTCAAGCACACCTAAGCAAGTGCAGCTTGTTTACATGCACACTTACATACGCACATATAAACATACGCGGTATAAGTAAAAGCAACTGCACTAAAATGCTGTAAAAACCTAAATAAATGCATTTGTTCTGCTTGCAGGCATACTTACATACACTAACGAAGTACTTGTATGTTGCATTGCATTAAGTAAGTGCTTATGTATGTATCTGTGTATGTAAATTTATTAACATATAGAAAATATTTACTTACAATTTATCTTACTTAAAATTATTATGCCAGCAGATTATGGTCGAACAAGTTTCTACTTTACAATCATTACTGTAAGCATACCACATTTACCTTATGTGTGTATGTATGTATGTGTACAAATGTGCATACATTGATTGGCAATTAAATATTATGACACCGCAAAAGATGCCGTGCTTTGCATATTTTTTATACATATCTCCCATTTATGTATGTATGTATGCATGTAGCTAGTATTGTAATGGCAGTTCACATCCGCTTTTATCTCTTTGCATAAATATGCATATACTCGTACATATGTATGTATGCATATGTGTATATTTCTATGAATATGATTAGTTATTAGAAAAGTTGAATTGAGTTAAAAACTTCACACGCTTGCAGTTCCGGCTTGAATCGAATTAAATATTTGTAATTTAATTGGGGAGGGAAAACTAATATTTTTAGTCTAGATTTTATAGATATTTTCGAAAAATTTGGTTTGTAATTTTGTTGTTGTTGTAAAGTTATGTAAAATTTAGTTAACAATTTTTTTTACTATTCTTAAAAAAAAAGTTTTTATTGAAAAAAATCATTTTCTGTAAATGATTTAAATAATTGCAAAAATTTATTTCTCTAAAGGAACAATTTAAATATTAAAATATAAAGTTTTTTCATAAGAATTCGGATATTTTTATAACGACGAGGATTGTTCGATATGTCAGTGACTTTTTGAATAAAATAAATTTTTTCGGCAAATAAGCAGTTTATTTCTCTTTCAACATAGTCTTCTTTCAGCCTATACATTAACTCTGGCGTTTATTGCAAATTTTGTATTACTTCCAAATAGGAGTTTTTTTTCAAAGCCTTCAAAATAGGTATTTGTTTCTGTGATGACCTCTTCATTCGACACGGTTTGGAAGCAAGAAATAGTCGCAGTATGCTAAATTTAGAGAAAATGCTGGAAGGGCTAACAGTACGTAGCCTCATTTATGAGTTTTTGTGATGGTTTTTTTTTTTTTTTTTTTTTTTTTTGGGATGACGCCCTTGAAGAGGAAACTCTCATAAGTACTGCTACATCGACATAACAGTATGCACACGACTTGCAACCTCACAGCTGCACCTACGCACTAAACACCTCTCCACTCACTCCCACTCTCCCAACGGAACTATCAATAAAATATTTCCTCGCGGGGCTGGTAAGCACATTAGCTATTACGCGTTACTTTAACAACATGCTGCGATACACACGCTACCTTAGTAGCTGAAGAGGCCTAGTCTCCAGTCTACTGCGGGCGGAAAGTTCAAGTTTCCGCTCCTTTCTCTCTTAGCATACACAGGATTATGATCGGAAAGTCGTTCTTTCTGCTCCATATTCCCCTTATTAAGAGTGCCACAAATCAAGGTAGGACAGGCAGAAAGGCCTTGCTTCCGATCCGCTCAACTGATAGGCTTTTAAGCGCGAATCGTGAATTGCACCACATTGCAAGTTCTTAAACTTGTTTTTATGACTTTCAAAAACTTATATATTATTTTCCAATTTTCAGGGGAAAGCAACATATAAGTTAATAAATTGCTTTCATTCAAAGCCCTGGTGGTGTCTGAACGATATCTCGGACATCGACACATTACGTGTCCCGCATCTTCCTCACACTCTGGGCATATTGGACAAGACGCGGAGTTGTCATAGCCGAATCTGTTGAGGTATTTCCTGAAAACTCCATGTCCTGAAAGGACTTGCGTTAGGAAGAAGTCAGTGTCCCCGTGTCTTCTTTCCATCCACCGGCTTAAGCAAGGAATGAGCTCGTAAGTCCATCTGCCCTTCGCAGAGTTATTCCATCGCTCTTGCTAGTCACTTATAGACCGACGCCATGGTGACTATACACGTGTGTACGCATGCATTGTCCTATTGGAGCAGCACTTTTTCTCATCAAATGCGTCCGTTTCGGTTTGAAGTAAATAATCGAATTTGTCGAAAAGCGATGAATATTATTCGACGTGGATCGTTTCAAGGTAATCGATGTGAATGACAGCTCGTGCATTCAAAAAACTGTGTCCTAAAACCTTATTGGCGGACAGACCCAGCTTGGCCTTCTTTGGTGCTCAGTCACCCGGAGACACCCACTATCTTGATTGTTCTTTGACCTCTGGTGAGATGTGGTACAACGCTGTTTCGTCTACGATAACAAAACGGCGTAAAAATCGGGCGGATAGCTTTTCCATGTTCAAACATTCATGTAAAATATGATGTACCCACTCAGTTGCGATGCCTACAGCCTCAGCCACTGCACACACTTCCATTATCCGGTCGTCCAATATTATTCCATGATTTTATCAACGATTTCCGGCGTGGCGACCAGAGATCTGCACATACGCTATTCACACCCATCCATACAATTTTGAATATCAATGCTTAGCATACTGCTGGATGCCACTGCTACTGTCCACCCGTACTTACAACCATTTTGGACTTATTAATGTGAGCTGCAGCCGGTATGAATGCGACAGTAACGTCAAACTCCAATATACACGACATTGGTATGATCAGTTTTTCAGGGCAGTATGATTCAATATATTCACAAAGTATTTTGGATACTAACGACCACCTGAATCTATCCAACATCAGCTAATATAGCGCAGCGGAATAGACACGCACAAATTCCTAGTATTAAAATCGTGAAAAATTTACACTTCGAGTGGAAAACAGCTCCTACTTATAGTGAGCATGAGTACCCTGTAAACATTTGTGGAACATACGGCCTATTGGAGTACGTACAAATATACTCCTTTGTGGGAACTATTGGACCAACTCATGTTTCTATATAAGCTTAGCGCGGCACGAACATCCTTCATATGTTACCGATCGCTATCACTACACGAATTTAAAATTGCGCAATAAGTTTTATTTCGGTATACAGAAAATTTGTGAAAATGAAACTGAGTGAGTTTCGTTTCGCATGTGAGCTCTGCTGGTACGCAAGAGGGGTGCAGAATTTATTATTATTTGAAATTACGTGGAATAAATGCGCAAAATAATAGATATTATATATTTATTGACAATAAATTATTAATATTAATATCAATTTATATATCTTTCACTAATTTATATTATCTTTCACTAACTTTTTACCAAAGCAGATGGTATTCGAAACTAAAGAGTATGTTCGAATGTAATTTTTCGCCTATACTCCAAAATATAATCCCCTGTAAGTACTCCATGGAGTACTCGGGTGATATGCAGAGATGGATTATATGGTCCAGCCCTAGGACATCACAATGTTTATTGGACCATATATTTCTGTATGGATTGTGGTAGGTTTTGGATTACTCTATTGTGCGCGTGAAATATATATTTCACGCGTGCATGGAGTACTCGCGTTGTTTGCAGGGATCATTCAGCTCTGTCTGTTTTTTCTGTATTCATTGGAAATCTCTGGTGGCGAACTCCCTTGGACAGCAAAATCAATAAGTCCACTGCCTTATCAACATGCCTCATATGTGCCATTTAGGGAGGCTTACAATTTTCCCAAAAATATACATATATATATGTTTTTTTTTAAATCTATCTATTCCTTCTTAATATTATAATAATTATTATTAAATAAATATAATTAAAATATTGACGTAATTGGCGTAAAATAGATTAGCGGAGCTGTATATTAAGATATATTAAACAAATTCAAATCAAATTAATTTTGGTAGAACTAGACACGGAAACATTTTACCAAATTTAAATGAAATCTACGGTATAAATACAGTAAGAAATAACCCACATTAATGTTGTTGGTATAACAAATAATATCAATAATAATACTTTGGCAAATTATATTATTATTTTCTTCCTTCTACCTTTGGCCTTCTTGTTGCTATTGTGTGAATTATTTCTATTGTTATTTCGTAATTAATTATCTACTGTACTTCTGTTATTGATATTAGTCTAGAAGACACACACACACACTTACCAATATACATAATACTAATTTATAAAACATTATATATTACCTTACACACATACATACACACATTTTTGTTAATATGTTGTATTAGATAATGTTCTTGTTTGTAATACATAAATTCTTCTTAAATTACTTCTCGAACATTCTATATTTCGCAATTCAAGATATTTATTGTAATTAAATTATGACGTTACCTAAATGCATATAAAACATGCAATAAGCTTTCAATTATGTTAAAATTAAATTAATGAGCAATTAAAAGCTAGAAACTTTGCAAAAAATATATATTTATTGCTTTTGTTTTGAAATAAATTAGTAAATATTTGGCAAAATTCTCAAATTTCAATATATCGCATTTAAATGCATAAATTATAATACTATTATTATTTTTTATTAATATAAAAATATAAAATAGTAGACTACAATGAATTTGCAAGCATAGTTGGCAAATATTTTACACAAATTTTCATGTCTTCAATTAAACTCAAACAAAAAAGAATTGGAGTTTTCAAAGATGCATAAAAAACTCAAAAGTTTTTACTTGTTAAAATTAATGGTTCTTGATCCACTCATGCGGATGCATAGATGGAAAAATAACTTGAAAAAAAAAAATTTTGATAATTTTTTTTTAATATTTTTTTAAATATTGTTTTCAAATAAATTTTTGCCCAGATTTAACACGTCAGTCACAACTACTCAAAATATAGTGTAGAATTAAAAACCAAATACCTGAAAATATTCGGGGTTTTCAACAATTTTGCAAAAATTTATAGGCAGAGCTTAAGGTTATCAAAACGGCTCATATTATGAATTTTAGTAGGCACAAAAGCAAAACAAGCAGAGATTTTTTATTCAAATCTGTTATTTGAGAACTCACTATGTTTTGAGAGGACTTTTTTTTCGAATTTCCTTTCTTTTTTCACTTTTTTTCGAAAATTAATTTTTTTAATCTTTCGAAAGACTAGTTTGTAGTGCAGCTTGTAAATTCCCGCACTGAATGAATTCAATACAAGCATACGAGTATATTTTATACTATATATTTGGCGCTTTTTAACCACTGAAGCGACTTTCTTCCGGGCTCCTCCTCCAATTTCTGGTTTTGCGTTTCGATGTTTTTACCAACAAATGAAGGGACCTACAGTTTATTCTAAACTGCCTCCGAACGTCCAATGGATTTTTATGAGGAGCTTTTTTACATGCCAGAAATACACACGAAGTGCTTGACAATCCCTGCTGAGGGGCGACCGCAATTAGAAAAATTGATGTTCTATAATTTTGGATGTTGCTCGCACCTGGATTCGAACACAGGCCTTCCGAATGCTAACCACTCGGCGTTTAACGTAGTAAATGAATTCAAAAAAGTTTTTGTTCAATTTTTCCTCTCTTCTTTCTTTGCATCATACAAGTGCAAAAGTCAGTTTATAAAGACACTTTAGTTGTATTCAGGTTAAGGCACCGTCAGACGTAGCAATTTTCACGCAATTTTTATTTCGTTCACGCATTTTGCTGTCAAAAAATTCAATTTCACCGCTTCCCCTCTGAAACTATTCCTATAATTTAATTTTATATACTTGCAGAAACAAAAATTGTTGTGCATTACTGCCTTCATTTATCTGCAATTTGATTTCTGAATTAAAATTAACAGTTTTTATTTCTCTTGAAGGTGCTTTCATAAGATTTGAGTCTTGCCAGAAAAATGTAATGGCCACTCAGACTAATCTCCAAAATTGTAATTCAATTTCCATGAAATGTGTAGACTACATCTGACTGCCTTTGAAATTAAACTTCGGAAATTTTAATTTTGACATGAATCTGAAATTAATTGATTGCTACGTTTGCTAGCACCTTTAGTTCGCATTCGTTCAAATGTGTATCTTTAAAACATCACTCTCTGTGAGCGATCACCACGCTGCGTTCAGAATAAAACCGAAGAAAAAACACCGAATAATCTCTTGAGATTTCTTTTGCAAACTCTGTTTGTAGGTTAAGAAATTTCGAAAAATGAGCACTTAAAAATAAATTATATCCTTCATATAAATTTTTTTTACTGAGATTTGAAATATTTGAAGGTTTTAGAAAGGAGTTAGCAGTTAATTCCTGTTAGAGAACCTCTAACTTCCGCGAATTTCAAAATTACTTAACTTTCTATATATATATGAGATTAAATAAAGCAGTTTTTTTAAATATTAAGGCTTTTTGATTCTTTTTTTTTTTTTTAGGTTATGGCATTGATCTGAAATCTGATTCCGATTAATGTTCATGTTTGGACTTTCCGCGATAATATTCAGAAAGTTTGAAATGAATTTCATTAAAATTGGCGCTAAGTATTGTAAGGGTAAACTGTTGTAGAACCGCTTTGTCTGGTAAAATTGAAAAAGAAATTTACCAGAAAAAATTAATGAATATAAAATGTTATCAACAGAACAAAAAATTAAAAAATTCCATTATTCCTTCAACAACTCTCTGTAAACGATATTTAACAGCAATGATATCCATTTCATAGTACAATTTCTTGCTCTCAGCAATATTTCATGATTTGAAATGCTTTTAATGACCTGCAGTGTTTATTATATTGTAGGAAGATAAAAAGATACAACGAATATTCAATCGAAAGACATTCGAAATTGAATTTAATAAATGTAATTAGGTTTTATAGTGCTTATTCACTTTTCTCACTAACACTCTCTCCATTTTTATTTTGGTCAGAACTGATACAAGCAGATTGAACAAATGCAAAATAGTTAGAAGGAAGTGATTTAACACCGCTAGACTACTTTCTGTGGGGCTATGTAAAGTCATTGGTCTATGCGGATAAGCCACAAACGCTTGACCATTTGGAAGACAACATTCGCCGAGTCATCGAAAATTGGACATCCAGATTGGACTACATCCGCGCCAGCCGTGGCGGTCATATGCCAGAAATCATATTAAAATGTAATGCCACAAGATTATCTTTCGGGTAAATAAAATTCATGTCAATCGAATAATCCATCGTTGTTTTATTGCAACTTAAAGTTCTATACCTCTATAAAAAAAAACACCCTTTACTTCTAACGAAAGATTTGTTCACAATCAAATTTTTCCCACTAGAACACGCATAGAATCCCGCTGAGAACGATTGAAACAATATGATATCTAGAACAAAGTAGTAATCAACATCGATTTAACAATTTTTTACTCTCTATTTATAAATTCGTTTCCAAAATAATTTAAATGAAATTTCTACAAAGTTGGCTCTCATATTTACGTAAACTAATTATTTATTACGCTATTCCTCTGTAAACAACGCGACCACTTCATGCACGCGTGAAATTTATACTCCACGCGTACAATTGAGTAATCTGAAACCAACCACAGTCCATATAAAAAATATAGTCCAATTAACATTGTTATGTCTCAGGGCGCTGGATCACATGCTCCACATCTGCATGACATACGAGTACTCCATGAAGTGCCTACAGGAAATTAGTTTTAAAACTATTCAACAAAATAACTCTATTGAGTACCTACAGGGGACTACATTTTGGAGCATAGGCAAAAAATTATATTCGAAAATACGAGCAATAATCGGCTAAAATACGAGCAATAATCGGCTAACTGATGGCGATACGTAAGTTGGTCCAACACTGCTATACAGTGGATAGATCCAACAGATACTCCCATGGACCATATGGTCCATAAATAGTTATTTGCAGGGATATGACAGCTGTTTTTCAGTGCTGCCAAATAAATGTATTCTTGCAAGCTATGCACGGTTCTTGCTACTCTTTATATGTTAGCGAATCCGAGGCGATTAGTAATAGTAAATATGTCTCGAGGACGAATATGCGTAGCCTCAGAGAGCAAGCAGCTGTGTAGGCAACTATGTTGCTGAAGTGGCATCTTTTTACGTCAATTAAAATAAATTAGAAAAAAAAATAGTATTAGTATAAAATTCCGCATACTATTTATAACAAAATATTCATCTGCATTAGCTTTAATGTGTCCATACTCACTCTTTGCTCACACATTTGCTCACACTATCATTATAATTTCCATCCGTGCCTTCTTCTCTCCACATTTTACGGGGTCACGTACTTATCTCATTTCCTTTACTATAGCAGAAGAGAAAAATAAAATAAAAACAATAACAACAATACATTGTAATAAAGGAATATACTACAATTTTAGCCAATAATAATAAATTGTATGCAATTACGAGCAAATTATCGTTATTTATGTGTGGCAGGTCAATTTTATATTTGCACGGCGCGCAAATACACACACACACACACAGTATTGCATTGCTGCATGTATTATATTTCTTTTATTTTTTTCTTTTTGCAACAATCTTGCCACATGCTATTTATGTGCATTCTTCATGGTAGAATTTATTTAATTTTCATCTTTTTTTTCGGCATTTACAAACGCACATATGAATGTCTATAAATATATATATGTATATGTATGCATTTTACGAGTACGTGTGTATTTATGTATTTTTGTTGCCGTTTTGAAATTTTATTTGCGCTTAATTGATACTTTCCGATAGCATCTGCGTGGCGTAAATCAAAGACGGCGTGCTGTATGTTGCTGCACGTTGTAAGTTGCAAGTTGCAGGTTCTTTGCCATCGCAAACAGCAAGAGTGAAGTTGCTGGCGAAGTGCTGGCGTTGCCGAAGCAATCAGTTTTTTATGTGTTATGCGAAATTTAATTGTCCAACACGTCAGCGTCGCTCCGTCGTTGGTGTGGAGAATAATGCCGACGGCGACTGCTGCTGAGTGTCTATATGCCGCCAATTGTTATTCTAATGAGGCGCTTTTCTTTGACGCTGCCATGATTTCGCTTATTTCTCAACTTTATTGCTTGGAATATAGTTTTGTCTCTCTCTCTCTCTTCTCTTTCATACAGAAACAGTGTTTGCTACACAGGGTATATAGAATTTGTTCCAAGAAAACTTTATTATTATTCGCTTGTCATAAGATATTTGCATTATTATTTATTTATTTTACTATATTTTATATTATTTAACGGGTGATCCATTTCGAGGTTCCCTACTTTTTTAAAGAAAACAAAAACACAGAAAATTCTAATTTAATGGGGAATGGTTATTATCATTCTCAAGAACATTCTTTGGCATTTATTTGATTGAAGATTATCTCTTTCAAATGTTGGCCGCGGTTACGTCTCAGATGGTCCATACATTGAGTCCAATTTTCGATGACTCGTTCGAGCATTTCGACTGGTAACTGAATCGAATCGGGATTGTCCGCATAGATTTCAGACTTTGCATATCCCCACAGGAAAAAGTCTAACGTTGTGTTATCACATGATCTTGGTGGCCAATCGACCGGTCCAAAATGTGAAATTATCTGCTCACCGATGTTGTCTCTCAAAAAAACCATTGATTGATGCGATGTGTGGGAAGTGGCGCCGTCTTGTTGAAACCACATGTTGCGGATATTACGAGCTTCAATTTCAGGCATCAAATAGTCGGTTATCATGACGGCGTTCTCACCAATATCATTTTTGAAGAAATATGGACCGATGATTCCACCGGCCCACAAACCACATCAAACCGTTATTTTTTCTGGATGAAATGGCAGCTCTGGATCTCTTCAGGTTGCTTTTCGTTGTTTGTTTACATACCCATTGAGCCCATAGAGCGAAGTGATGTAGCTTGTACAGGTCGAGCGGCTTCAGTTCTTGCACAAGCTGCATTTTGCAGACTTTTAATTTAAGATCCCGACGTAAAATGCGCCCAGTCGTTCCATACGTCAGTCCGAGTTCCTGCGAGCGGCGCCGAATCGACTCTCCACGGTCTTCGTGTACATTCTCAGCTACGAGCCGCCATATTTTCTTCACTGCGTGCTGTACGTGGTCTATTCGGTCGAATATTATCCAATAATGAATGCTGGGTTTCAAGATGGGTGAAGGAGTTACGAATTGTACGCTCAGTAGGCCGATTATGTTGACCATAAGTTGACCGAAGCGCGCGAAACACATTCTTTACAGAACATGAATTTTCGTAATAAAGTTGAATGATTTGTAAACGTTGTTCAGGCGTAAATCTCTC
Source organism: Neoceratitis asiatica (assembly GCA_030068015.2). Classification (NCBI taxonomy): domain Eukaryota; kingdom Metazoa; phylum Arthropoda; class Insecta; order Diptera; family Tephritidae; genus Neoceratitis; species Neoceratitis asiatica. The sequence continues at coordinate 48,819,485 of CM061526.1, read as the reverse complement.
CACGATGAAATGCCAAACAATACTGAACAAAAATAACATGGCAGCTTGACACGACTCACGCGTGATCTGTCAAAAAAAGGCTTTTGAAAAAAGGACCTATACTTGGATCACACTTTAATTCTATTTTATTTATTTTATTTTATGTTATTTCTTTTTTATTTGATTTTGTTTTCTTTTATTTTAATTTTTTATTTTTTTATAATTTTTTATTTTATTTCATTTTTATTTTTTATTTATTCTTTGTATTAGTTTGCTTTATTTCCCTAATTGACTTGATTTTTGTTAGCATATTCGCATTCTGCTTTTCCCTTTCTCTTACTCACTCTATGGCCAGTAATAAACCATTTTAAATAGCGACAATTAAATGTTATTAATGTTTTTAAATTCACAATTTCGCCAAGGTATCAGCGAAGATGCCCTGCCTCTCTGTCTTGCCAGAAATTTATTGCTGCCGCCTAGACAGTACAAAGTAGTATGTATTATGTGTGTCTAAAATGGCTAATAAAAATTGTTAACAAACACTTACAAGCGGTAGATAATTACTAGAAGAAAGGTAGAACTCCAGCTAAAGAAAGAAAAAAACGCACGTTGTTAGTACCCATAGTACTCGTATAGACTTGTAATTCACTTAAGAGGCGCTTGTTGGCCCATTAAAACGGCATGTTGGCGGCTATTTTGCCTGCGGCTTTTATTGAGCGTAATTTCCACTTAATTGCATCGCTAAATTACGAGGCAATTTTTTAATAGACGCGAGATGCGTGATGCGAGTATTGCAACGCAGCGCCGTGCATCGGTAAACCCCCCAACACATCTGCCACTAAACTGTTGAAAGAGTTCCTGTGGCCTGCGAGTGCTGCGCAGCGAAAGTAAAAGCATACAGCGCCCGCCGGCAGTTAAAATCACAATTGTTCGATGTACGATTTCCCATGTAAAACGCCAATAATACATATACACATACATGCATATAAAGGCCCAGAACAATAATAGTGTTCGCACAAAAACAAGTGTATGAAAAAAAATACAAAAATACAATGAAAACCCAAAGAAAAAAGAGCCATAAAACAAACATCTGTCTGCCTGACGGCCAATTGGTTTGTTGCCTTGCAACATGCCACACTACGGACATTTACTATCACACTTTTATGACTCCATATTTCCACATAAAATTACCAATGCAACAAACGAGCAGGATGGTTGGTTGTGGTGGTGGCGGCGTCAAAGCAAAAAGGTGGCACCAAAGACCAAAAATACACAAGCAATAAAATGAACACACACACACATTGTTACATACATACACCAAATGTGCATTTGAAAATTTTCCAACTCCTAATTAACAATTTCAAAATGCATTTATATTGGCTGTAGTAGTAGCAGCGCCAGCAGCAGCAGCTCGTCTCTATTTTCATTCACAATTTGGCTGCTACTTTCCGGGTTGATTGCTGTGTAACTTCGCCTGGTTGTGTGTGTGTGTATGTGTGTTTGTTTCACAGCTCATAAAGGTATTAAAAAGGAAAATCTCCAAGTGCATCATAAAATCTGTTAACGTTTCTATAAGTAAGTGCGCCTAATTGCATTTATATCGACGGGTACATGATGCCATTACAAAACGTTGGAGCGGCTCAGAGGATCACGTATACTTACGTACATACATACATATGCATACATTTTACATGATTCTAACTATTCTAATCAAGTAACAGCAGGTGATAGTAATAACATTGATTTAAGCAATTGTCAGTTCTGAAAAGGAAACCTCAAAGAGTTTGACTATCAGCGAATTTTAGTACAATTTTTGCAGAAAATTATAAATTTTTTAAAAGAAATATCTAGCTATAAAGGTTTCGAAATGTTTTGAGACGTATGTAACTCGATTTGATGGCTAAAAAAATCGCGCTGTTTATTGTCCAATATTATTTTTAATTTTTCAATTCTTCGAATATGTACTTTAATCGATCGGAGTAAAATTTCGTTTATGGAGTTTTCACCAGTTTAATTTTCATTTCAAAAATTAAGCGCTTATTTGTCAAAACGCTACTAGAAATATTTAATGGAAAGTGAGATTTTTTCGAAACTCTCTTTTTGAAATTGTCGCTCATGATTTCTCAAAACTGTGACGCAAAACTTCTTAGTTGCTACCAGAAATATTCAAAAAAGGAGGGACATTTTTGGCAAAATTTTTAATTTTTATTTTTCAAAAGTCATCAACAAATTATGTCTGGTTTGTCGGTTATAAAGCGTCGCCTCCATGTACAGGTACTTTATTCAATAGCCTTTTTTTGACCGATCACGCGTGAATCGTGTCAAGATGTCAAGTTATTTTTGTTCAGTATTTTTTGGAATTTTATCATGGAAAGACTTACGCCAGAACAACGTTTACAAATCATTCAACTTTATTACGAAAATTCACGTTCTGTAAAGAATATGTTTCGAGCGCTTTGCTCAACTTATGGTCAACATAATCGGCGTACTGAACGTACTATTCGCAAATCCATCACCCACCTTGAGCGGCAACTCGGACTGACGTATGGAACGGAAGTTGAAAGCGTGCAAAATACAGCTTGTGCAAGAACTGAAGTCGCTCGACCGTCCGACGTTTCGAGCCCAATTTTGTTCAATGATGAGTTCCATTTCTGGCTGGGTATGTAAACAAGCAAAATTGCAGCATTTTGGAAGAGCAAACTGAAGAGATTGAACAGGTGCCATTTTATCCAGAAAACCCAACGGTTTGGTGCGATTTGTGGGCCGGTTTAATCATCGGTCCTTATTCCTTCAAAAATGATGCCGGTGAGAAAGTAACCGTCAATAGCGACCGTTATCGCGCCATGATAACCAACTATTTGATGCCTGAAGTTGAAGCTCGTGATCTCCGCGACATTTGGTTTCAGGAAGACGGCGCCACTTCCCCCACACCGCATCCATCAATGGATTTATTGAGAGAACACTTCGGTGAGCAGATAATTTTGCGTTTTGAGCCGGTCGATTGGCCACCAAGATCGTGTGATATCACACTGTTAAACTTTTTCCAGTTGGGGAATGTAAAGTCTTAAGTCTATGCGGATCATTCCTCTTCGGTTCAGGCCTTGGAGCAAAACATCACGCGTGTCATTCGACGGTTACCAGTCGAAATACTCGAACGAGTCATCGAAAATCTCACTCAACGGATGGACTATCTTAGGCGTAGCCGCGATCAACATTTGCAAGAGCTAATCTTCGAAAAATAAACACCAAAGAATGTTCTTTCGAATGATAATAAACATTCCCCATTAATGAACTGAACTGAACCTCGAAATGGATCACCCGTTACTTAACTCATTTCAATTCTAAAATTTTCTTTGGTCAGAACCTAGAGCATTTTCCACGGTAAGCCGGTATTAGCACATTAGTCGCCTCAATGTTTCTGTGCTTTGAGAATTACGATTACCTTCTAGGAATAAAAGCTGAGTTTTGGATATTTCTCATTTTCACTTGAAAAGTAGTTTCTGAGTCTTGGTCACTGCTACGTTGCCAATTTTCTGTCGATGCTACGTTCCCTCTTTTCATTGCGTGTTGTAGGCCGCTTCGGCAAATATTTTTATGCGACGACTCGTGTCTCTTTTCTCATGCAATTGCTGTGTAATTAATTTTTATTTTTGAAACTGTAAAAATCAAACTTTTTTCCTTAAAAAAATTGATAATCGAATCAAGAAAGAAATTGTGAAGATTTTCATGAATTGTTGAAAATCGAAGGTTCAGCGGATCGCATTATTAGTAATAATAAAAATAACTGAGTTTCTTCTTATAAGTGCACATATTTAAAAATCACCGTATAATATTGAAAAAGTTGTATCGCATAACTGAACCATGTACACGCTGTGTTATACATATACATACCTAATTAACAGCACATATCTCGGTGTTCTGGTATCCTTGAAAACTCTGAATCGAAGAGAGAAGGGGAAGAAATGCTTTACTAATCAGGATCTCATTTTTTATCCAACCATCTTCACCTCAAGCAGGTTTAAGCTCAGCTGAAAGTTATACAATTTATCTTACCCGTGAGGAATTCGCCACTCCAGCGGCCGTTAATTTCAATCGCATCAGCTCAATGATTTGAAAATAATCCTTCAGGGCGTATTTTAAGGTGAACTATACTAAATACGAAGAAATTTTCATATATCTGAAGGAAGAGTTGGCCGCAAGTCTTTCTTTTTTGATTTTTTTTTTTTTAATGAAGTAAAATAACTCAAAGACACAAAAAGCAAAGGGTTTGGGATATACCCTAATAAAAGCAACTAAATCATAAATGCAGCCTCAAATATCCTAAAGTAATAAAAAGAAGCCTTTAGTTCCCCATTAAAATATCATAATCTCCATCATTTCAGCACCGAATGACGACGCTAATTAAGAGCGTAAAAGGTTGATTGTAATTTCATTTCATTTTCTGTTTTTTTTTTCTTTTCAATTTTACAACATTCAAATTGGCATACAAAGGTATAATAAATATTTATACGATTATACTATGTATACATGTATGTATGTATGTATGTGTATGCAGTTATGCTGCATATATAACTGCAATTTAATTTTCGTATTTCAATTAGTTTATTGTTCTTCCCTCTGTCCGTTAAGTTATTTCAGTATTGACATTAACATATTTACAATTTGCATATTTCACCGCAGCGGCAAGGACAATGAACGAGTATAGCCTTCAAATTTTGTTTTTTATATCCTTTTTTTTGCATCCTTTCTTTCGGAAATAATAGCTGACTGCATACATATATACATAATAACATAGTCATTGCCTTAATTGCGTTGGTCTTTTTTAATTAATCGCAATAAATTGAATTTTATATATGAAATTATCATTCGAACGAACGGGCAATCAAGTGAGTGGACATAAAATGCGGAAAATTATAGTCGGAGCATCGTTGGCATACCTTTATTAATATAAACACCTTCATAGGTGCTAAAAAGTATACCTGCCATTGCAGGAGCTCCTTCAAGCGCTGGAGATCATAAGTTTCATAGTGTTCGGTTTTGAAAACTTTAATAGAGAATTCGTATTAAATGAATGTGAGAATTGGCAACAACCCAAATAATTATAATATTTATTAGTATTTTCGGGCATAAAATTCAGTAGTTTTCGACTTCGATAAGAACTTTGGCTCACCATTTATTGAATATGAATGTGAAAATTGGCAGCATCGCAAACAATCAATCAAAGCAAAATGAGTTTTTATTCTGCCCTACGTCGTTAAGATTCTCTCAAAAAATTGTTGAAAAATTATAACAAAATTTGCTCTAAAAAATATGTACATTAGATAAAAATTTTGTTGTGAAATGTTGCAAGAATGCAAAATGCAAATTTTTGCGTCCCAAAATTAAATATTTATTAAATAAATTGCCAGACGGTTGAAACGACGAGTACTCTAGACACAATATGAAATTTAGTTTTTATTAAAAATGAAATGAAATGAGAGAATGAAGAAATGATAATTTATTTTATGTTGCAAAATGTTGCAACAATGCTAACAGCAAAGGTTACAGCGCCAAAATTTACCAGTTTTGCATGGCTTCCGGAAAGTGCACAGCACCACAACTGCACTTAACGCCATAAACACTCAGCTCATGGGCTTAACAAAAATCGATCCTGTGCGCAAACTGTTCTAATAGCACTATACCTGTCGAAGGCTTTCGACACGGTTAATCATGCAGTGCTACTATCGGACATTGAGGATTCCTCATTACCGTATAGGTTGAAGAGGTGGATCATGAATTACCTGAGTGGTCGACGAACATCGGTTGCCTTTCGAGGTCAAACCTCAAAGCTGCGGAAAATTAAACAGCGGGTTCCGCAGGGTGGTGTCCTCTCCCCGATGTTGTTTAATTTCTACATTTCGATGATGAATGTTCGTTTTTGGCGTCTGGCCGGGATATTGATAGCCTTTGCTCGAAAATAAACTGCTTTCTCGCCGACCTTTCCAACTTTTTCACTGCACGACAACTACATTCTATCACCCTTTTCACCGGCTAGAACTCAATGTGAAGGTCGCTGACGTAAAAATTCCGACCACGAACAACCCAAAGTTACTGGGAGTCACATTTTATAGCCTGCACTCCTTCACTCCATATACGACTGCAATTGCCACCAAAGTATAGAGCCGCAAAAATCCTAAAATCGCTAGCCGGTAGCTCCTGGGCAAAAGACAAATAAACACTGCTGGCAACGTACAAGGCAATTGGTCGGCCAGTCATAAGCTGCATCGATTTGGACGCCGGGGACTAGCGAGACGCAGTTGAAGAATCTTCAGACTTGTCAAAACACCGCCCTTCGGACCATGACGGGAAACCTCCTGATGGCGCGGGAGCATAACTTACACAGTGAAACCTCTATGCTCCCAGTTAAGGAGCATAATGTTATGCTGCGTAAGCAATATCTGCTGGGATGGTACCGTAGAGATCATCCCAACAGACACTTATTGGAAGCTGAACCACCACCTAGGCAAATCAGGAAGGGAGTATGGTACTCAAGCTATATAAGCTTCAGGAAAATGGTGGAAAAAATAGCAAAAAAAAGTAGTAATAATCGCAACAACTAGTGGCGGCTGAAAATAATGCGCTAGCATGCACCCGCGCAGTTGCAGAACCAGTTACTTAAATGAATACATACATACATGCTTAAATACTTACATATAGCCTTCAAACAAGATGAGCGACGGCAGCTATCCTTGAAATAGTGCAATGGCAGCAGCGGCAGGCATGCCGAACGTTCAGAGACTCCTTTGAACGCCTCACAAAAGCTACACCAACCAATACAGCAAGGCAAATAAGGAGGGCTAGCGATAAAAATCAACGAAACGCTTTTGAGTGGCTGAAACAATTTGCGATTAAAATAAATAACAGCAACAACAAAAGCAACAATAAAAAAACAAAATACAATGAAATGTACATATATTTTGGAAAAAAGGAGCAATAATAACAATTGGAAAGAGATAAAATTGGCAACAATGCTGAATGAGTGAATGTGTGTGTGTATTTAAATTTAAATTCTACAAACAAAAATGCAAACATACGCGCATACAGCATTTATGCAAACAAAGTAAAGCAAAGCGAGGCATTATTTTTATTCTTAACAACAACAACAACAACAACAACAAAAAACAACAACAATGGCTCCATGACCGACCATTGGAGCAGCGTTGTTGCTACAAAACTCGATTAACTCTCGCGTCGCATTAATTTTAATTCGACAACCGCACCGAACCGCGACAGGCCGCCTTGAATTGAACTGTGTGGCGCGGCTGCGGCGCGGCGTGATGCTGTTCGTCAGGCAGCATTTTCTTGTTTATATTGCTTTATAGGTACCTCCGCCGCTTTTGCCATTGTTTTGTCCCCAACATTGTCTGTAGTTTTTGCGATTTAATTTTTTTTTTTTTTTTTTGGTTCGACTGTAGAGAAAATGAGTTTATATTAAATTTTTATTTCTGCTCTTAGCCTTTATTCATTATTGTTGGTTTATTTTTTTGTCTGTCTTTTCATTAATGTTTTTATCTTTTAATTGCCTTTCTTGTATCGAAAGTTTTATTAACTGCCATCAAAAAGCAAAAATAAAATCAAATAAAATCAGAGCAATAATTTTATTCACATTCTAATTTTGAAGACATCTACAACAACCAATTTTACGAAACAATGTCGTGGCCTATATAGAACATACAATTTCTGCCGAAATCATGGGAATAATTTAATCCCTCCTACAGACGACGCAAGTGGCATTTGGAACGTTGAGTTTTGAAAAAAGTTAATTCTTGAAGCTTTCTTTAACGATAAGTGCTTATCAACCTAGGAACAATGTGCTGCTGTCAAAACTTCACGAGCTCAAGAAGCCATGTGAACTCGTGCTGGAGTTTTGCGTCTTCCGAGTAGGACAGTGTTGTCGAGAATCAGAATACAATTCACCGAAAACAACTATCGACCACAGAGTTTCATAACATAGGTCAAAGCGTCTAAAGCACTTTTTCTTGATGTGCACCAAAGGGAAGTGGTTTCTTATGCGTTTAAGGAAAGGGTGTAAAATAAGGAATTTTGGAAAAAGAGTAGACAAATGAGTGGGTTTGGAGAGGTTTAGCCGTCGGAACTATGACTAAAATTAGGATTCGGGTTCGTGTTGAAGACAGTTAGGTATTTAGCGCAAAGATAACTAGATACGAAATTTACTCAAATTCGCTCATATCGCAACAGAGAGCTTTCTCTCGTGTCGCAGACTGATATTGATATTCTGTAATAGTATCGATATGATTTGTCGAGTTGCTAACTAACGAATTTTGTCACTTGCACATTATAACGATTGTTATTAGCTGAGATTTCCCTTTTATTAAAATAGAGAAAAGGTGGCACCACAACTTAACAAAACATCAATTCATGCGAAAAGCACAAAGAGGAACGAGAAAAACAAATAAATTCGTGATAGCAATTAATTAATAAATGAGTTGCAACGGATTACAAAGTTTAAAAATCAGAAAATAATGTTATGGTTTCCACTTTCCAAATTAGGGTGTATGACTCTTCGCATTGTAGAGTATCTCCAAATAAATGAATCATGCCATGGCCCTGGATATTAAGCACTTACCGCTAAAATCTTGAAATTATGATCACATATCTTTGAACAAAATACATATAATGAAATATGTGATTCAACAATTAAGAAATAAATTATCTTACCATGTTCACATTGGTATAATGGTATCCAAAGTGGTTGACATAGGCTTCTTCATGACTTTGTAGCTCATGATTGACAAATGAGTGCAATCGATAGCCCCAATAGTGCCTCAAACAAATGGTGAATTTAATAAAGCGACAATTTCCTTTGCAGCTTGCCATTCTGTTGGAGTCACAGGAAACCTAACCGTTGCGAAAACATCGAACGGTTGATATCGCCGTTTAGTTTAGTTGATGGGTTAATCGACATAACTTGCGAAATTCTGTTTCACTCAAGTTGAAAGGACATTCGGTTATTGCACATGCTGTGGGACACGTAGACCCGTCTTGTTGGAACCGGATGTTGTTAAGCTCAACTTCTTCCAATTGTGGTCAAAAAAAAGTTGGTTATCAACGATCTATACCGCTCTCCATTGACAGTGACAGTGCTACAAGCTTCATTTCGAAAGAAGTACGCACCGAAGATTCCACCAGACCAAAAACCACACCGAACTGTCAATTTAGGTGAATGTAATGATTGTTCATGAATAATTTGTGGATTTTCTTTGCACCAGAATCGACAGTTTTGTTTATTTAGCGCAATACTCAGATGGAAGTGAGCGTCATCGGAGAAGATGATTTTCTTAAAAAAATCGTTATCGTTTTCAAGTTGTTCCAAGGCGAATTTGTTAACATTGTTCTTGCGTATATCTTGCCATGATGAAATTGTGAACATTACTCAATGGAAAAAATTGACAGATTATCACATATTGAAAATAGCCAAAACGACAGTTGGAAATCATTGCATCTCTATTAAAAACTCTTTACTAAAGATACATTTTAATTAATTAATTTATTTATTTATTTATTAATTTTTTTATATTTTAATTTTTTATTTTTATTTTTAATATTTTTTTTATTTACTATTTATTTTAACCTAAATAAAATATGAAATCTTTTGTCGATGACATGAAAATTTGTGTCGTTTAATTAACAACTTATCGTGTAGTTAACGACAACAGCTGATCAAGCGGTAGCGAATATCGTTAAAATATGCTTAGCGAATACTGGAATCGTTTAAATTGTCGCTAAGTATTTTTAGCGATCCGAAAATCGTTATAATTGCTTACAGAATTCCACCACAGATCGGGCAACATTGAACAGCTGGTGTACAAACGGCACCAGTACCACAATGTAAATAAAACAAAAACCACTGGTTTAATTTCAAAAGAAATTTGCTCTGGCAAGAAATATATATAAAAGAAGTTAGTGCAATTTTAATGTTAAAACTTAGTATATCTAAATATTTGTTTGCTTTTCAATAAAATATTGGAGTAAAATTGCAATTAAAGACGATTGTCTTACTTTTGGTTCATAATAAAATATCCCAAATTCAACTAAGAATCCCCAAAAATTATTTTTAAATCACTATGGCACTGTTCGGAAAAAAAGAAATGAGGAGCACTCTAACGAAATGAAGAGCTTCTTTGGTTTAGTTAAAAATCCAAGATCCAGTGTCAGTATGAACAAGAGGCTTTGAAACTCACACCATTTTACTGATATGACTTGACCGCTTTGATGATGAGCTTGATTTTCCCTTAAACTTTTGTCAAAGACGTAGAAAATTTTAAAAATCTAGACTCTTACATCTTTTTAAGTTTAGAAGACTTGACTTTACTGAGCTCCTAATATAATTTTACCTTACTTCTCATATCGCCTTAACGTCTTATTTATTTATATCCATTTCTGCTTAATTAGAGTTCTTTTTCTTTGAGAAACGTGAATCAACATTGGTTTCTACGAAGAAATAAATTGAAAAAAGTAGCAAAAGTAATTTAAAAAGACTTACTCTACTAAGATTTAAATATTTAAACAATTTCAGTCGCTATATTTTCCCTCCCCATAAAACAACTAATTAAATTTCGCTCCCGCTCCTTTTTACCCACTCGCAACACACAATTATTACCGTTTTTTATTACCTCATCAGTTTAATGCATTTCATATGAAATTTTCAAAATCTTATTTTCTTACGAGTTTACTTTATTTTAATTTCATTTTTATTTGCCCGATTTTTTATTTGTCTGCATTTTTTATTATCATTATTCAACTCATTCATCGGGCTTTTCTATATACATACACATTTCGTTCATTTTCGTTTATTTTCTCAAATAATTTCTTGCCGCTGCGCTGTTGTGAATTAAAAAAAGCTGAGAGCAAAAAAAAAAAGAAATCTTTGCTCTGCGCGCTCCTTTTTAATTTAATTTTATTTTTCATGTATTCCATTTTTACCTGCCATTTCCGCTCGCGTTTATTAAACATTTATGAGTTTTAAATGAATTCGTAAAAATAGTAGGATAAAAGTAAAAGAACAGCAACGAGCTAGCAAGTACGCTACGCTTGAGCGTCGCATTGACAAGGCAGGTGGAAGAAGCGTTGAGATGAGGTGGTTGCAGCGACGCGGTAATTTCAAATATAAAATTCCAAGACAACGACAGTGAAGCATATAAAAATTTAGCATGCACAGAAATAGCATCGTCGATAAAAATGCCGTCGTGTATACATATTTTCAACATATTGATGGCGATAGCGCGTTTGCAATGACGCTGCAAAAAAATATTTGCACGTCATTTTGCATTTCGTATTTTTTTCCATTTTTGTTTTTTTATTTTTTTATTTTCGAATTATGCATTTATTTTTACTGTAATTGCGGCAAGTTGTTATTTATGGCATTTATATTCGTGGCGTTGCCTACGATATGTACAAATCTTCCAACAAAGTGCTACAATAATTTTGCTCCATTAAAATTTTTGTTAGATACTTACATACTTGTTTCTTTAATTAAAAAAAAAAAAGTAGAAATAAAAATAAAAGTAAAAATAACAGCATTTTCTGTTTTTTAATATTCGTGCATAAATCACTAATTATTTTTTATGTCTTTCCTTATCTTTTCAGGTAAGTTTTAACGAGGAATTATTTTGGATGTAAAATTAGCTGCATTTTTCTCAGTAACCTGTCCAGTAAGTGGTACACGCCTATTAATTAATACTGTGGGAAAAATATTGATGACTTATACGTATATTACAATCAAAATGGAAATGAATTTACATAAAACTAAATATGAATACTAGAGCTCCAGATTTTACTCAAACATTTTCGAGCTGTGCGAGCATTTGAGCAACGAGCACTCGCAGAACTGCTGAAAATTGAAAATTTTTCGAGCCAGGCACGAGCATTTGGAGCATTTTGACAAACACTTTGACTTTTTCCTCATTTTTTTTTTTTAATAATTTTAAATTTATTTATGCAAAGTGTAAAAATCATGAAAATGCTAAAGAAACTTTGACAAAAAAAAAAAAATTTATTCTGCTCAGTAGTTGAGCAATGAGCGAGTATCAAGCGAGAATCGAGCTGCTCGCAATGCTTGATACCCGGGTATCTGGAGCTCTACTAAATACTAGTAGTTCGTATACTCGGTAGCGTATTTTTTATATTTTTATTGAATTCTAATTCTAACTAGTTTTTTACTTCACCATCACCTTCACTGAGAGCTGCTTCTCGTTTATTTTATATTCCACTTCGAATTTTACGAATTAGCTAATTAAGGTTTAAAATTTTTCGAAAAATTATTATTTGTTATATATACACAAAAACTCTTTTTCTTGACCGTTACCTTCACCAACTGCTTCGTTCTATAGCTGCTTCCTGTTTTCTATTTCTAATGACACTCTAATTCTTCCATTATACTTTTATTTTATTTATTTAATGCAATTTTATAATATTTCAATTCGAATTTTGCGAAAACTACAAACATATAATTATTTGAAGTTATTTAGAGCTGATTTTTTTTTAATTCGGTTTATTGGTTTTTGTTTTTAATTATTTTTTTTTTAAACTGATTCTTGTTTTTAGTTTGACCAGTCATTTTAATAAAAGATACGCTGTTTTCGCGAATACCACTACCGTTCACAAGAATATTTAAAATATTAGGAAATCAATGTTTTTGATTTAATAGGCGTTTTCTTTTGCATCCGACCTGCAAAAGGACACCTAGCTGGCTTATTTGCTTTCAACTGACTTATAATTTGAATTTTTTTCACAACACTGCTGTCGGCTGTCAATAAAAATGTTTGGTTGTGAAATATTTAAGCAATACAAAATGAGTTAAGCGAAACTTTCCCTCGTTTTTTAATTGTAATTGGTTTAAGCGATTTAAACTCAAAATGGTTAAATTAACTCAAGTTGCTTATTTTTTATTGTTGCTTTCTGTTTTACTCGATAACTTAGCAATGATCTTTTGTAGGTCGGGTAAAAAAGAAAGCATCTAAAATATTTTATTTTTTTATTTGGTGAGTGCTGCAGTCCGGTGGTTCATGAACTCAAATCTTAATCAGACCAATATCTAAAGCATTTTTGCACTTGAGGTCACCTCTCGCCAGAATGTGTTGATAAGCCTGAGTGTATTTCTGATATGAAAATAATTGCTTCTTATAAAAATTTATCGAACTTTGGTTGGGGACTTAAAACTTTAGATCCTTCAGGAGAATAAATGAGATATATTAGCGTAAAAGCTCCGCCGAAAACCATTTAGGCATTGTTATCTACATTCCTTTCAGTGAAAACACAAGCTTAAAATTCTCAAAACACAAATCAACTTCTCATACCGAGCAAATTAATGTTAATTTAACAATATTTTATAGGCTAAATCCGAATATTTATCACGGTTGGCAATATTAGTTTTAATTTCCGTGTTCTCTCTGGCAGTATGGTATTTTCACCCTAGTTAATGATTCTCGGTTCCAACTAGAGCTTAAGATTTTGCTCGAGCATTTTCGAAAAGTACGAGTATTGAAGCAACAAGTACTCGCCCACTTCTTCATTGCTCATTGCTCGAATATTTTAGAGCTCGAGCTGAGCATTACAGCACTTTAAACAAAAATTTTGACTCTTTACTCAACACTTTTTTCTTGAATTTTTTATTTTATTATGCCAAGTAAAAATTATTGAATTGCTAAAGAAAAATTTAAAATTTTCAAAGCTTTAATCAAACTTTGAGCATTTGAATAATGAATAATATTGAGCGCTACACGGGTATCGAGAGCTCTGGTTAACATGAATGATAAAAAAAACTGCGCTCTCTATCTAACCGATGGTGATCATAACATTATTCTAATACTTTTAAACTAATAATAAAATTATTAATTGTCAAAAATCATACGAAATTAAAATAATTCGAATTTAACATTTCAAAGAAACATTTATGGCTGTCTAGGTCCAAGCACGTGTATACTTGTGTAATTATTTACTCTTAATTTACTATATTTCGTAACAAAAAAAATTGTTTACTTTTATATTTCCATTGCGAAAACAACAAATAATTTTAAATTTATAATAGCTATTTTTTCGTTGGTACTGCCTTTTTGTTGTTTTATTACCCTGCAAACAAGGCGAGTGCTCCATGCATGCGTGAAATATATATTTCACTCGGACAATACAATCTATACAAAAAATATATTCAAATTAACATTGTGATTTCGCAGGGCTGGAGCATATACTCCACATCTGCATAACATACGAGTACTCCATGGAGTACCTACATTGGATTATATTATGGAGTATCTGTGAAAATTTAAATTCGAACATATTTGTTAGTTCCGAATACCATCTGCTAAGGTGAAAAGTTAGTAAAACATAATATTTTTACATAAATTTTTATTAATATCGATAGTTTATTGTTAATAAATATATAATATATTTTAGTTTGGGCATTAGTTCCATGTATTTTCATTGAAATATATTAGCTCAAACTCTGTACGTCTCTTGTGTACCAACAGAGCACATCAGCGAAACGAAACTGACTCAATTTCATTTCGACACATTTTCTGTATGCGTGTAACCTTCGTATAGTTACTGTGGTCGGTAAAACACGAATAATGGTCTTGCCGCACTAAGCTGATATAGAAACATGGATTGGTCCAATAATTCGCACAGAGGAATATATTTGTAGGGACTCCAATGGAGCATGTGGTCCACAAATATTTGCAGGTTATATATATATATATATATATATATATATATATATATATATATAAATATAAATATACTTATACATATATATTAAAACAACTTTTTTAATTTGGTGTGGCAATTTTGTCTGCAGCACTTCCGCTCGCTTAGACTTAAAATTATTTTTTGGGTTTTCTTCCTTTTTCACGCCGTCCTGTTGATGACTCATTTCATTTTTTTGGTAAATAATTAATACAGCGCCGAGTTTATTGAGTGTGGTGGATTACTTATTTTTGTAATTTTGCAGTATTTTTATTTGTATTTACTTTAGCAATATCGGACTAGTTAGAAATTTTTTTATTTCTCATACTTGTGCAATTACGCTAAAAATATGAAATAATCTTTCATTGGAAATATAACCGACTGATCTGTATGAAGGAGGAACGGATCCAATTTTCATTTTTTATTTTAAACCACTATTAAAAAATTTCACCGTAGCCCTCTCTCTGTCTTAGGAAACCTGCTCTGAAACTTTGAGTAAGTGTGGAATCATTTATTTTTATTTGGCTTAACTTGTCGCATGAGGAAAAGTAGAATATTTGGTTACTCTTTTACTATTCTCCCTAGCTTATCGCAGGATTTTCTTGTAATAATTTTAAAGGATTTTTTACTGGCATTTCTTCCTTGCTCAATTCTGCTCTCACTCTATCTTAGCTGTGACAAGGCCATCTTAAAATAACAGAACTTCTTCTGCAATCGCTGAAATGCAGCTATTGCTCGGAGAGCCTAGTGCAGAGCGTTTGAATAACGGTATTACTGTTTAAGTTTTCTCAGAAAGTAGAATTTACGTATAGCTGACACCATAACTTCACTAACCTAAAAATGCATAAATTTAACCTCTCTAAAAAATGTTTTAATGCAAAATGCAAATTACTTAGAAAGTTGATATCATTTTTAATATTAAGATAAATAACTGTGCAAAATAATTTAATGCATACAATTTATTATCTTTCAAATCTAAGTAGTGGCAATAAATCTTTATTTCGCTACCCCCTCCCTCCCCTCCCCCCACAGTCATGCACACTTCCTACTTGGAATGA
The DNA here is from genome assembly GCA_030068015.2 of Neoceratitis asiatica. Lineage (NCBI taxonomy): Eukaryota > Metazoa > Arthropoda > Insecta > Diptera > Tephritidae > Neoceratitis > Neoceratitis asiatica. The sequence continues at coordinate 48,803,709 of CM061526.1, read as the reverse complement.
ATGCCGTGCAGCTCTTACCAACCGAATATAACAGTACATTAGCGAATGGCCCAGATTTGCTGCTCTCAAAACGTGAAAACAACCTCGAATGGAGGCCAGTTAACTCTAAAAACAGATAGAAGAAGCAGAGAAAAAAAAACAAGAATAGGAAGAATGCTGCAGCAACAACAACAACAACAACAAAGGCAAGAAGCGCCTACAATTGCACAGATGCAATAACGAAATAAGTGCGCCACTTGCGCGTCTAAATAGCTGTACGTGCAGTTTTCCACATACATACAAACATACATACATGCCCGACGTAATCTCCCCGAGAAAGGTGCAATCTCCAACAACTCGACCAAAATAAAAAAAACAATAAATACAAAATAAAACGTGCAAACGCGAGACGCATTCCTCAGCGTAGCATAGATGCATCTTTACCATGCAATGCCTTGCACTGCACTCTACTGTGCGCCATGGCACAAGTGTTGACTCTTTTCTGTCCCACTTTGAATAATTAACGCAAAGGTAAGAGCAGTGAACGAGAGAAATCGCCAAATGATGCTATTTATGTATGTATGTACATGTTGTTATTGTTGATTCTAAACGAAAAGATATGGTCACAGCTGTGCCAGCGGCACAAACCAGAAGTCACTGCTACTGGATTTTGATTTGCCCCGCAACAGAACTGAACTATGCCAGAGATAAGATGTCGTTGTTGGTTGTTGGTTGACATTGGTTTGAGTATAAAATTAAATTAAATAAATAAAACGGAAAAAAAGAAATAAAACTGAAATGAGATTTGTCCAGCATAAAATAAAATCAACACTCACACAATTGATTTAATTACTTAAGTGCAAATAAGGTTAATTAACAATAATTAACACAATTAGAAATATGGTAGTGGGCTGCCATGAACCAAGTGGTGCCATAAGGCAACACCAACAAAAACAACAAAAACAACAACCGTCATGGCAAGTTGACCGCAAAAATAAGTCGAGTATAATACGATAAGGCACTTTTATGAAGCAAAAAATAATGAAAATAATATGAATTAGATATGGGAAAGAGCCTGATGGAATGTTGAATAAATAAAAATACCTAGAGGGGAATAAAAAGCATTAAAATATATAATTTCATATTAGAAAATATATTAAAAATATTTAAATTTTAGAGTTTTTCCTACCAAGTAACTCCAAGGTTTGAACTCAACTAGAATTTAAGTTGAGAACTAATATACCAATGACTAATAGTATGCTGTTTCTCAGTCTACTTAATTGGCGTAGCCATCGATTTCGCTATTATAGCCAAGTCGTTTACTATATTCGTCGTTTGATTTCAATTGGACACATAAAGTGAAGCCAAGTCCTTCCGCTCTTGATTTTTCTAACGAAATGGGGGTCTTTCTCTTACTTTGCTTCCACCGGTGAATATTTCCAAAGTAGAAGTGTTGTCATCCAGCAGGACGACATGATCTAGCTACCACAAACGATTTCTTTTAATTTGCTGAACTATGATAATGTAGTCCTTTATCTCGCACTGCTCATCGATTCAACACTTGTGGTATTCGCCTTCGTCCACACGGAGAGTGGAGAGTACCCTAAACCTCCCGCAAAGCTTTTATTTCAAAGACTCTTAAAGCCGATTCATCGGATGTTGTCATCGTCGAATTGCGGCTAGTTTTTCGTCTATCGTTGTGAATATTTGTACTCGGCAACAGCGTTTCTCTTCCACGACAAACACAGCAGCCGCAATAAACGAGTAATTAACACTGCGTGAAAGATCATGGGTTCAAACCCTGGTCAGACCAGAATCCAAAACTATACATAATAAAAATAATAATAATAAATAATTTACTTAGTTGCGGTCAGACTACGTCAAGGAATACCAATTCGCAATTCGTCCGAGTTATATATATACAATATAATAACAGTGACAAGGACCTATTTTCTTCCATCCTTGTCGCGGTCATCGCACTTCCTGGATGACTATGATGTCAGCCTTACTTTTTGTGGACGGCATCTTTCCACTTAAGTGATCGGGCATTCCAGGTGCATGACCTCAAATCATAGTACTTACGTTGTATTCTTCTCTGGAGCTGTTTTTTACGTGGCGTGTACCAAACCTAGCACACAGCCCCGCTTGGCAAGGGGGGCACATTTTAAAAGTCCTTTCAGTTTTAGCCGTCACCCAAGGCGACAAAAGAATTGGTTACCGTGATTTATATGGTGCGCTGCGCAGAGGCAAGAGCAGGAATTGAGTATAGTCCGATGGTTGTAACTATTTGGAAGATATTTTATAATGATTCTAGATGCCTATATGTAAACTTTATTCATAAATCTCTGCAGAAAGAATCTCAGAAAAGGTAAAAAACTAAATTTAACAAAAAGAATAGAATAGAAAACTGAGAGTACTAGGAAAAAATAAAAATAAAAAATTAAAAAAAATAAAAAAATTATAAAAATAAAAAATTGATAGAGCACGAAGCTTTGAGAACAATTGGAGAATAAGACTGGATATCAACTCGATAAATATGTATAATTTCCTCAAAGGTGAAATAATTATTTTCTCGTTATTTTTCGGCTTATTCAACTACAAATTTAAACCGACCGCATATCAAGCTAAGTCAATTAAGTTCAATTTATCTATTGTTTGCCATTCTTAGCATAAACTTCATGCTTGAACTTCCACATTTGCGTTGATAAAATAAATAAAACAATATAGTATCGTTGGTTGTGACTAAGCAATTTAAGCGCGCAAGAAATAAAACCACAAACAGTAAACATTAATTAACGCGCGTCTACATAGTGACTACGATGAAAATACGAATAAAAATTCAAATTGCTAAAAAAAAATAATAAAAAAAATCAAATGTGCGAAATAAATACAAAACACACATACACATATTTACATATTTAAATTGCGTAAAAAAGAACAGTTCGTTGAACCTTAATTATGGAAAGTTAAATAAATACACGAATTAATGAAATAAAAGACATCAGGCACAAGTATGTGTTGTTGTTGAATGAATTAGTTGGAATCAAAATTTTGTGAACAAAGAAGTTGAAAAAGACATTAGTATGCGTAAAGATAAAATAACAAAAGATAAATAATTATACATATTTTTTTACTGCCAGGTAATTAATGCTATTTTTGGTTTGTTATTCATTTTGTATTTAATTTTTTTGATTTATTTATTTTTTAATTTGTTTTATTTTTTTTCATTTTTTTTCTAAAAAGAGTTTTTTATTCTAATTGCTTTTTTTACAAACAGCACGGATGTTAATATGATATTTTATTATGGTAAGCGAGGTTTAGGAATAAGCAGTTTTTGTTGTTGATATTTCAATATTCTCAAAATATTTTCTTAAATTCTAAAAAGCTCACTTTGTCATAAATTTTTTTTTTACTATGATAACATTTTCTGAGAAATTTATTAATTTTTTTGTTCAAAAATGTTATTTAAATATTTAATTTTTTTTAATTCCAAAATTTCCCTACATTTGCAAAAAGTGTAGGGTTTTTTATTTTCTTTAAATTTTTTTTATTCAGAGAAATAAAGTTTATATTATTAAGTAGCAGAAGTATTGTTTTTTGTTCATAGAATGAAAGAAGATAGTGAAAGCTCCATAAAAGTTTAATAAGCCGTGGTACGAAGGTTTTGCTTATTGACTTTAAAAATAGGCATTTCAATATTTTTACCAAAAAAGTACTTAAACTGAAAAATAAGGCTTTATAAAGGCAGTGCAGAGGTTAGAATTGGTAGTGGTATTCGAAATAATTGGACGTCCACGACTTATTAAAAGAAAGAAAAATCTTATTTTCATGCTAAAAACGAAGAAAGTGAAAGCTCTAAAAAGCTCAAAAAGCACTAAAACTCTTCATTTGCAGTGCTAGAACATCTATATTTTTTTTTTCAAATAAGGGGCTCAAAAAGAAAAGTGTGAAAGCAGCAGTGAGCGAAGAAAAGCATAAAAACTCTTCATTTGCCTCGAAGGTGTGAGAACTTCTCAATATTTTTTTCGAAAAAGAAACACCAAACGAAAGGTGGGACTTTCATTTTAATTTTACTCACATTGAAAATAGTAAACTAATATGTCGAGAAGTTACGTTTAGGTAAAAGCTCGCAAAAGCTTATAAACTCAAAAGGTTTTCTTCTAATTTGTATTAAACGACAGAAAAATATTCTTTTCATGCTAAAAGCGAGGAATGTGAAAGTTCCATAAAAGCTTAGCAGCGAGCGAAGGAAAGCGCTAAAACACTACATTTGCTTCAAAGGTGTAAGAGCTTCACAATATTTTTTCAACTAAGAGGCACCAAAGGAAAGGTAGAGCTTTCTTTTAATTGTACTCACATTTAATATCATGGTATAACATTAAGGAAAGTTACATTTAGATCAAAAGAACTTACAGCTTTAAGCAAGTAAAAGCATATAAACTTAACAGCCTTACTCATACTTAGCTTCCCTTAATATAGGTTTTAGAAAAGACATCTTAATAATTAAATAAAAATTATCTTATTATTTTCCTATTTATTCACGTTTTTGTATGTACAGCTTACAATGCTTTCAAGGTGTCCGCATTGCCAATATTTTTCCGCAGCTTGCATTTTTCTTTATTAAAAACAAACATGCATTTTTTATCACTTTAATATCTTGCATTATTAAGATCTTTTGTGCGTATTAAATATTATCGTCTTCGTGCAGCGCTCATATTTTTATGCTATTTCTTTCTGCCTTCAATGTCTGCATTTACCTTGAACGGTGATAAGAGAAACGTGTACTTACTATAAATATTATAATAGTTATATGTATGTATGTATTAATATTTCTTGCTACTGTGCTACATGAAACAAAAATAAAAGGGAAAAAAATTTTTTTTAAACAAATTGTAATCAGTTGGATAAAATTTTTACTACGTCAACGTAAAAATTTATACTGTTATTTGTATATTTTATCACTTGCATGTGTTTTATTGCGTGCTTATTTCGCTGATATTCTTTGTTATTGTCATAATAAATTTTTTTATTTATCTATTTATTTTTTATCACATTCGTTTATATTTTTTTATTCTTCTTCTTCGCACATTGATAAGAAAATTAATATTTTATTATGTAAATAGAAATATTCTGTCGGCACTTCATCTTCTGCAAAATACAAAAAAAAACATCAAACAAATAACTTATCAATCATACGGCAAATTTGATGACTTTTTTTAATTAAAATAAAATATATAAAAAGATTAGTTTTCATACAATAAATATGCTTAATTATTTATACAAAATCTGGTCCTAAATAATAAATTTTAGATAAAAAAAATTTTGTAAACCTATTACCGTCTAAAAGCATATTCATTAATAAATATCACCAAATTATTAAGTGTACTATTAACATTATTAGTTACTTATGTATGTATGTATAAGTATGTATGTATCGAGCTAATTAGTAATACAAAATATGAATGAATAAACATAAAAATCATACAAATCACAAAATTATTTATACAATCAGCATTTGATACACAGCGCTTGTGCTTGATAACCATTTTACAAAGCATATATGTATACGCGTACATATGTGCTTGAAAAGGTTGAGTAGGAAAAGAAATTGAAAATATTGAAATTTTTTATTAGCATATTTAGTGAATAAAAGCGACGTTTGGTGAATACAAAATTTATTGATTTTAAATATACTAAAATTTCATTTAATATATTATTATTTCCATCTTTATTTCTTTTCTTTCTCCCGAAAATGCTGATTAATATTTGTATATTCACTTTTTTCCTATTCATCATTCATTTACAGATGTATTTTGTATGCATAAATTATTTTAATTCCAATCTCATACATACATACATATGTATTGTGTACACACATATATATAAAGCTTATTTAATTTAATTCAATAAGAGCTCTACCTTTGAATGGTGGCTTCATTGGAAATTCCTTTCACATTTTAATTTCATTTAAAAGTGATCTACATTAACACAGAAATATATTTATAATTCAAACAGATATTTTTCGCTTTAATTGTGTAACAAAGGTTTGCTACAGATGAATGGAAATTAGTTTCGATCACACATTATTATAATAAACTTCTTAAAGAGTGGCATAAAATTCTAAAAGTGTTTCACACAGACATTTGAATTAAGCAATTAGCTAATTGTCTATACTAACACCGTAAAACAAATCGTAAAATCTCTTTAAAAACTTCTGTTCGGTGTGAGATTAGATATTTTAAGATTTAAAAGTTAGACTTTATTGCGTAAAGATGAATTAAAACATTAAAGACGTTTCAGACAGGCGTTTAAATTAAGCAGTTAGCTAATTATCGATATTAATATTAGAAACTAAAGCTCTTTAAGCGTCTTTATTAGTTAAAATAAGATATTTTTCGATTTAAATGTGATGCGTTATTAATTACAGACGGGCAGAAAAATGTTAAATGCCTTTCAGACAGGTTTCTAAATTAAACACTAAGCAAATTGGATCTCCTAATCTAGTAAACTGAAAAATATTAAATCTCTTTAAGAACAACTCCGTTGTAGGATAAGATATTTTTCGATTCGAATGTGATGCACTATTAGAAGACGTTGATAAAGGCGTTCATACAGCTCTTTATATTAGGCAATTAGCATATGATATAATCAAACTTCGTTAACAAATGCCTTAAAACCCTTTAACGGTGTTTTTTTTAGTAAGATTAAAATTATCGTCCGATAAAATAATATATTAAAAGTATTCCAGACAGCGCCTTGGATTAGCCAATTATTATATTCTCTACACTAATTTCGTAAATCAATAATTTGTTTAATGAAATACCTGTCTGAATAGCTTAAAAGTTTGTTAATAGCCAAATTTTGATAATTTTAGAAGTTTTCTGTTACTTCTATTTATGCTTCTACAACAACTTCTCCATCATTCCAATGAAGTCACATTTTTGCAAATGTGAATCCTTTACGACATAACTTTACCATCTGATATCAATTAAGAATTAAATTTCTTCAACGAAATCACTTTTCATATATAAATATTTATTGAAATATATTTGCAAACCCGTTTAAATACACACATGAATCATTCTTTTAGTTAACCGTTCATTGGTAATCACAGTTAAATGATAGTGAATTAAATTTAATGACAGCATAAATGACAATAATTGTTATGTTGACAAACCAGTGTGTCAAAGAGGATATGTAGACATAAATATATGTATGAGCAACAAATTGGCTATTAAGCTGATAGTTATGCACACACATATCCATACACGTAGATGCATACAAATTATAGTTTGCTATTTTCGCTTTTGATGAAAAATTCTTCAATAATTTTAACAACATTTCTTTCATAATTTATTCTAGCTGCATACATACATATAAATGTTGACTATAAGTAGACGTAGACAATATTTATATGTGAGCACTTGAGAGATATTTGTAAATCCATAAATATGCCAATAATTGCAGTTCAATAAACCGAAAATAGGTGATAGCATAAATACATACATATAGAATTTAATAATTACTTTTTATTTGAGCCAAATATTTGTGGCGTACATAAAATTCGAAGAAAGAATTTCTAATTACATTTGCATTGATAAATGGCATATACCTGTAGGCAGGTAGTGAGTGGTACATACATACAACAAAATTAAGTGCGTTTTATAGTTTTCAAAATATATAAAAAAAATTTATGAGTGAAATAGCCATAAATAAATAAATAAATTTTTTAATATATATTTAAGCAACGAATTGTTCGTATCAGAAAAATTTTGCCATGCCACCTATAAGGCCATCTTGAGTACTTTAATAGTCTCAAACTGTTTCCCATTTTAATAAACACTATTTTAAAGTATCCTCACCAATCTTCAATAGGGTTAAGATCTGGTCTTATTGCTGGCCAATCCAAAATAAATATGTTTTTTAATGAAAGGAAGTCCCTAGTCGCGCGCGCAGTATGCATTGGTACATTGTCTTGCTGGAAAGTCCACGAGTCACCAGCAAACTCCGAGATTACCAGCAAACTATATAGTGCTTCATCCAATAGATTAATATATATTTCTGCATTCGTCCTTGTGGATATGAAAGACAACGAAGACTTTCCATCATATCCAAAGGGTGCCCAAAGCATCAATGAACCACCACCATGATTTCGCTGCTGTATATCACGCCAGTGCTTATAGCAATCATCTGGGCCGTCAAAATTAAATTTTTTTCGCCAAAAAAAAATAACCATTTTAAACTCATCTGTTCAAAATTTTCGTTTTTACTTTCGACTTTGCAGCTTGGGTACAGGCTCTCGAGAGCCATATCTAACTATTTATGGTGGACTCATCTTCTTGATACACCTAGATTTAAATGCAAGATATGCTTTTCTGCATTGCTAGCCGCCGAATTTCACGCTTCGATTCATCGATTTTAGTCTGTGTTGTTGTTGTTGTTGTTGTAGTGACTAGCCAACCCCGCCTAGGGTCAGATAGGTCCAATCTTAGTCATCGAGGTCACCCAACGGTCACTGCGCTTAATTGTACCAAAACTTTCGGAATTTAAAAAAAAAATTTAAATAGTATTTCCATAACAGTTCAGTCTGGAAGCAATCTCTATAATTTTTTTTCCCTATTCATGCAAACCTTTAATCAGACCACGTTCCTCCTCTGGTAAATGTGTAGCACGTGGCATTTTGACCTAAAAACCATTTCCAATACAAACATTCTATGTTAAAGAAGAACAGAATTCTTTTTCTTGCCAAGATTCTGACAAAAATTATCATCAATGCACTTCATGTTACTTAATCGCTCTTAAAATGACGGTAATCTCGGAATGACAACATATAATTTTTCCTACGAATAAAGACTGCTTGATCACATTTTTCCAATAACAGTATTACAGACAAAGTTTAAAGAAGAATTTTGTATAACAAAAACAACTATATACATAAAAAATAAATACTGTTATTAAGAGAGAAGAAAGTATTGTGAACAAAAATGCACATATACTTTTTATCCTGAGTTACATAGATCCAAGCAGTTGTAATTGATAAAAACAAATTACATATTAATTTTTATAAATTTTAATCTCAATAAATAACGGGATAAAAGTTTTAGAAGCTATATTAATTCATTTAATTTTAATTTGTAAGCAAAAAAACGCGTTAGGAAAGAAATAAAAATAAAAAATATTTTTATTCATAAAAAAATTATAAAAATATTTTAAACTTGAAAAAATCGATTATTTATGTCAAATCAATAAATTAGCACATTTAAATTAAAAACAAAAATCATACGAAAATTTTGCATATTAAGAAAGTGTTATAAGTTTTTTTTCTGAAAAGTATATATTTTTTAATTAGAATTTTAAAGTTATAAATATGTTAAATTTGAAATATATATAAATAAAATATTAAAAATTCTGAAAATTTTTTTTTAATTTTTCTGATGATGTTAAAGCTTATTTGCTTTATTTCAAGGTGTATTCTTCTCAAATGGAAACTTTCGATATATTTAAAACCAACAAGAAGTGCTTAGGAGTTTCTGAACTAAATAATTTACAAAAAAATATATTGAAAATTTTTGGTTTCTCAAAATTCTAATTTTTATTGCTTTATTTTTCCTTCAAAAATCTTTAAATATTAACTCTTTCAGTGTTTTGGTAAAGTTTTTTTAATTAAATTAAAATGTCGTAGAATAATAATTTTTATTAACTAATTTTTTCCCTTTAAATTTTTTCCAACCTTCAAATTTTAACACGTTTGGCATATAAATTTTTTTTTTCTTAAGAACTTTATTTTTTTCTTTAATAAAAATTAGCTTTTGTCAATGAAAGGCACATTACTTTTATTTAACACTGTAGCCATATGGCTTTAATGTCACTGTTCCAACTCTATCACAGACTTATAGTTATTACACGATTTTTTTTATTGATTTAAATTATCAATTGCATAAATTTCATTTAAATAAATTTATTTTACATACACACATACTACATATTAAGATTAGCTGAGTAACTCATAAATTACAAGTATATATAAATAATATCACACATAAACATACACTCATGTTGCAAATAAAGGGTTTTCCAATAGGGGTGATATGATTTCTAAGTGTCGTTTTGGCCATTTTTAATATGTCATGATCTGTCTTTTTTCATTGTATTAAGAAAATCCACAAATTATTCATGAACAACCATTACATTCAACTAAAGCAACAATTTGGTGTGGTTTTTGGTCTGCTGGAATCATCGGTCCGTTCTTCTTTCGAAATGAAGCTGGTAGCACCGTTACTGTCAATGGAAAGCGGTACAGATCGATGATAATCAACTTTTTATGGCCACAATTTGAAGAAGTAGATCTTAAGAACTTCTGGTTCCAACAAGACGGGGCTACGTGTCACACAGCACCTGCAACTGCCGAATTATTGCGAGAAAGGTATGGAGATTCGATTATTTAAAGAAATTGAAATTGTGACATTGAATGGCCTCCAAGAAGTTGTGATTTAACACCATTATACTACCTATTATGGGGTTATTTGAAGTCAATGGTCTTTAGCATTAAACCAAACTCTCTTCAAGCTTTAAAAGTCAATATTGAACGTGGTGTTCATGACCCATGATTTGATTTAGTGGAAAAAGTGCTCAAAAATTGGATTCATCGAATTCGCTCCTGCAAAATAAGTCATGGAGGCCATTCGAGTGATGTTATATTCAGAACTTCGATTGTACTTCACATTAAATAAAAAACATTTGAATTTCCTTAACAATTAGTGTGTGTGTTTTTTTTTAAAGAAATTATTGGAAAACCCTATACAAATTTTTGCTTTTGATAAAATTTTGCTTATGATAAAATTTAGCGCGCACTTACTTTTTGGCAAATTGTTGCAGTATTAGGCAGCTTTTACCTGCGCTACCAAGGAGAAAACACAGCCAAACATATAAAGAGTATATCCAAATTTTTTTCACTTACTTGAGGCTGCTTTATATCGAAAAAAAAGTTATAAGTGCTTCGCCTGTTGCCAGGTGTGCCTTCTTTAGCTCGAATGTTTGTATGTATGCAGTGAATAGCAGTAAAGTAAATAATGCCAGCTACTTGGATATACATAAATACATATCTACATACAAAGTTGACTATATTATAAAGGTATTTACAAAATGAATAATGGATGAATAGGCGTTAAAAATATTTAAGCTTAGGGATTTATTTTACTTTTTTTTTGCTCTTTCTTTTCAAACATCTTTATAGATTTATTTTGTTATTGTTGACAATAGATATTAAATAGGTGTACAATAAGTTGTTAGATGACATGAAAGAGGAAATGAAGATATATGATTTTTGTGAGTGAGATCTGGGTTAATAGGTAGGTAAATATGTGTTTGGGGTTGTTGTCAAGGGAGACAAAAAAATTGGTGATTTTATATTCATTAATGTATATATTACTGCTAGTGAAATTTGTTTGAATAATGTTTATGAATTCTAAATCCGCTAAGAGTGAAGCCAATCACTTTTAAATATAAAGGAATACATTATTTTTACAGAAATATAAAGTTTCATTCCTTTTTTCTCTCATTTTCTTCAATACCAAACCTTTTGGACTTGTGACTTAGTACTCGTTCTTCTATCGACGATAGGATCTTTGTATATCCTACTTTGATTACCTATTTATTATACAAACAAAAATTTCGATCAGCGTTGTTGACGACTGTTACGAGCCAAAAGACCTACCACGATCATGTATCTATTAAAATACAGATAAAACTAAAATTCATAAAAAAAGCTGTAACATTTGCATTAACTTATTTTATTCATTAATTAAATTTTTAAATTTTGTTATCTTTTTTATTTTAATTTAATTTTATCCTACCTTTTTTATTTTTATACCTGGTATATTAACTTTGGTCCATAGAGCGTAAGTACTATAAGGAGAGGAGATAGACCCACCGAAATTTATACCGATCGTATCAGAATCATGAGCTGAGTTGTTGAAGCCACCATGTCCGTCTGTCCGTCTGCCTATTTGTTCGCAAACTAGATCAGACCACTATATGTTAGCTTATATATGACCGCTTTTTAAGATTTGAAATTTTTGGTCATCATTCCGTCAAATACTCACCTGAGAACGTGAAATTCATAACGAATTGCATATTGGATCTGAATATCATCGAAACCGAACGAATATAAATTTTCAGATGTTTTTTTTTTGGTCAAAACTCAGTCAAAAAAGCATTTAGGAGTATAAAATTTGGTATTATTCATGCATATTATTATTTGCTTATTGGTACTGAAAATTATCTAAATCGGACTGCTATATCATATAGCTCCCATACAACCGGTTTGTTCAGGTATGAGGTTTTGGATCGAAAAATGCCAAAAAAAAAGCATCTAATAACGTGAAATTGGGTATTCCCCTGACGTGAATTCAAGTTGATATTGACACTGAAAATTAATAAAATTAAATTTTGCAATTTGCAAAAAATTTGATATGTTCGGCATGGCCGAAAACAGCTGTTCTTTCTTATTTTCTTTTGTTTTATTTTATTTTATTTCATTTCTTTTACTTTTATTTTATTAAAATTTCTTATTTCATTTATTTAATCTACTTAATTATACTTTAATTTATTTAATTTAGTTTATTTTATTTTACTTTATTTTATTTTTATTTTTAATTTTTTTTTGTACTTTTAATTATTTTAGTTTATTCTATATTATTTTATTTTATTTTTTTTATTTTTTTTTTTTTTATAGTTTGTTTTTTATGTTTTTCTTTAAATTATTTTTATTATTGTTTAATTTTATTACTATTATCATAATTTTTTATATTTTGCTTCTTTAATTTTATTTTGTTTAATTTATTTTAATTTTATTTTTTTCTGTTATTTATTCTGTTTATTTTTTCTTTTCTTTTATATTATTATATTTTATTTTGATTTCATATTTTCATCCTATTTTAAATAACTTTTCTAATATTTTTTATTTAAATTAATTTTATTTTTTACTTTATTTTTATTTATCTTTTTTCTTTTAAACTGCATAAATTTTTATTTCATGCAAATATAATTACAATTCACATAATTTATAGCGGATATTTGTATGCACTCATGTATGTTGATGTACTAATACATAGTCAATATTTCATTTCATTTAATTTTTATTTTCAATTTTCTTTTTCGATTTATTCATTCATTGCCGATTGTTGTTGCATTTTCGCGTAAATCTGACCTTGTAAAGTTTAAAACTTTTTTTTTTTGCAAAACATTTATCATATTTTACTTACATATGTACGTGTGTACATATATATTTCCGCATAAGCCAGCTTGTGTCAAGGTTTTTGTGCCATTTTATTGATGAGGCTTTTTTAAGGTTAAAAAAAAATAAAATGAAAAATAGCAAAAGCAAACAAATGTGCGCATGTTTGTTTAGTGTTTGTTTTTGTTATTTTATAGTATTTTATTTACATTTTAGATTTTTTACTGTAATTTGTTGTCGCTGTTTTTTTTTTTTAATTTCTCATTCATTTGGTCCCACTGCATTTTAAGCACGAGGTCAGTTAACCCTTCGCATGAGTTCAATATCCGATGTAAAATTGCAAATACACTTACATATTAAATATATATTACATATACGTGCAATACTCATCCATACATACATATGTGCATTTGCAACGTCAAACGTTAATGAAGTGCAAGCAACAAGCCGAACCCAGCCAAACCAATGTGTGACGCGCGCATGGAACAACAAATGAAGCGGCAATAAATACAAAAACATACAAAAACAACAACAAAAAATTTACTATACATAACAAAATGTTATTTTGCAAAATTGTATGTGTAGTGCAATGTGCAATGCAAAAAAAAAAACAACTATATTCTACAAACTAGTAGTAAAGTACCTACGAGTAAATGTGGTGGAAGTCAGTCAACTGCGTAACAACATAAGAATATACTATTACTAAAACTAAAACTAAACGAAATTTTACTGTGAAATAAATAAAAATTAGAATATTTTTCAACAACAACAACTGTTTGGGGGTTCAGGAATACTGAGAGAGAGAAATAAAATAAAACAATTACTGAAGCAGAACATTAAAAAACTTTAAAACATTTTTTAAGACAAAATATATGTTTTTCTTGAAACTTGAGGGTCTACTGAGAAAAAATACCGTTGGGTAGGAATATCTGGACTGATTTTTATAAATTTATTGAATTTATTATATAATTTTAAATAGCTTAGAAGTATAGAAGCATATACGAGTATGTACTTTGCAGAGTCATGAAGTAGCACGAAAATTTTATACGGTGAGATATGAAGAATTATTGTGTTTCAAGGCTGATATTCCGCTTTGTGATTGATTAAAGGGGTATTCTAGCCTAGAAGGATGAATTTTGAGTAATCTTTGAAGCTCCGCAAAAAGAAAGCGATCAATATTTTTAGCATTCACTTTTTTAACAGTTACTTATTAACATGAGAATAATACAAAACAAAATTGAAAAAAAATTAATTCCACGAATTAACATCTGATGAAGTGGGGGTCGTGAAAAATTCTCACGTGACCATACCCATGATTTCAGCTCTTCTAGCAATCTGAAAGAAAATATTATTAGTCTACAGGCATATCGCAATGACTGCAACTACGGAAAATTCGAAGAAAATTTTTTCACAAAATGGCGACTGTTTGAAAAAAAATTTATTTAACCTTTTTTTGACTCCCCGAGTTTTTTTTAAATTGAAATTTGCTTATGAGCGTAGTTCCTGTCATAGAGAAGTCTATAAAGATGACTCTTCAAAAATTTTAAGTAAATCGGCCCAGTAGAATTTGGGAAATCGTGGGTATTGTTATTAAAAAGACAATTTCTAGAAAAACTCGTTTAAAGATTCGCATAAAGGCCGAGCTGGTATGGATGCCGCGTCAGAAAAATACCCTATCTTCAAAATACTTTTGAATTTTGAAAAATCTTCTTACAGACATATTTTTGAAAAGTTAAACTTTGAAAATATGCAAAAAAAATCGAATTTTTCAAAATTCTAGACTATAAGAGGGTATAAATGAATTATTTTCTCTTTTCAAAATTTTTTCTTGCTATTGTATGGTATATTTTAAACATATTAATAAATAAATTTCAATACTACTCTGATTTAATCTTTGCTTTGGGCAATGACTTTATTTATTTATTTACTAACCGGAAACAGTGCTGCCCATTAAGTTGGTTGGCTGAGCTGTTTTATATGGATATGGTTATGGGGTTATGGCACCACTAATTTAAAGTTCAAACAACTTTTTCATCACAAAGAGCTACAAAAAAAGCCTAAGTCATTTCTCTCTTTCTCTATTAAGTACTTCGGTGTCCTTGTGCTGTTAATAAAATGCTCTTGGTGGCAGCACAGCCGGATGAACTGCATTGACCTGACTGTACTCGTAATTATAGTCTACCAAGTACCAAATAAATCGATATATGTATGTATATATTTGTGCATACATAACAATATTTTTTGTTGCTGTTGCGTGTTTTGATTTAATTTTTTTACACACATATATATATTTATATTTTTTTAAGTTTTCGCAAAATAAAAATATTTTAAATTATTTTTCACAATTTATTGCTATTTTACGTCACATTGCTGTGCTCAAGTAAATAACAGCAGCAAGCAAATATGCAACGAGTACAATCAACATAACAACAACGCGAGCAACAGCAACAAAACATCAAGTTACAATAACAACATATTTTTCGTTGTCAACAAAAAATCTTTTTTTTTTGGAATTTTTTACGCTACAAGCGAACCTTAACATACATATAAATATGCACATGCTCGTACATACATATGTATGTTATGTATACAATGTGCCGCGCAGGTGTTCCAAATTTATAATTAACACGAATTTTGGTCAAAGAAATAATAACAATAAAAAATAAAAACAAATTAAAATGGAATAAAATTTAAAATACCGCCGTTTAGCTAAGATCAATTAAAATTTCAATTCACTTACACATTCAACTACGTAGTAGACATACATATGTATCTACAAAATTATGTAAACATGCGAGCGGTATTAATTAATTCCCAAAATAAAAATTTATAGCGAGTTTGCAAATTCATTGAAATTTTTGGCGCTAAAACTCAGATCGCCACTTTGTCTATCCATGTGAGTATTCGTTCAAAAAAAAAGGAATAAATAAATAATTTATTCGCCTCATTTTTATTGGATAATCACTCAAATGACTCAATTTTAAATGTAGTCTGACATTTCCTGCTCGCTATCAGCTGAGCAGAACGAAATTTACACACAATGCAGTTCTGAGTCATCATTATTGTGAAACTACAGTGAAAACAGAAAATATGAAAAAATAAATACAAATTTGTTTTAAATATATTCATAAATGCACGAATGTGCAAATAACAATTTTTGTTCGAGACAAAAATCAATTGTTGTTAACAAAGATAAATGCTTTTAATTTCTCCAGGTAGTGCAGTAAACTGCTTGGACCTAGTAAAAATATAAATATTATTAACCAATCGTTTTAAAATTTTGATTTCGAACATTATAATTTATTCGCTTTTCCTTCCTACGACCGCATCAATTTTTTGATTATTGTAATTTTTTTTTTTTTTTTTATAATTTTATTATTATTATTTTACTTTTAATTTAATGAAAATACATTTTCGGCTAACAGTTTTATCAAAATAAAATCTTCATTTCTAGGTGCACACCTACCGACCTTTCATAAGTCATCAAGCATAAATAATCCTCAGAGCACAAAAATTAAAAAATTAAAAACCTTGCCTTTTTGCTTGACTTTTGAATTTTTTTTATTTGTCTTGTAAACAACATCTCAGAAAACAAAGCAAAAAAGTCAGAATAATTATCAAACCAAACCAACCCACTGCAAATTTAGTAAAAACGTGACAAAAGTTAATTACATAGATGCACATAAGCACACGAACGTACTACAAATGTATTTTATGCGCAAAAAAAAATTCAAGAATGAAAAATACAACAAACAAATCAAGCACCAATAATGATCAGCATAGTTGTTATTGTATTCAGCCGGCAGTCGCGTGAGCATTTAACATTTTTTGCGCGCCCCCTCGCCTCTTAACAACTAAAAATAATTTTTGCTTTAGTAAATTACGGTTTTTTTTGCTGTTATTCTTTTTTTTTTTTTTTTGTATTTATTGCATTTATACACCGAGAATCCCCACCAAATGTTGGATGTACGGGGATGGGGAGGCAGGCAGACTACTTAAATAAATTACCACTATTAAGTAGAGTTTTAAATGAAGTTTTAGTTTAGCATTTGTTGTTGTTGCTTTGTTGCTACTATTTATTTAAACATGCAAGCTACACATTAATTATTTTTCGGTTGTCATTAGTAACGAAATGTTGCACAAATACAAAACAGATATACTCGTAATAACATAAGTATGTACATATGTATTTTATGTACTGCTGTGCTTTACGATTTTGGCTTGTCATTCATCACTGTGACTGACTGTGACTGTGACGCTATTGGCGCGTAATATCGGTAAGGCATGTGAGTTGACCAAAAATAAACGAAGTATGGAGTAAGTGCAATAAAATACTCGTAAGTACACATGCGTAGAAAAACAGAACAGCGTTTTGGTGTGCTTGTATTTGAGTGCATCAATTAGTGATTAATTTAAATTGGAAAATAGAAAGTTCGATTAGCTTACCAAACTAAATGTCCAAAAGGCTCCTAATGCGTAAATATATTTTTGAGCACATTTATTATATTTAATTCAATTAAATTTTTTTTAATTTTTTTAATTTTGTTTTGTTTAATCTTATTTTATTTTTATTTTTTACTTTTTTTATTTTTTTGTTTACTTAATTTTTTTTTGCATTATTTTATTTAACTTTCATTTTATTTTATTTTATTTTTTTTTATTTTTTTTTATATTATATTTAATTTAATTTTTTTTTTTTAATTTTTTTCTATTTTATTTATTTTTTTATTATTATTTTTTTTATTTTTTTTTCCTATTTTTATTTTATTTTTTATTCTTTATTTTTTTACTTTATTTTGTTTTATATTATTTTATTTTATTTTATTTTATTTTACTTTATTTTAAATAATTTATTCTATTTTTTTTTATTTTATTTTTTTTTATTTTATTTTATTAGATTTTATTTTATTTTTTTGATTTTATTTGATTTTACTTTTATTTTTTATTTCATTTTATTTAATTTTTTATTGTTTCAATAATTTTTTTTAATGCGTAATTAATTATGTTATTTATTTAATTTAATATAATTTTTTTATATTTATCTTATTTTATTTGATTTTATTTTATTTGGTTTTATTTTATTTTATTTTATTTTTAATTTTTTATTTTTTTTTTTTTCGTTTTGTTTTTTATTTTATTATTTAATATATAATTTTTAATTTTTTAATTTATTAAGTTTATTTTATTTCATTTTATTCAAACTTATTTTATTTTTTTTTTTATATCCCTTTATTTTTTATTTCTCTTTTTTTATTTTTTATTTTTTGCTTATATTGTCTTTCACTTTAATGTTTTCTCTTATATTTTTTTACTATATTATATCTTTTTTCCATTACTTTATAATATTTTTTATTTTACTATAATTATTTTATTTTAAAATTTTTTTTATGTTTTTTTTTTTTTTTTACAAAAATATTTTTTCTTTATCATCGAAAGAAACATCTTGCTGTTATGCTATTTTTAAAAATATTTTGTTTATTTCTGCCAAATGGACCGCACACAGAGCTACCGTTGCTTCGATGGCATGCAATTTACATTTCTTGTGCGAATTTATAATTTATTTGTTTTAGTTGTATTGTTGACAATCCAAAAAGTTGTTGACATCAACATGAAACCGGTACAGTATGGGAAGTGTGGCAGAGGGATGATATGAAGAAATTGAACGTAACTAAAATATCAGGTTCAACATATTTAAAAATAACAAATTTCACATTTTATGGCAACCCTAAAAATGTTATTGTCTACGTTGTGGTATTTACTTTCTATTAGGTATTACAGCCGAAATATGTTTCTCACAGTAAAGAGTCCTCAGAATGGAATGTATGGAACGCAAAATAAGGTTTCATTTAAGCCAAAATGCACTACTACACTTTACCGTGAGGAACATCTTGGAAGGGAAGCCTATTTTTAATTTCTAAGTTCCAAACTAAATTTTATTGTTCCAATGAATGTATTAATATACATTTTTTTTTAGTAATGTTGCCATGTTATTTCGATTGTCATTAAAAATTAAATAAATAAAAATATTTGTATTATTCAAAAACGTATATATCTTTTAATTTAATTTAATAAATTTAATTTTTGTTGCATATAATATATTTTTGTATATTTTTGTACACATTATTTTGTTTCAAATACATATTTATATTTTGTTTATATACACAGAATATTTTCTCTCTTTGAAATTTCACAAATGAATAAAAATAAATATATTTATCTATTCAAATTTTTCTAATCGCCTCTTACGTAATATTCCGTTTACCCATAAACATGCTGCCATTCCCTGTGCCATCGTTGTTGATTTTGTTGTTATTGTAATTACTTTCGTGGCGACACATACACATATAACATATATGTAAAAGTGCTTACAAATCACTTTTGTTTATAGTTGAGTTAGTTTTTAATTAAAATCCTGTTATAATAAATTATAATTTATAGGGGTAAGTGCGCGCCACTACTTGTCGCCAACTGCAGCGGCAGCAAAAAAAAAAAGCAACAAAAACAACGAATTACATACATACAAACACATACTAAACTATAAATCGAATTTTTGTTATTTATTTTTAACGTTGCCGTTGTCGAATGGCGTTGACTCGATTTTTGCTTTTCTAAGGATATACGCACGTAGAAAAATATACAACCCTGCAATTTTTGCATATATAATTTCTGTTTTGTATAATTTTGTTTGGAATATTTTAGTTTTTTTTTTACATTCATCCTTTGTTGCTGTTGTTGTTTTTGCTATTATTATTATTATTATTATGATAGCCATTACTGCTGTTGCTGTTGTTTTCGCTAGTTTATTTATGACCCCACCATGGTAACAAAAACATAGTTAAGCAAAAAAAAAACAAAATAAAATCAACTTGAAAATTTACGAGCATACAATTATGCTAAATAAAATGCACCATACACACACAGCCAAACAAACAAACAAAAAGAGCAACACTGTGAGCAGCACAACAAAATATCGCTACACAAAGAGCTTTCATACACATAACATAGCTACATAGATATATATTTTACATATGCATAAATTTATTCATATTATTAACAGCAGAAACAATAAATCGAGCCACATTTCCCTACCAACACGTCGACATTTATGCTTTTGCTGCCTTACAAATTCAACCACACAGAGCGTTTGTTATGCCACCTGCCCCTCTCCGCCTACTTTGCAGGCAATTTTATATATAAATTAAAGTATGTATATACATATTGTCACACACAATCTCCTGCTCGCACCATTTTGTGCCTCACTAATTTTCCGTATTTCGAAAATTTTACATTTTCTACTTGTTTGTATTTTGCATATTCTGTTTTCCCATTTTGAATTTTGCATTTTCGTGACGCCATTTTTCTTCTTCATTCACACACTTACTTACATACGGCCGTGCATAAATAAACATATTTACAAAATGCAAATTTATTTATTTTTATATATGGATATATGTATGTATGTATGTATGTGTGTATGTATGCATACTTTTTGTTTCTTTCTTGTTTAGTTTTATTATAAACTATATTTTTGCATGAAGTATTTTATTTGCATATAAATTACAAAGAAGTCCCGCATAATTGCATTACGGCACATCGGGCAAACAAATGAAGAAGAAGAAGAAAGAGAGATAGGGATGGGTTGTGGGAAAAACTTTTCACTTAAAGTTTTTCGATCGATTTTAGTCCAGAAGGTCGGTTGAGTACAATGTTGATTTATATACATGTATAGATACATATGTACATATATGTATGTAAATTGTAAGAGTATAAATGATATAAGGAAAATTTTATTTAAAAATCTGAATTTTTATTGCAAGAACATGTTGAGGCCCATCTACTTCTCGGACATACCGTTTTTCCCTTTCCTAAGAATGAAAATCCTCAAAGGTACCCATTGGATTTCTTAGTCTGATTACACTTTCTGATTTATACTTTCTAATATAAATGATTTATATACTTTATAATCTAAAGTTAACATCCGTTTCCTTACTAAAAGCACTAGGTATTACTACACAAGTTGTGGCTGCATGTGCCAAAATTTCCAAGGCCTTGTAAAACTTTTTTTACTTACTAAAACTACGAGGTGTGTTCAAAGCAAAATGTGAATTTTGAATTTTTTTGAAAAGTACTTATTTATTCATCAATCTCTATTTTGTCCCATTCAAAGTAATCCCCCTCGGATATAATATTCCAACTCCAACACTAACGCTTTTTCCAATCCCCGAAGCACTTCTGAAATGCGCTTTCCGGTATGGCCATCAGCTCTTTCTTCGATTCTGACTTGATCTCATCAATTGTGGCAAAACGCTTTCCTTTCATTGATTTCTTTAGTTTTGGAAATAGGAAAAAGATGCAGGAGCCAAATGCGATGAACACGGTGGTAGAGGCATGATTACAGTTTTGATTTTGGCCAAAAAAATCACGAATAAGTATTGAGATTATCGTGATGCAGAATCCACGATTTTTTTTCCAAAATTCGGATCGTTTGAGCAATATTGCTTCACGTAAACGTTGCATTCCTTCCTTGTAGTATTCCCTATTAACTGTACGACCTTTTGGCAGGAACTCATGATGCACCACAGCATTGCAATCAAAGAAAGCAGTGAGCAAAAGTTTCACCTTTTTCTTTGAACATCTTTCTTATCTAAGGGGCGTTTTTTATAGAGATATAGAACTTTAAGTTGGCATTACTTTTCAAGATGGCGACCGATTTAACAGCTGTCAAGTGATTTGTTCTCAGTTTGGTTTGGCAATTCATCGTGAATAGGCTCACGCCTGAACAACGCTTGCAAATAGTGCAATTTTATTTCGAAAATAATGGTTCTGTGCGCACTACGTCCATTTTAGCGATGTTTAGCGATGAAGCGCACTTCTGGTTGAATGACTACGTCAACAAACAAAACTGCCGCATTTGGAGTGAAGGTAATCCTCAAGTGTATGTTGGAACACCGTTACATCCAGAAAAACTGACTGTTTGGTGCGCTTTATAGGCTAGTGGAATCATTGGTCCGTACTTTTTCAAAAACGATGGCCAGAACGTTACAGTCAATGGTGATCGGTATAGAGCCATGATTACTAACTTTTTCTTTCCTGAATTGAATAACCATGATGTCCAGGAGATGTGGTTTCAGCAAGATAGCGCAACATGTCACACAGCTCGTGCCACAATAGATTTATTGAAAGACACGTTTGGTGACCGCCTAATTTCACGTTTTGGACCAGTAAATTGGCCTCCAAGGTCTTGTGATTTAACACCGCTAGTCTATGCGGATAAGCCACAAACGCTTGACCATTTTGAAGACAACATTCGCCGTGTTATTGCCGATATACGGTCACAAATGTTGGAAAAAGTCATCGAAAATTGGACGTCCAGATTGGACTACATCCGCGCCAGCCGTGGTGGTCATATGCCAGAAATCATATTTAAAATGTAATGCCAGAAGATTATCTTTCAGATAAATAAAATTCATGTCAATCGACTAATCCATCGTTGTTTTATTGCAACTTAAAGTTCTATACCTCTATAAAAAACACCCTTTATATACACGAGAAAGTTATCCCTTTTAATTATCCGTTAAGATTAAAAAAATATCTCTTTTAAAGTTCCTTTACTTATAATTTTTTTTTTATAATGTTACTAATGGACATCAGCATGCTTTGCTACACCTATAAAAAAAAGCAAGAAATTTGTATGAAGAAATATCAAAATATTTGTTTTAGGCGAAATTGTTTTTCTTAAACCAGAATATTTCTAAAATCTTTTTTTAATTTTATT
This sequence comes from Neoceratitis asiatica, assembly GCA_030068015.2. NCBI lineage: Eukaryota > Metazoa > Arthropoda > Insecta > Diptera > Tephritidae > Neoceratitis > Neoceratitis asiatica. The sequence continues at coordinate 48,780,721 of CM061526.1, read as the reverse complement.
TTCATTTTCATTTTTTTTTCACCTTTTCTCTCTCTCTCTTTCAACACCACATACAACGTAATGTACGCGTATTTTGGAATTTTACATGTATTTGTTGTTGTTGCATGTAATTTGTATGGGTAGCGACCAATGTTCACTAAAATGGTTATGTCTCTGGAACGGCCAATCTCATGAAAACTTCACATTAATCTTCTTTTAATATCCCTTTAAAACTCCTAAAAATCTGATGCAATTTGATCTGGTGGTTCTCAAGTTATAGGCGCTCGTCAAAATTTGCATTGATTTATATTCATTTATATAGATTTATCATTTTAGTAAATCTCATTTTATTTTTGTTTTTTAATTTATTTTATCTTATTTTAATTTAACTGATTTTTAAAAACTAACATATTTTATTTATTTTTTTCTTAAAATATTTATTTTTATTTTACTTCATCATCACTTCTTTTTTTAGTTTTTTATTATTAATTTAAATGCTTTTAATTAATTTTTTTATTATATTTTTTTTCCAATTTAATTTATTTTTATTTTTATAATTTAATGTATTTTATTTATTTTGTTTTAATTTATCATATTTTATTTTAAATTATTACCTCTACTTTTACCTTATTTTATTCCATGTAATTTAATTTCATTTCATTTTTTTCAATCTGCTTTAATGAATTTAGTTTGCTTTTTTATTTAAATTGATTTAATTTAATTTAGTTTAATTTATTGAGTTTTATTTTATTTGATTTTATTGATTTTATTTATTTTAATTTTTTATTTAATTATATTTAGTTTAATTTAATTTTATTTTATTTTATTTTATTTTTAAACTAATTTAAATTAATTTAACTTAATTTAATATTTTAGTTTAATTTAATTTAATTTTTTTACTTAATTAAATTTTTTTTTCTTTCATATATCTTATATTTAATTAAATTATATATAAATTAATTTTTATTTTTTTTATTTTTTTTTTATTAAATTTTATTTAATGTTTTATTATGTTCTATTTAATTAAGTCGAATTTATTTTAATTTAATTTAATTTAATTTGATTTAATTTTTTTATTTTATTTATTTTTTGACTTATTTTATTTTATCATATTTTTATTTAATTAAATTATATTTAATTTTTCTAGATCAATTTTATTTTGCTGAATTTAATTTAAATTAATTTAAATTAATTTTGCTATATTTTATTTTTATTTTATTTAACTAAGTCTTATTTAATTTAATTTAATTTAATTAATTTAAACATATTTATTTTATTTTTTGTTTATTTTTAATTTTTTTTAAATTTTTTTCATTTTATTTAAATTTTATTTTATTTTATTCTACTCTGTTTTATTCCATTCTATTTTATTTTATTTTATTTTATTTTATTTTATAAATTTATTTTATTTTATTTCATACTGTTTAAAAAAAATACGTTCATGAATATATTTTACTTTATTTTATTTTATACGATTTATTTTATTTAATTTATTCTATTTAATTTTGTTAATATTATTTTGTTTGTTTTCATTACTTTTTTAATATTTCCTTTGAAATTTTTAATTTAATTTTATTGGTTAATGTTTCACCATATTTCACCAATTTTTTTATTAAGCTCAATTGGAATAGTGTTGGCCAAAAATGAAAATAAATAAAAAATGTTTATTTTAGAAAATATTTATTTTAAGTATAAAAAAATTGACTCTGTAATTAATAATAATAATGAAAGTCAACATAATATTTTCCGCTAAACTTTGCCGTTACTTAAATTTTATAAATGCGTTTGTTGATAGAGGATAAATTGTTTTTTTTTGCGATTTAATTTTCTACATTCCTTATTTTCTACGCTATGCCAAGTATTTAACACATTTTCCGACAATTATATTATTTTCACATAAATTTTCATTAATATCGAGAATACATACAAACACACACACACTCACAAATTATTTCTTATACACTGGAATACAACAATTTTCTAAAACTAATTGGGAAAAAATACTTAAAGTGGCATGCAATTATTTATAAGCGTTTTTGTTTTGTTTTTATCTATTTTGCTGTGCTGCTATTTTCCGCAACAACGAAAACGTCAAGCTAACTGACAACAATATATTGTAAAAAACTGAAGTGTAGAAAATGAAAAAAACAAATAAAACTGAAAAAATAAAACTAGAAAAAAAAACATAAACAAAATAAATAAATAAGCGTTGAAAAATGGCAAAAATAATGCTGCACCAGCAACAACAAAAATGCCACAAATATCAACAGCAACAATAACAACATATAACAGCAACAACGACAATAAAACACAACAGCAATATGGCAACGCTTCACTGCAGCTGCTTGGATGAGAGATACTGCTTCATGACTACATATTGCAGCCGCTTATCGAATATTGTGTGTTGTTGTTGTTAGTGTTGTTGTTGACTAGCCGACGACGAGTTTGCATTGCATGGTTACTTGGCGATCGTTGCAGAATGGCAAAATGCATTGCCAGATACTTGAAAAAAAAAATGCAATTTGTGTAAATGAGTGTGTGTTTTTTATTTATAGTTCGCTGGGGTCTGTTAAATATACATAGTTATATGTATTTACATACATATTTACATATATACATGAGAACAGTTTTCTCGAGTGCATTGTGCCCCGAGCTGTGGTTGTTGACATGCCTATCAATGAGCGGAGATCACTTCATTTTGTTTTAATTAAAGTAAAGTAAAAAATTTAAAATAGCAGCAAATCGAAAAAATAAAAAGAAAAAATAAACATTAGCGCGCGTAAGAATATAAATATAAATATAAGCAGTAAAACATGTTCTTCATTTCATGAAATTTTTTTTTTGTTTATTAGAAAACATGAAAAATGAGCTGGAAAAGTAGCAAAGCTAATTGTTTTAATTACGTATCGCTCGTTAAAAATAAAAAATACAATAATAATAATAAATAAAATATGCATTTGCTATAACCAATTTATTTATGGCCTTTTAGCAGTTTTATAATTAAATATTTTTAGTATAAGTACTTACGTGCCTATGAATATGCATTATTTTTAATTTAATGCATATAGTATGACGAGTATTATTAGTATTTTAAAATAGTATTTCCTGAAAATAATTTCAACGATAATAGCAAAAAGGCAGTTTTTGCTAAATTTCGAAAAGATGTCACGAACTAGTCTTATTTAATTTAATTAAGTGCCTGAAAGTAGGCTGCATAGTATCTTGTTTGCTAGTATTGAGTAAAACGTTGCCTACATTTAGGATAACTTGGGAAATAGAAGAATTTAAAAAAAATATCATAGAGTTACAGTTAGATATATATTTTTTCAAATTTAATAGTCTATCTAATCCACCCGATGATTTTCTTACTGGCTCTCTCTCTAAAGGGTAGAAAAGTTAGTTTCTAATAATGAAAAGTAGTTATACGGATAATGAAATTAAATATGTAAAGGTTGCAAACGCTTTAAGTAAGACTGAAAAGTTTTTAGGTTTAAGCGGATATTTTTTTTAAATTTTCATTGGAAAATTCGATTTTTTTGCATATTTCCAAAGCTTAACTATTTAAAAATATGTCTGTAAGAGGATTTTTCAAATTTCAAATTATTTTCGGAGATACAGGTACTTTTCTGACGCGGCATTCATATCGGATCGGCCTTTACGCGGAACTTTAAACGCGTTTTTCTCGCAACTACTTTTTTCGATGCAGTAACCACAATATTTCAAGTTCTAATCAGTCGATTTACTTGAAATTTAGCAAGAATATTCCTTAAATATCTCTCTATCGCATGAATCAACAAAAATTGAAATTTGTTAATTTTAAAAACATTCTACAAAGTCAAAGAATTATTGAAAAAAAAACTACTTTTATTTTTGAGCAGCCACCATTTTGTGAATTTTTTTTTCAGTTTTGCAGGTTCGTGAGATAGTGACATTCGTACTAATTAAGAATCCAGAATTTGTTTTATTTTTCAGATGACCACAAGGGTAGGCATCATGGCAACGAGGCACGTCCTTTTTTCCTCTCTAGACCATAACATTCCATGAAAAAAATTTTTTTTTTAATAATTTTGTGTACTCTCGAAATATAAGCAATAATATACAATATATACAAATGATAAAAAAATGGATAGTAAAAATTTCAAATACTTTTTTTTATCAATTGCCAAAAAACGCTCGAAATTCGAGCCTCTAGACTAGTATACCCCCTTAAAATGCGTTTATCGATATATAAATTTTTTTGGATGATAAAAAAAACCTAGTAAGGTACTTTTTAGCAGCAGTTGATAAATAAGCCACACTACCACTAGGTCAACAAAGAAACTCATCATGTTTTGCCAGAAGAGTAATATATGCAGTAAAATATTTGTCAAACATAACTATAATAGCGCAAATATATTTTTTATTGCTCAAAAATGTTCAAAATTTCGCCAAAAATATCAAAAGTGAGCTTTAAAATTTTAGAGAACTCCTACAAGATAAAGAATATCGTATTATGTTAGTCGTATCCCACTTTGTATACCACCATAATCTTGTTTTATGCAGATATAGATCGCGCTCTGGCTTTTTTATATTCCTGAATGTACGCGGTATGTCCAAAAGAAAAGGTGAAGGTTTTGTTCACTGTTTTCTTTGATTACAATGGTGTTGTGCATCATGAGTTCCTACCAAAAGGTCGTACAATTAATAACGAATACTACAATTAAGTTATGCAACGTTTGCGTGAAGCAATACGGCTCAAACGATCAGAATTGTGGAAAAACATATCGTGAATTCTGCATTACACATCAATACTTATTCGGAATTTTTTTTGGCCAAAAACGAAACCGTAATCATGCCCTAACCACCATATTAACCAGATTTGGCTCACTGCAACTTTTTCCTATTCCCAAAACTAAAGAAACCAATGAAAGGAAAGCGTTTTGCCACAATTGATGAGATCAAGTCAGAATCGAAGAAAGAGCTGATGGCCATACCGGAAAGCGCATTTCAGAAGTGCTTCGAGGGTTGGAAAAAGCGTTGGCACAAGTGTATTATATCCGAGGGGGATTGCCTTGAAGGGGACAAAATGGATATAGTTGAATAAATAAGTACTTTTCAAAAGATTCAAAATTCACCTTTTCCTTTGAACACACCTTTTATATTCAAACACATATACGTACGTGTGCTCATATCTAAACAAATAATAACAAATCTCATACTTCCGTTGGCAATTTCAACATGTACGACTTGATGCCATTATAAAACTAATAAAAGCGAAATGACAAAACAATAAATTACACTTTCACAAGAAATCTTGTTTAAATCCCTTAATTAAAAGTAAAGAAACACAGGGGTAAACATACATATAAACATAGATGTATGTATGTAAGCATATATACAAATAAATTTATATAATATTTATACTACGTACATATGTACGTGCATGCGTCTGATTAGTATATCACTTCAATTTATAAACTCTAAGCCAAAGCTTAGCTCAACTTCATTTGTTTCTTCCCGTCATCTTTTAACAACATTTATACCATGTTGCCATGGCAACAAATGGGCAAAATTTAATAACTCCGAGAAGAAATAAACTTAAACAAAAAATCAAATCGCCAAATCAAACGTGCACTACAACAGCATAACAACCGCGATACAACAACAACAACAGCAATAACAACTTCCCAACGAGACATACTCAAAATGTCTGTCGATCTGACTGCATGCTGTCTGACATATTTCAACAACATTTGAACAACAGATCTTATTTGCTTGATGTGATCCTTTCGAGCTGTGCGAACTTGACTTCTACAACAACAACAACAAGAATAACAAAAATAATAACAAATTATTTTGCCATACTTTGCTGATGCTGCATTTACTTGCGTTCCATTTAAAATGCGAAATTGTATTATTTATTTTGCGCTCCAAATTCGTTTGCAGTTAAAGTTGTGCTTGTCAATCTGTTGTTGTTATTCTTTTTTTTTTTTTTGTATACACATATAAAAACAAAACTATTTGGTGGTTTGTTTCTTGGCTGCCGCTGATCCCCAGCATTGCCGGTTGTTTACGAATACATACATGTGTATGTATGTATTATTTGTTATTTTATATGTATTCATAAAACTTATACCTTCTGCTCCAAAGCTCGAGACGTCGCGCCTGAGATAAACTTTCGTTCGGTTGTTGCGCATGCGAGGCGCTACTACAGTTCTTACTGTGGTTCTGTTGTTATTTTTATTTTTGTTATTCCTATTTTTGTTGTTGTTTCTGCTGCTGCTGTCGTCGTCGCCGTGGAGTCTTGAGCGTTCTTTGTTGTTTAATTATTGTCAGACATGCCATTAATTTTGGCATGTCATGTTGTTAACGAATTCCTTTTTTCTCTCTCATTGCCAGTTTTATTTTTTTCTTCCTTCTTTCAAATAGTTTTTTTCTTACTTTGTTGTATTTGTTTATTTCGCTTTTGCCTCGAATTATACCTTTGCATTTCGATATGTGTTTTCAGCGTGCATACATCCATGAAGGCATAAAAATTATTACTTTTTATTTCTTTTTAATTTTATTATTGGTTTTGGCTGTTGTTTATAGTTGTTGTTTTTTTTTTTTGTTATATTGCCCATTTTTTACGCTTGACTTCATTTCAAGTTTTTAAAATTTGGAATTCTTTCCAAGTTTTTGTTTTTTGTATTAATTTATATTATAATAATTAAATTTAATTATTTTACTTGATTTTATTGACTAAATTCGTTGTTATATTATTTTATTTTTGTTTTTTAATTATATTATTTTTTTCATTCTAATTATTTTATTTTATTTTAATTTAATTTATTTTGTTTTCATTTATCTTATTTTTTTATTTTATTTTTCATCTATTCATGAAATAATATTGTGTTTTATTTTATTTAAATTTATTTAATATACTTTTTTATTATATTTCATTTTATTTTATTTTATTTTTATATTTTCAGTTTTGTTTTTAACTTAAATATTTTATTTTTTTATTTTCGTTGTATTTTTATTTAATTTTTTTATTTTTTTGTTAATTTTACTTGACCTTCTATGTCTTTTTTTATATTACTTTTTATATATTTTTTATTTTATTTTATTATGTTTTATTTTTTTTAAATTAATTTTATTTTATTTTTTTATTTATTTTTTTATTATTATATTAATTTATTTTTTAACTTCTTTTATTTTTTTAATTTTATTTTAGTTTATATTATTTTAATTAGTTTATATTATTGAATTTAATTTTATTTTATTTTGATTCATTATATTTTATTTTAATCTTTTTACTTTATTTCATATTATTTTATTTCAATTTATTTATTTTATTTTATTTTATATTTTTTATTTAAGTTATTTATTTATTTTGTTTCATTTTATTTAATTTTGTTTATTTTGAAATTTTTCAAACTTTTTTTTTAATTTTTTTCTTTCTTATTTTTAAATTTTTTTTTGTTTTGTTTTGTTTTTTATACTTAATTTTTTATTTTATTAAATTTATTATTTTTTGGTTTCATTTTATTTTATTTTGTTATATTTTATTTTTTTTAAATATATTATTTCATTTAACTTTTTTATTATGTTTTATTTAATTTTATTTTATTTTAATTTAATTAATTTAATTTATTTTTTATTGTATTATTTAATTTTTTTAATTTATTTAATTTTATTCTTTATCCAATTTTATTTTATTTATTTATTTTAATTTTTTTTTTTAGCGTATTATATTTCATATTATTTTGTCTTGTTTTATTTCTATTTTAATTTTTAAAATTTAATTTTATTTTTTATTGTATTTTATTTTATTTCAGGTTTTTTATTTTATTTGATTTTTCTTAATTAATTTATTTTAATTTTATTTTATTTTATTTTATTATTTTGCTTTATTTTCATTCTGTTATTATATTTTATATTATTTCAATTTTTTTTGTTGTTTTTTTTTCATTTCTTCTTTATCCAATTATATTTAATTTATTTATTTATTTTATTTTATTTTTTAATTGTTTTTAAAATATTTTATTTTGTTTTATATTATTTTATTTTATTTCTTATAGTTTATTTTTTAAGTTTTTATTATTTTTGTTTTAACTAATATAATATATTTTGTTTTATTTTTTTTCTTTATGCTATAATTTTTTATTTATTTTATTTTATTTTATTTTATTATTTAATATCTCGCGGATTTTCGAAATCTTTCGTGTTGCAAAAGCTAACTTGATTTTTTTTTAACTTTTCCCTATAATTTAAAATGCAGTTATTAAAAGTCTTGTTAAAATCTGGTTCTTTGTTTTATTCATAAATAGCATATTCATCCAATTCCAGCAACTCAAAACCTTAATACATAAATTAAATGAGCAAGCAAAATCAATTTTGTAAATAAACTAATTAAAAATTCTATTCCATTAAAAATCTTATTAAATTTAATTATTTAACCAACCATTCAGCTATTCTACGCTGCACAACAACAACTTTGCAATGGCCAAGCCAAACTAACTATTTATATATGTATATGTACATAAGTGAATGCCGGTAGTTGTTGGTAGCCAGGCAGCCACTCAGCCACCTACATACATGGCTGTCCACTAGTCAACCAACCAACTTTTCGTAATATTGCACATATTATTACTTGAAGCAGAATTTATTGCATACCAAATTGCACTGACTCGGCTATAATAACAACAACTATAACTCAAATATTCGTATAAAATGCAACAACAATACGCATTAAAAGGTATATACTTCAGCAAAAGGATGAAAACTTACATACTTGCTTTTAAAATTATACCCAAAGCAAAAATGTTAGTAGTAAAAGTGAGGTTATTTGTACGAAATATAAATTTACTTATAAACGCGTATGTATATAGATTTTGGGCGAATGTTTTATGTAAGTGTTTGGAAATTTTTACAAAAATTTTTTTTTATGTGTATTTTTTACCTCGTCATTCTTTTCAATCAGTTTTCACATTTACGTTTTTCGAGGGCGTGGGCTATAAGTATACATATATATTAATAGAAGTGTTTTCAAATAGTTCTTTCTAATATTTCATATATATTTCTGTCAACAAAACCCTGTGAGTAAAGAAATTTTCACCATATCTATGTATGTACTTCTCCCAACATTTTCCTCTGGCTGTCATTAAACGAAGGACATAATAAAATTTCTCGTTTGTTATGCTGCAAAATTAACATTAATGAAATCAGAAACTTTACTCTGATGTGAGAAGCTTTTAAAAAATCAACTAAAGCGCAAATAAAATTATCGAGCTTAACATTCAGGTTTGACATGTGAATATATGAAGAGTGAATGCGATATGTGTGTACATACATATGTATGTGTGTAAGTAAATGGATGGGAGAGTGTGAGCATAATGACGTAAGACAAGACTAGCAGAAAGGAGCAGGATATGACCTAAGAATTTCATAAAGACAAGCAAAATGAAATATAGGGGATGAGGAGGTATATAACACCAAAACACACACATACATACACATATTTATATTCCTGCCTCGTTTGAAAGCAAAATTCTGCATTTTGTCGTTTATGAAAAAAAAAATTAAAAACTAAATATCTACATCAAAAAGTTGGCATCTAAAAGTAAAGAAGAATCTAATTAATAAATATAAAATGTGTAAATATAAGATACATTAAAAGTTGTTGCGCAAAAGTAAATAAAAACCTAATTATGTCGGGCTTCAAGCTTTGAAACTGTTTTTTTTATAAAGAGCAATATACATTATTTGAAAAGGAGCTCAATTGGATTCGTTGAAATTGTTTTGAAGTGTTCTTACCGAATATTTTACTTTGTTTTTTTTTCAATTTAAATAATTTATTTTTATTTTAATAAGTCGATTTTAGTTAATTTTATTTTATTTCGTTTAATATATTTTAATTTATATCAATATAATTCATTTTATTTTATTTCGTTTTATTTTATTTATTTTTATTTTATTTTACTTTATATTATTTTATCTTATTTTATTTTAGTTCATTTTATTTTCTTTTATATCCTTTTATTTTATTTTATTTCGCTTTATATTATTTTATTTTTTTTTATTATTTTTTTTTTATTATTATTTTCTTTATTTATTTTTTTTTAATATTATTTTATCTTACTTTATTTTAGCTCATTTTATATTCTTTTATTTCATTTTGTTTCGTTTACTTTTATTTTATTTTATCTTATTTTATTTTATTTTATTTTTTTCGATCTATTTATTTTTTATTTATTCTTTTTAGTTTATTTTATTTTGTCTATCATTTTTATTTTTATTATTATATTTTATTAATTTTTTTTATTCTTTTCTTTTAAAATAGATTTTTTTCTTTATTTTGATATTTTATAAAAAAATTTTATTAATTCTTTTTTTAATTTTTTTTTACTTTTTTATATGAAATTTTTCTTGTGTTATATTATTTTATTTTTATCTTATTTTATTTTATTTTAAAATAGTTTACATATTAATTTTTTATTTTTTTTTTAGTTAATTTAATTTTTTTATTTTTTTTTTATTTTTATTAAATATTTCAAAAAATATTTTTATTTATATTTTTAATTTTAAACGAACGAAATTAAGCAATGAAGATGGCGGTTCGCCGAAACCGGTTTGTTACAAAACCAAAATTGACAAGGGATGACGAAAATCCTTTCCAATATAAATCTAGTATCCACCCTGTCGGAAAAACACAAAACCAAATCAACTCAATTTTATTCTCTTTAAATAGATTTTTTTCTTATTTTTTTTTTTAATTTTTTTTTTTGATTTTTTATATTTTCTTTAATTTTTATTTTTTATTTTTTTATTTTATATAATTTTTTTTGTGTTATTTTATTTTATTTTATTATTTTTAAATATTTTTTTAGCTTATTTTATCTCGTTTTATTCACATATTTTAATTTATTTTATTTTTATTAATTTATTTCATTAAAAAAAAATTTATGTCATTTTTTGAAATAATTTTTTTTTATATATCATTTTATTTTATTTTAATTTACTGCCTTTTATTATATATTTTTTTTTATTTTTTATTATAATTTAGTTTACTTTATATACTTTTTTTATGGCTTATTTATTTTATTTTAATTTTTTTATTTAATTTTAGTTAATTTTCATACTTTAATTTTCGTTTATATTTTTCATTAATTTTTTTTATTTTAATTAAAATATTTTAATATATTTTATATTATTTTAATTTTATTTTATATTAAATATATATATATTATTATTATACTAAATTTATTTTTTATTTATTTTTTTTATATTAAATTTTTTATTTTACCAACAATTCATTTTATTTTTTTTTTATAATATTATTTTTTATATTTTTATTTTTTATTTTTATTTTATTTTGTACTTTCTTTTAATTTAGTTTATTGCACTTCATTTTGTTTCATTTTTCGCTTAATCAGTTGAATGCATTTTCATGTAACGCCTGCTTATGAAAAATTAACCTCCCAAAAGTAATTATTTACGAATTTCACTCAAAAGTTAATTTATATTCCCAAATTAAAGGATGTTATTTGCATAGTTTTCCTGAAACTAATTTGTTTGCTGTGAATTATTATAATTGCAACAACAAATAATGCATTGTTTCTTTTCTGTCTAATTAAAAAAAAATGCATATATGTTAATGCAGAAAATTCAATGAAATTTTGGTGCAATAATATTTGCTTACCAGATCATGACTTCTTAAGGAATACTAGAACATTAATTAGGGGGTGAATAGTGAGAATGGGTCTTCATTTAGCTTAAATATAATTGTATGAAAATACAGAAATTATGCATAGAGAAATATTTATATTTGTATTCATGTAGTGTGCTCAAAAATAAATACATACATACATACATATAAGTATATCGTGCATATGGTCATATATACGCATTTCTATGAACATTTCCCACTCACTATCTTGAACAATAGTCAACTAATTGCAAAATACATATGTATATATGTATGTACCTTATAATTTAGCTATACACACTAAATTAGTATAAGTTTGTTTAAGCAGCGCCATTGAAGTAGACACTTGGCATTAGGCAAGAAGGATATTCAGTAGTTGGCGTCTAACCATGGCCATCATTAGTCACGTAGAGCCTTGAAAACAGCAATTTAATTTGCGAAGCCTTCTTAAACTAATAATTAATTTCTAAAGTATTAAATGAAAAAGTTGAATTCGAAAAAATTTCCAAGAGTTTTAATTTTGTTGCAATGTTTTAGTGTTTAAATTTAAAAGGAAATAGGTTGAAATTTTCCTGGAAAAAAATTTCCAATCCTGAGAACTAATTGATTTAACAAATAAGTTAACTTCATTTTTTTTTATTATCTTCTAGTAGAATCAACTTTCGATATGTAGAGAGCTGTGAGGATTCTTAAGATATGTTGAGAGTTCAAGAAAATAATTATTTTAAAAAATACTGAGAACACATTACTATGTACATATGTATTAAATTGGCAACTAAACAAAGCTTCGCTGCAACACTTTATTATGTACATACATAAAAATTGCATAAATACTCGTATATACACTCATTTTCCGTTATAATTTTCAGTTGCACGAGCACTTTTTTTAAATGAAATATATAAAAACTTGCTACTTTATAATTAATACTTTCTCACAAAAAAAAAATGAATAGAAATAAAAAGTTGAAATTCTGCATTTAAATAATTTTTACAATCTTGCACATCTACATATACATATATGATTAAATGTAAGTATATATGATGAACATTGCTTACAACAAATTCTTATATTCCATTTCCGCAGCGCTGCTGCTAACGACGGAAGTGGTTGGTCCAACACAATTTAGTCATGTAACATCAGCACATACATACATACATATACCTATACATATTTGTAAAAATTTCGCTTGTTAGCACACTGAATGCTGCTGATTTTTGTAGTATTTGTTATTGCTGTTGTATTTGTCGCTGTAGTTGTTGTTTTAGTAGTTGTTTTTGTTGCCGGCAGAGGACGTACAGGCAATTAAAAAGTTTTACGATAAGTACACTTGAAAGGATTTAACAAAAAAGTTGTGTAATTTATGTAACGCACACGCACACAAAAGATACAAATATATATATAAAAACTTACATTAAATTATTTGCAGATAAGTAAGAGCAAAAGGAAATTATTTATATACCTATTTATATGTATATATACAAGAAAATATTATATGTAATTTATGTATATATACGAATACATGTGTACTAGTTTTAAGTATATACGTATCTTCAAATACCTAAATGAGTGTGAAAAAATGACATTTACAATTTCGTTTATATCTTAACTTAGTTTTTTTTGTTTTACCTTCATTTTATTTTATTTTACATTATTTTATTTTTTTATTTATTATATTTTATTGCCTTTCATTTCACCTTATTTTTTTTATTTCATATCATTCCACTATATTTTTATTTAATTTTTTTAAATTATTTTTTCATAATTTTAAAAAAAAATTTTTTTTTATGTTTTGCTTTGTTTATTGTATTTTATTTTATTTTATTTTATTTTATTTCATATCTCTTTTTTTATTGTTTTTTTTACTCCTTTTACATTGTTTTATTTTCTTTTTTTCTTTTTTATTTCACTTTATATTACATTTTTTTATATAATTGTTTATTTTATTTTATATTAATACATATTTATTTAATTTTTTTTAAATATATTATATTTTTTAAATTTTATTTTTGTTTATTTTAATTTAATATTAATTTTTCCTATTATTATTTTATTGTTTTTTTTTTTAGTTTTTCATGTTTCAGTTGATAATATTTATTTTTTATTACATTTCATTTGATTTTATTTTTTATTTTTATTTTATGCTTTGTTTTTATTTTATTTCTTTTCATTTATCTTTATTTTTCATTCAATTTTTGCTTTATCTAGTCTTGTTTCATTTTCTTTTCTTTGTTTATATCATTTCGTATTAGAAAATTTTTTAATATTTTTTATTTGATAATAGTTCTTTTTATTTTATATTAATATATTTTTATTAATTTTTTTTAATTAAATTATATTTTTAATTTTTTATTTTGGATTATTTTAATTTAATATTAATTTTTTCTATTATTATTTTATTGTTTTGTTTTGTTTAGTTTTTCATGTTTCAGTTGATAATATTTATTTTTTATTACATTCCATTTTATTTAATTTTTTTTATTTTGATTTTTTTATTTTTATTTTTTGCTTTTTTTATTTTATTTTATTTCAACTCTCTTTATTTTTTATTTAATTTTTTTATTTTTTTCATCTTGTCTTGTTTTATTTTCTTTTCTTTTTTTATTTCATTTTGTATTAGAAAATTTTTTTTATTTTTTATTTTTTTATTTTATAATATTTCTTTTTATTTTATATTAATATATTTTTATTTAATCTTTTTTCTTATATTATATAGTTTAATATTAATTTTTTTATTATTATTTTATTGTTTTGATTTGTTTTATTTTATTTTCTCTAAGATGATATTATTTATTTTTTATTATAGTCTATTTTTATATTATATGACATTTTTTTATTTTATTACATTTTATTTTATTTTAGTTCAACTTCACTGACTTGTACGCCTACAACCACCCCCACTGCTCTTCCTGCTCGACTCGTTCCAGTATTTATCTCATATTTACTTAAATTTATTTCTACGCTAGAATTTACACTTAATTTCTTCAACAATAATTGTTCAATATTCAAAGCAAATATCAACAGCAACTTTGAGCGCCTCAGAGTATGCTACGAATATATATATTTCTACTTATTTACTCACTTTTCAAATACATTTCTGTTTATTTTAGTTGAATTACATTCAAAAGGCTGCAAGGCATGTAAACAATTTCGTTAAATTAAGATAACTTGCAGAGGATACGAGTAGTAGCAAGTACCAAGGCAAATACTTCCAACACCAACTCCGTGGAAAATCTTCTCAGCCTACTAAGCAAATAAACGATTTTATAGGCACATAAAATTATCTTACAACTACATAGAATAATGCTTGATTGCAATATTGTTGTGTTTGTGAATGTTTGCATGCCTTAGCGGCAAACCTCTTCAATGGCAGTTAAATTGACGCTTTTTTGTATTTTTTTCTCTTTAATATTTTACAATATTTTACACATAAATATCATAAAATTCATTTTTTGTCCACATGTCTTGACTGCAGGCTAAAATGCCAACCTTTAGAATTATTAAATGCTTTTTAGTACAATTTTCTGTAAGCATTTTACAATATTCTTATATATATACAAACCTACAAGCTGATTTGCGTTTATATAAATATTTATTTTTATTTACATACTCGTATGTTTCTATTTATTTGCTTTTAATTTGATTCATTTGCCTATCTAATGGTTTGTAGTCTATTCACAAGCGCAATAGTGTCTTCAAATTTTAAATTATATTATTTTAAAGCCCATAGGACGGATAAGTACTGTGAATCGGTGGCCCCTGAAAGCTATCGCTCTCACCATTTCAGAGAATGTTTGTGGGTGTTGAAAAAATATTTTGAGGCTTATTTACTTTACCGTATAAACAAGAAAATATTAGAAATACGAAAAAGTGATTTTCTCAGCAACTTGTTCTTCAATTGACTTAATTGCTGGATATATTTCAAAGGAAAGAACTTTTCATCGGTTTATATAGAGCAGCTCCTTGCTCGCTCGATACTCGCTCATTGCTCAACTGCACAGCACCAGAAAAAAAATTTAATTTGTTTGTCAAAATTTCTTTGGCGTTTCAATGATTTTTTCACTTTGCATAAATAAATTTAAAATTATTTGAAAAAAGGTTTTGAGAAAAAAAGTCAAAGTGTTTGTCAAAATACTCGAAATGCTCATGCTCGGACTGTCATATATAAGTATGTGTTGAATTTCTAATTCACCAAAAATAAAAATAGAAATAAAAATGAGTTTGCTCTAACCACTCGGTTATCGTCGTGATTTGAAGAAAATCGACTAACTGCGCACTTCAACAGAGCTTATTAGGAAATGAGTTTCAGTCGTGGCGTTCTAGAAATAACAACAACATACAAATGGCGCATGGTGGTGAAAATTATTATTATTCCCCTTACTAGTGAACTACCATGCAGATAACAAACTAGTATGATTTTATCCTATTTCATACTAATATTTAACTAGAATTTTTGCATACTAATATATGTTGTTACTGCAGGATATGTAGAGCTTGCCTGCTGCCCAACCCATTGCTATGGCCATATTTTTTACACTTTTTTATGACACTTTCTATGTCCTTTTTCCACTCCTAATCGTAACTATATTTCCACAATTTTAATTTCATTCACTCGCTTTCTTGCAAGCGACAATACGTTGGTCGTTGCTCAGTTTGTTTGTGTTTTTTTTTCTAATTTTCTCGCAAACTTTTGTATGTTTTTTGCAATATAACAATTATTGTTTATTTTTTAATGTTTTTTTGCCAATTGTTATGTGTATTTTACTTTGCATAAATCAAATAAAATTTTATGTCTATTTCGAACTAAGCTGCAGCGGAGCGCATGCTGTTTTCTTGATAGGATAATTGAATACCTTACAAGGCGCAATCATACAAACATACGTACATGTATACATATGTACACATATGTCTGTGTAGGTAAGTGTGGTTGGTGGCCGGTCGACCGCTAACGCTCGTCTCGCCGCAAGTTTTATTACTTTTACTACTTTTATTGCTTTTAATGTCTGTAGTTGTTGTTGACTGCTGTTGCTGCTGAGACGTACTGGTAGCTTCAACTCCAACACCATCTTTGTGCACATGTTGCATTCTTCCATTGTTGTTGTAACTCATTTTTATGGGAATCTGCAAATTTAATGGTTTTCTTTTCGGAATTTATGTCTTTCCTCATGCGCTTTGGTCCTTTGGCCACATAGTGTATTTTACCTGGGTTATATACACATATATAGATATATACGTATCCACATAGGAGGGGAGTATGTGTATTTTCATTCAAGTGCTTAGCAATTGTAAGATCTCTCTATACGTACATATGTAAGTATCTGTTTGTTTGTAATTTCTCTGCTTTGAATTGGCACTTCTATTGCCATTTTAATAGCATTTATTTCACTTTCATTACTATGTTTTACTGCCTGGATACAGGCTGAGTGTCGTGCGAAATTATTTAACTAGCAAGCAGGCGTTGATTGTACATATACATATATACAAAAGTGTTGTGGGCATTTTATTAGCACACGTTTGCATATCGTTAAGTCAAATTGGCTGGAACTTTTTTTCGAAAAATTCCAAATTTGGTATTCGTTAAATTGACTGGGTTTCATATATACTTATCATACATACTTCGGTATCTGACACCCAAAAATGAAATACAGCATATAAAGCATCGATGTTTCTGAGAGTACTCTACTCCTTCTTCGCCTATTTACCAGAACACCGGAGTTTGCTTTAGCTACCCTGAATGAATTTTTTTAGCTGTCTGTAGGTTATAAGCACTCTTCAATTTAGTTTCTGAGGAGTTCTAACTCACATCGAACTTCACAGTACACGCTGTCGTAACAGACAGTTATACTTAAATACTCTGATATCAGCTTTAGATTTTATAAACACACAACAATCGGCTTGAATAAATTCCAGAGCATCTCCACACTTCAATTGAAGAATTTTAAAAGTATTAATCATTTTTTCTTTGAAAGTTGTAATCGATTTTATAGCTTAAGCCATGAACTAGAGCTAAAGATTTTGCTCAAACATTTTCGGGCAATGCGAGCATTTAGCAACGAGCCATTGCTCATTACTCGAAACTTTTCGAGTACGAGCATTTCGAGTATTTTGACAAAACTTCGACTCTTTCTCAGAACTTTTTTTAATAACTTCAAATTTATTTATACAAAGTATAAATATCATTGAAACCCCAAATAAATTTTGGCAAACAAAATTTAAATTTTTTTGTTCTACTGAACGAGCCTGCTTTATAGTTAAACTCAACTTCGTAGAGTTTTCTGTGGGCCTTCCGCCGACCTATAGAATGGAGTTTTCGGTCGTAATCATTTACTAGTGAGTTTTTTAGTATTGATTTACTTACATCTAATGATAGTGTGTGGTTTCACTTGATGAAATCTTTTCATTATCTCTCATACAGTGCCTTCCTTAAAGGGTTAAGGGCGGTCAATGGCATAAAAAATGAGAATTTTTTTTAATTTTTTTTTTTTGTTTATGTTTTTTTGTCTTATGTCAACAAATCTGTTTATTTTACAAACAAACAGATTTCGCGAAAATTTTAAAGAAGCTTAGTAATTTCAAAAATTACAGTTTTTTCTATTAGTCAAGTTCCAGAAGAAGTATGTATGTATAAAAATGTATTAGGAAGCGCCTGATCGAAGCATTTTTTTCAATTAATAAATCTCTACATTTCGACTGCTAATTCCGCATAAATTTTCTTGAAATTGTCAAAACGGTTTCTGGGCAACAGTTAAGGGGAGATGGTGGTCTAGAGATCGCAAATTTCAGGCATTTTCAATATTTTTTATGGTAATAATAATAAACAACAAAATTTAAACTTTGCAGGTATATTTTACAACTTATTTTGAATACAAAAACATTTAGAGAATTAGAAACCAAAATAATTTAAACGTTTTAAAGCTGATCCTGAAGTTGATATTCTCAAAAAATTGGAAGTAAGTGGCGCAGGCAATTTTGGCTCTTGTACTTATCTGAAACAGAAAAACCAAGAAGATTAAGAATTCGTAAAAATGTAGCTTCTTACAGAATGAAGATTATAATTTTTTTTAAATAGTGAATTTTTGAATTTCGATAACCGAAACAGGCTTATTTTGATCAGTTTTTGAGCTAAAAAAGTAAGACATAACTACTAGTGTACTGAATAACATATTCAAATTTCAGTCCATTCGAATAAATACTTTTTTTAGTTTAAAGTTTGAAGTGTATGAGGTCGAGCGCTCGGCCCCTACCTGCTCAAAGACCTGTAGAACCGAGAATATTGTATATATTATTCTAAAATTTTAGCAGTCTATTCTTAAGAGACTATACTTTAGAAGTATTGAAAAATATAGATTTTTTGAAAATTCCAGACCCTATCTCCACTTAAGGAAAACATAATATGAGGCAAAACCATTTAAAATTTTACAGAAGCATTCTGGAGCGCCGCAGAGTCCTCTGTTAATAGTCAGATAACTCGAAATGATTTTCGTTGGATTCACTTTAAGTTTTCATTTAGTTTTTTTGAGGTACACATATATCATTGTTAGAAAATAAGAAAAAATCGAACTAAACCATTCTCACCACCCTTAACCTCCTAACTGATGTCGTTTTTTCAAATCCAACTAGAAATAGTGAATAAAATTCTCGCTTTCTATTAAATAGTGAAAGCTTTTAAAGAATACAACTAGCACTAAATGGACCAAAGACGTACCGGTCCGTAATAACTTTCTCTCAACATTTAATTGAAAATATACTAATTTCCTTTTTATGCTAAGTTTATATTTCGTCCTTTCAACAAAAAATTATATTTCTAAATTTTTCAACTTTTTTTTTTCCATACTTAGGTATATGCATGTGCATACATACATTTATGTTATGCATGTTATTTGACCGACCACAAGCAATTAAGCCTTACTTCAATTATAATTGGCAGCGCTGCAGGATATTAGTTGAACATACATTTAGATACGTGAATATGTTTAGTATGTACATATAAAGCTGTATATGTACATGTTACTGATTTTTCTTATGATATAGCCACAACAATAACAATAGTATGCAGCACCTGCCAACGTTGTTGGAGTTTGTGGCAGCTGAGTGGTAGTGGTGATTTTGCCACACAAACTAACTAACACTTGAAACAGTGCAATGCATTGTACATATGTATGTATGTATGGACACACACAAGAATATTTATTGTACATAAGCATTTGTATATGCATATGTACCGTCTTTGCGCCGTCTGTTGTCGTTTTCATCTTGAAATATTAAACACCATAAAATACCATCATAAATTTGCATTTACGCCAAATGTGTTAGCAGCAGCAATGCTTATTGCTGTTGGTGTTGTTATAATGTTGGTGGTGATACCAGCTAGCAGTGGTTCTTTCACACTCAAACGACACTCCTACATTCTAATGCATTTCTTATACTACTTCTACGCTATGCCATCGCCTTGTTAAACAGACAAGTTCACATATACTGACTTACTGTTACATACTGGAGAGTATAATTAGTGCCAAACATATTTACCATACTACCATTATATGTACATATATGCACAAAAATAGTTTGCAATTAAGCAGCATAAATAATTATGCATTATAAATAAAGCGACGAGAAAAAAACCACGATTCACAACAACTCTAATTAAACCAATACGAATTTATTATTTATACAATTAATGGTAAAATTTAATATTAGATTCAACCACTTAAAAGTACATACATATGTACATTTGTACTTAAGTATGCATACGTGCACGCATATACATATGTATACTCGTGTGTGTTGTAACTTTAAGGTCATATAACTAATTTATATCCTTCTTTCTTATTACTTTCTGCATTCATAAATTTTTTATGTTGACCATAAATGCCTGAAAGCGTAGTATTTATCTGAAAATTATTTTTATTACACCATTGAGGCCTTTATAGGACTAGATAGAAGCAGAGATATCAGGTATTGTTTAACATTTTTTTATATTTTCTTCGTAATAAAGACGCAATAATTCTTTAATTTAGATTGAAGACTTTTCTAGTAAGCTTAATATCTACTTGCATCACTGAAAAAAAATTTTATTGGTAGCTTTTTCAAGCTTGTATCTTCGTAACGAGTATACTCGCTGTATTTTTTAGCGGTGCCTAACCACAGAAACGGATTTGTGACCAAGCTCCACCTGCAATAAGTGTTTATAAAAAGCTTGCCTGACGAGCAGCAATTAGAAAAAATACTTTGTTTTTATTTTTTAAATGAATTCCCTATCGTTTTAAAAGTGTGTTTGAACAGGGCTCAAAAGAATCACCACACTCTGCATGGAAGTACACACCGCCAACCACTCGTTTTTTTGCGGCCGCCAATTTTGAATATATATATATATATATGACGCTTTGTAACCGCTGAAGTATGATTATTGGCCGAACTCCTCCTCCAATTTCTGGTTTTGCGTCTTGATGTTTTTATCAACAAATGCAGAGACCTACAGTTTATCCTAAGCCGCCTCCAAACGGCCGAAGGATTTTTATGAGGAACTTTTACTACATTTCAGAAATACACTCGGAGATCTTGACATTCCCTGCCAAGGGGCGACCGTAATTATAAAAATTAATTGTAATTATAAAAAATAATTTTGAATGTTGTTGGAACCTGGACGAACCCAGGCCTTCCGAAGTATAGTACGCACCGCTAACCACTTGTCTATTGCGGCTTCCAATTTTGTGTTGAATTGTATAAAAATTTAGGCTGGTCCACTAAATTTCAAAATTAAAATAAGCGTAGCCTTAATTAGATACTCTCATGATTAAAAAAATATATATTTATAATATTTTCAAATATAATAAATTATACTAAAAAGAGAGAGCGAATTTTGAACGCTTCATTCGTGAAATGCAATTCTAGTTTACAATAAATGAAATGTTTCGTGCCCATAAAATACTGATTAAGAGATAGTATTTTTTAGAATATTCTTCAACAACCCAATTAGCTGAGACAATTAAAATTAAATGAAATTACCGCACTGAGTTTGGTGTTCACATACATTTAATTAAGTTGAAACAATTAGTGCTTTGGGGTTGATATTATCTCTTTTTACTTCTCAAAATTTTGTCTGAACCAAATGGAGAAATTTAAAACTTAAAATATTATATTTTTCTTGTATTACGAGTATATAATAGAAAAATAGTTAATTTTTCATGTCAATGCAATTAAATTTTCTGTTCTTCTACATTTTTCCAACACTCTGTATGTATTTTTCTTTGAGTAACAATTACGACTACATTTCCATCTTTATATTTTCATGACCCTTCTTTCTTTTCATCAGGCTTAGAAAATCCGTTTAGCGATAATTCGTTATGAATTAGGCAATTAAGGTTAATTTGCTTTCAATTAGAGATTTAAATAACTAATTGGTTACCTGTGTGAACAGTATTTTAATTTTTATTAAACAACAATTAACTAAATAACAATTTTAAATGAATTTTTCGAAAGCAGAATATAATTTAAATTTTTTTAACCTTTTTTCCATAACAAAAATGAAAATGAGGAAGAATATATAGGGTTTTCCAATAAGAGTGATATGATTTTTTTTTAAAACACACTAATTGTTAAGGAAATTCAGTACGGAAAGAAGTACGGACCGGTGATTCCACCAGACCAAAAACCACACCAAACTGTCAATTTAGGTGAATGTAATGGTTGTTCATGAATAATTTGTGGATTTTCTTCGCACCAGAATCGACAGTTTTGTTTATTTACCTCACTACACAGATGATTGAATAATTTATAAACTTGTTTTTGCGTATATCTTGCCATGATGAAATTGCAAACATTACTGAATACAATGGAAAAAAGGCAGATCATAAAATATTAAAAATGGCCAAAACGACACTTAGAAATCATATCATCCCTATTGGAAAATTCTTTATTTTTTGTTTTTATATTTTTTTGTTATTTATTTTGTTAACTTTATTTCAATTATTTTATTTTATTTAATGTAATTTAACCAAAGTTATTTTAAGAAAATTATATTTTATTTAGTTCATTTAAATTAATTTGATCTTATATTTCATTATATTATTTTATTTTAATTTAGTTTGTCTTATTTTATTTTATTAATAAAAACTAAACTAATAGTTTATATTGTGTTTCCACTATTTTATTTTATTAATTTTTTTGTTTCAGTCTTTTTCTTAATTCATTTATATTTCGTTTGTATTTTTTGTCTTAACTTTTTCATGTTATTTTACTTTGTTTAATTTTTTCGTTTTATTTAATTTCATTTATTGCGATTTAAATGATTTTATTTTAATATAATTATATTATTAGTTCATTTTAAGTATTTAATTTTATATATTTTAAATTTGTTGTATATTTAATTATTTTAAATTATTTTAAATTTTTTGCTTTATTTTTTTTTTATTTTTTTTATTTTTTATTTTTTTTTTTTAATTTATTTAATTTAACATAATTTGTTTTTCTTTGTTTTATCTTTTTTCATTAAATTTTGGTTTTCTAAGTCCTTTCAAAAGAAAATCCCGTTGAATTAGTTTGTTATTAGGCAAAATGAGGTTGGTATGAGTAAATTATGAATAAAATTGTTTAATGCTCGTGACGCCAACAATTTGGCAATTTGCGTCGAATTTATTTGCTATTAAAATCTCAAATTAACTAAATGTCAAATATAATTGCTAAAGTAATAAAAGTAAAACCAAAACATTTATTTACTTATATTTGCCATTGTAGTTAGGCACAAACATACATAGAAAATCATACTTTTAATATACATATACATATTCATATGTATGAATAATGATTGTGCGTTCAAATGTATGTATGTAAGCATGTATATTTGTCGTTGTTGTTGACCGATAAATTGCATACGTTTACAAATTGCATGCCATAAATTCCAGCTTAACTGTCATTATAACTGTTGGTTTGTTGTTTTTGTTGTATTTGCTGTGTTGGTGGTTTGAGCTTACAAAGTTATTATTACTTTTTGTAAACACACACACACACATATGCATACACACTAAAAATGGGTGTGTTTTCGCACACATGTATGTATCTATATATCCATGAATATTGTTGTGGGTGCAAATGATTGACCTTTGTGGCATTGGCTTGCGGTGTACCCTCTGGTGGCTAGCGTCTGATCGCCACAACGACTATTTTGTACATGTAATTTTCATATTTTATGAATTAAATATCGCAATTAAAATATAATTGAACGATACAGATGATTATACAAAAAAGCAAATATTAATGCAGGGGGTATATAAATACACACATGTGCATAATAGAATATACTAGAATCTAAATGGCTGAGACTAGAAAAGGCCACAAGCTATGCAGAATGCATGTAGGCTCTTAATTTACATATAGATTGAAGTCTAAGCGCATATTTATGTATGTAAATTTGCATATATTTATAGAATATATTTTGACTAAACCATTTTATTCAATTTTGCAAACTTTTCGCTTTGTAATATACTCATTCTTACATACATATTTTAAATGAGCAACAAAAATTTACTGCTGATAAAATTGGTTGTGTTTTTTTTTTATAATTTTTATTTATAAATTTTTATTCTCACTAACTAGACAGCAATTTTAATATTTCACATGCTGCAATTTTAATTGCTAATATAGGGAATTTAACGCGCCGTCAAACCAATTGAAATTAATTAATCCCATATTCCAGTGGAGCCTATGCAATCCTCTTGCAGCCAGTCGACAAGCTGCTTTGAGGTTTAGGCGTCTGAAAAATTGCATTTCAACGATTTTGCAATTAAATGCAAATGAAATGACCAATAATAGAATACTATGTGCAAAGAAAACAATGAATAAATTAACTTAGGCTACAACAATTTTTTTTAGTTATGAAGTAACTGGAATATAAGACCCGAATCTGGAATAAAAAATCATATTTATGATAAAAATGCTGAGATAAATTATAGCTTTTTTTATTGCGCAACTCATTTGCATAAGATTATGATTAATTCATTAAAAAAGAGTTTTCTGATGGGAATGATATGATTTCTAAGTGTCGTTTTGGCCATTTTTAATATGTATTTTTTTTCATTGTATTCAGTAATGTTTACAATTTCATCATGTCAAGATATATGCAAGAACAACGTTGCTGATTTTTCCTTCTAACAACTTGAAATCGATAACGATTTTTTTAAGAACATCTTCTTCTCCGATGAGGCTCACTTCCATCTGGGTGTTGCGGTAAATAAACAAAACTGTCGATTGTGCTGTGAAGAAAATCCACAAATTCTTCATGAACAACCATTACATTCACCTAAATTGACAGTTTGGTCTGATGAAATCATCGGTCCGTACTTCTTTCGAAATGACGCTGGAAGCAGCGTTACTGTCAATGGCGGTATAGATCAATGATAACCAACTTTTTATGGCCACTATTGGAAGAAGTTAGTCTTAACAACATTTGGTTCCAACAAGACGGGGCTACGTGTCACACAGCATGTACAACAACCGAAATTATTGCGAGAAAGGTTTGGAGATTCGATTTCAAGAAATCGTGACATTGAATGGCCTCCAAGAAGTGTGATTTAACACCATTAGACTACTTCTTGTGGGTTCATTGTTCTTTAGCAATAAACCAAACTCTCTTCAAGCCTTAAAAGTCAATATTAACGAGCTATTCATGACATACGACTTCATTTAGTGGAAAAATTGCTCAAAAATTGGGTTTATCGATTTCGTGCCTGCAAAAGAAGTCGTGGAAGACACTTGAATGATGTTATTTTCAGAACTTAATTGTATCGATTGTAGTTCACATAAAATAAAATTTGAATTTCCTTAAC
The DNA here is from genome assembly GCA_030068015.2 of Neoceratitis asiatica. NCBI lineage: Eukaryota > Metazoa > Arthropoda > Insecta > Diptera > Tephritidae > Neoceratitis > Neoceratitis asiatica. The sequence goes on along the minus strand of CM061526.1, from coordinate 48,755,256 downwards.
AAGTAAGGTGGTTTTTTTTTTTAAAGAAATCACTCTTATTGGAAAACCCTATATAAAAAATTTAATATGAAAAATAAACTGAAGAAAAAAATTAATCAAATAAAAAAATGTGAACACAAAAAAAAACAAAATTTCGAAAAAGAAATTAAATAAAACACAAAATTAAGCGCTGTGTATACGCTGAAGACATTTTCCGCCGAGCTCTTCTCCGTATTTATGGTTCTGATGTTTTTACCAACAAACGAAGCGACCCACAGTTTATTCTAAGCCGCTTCCAAAGAGCCGATGAATTTTTATGAGGAGAAATACACTCGGAGGACTTTGCCGAGTGGCGACGGCAACTAAAAAAAATACATATAAAAATTGGACTCAAGCTCAGCCCTTCTAAAGTATAATACAAGGTGCTAACCACTCGGCTATTGGGGCCACTATATATAAATAAAATAATTTTAAAATTTTCCAAAATTTCTATTATTTTATTTAATTTAACATTTAAAATTTTTCCATTCTTACTTTATATTAATTTCCACACTTTTCCTCCACCATTTATCTTCCAGGCACGCGGTCGCAGAACTTCTAACGCCAAGTCGAATAAATTAAATGCCGCCAACGGTGCTGCTACCGCCACAGCAGCTGCCTTATCGCCACGTCAAGCCTCAGCAACTGTGACCGCAGCCAATTCGGCGTTAAGTCCGTCAACACAAACTTTGGCCGGCGCAGTTGTGCCACATCAATCGCCAAATACGAATGCTAATGTACAGAATAATACATTGTTGGGTGCTAATCAACAGCAATTGAATACATTGCAACAACATCAACAACAACAACAGCAGCAGCAGCACTTGCAACAACATCAACAACATAGTCAGCAGCAAGTACAGTCTGTGCAACAGTTGCAACAACATCAACAGCAGCAACAACAACAACAACAGCATCATCAACAGCATCAGTTGTCGCAGCAACAGCAGCAACAACATCAGCAGCATCAACAACAACAGCAGCAGCAGCAACAACAGCAACAGCAGCAGCAACACCAATTGCAACAACATCAAATTACCGCACAAATACAAACAATGAAAGATCAACCACAACAACCAATGGTAAGTACTAGACACTGAGTTATATTTAAGTGGGATAGCAGAAGGATTTTCCATGCAGATCATATTAACCCCTTAACACCTTAACCGCTATGTTTTTTTTTAAATTTTTTTTTTTTTTTTTTTTTTTTATAAAATGATAGCATATTTAGAATTTTTTTGGGTAAAATGAGTTAGATTTGCGATCTCTTTCAAAATCTCTTAAATTGGGAGTACAGGTCGTATAAGTATCTTTTCTTTTCTTCAAATCCATACTTGTATTTCATTATTTTTAATTTTTTTTATTTGACTAAACATTGCAACCACAGCGCTATAATTTTGCTTTTCCACACAACTTTTAATTTTATTGATTGCGGCAACAAACTTATTATTTTTAAATTTTCAGAAAATACGAAAATTTCGCCCTAACTTTGGGGCTTTTGATTTTGCATTATTTTACTAATTCCATTATACACACATTTATATCTCAAAATGTCTCGAAAAGAGAGTGAAAACTATTGAAAATAATTTGTCGAAGAAAAAAATCCAAAAAAAAAAAAACTTTCAACAAATTATATTAAAAATCAAACTTTTGTAAAAGTTTCACTGGCGAAAAGTGCATATGCCAAAACAAATACAACTCTGAGTGCGCCTTTATATACAAATTTATATTTTCTATGCTTACATAAATAAATACACATAAATTTTATAGATATATGTATGTACTTATATAGAAATATATCTATATGTACATATATATGTAAGGGCAAAACAGCTGTTCGCATCATATTTCGTGCCACATACTAAGTTTTTCATACATATACCTATATATATGTACGTATGAGGGCACACATAAGGAATGATCCATTTCGAAATTCCCTACTTTTTTAAAGAAAACAACACAGAAAATTGAAATTTAATGGGGAATGTTTACTATCGAATATATGTTCGAAAGAACATTCTTTGGCATTTATTTTTTGAGGATTATCTCTTTCAAATGTTGGCCGCGGCTACGTCTCAGATCGTCCATCCGTTGAGTCCAATTTTCGATGACTCGTTCGAACATTTCGACTGGTAACTAGCGAATGACACGTGTGATGTTTTGCTCCGAAGCGAGATTGTCCGCATAGACTTTAGACTTTAAATATCCCCACAGGGAGAGGTCTAACGGTGGGATATCACAAGATCTTGGTGGCTAATCGACAGGCCCAAAATGTGAAATTATCTGCTCGCCGAAGTGTTCTCTCAATTAATCCATTGATTGATGCGATGTATGGGAAGTGGCGCCGTCTTGATTAAACCAAGACCAAGAGCATCGATTTCAGGTATCAAATACTCGGTTATCATGTCGCGATAACGGTCGCCATTGACGGCTACGTTCTCACCGGTATCATTTTAGAAGAAATATGGACCGATGATGACCCACAAGCCACACCAAACCGTTGTTTTTCCTTGATGAAATGGCAGCTCTTGAATCTCTTCAGGTTAGTTTTCGTCCCAAATGCGGCAGTTTTGCTTGTTTACATACCCATTAAGCCAGAAATGGGCTTCACCGCTGAACAAAATTTGGGCTCGAAAACGTCGGATCTTCTTGGAACTTATCAAGAGCCCATAGAGTGAAGCGATGTCGCTTGGGAAAGAGAGGCTTCAGTTCATGTATAAGCTGTTTTTTATACGCTTTCAATTTAATATCTCGACGTAAAATACGCCAAGTCGTTCCATACATCAGTCCGAGTTGCTGCGAACGGCACTGAATTGACACTCCACGGTCTTCGTGTACACTCTCAACTACGGCAGCTATATTTTCTTCACTGCTTGCTAGACTCGGTCTATTTAGTCGAATATTATCCAATAATGAATGCTGGGTCTCAAGATGGGTGATGGTGTTGTGAATAATACGCCCAGTAGGCCGATTATGTTGACCATAAGTTGAGGGAAGCGTGCGAAACACATTCTTTACAGAACGTGAATTTTCGAAATAAAGTTGAATGATTTGTAAACGTTGTTCAGGCGTAAATCTTTCCATGATGAAATGCCAAACAATACTCACGACTCTCGTGTGATCTGTCTAGAAAAGGCTATTGAAGAAAGTACTTCTACTTGGATCACCCTTTACTTATACGTATGAGGGTACATATATATACAATTTTCTTTCATATTTACACACTATCAAGCACTTGTAAAAGAGTTTTTAGACTTGTACTTGAAAACAAATACCAACTGCCTTCCAGCATACGAAATTGAATTAAAAATTGTTACGTAGAGCAAACACAAAAATAAATCCGAAGAAACGCATATAAATTGCATAAGTTTTCTACCAACAGAGGAAGATGTCGATAAATGCAACCTTGTGCGTGGGCTTGCAAGGAAGAGGCTTGCACCTGCTCACTAGAGAGGCGCATATGCGTATGTGTGCCTTGCGTGCATGTAACTTTGTGCCTGTAGTGTTGCTTTTAAGGAGGCCAAGCGCTGAGTGCTAAGAGTGACTAGAATACATACAAACATACCTACGAGCGAGTATGCATGCATTTGTGATATAAATAAACTTAAGATGACGTGTACTTTTTGCTACATTCAATATACATACTCATACATACATGCATATATTAACACATTTAAATGTCCTTGCCACATTCTGCATAGTAAATCAAATGCAAACAGCCACACACACACAATTTTGTCGTCATTGTATTATTAAAGATATTAAATTTATTTATTTATCTTTATTTTATGCGCGACCGAAATGTTTAATGCCTGGCATATGTGCAACGCCAGCTTTTCGCATAATTTAAAATTTTATTTAAAAAGTAAATCAATAGATTGATAGTAAAAGATGGGCGAAGAACAAATTTTTTTTCAGTTCACCGCCTTTACGTGTACATTCTCGGCATTGCTTTGCCCTCATATCCGTACACTTTTATAATTTACCTTATCGCGATTTCATTTTAAATGCAATTTAATGGTTCGCACTACCTTTCTAAACCACCCAAACAACCGCCCCCTTCACCATAGCAATACAATTGGCACGTTTAACATTAACATTTGCATGGCCGGGGGAACCTGTTCTCTATATAGTATGCACACCCCTCGGGCAGCACTGTAGGAAAAATATGTATAAAAATTTTATTTTTTAAATTTAAATATTAGAATTAGCGCACATCTTCGCATATTTTATATTTATTTTCTATTTATTTTCAAACTTTTTCATTAGCCTTATATTTCCTGGAGGGGAAAAACATAAACTTTTCTTATGCCACCAACCCCACCTGCGTTTGCCCGCTATTTCTACTCATTTTCGTTTGTATATTCCCACCCCAGCATGTTACATTTAATTTCACCCTATCTTACGCCTTCTTTTCTACTTCTTAAGGGTGGATTTCTCTGTTTCCCATTATAGTAAATTATTTTTCATTCTAAGAAATTTTCTTTACTTTCTTTGCATTCTCGGATTTTATCAGTGTAATCGCGCATAAGCACAGCAGGCAATTGTTTTTTGTAAAAGTAAATGAAATATATGCAGGAAATGAATTACACGCAAGAACGAAAGCAGAGACTCGTAACTTTTTTGGCTTTAATTTGGATAATGTTCTCATCAGAAAAAAAGAATTAAATGAAATAAAATTAAATTTTCTTTAAATCATTTCTTCCTCAAAATCTAAAACCCTTTCGTCTATTGACACTATCTTAAAATTGTATAACAAACTACTGTTAATTTGATCTACTCTGTTAAACCTGCCCTACAATGACGTCACCAAAAACAGCTGATAATGTCAAATTCTTCAACAATTGTCGTAAGGCTTAAGAAAATAATTAATAATAATTTACACAAATAAAAACCTTTTATAATTTAATTACCTCAATGACAAGTTAGAGATCCGCATACTCACATATTTACTTGTGTATATTTGTATTTATATAAAAAAATTTCAAAACTAAGACGCTAATTTATAGCAGAAAAATATTTACAAATTAATTATATCACTTATCTCCGATGAATTTTTGTTTATAAACCATAAAATTGATGTTTGCATTACTATAATAATTGTAAACAATTAACATACACATACATAGTTAAATACATACGTAGCCTGCAGCGTAAACTCAAGCTAATCAAAGGCCATAGGACGACGAATATGGTGAATCGGCCTCAGAGAGGCAATGTTGATACCAGGAAGATACTTCGATACTGCATGTTTAAGATTAGTTTTTATCACCGTTTTCCAGAAATTCAAAATTCAGATTGAAAAAATCAAAGGCAACTCCGGATCTTGTGAAGCAATTGATCTGAATTCTGAATATGTTCTATTTAAGATTTATCGAGTCAAAGGTTCTTCAAAAAAATGAGGTTACATTCAAATTTGTATTTTTTCGAGTCTTCTCCTTTGACGTCGGCACCGCTTAGGCAATTAAAGCTGCATCAACAATAGCGCGCTACTCATTCCTTCTTTTTGCTATGTGGCGCCAGTTGGAAATGCCAAGTAAGACCAGGTCGCTTTTAACGTGATCTTTCAACGGAGGGGAGGTCTTCCTCTTCCTCTGCTTCCTCCAGTAGGTACTCCACCGAATACTTTCAAACCTGCAACGCTTTCATCCATTCGGACGACATAACCTAGCCAGCGTAGGCACTGTCTCTTGATTCTCTGAACTATTTCAATGTCGTCGTATAGCTTGTACAGCTCATCGTTCCATCGTCTGCGGTATTCGCGGTTGCTAACGTGCAATGGATCATAATTCTTCCGCAAAACTCGAAATCTCGAAAACTCCTAAAGCCGACTCATCGGATGTCGACATCGTCCACGCTTCTGCACTATATGTCAGGACGTTATTGAGACTTGTAGAGTTTAGTTTTGGTTCGTCGAGAGAGGATTTTTCAATTGCCTATTCAATCTAAAGTAGTACCTGTTGGCAAGAGCGATTTTGCGTTGGATTTCAAGGCTAATATTGTTGGTGTTGTTAATGATGGCTCATAGATAGACGAAATTCTCTACGACTTCGAATTTATGACTGACAACAGTGACGTGGGCGCCAAGTCGGGAACGCGATGAATGTTTATTTGATGACAGGAGATATTTCGTCTTGCCCTCGTTCACTACCAGATCCATTCGCTTCGTTTCTTTGTCTAGCTTGGAGAACGCAAAACTTTAGGTGTGGTTATTATGACCAATTATATCAATATCATCGGCATACGCCAACAACTATACGCTCTTGTAGAATGTACCTGGTCTATTTAGCTCTGTAGCTCGTATTATTTTCTCCAGCATCAAATTGAAGAAATCTCACGATTAAAAGTCACCTTGTCTGAAACCTCGTTTGGTATCGAACGGCTCGGAGAGGGCCTTCCCAATTCTGACTGCTAGGTCTAAAGCTACACTAATAAGGGTCGATCAGTTTGTTGACGGCTGGCTTTAATCTTTCACACAATATGCTAGATAGGACCTTATATGTGATATTAAGCAGACTTATCTCACGACCGTGGGTCTCCCTTTTTTTTTGGGGTAGAGCACACTTAGGTCCTATTCGTCAAGCAAGGTTTCGTCCGACCATATTTTGCAAAGAAGCTGATGCATGCTCCTTGTCATACGGCATGCCGCCGTATTTGAATAGTTCTGCCGGTAGGCCATCGGCGCCCGCCGTTTTTTTTTTATTTTTTAAGTGGGCTATTCGAACTTCTCCATAGTCGGGATATGGCACGTCTATACCTTCACCATCGGTCGCTGTTTCGGGTTCGCCATGTCCGGGGTTTTCACTTTCACTGCCATTAAGCAGGTTGGAGAAATGATCCCTCCATTCACAAAGTATGCTCTGAACATCTGTCACCAGATTACCTCCTCGGTCCCTACACGAGTTTGCTCCGGTATTGAAACACTCTGTAAATCGCCGCATATTCTTATAGAATTTTCGAGCATTACCCATGCCAGTTTCTCAAGCATTTCGAACACACGTATTTCAGCCTCTTTTTTTTCGACTACAAATGCACCTCGCTTTCATCTTCAACTATCGATATCTGTCCCATCCCGCACGTGTTATGGTCGATCGCAAAGTTGCGAGGTAGGCAGTCAGTTTTCTCTACATTGCATCACGGTAATTTTCATCATACCAGATCTTTTTTTTACCTTGCCGAAATCCAACTGCTCTGAGAAAACTGCAGTGCAAGTTAAGTAGAAAACCGCACGCTTATCTGTTGTGATTGCATCTTTTGGACTTCGAACCTTCATTATTAATGGCCGTTTTTTGCTACACAGAGGCCGGTGCGTATCTTCGCTGCTTCAACATAGTGATCTGAGTAGATATTACACACACCTAGAACACTGGAGACATGTATTTTCACAACATGATCGGTTTGATTGCGCGTTTTTCGATCCGGTGAAATCAAGGGGCCCGCTTAGTGATGTTTCGTCTTGGAGGCTGAATTTTCCGACTGTTGTGCCAAAGCTACCTTTTTACCCAGCCCGTCGTTGAATTCTCCAAGCACGATTTTAATATTCTACACACTTAAATTCAAATAAATGTTGACACAGAAAATCCTCGAAAGAAAATTAAGGAATTTTCCGCATGACGTTCATATCCATTAAGAACTGTAATTACTCATAAGAGCGGCTCGTGTGCTTCTCGTCCAATCAGTCGTATATTTCAGCATATTTCAACATAATTTATTTATGAAAAATTTAACCCACACGCATAAATATGTGTACATATATACTAAATAAGTACATATACATATGTATGTAAAGTATATCTATGCTGAGGTGGCGTATAATTTTTTGGTGCTTGAGAATGATGTTACTCGTTTTTGCACGTTTATCGCACACCGGTGTGCCATCAACACGGCCATTATTTTGATTATATTTTAACATTTTACTTACATTTATGTAAAAATAATGTTACTAAGAGTTATATATGTACTATAAGAACGCATTATGTGTATATGTCTATAAAAAAGCTCTTAATAATATATGTGCAGGAGCTATTGTTGGGAATTATGCACACACGCAAACGCAAAATATACGCCTACTAAAATTTATAATTAAATCTTATCCTTGTTACTAGCTTTTATAATTAAACTATGCATGTGAAAAAAATAAATTATACCAAATTCTACTGTGAATATAAAAATAATAACTACATTCAAAGCGGAAAAACACCTTTCGGGCATATAACTAGAATACTCGTACAAATATACATCATCGTGTTATGCCAGTTAACACCTGTCTTTATATGCACACATGCATGTACATATTCACATCATTCATTGAGTTATTTACTCCACTGCTTTTTCATATTCATTCATAAATTTGCTTATTGTTTGTTTGGCCTATTTATTTTGATTCCTACAACAACCACATGCGCTTATGCATATGCACATATTGGAGTGCTTTTATAAATTTCACAAAACAAAAAAATTCAACAAAACAAATTGAATATAAACTTTTATTAACTCAAGTCCAGGTGCAATCATTCGAAAGTGAAAGTTGTTATTGTTATGAAGTGTGTGTGTGTGCAGCGAAAATGAAATTGTAAATACTAAAAAAAATGTATGGAATTATGTAAAATTATTTTAATATATATATATAAATGTATTTATATATGATTTTGTTAGCACTTGCTATCAAAATACTTACATATAAGTATATGTTGTGCATGTCCAAATCTTTAAAGCGTCCAGGCAACTATTAAATTGAGTAGTGAGAAGTTTCAAAAAAAAAAATATTTTTTTTTAATAAAAATTATGACGATGCCAATTTCACACTATTGAAAGAACAATTACATTCCGTCATTAATATATAAAATTTTCATTTTGTAATTAAAATGAATTCTCATCATAAAAATCGGTTGTAGGAGGGCCTTATATGACAGAGTTTTCTGATTTCGATGATTTTTATTATTAATACTAGCTGACCCGGCCACACGTTGTTGTGGTTTTCTGTATTTTCTCAATTTTTTATTCTTATTTCTGTTGCAAAGGGTTATTGTAGTTCTAGTTAAGCAGTTTATCTGTCTGTCGGTGATCCCTTTCCCGTAAAGAAATGTTTCAAGCAAATTAAACTTTTTTCGTGTTCCATGGTCTATTTAGACATATCATCTAAAAAATTTACCAAATTGAAGCGTAAATAAATTTTTTCTCGATTAATTCAGTCCCCAGCCTGGAAATCATTATACACGCAAATCGAACCATAAATAAGATTTCGAATTGGTCGGCCCATGGTCCACTACCCGGAGAGAAAAGAGATGTCCCCTTTAATCCCATTTACCAAATTTCAAGCAAATCGCACCATATATCCTGGATAAAAACATATCCGTAGTCCTGACCAATGTATATACAAAATTTCATTGACATCGGTTCAGCCGTTTGGGAGGAGTTCGAGAACAGAAACAGTGACGGGAGAATTTTATACAGATATATAAGATTTCGGATAAGTCGGTCTATAGTCTACTTTCCGGAGTGGAAAGTAGTGTTTCTGCTAAACTAAGAAAACAGCTACCTATGTACCAAATTTCAAGCAAATCGAAGTATAAATATGGTTTTTTCGAATAGGTCAGTTCCAGATCCAAAATAGATAAAAACAATCCTTAATGCGGATTATATACTTATATCATGCTAAAATTTCAGCTCAATCGGTGAAGAACTTTTTGAGCTTTTGAATCGTACACAAACCATCATAACATTTATATATATATATATATATATATATATATATATGTATAGATTATTTTTAAATTTATACCAAATCTCACGCTCTTTGATGCTTTTTGATTGATTTTTACCCAAAACCTCTTCTCTGAATAGTTATGTGAAATGGGGGCTTTAACATATGATGCAGTCCTTCGCAATTCATATGTGTGCAGAATATCACACGTTTCAAGCTCGTAGATGCTTTTTTAACGTATTTATGACCCAAAATCTCAATTCTGAAAAATAGGTCGTATATATGTTATAGTTGTCCGATCTGACCGGTTCCGACAAATAAAATAGCATACTTCTGCGTACCAGTAGGGGAATTCTGTAAATTTTCTCGATACGATTTGTCGAGTTGTTAACTAACGAATTTTTTGTCGCTTGCTTTAACGATTGGGTGTTGTGTTGAAAATTGAAAAACACTTGAAAGTTACCTTTTTCTCTTAAGATATCGCCGTTTAGTTTAGATGATGGAATTATTTCTCAACTTGATAGCCAACTAAAAGACAGGAGAATCTTTTAGTTGGCTTTCAAGTTGAGAAATAACTTCATCAACTATAAGTAAATATGGCGTTAATCGATATAACTTTCGAAATTCTGTTTCACTCAAGTTGAAAGAATCTACCACTTCTCGCAGCAAACTTCTATTGATTGACGAAGAGTACATTTTTTCTTCACCTTGGGATAAAACATATGCAAAATACTCAAAAGACATTTATTTTTTTTATTTTTTTTTGGTAATTTCCCGATTTGTATTTTATTTTAAAATTTTTACTATTTATTTTTACCTGAATAATGAATTTTGTTAATGAATTAACAACTTATCGTTTAGTTAACGACAACAGCTGATCAAACGATAGTGAATATCGTTAAAATATGCTTAGCCTATGCTCAAATCATTAAAATTGTCGCTAAGTATTATCATAATAGCATACTGAATTCCACCACAGATTTGCTTGAAATATCTCATAAACAGAGGTACTAGTTTGTATTCAAACAGACGGACGGACAGTCGAACAGATAGATAGAGAGACAGACAGACAGACGGACATGACTAAATCAACTCGGCTCGTCGTTTTGAAAACTTTGGTGGGTATATCTCTTCTCCTTTTGATACGTACATATATCGGACCAAAGTTATGGTATGGAAGGGTATAAAAATTAAAATTAACTCTGAAAAATACTAAATAAGCATAATGATTATCCAAACAAGGACATTACAGAGAAAAACAATAAATTTCTTAAGAAGAACTGTTGAATAAAACATCTTTTACAGGTGCAAGGTACTTATTTATTGGATTTAACAGACAAAGGTCATCTTCACCATTAAAAAAAAATTAATAATGCAACTGATATAAATGCTAACAGTTAGCCACCTAAAAGTCCTAAATAATAGGGTTCAGTCTGCTAACTATAAAGTACATGGAAGCATACAGAAACTTATGAGAGAACTCGGGCTAAACGAGCAATGTGGCCGTGTAGAGGTAACCTTTTGCATTGAGCAAAGCATATTCTACTTTCCAAGCAGGGAAAAAATAATCTAAATGGAAGGCAAGCACAGAAGCATGGCACCATCCTAATAGTGAAAGTAGCTATAACTCAATTACTACAATTCTGTTTCTAAGAAATTGTGCGCTTCACTAAAGTGCCCAATGGGTACACTCTTTTAGCTGAAAACCCCTAAACGTTTCTAGTAGATAGCCAAGTGGTAGTTAAGGTACTTAAATGTGTAAATATAAATACAATGAACATCACTCGCTCAGGGGTCACACAGATGTCGAGGTTAACGAAAGGGCGGGCGAGTTGGCTGGCGCCTGTGTTGTCATGGAAGCTGGCTTCAGACCTTTCAGCGCCTTTCAAATCGTTTAAAGCAGTGAACAATAGAGGAACTAATAAGATGCTGGAACATTTACAACATAGAGCATAGCACTAAATTACTTTAATGCAGCATGGATTACAGACTGACCGAATTGTTACTTGCACTAAGCAAAAATAAACTTAGTAAACTTGTATTCCGAAACTTTGAATCAGCTGAGCTTAGAGCATTCACAGAAGAAACCCAAACCCTGGAATACCACTTTTGAGGGTCCGGCTCGTTTGTCAGCTAAATTGAAACGGCATATCTTCCACGAAAATAATACAATTTATCAAATCGAGCGAATTGTTCGATTATACATGTCTTGGTTGTTCTGAAAACTAACTTTTATCAGTTACGGAATCGCCGAATACCTTTTTGATTTTATGTCGGAAATCCAAATCGATATGAAATGAATTAGTATCGGATTTTAGAATAGGCTCAACTTTAAGCTTAAGCCGGGGAGCACAATAACTTAGGCTCCCCTTCCAACAAACCTAACGATCTATTTCTATTCCTATTATATAAAGAATTAATTTGAGTGCAATTCTGCTTAAATAATAAATAATATTTTTTTTTTAATACATATTTTACATAATGTAAATTAAATTGTTCAAAGTGAGTACATCGTTCTGAATTTTAACACTGCAGAAAGTAAATTTAACTGTTCCAGGAATTTTTCAAAAATTTTCACCTCTATGCATGGAGCTTACTTCGTTTTTTAGAAATATTTAAAAATTGTTCCTTTTCTTGGGAATCATAAGTCAATAATATTACTAAATGTAGTTTCAAATCAAAGTTAAGTTAAACAAAAAAATGTCTAATTAAATTAATTTAATAAATTGAATAATATAATATAATTCGAATTTAAGATTCCTTAAAGGGCCGTCAGACGTAGCAATTTTCGCACTATTTTTATTTCAATCCCGCATTTTGGTGTCACAATATTTAAATTTTGAAGTGTGACCACCCTGAAATTAGTTTTTGCACTTTAATTTCTTATAATTGCAGAAACAAAACTTGCAGTGTATGACTGTGCTCATTTATCTGCAATTTAATTTCTGAAATTAAACTTCCAATTGCACGTGCTACACTAGCAATTTTTATTTTTCTTGAAAATGTTGTCAAAAAATGTTAGAGTTGTTAGGGAAATTTATTAACGCGAAATGGCCATTCAGACTAACTTCCAAAATTGAAATTAAATTTCCACGAAATTTTTTATGCTACGTGTGATTGGTCTTGAAATTACGTTTCGAAATTTTACAAACCCATCGTTAAGGTGAATTTTTAAATCCCTGCCTAATATGGAATAATCAGCACACTTAAATTTTAACGTTTAACTTTCTCTGATAACGATTTAACACTAACGATCACATTTCGTTTCGAGTAAGAACGAAATATCGCTTTAACGATAAAATTTCCAAATGTTTCAACCGGAACTATAAAAATCTTTTGATTAACGTAAACTTTATCCTTACGATGCAGCCTGGAGTTCTTCGATTCTGTTTTCGCATGTGTTTTCTTTTAATTATTTTAATTGTGGGAAATGAACTTCTGAATATTTTCTCCAAAGAGATTTATTCTTCTCCCCGATTTATTATTATTTCCATTGAGTTTTAAGCTATTTTGTGTACCTATATATATATACAGTGGCGGACAAAAGTCTACAAATACCCCCTGTTTTTGTTGAATTGAAATTCCAAGAGGTTTATTGGAAAATTTAACGATACAGTTTATTTCAATTATTTTCCCTTATCATAGAAAACTAACAAAAATTATTGAATAACATAAAAGAGTAAAGTTATGACAAAAAAAGCGTAAATCCAACATTGACAAAAGTCTACAAACAGTACATACATAACTTATCTTAGCGCAAAAACTTTGATTAATATCAGGTAACTTGATCTTTTTAGTATTTAGTTGATTCACCGTTCGCATCAATAACTGTCGCAAGCTTCAATAAGACGTTCTTTGAGTAATGATGGGCTGGATATCTGATTTTTTCTACATTTTTCGCTCAAAAATCTCCCAGACATATTCAATAAACTTCAAATCTGGGCTTTGAAGTGGAGTGTATAGTTGCCTTGGAGCATGACAAAGCAACCAATCCTTAACATTATGGACTATATGCTTTGGATGGTTATTCTGTCCAAAGATCCAGCCTGCGCCAAGCTCCTAGCTGTCCACCGAAGGCTTCAGAATAGCTTCCAACAATGACTTATATTTGAACTGATCCATATTACCCTCAATAAAAACAAGCTTTCCAACTCCAGATGCCTCAACCGCTCCCCAAACTATTTCGTTGCCGCCACCATGCTTCACTGTTGGTACTATATTTTTGGAATTAATTCCAGTGTTTTCTTTTCTCCAAATTTTTGTTCTTCCATCGCTGCCGAATATATTGAACTTCGATTTGTCTGTAAACAAGACTTTTTACCAAAAATCCATTCCTTTGGTTTTGCGAGCTCCAATCGAAGTTTACGATATAATAGATATAATAATAGATATAAGAAGCTTTTTACGTGGCATTCTAGTATGGAAGCCGCTATCGTTAAGAGCTCTTCGATTTGTTCTTAAATGGATACACTTTCTTGATGAGCTTGCGATGTTTTCGACTAATTTTGGAGCAGTAATTATTTTTGAGTAGAATCATCATTCACTTCCTTCAGAAAAAAGCCGATGTCTCTTCAAGTTAGCTTCTTCGGGCGGCCAACAGGCAACTTTTTTTTCGGTGGATCCAATTTTTTTTTTTTTTTCAAAGTTTTTTACAATGGTCTGTACCTTTGGTGGACTTAAGATTAAAATTTTTGCAATTTCACCATAAGATTTTTTTTCTTTTCTGTGCTAAATAACCAAGACTCGTAAGTCAATGGATATTTCTTTTTTTAAACCAATATACGTATACCAACATTTTCCAGCAAAGCGATAGTACTTTCTACACAATGAATACAGGCGGTGTTTGCAGACTTTTGCCCGCCACTGTATGCATGTATTGTATTGTATGTATAAAAATGTACTTGGAAAGGCACCTTTTCATTTATTTATTTTTTATCTCTCAAATACTTACTACTCACCCTTTCTTTTTTATTGACTCACATTTATTTGCACATACATATGTACATATGTACATATTTACCTAGTTAAATCTGGCATTAGCATTTCAATAAAAATTTAAATTCCTGCGCTACGCTAACACTAATGCACATTAACATTTCTACGTACATACATACTTACAACATTAAAATGCCCTTGTACAAGTATATGCGTGAATCTTATGCCATTATCAATACGTGGCGAATAGTGTATATCCCCATGGCGAATCACTTTAAAACTCACCCCTTCATAAATGGAATTTTTTGATTTTCGTGCAGATGCTTTAAATTTCGGAATTTATAACTCGACAGTTTTTTGCAGCGGAACTTTTATTTAACATCGCCTGGGGTGGCATTAACGAATGAAATATGATAGCTTAAATGTATTAAAAATAAAATTTATATATATGTATGCCATATTCATGTAAATTCAAATTTATTATTTGCTAAATATATACATAACGGATATGTATACACACGTATATGTTTACTAAAAATACAAAAAATTTCTAAATGAACATATCAGTATCCAGATAGCCTTACAAGTTTCTAATTATTTATTATACATTTTCTTTCTCTCTCTCTCTCTCTCTCTCTCTCTCTCTCCCTCTCTCCCTTTTAATTCAGGCACCCATGGCCTTCTACCCCACATGGCAGGCTGATCCCTCACAGGGCTGGCAAAATCAGTTCATCCAACAAATTCCACAAAACACACCACCCATCACATCGCTCAACTCCCTGGATTTCCAAACGCAATCATATGCCTACCCATCAAATGGATATGTGCAAACCGGCCTCGGATTTGATCCGAACTATGGTCGTTCGCCATATGGTGCACCCGTACAGCGTTACGATTTCCAGAGTCAACAATTATCGACTGCACCCATCAATCAGGTGGGTTTGCAGGGTGTGGGCTTCAGTCCGGCCGCGGTTACATATGCCGGTCAGGTGTCGACCGCCCCAGCACCGCCCGCCGTTGGACTCCAACAGCAACAGCACTTGGGTGTGTCTGGTGAATTGAATAAGACGATGTCGGGAAACGACACGCCTGGATATCCGCGAGTGAGCAGCGTGCCGCCGCGCTCACTCAATTGTAACGGGTATTCAGGCGACTACAGCGGCTCAAGTCAACAGCAACAACAACAGCAACAACAGCAACAGCAGCAGCAGCAACAGCAAACTACATCAAGCCAGAGCTCAGCGTCTGCTATAGCCGGCACCGCCATCAACGCCGGCAACAACTCGAGCACAACATCACTGAACGGTGGTCAGACCACGGCAGCGCCGTCATCGGCTGTCATTGATCCAACGCAACCAATGCAGCCACCAAACGTCACCAATGTGCCACAATCACCGACGCGTAATTTGATGCAGCAGCAGCAACAACAACAACAACAACAGCAGCAGCAACAGCAACCCCGCCATGTTTCACAGTCCCCAAATCATATCCCGCAATCGCCTAATGGCAATATGCCAACGACTCAGCAAACCTACGGCACAAACATTCCACCTTCGCCACATCACAATGCCATGCAACAACAACAGCAGCAACAGCAGCAACAGCAACAACAACAACAATCGCAAAATCACATTTCATCACCTCCGCAAGCGCAGCAGCAGCAGCAACCACAACAACAACAGATGCAACAAGACTGGAGTTGGAATAGCCAGTCGCAGCAGTCAGGCGCAATTGGCAGCGTTGCTGGCGATCCCTACCAGCAGCAGGGTGAACGTGTTAACCTCAATACGCGTATAAAATCCATGATACTTCGTAAGAATGATCCTAAAGATCCACTCTCGAATTCGCCCGCCTCCGATCTGCATATGGCCAACAATCCAGCCGCACTTGGTGCTGGCTCCAACGCATTGGGCGGCTCGCAACAATCGCAGACCGGTCATTTTTTATCGTATAGCCACCATCTCCGCGGCGACTCAGTAATGAACGCCAATGGTACGACTGGTTCTAATGTGTCTATCACACAGGCCGCACAGCAGCAGCAACAACAACAACAACAGCAGCAGCAGCAACAGCAACAAATGCAAGGTCTTCAAACGTCTAGCAATGCAGGTTTGACACCCGGTCATGGCACATTAGCACCGGAACCAATAGGAGGTGGTGGCGATCAAATATGGAAGCCACACCATACGAACTCTTTCAAGAAACCTGTGGCAAATAGTTTCCCAACACCCGAGCACCACCATCAACATCAACAGCATACCACAATCAGTCATCACGGTGGGCACACCACTATTGCGCACACGGATGCGCCACCGAAGAAATCGGGTCGTAAAAGCAAAAGCCGCGCAGCTGCCGCAGCAGAGGCCGCTGAACACGAGAAGAATAGCAACGACCCCGGCGGTGGGTTACATGGCTCCCTACACGCCTCACACAGTTTAAAGTCATTAGAAAAGACTGGCTACCCGCCCACACATGGTTATCCGCCACCACAACATCCTGATTATCATACGCCATATATAAAAACTGAGCCGGGTCTCCTGCCGGCACAGCACACCAAAATGGAGGGTTACGAACGTAACTATCAGAATTTCATACAATACGCAGACTTCTGTCAGAATGAGGTGCAAGGCATGCCATCACAGCAACAACATCACCAAAGTCAACAGGACTACGCGAGCTATCACAACTCACCTTACTACGGCAGCTCCAGCTCATTCCAACAGAGCTATCAACAGAACTTCGTGCCTGGCTATCAGCACTCGTCTGCAGGCATGGGTTATGGCAGTACTCACGGCATGCACCCACACCACTCAAGCTCACTCGGTCATGCCAGTCACCTCAAGGCGTCCAACGGTCCACTGATGAAGTCAAGCAGTGGTGCCGGCTTACACCATCACAACAATCATTTGATGGATATTGATCGCAAGCCGGACACCAATAGCATCATACCCCTACCCACGAACTATGAAAAAGACATACCAGCACATGCATATCCTATACCGCCACACCGTTACCCACTTGGCCCCACCCCAACACATTTGGGTCACACTATGATTGAGCCAAAGATCGAAGATATGGGTGTACTCTCACACAACACCAGTTATCCATTTTTAGGCGAAGGTGGACCGGCCGCTATAAAGGGTGCGAGTGGTTTCTCGTGCTGTCGTCAAGGTAGTACGCGTGCACCGACAGCTGAACATCTCAAAGATGGCACCTGTACGGGCATACAAACTAAGGACGAGATATTAGATGAACCAATCGAGGAACCGGAAGTACATAGCGGCGCAAAACCTAAAAAGAAAGGTGCGAAGCAGGAAGATAATGAACTTGTGGTTAAACACGAGAAAATCAATCCTATGTTTGATACCTCAGATAGGCTAGAGAAAGGCAACAAGACAGAGATACCGGAATGTGAATGCTTTCATTCCGACAAAAATCCGCCCGAACCTGGCACCTACTATACCCATCTCGGTGAGTCGTAAAGTGTTGTCAAATAAAATACTCGACCACATTGTTAACTCTTGCTTATTTCTAACAGGTACTGCTTCGACTTTGGCCGAGCTGCGAAGAGAATTCGAAGAAAGGTGTCAGATATCTGGTAGGCAGTTGCGTATAGAGAAAATCATCTACACAGGCAAGGAAGGTAAGACAACACAAGGTTGTCCGCTGGCAAAGTGGATTATTAGGCGTGCGGATCCGGAGGAAAAAATTTTGGTTGTAGTTAAAAAGCGTCCGGGACACAGGTAAGAAAATGATTTGCAACATAATAATATTTGGTACATAAAAACTAACAAATTTTTATTGAACAGGTGCGCCGCTGCTTTCATCATCGTTTGCATGGTTGCTTGGGATGGCATGCCACGCCTGGAAGCAGATAATGCCTATAAAAATCTAATACCAAAGCTAAATAAATTCGGACTTCCAACAACGCGTCGTTGTGCAACAAATGAGAGTCGCACCTGCGCGTGTCAAGGTCTATATTTACAAAATACATTGTCGGCAATTAATAATCTAAACTGTACCTCTTTCCACAGGCCTCGAACCAGAAACATCAGCTGCCTCCTACAGCTTCGGCTGCTCTTGGTCCATGTACTATAATGGCTGTAAGTATGCACGCTCAAAGACGGTGCGCAAATTCCGACTTTCCGTCAAAAGTGAGGAGTCCGCCATTGAAGATCACATGAATCTTTTGGCAACCGTGTTGGCGCCACTCTTCAAGCAAGTGTGTCCCCGCTCATATATCAATCAAACTAAGTATGAGAAGGAAGCAACCGATTGTAGGCTCGGACTAGAGACAGGACGTCCCTTCTCAGGTGTTACAGCTTGCCTCGATTTTTGTGCACATGCTCATAGAGATTTGCACAATATGCAGGATGGATGCACAGTACAAGTGGCACTGTTGAAACCGTCCAACCGGGATGGTCGTCCTCCCGATGACGAGCAATTGCATGTGTTACCGCTCTACACCATGGACGCCACAGATGAATTCGAAAGCATGGAAGGTCAGCGAGAGAAACATCGCACCGGCGCGGTACAAGTGTTGGACAAGTGAGTGTAGTGTTGAGTTTTGATAGTTGCCGCTGAGTTTACTTTTTACACAGTGGATAGTTTTTAATGCGTAACCGTCTTTTTGTACACTTTCAGATTTCCCTGCGAAGTACGTGTACGGTCTACACCGCTCATACCTTGTCGACGTCATGGTAAGAAGCGCAAAGAGGACGAGGCGCCCGCACCGGAGGCAGAGGCCGCTGCAGCTACCACCGCCACCACATCTACTACACCAACACCTGCCACTACCACGCAATCCACAGCAAACGCCGCCACCAATAATGCCAACGCCGGCAATGGTAACAACGGTACTGCTAATTTAGCGAATAGCAACACCGCCAACGCTACTATGGTGAACGGCAAGAAGGACGGTGGTGGTGGCAACAGTAAATCGAAGTCGAAATCGAAAGCGGGGGGAACTGTGAATACAGTTGCCACAACGCCATCGTCAGCGCCGCCATCGACCCCATCACCACGTTGTCAGACACCAGTCACCAATAATCCCAGTCCTGCAGGCAGCGCTTTCACCACACCGCCAGTCAACAACGCCAATAATACACATATGAACACCGCGGTGAATAACGCCGCCGGAGGTAACGCACCCAATCAACTCATGTCGTCCAATTCCAGTCTAATGAATATGGCGACTATGATAGATACCTTCACAGATGCGCAATTGCAATCCAATCAGATCTCAAGTACGGTACTCGATTCACCTTACTCGTATGACTACCAGACCGGTTCCTACATAGATTCACGCAACTACTACGGAAACTGGCCACCACCACATGCTACACACGCCACACATGCTGTCGGTATGGGCACGGGGGTACCGGGTACAGCAACTGCACCAATGGCACCACCACAAGGCAATGTTCATCACACCACCACCGCAGCCCCTACAGTCGCAGCACCACTCACATCCCACCATGATACAAACACCACATATGGCAACAACTACAATAACCTACCTACCGCCGGCAGTCAACAGCTGACGCAGGTACATGATGTACGTGGGGAGGTAAAGAGCCGCGGCAGTGAAGAGAATCCGGACTCGACCACCATAGTAAATAATACTTTAGCTGAAAGTAAGTTGACCACACTCACTCCATTGACACCAATGACTAATTTAACTCAACATCATCATCATCCCCATCATCATGCTACGCCCATCGAAGAAGGTTTCGTGAAACCCAAACCACCGGCAGACTATCAGTACACACAGTACCCGAGCAACTATCAAATGTATCCGCCACCACATTCAGCTTACTCGGCGTACGACGCTTACCAGAACATGAACTACAACTATGGCTATCATCAGGCTTACTCACCATATAGCATGTACCCCCAACAGACGCCGCCACCAACACCGCCGCCACCATCGCCCAACTGGAATGTGTATGGTCACCATCAGAGTAGCGCTTCCACCGCTGCATATGCTACCTCTGTGCTGCCACCAAATGGTGGCACTCATCAGCACTCTTCGTTAGCCACCAGCATGCCGCAAGCCCAAACGCAGATGCCACTCTCCAATGGCAACTTGAAGAATACCCTAACCATGGCTGTGACACAACCTACGCCTGCGGCTGATCCTCAACAACAACAACAACAGCAGCAGTTGCAGCAGCAGGTGCAAGCTCAAACGCCACTGCCGGCGCAAACCCAGCTACCCAGCTTGGCTCAATCGCAGACAGTGCTGCCTGATCTCAGCAATACCAATGCGTCCATACAGGCCACGCAATTGGGTACTGAGCTTGCTAACTCCAATCCAACAATTGGCGCAAATGTCACTTCACCCATTGCAAATACAGCCATTGCAACGCCCATCGCGGCCATCAACAATGATAGCAGTAATAATAGTACTAGCAATAGCAATGACAACGGCAGTCCAACAGCAACCACTTGCTCGTCAGCGGAAAATGGTGCTGCTAGTTGTACAGGCACTAGCAGCAATACGACTACGACAACAACGGCAACCACCACTACCACAGCGACCGCGGTGGCAACCACCTCCAACCCGAACAAGTTGGAGCCAATTGGGGAAGTGACTGAAATCAATGACAATTATGAAGCTTTCTCTGATCCACAGATGGGTGGCGTGGCCATAGCCCTCAATCATGGTAGTGTACTGATCGAGTGTGCCAAGCACGAACTACATGCGACCACAGCACTACGCAATCCCAATCGTCACGAACCAACGCGCATGACACTCATTTTCTATCAACATCGTAATCTCAATCGACCGCGTCACGGTATCGACGAGTGGGAGGAGAAGATGCGTGTTAAGAAAATCAATACAGACCTCGATAATAAAGCCAAAGAAGAACGAGAAAAACAGCTAAAGAAAGAGCGTGACGGTGAGGATGGTGAAGAAGATGAAGAGCATGCTGAGGGTGCGCTTACAAATGGTGGCACAGCGCAGGGTAGCAAAAAGGATGGCAGCAATAATTTGGCGAATGGTAATAGTAATGGTTCAACGGCGTCAACGGAGACAACACCGACCACACCTATCATCGGAGCGACGACCGCAGGAGCAACAGCGAAGTCCAATGGTACCAGTTGCGGTTCGGCAAGCAAAAAGAAAAAGGAATCGGGTAAGAAGAATGCAAACTCAAATGCAAAAGTGAACGAAATTGCTAATGAGAATTCTACTGCTTCTTCATCTTCTGTTGTGCAGGCAAAAAGCGAGCGGGAAGTGGAGGAGGCGGAGGAGGAGGGGCAGGAGGAGAAAGTTGCGCTCCACGCGCCAACATTAACCACAACCTCTTGGACGACCCTCTTTCCTATGCACCCGTGTGTGGTTACGGGACCCTACCAGGAGGGCAACACTAGTCCAACAACGGGTGCAGCAGAGGTTGCAGCTGTGCAACAACAGCAACAGCAACACCCACAGCAACAACAGCAGCAGCAGTTAGATTTGCAGCAGCAACAGCAACAAATGTTGCAGCAGCGGCAACAACAGCATTTACAGCAACAACAGCACTTACTATTACAACAACATCGCCAGCAGCGACAACAAATGCCCGCTTAAACTGCCTGCAAGTGTGAGTGAGTCCATTTTAAGGTGAAGTTCAAGGTCAGCGATGTCATTCAGCTTATTTACTGCGAGCGTTAGCTTTATTCTCTTAATGTCTTTTCTGCATTCGAATGCGAATTTCTAATCAAAAACCGATTATCTAGTATTACATTAGGCCTACCGACACTGTGTACTGACACAGTATTTATAAATTTTGAGTGCCATATTTTTCAAATTTTACTTTTTTGTTTGCATTTGTAACTTACTAAGTTTGCAGAATTCAGAAGACTTTTGTTGGTAGTTACAAGTGAGTCATAAAAAACGAAGCACATCGTTGCGGTTTTGAAATTTTGAGCTTTTGAGATTTAAGGCCTATTTTTAAACGCATTTACTTACATCTTGGGATTCAAAAACCAGATAGTCCGACTCTAGATACCGTAAAATTAAAATACTCCTAACTGTGTCTTAAATTACAACTTTGACCCAAAAAAATCACAAAAAGCTTCTGTTATGGTAAATAATAATTTCCAAAGCATAGAATGTTAGAAGAAAATTAAACTATTTTTTATATACATTTTTGTAACTCGTTACTAATTGGAAACATATATTAAAGTCTTAGGGTTGATATATTTTGCAGTTTATTAAGGATTTTATTTTTCAATTAAAACTCCAAAAATTTAAGGATTTAATATATTTTCAGAAATATTGCATTAATAAATGAGTGAAAAGTCTAAAGCTACAGCACAAGTATTTAATATTTATTAAATTTTCAAATAGTTTACCCTCTTGCAATGCAGTTAAAAAGCTAAATTAGTTTTAATTGAACACTTTAAAATTACTAAGATACTAAACTAAATGAAAACAAACTATAAATACGTACAGTAGCAACAATAGCAGCAAGAACTAAACTTTATCACCAACACAACATATTTTCATAATCAACTGAACACAAAAAAAGACTACATATAAACATATAAACTTAGTAAAGCGAAAATCATTAGAACTTTCAAAACACATACTATTAAACATACATACATCCGTATATAGACAGTTTAGAGTGAAAACACACCTTTTTATCAAAAAGAAAAAAGAAATCATTTGAAATGAAAATTTTTTTAGATAAGGGTTAAGTGAAAAAATCAACAGTTTATAATATATATAAAAACAAAATACTAAAAAAATTACTGTTAGAAAAAGAACATTGCCAAAAGTACAAAGAAAATACATAAAACCGTTTTTAATAAAATAAAACAAAGAAGCAAAATATAATAAATAAATTAAAAAATAAACTCAACATTTATCATCATGACGCAAGCACTTACGTGCAAATAGCTTAAAAACATACATACATACATGCATATAAATCATAAGTTTTATTACAAAAGAAAAGCTAATAATATTCAAAGAGAACACAATAGCAAACGGACGCAATCAAAATTAACATAAAATTTAAACTTGTAGCATCATAAACAAAGCAGCAAATTGATTTTTTTTAACCCACGAGCTTATAAAAAATTAATTAAAATATATAACAAAATTTCCGTAAATTGAAATTTAAAAAAAAGGAATATAAGATAAAAATAAAAAATAATTGAAAAGTTCCAATAAAATAAAAGAAGTAATAAATAAAAAATTAAAAAGTTAAATATAACACAATAAAATAAAAATTTAATTATACAAATAAACAAATAAAAATTAAATTCAAGATACAACTAATTTCAATAAATTAAAATAGAAAATAAAATAAAACATAAAATAAAACAAAATAAATACAAAAAATATTTGAAATATCAAATAAAGTAAATTATATAATAAAATTAAATAAAATAAATTAAAATAAAATAGATTAAATAAATCGAAACAAAATGAAATAAAATAAATAATAAAATAAAAATTTATTAAATAAAATAAAATTATATAAAATAAAATAAAATAACTTAATAAAAAAATAAATAATAAAATAAATAAATAAATCGAAACAAAATGAAATACAATAATTAATAAAATAAACATTTATTAAAAAAAATAAAATTATATAAAATAAAATAAACTAAAATAAAAATAAAACAAAATAAAATAACTTAAATAAATCGAAACAAAATGAAATAAAATAAATAATAAAATAAAAATTTATTAAATAAAATAAAATTATATAAAATAAAATAAACTAAAATAAAAATAAAACAAAATAAAATAACTTAAATAAATCGAAACCAAATGAAATAAAATAAATAATAAAATAAAAGTTTATTAAATAAAATAAAATCATATAAAATAAAATAAACTAAAATAAAAATAAAATAGCATAATATACTATAAAATTAAATAAGACATGAAAAAATAAAGTAATAAAACTAAACAAAACAATATTGCAAACAAAAGAAATAAAAATCAAATCAAATGAAATAAAATAAATGATAAAATGGAAGACTTAATGTATTTCAACTAAACAAAACCAAATAAAATAAAATAGCGTAAATTAAATAAATTTACAAAAAGAAAAATTAAATTAATAATAAAAATAAAAAAATTTATAAAGTAAATAAAATAATACAAAGTGAAATAATTTTTAACTAAATTAAAAAATTAAAATAAAACAAACAATATAAAATAAAATAAAATGAAAAAAGAAATCAAAAATTAAAATAAAATTAAAATAAATAAATTTAAACTCATTAAATAAAATAAAATAAAATTAATAAAACAATATAAGAAAATACTAAATAGATAAAAGAAGTGAAATACAATTAAATAAATCCAAACCAATTTAACAATAATAAAAAATAAAATTAAATTAAATTAAAAATATGAATAAAATATAATAGAATTGAATTAAGTTTAAGTAAATAAAATGCAAAAAAAAACTAAATAAAATAATACTTTACTAAAATAAAATTGGGCTAAAATAAAATTAATTTAGTTAAATAAATTAAAATTAAATAAGATTAAAAAAATCTATAAAATAAAATAAAATAATATGACCAAAAACCAAAAATAAAAATAAAAATAAAGTGAATCAAAAAGAAAAAAAGAAAAAAATATAAAATAAAATAATAGAAGTAAAAGAAATAATAAAATTAAATTAAATTAAATAAGAAAAAATAAAGTAAAGTATAATAGAATAACAAAAAATTTATCACGTGAGATAAAAGAATATAACAAAATAACACAAAACAATTAAAAATATATAAAAAAAGAAATATCAAATGAAATAAAATAAAATTAAATAATATGTATAAATATGATAAAATGAAAAACTAAATGTAATTAAATAAAATAAAACTAAATTTATTAAATTAATTTAATTAAATTAATTCAAGTCAAATGAAAATTTAAAATAAAATAAAAAAGTAAATTAAAATAAAATAAATTAAAATAAAGAATTTAATAAAATTAAATTAAAATTAAAATAAAAATAAAATAAATTAAAATAGGATAAAGCAAAGTAAAATAAATAATATTAAAACAAATTTAAATAAAGCAAATTCATTAAAAATAATTTAAATTAAATAAAATAAATAAACAAAATAATAAAATCAAATGAAATTAAAAATTAGGTAATAATAAGAACTCTATGTTTTTAGTGCAAAAACCTTTTTTTAAATCTTCAGAATTAAGCTCAAGTAACATGCCGAACATTGAATATTTATGCAAAAAAAAGCTGCAATATACAAATTTATGTGAAATTTATTAGAAAACCCTGCAAAGTAGATTTTCATATCGTTTAAGCTCATAGAAAGTGTAAAGTGTAAAGTGCTATGAGTTAATAACTCAAAAGTTTTGATTTACTTCACCCAGTCATCTTTATAAAAGCTTTTCATTCGAATTGAGCTCAAATCCAAAATACTACCACCTACACTTACCGACAAATACATACACATACGTATTGAACAAACAAGTGAAAGTTTTAGCATTATAATTTTACTTTTATACTTTACTCAATAATTAAGATTTGAAGTGCGTTATTTGAAAAAAAAAAACACTTCTGAACTTTTTAATGCGAATACTTGGACGAGCAAAATAAAATGCCATAAAAATTTAACATGCACACTTTTGAACCCTTGCCAAAAACAAAAAACCTATAAAATGTAGAATCTGAAAGGTTTGTAAAAATATGTAAAAATTATTATCTATAAAAGCAAAATATTATTAAAATAATAAAAATATTGAAATGCATGAAATTGTATTTTCACACAAAAGAAGCGGAAGAGAGAAATTAAAAATTAAGAAAAACAGAAAATACTGGCGTACATACACACAAGAATATATGTATGCCACTAGTTTATAGGCAGCGAAAGACATCAAAAAATAGAAGAGTTGGCAAAAAAAAATTAATTTTTATAAAAATAATGTAGATGTAAATGAAGAAATTGGTAGAAATAGAAGCTGTAAAAAAGTTGTGTCGCAAAAAACGTGGTGGAAAAAAATAAAGTTTAGGCAATAATTACGCGTATATGGATATATAAGAAGGATAACAAAGAATTGAGGTTAGATTACTGTTTATTTTTCCAGTAAAACTAGAGTAATGCATAAAACTTACATATAATTGAAAATTAGCAGTAAATAAAATGGAAGACAAAACAAAATCATAAAACAAAAAAAAAACAAAAAATTAAACACGAAATATGCTAAAAAAAATTATTATTTAAATATTGCAAAATATTAGACTTAAATGCATACATTTAAATGATTAAATAAAAAAGAGAAAAATAAGAGCGAGTTTAAAAAAATATGAGAAAAATAAATATGTACATATATTTTTCTCGTAATTTTTTCTAAATTTTTATTTAATTTTTGTTACACGTATTTTATTATTTTCAATATGAAATATACATGCCTATATTTATATTCTGTCTAGTTTTAAGCCAAGCAAAACAAACATAAGACACATTATGAATGAACGAAAATGGAAAAGGAAGATCTTTGAATATTATAAATATTCTAAAAAAAAATAAGAATATTCTACAGAATTAAATGCACATGCATACATACATAAGGATATATATATATTTATTTACGTAAAAAACAAACAAACAAACAAACAAAAAACAAAAAATGCAGTGGAAGACAGTAAAGGATAAATATGTTAAGACATTATTAGTATGTATTGTATTTAGATATTTATCATGAAAAAAAGCGTGGAGCTTGAAGGGTACGTATTTTGTGAAAGTATGGCAAGTGAAAAAAAATTAAATAGAAAATATGTATTTTGAGAAAATATAATTATGCATAGAATGAAAGTAAGTGAAAGAGTAATAAGAAATGCCATGTATACAAAAAAGTTTAAAAAATATATACAAAAATATTAAAAAAATATATATATAAAATACTAAAAAAGTTAAATTGGGCGTAAAATTGAACAAACAAACAAAAAAAGACTCGAAACCAGCAAAGTATTAAGTACGTAATGAAAACATATGTAAATTATATGATTATACACTTGATTTGAAAAAAAATTGTTTTTTTTTTCTCGTCAGCAAGCAAACAAAACCAGTCTACAAGTGTAGGAGTGTAGCACAGGAAATCAAGTTTGAATTAAAATACATGAATAATAAACATATACATATACACTTACATATACATAGCAAATATATGTAAACGTATAAAAATAAAAATTAAAATAATTTAATAATAAAAACATAAATACAGTAATTTACACAAAATGGCAGCACTTAAGTCTAAGTAAAATAATAATAAAAAATATCAAAAAGCAACAACCACAGAAGCATACATATGTATAAAACATGCATGCAACTCTGCATTGAATATCACAAAAGCACATTAAGATACGTACATGAATACATACATACATATGCAAGTTAATCAATATTTTAAATTTCATTTAATTAATTAAGCAAAAATTTAATACAAACGTACACATACATACATATGTACGTATACTTACAGTACTTGCATACATGCATACATATTTACATCAACACACAGCATCCATCCATGAAAATGTGTTTCATGCATTTCCTTTATTCACTATGAAGCATACTACATACATACATACATGCATGCATAAAAACATACTCATTACATTAGCGACGAACAATAAAAACAAAAAACAAAAAACAAAAATTTTCAAGACTTTGCAGAGTAAGAAACAAATAACAAAAAAGAAATTAACATAAATCAAAATAGTTTTACTGACTTATTAACTAAAATTACTAAAGAAAAAAACTTCGTTTATTAAAAAATAATTTTATTATATTTACCCCATTCCCTTCGCTTCAAACTATCCTTAAGTTAAGTGTACGCGTTTTACATACATACATATATGAATTTTATAAAATTTTATATATATAAATATTTTTTTTTATAAATTTAAATAGAATTCATATCTATATGTTTTAAGTTAATTTATTATAAATATATGTTACTTGCATTTCAATCATATACATATAATTGCGTAGTTATATAATTTAATTTTCAAATTTTTAGCAATTATTTTAGTTTTTATAATTTTTATTTAATAATTTTTATTTAATTGCAACCGCAGCGCGCTCACGACTAACGCTGTTGAGTTGTTTTGTTGGATACATATATTTTAATTATACATAGATACATATGTGTAAAAGAAAATTAACGGAACAAATCCAAAAAAAAACACAAAAATGCAAATAATAATAAAAAAAAATGTGCGAAAGTGTCACTTGTAATGGTGAAAAAAAGTAAAATAAAATTTAATAAAAATTATAATATATATTAAATACAAATAAATTGTAAAACAAATGCACATAATTACATAATTAACATAAGCAACCATATACATGAACCATAAATGCATAAAAAGCGTGTATAATGTTGCAAGCACTTTTTTAAGCTAAACATTTTGCATGCATACCACATGTACATGCATGATTGCAACAAAATATATATATAAGCGTATATATATATATATTATATACATATATATAATATTATATATATTACTATAATTATAATTATTACTATTATATTATATTATATTATATTATTATTATTAAATATTATTATTATCAAATTTCTATTGGCCTATATTTCATTGATTAATTTCATTTCTCAGTTTTTATATGCATAAACGGAAACAGAAAAACCAATAAATGTATTTTTAATGAAATTGAATACAAAAAAAAACGCATGGACTTTTATTTATTACTAGCTGTCCCGGCCAGACGTTGTTGTGACTTTCTGTATTTTCTGCACTTTTTATTCTAATTGGTGTTGCAAAGGGGCATTAAAATTACAATTAAGCAATTTGTCTGTCTGTCGATGATCCCTTTCTCGTAAAGCAATGTTTCAAGCAAATTGTACATTTTCCTAATCCATGGACCATAGACACATCATCTAAAATTTTAATCAAATCGAAACATAAATAAATTAAGTCGGTCCAAAGCCTGGAAATCATCATTCACGTAAATCGAAACATAAATAAGATTTTGAATAGGTCGGTTTATGGTCTACTTCCCGTAGAGAAAAGTAGTGTTCCTGCTATTTTATGCGAAAAACTACCATCGTACCAAATTTCAAGCAAATCGAAGCATAAATACGATTTTTTCGAATATGTCAGTCCCTGGTCCACCTCCCGCGGATATGTAACTGATGCAAAAAAAGCAGATAAAAGCAATCCTTGATCATGCTAAAATTTCAGCTCAATCGGTGCAGAACTTTTTGAGTTTTTGAAGCGTACACAAACAAACATAACATTTATAAAGAAAATTCAAATTTAATGGGGAATGTTTATTATTATTCAAAAGAACATCCTTTGGCATTTATTTTTTGAAGATTATCTCTTTCAAGTGTTGGCGCGGCTACGTCTCAGATGGTCCTTCTGCTGAGTCCAATTTTCGATGACTCGTTTGAGCACTTCGACTGGTAACTGGCGAATAACACGCCCAAAAAATCGACAGGCCCAAAATGTGAAATTATCTGCTCATCGAAGTGTTCTCTCAATAAATCCATTGATTGATGCAATGTATGGAAAGTGGCGTCATCTTGTTGAAATCAGATGTCGCGGAGATCACGAGCTTCAATTTCAGGCATCAAATAGTCGGTTATCATGGCGCGATAACGGTCGTCATTGACGGTTACGTTCTCAGCGGCATCTTTGTTTGAAGAAATATGGACCGATGATTCCACCGGCTCACAAACCACTCCAAACCGTTGGTTTTCTGGATGTAATGGCAGCTCTTGAATCTCTTCAGGTTGCTTTGCCAAATGCGGCAATTTTGCTTGTTTACATACCCACTGAGCCACAAATCCAGAAATGGGTTTCATCGTTGAACAAAATTTGGCTCGAAAACGTCGGATCTTCTTGGAACCTTTCAAGTGCCCTTAGAGCGAAGCGATATCGCTTGGGAAGGTTGAGCGGCGTCAGTTCTTGCCCAAGCTGTATTTTGTACGCTTTCAATTTAAGATCTTGACGTAAAATGCTCCAAGTCGCTCCATACGTCAGTCAGTCCGAGTTGCTGCGAACGGCGCCGAATCGACTCTCCTCGGTCTTCGTGTACACTCTCAGCTACAGCAGCTATATTTTCTTCACTGTGTGCTGGACGTGGTCTATTCGGTCGAATATTATCCAATAATGGATGCTGTGTCTCAAGATAGGAGATAGTGTTACGAATAGTACGCTCTGAAGGCCGATTATATTGACCATAAGTTGAGCGAAGCGCGTGAACCACATTCTTTACAGAACAAGAATTTTCATAATAAAGTTTAATGATTTGTAAACGTTGTTCAGGCGTAAGTCTTTCCATGATGAAATGCCAAATAATACTTAACAAAATTATCAAGACAGCTTGACACGACTCCAGCGTGATCTATTAAAAAAAGACTATTGAAAAAAGTACCTCTACTTGGATCACCCTTTATATACCAAATTTGATTAAAATCGGTTCAGCCGTTTTGGAGGAGTTCAAGGACAGACAGTGTGACAGGAGAATTTTATATAGATAGATAAGTTTTCGAATAGGTCGGTCCCTGGTCTACTTCTTGGAGAGAAATTTCTGCTAATCTAAGCAAAAAGCTACCTATGTACCAAGTTTCAAGCAAATCGAACCGTAAATACGTTTTTTTTTTCGAATAGGTCAGTCTCAGATCCATCTTCCACGGATAGTGTTGTCGTCTTCAAATTGCTCCCCTTTAGAGAGCACTTCTGCCAACGCTTCTTTCAGTATCCGAAACAATTTTCAAACTCGATATTTAAGATAGCCTTTACTTTTTCTAGTGTCACACGGTCATTTATGGTTGTTCTTGTTTTTGGAAAAGTCATCATTGAGCCATTGTTTCGACGTCATATCTGTAAACCAATGATTCGTCACCTCTTATTATACGTTTCAGTATTTCTGCATCGACGTTGACCTCATTTCATGACTCCTGAGCAACTTTGATTCCCCGCTGTTTTTGGTTCTAAACAATTAAAAAAAAGTGTCGGAAAATGATGAAATCTCTATGCCAATCAAAATCATCAACGTCTCTAATCTTGACCCGGCATTAGTTCATAAAAAAATTCTCCTCTTTTTTGTACTCGTTTTTATTGCTCGTTTGGCGCTACATTAGTTTAAGAACTTGGTTGTTGAGGTTAAATAATTTATTATTTTTTGCTTTTTACATTATCAGATTTCAGTGAAAGTGCGTCATGGTATCAAATGAAAATTCATTTGACTACAGTTGAAAATCGAATTCGGTCCATGATAAGGGCCTTAGTTTGAGGCTTTGTATATCCAGAATAGCTTTACAATAAAACAGAGACTATGAAATTTTTCAGGCTAGTTTAGATTGAGGCTAGCTTGAGGCTAATTTAGAATTATTCTTTAGTGTACCTACAAGGCCTTATTGTTATTACTTTGACAACACTTCATATGCTTGTATGCATATACTAGCATTCCATATTAAACGTAACAGAAATTGCTGGTTTTCTATGCGATGATCTTCGATTTGGCTGAAATTCGGCAGGATCGCCACAATTGTAACGAAGCTTTCCTGTCGCCCCAGTGCTTCTTTAATAATCGTTGGGGTATACTCGCCGTGTCCAAGGTTCGCTTACAATAAATTTGTAAAATCGGGACACTGCGCAAATCGTTTCGTATATTAAACTTTATTTAATTCTATATGATCCCATAGTCTTAATTCAATAGTACTTCACTTAAAACTTTTCTTATAGTTAACTTCCTACCACCTGGTCGTGGTCGTGGTCGTGGCTTAACGGGCCGGCCGTGTTCCGTTAGCTGGATCCCGTTAGTATCTGGTGCGTTGCGTTCTGCCGCGCCTTCTGTTGGCGTCGCTGTTGAGTGCTATGCTGGCGTATGGGCGTCGCCGTCGTTTATTGCGGGGGCGATGCTCTGCCACGCCTTGTGCCGGCGTCTATCTCGGGTGCTCTGCTCTTTCGCGCCTTGCGTTCTCCGTCGTGCGGTGCTTCGTCGTTCTGCCGGTGTATTCTCTGCCGCGCTGTGCTTCGTCGTTCTGCCGGTGTATTCTCTGCCGCGCTGTGCTTCGTCGTCCTTGTTGCATGCTATAACTGTCACAAATGGTCCTAAAGACATTTTAAAATGTTTTCCCAGAAGTTTGGGACGTAGCAAAAACTGAAAAAAATTTCACAAATTGGCTAATAGTTGAACAATTTCAGAAATTTTGATACTTTTTAAAGACTTGTGTTTTCTTTACCTTAAAAATTTATATTTTTCCGAGATGGAGTCTTAAATGTACAAGATTTTATGGGTATTCGAAGTTACACTAGTATATAAAACTTGAAGAAAATCTATAACTGAGTATGCTTAAGAATTTGTATCTGCCCATAGCAAGCAAATTTGTTAGAAATTACTTGCATACTGGTTTATTCCACCTTGCTCATGTTGTTGTTAAATATAGTTATTTTTACCGAAATTACCTGATGAAACTTAGTGTTCCCATAGAGCTCTTTTATTATATATTTATGTACTTGTAATTTGGTCCAAAACTCCTCTAATTAATATCAAACATATATTTCGACTAAAATATTAGCATTAAAACTTATAAAAATCGTATGACTATAACACCTGTTCGCGGATGTGAATCGCGTGAATCATTCATAAGCATGAAACTCATTTGAGACTGGATCTCGGAAAAATATAAATTTTAAAGGTAATTTTTTTATTTATTATTTAGGCTACCAAACGGGCGCATTGTTGTACCACTGAGGATCCCTCCTGCTAGTCAAACCAATCTAATATGAGGAAACTGAACACGTTAGTTGGAGTTAGCTAAGCTCACCAATCGACGAACCGATATTTCACTCAAGTCTCTAAAGGTTGCCGGTCCGCTCTGCATGCCTGCCTGCCCACAAAAATACCCATCGTCATGGATAACTCTTCTCTTTTTATCGAGATAAGCTCTCTCCACCTTCTTTTGTGCCAAGTCGACCACATTATCCTAGTCACCTAGTGCAATAGCTTTGAGACTTTTCCATCTTGATTTAGCATCACCGATGAATGACTCTCCCATAAGGAGTTTACAAGTGAAAATCGAGATGACCAGATTCTTCTATAATTATGAAAATGGAAAGGAAGTGCACTTCTCTCCAAGTCCGTCCGGCTTCTCGCTATATGGTA
Source organism: Neoceratitis asiatica (assembly GCA_030068015.2). Taxonomy (NCBI): domain Eukaryota; kingdom Metazoa; phylum Arthropoda; class Insecta; order Diptera; family Tephritidae; genus Neoceratitis; species Neoceratitis asiatica. The sequence goes on along the minus strand of CM061526.1, from coordinate 48,721,466 downwards.
TGCTATTGTGTCCTGGATCCCTGCAGGGTTCAAAGAGAAATGCTTGGCCATCACGTTTAGTGATTGGCGGTATATTTTCCGGTTCCTTTAGTTCCGCCTTGCCATTCGGGAAAATATAGATACACTTCACTGAAAGTGCCACTAGACCTAGACAAGTGATAATTGAATGGTCACCAGCTCAGATTGAAAAATACTGCAGCGATCCGACAGTCGAAAATTCCTTTGAGAAAATTCTACCACCGACCGTGTTTTCCTATTTTGACCTATCTGTGCAAAAATGAATAAAGTCTGCATTTGTTGGATTACCTATGTCCTATTGATTTCTATCTGGAATAACCACCTTATAGTCTTTACTAAAGTCAAAGAAAGTTATGCAGATAGAACGGGCCTATCTGGTAGACGAAACCTCCTTAATATATTTGTATGACCGCTGCAGTCTTACTGTGGAATAATGCCTAATTCAGCACCATTAGCCACTTTTATACACGCCTCAATAAGTCTTGTATGACATCAAACAAAGTTTGAAGGAATTTGCCATTCACTACAACCGACGATTTTCGCCAACCTTTCTATGGGCTTAGTCCTAAACGCCTGAACAACGTTTATAAATCATTCAACTTTATTACGAAAATTCTTGTTCTGTAAAGAATGTATTTCGCGCGATTCGTTCAACTTATGGTCAACATAATCGGCCTAATGACTGAATAGACCATGTCAAGCACGCAGTGAAGAAAATATAGCTGCCGTTGCTGATAATGTACACGAAGACCGAGGAGAGTCGATTCGGCGCCGTTCGCAGCAACTCGGACTGACTGACCTATGGAACGACTTATAGCATTTTACGTCAAGATCTTAAATTGAAAGCGTACAAAATACAGCTTGGGCAAGAACTGACGCCGCTCAACCTTCCCAAGCGATATCGCTTCGCTCTATGGGCTCTTGAAAAGTTCCAAGAAGATCCGACGTTTTCGAGCCAAATTTTGTTCAGCGATGAAACCCATTTCTGGAATTCTGGCTCAATGGGTATGTAAACAAGCAAAATTGCCGCATTTGGGATGAAAAGCAAGAGATTCAAAAGCTGCCATTTCATCCAGAAAACCAATGGTTTGGTGTAGGTTGTGGGCCGTTTGGTGGAATCATTGGTCCATATGATGCCGATGAGAACGTAACCGTCAATGGCGACCGTTATCGCGCCATGATGACCGGTTATTTGATGCCTGAAATTGAAGCTCGTGATCTCTGCGACATTTGGTTTCAATAAGACGGCGCCACTTCTCACACATCGCATCAATCAATGAATTTATTGAGAGAACTCTTCGGTGAGCAGATAATTTCACGTTTTGAGCCGGTCGATTGACCACCAAGATCATGTGATATCACACCGTTAGACTTCGTCCTGTGAGGATATGTAAAGTCTAAAGTCTATGCGGACAATCCCGCTTCGATTCGGGCTTTGGAGCAAAACATCACGCGTATCATTCGCCAGTTACCAGTCGAAATCCTCAAACGAGTCATCGAAAATTGGACTCAACGGATAGACCATCTGAGAGTAGCCGCGACCACCATTTGAAAGAGATAATCTTCAAAAAATAAATTCCAATGAATGTTCTTTCGAATGATAGTAAACATTCCTTTAAATGCGAATTTTGCCATGAAATCCGAGTGGCAACTCGCAAATTAATGAAGCAGAAAGTCTAGTTTTGGTAAATACTTTCTGCAAGAATCGTCAAAACCTAAGCCCGAGAGTATGTGTTTCACTGTGTAAAGAAAGCAAAGTATTTTAAACAAATATATTTTTGATGCAATTTTAAATCTGCTGCAACAGATTTGCTTTCTAATTCATTAAAATGCCAATGATAGCAAATTTTTTGAAATTGATCAACTCTTAACCAACCTATGACATGCTTTACAAAACTACCTTCATAGTTTTCTCAGTTTGATACATTTTAAAATTGTTTCAGAACGATTTCTGTCAGTTTCTCCAAACTTAACATATTCCTATGTCGAATTTCAGCCTAATCGAAGGCCATCGGCCAAATGGAATTACCGTGTACGTGTATTTATTTAATTATTGAAATATAAAAGTTTACAACTAATAAATTATTACTTACATACAAAATTATACATTTACATATTACAATCTATAAAGTTTTATTAAAACACATACAAATGCATACGTATTATTGTTTATGGCAGGGTTTCAAAGTATCCATCCAATAAGGTGTCATTAACATGAGTAAAAGTCCATTTCATTAACGCATAATTTTGCCGGCATCTATTGATAACCACTTGCTTCAATTCCGGTTGCACTTCCAGACAAAAGTTTCTATTTTTGCCATAAACCAACCACTGCTGCCGACGATTATAATACCATAATTGATCTTTATTTCCATAACTACAATCGTAAAGCAGCAACGCTGAATTCGGCTTCCTCTCGGCAGTCTGCAAGCAATATTGTTCGCCACGCATACGCAGATCATGATTTTCGCTTAGAGCCCAATCCTGTTCGCGTGCAGGAAACATACTTTCTGGATCACAGTCATTAGCACCAATCGCGCGATAGTCTGGTGGACCCAGCGTATCGAGGCAAAGATTAGGTGCACCAACACTTTGTACTTGACCATATGCAAAATCTGTTTGTCCCTTTGGTGGATAGGCTTTCACCAAGTCAAATGCAACATTCTCCATATACCACTTGAAGGATCTGCAATGGAGTTTGTCACGTAAGGCCAATTGCTCTGTCAAATCGCCTTCATGGATTTTCTCATATAAACCGTAAGCATGGTCGTAAAGATAGTACTTGTAGTCGTCCATCCAGACTTCCGCTACGCGTTTATAGTTCTTAAAATCACAAAATATTTATTAAACAATCAAATTATTACAAATAACAAAAACAAGTGAGAAAATTTTATTTGGTGCCGAAATCTAGTTAGTGGTTTTGTCTCAGGTATATATGGGCAACACTAAAAATAATTTTTTTCCTAAGTGCAATATAACGGCAACCCTGTATTTTTTAAATTTGCTGTGGTTGGTACTTTTGGGAGGACGGTTTCGAGTCTTCTATAAATAGGTCGAGGTGATATCATGTCTTCATCGTGTAGAAGCGTCTCAATGATCCAAATGTATTTTGTTACATTTGTGTGGAATAAATAGAAAAAACTTCAGGAAACTTATAACAAATTTCCCAAAAAAAAGTGCTTGTTTTTCGTACGGTACGACGAAAACATGCCGTGGCTATGCCGAAATTTTGAAATTGACAATGGCTAGTGCATTATTATAAAAATATGTGTTGAAAATCATGAACCGTTTTCCTAGATTGAAAGAAAGCTATAGAATCTATTGAAAAGTATAGAAACAGTTAATATCATAAAGAATACGTATTGAAAACGACTTCATTACTTCAAGTATTAAGTGGAAAACACAGTGATATCTCACCTCAATCGAATACCCAACTTGCTGAAGAAAAAGAGGGAAAAAAGGGGTTGTACTTCAACGATCCTTTCTCGCACAGAAAATACCTTTATGAGGTGATAATGATGGCGGCACTTTATCTATAAGAGGGTCTAAAAAATAGATGAAAAGTTTCGGGCTTTTGCGTTTTGGTGACAATATAAAATTAAATTATTCAAACATGTTCTGATATCGTCACTGGTAAAACATTGATAAAATTAATAACTTTGACACTTGCTTCAGTCTTCTCGGCGATGAAACCATGGATGTTTCGGGCGCTGAGCAGCTTTCACTATGTCTATGTTACGTCGTTTTTTCAACAAATTTCCATATGCTAAGAGAAGATTTCGTTGAATTCGTTACAATCGATGATCAGTGCCCTGAAAATCTCACTAACATCATACTGCAGTATTGTGAAGAACTTCAACTGAATATGAATCAGTGTATCGGGAAAGGGTACGATGGAGCTGCAAACATGGTCATTTGAGTGGAGCGCAGAAGAGGATACAAAATCAATATGAAACAGCAAGATATTATTGATTTGTCAGTCATCGATTAAATCTTTCTGGGTCGAATGCTATGTTTTTTTTCAAAGTTACAAATTTGTATAGAAACTCTTCAAGTGCAAACAAAACTCGTCAAGAAGTCGTTAAAGCACATGATCGGAAAGTAAAAAAGAAACTACTTAACAACGTTTTTGAGAAACAAGGTAGATTGAAATGCATGACAGTATAATCACTTTTTGGAGACACCTGGTCCATATCATCAACAGCATCGCCTCTTCTCGCTGCAACTCAGAGAAGTGATTTCATAATGAGCCTTGTCATTTGTGAAAGACTGCTCAGTTTGAACGATTGTGGGTGTTTTTTCAAGAAAAATCGTTAAATTTTGCCTGTGCTCTTATCCGCACAAAAGCAATAATAAACTCACTTCAGCAAATTCGAGAAACTGTCGAGGAATTTTTCAGGGAAATTTTTCGATCCGTATCGCAGCATGCCAAAGAACTTTTCAACACTGAAAGTTGGGCTCAGGGAATTATTTCCCGACAAAAAGAAACTCTTTTTGAATCCACGAACTTCATCAAGTGAAACTCTCTTCAGAGTTGAAATATTTATTCCATGCATCGACGCTTTATTACAGAATTTTACGGAAAGATTTCTCGATAATGAAAGTTTACTACCGAGTTTTCAACCAGGCCTCTTCCAGAATTTACTGCTGTAAGTAAATCAGATGAGTTGAACCAGTAAGCACCATACTTCCAAGATAAGGTGTCATCGTTAGCTGTGAAAGTAGAATACAGGTTGTGATGTGCAAAAATATCGTCTATCGACAGTTGAACTGAAATTTTCAAACTATTGGAGTATTGTGACGGAACGTATTTTCCCACTATGAAACTTCTTACTTCTTACCATTTTGGCCATACGTCCAGTAGCATCATCTTGCGTCAAGAGTTTATTCGTCGTCAACCCAGATGAAGTCATCAACATTTGATCAACAACAAAAAAACGAAGAGATTCCTCCTTTAGTAAGATGCACTAATAAGAGAATTATTCTTTATTGATTCCATAGCCACACACAAAAAGTGGTTTGACCTGGAAATTAGAATACACTTCTCCTACTTATTTTGATGCACTGGATACAAATTTGAAGTCCGTTTGGCAGCATCACGTCAGGATTTTTTTCCAACCTCAAAAAAATAGCGGATTTAGTAGAGCGTACAACTTTTGTAAACTTCAACAGATTCAGTTGACAATAGATATCTAGCGGTTTTTGGAGCCGCTGATAACGATTTTGGAGTCATATTTTCAAATTTCAAAATGGCAGATACAATATGCCGGTCGAGAATTTATAAAATTGTTTAATTTCTATGAAACTTTGCATTAGATGGTTTTTGGGGACTATCTGCGAATCTTGAGCCAGTTAACAAATTTTAAAAGATGGATCCAATAATATCACGGAAAACATGATGAAAATTGAATGAGGTAAAGTATATTGTATGCAACTTATGAATCAAGTGCAATCCCCAATGACGGTGATCTGCTGCAATCATACTTTTCTTGAAACGTCAATATATCACCTCAAAATCTTCAGCAAAAACAAACTTTCTGCTTTTTTTTACCCTTGTATTGCAATTATATTACACCCATGCCTGCGTCAAGGGCATCTCCTTACGGTGACAGAGAAATTCCGTTATCTGGGTAAGTGCCCGGATAAACAGCTTGATCTTATAATCATGCAATAAAAACCGATATCACTTTAGAATTTGCGGCGCCCTCCCGAAATTAAGTCCTGGCTACGGGCCTACCTATAGTGAAGTATCTAGCGATAGTGATATCGAAGTAATAGCATCTAAAGAGCCAAAACCCTTTACCCAAGTGCAATTAAACCGGGTTAATATGGGATATTGAACTACCTAAAGGATCTGCAGAGGAGCTTTTATTTAGATTTATAGTTGCTTTACTTCCTATTTGGACAACAAAGTGGATACACCAACTATATATATACAAGTATATATATTTCGGTCGATCTCCTCCTCCAATTTGTGGTTTTTGTGTCTTAATGTTTGCACCAACAAATGGAGGGACCTACAGTTTATTCTTCTAAGCCCCCTCCGAACGGCCGATGGATTTTTATGAGGAACTTTTATTTCATGCCAGAAATACACTCGGAGAGTTTGACATTTCCCGACGAAGCGCGAACGCAATTCGAAAAATTAATTTTCTATAATTTTGGACGTTCTCGAATCCAGGCCTTCCGAATTGTAGCACGCAAGCTAACCTCTCGGCTATTGCGGCCACCAAATACCCATGTTTTTATTGACTGTAGGATAGTCGTGCCAAGCATCAACACTGGACAAAAAGAGATTGACCAGTACGGGAGATGTTGGAATTGGGAAATCAGAATGTAATAAACCCACCTTTGGTTATAAGAGCTAAAATTAGATTGTAACCTTTGCGGATTAAACTAAGCATGGAAGAGATAAAAGCGGGTATTTTTGATGGCCGACAGATATAAATGCTTATAGGAAATACTTTTTTGCCAAGTTCAATAACCAGTTTGGGACTACTTGCGTCGAGCTCGTTTGTTGAAATTAACGCAAACTTTCAGCGAAATGAAAAGTCAAAACTTTCACAGTAGGATGTATTTTATTTCCATCATGTTGGCAACATGGTAGCCAGACTTCTCCTCCTTGCAACGAGATCGGTGCGAGATCACTACGTTGAGAACTGTCGAGTCGATAACACGTTTCGTGTACAATGTCAATCTAGTCGCGTACGCCTTGCGAAATAATTTATCTCGTTCGGAACGGAAAACTTCCGTTTAAGATTTATAATGAGGTAAAAACTGCAAATGGTGATAAATTTGAATTTTTACTGACGTAGTGTGTGAAAAAATAGAAGTTGAGCTCCGTGATGAACACATATTGTCTGTGCATAAACTTTCTGCGATGTTTTCGGAAATTTCCAGATCTCTACTACACGAAACAATCACAGAAACTCTTAGAAAAAGGATTTCAACTGAATGGTGGTAAAGAAGAAGTTGATGAGGGATTGGCGGGAAACTACTTTGGGGAAGGCATCAAAAAATTGATATCCTGCTTCACCACCTGCATAGAGAGGAGTGGCGGCTAACATATGGTGAAAAATAGCTACGTTATGAACTAAATTAACATAATTTTTTTTGTTTAAATAAAAAATTTTAAAACCTACAAAAATGCATGACTGACTTTCTGGATATGCCGCGCAACTACTCTGAACACACAACTTGGTGGAAACTTTTTATGTAGTAACAAGTCAATTGGAAAGTCCCTGGCCTGACACATATACGGCGCTACTTGAATTAAGTAATTAATGATTTTTAGTTAGCCGTAACCTTCTAGAGACGCGTGTATAAATTTAACAACTATTAATTTGTGAATTATGGCATTTTGAGTGAAGCAACTTTTGTTATTATGAAAAAAAGTGGATAAAAAGGAATTTCGCTTGTTGATAAAATATTGCTTTTTAAAGAGAAAAAATAAAGTTGAAGCAAAAACTTGGATTGATGACGAGTTTCCGCACACTGACCCAGGAAAGTCAACCGTCAAGGATTTGTATGCTAAGTTTATACGTGGTGAAATGAGCACTGAAGACGGTGAACGCAGTTGACACCCACAAAAGGTTGTTACCGACGAAAACATAAAAAAAATTCTCAACATGATTTTAATTGACCGTAAATTGAAATTGAATGTAATAACAGGCACTCTAGAGATATCAACTCAACATGCAAATCATATCATTCACGAATATTTTGATATGAGAAAGCTCTGTGCAAAGTGGATGCTGCGTGAGCTCACTTTTGACCAAAAACAACGACGAGTTGATAATTCGGAGCAGTGTTTGGAGATGTTCAAGCGCCATAAATCTGGTTTTTTGCGTCGATATGTGACAATGGATGAAACATGGCTCCATCATTTCACTCCGAAGTCCAAGCGACAGTCATCCGAGTGAACTGCACACGATGAACCTGCTCCAAAGCGTGGAAAACGCAACAGTCGCATGGCATAATTTCCATTTACTACCTTGAAAAAGGAAGGACCATCAACAGCGACTATTACATGGCATTGGACCGTTTGAAGGACGAAATCGCCGAAAAACGGCCGCCTCTGAAGAAAAAAAAAGTACACCGTGTCACAAGTCATTGAAATCGATGGAAAAAATCCATTAATTGGGCTTCGAACTTCTTTCGCGTCCACCGTATTCTCCAGTTCTGGCCCCCGGCGACTATATCCTGTTCTCAGATCTCAAAAGAATGCTCACTGGGAAGAAATTTTCGTCGAATGAAGAGGTGATCGCTGAAACTGAGGCCTATTTTGAAGCAAAGGACAAATCGTTCTACAAAAAGAGTATCGAAAAGTTGAAGCGTCGCTATAATCAGTGTGTCACCCTTGAAGGGAACTATGTTGAATAAAAAAAAAAGAATTTTTCCAAAAAAAAATGATTTACTATGATAGTAAATCTTTTCAATTGACCTGTTACGTGCATCAAAGTGCATTATGTCTACAGTCACCAGGTTCCAGAGAATATTGGTTCCCAAAGCAAGGAAGAAGAGGAGCGCTTTCACCATGACCTCAAAACTACCAATACCGACGGGATCAGCATATTATGGTTGACTACTGCTTGGGTATGCAATGGTATTGTCTTGCTACACGTCAATCACGAAAATCACGAAAAATAATTTATTATGTACACAATCATTTAATAGACGTTGTTTCGGTGTTAATTGTTATTACTGCTACTCGGCACCAAAACCACTATTTACCAGTGTAATCGATTGAGTTCGTACTTACCTTATACAGATAATCCTCCTCATGTTCTGTCTCTATACCTGTCCAATCGTCACCACGGAAAATATGACCCACACGCGAGCATGGCACATCCAATAAACGCCCACCGCACATCCAAATTTTAAAACTCAACTCATACTGCTCACCACCCCAAATCTTCAAACCTTCATCGTAACCGCCCAATTCCCAAAACCATTCACGTGATATAGCAAACAAACCACCTGCCATCACAGGGTTCTCAAAAGGTTTGGTACGATCTTCCATATCATTTTCCAGAAGTGGCAGGCGTTTATAGTCGAAGATCCAATCGAACGCGCCACGTGCGCCATCATCTTGAGCGCTATACTCGAATGTCTGATAATGTATTACATCGATCATGGGGCACGCAACGGTGTGCTTATCCAGTACAATTTCATGCAGCAACGGTGGCAACCAATTGTAGTTGGCTTCTATGTGTGAGTCCATAAAGACCAAAACATCACCGATAGCCTTAATAGCGCCAGCCAATCGGGCCGCTATGAGTCCCTGGCGTTTGCGGAAGCGTATAATTTCTACTTTATGGAAATGTAGTTTTATATAATCATCAAGTGTATCCTTCAAATTGGCTCGGTCACTAAAATCATCGACGAGTATAATTTCTTTAATCAATTCCGGTGGTGTTCGATTTATGAGACTGTGCACCGAACGTACGAGGGCACTAAATTGTTCATTGTAGAATGGTATCACAATACTGACAGCCGGTAAGTCTGCGAAATATTTCTTCGATTCACAACTGAAAATGGGATATATATTTTTGAGTAGTTACATTTATAAAATCTGTGAGTTTTTAATGTTTTTAGTGAAAGTCTCATAATGGACTTTGATCTAGCATCAGTTTATTAGCACAGAAAATAAGAGAAATAACTCACAGTGAGGTGAGAAAAGGTTTAGTAACGGCCAAAACTGAATCTAAATTGGTGCATATAGGGAGAATTTCATTATTCTGGAATAACATATTTGAAAGAATTCCAGATTCTCTTTGAACTTATAACCCACACAAAACACTTCACTTAGACTTATCACTACCAGAACTTTAATGACTGCCAAATTGGGCTCTGAAGTCTCTATCGGAAGCAAATAATATAACCTCTCCTTTACTTTGTAAGTCTAACTCTATCGCAGTCAGAGGGCGTTACGTAGGGATCAAGTACTTCCAAAAAATTAATGAATTAATCGCTAAAAAAAACTGATAAACTTTGAAATCGACTGAAGATGTTCTTAATCTCTAATATCAAATTTATTTTTGAAATGAGATTGGAAATTGCACGTTTTCATAGATGAAGCACTATAAAGTGACCGACTTATACTCAGATAATCAGCAATGTATGCTGCTATGTCTGAATTGGATATCTACACAAAACTCATAGGGCTATGTAAACTGATGATGGTGAAATTTAGGTAAGTTTCCTGTCCTTCAAAGTCTAATACTTGGTGAAAATTCTGACTGTGCATTGTCCGCTGGGTATTCACGCAGCGAAGCCGGGAATTTCACCAGCTTACCTGCGTCGAAATTGTCTGAAGGAGCAGACACTATCATCTATGCTATTCCCTCTGAACTTTATTTGCGAAGCTGTGTCTGAAAGTTATTGATCCGCTTATATTTTCGGAAAAAAAGAAGCGTTAGCAAATACACATTGCTCTCCGAAAAAAAATTGACAATTGAAGAAGCAATATAAAGTGAGCAAACTGAGCGATTCGTAAAAATAAAAAACTCTCTCTGTCGTCTTAAAAGAGGAAGCAAAATCGTATTTTTTTTATTCCAACTCAGTGGGTAACAGTGCATTCTACGGCCAGAAGATCAATGGTTTGGTATACTGAGCAGTTTTTACTTACTCTCGTCCGCACTCGTCCCACTGTGTTTATGACTTGAAAAAATTCTTTAAAACTGTAATTTCCTCTTCTGCCTACCGAGGATCGCTTAAGTGGTTAGCCTGGTTGGACTAGTGAAATATAAATATTCAGCAACAAAACTGTTAAGGTACGGATAGTCTTTGGGTTCGATTAATAATATTGCTGACAATCTTAGGCTGAATAATATAAAATAAATTGCGGTAACTGAAGCTTTTTCAAAGCTAATACTTCGTAATAACAAACAAGTGGACTTAGGTTATATAAATTGATGTTTTCAATGATAATCCTGGTTCCACTCTCCCTCTACAAACTGAACCCTCTGTAGTCATTGACGAAAACGTACCAAGATTTATTTGCGACCTGTATGGATTACGAAGACTGTTGATATTTCTAGTTGTCTCATTCATGATGAGATAAAAAAAACGACAGTTATATGCGCGTTTACTCACCCTGCGAAGCGAATATCTGGCACTGAACGATTCACTGATATCATATCGGACAGCAAAGCATTGAAGCCATTCTTCTTCGACATTTTACGTTCCAACATGCGCTTGGAGAGATTCGCAATGTATGCGGGTTTGCCTTGTTCACCTAAGCCTTTACGAGCCGCCTCTCTGGACATTGCTTCGATATCATGCCAATCCTTAAGCTTCGGATGAGCAATTGCTTTGACTAAGTGCTGAGTGTTTTGCTGCCAAAACAATGTCTTCTCCTTAAGTTCAATCTCTTTTGCTTCGAGTGTTTCCGTTAAATAAGTAAAAAACCATTGATTTATAAGCAAAATTGTAACAGCAATAATTGTTAAAATGGATCCGACTCGAAGAATATATAATTTGGTGAATGTACGCATTTTATTTGAGTTGAAATTAATAATATATATAAAAAAAATATTGTATATATTTCATCTAAAGAATTATTTGTGTTCAACTTAACCATCTAACCACGTATTTTCAACTAAAAGAAATTACTTTTTCATAAAACTATCGACCCAAATTTCATGGATAAATAACATCTGTTAAATGCTCAATTTCACCTGTGTAAATAACCCAGTAAAAGTAAGATGACGGAAAGTCTAATAAAAAAGTAACTCAAAAATAGTTATTTGAAATATTATAAATATGCTTGTATATACATACAAACCCTTCTGTAGTGCAATACATACTTGTAAAACTCTTTTAATGCTGTATATGACTACACAACAAAAACAAGAACTTCAATCTAAAATGAGTTTTCTAAAAGTATTTCGATATTTCGTTTCTCTCTTTTCACTAAGTCTATGAATTGAAACGACAAAAATATATCAAAGTCTGCAAAACAAAAAGGTGAAAGCAGTTTTGGTTTTCTTGTGTAATAAAGGGTGATCCAAGTAGAGGTACTTTTTTCAATAGCCTTTTTTTGACAGATCACGCGAGAATCGCGTCAAGCTGTTCAGCATTGTTTAGCATTTCATCATGGAAAGACTTACGACTGAACAACGTTTACAAATCATTCAACTTTATTAGGAAAATTCAATGTGTTTCGCTCGCTTCGCTTAACTTATGATCAACATAATCGGTCTACTGAGCATACTATTCGCTTGAGACCCACCTTGAGACCCACCATTCATTACTGGAGAATATTCGACCGAATAGACTACGTCCAGCACGCAGTAAAGAAAATATAGCGGCCATAGCTGAGAGTGTACACGAAGACCGCGGAGAGTCGATTCGGCGCCGTTCGCAGCAACTGGAACTGACTGACGTATGGAACGACTTGGCGCATTTTACGTCGAGATCTTAAATTGAAAGCGTACAAAATACAGCTTGTGCAAGAACTGAAGACGCTCGACCTTCCCAAGCGACATCGTTTAGCTCTATGGGCTCTTGAAAAAGATCCGACGTTTTTATTCAGCAATTAGGCCCATTTCTGGCTCAATGGGTATGTAAATTTCATCTATTTCCATTTCATCCAGAAAAAACCAACGGTTTGGTGTGGCTTGTGGGCCGGTGGAACCATCGGTCCTATTTCTTCAAAAATGATGCCGTAACCGTCAATGGCGACCGTTATCGCGCCATGATAACCGACTATTTGATGCCTGAAATTGAAGCTCGTGATCTCCGCGACATTTGGTTTCAACAAGACGGCGCCACTTCTCACACATCACATCAATCAATGGAATTATTGAGAGAACACTTCGGTGAGCATATAATTTTACATTTTTGGCCGGTCGATTGGCCACCAAAATCGTGTGATATCACACCGTTAGACTTTTTCCTGTGTGGATATGTAAAGTCTAAAGTCTATGCGGACAATCCCGCTTCGATTCAGGCCTTGAAGCAAAACATCACGCTTGTAATTCGCCAGTTACCAGTCAAAATGCTCGAGCGACTCATCGTAAATTGGACTCAACGAATGGACCATCTGAAACGTAGATGGGGCCAACATTTGAAAGAATAATCTTCAAAAAATAAATGCTAAAGAATGTTCATTCGAATGATAATAAACATTTCCCATTAAATTTGAATCTCTTTGTTTTTTCTTTAAAAAAAAGTAGGGAACCTCGAAACTTATGTTTTCCGGTGTGCTGAATGCGAACCTAAAAAATCCATCCAGCGACATGGTTGTCACCGGCCAAAAAGACTCGAAACCAGATCGATCATGTTTATATAGACTGGTGTCAGGTATCCAGTGTCTTAAATGTGCGTACTCTCCGAGGTTCTAACATTGGCTTGGAATACTATCTTGTTGCAACCAAGATACGCATTCGCCCCAGTGTAGACAAAAACGCGAGTTAGCAAACCAAATGGGCTTCCAAGTAGGAGGGCTGCAATCACAGTCCACAGCTAAGCAGACTTGTCCTCGAATTGTACTCCGTTTTTCTGAGAGCACTCATCAGCAACTCTGTAGAAGGTAAGTGCGGGACGGCATTTCAAATTCCCTACGTACAGTAACGAAACTATTGGTTTTCGGAAAGGTCAAAAGAAAAGCTGGTACCATGAGAAATGTAGTACCGCAGTGGAGGGAATAAGACTGAGAGATACGGCATCGCGAACAATATGTAAAAGATAATGAGAGCTGAAGAGGGAATCCAGACGCATTTGCAGACAAAAAAGAAAGAGAGAGGTCGGAGCATACTGTTATAGAACCCAATGAGGTGATCCAGCGACTGATGCCCATGATGATGGTATAGACGTTCCATAACCGGACTATGATGAAGATCGAATAGTGATTGTCCGACAGGTGCCAATGGCTAACAGGCTAAGCTGTTCAAGCATGTCGGTGTAAAACTGAACAGATGCTGTCATCAGCTTTTTTGCAGAATTTTGCTCGACGAATTTATCCTAAATATGCTCTACCCAATAAAATAAGATAAGGGGACTCCACGGTCTGCTCTAATTATCGTGTGATAAGCCTCCTCAATATCGCATATAAGGTGATACGAGTTTACTGCGTGAGAGATTAACACCCACCGTGAACCAATTGATTGGAACTTATCAGCGTAGTTTTAGTAAAGCCCCCATTAACCAGAGAGTCACCAGACACAACACCTCTTCGTCGAGTTTAAAGCTACCTGCGACAGCTACTGCGAGATGAAACTGCTTTCATGTCGCTATGTGTGTGCTAGTATACCACCAAACTTATACGACTATGCAAACTAACGCTTAGCAACACCAAAAGCTCTGTCAAAATTGGGAAAGAACTCTCCTAGCTGTTCTTAGACTAGACTTACTAGACTTTATCGTTTGACTTCTTCAAGCTAATGCTGGAGCAATTAATAAGAGCTGCAAAATTAAAGAGAGAAAGTGCAGTCTTCTATAAAAGTGTACTACTGCTGGCTTACGCCGATGATATGGATAACATATGCCTCAAAACTGCGCCATAAGTTCTGTTTTGTTCAGATGGCACAAGGCAGAGAGACAAAATATCTCTTGTCATCAAACAAACAGTCAGCGCATTCGCATCTTGGTTCCCACGTGTCCATTGACAGTCATAGCTTTGATGTTGTAGACCATTTCATTTATCTATGAATCAGCATAATCAGAAATACCAACAAACTCTATAAAGCGATCAACATTTCCGTCCTACTTTATAGCGCAGAATCGGGAGCTTTGACAACATCCGATAAAATGGTTTTAGGAGACTTCGATAGGAAGGTTTTGCGGAAGATTTTTGGTCCTCTGCGTGTGTTGGTGGCGAATACCGCAAACGATGGAACAATTAGCTGTTTGGAATATACGAGAACATTCACATAGTCTAATGAATTAAGAGACAGCGACTACGCTGTAAGTATTCGAAGTAGTACCCTCTGGTGGAAGTAGTTGGAAATATCAGGTGAATGACCTGGTTTGAACTGCGTCTCACGATATCTAAACCAGGAGTAATGCAATTCTTGCAAAAGTAAGTTTGGGCCTTTGAGCCTTTATCAAAGACACCATCGTTCACTTTTAAAGAGAGCAATGAAAATAAATTGTGTACCTACAAACATATTTATTTATGACTTCAAAGATAGCCCGAAAATAAAAATTCCAATAGAATTTTGAGTTTTGTACAGTAATCTGATATTCTGAGTTCAAAGCACTCAAATATGTAAATGAAAATCAGTTGAAAACATTCAGACAGCATTTTCCTTACATGCCTGTGTATATTTTTTTGGGTCTATACATAGAAGCTTGTATTTCTTTAATTTTGCAAAAATTTAAATATTCAAATTTTAGGACTTATTTTTAATAGTCTTCCTGTGAACTTTAATTTTTTTAAGATTACATATTTATTCATCAATATCTATTTTGTTCCCTTCAAGGCAATTCCCCTCGAATATAATACATTTGTGCCAACGTTTCGTCCAATCCTGGAAGCACATCTGAAATGTGCTTTTCGGTATGGCCATTAGCTCTCTCTTGATCTCATCAATTGTGACAAAACGCATTCCTTTCATTGGTTTCTTTAGTTTTGGGAATAGGAAAAAGTCGCAGGGGGCCAAAGCTTTTAAATACGGTGGTTGGCGCATGATTACGGTTTTGTTTTCGGCTAAAAAAGTCCCGAATAAGCATTGATGTGTGAACTGGTGCATTATCGTGATGCAGAACCCACGATTTATTTTTACACAATTCCGATCGTTTGAGCTGTATTGCTTCACGCAAACGTTGTATAACTTCCTTGTAGTATTCCTTATTAACTGAACGACCTTTTGGCAGGAACTCATGATGCACCACACCATTGTAATCAAAGAAAATAGTGAACAAAACCTTCACCTTTTCCTTTGAACATACCGCGTATTGTACACGGATTCTAAACTACATAAATGGAGGAGGCGACTCTATCTAAATCAAAAATTGGATTAGTTCCTGTAACATTCAATAATTAAAGAATGTAATATTTTCGAAAATATACAAATAAAATACAGGTTTATTTTAAAGGACTATTGAATTGTTTATTTATTGCTATTTTCTGGTTTAAAATAATAACATGGGCAAAAAGAAAAAGGCATAAATCGATATCATTTGAAAACAAAAATATATTTACTTTTCTTAATAATAAATGCTTTTTATATTCTTTAGTAATTATGCATAAATGATTTTTGTTTATATCCGAAAGCTTTTCTATGAAATGAGTACTTTATTTACAGATAATCTTCAACATCGAGACCTGAAATCATATAATTTTTTAATACATACACATATAAGTCAGTTATGATTTAATATTGCCAATATTTAAAGGAAAATAGTATATTATGTATGCTTAAAATTGAATTATTTATAATAAAAGAAAATTAAAAAAATAATATAAAATAAAATAAATTAAATTAAATTAAATACACTAAAATAAAATGAAATAAAATAAAATAAAGAAAAATGGAAAGAAAATTAAATTAAATAAAATATAAAACGAAATACAATCAAATTAAATTACATAAAAGATAATTAAATAATAATAAAAAATTAATTAAATTAAAAAATAAACAGATTAAATAAAATAAAATGAAATGAAATAAAATAAAACGGAAAAAAATAAAATAAAATATATAAAATTTAAAAAAATTATTTAAAATAAATTAAATATAATAAAATTAAATACAATTTAATTAAATTACATAAAAGAACAAAGAATAAAGATATAAAATTAATAATAAACGAAAATAATATTTGGAAAATTCACAATGAAACAGATGTAACGATAAAAGATAACGTACAGTAAATGGAAAAATACAATATTGACGTATAAAAAGTGCAATTTCATTAAATTTATGGTATTACATTCATATCATGTTGCTAAAACAATAAACGGATTTAAAGTACAAACCAAATTTTTTTCTTTTCATTATAAAAATACATTTAAAAATTCAATTGATTCACTTCACTTCACTTTGAGCACAGACATATAATTAAAGGAGAAAAATCTTATACAGAAAAATATCCTTTGAGGCATTAGTTATTTTAATGCTAACGTCATAAGCGTTCATATATACTTATATAGATATGTATGTGGCTGTAACTATCGCTATAAATTTTTTACTTAAACTATGACTGATTTACATACGAAAAGTTAACATTTAGTTGTTTAATTTTTTCTTAATGTTTTTTTTTTATATTTTCTATACGAGAATGGCAAGTTGTAAATTTTAGAATGACTATAAGTTTTTCGGTTCTTGTTCAAAAAACAAGTTTAATGCCGTATTATTTATGTTACCAAAGTTCCATTTCATAAATGGATTTTCTGTATCGCAGTGATTCACATAAATTGCGCGTTGGCTTGGTTTAGCTTCAAGACAACGTTCAGTGCCCTTTCCAGCAATAAGCCATTTTTCGCTACGATCATAATACCAAAATTGATTACCACCCTGTCCGTGACAATCCCACAACCATACTGGCGCATCTGGCGGTTGTTGTTGTACATCCAAACAATCCATTTTGAAGCGTAAACGCAAATCTTTGTGCCAACTTAAAGCCCAATTTTGGTTCCTCTGTGGTTTACGCAAATTTGGTGCGCATGGATAGAGACCGATTTTGGAATGTCGTGGTTTACCCAACGTGTCCAAACATAGCGACGGCTCACCCACATTTTGTATAGCACCATACGCATAATCTGGCGGCTCTGCGGGTGGATATTTTTTAGGCAAGTCAAAGGCCACATTCTCCATAAACCACTTGAAGGATTTGCATTTAAGTTTTTCACGTATCGCTTTTTGTTTGGTTAAATCACCCGCATCGACTCCTTCATAAACACCTTGTCCACGATCATATAAGTATGTTTTATACTCATCCATCCACACCTCTGCAACACGTTTGTAGTTCTAGAAAAAAATTAAATAATGACAAGTTAGGAAATTTTATTTTATTTTATTGTTTCATTGTCTACGTACTCTATGCAGATAATCTCCTTTTCGTGGGCTGGGATGTGAATTGCGAGGACCTCTGTAAATGTGTCCAACACGTGAGCATGGCGCATCCAACAATTCACCACCACACATCCATATCTTAAAGCTCAACTCGTATTGCTCGCCACCCCAAATGTCAAGGCCTTCGTCGTAACCACCCAACTCCCAAAAGAATTCGCTAGAAATCGCAAAAAGTCCACCAGCCATAATAGGGCTCCTAAATGGTTTGGTTTTATCCTCTAAGTCTTCCGGTAGTAGCGGCAAACGTTTGTAATAAAACTCCCAATCGAAGGCACCTCGTGCGCCCTCATCTTGAGATCTGTATTGAAAACTGCTGTGATCAATTACATCGATGAATGGACAAACCGAAACTCTTTTGTTCTGTGCTATTGGTTCCAACAGCGGTGGCAGCCAATTGTAATTTGCCTCAATGTGAGAATCCAAAAATATAAGTACTTCAGCCGTAGCTTTGCGCGCACCTGCCATTCTAGCACCAATCAGTCCAGAACGTTCTTTCAAACGTACAATTTGTACTTTCGGGAAATTTTCAATCACATACTGCTCGAGTTGGGCGAATAAATATTCACGTTCACTACAATCATCGACCAAAATTATTTCTTTTAACAATTCTGGCGGCGAACGATTTACCAAACTATGCACCGAACGCATAAGAACACCCAAATGCTCGTTGAAGAATGGAATTATTATGCTTACTGAAGGCAATTTTGCAAGATATTTTTTCCTTTTGCACCTAGAAGAATGTAATGATAAATATTTGAAAATTATGGTTTCAAAATGTATTATACACGCTTACCCTTCATAACGTATATCAGGTAGAGAACGGTTTACTGAAATGGAATCGGAGAGTAAGGCATTAAAACCATTTTCCAAGGCCATTTTTTGCTCCAAATCTTTTTGTGATTCGTCATTTAGTTCAGCTCGTTCACCTCTTTCACCCAAGCCAACACGTTTCTTATCACGTTCCATAGCCGCATAATCGTGCCAGTCCTTCTTTAGATCCCCAGACCACGGCAATTGTCTCACATCAGGTTTCAGTTCTTTTTCAAATTGTGGCAACTTCGGATCGTCCACCTCGGGCTCTACATACGGCTTCAAATGATCGTCAGAATTTTTCTTATGCGCACGTAAATTTTCTGCATGTCTTTCCGTTAAAATTGGTAGCTTATTTCGATAGGGACTCGAGGATATCCAGCTGGTAAGGAGGAGAAATAGTGTTAACGATACTATTAGCAGCAAAGCAGCTTTCGTAATCCACTTTAAATTTCGTCGACGCATTTTATTATATTTTCTTTAAAACACACGTTTCACGTTATTTATTCCAAATGTAAGTATGATTTCTGCAACGTAGCAGAAACGCGAAACGACTAGCTGAACTGTAAATACAAGACAGAAAAAATAATTTATCTTGAGATATAGGAAATGAAGGTGGTGCAGCTCTTTGGCAAATTTAAATACATACATACGTGTATGTAGAAATAAATTTGTAAACAGAGGAAACCTTGATAACACAGTTGGTTTTTGTTTATATATAGCAAAAGTTATACATACATACATTCATATTTCAATATGCACACACAAATGTACAAGTACAGCTATAAGAACACAATGCAAAAATTTTAAACTAAAAACTACAAATATAATATTAGTAAAATTCAAATTAGTATTGTGAAGGAAGACACTCTAATAAGAATGAGTACCAACTAAATCAATGCTTAAAAACGAACTTACTTGCTTGCGTTCAAAGAAATAAGATAAGAAACATCCGGCAGTAGTTAAAGGCATTATCCACGCTTCATACACTTTATTATTTGTAAAAAAAAACCGATATATGTGTGTTTTTTAGTTACCGTAAAAGAGTAATTAAACCAAAAATATTAAATATACATACATATCACACATACAAATATATATCATCACTAACTTATCATTAGTCAAATATATAAAATAAAAGGCCAAATGGTTTAATTGGTTTTAAGCTCCAAAATTTATAACTTGATTCCTGATGTACGAAGTTATATTTTTATTAAAAAATAAATTACTTTTAAAAAAAAATCTCTTAAGAGTTAATGTTCAATTAATGTTATTAATTAGTGTAATATTATTTTAATTTTTTTTACATTTAAAATTTTTCCACCGCGTACATATGTACCTACCTACGTATTGAAATTGTAATCATTTCAGTCGTTAAATGCTCTAAGTACAGTTAGTAAATTGAATAGTGTATGTACATTTTATCACAACACACACATGATAGCTTATCTGCTAAAATATTTTTTTTTTACATAAATTTAATGAGTACACGTATTCGCTGGCATTTTCAGACCTACTCATCATAATACGTCACATACTATGTACATTTGTGTGTATGTCTGCACAATGATAAATAGGTACCTATAGGCGTAAGGCGACAGCAGGTAACAGGTTTAACGAAATCTCAAGATGCGTCAGCTTAAAGATAAAAACTATTAAAGAATAGCACATACATATTTTCAAACAAGCCTGAATCACAATCACAAAGAAACGTCTTCTGCTATAATTTAGGTTCCGGTTTGATAAGCACGCACAGATACAATATTTTTGGCTTTTCGCAAACACTGCGCTATGAGTACTTTGAAGATAAATGCATGTTTAGTAAAAATTTCGAACACCCAGTTTGTTTATTGTAGTCTTATGGCATTGCACTAACTAACAATATACTACTTATATACATACATATGCACAACATATAGGTAAATATATAAAAAACTTTGATTTCAGTGCATCTACAAAGATATACATATGTATGTATGTAACTTACTAAATCCGCATCCAACTCTTCTGTGTTTATGAAACTTCATTAATTTCCGTGTAGGCAAATCTAGCTACAAGTTGATAAGTGCACATTATAAGTCTTTTGATTGGTATAGTATTTCAAATGGAATTTTTGTCGTCAAGAAATACATGTTTTTATATTTAAATTGGAAAAAATAAACAAACACTGTCAGCCACTTTGTATACAAAAATAACAGCTGAGTTGAAATGTCATTTGAATGGTGTGAAGCATTGTTGCAATCATAAATTTTATTAATGCCATTTTTACACCGAGGAGCGGTTGTGGTAAATATTTCGATTTTTCGATGTTGGTTTCAAATCTAATGCGCTGATATATATATTTAAAATAAACTTTGTACTTTTGTACAGTAGTAAAAGATATTATCAGCGAAATTAAATATTTTTTTATCAGCCCTATTCTGCATTTCGACTCGAATCGAAATTTTCTCCGTTCCGCGTGTTTGGTATTCTGCGTTACGTTCCGTTTCTATCAATCTTCGAAATTTTCGATTCCATCCAATTCTATGTATTCTGCATTTCGATCGTAGCTACGTTTTTATACGTTGTAATTTAATTCGCGGAGAATAGTTCGATTGTATATTTTCGTGTACTTAAATACCATAATTTTAACAAAAATATGAGTAAAACATGATTTTGATAATTGGAAAAGTCTTTACGATGTCTTTTTTTTTTTTATGAACTTAATGGCACTTTTTGATACAACACAAGAGCAACATGAAAAATTAGAGTTTTGAAATTTTGAGTTGCCGAAATACGGTTGATCTATCAGCAAAAGACTCCATGATTTCGAGAAAATTGTGTAATGACATTAACACTGTTATGTGACACATTCCTATGTTATAAACTGCACCAACTCTGTGTTAATAACAGTCCTCCGCAAAAAGTCGAAAATCAGCTACTATTCGTTTAGGTGGAGATAACCATGTCAAAGCACTTAATTGAACTTCTTGTGAAAAAATATCCAGGACATACTTGAAATCATCTTTATTAAGTTTAAAGTTTTGTTGAATCTAAATAACGAAATTTGTTATATAAAAGATTACCAATTACAAGCTCAATTTCTTAAAATTCATCACTCATCTGAAATGGATGACACTTGTCTCTCAATCCTCATGAAATATCGCCGAGCCTCTTGATTACATTTAAAGTTAAAAACAAAACAAAATTACATTTATTTGAATTGCACAAAACCCCTTTGCAATTGTTTGCTTTGTTTTGTTTCAATTTAACACATTCACATGCAACCAGCTGATTTCGAAAATGTTTTCTCTCTCCTCTTCTTCTTTCGATTCGATCGTAACTCAGAATACCTAATTACGAAATGTAGAATAGCCCTGAATATCCCTCTTCAAAATGCCTCTCAAATCTTCGATTTTGTAATGGTGTAAACGACACATTTCGAAACCTCAACAAAAATTAATTGAATAGTTTGAAACGCTTCATAAATACCCAACCAACCAAAAATGGAGGAACTGTACAAATAGTTTTTTTTTTTTAATTATTCAACCGATTAAGAATCGGATATTAATAGTTTAGTATAATAAATACTTTATTATGGCTATTATTTTTTCATAAGTAATTTAAAATTAATACATACAAATATTTAAGGCTATTATGTAATATTAGCTTGTACACATGTTTTTATTTACATGCATATTTACGTTCACGATCCTCCATTTTCTTACGTTGTTTTGCAAACATTTCGTTACGCATTGCCATTAATTCATCTTGTGTAATCTCTGTTCGTCCTCTGTTCTGATCATCTAAATTTGACCATTTTTGTGAACCTATTGAAATTAGTCCAGTGGTCATGCCTAGAATTTAAAAAAAAAACAGAAGTTATTAGATGTTGCAATTAAGAAGTCTCTACTTTTTAATAGGGTGATAGTTGGTCACTAAGTTGTAGCGCTCTAAAACTTCTAGATCAAATAGAATGGGAATGAAGTTTCCTGAATTTTTTTTTTTACCATTTCATGTAAGTCTCTACTCAGTTTTGGTGGAGCATTTTAAAGGAAACGTCAAATGCTTTCATATTAAATTGAACCTTAACTACATATTTTGTGAAACGAAAGTCAAAAATATTTAAATCGTTAGAAACTTAAATCACCATTTTGCAGAACAAAAAAGTCACAATGATCACTGGCATTACCCGAATCTTCAATTCCTTGCTGTCCTTTAACAAGTCCTTCTTCACTCCATGTATTTGATGCATCTGCTGGTTCAGTACAGTCTTTTATTTTAGATCCACTTGATACTTCGTTAATAGTCCTGTGTATAGTATTACATGACCTTTTTGTAATAGGATATGACTCATAGTTTCCTTCTACACTTTTTCTTCTTCTATCTATAATGGAATTAATTTAAATTAGAATAGCTTGTTACTGATATTGTACTAGCTGATTTGGTTACTAAAATTAGAATATATTTACATATGTCTTAATCGTTTTTTTTTTTTTTGACACTGTAGAGTACCTTTTGATGTAGGTAGACCATTTCCATCGGTCTCAGCATCTGCCTTTAGAATGCTTATTGGTTCAGTAGATTTTAAATATGGAGCCAGGCCTAAAGAATTATATGGATTTTTTGGTTACTGGTTGCACCAAACAAGGCTTTCATCTAAATGCTAAATGAGTTTATTTTTTCTACCTACCTTAATCGAACGTCTAAATAGCTTTGCATCGTATTACCTTGAATTTCTAGGCTTTGTTGCCGTAGAGCAACTTCTTTATGCACTGTTGACAATTCATCTTTTGCCTCTTGTGGTATAGTTAATCCCATTATTGTGGTTTCCTCATCTACAATTGTATTGCCATCTATGACGTCAGATAAAGTCTCATTAGTTGTTTTGCCTATAAGATGGAAAGAATTTCTCGTAACTACATTAGCATATGTGCGTATGTACATAGTGTGTACTAACTACACATATAAGAGATTGCAAATATTTATTTGAAAGGTAATTCTTCAATCTATTATTCGGAGAACTGACTTTGATAACTAGTTGATACACCTACCTTGCTGTTGATTATAATGCTGCAAGCGATCTACTTCCGTTTCAACATATGCTGACGTACCCGGAACTTGGTGTTCATTTTTTCTTAAATAATTTTCAAATAATACCAAAATCTCTTGATGACGACGTTCACGATTTTTCTCCTGAATCTCATTTATCTCCAACAAAGTGTTTCGAATAGTGGTTGCTAAGGATTCCATATCATCATTGCAATGTTTACATTGTTTGCATTTTAAATTGTGCAAAGCTTTTAACAATTCTTGGTTTTGGACATTACTACTTACTGTATCACTACAGTCGTTCATTTGTTTTAGTAGCGAGAAGAGCCGAGAGTTTGTAAGCATAATATTTTCTTTAACAGAAGATAATTTTAAGTTTTTAATTATAATTTTTCTAGAATTTTGTTTACGAAGAATACAAAAGCCCAGAAAAAAATTGTGCACACATGCATGAAAACATATGTGTACAACGGTGTGGTGATTCGAAATTGCGTTTCGAAGTTCATAAATGGCGTACAAACAAAAATCAGCTGATTGACAATAACCTCAAATATAACTAAAATGATCCGCTTATTACTGCGGCAAATTAGAAATAATTCGCATAATTATTCAAAGATTAAGCTTTCACAAGCACCTAAATGGATACATATTACTAACAGTAAGCTAAGAATGTTCAGCTATCTTAAATGTATACAATCTAACTTTCATTGTTATAGCGGTGTTCCATGGCGAGTATGAATGGCAGGATCCCAAATCCGATGACGAAATGTATGAAAATCTATTTTAATATAGCGGTTCAGATAAAGTGCGATGTGATCCGCTAATGTTAGGTTTAAAAGTAAAATCTAACTGAGACATCTGAAATGTTTTGTTGAGCTCGCACATCTGAACTGTAAAGGATTCGTGTGAAACATTTTAACATTTTACAATTTTTGGTAAATTTCAGTGTACGTGTTACATACATCGACAAAGATGGAAAACGCACTGAAGTCAAAGGAAAAGTTGGAGACAATGTTTTATACCTTGCACATCGTTATGGAATTGAAATGGAAGGTTTGTATTGAATCGAATTATATTGAACTATAACGTGTTGAATGTAAAACCAATTATGTAAACGAATATTTACATATTTGTAGGAGCTTGTGAAGCATCACTTGCATGTACTACCTGTCATGTTTATGTGATAGGAAAGCATTATGATCAATTGCCAGAAGCGGAAGAAAAAGAAGATGATTTATTAGATATGGCCCCATTCTTACGAGAAAATTCAAGACTTGGCTGTCAAATAATTTTAACAAAAGAACTGGATGGCCTAGAGTTGCAGTTACCAACCGCAACGCGTAACTTTTACGTGGATGGTCACAAGCCGAAGCCACATTGATCAACTTGAAACAATGTTAATCTTCATGTGATTACCTGATAGATGTAGAACACCAATTCGCTAAGTATATAAATGTATTACCTTCAAGCAAGCATATGTAATTCAAATAACCAATTACTACTGTTTAAATATTATGCTATAAATAAAATGTGTAAATAACCTTGTACCAGAGAATAAGTTTTAATTCGCTTTTTATTCAATTGAAAGATTTTTCCACTTCACTTAAATAATTTACAGCTATATAAAGTGTCATTAATAAATAAATGATGATACTAAATAAAAAATAAACTATTTGAAAATTTCCAACAAATATATAGATTAACCGAATATTGAGTTCGCAAAGCACATATAACTAAAGCTTGTTATAAAACTTTCATTTACAACTTCCTTATTCGAAATACAAAAAGGATATTTTAATTAATTACAGCATTTAAGTAACTAAAAAGGATACAGAAAATCTTACATAAACATTTGTAAATTGAAATTTGTTAAAAATAAACATCAATTTTCAATGCAAATACATACTCTTATAATTGATACTATATGTCATTACAATTTCCTTCACTCGGATGAAAACGGTACAACAGCTCTTTAAAATCACATTTCCATAATGCTGGCAAAGTGATTTAACATCATAATTGTTCACAGAGTGATCATAATATCATCTAGTATAAAATTTTTACATATCAAGTGGAATATTGATGTGAAAGCGTTGTATATTCATAAAATTTTGTCATACAATTTAACTAACACTTTTGACGGTTAAAACCATCAATTCGTTGCCGGGCTGTTAGAACCAGACCCAACACTCCTCTTTTCCGCGGGTTCTTGTTCATCTTCACTTTTACTTTCATCTTTCTCTATCTTCTCCTCTTTTACTTCCTTTTCCCTTGGCTGCTCCTCTTCAGCAATTTCTTCTTTTGGAGAGAGGTTTTCTCGCTTTTCACGTTCACTTTGCCGCTCCTTAGCGTTAGAACCACTACTTGTGCCATTCTTTTTTGTGCTCTTCTTGACCGACGCTAATTCCTTTAATAGACTAGTAACTTTACGATTAAGATTCTCCACTTTCATATCATGTATTCTGTCAACTTCTCTCAACCGATTGCGCATCTCATTTTCCTTTTCGAAATTTTTACCTTTTAACTCTGTCAACTAAATTAAAAAAAATATGAAATTATATATTAAGATATGTTGCATTTGAATTCAGCACATTGAAGATCTTACCAATTTGTCTTTCTCCAGTAATTCTTTATCTTTTTGTTGTAATCGTTTCTCTAAACTAGCAATTCGCTCTTTTAAATTCGTCATTGCTACCACATGATCAGCTGAATTCGGATCGATGGTGATAACTGCTGGCGCTGCTATGGAGCCCAAACCACCGTGACCGTTACCGCTGCCACTGCCACCACTTCCACCAGATCCTGTACGACTATTTTTTTCAGGAACATCACTACTTGATGCCGCTATAGCTGGATTGCTTCCGCTACCACCACCACCGGCATTACTACTTTTTATATCAGCTGATGATCGTGACGATTTTTTTGCATTTGAGCTGTCTCGATGTGACTTTTCGTGTTGCCGTTTTTTCGCTGATATTCTGCCTTCCTGTTGTGCCTTTATAAGAGCACGTTTAAATGAACTGGTGCATAGCCAACAGAGCAGTTTGCCATTAATCTGTAGATAAATTGTAAATATTTGAAAATAATTCAATTGAAGCACTTAAAATTCTAAGGACTAAAAATAAGTTTATGAACGCATACATTTCGGTTGTTTTTGTAACCAGCATTTTCAACAATATATCGTTCTTTTACAATTTTTTTTTTCTTTTTAAATTTAATTGTACATTTTATAAATGCGCGAAGCTCTTAGCATATATCTTATTTGTAACTTGCTCTGTGCATATTGGTTTTTCAATTCCTTTTCTAACCTTTTTGTTCTCGTCACGCTTATCGAATGCACAACGCTGCTTGCACTCATCACATTGTATCGGTGCGCCATATTTTGCTTCGTAGGTTGCACATCTGTCAATCATTGGACATACAGGCAAGGTACAGGTGAATTTATGAATATATGTTGCAGGAGAAAAAAGAAGAAGAAATGTTTGCGTTCATAAACGTTGAATTTATGGGATTTTTGTAATAAACTACATAAAAAACTACGTTTTTTTACTAAGTCACTTATAATTAAAACGATTTCTATTAAATTCGAATACACAATATAAAAAGGGTTTAGGAGGATAATACTCATAAAAGCTATCATCATAGTTTCTAGTATTTTTCGAAAACGTGTTTTTAATATGTTGAAACATTGCCAAGTTAATATATTTTCCTACCCATACCATTATTATTGTGCATTAATTTTTTATTAGAAGACCGTTTCATTCATATAACGACAAATAAATATAAAATAACATATACAGACCTTATACATTTCGAGTTTCCAAATGCCGCCACGATCTTGCAACATTCACAAGCATTGGGTTTTCCATATTTGTTAAGACAATGTTCACATTTTTTGCAAGCATTTTGATTCTTCCTGTAAATGTTTATTTGTTAATGACGAGCCACACAACTTACTAAAATACTTACGCTGTTGGTTGAAATTCAGTACGACAATAAGTACATTTAACAACGGAGCTACTTCCTCTGCAGTTCTGAAATAAAATAAAAAAGATAAATTGCCGGCAATCAACTATTATTAAAATTTTAAACAAAATCATCAAGGGAGAAACACCATTCCTTTTTTTTTTTTTTTTTTGTATTAAATTTTTTTGCACAACTGCGATGTTCATATAACAGAAATGGATATAATACATGCGTCACAGCAAAAAAAAAATTAAATTATATATGAACGACACTTATGCACATTACTTTGAACAATTGCTAAATTTATATATACATGTGTATTTCGCCAGAAATAAATTTGATCTTCACCTTGCATAGCTGTTGACCAGCAGACAGTTCCTCAAATGGATGCCTTGAGAAACATTTTGAGCAAGCAAACAACACAGAACTCATAATACCACACAATTTTTAATCTTTTAAAACTTAATAAATTAACTTTTTAATTATTTATTTAATTATACTTCCGACTCAGTTTTCAACAAGTTATTCTCAATAAAATTTCACTTTTACAAAGGACGCAAATTGCCAAAATTCTTGTCAATGCGATTCAGGGAAAACGAAAATGGCGTACAGTTTCGAAGATACGTCATGAAATGCAGTGTTGCTTTATAGAGTTACCACTGCAAGCACCTGTACGCTAAAATTTTCAGCTAATAAAACTGATCAGAAACGAGCATTAGAAGAAAATACTAACGGAAATGGGTAATCGGAAGGTATATACTCGTAAGAGCGCACCAATTACTGCCGGCATGTTCGTTGAAAGGATCTGCAGCGGATATTTTGCTGACTATTCCCTAATGTAAGATAACTATGGCGCAGTAACGCGAGCCCTGGAAAGAGGCTATGGTAGCGAACACAGAAGACAAATTTACCAGATGGAGTTAGAAAAGCGAGACCAAGCAGAAAAACGAGCAACATTACTATTGGTGGATATGTGGATGGACGAGCGGGAATATTAACAGTGGATACGGGCGCATCACACTCCATCATTCGAACTGACCTGATCGCTAAAGAAGTGAGACCATTACCTGGAGCAATATTGAAAACGGCGACTGGCGAGGACACACAAGTGGTGGGAGAAGTAACATGTGAGGTAATCGGGAATGTGACGGTGTTACACAATTTTATAGTCGCGCAGATTATAGATGAGGTAATCATAGGAGTGGACTTTTTGATGAATGAAGGTATCAAGATCGACTTGAATAACAAAATTATGGAGTATAAGAACATGGAGGTACCACTCAACATTGGCTATGATTTCACATACAGCAGCAAACAAGTGGTCTTAGAAGGCAGTGAACTGATTCCACCGAAGTCAGAAGCAGTTGTTTGTGCGAAAATTAATGGAGATTGTGGGACAAACAAATTGTGGGTTGTCGAAGCAGCACAAAATTCTACACTGGACTTACTTATTGGAAAAACCCTGGCTAAGACACGAAAGAATGGACATCCCAGAGAGAGTATTAAATTACTTCAGATCATCAAAAAATTCCTAGTGGAAATGTATTAGGGCAATGTCAAGAGGTGGAAGCCATTATTAACAGCAACGATTCATCTGGAATCGACTCTATTGGCAGCAAGGAGATGGAGGAAGATATCAATGCATGGACGCAAGGGTTGGAAGACAAGTACAAGCACAAGGCCAGCCAGATGATCCGTAAATACTCCAACATATTCGACAAGGATGGCAACAAACCAGGCAGGACCAACGTAGTGAAGCATTGCATTGATACTGGTGACGCAAGACCAATTCGTGAAGCTCCTCGAAGCGTTCCACTAGCCAAACGTGACGCTGTTGGCCAAATAATTAGGGAAATAAGCGAAAGCAATGTTATCGAACCATCGGCTCTCCGGTGGTACTCGTGAAGAAGTAAGATGGCCAGTTGCGGTTCTGCGTGGACTATCGGAGATTAAATGACGTTACAAAGAAAGACAGCTATCCTTTGTCCAGGATCGATGATACACTAGACTCGTTAACTGGCACAGAATGGTTCTCAACACTTGACCTTAAGAGCGGGTATTGGCAAGTAGAAGTGAGTGAAGAAGATAAAGAGAAGACAGCCTTTAGTGCTGGCAACGGTCTATGGCAATTTACGGTAATGCCATTTGGTTTATGCAACGCTCCTGCCACTTTTTAAAGATTAATGGACCATGTGCTCAAAGGACTACACTGGAAGACCTGTTTGGTGTATCTGGATGACATCATCGTATTGGGAAAGAGCTTCGACGAACATCTGAGTAATTTGGAAGAAGTTTTCAAGAGAATAGCTGGCGCTGGTCTTATACTAAGTCCTAAGAAGTGCTTTTTATTGAAGAAGGAGGTGAATTACTTAAGTCATCAAGTAACCACGAAGGGCGTGTGTACTGCGAAGGAAAAAATAGAAGCAGTGAAGGATTGGCCGAGACCCAGAAATTTGCATGAATTAAGAAGTTTCCTTGGGCTGTGTACTTACTATCGCCGCTTTGTTCCGAATTTCGCCAGTGTAGCTCACAGTCTCCATGAACTCACAAGGAAAAATAAATCTTTCGAGTGGAAAACTGTACAAGAGGAGGCTTTCCAAGCTTTAAAAGAACGACTATGCACTGCATCTATGCTAGCGTACCCGGTTCCAGGTGCAACATTTATTCTGGACACAGATGCTAGTAGTTATGGCATAGGAGGGGTACTTTCGCAAGTGATTGATGGGCAGGAGAAGATAGTTGCCTACTATAGCCGGTCTATTGAGAAACCAGAGCGGAACTACTGCGTAACGCGGAGAGAACTATTAGCGTTGGTGGATTGCATTAAACACTTCCACAAATATTTGTATGGTCAACATTTCCGCGTTAGAACGGATCATGCAGAGCTGAAGTGGCTACTACAGTTCAAGAATCTCGAAGGGCAGCTTGCACGGTGGATTGAGAGGCTGCAAAGTTATGACTTCACCATCGAGCACCGCAAGGGTAATACGCACGGAAATGCTGACGCTTTATCCCGTCGACCATGTAGTTTGGAATGTAAGCACTACTCAAAAGCCGATGGTAAGGAAGACATAATAGACGTCCGGCTAATGACAGTTACATCAGCAGAAAAGTGGAAGGCAAGTCACTTAAGGAAATGTCAGCAAGAAGATCCGGACTTGGAATTGGTAGTGCACGGATTGGAGGTGAACAGACGGCCAAGTAAAGAACAAATGACAGCGGAAAGTCCAATCGCTAAGGCATACTGGGCGCAATGGAACAGTTTAGAATTGATATCTGGCTGTTTGCATAGAGTATGGGAAAGTGAAGATAGCCAGTGCTCTCGGAAGGTTATAGTAGTTCCGAGGTTAAGAATTCCGGATATTCTTAAGGAATTCCATAATGGTCCTAGTGGAGGGCACCTAGGCATTACAAAAACGCTGGAGAAGATCAAGCAGCGGTTCTATTGGGTTGGCTGTCGTCAGTCGATCGCTGAGTGGATTGCTAATTGCACGGAGTGCATAGCAGCTAAAGGCCCAAAGTCACGAAGCCATGGGCAGATGAAGCAGTATAACTCAGGTGCACCATTTGAGCGGGTTGCCACGGATGTGGCCGGTCCATTCCCTTTGAGCAGACAAGGAAACAAATACGTTCTTGTGGTTATGGACTACTTTAGTAAATGGCCTGAGGTCTACCCAATTCCAAACCAGGAAGCGAAACCAGTTGCGGATGCATTTACTCACAATTGGGTTACCAGATACGGTGCGCCTATAGAATTGCACTCAGACCAAGGAAGAAACTTGGAATCGGAGGTGTTCCAGGAGATGTGTCAGATACTTGGTATTCGCAAAACCCGAACGACAGCCCTGCATCCTCAATCAGATGGCATGGTAGAGCGATTCAACCGGACCCTGGAGGAGCACTTGCGGAAAGTAGTGGACAAGCATCAAGATGATTGGGATGTACACATACCGCTTTTCCTGATGGGATATCGGTCCGCAGTGCATGAAACAACAGGTCAAACACTTGCCAGGATACTGTTTGGTAGTGAACTTCGGTTGCCCAGCGATTTAAAATTTGGAATAACTGGTGATGCGAGAAGAATTGGGAAGGAAGCGTCTACTGTTCTCGAGGAAGAGTTAAGAGAGATACATGCTCCTGTGAGGCAGCGAACTCAAATTATGAGTGACAAAATAAAGGCTAGGTATGACAAGGCGATGAACTCCGATGGCTTCCAAAATGGAGATTTGGTGTTGCTGTGCAATCCACAACGAAAGAGGGGTTTGTCCCCAAAACTTCAATGCAATTGGGAAGGTCCATACAAGATAATCAAACGACTAAACGACGTAGTGTATCGAATACAAACTGTAGGGAGGCCGTGAAACAAGATGAAAGTGGTCCACCTAGAGAGGCTTGCTGCGTTTGGAACAGCGAATGTGTCTGATCGGGACGATCAGACTTAGGTGGAGGGCAGTGTGGCGAAAATGCGAAGAGAATGACAGTGAAAGAGAGGAGCCGACAACTGGCATGTTCTAGAGCGTAAACGAGACGATTATCGTAAACGAGACGATTATCGTAAACGACGCGATTATCGTAACGACGCGATTATTCCGGGAGTTTCGTTTTCAAGCAGCAAACAAGTATATAAGGGCGACCCATGCCTGCAAAAGTAATCAGTCGTGAATTAAAAGCGTTGGAGATTACATTACATTGAAGTAATAAAAACAGTACATTGTGAAAGTTATATACAAGTGATTGTAAATAGTAAAGTAAATTGTAATTGAATTGTGAATTACTGAGTAATCAAAAGGACATTAATTAAATTCTTTATAAATAAAGAAACTACAAATTAAGTTGGCGATTTTATTTAACAATCCAGAGATCGTACCCGAAGGATTTGGGAAATCATCGAGGTTAATCAGCAAGAGCGTAACAATATACTCTGAATATTTTCGTATTTAGTTTTGAAGATTTCGCAAATGCTTCGAGTTCGGTCAAGGGATTGCTAAATACAAGCAAAATAAGGAGTCTTGGCATCTACGTACGTGGTCTTTCTTCTATTACGTTAACGTCGTGTTTTCCCAAAAATATATGGCCATATTTCTATCAATTAGTCAAACAGTGCTACCAACCTAAGTTTGCTTTCAAACAGTTTAATTTTAAAAACTGGCAGCGAAAACAATCACCGATTCACAAACAAAGTACAGAGAAAACTTTTAATTTTGTTCAATTATAAAAACATTTATTATTATCAGTAATACAAAAAGAGGTGCTAATGTCAGGAGAGCAAACAAATATAAAGGTTGTTGTGCGTGCTCGGCCATACAATAGAAGGGAGTTGGAACAGAATCAGCGGCAAATTGTCAAAGTACTGGACAACAATACGCTACTCTTCGATCCCGATGAAGAAGATGATGAGTTCTTTTTTCAAGGTTCAAAACAAAACTATCGGGATATAACAAAACGAGTAAATAAAAAGATCAGTATGGACTTTGACAGAGTTTTTGATCCGGAGGCCACAAATCAACAAATTTTTGAAGAATGTACATCACCTTTAGTTGCTTCAGTGCTCAATGGGTAAGCTTAAGAAACTACAATTGCAAATTAATGTTAACTTTTTCATTAACATCCATAAGATACAACTGCTCCGTGTTTGTTTATGGCGCCACTGGAGCAGGAAAAACTTTTACAATGCTCGGTAACGATTCTTGTCCTGGACTAACATTTCTTACAATGCGTGAACTCTTTGACAAAATACAAGCACAAAGTAGTACTCACAAATTTGATGTAGGTGTAAGCTACTTAGAAGTATATAATGAATTGGTAATGAACCTGTTGACAAAAACTGGGCCATTAAAACTTCGGGAGGATTCAAATGGGGTAGTCGTTAGTGGATTAATTTTAAAACCAATATATAATGCCGATGAAATGTTACAACTGCTAGCACAAGGAAACTCTAATCGCACTCAACATCCGACAGATGCCAATGCGGAGAGTTCACGTTCACATGCCATTTTTCAAGTGCACATCCGAATGACAGATCGCAAAACGGGAACAAAACGGACTGTAAAATTATCTATGATTGATTTGGCTGGAAGTGAACGTGCTGCTAGTACAAAAGGAATTGGTGTACGTTTCAAGGAAGGTGCAAGCATCAATAAAAGTTTATTGGCTTTAGGAAATTGCATTAACAAATTGGCTGATGGAATGAAACACATTCCTTACCGTGATTCAAACTTAACACGTATATTGAAAGATTCACTGGGTGGCAATTGTCAGACATTAATGGTGGCTAATGTTTCTATGAGTTCGTTAACATATGAAGACACCTATAATACGTTGAAGGTATATAAAAAGCTTTTAAATAATTGCTTGAAACATAATATTTATATTTACTTTTATACTTTTTAGTATGCCAGCCGAGCAAAGAAAATACGTACAACACTCAAGCAGAACGTTCTCAAATCGAATATGCCAAAGGATTTCTATGTAAAGAAAGTCACCGAACTTATGGCTGAAAATGAACGTCTTAAACTAAAAGTTGCCCAGCTTGAAAAGGCCTCAGAAGCTACTCGCTCTTATAACGAAAGTGAATTAAAAGCCTGGTATAGTAAAATTGATGCAGTCTATGCGTCTGTCATAAAAACCCAGGAATATGTTATTGGTACTCAAAGCAAAATTAAGAGTATGACTTTCCGCGAAAAGTTAAAGAAAGAAAATATAGCTTATTACAAGCTACTTGAGCACAATTCGACTACTTCTGAAGAGGTAAGTACTTATGTATATGCCAATTTTTTTTAACAACGTTTTATTCCAATTTTCGAAGTCTGTAATTCAGTCTTAAAAGTAAATTTAATTTTTTTTATTCCCCAAGTAGCTCTTTTTGCTTCGTTGCTAGTAACTTATCCGCTTCTGCTATGTACTTATCGGCAATAGCGGTAACTTGTGCCTGAATTGCAAAAACATCATCTTTAGATATATCCGATTGTTTTTTTAATTTTTTTATAGCATTATTTTGAATATCCCGTATAGTGTCGCGATACTTGATAAAAAGTGTCTTTGCATTCTTCGATAGATTCTCGCGATGTTCTTTTGTAACTTTCGGTATAGGAATAAAGAGAGTAGTACCATCTTGTTGGGTATTAAGATTCATACCGCTATTTTCAATTGCCTTCAGTACATCAGGTATAGTTTGCGGAAAAGCAATCATATTAACCACAATTGTCTTAGGATTTTTACGCGAAATTTGTGCAAGCTCCTGCAATTCATGGTCTGCACCATCGATGTGTACACGCAGAGTTTCTATAGCACCTGAAGTTGAACGTAAAGACAAATTCTTTATAAAATCTTCCTTCATTTGCTCCACCGCTTTCTGCATATGGCCATTCACAGCGTCATAATTGATTACTTCTCGTAGTTGTGCTTCATTAATCTCAACCTTTGCTGATTTTTTACCTTTCTCCTTTTTCTTATCTTTACTCTTTGCATAACCTCGTATTTGTAAGGTGTACAATGAGGGTATAGATACTTGTGTTACTCTACCTAAAGGAGGTATTTGTGCAGCATCAATAGTTGTGGCAGGACGAAATAACAATTTCAAATTTCTCAAATGTAATTCGCGCGTTGACACATTGTGCAAAATTGAAAACACTTTTCTTGCGTACATTGTTCACGAAATACAATTGTTATTTGCAACAAAAATTCTTATATCAATTCTACCAAGCGAATATAGATTTACTGAATTTGACATTTGAATCAGCTGTTCATGTTGCTTTCGCGCAACTCGCAAATGCTCTCTTAAATTTTCGCGCTCTTATTAACTAAAATGATTACATTTTTGGTGTTGTGATCATTTAAATGAGAAATACATATTGACATACATACATACATACTTCCGTACAAGATTTAAATGTCCAATTAGATTATTTAAAGAAATCATTTCACGTTTTTCTTACTTTTCGTATTTAATTTAAATATTTTATATCAACTAAATACCCACAGGTACTCCCTGATTCCACTTCCTGTTACAATCAGCAAATCGTTAAACTGGAAGGGGAATCAACTCGCTGGCGTCGAAAGTTACATGATGCAAATAAGGATTTAGAAAAACTAAAAAAAGAAATCAAAGAATCCAAGTATGTGGAGATTTTGAAAATATATGAGAAAGGTAAAGATATGGAAGTGCAGTATTCGAAGCAAGAAATAAATATTAATCATATATCTGGTATAAATGCCGAATTCTTGAGGGATTCAAATAAATTGCGAAAAGCTTTTAATATGGCATGTAAATTGTTACAAAATTCATATTCGGATCTAAAGACTGATATGCAGGATAGATATGAACAGCTGCAGCATTTTGTAAAAACTCATGCATATTTTGGTCAAGAGGATTATAAAAAGGACAGTGACGAAGATTTAGAAGTGCCCACATTACCGAAGACATTAAAAGGTAAACGCACACATAAAGCCTCCGAAGCCGATATGCCTGCATCTCTTATCGCAGCAAAGAAGCATCGTATACCATGTACAGAGTTGGCGATCGATTTTGAGTTAGGCTTAGATACTATAGAGGATACTGATTCTGACGATTGCAGTGGTGTTTTCAAAAAACCTACCATCAAACGTGCAATTATGGATGAAACCCATGTGTTATCATGTGCGACAGATGACGAGTACAGCACGAATACAGATGTGAGTGGTTTAAAATCAATATCAGAAAGTAAAGAAAATAATGTAATACGAAAAAAGCATTTGGTTAGCAATATACTCTCGGAGCAAATTGCAAGAGTTCCAATGAACAAGGACCGCATGAAGAACGGTGAATAAATTTTTGAATTTAAAATTGCATTTAACTAAATTAACTAACAATATATCTTTTAATGCAGCACTACTAAAATCGAAGACATTCAATCATCATGGTCTTTTGAAGACCGTAGCCGCTGGCGTGCAAAAGGAGAATAAAAAATTCAGTCCAGTGCGAGTACGTAAAAGCCCGCGTAGTATTATGGTGAAATGTAGGTATCCAAACACTATGCATTAAAAGAAAGTTTACATATGTATATGGTATTGAACTGTAAATTTAAATTCCTTTACAGCGCTAGCAACAACGGCCAGCATAGTTAAGAGACAAGCTGCGCGCACGGTAAATTCCAATATCAATGAACCGGTAGTTCGAATAAATCGAGCTGCTTCTTTTCGCGTCAAAAAGTAGTTGGTATTTAAATCAATTGATTTTCAGTCTAAATTGAAGTCTATGTATTATAATTTACATTTTTTTATATAGATAGCAATCTTATACACACACATATATACATAAGTGTATTTAACATTCACACGCATTTGTATTTATATCATATACTTAAATCTATGTTTTATTTTTTTAAATTTAATGTTAGTCGTACAACAACACAAAACAAGCAGGTTTACTGATTTGAAATAGGTATATAGGTATATATGCTTGTAAAACTAAAGAAAACACTTGTCGTCACATGTAAATTACAATTTGTGTAAATAAAACTTTCCCATTATATTTATCTGCTTTATTGCAGCTGCATTTCTTTAATTGTATTTACTTTCATTCTCTTCTCGTCGTATGTAGGGGTTATAGGGTAGCCTAAAATTTAGTCCACCAACACCGGCTGATAGAGCCGACAGAATGCCAACGAAGGAATATAAAAGCATACCGATATTTACAATTAGCATTAGAGTTAATGGTAAAGATGCTGCAGCAGTACCAACTCCAAAATGACCCACATCAGCAAGTAATGTGTGTGGTGCAGCACTATGTTGATTATAGTATCCGAAATCGTCTACAGGATTCACTTTTGCCAGCTGTGTTTTATAGTGTAGGGATATGCGATCCCAAGGATCGCCACTTCGACGCTTCTCTTGATTATTTCTGTTGTTCGTTTCGACAAGCTCCTGTTCGTTTATAGGATTCATAGCTAATAATTTATATCGCTCATCGTTGTTATTGCCAGTAGATGTTTTCAATGAAAAAGGTAAAGCGGCTGCTTCGGCATGTGATAAATTTTCTCCATCTACTGTATGTGCCCACACTGCTTGCACAACGCAGAGTTGAAGTAATATGATTAATTTTAAATTACTCATCGTTATCACTAGCACAGTGCTTTTATTTAACATCAACTGTTTTCGCAAGACGTTGCTTTTATAGTCACTTCCAACTTTTGTAGGGTTTAAACTTTGTTTGTTTAAGTGACAGCCAATTTTCATGTTTGTTGAGGTTCGGTGATTTCGAAAAGAATTGCTGTTGGTGCATATGATATATTAAACATTTATTATTGTCCTCCAAAGCATGTAATACAACAATACAAAGTGCAATACAACTATAGCAT
This sequence comes from Neoceratitis asiatica, assembly GCA_030068015.2. Lineage (NCBI taxonomy): Eukaryota > Metazoa > Arthropoda > Insecta > Diptera > Tephritidae > Neoceratitis > Neoceratitis asiatica. The sequence goes on along the minus strand of CM061526.1, from coordinate 48,683,284 downwards.
ACATTTTTACATATAAAAATATCGAAATTATACAAAATATACAATGTGAAGAAAATGCTTCTGGTAAAAGTGGCAGCTGGCCATTATAATATCAAACGATTGTTTCTGTTCAAATCTTTGTTAACTTAAGTAGAACATTGGTGTTTATTTCACTTGTTGTGCTTTTAGCACAACTACTGGATTTTCGATTACACTCTTACTTTGTATTAGTTTAAGTTCACACTCTTGTGCAGTTACTTTTCTTTTACCGTCCAACACTTCAGTAGGCATGAATTCAAGTGTGCGTTTTATAACTGCTTGTAGTGAAGCAATTGTCTTTTCAAGGGCACTACCTAAATCTTTAGTTCCATGGCTATGTGCCAAGAAAAGTGAAGCGAAAAGGTCACCAGTGCCTTCAGTTGTAACAAAGATAAATATGTGGTATTAAATGTAATTTTCAATTAATTAGAAATCTTGATTACCTGTGAAGGATATGCCGTTTCCTTGACGTGGAATATTTAATGTATAACGATTGCCATTTTTCTTGCTTAAGAATGCACGCAACTCATTTTCCTTGCCCAGTTCGCTGCTTGATATTACAACCGTGTCAATACCACGATCATGAAACCATTGAACAGATGACCAAACATCGGACTCATTGGAAATCTTTTTTCCCGTTAATAACTCCACTTCATACTGGTTTGGCGTTATTATATCGGCAAGAGGTATAATTTTTTCACGATATATTGGTAGTAAATTTTCAGGTACATACATTTTTCCATTATCGCCCATAACAGGATCGCAAACTACACAAAAATTTATTTAATGAAACATACGTTAAATAAACCGAAGTAGAAGTAAATTACCATAGATTAACTGTGGATTTATCTTTCTAAGTGTGGCCACAATGCTAGAAATACGGTTCAAGAAAGAAGCATTGCCGGTGTAACCAGTTAGTAAATGAGTGTAACTTTGTAGCAAATTATTGGCCTCCAATCCTTCAAAAAGTTCAGCTAAAAACAAAATAATATATTATATATGTACATATGTAGGGACCATTTTAGCAAATTAAGTTAAGTTAAATGTTACTTACCTAATTCCTTCTCCTGCAGCACCTGACCTTTAATGCTTTTATAGCCGGTGTGGTTAGACAATTGCACAGAATTTATTGCATCTACTTCAAACCCCAATACCTTCAAAGGAAAATATATATGAATGTTTTACTTATCAACTGCAAAATATTTAGTTTAAGTAAACATGAGGCCACACCTATATACATATGTATGTATGCATATACAATATTGGAAATGCACTTTTACCTGCAGTGGAAATGCAGCACTTTTATTTCCAACATATCCATGTACCACGTGACTTTGTATGGAGAGGACGCGTCTATTCAAACCAGGACCGCTCATTTTAATCTTTATTCCTTTGTATAAAAAATAAAAGGTCCTTTCACGGTCTATATAATTATTAAATTATTACTAAAAGCTGTGTCGGAACATACGCCTTTGTGCAAGTAGATATTAAAACTAACAGCTTTTTGAACATCAGAGAGTATAAAAACAATCTTTAGTCATTTTATTTAGTATAGAAATCAGGTTGTAAAAGCTGATAGTATTATGAATGTCACTCTTATCTATTTTATATATAAGAGACAATCTATTTTGAGGCCACTTTTGTCGGCCTTAAGTATATTAAAAAAAAATATTTTAAAGGATTTTGCGAGTCTGTATTTTATCTTTATCTGAAATTTGTTATAAAAGATAAGGTTAAAAGATTCCACTGATAAGGTAGATTTGCCAAACATAAAAGTTGAACCAATTTGTATTATGTTTACAACAGAGCAGAGCAGTGCTGATAAAAGACAGCTGATTTATGCATTATACCCCACACGGGGTATAATTTATTTTTTTAAGTTTATACTTATAAGTATAAGTTCTCTTCGATGTTCAAGTTGCGAAACTCTCAAAGGAAGTAACGATTATAAAGATTTGTGGGTTTCCACCCCATGCAAGCATATCAAGTTCCTTCTACGACTTTCAATAATGAGCAGGTCCCGCCCTATGATTCCCAGGCGATTTAAACATTTAATACTTATTAGTATATCTCACGATATCTACAACATTTTGCTTCGCCTCGCTCCGTCTCGCCAAAATTACTTTCTACGTTTACTTATGAAAATATATACATTTCAAACATATCTGTTAAAACACAACTCTAAAGCTAAACAAAATTCATATGGGATCAGCTTTAAGAAAATGTGACAATATTTTCATGAATGTTCTTCTTATTTGCTGTCTATCGGTGTCTACCGCTAACGCGATTATAGTCGAGTTTACAACGTGGCGCCATTCCTTTTGCTCGCCAATATTGGAAATACCAAGTGCCGTCAGGTCTTTTTCCATCTGATGTTTCCAACTTAGTGGATGTTGCCTTCTCATCTGCTTTCTTCGGCGGGTACTGCATTGAAAACTTTCAAAGCTGAAGAGTTCTCATCCATCATCACCATTAACGTTATGGGGTGTAGTCGTGCTTCTGAGTATACAGTTACAGCGAGTAATCCTTGTGCGAGTTGCGGTAACAATCCAAAGGAGAAGCATTGGGTCACGCTTAAAAGAGAACAATCAATATTCGGCTTAAGGGTTCGCTGAAATTTAATGGCAGCCTCATTGAATTGAAGCAAGCAGATCGCTTTATAAACGTGTAAAATAACATTCCAATAGGGGCGCTTGACAGTTCGTAGTACATTACATTTGTGCTTGAGAGCGAGAACCCTGGTAAAAATATACATAAATTTTTTGACATATTTTCCTGATCTGTTACGGCATATTGTGATTAATCAAAATAACTTTAGAAATCAATGTTTCTAGTTCATAACATAAATATTTGAAAAGCATACCCAAAGCGTGCTAAATACAAAAATGTCTTCGTTAACACGTTTACTTGAAAGGAGTTTACGTAATTCCGGTGCAGGTGCTAGACGTTTGTACAGCAATCAAACACAAGAGCAAACAGCCGATACCAAACATGAGTTTGCTGATGAAGGTTAGAATTCAGTAAAGGCATTTCTAAAAACTCCATAATAACGATTAGTTTTTATTTATTTAAGAATTTAGAGTACTCAATTTGCGTTCGACATCCCAAGCGACTCAACAAAAACGCAAGGTTTACAAAAAAGAACCAGTGCAACCACCTCGCCACCTAAAAATGGCAACAGATCAGGATTGGAGTGCAGTATGGCCGGGCCCCCGTACATTTCAACCCTCTGTTGTGCCTCTGTCGTTAAGACAAGGTTACACAGAAAAAGGTGCCCCGCCACCATCGAAATTCGCCAATGCGGAACTTATGAAAATACCAAATTTTCTTCATTTAACACCACCGGCGATACGACAACAATGCGAAGCATTAAAAAAGTTTTGCACACCTTGGCCTAAAGGTTTAGAAACTGCGGAAAAGTGTGAGAAATATTTTCCTATTGAAATTAAAAGCACCGACTACTGTCACGCTCTGCCTACTATACGAAACCCAGAAGCTAGACGGATAACATTGAATATTAAGTTATCCGATTTGAAATTTGATGCACATGCTAAGGACAAGTTTTTACGTTTAGTTGGTGATCGTTATAATCCAAACACTGGCATTCTAACAATAGTGGCAGATAGATGTCCTTTGAGGAAACAAAATTATGATTATGCTATGTATTTGCTAACCGCTTGTTATCATGAATCATTCCTCACCGAACCATGGGAAAGTAGTAAATCGGAAGCGGATATGGAATATTATAGTTTCGAGCGAAATAAATCGAAACAGTCGGCTGAGGCAATAATTAATTGGGGTCAAGCTGTGGAGAAAGCAAAAAAATTGAATACTAGTCATGGTTTTGCACAAAGCGTGGAACAATTGATAAACGAAGGTGAAAACGAATACAATTTAGGAAGGTATAAGGAAGAAGTATTAAAGTTACTAAATATAAGCAAATGAAAATTGCTGGATTTATTCTGCGCTAATAAAATTTTTCAAGTGGTTTAAAAATCTAAAATTTTTTCTTTATAAATACAATACGATATTTGGCAAATAATAAAATGATGACACACATTTATTTCAGTTAATTAAATATTTTAAACGTAAAGGAAATTTATTTCATAACTAAGTTTTCTTTTTTGTTTGTAAATTCATTTTACAAGTTGGATAATACGGAAATATCTTTAAGTAAATTTTCTGTGGTTTCATTAACAAAATTTCGCCATTGTTGTGTACTCAAAGAGTGCGATGCTTGTTGGAGTTGTTGAATTTTATGTCGAGTTTCGGTTTCAATCTCTTCTGATAATTTGATATTATTGATTACACTGAGAAGTGCATCGATGTTATGTTTAAAACTATAAATTTGGAATAGCGATAAATTTTAAAATTATTTTTTGTTTAAATTAAAAATAACGTCTTTGAATACCATTTAAATTGTTGAGTTTTCTGCCGAAATGCTTCATATTGCCAGCCAAGTTGTCGAGTAAGTCTTTCAGTGTTAGCTTCTAGTTCCAGTAATGATTTGCGTTCGCCTTCTATCTCATTTATCATACTCTCACTAATATCACAAATTTTTTCAATATAAGCAGTAACAGGGTTTTTGTAAATACTTGATTCCATCTGATTTAGGCTCAGATTTAAATTACTTTTGTAATTAGCAATCATATTCGAAGATTCTGAAAAAAAAGTAAAACAAAACTTTTAGTATAATAATGTCATATATCCAGCTGTCGGCCTGTTTCTTTTGTAGTAACCTAGCGGCGACTTGGATCTGGCGCATCCTCGGTCTAGTTAAGAATACCTCGGCCCACTTAAGAAAGCAAGCCATTAAATGCATGGGAGGTTGGACGATGAAAAGATGAAAAGCTGTAATTACAATAGACAGTTTAATGGTTTTCCGCCTGACTTGTCCTCCTGCTTTCTAAGAGCATTGTATGATGTCGTCTGAAGAGTCGGCATTAGGAGTTTTTGAGAAAAAGGGTTTGCGAAGGACACATGGCTCTTTGCTTACCAGCGACAGCGAATACCTTGGGCGATGTACATATCGACGACTTGATATTGTTGAGCGTATTAAGAGAGCGTCTACGCTCGGCGGATTTCCACAATTAAACCTGCCAATATGAAGCCATCGACAGCAGACACGACTGTATTGTGGAGGAGGCATTCGATAGTAATAACATCAGTTGGAGTGGGGAGAGCACTGAATGTGTTCTCGGTAAACTCCGTAAAGCCGCGCCAATCAGCTCAAATTTAATCCATTTTCGCCTGAGTAGAGTATCAATATCAGGACAGAATACAACTGGGCAACAAGTAACCGAGCTCGACATCACCTGATCGTATAGCTATGCCCTGACTTGATGGCAGTATCCTTGTGGTCGATATCGCCATTGGTAAGATGATACTTATGAATGAAGCCGTTGCTGTTAAACTGTAAAACCTGTCCTGTCTCGTAGGGACGTTCGTAATACGGGGGGTGAGAGAGTGGCACTTGGGTTGTTGAGTATTATCCGCTGAGCGTGATGCTCGACAGGAGCAGGCAGACTCCACCAACACCCCCTGCGGGTTAGGAGTTCAAGAATTTACCCGCGGTAAGGCATGCCTGTCGTAAGAGGCGACTAAAATCCAAGAGTTCCCGCGACAGTCGGGTTTTTATACCGGAACAACCCGGATTTTTATCCGGCCAAGGGCTGTCACTCCCGCAATATTCCCGGGATCCTCATCTGGGGAACTTTCTGCGGTTACAACAACAACAACAACACACGATGACAATTTACGCGACGCTCCTCCACTTGCCGGTGGTATGCAGGACAGAGAAAGAATTGCATCTGACAGATGTCTCATTCCAAAGTGCTTTGGTCTGACACACGGAACAGCCAGTACGAGGTGCTAGGAGCTGATAGATGGCCCACGCATAGGAGGTGGAGTTGGATGTGTGTGGGGCAGGTGGATAGCCATGCTGCGGGCAGCTCCGTTGAACCATGTAGGTCTGGGAGTTGTTACCCAAAGAATTTGGGAATGCAGAAAGCACAGCCGTAGAGGCATGGGACACTCGTGGTCCACTGCCTGTCCCAAACAGGTCTTAAGATGACACCAACCAATGCACTTGTAGCATCTAACGGAAATTTAAGAAGAATTGTGGAATTGTCTTTGGCAACGCAGGCAGAAATAATCCGTCGGATTAAGGTTGGATTATATTTTCACATAAACGGGGTTAGGCCTCCGAAAGTGTGATAACCCATAGCCGAATAGAATCCTGGCCAACTCCAGTACGTAATACCGGCTATTCCTTCTCCAATAACAAAGTAATTGAGGAATTGCTGCTCACGACCAATACGAACTGTTGCGGTAGTACCGCAGTACTACTATCGGACATTGAGGCGTCCTCATCACCGCTGGGTTCGAAGGGTGGACCATTACCAACCTAAATGATTGACAGTCATCGGTTGATTTCCGAGGTAAAAAAAAATTAAACAAGAAATATCACGGGGTGGTGTCCTTACTGCTGTTTAGTTTTTACATTTCGAAGCTCCCCACCACCAAAATGGCCTTCCCTGATCTTATATGCCGATGACTGCTTGGTACTTGCGTACCTTTGTTCGAAAGTAAACTGCTAGCCCGATTTTCCCTTTTCTCCACTCTACATCTACAACCAGCGAAATCTTCGACTATCCTTTTCAGTAGCTGCTCGAAGCAGTATCGATTCGAACTGAATATGAGAGTTGATGATGAAAGAATTCCGAAAATAAACAAAGTTACTGGACATCACATCACGACCGCCTGCACACCTTCTCTTCGCAAAGGACTACAATTGCTTCCAAGAGCGAAATAAATCCTCAAATTCTCAGTCGGCAACACTTGGGGGAAAGATAAGGAAATGTTGGCAGGTCGGTCGTTAATTGCGTTACACCGACCTGTACGCCGGGTACTGGCGAGACGCAGTTGAAGAAGTTACAAGCTTTTTAAAACAGGGCCCTGAGGACTTTGACGGGAAACCTCCTGATATCACCTACGCACAATGAAACCTCTTTGTGAAAGCAATATCTGCTGGGATGCCCGAGATACCGGGCCCATCTTAACAGACCTTTATTGGACATTCATCTAAACATATCATGATGGGAGTAATTAATACTAAACACTCTATACAGTGTATTAGAACCGACCCCCTGAACAGAACGCGATACTCGGCTATAGGCTTTAAACGCCATTCACCGAGAGTTTGTCAATCTCTTCCCGTGAATGGCCTTCTCGAAATCCAACCACTATCTATTGCAGACCAAGAATTTGAGCTGCAACGAGAGACCCGAGTGATACTGGGGGAATTAAGGTCTAGATATTATAGTCGACTTAATGCTCACCTATTCAAACTTAACCCCGACATATCCGACAACGAGCCCCTGTACGGCACTAACCACTTTTTTGCATGTCCACTAAAACTAACTAACTCATCTAGCACCCCTTTCTCTTTGTTCCGAACCAGTCGCCTCAGTTCGTCTCAGGTGGAAAAGGACAAGTCGTCGCTTGATGTTTAAAATTGTCACTTAATTTGGAAAAGAAGAGCCGACTGGGTCGCTATTGTTGATTCGACTATATTCGGTGTGCACGACAATCAAGGAGAACTAATTGAGTATTCATAATCATATGTATACGGGTATAAGCTCAGTTAACAACTGACAGATTAGTTGATATCTGTATTCATGTGTGTATTAAAACTGCAATACCTTGTCTGAGTGCTTCTGGCGTTGGCGCCGTAATATCCATATGGCTCTGCTTTGAATTATTCATATTAACTTCTTGCTTTTCTTCTACCACCGTTTTTGTTGTGGTTGTTGTACTGGTAGTTGCACGCGAACAACTTTTTGATAGATTTAGCGGAGTGTCCGATGAGGTAGCTAAGTTTATAATGCATTTCTGTTGATGTATAACACGATCTTGATGTGTGGTTATAGAAGTTTCCATTGTAGTAACTTGACGTTTCGTAACGCTGGTGGTTTGTCGAAAATTTTGTAAAGGTAGTTGTGGTGTTAAGAATACATGTTTGGATAGCTCCAATGGTTGTAGAGGTCTGACTTCTGGTGCGTTTTTCGAGATTTGGGAATGGTCACTATCACTATCGCTATCATTTTCAGAACGTGAACAGTATATAACACTTTTTTGTGGATTTGATTTTTTTGCATCATATATTTGAAGTGTTAGATCCGGCGATATTTCTTTTGTTGGTGAGGTTACATTGTTGTTAGTTGTTGTTAGTCGGGCTACATCAACAGTCACATCTGGAGTTGATTCATAATCAGATGACAGCAACATATTAGATACATCAATCAAAGGTGAAAATGTTGGATAATCGCTGAATTCATCACAGTCATTTATATTAGAGAAATTATTTTGGTTTACGTCCCGGCGACAAACTTGTAAATCATCAAATAAGTTTTCATTTAAATTGGCGGCAACTGTTGCTTTGGGTGAATTGTTGGTAGTTTTATTTTCAGTTTTTTTATTGTTGGTGAAATTATTTTCAAATGATTGCAAAGAAGTTGTGGGTACCTCGTCCATGTTTGGTTCAGTTTTTGGTAGCTCCATTACAGCATTTCGGTTTTCTGTAAGTGTTTGTGTAGGAATATTCCTTTGATTATATGATGTGGATCTACGGAGCATTAAGTCCGGAAGCTTTTGATGGGAGGAGACACACATATTTACATCCGCCGGATAAACAAATTGATTTTTATTAGGTAATGTTGTTGTTTCTGTTTTCTTACTCTTTGAGTGGGACATTTGCTCTCCTTTAATTGCATCAAAAATGCCCTTTTGAAATAATAAAAATATATCGTTATAAATTATACAGGATAACATAATGTTGTCAATTTTGCATTACAATTTAACAGTAAATATATTTTGAAATTAGTGTAACAAATTTTTTGCAAGCTTCAAGTGTTGCTGTTGCCACAGCTATTTCAAATTTGAGGTAGACCTGTGGGCATAATCTCCTCAATCCGCAATAGTTGGTTGTTTGCAACAACAAAACAGCAAGAGTTTACAAAATTAAATTTTTTATCACTTACTGTATTCATTCATTTATTTATTATTTATTTAATTATATTTATGTGTATATAATATTTACTATATATACTAAAGGATGATCCATTTCGAGGTTCCCTACTTTTTTAAAGAAAAAAAAAAACAGAAAATTCAAATTTGATGGGGAATGTTTATTATCGAATATATGTTCGAAAGAACATTCTTTGGCATTTATTTTTCGAATATTATCTCTTTCAAATGTTGGCCGCTGCTACGTTTCAGATGGTTCATGCGTTTAGTCCAATTTTCGATTACTCGTTACTCGATTACTCGTTCAACGTAAAATGCGCCAAGTCGTTCCATACGTCAATCCGAGTTGCTGCGAACGGTTCTATTCGATCGTATATTTTCCAATAAGGAATGCTGGGTCTCAAGATAGGTGATGGTGTTGCGGATAGTATGCTCATTAGATTGATCATGTTGACCATAAGTTGAGCGAAGCGCGCGAAACACATTCTTTACAGAACGTGAATTTTGGTAATAAAGTTGAATGATTTGTAAACGTTGTTCAGGCGTAAGTATTTCCATGATGAAATGCCAAACAATACTGCACAAAAATAACATGACAAAGTACCTCTACTTGGATCACCCTTTATTTATATATATATATATATATATATATATGTGATTTTACTTCAAGTAAGAAGTACACTCAGAGGGCCTAACTTTCCCTGCCGATAGGAGCCACAATTAGAAAAATTCATTTTCTACAATTTTGGATGTTGCTTGAACCTGGCTTCGAACGCAAGCCTTTCGAATTGTAGTATGCAATGCTAACCATTCGGCTAATGCGGCCGCCATACATATATAGGGTGTTTTTTTATAGAGGTATAGAACTTTAAGTTGGCTTTACTTTTCAAGATGGCGACCGATTTAACAGCTGTCAAATGATTTATTCTCAGTTTGGGTTGGCAATTCATCATGAATAGACTCACGCCTGAACAACGCTTGCAAATAGTGCAATTTTATTTCGAAAATAATGGTTCTGTGCGGAAAACGTATCGCGCACTACGTCCAATGATACGGACCAATGATTCCACCAGTCCATAAAGCGTACCAAACAGTCAGTTTTTCTGGATGTAACGGTGTTTCAACATACACTTGAGGATTACTTTCACTCCAAATGCGGCAGTTTTGTTTGTTGACGTAGCCATTCAACCAGAAGTGCGCTTCATCGCTAAACATCGCTTAAATGGACGTAGTGCGCGATACGTTTTCCGCACAGAACCATTATTTTCGAAATAAAATTGCACTATTTGCAAGCGTTGTTCAGGCATGAGTCTATTTATGATGAGTTGCCAAACCAAGCTGAGAATAAATCACTTGACAACTGTTAAATCGGTCGCCATCTTGAAAAGTAATGCCAACTTTAAGTTCTATACCTCTATGAAAAACACCCTTTACATATATGTATATATTTATATATATATATAAATGAATTTTTTGCTATTAATATTACATACCCCTGGGCGCTTAGTTGCAGACTTGACTTGTGCACGTGATGTTTGCGGCTTTCCATTAGGTTGATTCTCTTTTTTGACAGCACGTGGTAATGCCTTTCGAGATCGTTTGATTTCGCCAACATTACTTTCCGAATCAATAAGATTTCGTCTTAGTGTAAAATTACGGTAAGATTGCCCTGGTTCTGCATCACTAACGACGAGGTTCTCATAAATATTAGTGGTCAAATCAGATAAGCATGTATCGGTGAGATCTATTATTGTTCCATTTAGTTTACTTTCATTTGTAGTTGCGTTAAGTGCATTATTATTGCTAATGGCGCTAGTTAATTTTCCAAATTCCTTACTGGAATTTAGCATAGGTTTGACTTCGTTTATTATTTTAGACTTCTTTTTTGTAGCTTTAGGGGTTGTTTGTTTTGTAGTTCTGTTTGTAATGAAAATAATGTTTATTGTTAATTCATCACTAACTTAATAATACAAACCTAGGCTTTTGCTTTCGATAAGATCGTTTTGTTTTACACGGGGCGTATTCAGTGTCAGAATTTGAATGCTGAGTTTTAAAGAAACGTTTTTGTGGTTGCTTACACTTTTGAGAAGAGGGCTGTGATTCAGATGTGGATGTTGAGTAATTAACTATTTTTCGTCGAGTATTTGTCGTCGTCTTAGTACTTTTAGGTGTTTCTTTGTTGTTTTCTGTTATAATGTTCGTATTTGTAGTTGTTGTTGCAGGGGCTTGCTTGTTTGTCGATGTAGTTGGTTGATGGGAATTCCATTCCCCAGCAGTCTCTTTGGTTCTATTGTTATTTTTATTTACAACTTTAGACTTTATTTTAGAAAAATCGTTGCTTTCATGATTAGCGCCTATCAAAAATTCATAACTCTTTTGAAATTGTTTGGAAACGGTATGGGCATCTATATTTCCAGTTTTTGGTCTGTTCCAATTGAGATTTGATGGTGGTACATTTTCCTTGTTTTCTACATCTTCGATATTAGAGTAATTATTTATGTTGCCGAATGAAAATTGATCAAAGGCTGAAGAAGAAGCGGCGTTTGCTATTGGTTCATCAGTAACGCTTGGTAGTTGGATAGGAGTTGATACATCATTTAATTTAACAAATGAAATACTCCTATTTGATAAAGCGGACCGTTGAGATTCATTAAAGTATCTGAAGATATATTTATTTTCCATTAAACGCATAGCCTCATCTCTCGTCAGAATAATTTTTGCTGCAGTCAGATTATTTAAGTTAGGAAAATCATTTGATTCTGTAGTAAATTGTAACGGTGCCTGAAACTCGACGGTGAGACTCAATTGACAACTATAGTAAGACATAAAATAATAATAAATATGAAATAAATAATATCAACATTAACTTAGGAAATTTCTAACAGTGATAGCTTTGTAACTTGGAGGCTCACTGAACAGTTTATATATGCAGAGTTTCTGCTTGTTTGACATTGACCATGAAATGAGAGAGTACGAGGACAGTAATTTAAATCCAACCAGAAACTTTCAGCATTCTATAAATATAAAATAATAAAAATAAAACTAATTACAAAGCACAGTTACAAAGCTTACCATAGGCTTAAAAAACTCAATATTGTTTTCGAACTTGAACGTTTTACAACGAAACGAATAAACCAGTATTTTTTGAGCCAAATGCATGTTATATGTATTCAGTAAATCTCTCGCAGTCTAAAAATATACATAATTAATGTTTTAAATTAGAATATCTCTGCAAGCTGCATTCAAAATATTATGTGTTATAAGGTTAATCATATCAGTAAAAAAAGGTTAAGAATAATTGATCACAACATATTACATTTTCGAACTTAGCTGTGTGAAAATTGGCAACAGCTATGGCAGCCGTCAACTTATTTTTTAAAATAGATTTCTCTGTACAACGAATGCTATCTAGTTCACGTTGAAGTCGAGTTGAATCTACACATTTTAAAAGCATAGCTAATAAACGCAAAGCCATCATTTGTGTGTTGAAATCGCCAACAAAACCAATTGGAAACCAAACGCAAGCGCTGGAAAGGCGAAAATTAAGTATAAATTTAAAGTTGAAAAAGTAAAACTTCCTGCTGATTTAAATACTTACATTACTCCCGTTTCGAAAGTTGCCAAATCTTCAAGTACTCCTGGTCGTACATTACTTAATAACTCGTGTATCATTGCCAAAATCTGGTAATGATAAGAGTCTATTCCTTTTGCCTTATATTGCAGACAACCTATAATATATGTCACAGCGGATGGGACAACTTTTTCAAACTGGGATCGAATGTCATCATTTTGAATTATAAGACTAGTTTGAATTTTCTGTTATAATGCAATAAGTTAAACATTATTATAAAATTCGATAACACCATTTTTATATAGCTTTTAATTCAAATTTTCCTACCAAAAATAGGTTAAGCCATTTTATGACCAGATTGAACGCCTCATTTTGTTTTTGCTGCATTGCTTCCTCTAACACACGAAATCCAAATAGCATATCATAGAACAATTTAGATTTCTTTAAAAAAAATAAAACATTTAGTATGTACGAAGTATCGTTTTCAAGGTCAAATCATACCAGCTTTTTGGCAGCAATTAATATTTCTATTTTCTCAACAGCTTCCGTAACATCCAAAATAGAGGGCGGAAGTGTAGCAAATATACTTTGACGTGGCGCCATTTTGCTTTTCTAATAACTCAATTTATTAATGAAAATACATTTTCTTTTTGAGATTTTAATCTAACTTACTTAATTCGTTTAAGATTTAATAAAAAACGGTAGCTTTTTACAAATTTTTTAGGTTTCGTTTTTAACCGTTGACAATACGGAAATTGAGAGCAATAATAGGAAATGACAAATGGAATTTGCAGTTATTGAAAAGAGCTGGAAGCACTTGCTTTTTTGAAGTTTTACCAGAGAACGTATACGTGGTTTTACTATTTGGTACTACTGGGGGTGTTCACAAAGCACTAACATTTCCATTGCGTTTGTTCAAAATTAAAGAATTTCTACTCCTCATATTAGTAAATTTGTTCGACTTAATGCTTTTAACATATAAACATAAGTATGGTTACGATTTTACCGAATCAACCTCGCTGATTTCCCACATCCTTCGTGTCCGATCACTGCATTGTTAAGTAAAAGTCTAGAAACCATGTTTGCAGTTTTTTAATTTACAAAGAATTTACTCAATGTTACTTTATTCCTCAATAACCAACAATTATCTTCACTATTTACAATTTTCACAATGTACTATTTGTATTCCAAAGTAGTGTAATCACAAACGCGTTCACTTTACGACTGATTAGCTCTGCAGTTGCGTTTCACCCTTATATACTAAATCGGTTGTTCGCAACGCCTGGAATGTTCTCGATAACGAATGTTCTTGATTTACGCTCTAGAACATGCCACTTATCGGCTTCTCTTTCGTCTGACATTAATGACATTAACTTTTCATTTTCGCCCCAGTATATTTAAATGTAAATCCTCCAACTTTTTCAAGTTCGATATCGCATTTCTTAAAAACAGAGAATGTAGAATACTGTGACGAAAATGCAAAACGAATGACAGATGAAAGAAAAAGGTCGATAACTGGCATGTTATAGAGCGTGAATCGAGAATATTCGTTATCGAAAATATTCGTTATGGAAAACATTTGGACCATTACAGGCTGTAGGACGAATAATCGATATAGTATATAAGGCTGAAACACAACTGCAGAGCTAAACACTACCGTGAATTAAAAATACTATGAAAGTTGTAAAGTAAGTGATTGTAAATAGGAATTGCTGCTAATTGGGCAATAAATGAACATTGAATAAATTCTTTATAATTAAGAAACTGCAAAAAAAATACACGACTTTTATTAAACATTCTACTGATCGGACTCGATCGGAGGTTAGTTTAGAAAAATTGTAACAGTATTCCACATTTGCCTTTGTCCTGTAGCACCCGAATGGAACTGATATCAGAGAACGTAGAATATCTACGTTTTCTGCTGATATGTCAAATATCATATGTTTTCTATTTCATGTTTTTGTTTTATTAGCGCGAATTCAAAACCATTGCAGATCAACGAAGTGTATACCAAATATTAAAATTGTAAATATTATCATTTATTTATCTTATCTTAAAAGTTTAAAACTTAAATGTAAATGTCGAAAAACATACGTAAAGTTCAATGGAAGTCCCCCGAGGCAACAAGCAAAAGAAAATGTTTGCGTACAAATTCTTCAAGTGACGTTCACCAAACTGAAAATCTTTTTTGGCCCGAAGAGGAAGAGGACAGTTTTTTCACAGTTTCGAAATTAAATTCCGCGAACGACTGGAAACGTTCCATAGACCATGTTGAAAACGAAAACACTACCGTCTTACGCAGTCTTGAATGTGACACTAGCTTATTTTGTGCACAGATAATCACCGATGTAAGACGAGAACCAACAATATTCGAGACAGAGCCGAGTAACAGCTTTCAAATAAGCAATTTCAAGGAAGAAACTTTCCTATCCAAGACAATATTAGATGATGTAATGGCAAATTGTAAGGACAAATTTCAATCTATTGAAACTAACAATTTAATACATACACCCGCCAACGATAAAAGTTTTTTAACTGTCTCTGCTGTCGAAAATCTTCTAAATGACACACCTCTGGAGTTATTCAGCAGTCCAAACAAAAACTCTAATGTAAATGAAACGCACAATAAGAACCCTACTCTGTTTAGTACGGAAAATAGTAACAACTTTCATGAAGAAGGCGCAGATGACAGCATTTTTAATACCATTAATTTACATAGCGAACAAGCCGACAAAAGCCCGAAACAATTAAAGATAGATGACACTATCTTTGCCAATATAAATATTGACGATTTGACGAAGGATGATGAAAAAGATATTTTTACGCAAATGGTTGTAGATGATGCAGGCGCACAAAATTCTCAGAAGTTTTTAGATGATGTCGCAATATTTAAAGTGCCAGCGGCGCCCCCGACAATAAAGCGGAAAATAAATGCCATACTCGCACCTGAATCTACTTTATGTGGTTCACAATATGCAATACACAGTGAATTGCCTAATACTACTATCTTAACAAATCTCTCAAGACTGGACTGGGACTCACAAGCATTCTCAGATAAGCTGGAAAATGAGTTTCCCAGCAAAGGAGAATTTTTCGGACTGCCCGAAAAAGTAAAGCGAATGATATTTGAGCACAAGGGTATTAAAAGTTTGTATGGTGAGTCAGTGCATAAAATATGTGCATTATGTACATATATAGAAAACTATTTATTTTATTGTGTTGCAGAATGGCAGGAAGAATGTTTAAATCTACCAGCAATTCATAAGCGAAAAAACTTAATCTATGCTTTGCCAACAAGTGGTGGTAAAACACTGGTAGCTGAAATATTGATGCTTAGAGAAGTCTTGTGTCGTGAGAAGGATGTACTTTTCATACTGCCATATGTCTCAATAGTGCAAGAAAAGGTAAAACTATATAATTTATTCAATTTATAGCACAAACTTATAAGAAATAATATCTAGGTCAGCGCTTTGTCACCGTTTGCAATAGCTATGAATTTTATTGTAGATGAATACACTGCGGGCAAAGGAAAATGTCCACCGATGAAGCGAAAAAAACGAAAAAGTATTTTTATTGCGTCTATAGAAAAAGGCGCTATTTTAATGGACAGTTTAATTGAGGCACAACGTGCTGATGAAATAGGTTTGGTTGTTGTAGATGAAATGCATTTGATAGGTGAAAAGGGACGAGGTGCTACGTTAGAGGCCTTACTTACCAAGATTATGTTTATTGATGGTAGTTGAACAAATTTATAATAATAAATCTATTCAGTATATTACCATTGTATATTATTTCAGTTAATATTCAAATTGTGGGCATGAGTGCAACTATCGGTAATTTAACGGAAGTTTCAACATTTCTAAAAGCCGATGTTTATACACGCAGTTTTCGACCAGTTGAGCTAAAAGAGTATATAAAATGTGGCAATGATGTATTGGAGATAAATGCTGCCGGTAAAACATTGGAGGAAGTTTTTGCTTACAATCGCAGCGTTGATTTCAATGTGAGCTAAGGAAAATAGTACAAAAGTTTAAATATATTTACTTTTCTCTTCGAATTTTTAGTATAGCGAATCTGTAGCACGCTCTGATCCGGATCACTTGGCCGGATTAGTCGCAGAATGCGCACCGGAACATTGTGTGCTCGTATTTTGCCCGTCGCGTAAAAACTGTGAAAATGTCGCTTTACTCTTAAGCCGTATTTTACCAAAGTATATATGTATATGGAAGCTTTTCAAAGTATATATTTTCTTTCCAACTTAAATCGTTACAGAAAATTTGTGGAACATCGCAAACGTGAAAAATATGATCTGATGGACGCATTGGATAAAGTGTGTGGCGTACTTGGTGAGGTCTTGGCCAAGACTATACCCTACGGCATAGCCTATCACCATTCTGGTCTAACCATCGATGAAAGGAAATTTATAGAGACTGCGTACCGTTTTGGTGTATTAAGTGTAATCTGTTGTACGTCCACTTTGGCGGCTGGCGTTAATCTTCCTGCAAAGCGTGTCATAATACGTGCACCGTACGTGGGTTCTGATTTTCTGACACTTTGTCGCTACAAGCAAATGGTGGGACGTGCTGGACGCGCCGGTATGGGTGACGCTGGTGAGAGTTTTCTCATAACAACTAGTCGAGATAATATACGTATTGGTGAAATGCTATTCTCGCCAATGGACAAAGCCATATCTTCTTTGAATTGCGAAGATAGTGTTGGCTTGCAGGTATAAACATATATATGCCATTTTTTATTTTTCTGCAAAATCTATCATTTAAAAATCTTCCGCAGAGCTTAGTATTGAGTGCAATTGGCTTAGAGATTGCCACCTGCCGTAACGACTTGTATCGTTTGATGGATAGCACTTTGCTTTCGGTGCAAGCGTCACAACTAGAACTTTCAACTGAAGAAATTGTGCTTAATCTTATACGCGAATTATTTAAAAACAAAATATTGGAATTATGTTCACCATCGGCAGCCCTTAAACGTAACACTTCGACCGTACTTACAACACAGGATGTTAAAAATCCTACTAATCGCACATCGCAAGAGCACCGTCGTCTCTTCATCAGTAAATCCACGCGTTTCCAGTTGACAGACATCGGTCGCGCTGCCTACAAAGCAGGCATTGACTACAAACGTACCTACATAATACATGATGAACTAAAAATTGCCCAAAAGCAATTAATATTAGCAAATTATGCACATTTGCTCTATCTGGTGGTGAGTTTCAATTCGAATACAAAAGGTGATGAATTATTTCCAGCTGATGCAGGAATCCTCTATCGTATTTTTATGTCATTGGATGAGACAACCCAAACGCTCTTCAAGCTACTCGGTGTCAACGAAGCTATTGCTGTGAAAATGGCAAAAACAATGTCCGTACAAGGACCGCTAGAATTGAAACTGAATCGGCTATACAAGGTATTGGTGTTGATTGATATTTTAAACCTTAAGCCACTACCCAGAGTAGCATCCCGCTTTAAAGTGGAACGTGGTATGCTGCAAACGCTTATAAATCAATCAACTGCTGCTGCTAGTGCAATAGTGCGTTTATGTGATCAGTTGGAAGGCTTTTGGTGTTATAAAGCTCTCTTCGAACGAATCGGTGCGAAATTAGATCGTTGTGGTACAATGGAATTGGAGCCATTGCTTGATTTGCCAGCTGTTAAAATAGTATAACTAGTGAGATGAAACAATTTACATTTGTATATGTAAACTTTTTCTTTTTTCAGAATCGCGCTAAGCAATTGTATAGTGCTGGCTTTAAGACGATTGAAGATATAGCGAGATGTAAACCAATTAATTTAGTAAGATCGGTAGAACATATGCCAATGAAAATAGCTAAAGAAATCATCTCAGCGGCTAAGGTAAGGTTTGATTGTTGATATCAAAAAACAAATGTGTATAAAAAAAAATTTAATAAGAATTAAAATACAAAAAAAAAAAATTAAATACAAAAATATAAAAAATAAATAAAAAGAAATAAAACACATAAATATATATAGAAAAATATAAAAGATATATAAAAAATATAAAAAATATACACAATATATATAAAAACAAATTTAAAAAAGTTTTAAAAAATAGTTAAAAAAATTAATTAGAAATATCAAAAAAAAAAAAAAATAAATAAATAAAAAATAAAAATAAAAAAGAAATATAAAAATTATAAAAAAAAATAAAAAAAAAGAAGAACAAAATATATAAAAAATATAAAAACAGAATAAAAAAATAAAAAAAATATAAAAAAATTAAAACAAATATAAAAAATATATAAAAAAATATTAAAGGAATATAAAAAATATATCAAAATATATGGAAAAAAGAAAAAAAGTGAGAAAAACATGAAAAATATATATATATGAAAAATAAAATATATATATTTATATAAAACATATAAAAAAAATTGATAAATATAAAAAATTGAATAAAAAATATGAAAAAAAAGAAAAAAAAGGGGTGAAAATATAAAAACAATAAAATTAATAAATAATATATAAAAAAAAAAAGAAAAAAAATAAAAATAAAAATAAATAAGAAAAATATATGAAAAAAGAATATAAAATATGAAAAAATATAAAACAACATAAAAAAGTATAAAAAAGTATAAAAAAAATAAAAAAATAAATAAATAAAGTATAAAAAGGCATATAAAAAAAGAATAAAAAAATATGGCGAAAAATATAAAAAAAATATAACAAATTTATAAAAAAAATTATAAAAAAAGATAGAAAAATATGAGAATATAAAAAAAATTAAGAAAAATAAAAAAATATAGAAAAATATGTGAAAAAATATTGATATATTTTTATATAATAATATAAAAAATTATAAAATTATATAAAAACCTATAAAAAAAAAATAAAATAAAAAATAAAAAGAATATATGATATATGTATATATATATATATATATATATATAAAATTAAAAAAAAAAATAAATAAATCTGAAAATAGAATAAAAAATATGAAAAAAGAATAAAAAATTTGAAATATTTAAAAAAAAACAATAACAATAATAAATAATATAAAACATATAAAAAAAAAAATATGAAAAAATATAAAAAATATAAGAAAGAAAAAATGAACAAAATATAAAAAAATTTAAAATTGGAAACAATATAAAAAATATAAAAAAGTATAAAAAAAAAGAAATAAAAAAGAATAAAGTAAATATAAAAAAAGATGAAAGAATAATAAAAAAATTAAAAAATATGAAAAAACATAAAAAAATATAAAAAAATGAAAAGAATAAAAAATTATATAATAAAATATATGAAAAAAAAAAGAAAAAAAGGAAAAGATGAAAATATGAAAATATAAGAAGAAATAAAAAATAAAAAATATAAAATTAAAAGAAAAGAAAAAAAAATAAAAAAAATGAAAAAAAAATACAAAAATACTAATATTCAAAAAGCAATACAATTCAAGTTAAAAATTTGAAATTTATTTACAGATTATTCTAATGAAAAAATTGGACTATCTTGAGGAAGAGGCTGAAGCATTGAAAATGTGTCTCCAGTAATACAGCAACTGAATTTCGAAATGCAAAAAAACAGACGTTTTAGAGAAAATATATTGCGCCATTATATTCATAATACATGTTTCGCATTTGTTAGTCTTAAAATATTACAATCCTTTATTTTCATTTAACTTTTGATTAGTTCTATAATTCAATTTCGCCTACTCAGGGGTACATATTGCTATAATTCTCTTAATGAATCCGGAAAATTCTCAAAATAAAATAGAAAAAAAGTTTAAACAAATAAGTTACATTAACTGACAATACATACATACGTATGCACAGTGTAATGTTATGCCTACTTTACAAAAATTGTAAAAGTGTGTTTTATGTTTTATTACAATTGTATTTAAATTCAGTACAAAATGATTTACAATATATTAGTACATTAAGCACATTTGCCGAATTAGAAAATCAAAACTAAACAAAGATTACTAGGAATAAATATAAGTATGTATGTAATGCATAAGTTAAAATCAAGAGATATGCAAAGTATACAAAAAAAAAACAAAAAAAAAAACAAGAACAAAAAACACACACATGACAAAATTTTTAGAATTCTGTCTTTTGCTATCACGAAAATTGAGTATTTAATTACATATCATAAAAATTTAGCTTAATTTGATGATACTATAAACTAAACATTAATAGTGCACACATACATAATTCTTTTCTGCAATTTTTTCTTCTTCAACTTGCAATGCTACTTGCTTCTTATAATTTTGTTGTTAAAAATGTTTAACGTTTCCATTGCTCAGCAATCCAGCCGATTTCTGTGTTAAAATACTTTACCGGCGCATCTGCGTCTGTACGTTTACGTTATACAACACAGTTATTAACATGTCGTCGGGCGTGTGCTGTGCTGTGTGTTTGTGTGGGTGTTGCTGTGCAGTGTGGCTGTTTCAAAATACACTTATATACATTTCTAGAGCGACCTTAAAGTGAAAGTGGAAGCAAAATTCTCATTAAAAGTTAAATTTTTTTTCCATTAAAAATAGAAAAGAGTAAAAAGCTATAAAATTGTATATTAAAGATGGAAAAATTGGCGCAAAATAATAATACGAATTTTATATGTATATGGAAAATGCGAAATAATCTAAGCAAGATTCAAATGTATTGACATATTTACAAAATTTGTATTTGTAAGAGGCAAGGGTATTTTTAACAAATATATATAAACAAATTATAATTTATGTATATACAGAGATGGAAATGTAATCATTTCCAAAATATTTTATTGTTGTAATTCAAAATTTCGCATTGTTTTCTATTGTAATTTGACAGAGTACTGAACAGATTTCCATGAAGGAGTGAACCTTTTCGGTAATGAGTGAAAAGCGAAATCATGCAATATCAAATTAGTTCAAAATAAATATAAATTCATATGTGGATATTTTAAAATATGAAAAATTATTAGCAATTTTTTATGCTCGGAATACATGCCAGTATGTGAGTACATGAATATGTAAATAAGGCATAATTTTACATGCATATTTCCTGTACAAATCTAGTATGTTTGCATGTATTAAAAATATAGCTGAATAACAGATACATAAGTATGTATCTATGTATATATGAACACATGCGCTATAGTAATATATGTATATATTTGCCCTTTCGCTTCTAACCTTTAATATTCCAAATCATCATAGAAATGTTGGGCTATTCTCATGCCGACGCTTCTGTAGTCCGTTCGACTGGAATACGGTTGCTGTGGCGCTGCGATGACCGCGCGCCTTCGGATATCTGTTGGTGAGAAATATGAATCGTCACTATTGTAGTCATTATAAGCACTTTGCTGTTGTTGTTGTTGTGGCTGTTGTGATTGCTGTCTAGTTTGCGTTTGTTGTTGTTGTTGTTGTTGTTGTTGTTGTTGTTTTTGAGCAAGCATATGTTCGGATTGAATATGAATTTGCGATTGTAATGATTTGGGTATTGGATGTGGTTCGAAATGAGTTTGTGTTTGACTATGCGATGGAGGGATTTGTGATTTAGTTTGATAAGAATTTTGTTGATGTTGTTGTTTATGTATTAGCTGTTGTTGTTGCTGATGATATTGATTATTATTAT
The DNA here is from genome assembly GCA_030068015.2 of Neoceratitis asiatica. NCBI lineage: Eukaryota > Metazoa > Arthropoda > Insecta > Diptera > Tephritidae > Neoceratitis > Neoceratitis asiatica. The sequence goes on along the minus strand of CM061526.1, from coordinate 48,661,073 downwards.
TGCTATTGTTATTGTGATAAAGTGTTGTGGGTGATTTATTATTGTTATTGACAAATGTACCGGCGCCCGACTCAGATGCATATGCATTCTCGTAAGCACTATGGTGATTTGGATGATTATTGTGATGCGGAGAAAGCGGTTTAAGCGTCGGATTCAGCGCGTCATTCAACGTGACGTCATAGTCGTTTTCGTAGAGCTCATCTAATGTGACTTTAGGCTGAGGCTCTGGTCGAGCCTGGGTTGCCGGCAATGCGCTACGCGGTGGCAAAGTTGTGCGATGAATTTGAGATGATTGCAGGTCTCTCTCTCTCTCCCTCTCCCGGTCACGTTCGCGTTCACGTTCGTAGCCGTTTGGGTCATGTACGATGTGAGTATTCATGGGCGGTGAAGCACTACCAGAATCTCGCAATATTGGCGCACCATGTTCGAGTAGGCGCACGCCAGATATTGTAGATCCCATGTCAATTGGTGTGCTGTCTGTCGTTTGGGTCCCGAGTACTTTTAGAGCCACACCAACCGGTTGTAGGCCACGTGGCAGATATGGGCTGCCACCGCGCGAAGGCAGAAATGGGCGCTTAACAACACGTACCGTTGCTGTGCGTCCGGAGGGCGAGTGGCCGGCTGCTCTAATTGGCGCTGTGGGCGATGATGGTTCTTCTTCTACCTCTTCTAGCTCAGCGTCAGCTGCTGAGTCTTCAATCGGCGCCGCCGTTGTTTTAGTTGTTGTGGATTGTCGTAAACGCGCATTATTGCCTATTTTAGGCCGATTTACACTGGCACGATTTCGTACTTGTGGTTCCAGTTCGTCTTCGTATGTATCTTCTTCCTCAATGGGGCGACGCGGTTTTTTGGTGCCTTTGTGTGCTGCTGCTTTTGGTCTCAGTCGGTTTGCTGGCCGCAAAGGACGTTCTTCGTAGTCATCATCGACAAAGTCAACGTCGTCAGCCCCGCGTCCAACGGGTGGACCAAATGAACTGCGATTACGCGTATTAAAAGGCCGTCTGCGGGGGCTGGTGTGGACATCGACAGATCCAACACTATCGTAGTCTTCTTCATCTGCAACTGGTACACGTTTCTTCTCTGTTGTTGGGCGTCGTATGGTTGTTCGGGAAGGTTTTTTAATTAACGGTGTGTCGTTTTGATTACGTCTTCTCGAACTTGGCACTTCTTCTTCTTCATCAAGTTTACTATCTACAATGCGTCTACGTGACGGAGCACGATGTGGGCGTATATCATCATATGCCTCGTCTTCATAGTAGTCGTCTTCACTTGCGTGTATAGATTCGGGACTGGGCGTGGTGCCTGTTTTATGTACTGGATATTGGAACTTTTTCTTCTCGTTAAGAGGCACCGGTCGGGCGATACGTGGTGGTGCACGTGGGCGCGCGTAAACAGAACCAATACCTGCTTTCGGCGTAATAAATTCTTCTAGTGGTTTTGGTGTTGTCTTTACTTTTGGTGGTGCTTCTTCTTCCGCAGCTTCCTCCTGATCTGGCGCATGCACATGTGGTTTCTCATAATCGTCTAAATCAGCATTGTTAGCTTGAGACGTACGTTTTTCATTAATTCGGCGCCTTCCAACTAAGCGACGTGACGGATGGTCTACTGGATCGGCTGGTTCTATTGATGGTGTTATTCGTGATTTGTCCTTACGACCGGCCAGTGGACGATCTTCACTCAAACTACGTCTTTCATCTACACCTAAACGACCTGCAGCCGTGGTCGATTTACGACTGCCGATCTTGCGCCTATCCCCTGGTTTGTTGCGTGTGTTAGGTCGATCATATTTGCGACGCTCAACATCATAATCTTCTTCTAATTCGTCTTCATCACGTAAATGATCGCGTGGGTTATGACGTCTGAACGACAGGGATGATACGTATTATAATCTTAAAATTTTTCATTTGAAAATAAATATATCCCCACTTACCTTGGCTTATCATCGCTATAGTCTTCCTCATACTCTGCTACTGGTTTTCGTTGTCGGGGACGTGGTTTGCGTCGCCGATTACGCGGTTCCTCATAGTAATCATCTTCATATGCAGCTACCGGTTCTTCTTCTTCATCATAGTAGTAATCATCTATTGGTCGGCGGTTTATTGGACGTCTTAAAGGTCGTAACGGTCGTACTATTCGTCTGCGTTGCGTTGGTGGCGGTTCTGTAGTGGTAGTTGTCGTCGTTGATGTTGTTGTGGCCATATAGAGATCATCATTCCTAAATAAAAATTGGTGCAATTATATTTAACTTATAAGAAGCCCTTTAGTTTAGTTACCTGTTCCAATAGTTTTTCGAGCCCTCACAGTCGACATCGGACACAAAGTGGCAAATAAATGTTCGCTGATCAAAAGCAGTAAAATTGGCACAGAGAAAATCATGTCTGATACCATAGACACAGTGGTGATACACCTGAAAGAATATAATAGGAATGGGAGATTTTTTTGCCAAATAAGAAGAAAAAGTAATGTGAAGTTTATGAAAAGGTGCCATAAAAAAATACATTCTACTGATGTCTTTGGCGGAAATTCGGCTAACATATGCGTACTTCGGTCTTTTTAAGCAGCACAGCCTAGTCGTCGTGATCAAGTTCAGACTTATCGCTGTGCTTTATAGTCGCAGAAGCAATGTTCGGCTGAGCTTATCCTCCAATTTATAATGTGCGTTTTGATATTTTTTAGGACACCTCCGAACGGTTGATAGATTTTTATGGGGACATTTCTGAATATACTCCTTAAAAAGTTAGTGGAGTGTTTCACCATAGCCGCATTGGTGGTCAAAAGAATTTGATGCATTTCACAAACCGTGCAGGAGGTTCAAGGTTAAAGCCGATTCACTCTAATACACCAACCATAATGGGTTTCTTTCCAAGCAGAACAGCACTCAGACAACATCGAAGGAATAAATCACCGAACTTTTACTAGAAACTCACTTTCCTGTAAAGCCCTGGAAATCGGAGTGTATTTTCCGCATTTCTAGATTTATAGATATTACTCTTTCAAAACCAATGAAATAAAGACAGTTAGAAGCATTCTTAGCAAAGGTTACGTGCATATGGTTTTCAGAAACTCGTCGTTCTAGTAACTTTTTAGAAGAGATACCGAAGGAACTGCTCTTCAGTTGTAATGCAGTAGTCAAGCAGAAGTGCGTCGATCGCAAAAAGGGTATAACGATTTTCATGACCTTAAGCACTCTTCTAGAGTTTCCAAGCGAAGTAATATAAAATACCAGGGAGGCTATAGTGTAAATTTCGATTTTTATCTGCAACCATTCTCAAGTTAATGCGATGTATTCGGCAAGCAAACTATTCTGCTTATAGCAAAAGACTAGAAAAAGAAATGCAATGAACGGGATAAAGCAAGAATATTTGGAACTTTTTACGCTGGGTTTGTGACTCGAAAGTGACAAAATTTGTCTCAGCTCAGTCGGATAACAATAGGTAAGAGAATTTAAAGATGGCTTCGCTGAGCAGCACCAAAAGCTCAGTTAGAATCCGGAAGGACATCTCCGAGCCATTAGATGCTAAACAGGGTTAAGCGAGTTAAGTAGAAAAGCTTTCTCCAGACGAAATATCTCCTCTTATCAAACAAACTGTCAGCGCCTTCGTGTCTTGGCTGCCACGTCACTGTTGAGAGTAATAACTTTAAAGTCGTTGATAATTTCGTCTATCTTGGAACTAGGATCAAAAATGCAGAATGATTATTGCCAGCAAGTACTACATTAGACTGAGTAGGCAATTGAAAAGTAAAGTACTCTACGGACGAATCAAAACCAAAGTCTACAAATCGCTCATTATACCCGTCCTGATGGACAATGTCGACATCCAATGAGATGGTACTAGGAGTTTTTGAGATGAAGTTTTTGCAAACTATTTATGATCCTTTGCGCATTGGCGACGGCGAATACCGCAGATGATGGAACGATGAGCTGTACTAGATATATGACGACATTGACATAGTTTATTGAATCAAAAGACAGCAGCTAAGTTGGCTAGCTAGTTCATGTCGTTTGTATATGGGCGATAATACTACAGATTTGAACGGTCTCGACGCGGTACCTGCGCATGGAAGCAGAGGAAGAGGAAGGCCTCAAATGCGTTGGAAAAATTAGTTGGGGAAGGTCCTGGATTCAATTGGTGTCTCTAATTGGCATCTTCGGTCATCTTTAATGTCGGGTTCCAATATTACTATATATTCGCTAGAATTTTTATGAAAAGAAATAATAGACGTCAAGAGAGTTTGGTACTTAAATTGTTATCAAAAATAGTTTTACTGATCAATTGAACAAATCGTTTCAATGTCAATGTCTCAAACTTTTCTAAAACCTGTCTACGTTTTTATACATAATATAGAAAAAGTTCGAAATTTGCAAAATACTTAATCAAAAGCAAAACATAGTCAAAAACACGTATAAAGGTAGCAGGTACACAAGTTTTGAGGTCAAGATCAACAAGGCAGCTGGTTTCTGACATACTAGTCAATAGACGGAGCTTTGCTACTGCCGAAGTGACAGTGTACAAATTTGTACTTTTATTAACGAATTTTATACGAACACATATCTTCACATTTCGGAACACATGCATACGTAGTATGTTTGATTATAGCTTAGTAAAAGTCTTATGATTTTATGTTTACTCAGTTTGTTGGTTTTATTGCCAAATTGTGTTGCCCGCTGATCGTAAGTTTGAGAAAATTTTCCAAATTACGCATGAAATGTATATTATATGTAAGTATGTAAGTATGCCTAATTATATACATACATAAATACGCTTTTGGCAAAGCACCGCTGCTGGACTTGAAACTCATACTGTTTTGTATTGATGATAATGTAATTTTGGTAAAAAGTCAAATTACGAGCAATTTGCCTGCAGCCACCACACATTACCAACCAATCGAAAACTGTGCGCGCTGATGAAAATGTTTGTACAGAGACTGTTTCATTATCTCATTAAATTAGCGGTTAATGCCAATGTATCTATGTATCTTTGTTTAATTTTTTTTTTAATTTCATTTTTTTTTATGGTTGGGCAACTCATTTGTAAGTGAGTGAGTATGTGTGAATATTGTATAATCTTAATTATTGGGTCAAGGTCATTTATAGCTCGTACACATACAAACTTATATACATATGTAATTTAGTTCTCTGCTGTGAAATATTAGATAATAAATAAATATGTGAATATATGCGTTTATTTACCTGGCATTTATGTTCAATGGAAGCGTAGAAACCATCATGCAAACCATCACATTTGAAATGAATATCCTCCTCTGGTGGCACACTTGAGAAGAATGGATAACTCGAAAGATTGTAACTAAGAATATTTGAAAAAAAAGTAATAAAAAATAACAAATGTATATTCATTAATTTTTGTGAGTAATTTTCGACTAAAACTTACCCTCGCAGCTCACGTGGCAAATTTGGATCCCAAATGTAATCGATTTGTGGTATGCCAGTTAGCTTGGAATTTTTCGTTACACCCGTCGCTGTACTCTCGGACTGAAATTTTCAATAGAAACAATTATAATACAATACGTATTTCTCTACAAAAACAATAGAAACAACAAAGCACGTACATATATATGTATATATGTATGTAATTCTATAAAACTATTCATATAATTCAGCAGCATACAAAAGATTTAAGAGAAAAACTCGAAAAAATTTTCTAGTTTATTTTTATTCTCAATTTATTTTACACCTTTCATGTACATGAAATGTTATATTAACTTTAGTTCGAAGTATGTAAGTACCAGGAGAAGAGATGGACCAAAATCTATACCGGTCGAATCAGAACGCTGAGCAAACTAGTCCCACAGTTTTCTTACATTTTTCAACCAAAATTGCTGCGCATGTATACGATAATTTGTTGGAACTGGCCAGATGTTGTTACTGTAACCGCAGAAAAATTCCCCAAATTGGGTTTCAGGAAATTACGAAAGGCATGCCTTACCACGGGAAAATTCTTGAACCCCTAACCTGCAGGGGGCGAACCGGCCAAATCGAACTATTGGCATATATATGCTATTTCTGATTTGGGATTTTGGATCATAAGTCCGTTAAAAAAAAAAAACATCTAAGAGCGTGAAATATGGTTTTCTAAACATATATAGTGAATTTAAAATTGATACTGAAAATAATCGAAATCGAACGGCTATAACATATAGCTCCCATACACCGATTTGATCAGATATAAGGCTTTGGTCAAAACTCCGTCCAAGAGGCATCTAGGAGTGTGAAATTTGGTATTATATACACGAAAATTCAAATAAATGTTGGTATTGAAAATCATCGAAATCGGAAGAATATATCGTACTACTACTAATCGTTTTTTCTGATATGAGAACTAATATTTAATCTTAAATAAAGGATATCCATTTAGTGGTTTCGAAAGTGCAGCGATGTATTTTGACATCTTTGAAACCTAACTGTCAAACCATGAATGTTTTTTTTAGATAAACGTCAGGCATTTGTAAAAATGGTTCGCCTAACAACCGCAAAGCGCGTTAAAATTGTTGAAATGTACAAAAATGGTGCTTCAAACTGTCCACGTTGCGTGATTTTAATAAGAGATCATGGGGCATATACATAATTATTGAACTACTCAAGCAATTGGCAAAATTTTGAAGAAATTTTAGGAGACTGGATCGATTATAAATATTGTAAGGTCTGTACATCATCGTTTTGTTCGTTCCACCTCAAATATCGCTGCTGTAGGCGAGAGTGTAGCCGAACGCCCGAATGTGTCTATTTCTCGACGTTTTCAAGAGCTGGGACTTTCTTGCGGCACATTATGGCGTATTTTGCACTTGAACTTACACCTACATCCATTTAAAGTCCAACTCAATGGAAGCCAGCTGATCATTCACAATTCAGTTGTTAGGTCGATTTGGAGATTGAACAACAAGCAGTGGACCGCGATTTTTTCAATAAAAATTTTATTCAGCAACGAGACACAATTCTTACTCGGTGGATACGTAAATAAGCAAAATTGTCGCATTTAGGGCTCCGAGAATTCTCAAATAATTGGAGAGAGGTCATTACACCCAAAAAACTTGTCTGGTGCGCTCTTTGGTATGGAGGTGTGATCGGACCTTACTTCTTTGAAAATGATAACGGCGGGATGGTCATTGTCAATTCGGAGTGTTATGTTCGTATGATAATCGACTTTTTTTGGGACTGCAATTGAAGATCACTACTTAAAAATATGTGGTTCAAACAGCCGCTGAGATCGTGCGATTTGACATCGTTGGACTTTTTTGTGGAGCTACTCCAAATAATGCGTGCATATTTTAAATACATTTTATATATGCTCATTTTGGAAACAGCAAAATGGATAACGCTTTGCAATACATGAAATGTATAGTCTTTGGAATGGCCAAAGATAACACTTTTTTTTTTTTTTTTTTTTTTTTTGTGGTAATATTTCCATATTTTATTACGCGGTAAATTTAATTTATTTTAAGTGCAGCAAAATATAATAATTTTAATTAAAAGAAATGATTTTTTTTACCAAAGTAAGACTTTACTGTAATGCTCGGCATTTTTCGCATCAATCATACTTTAAAGAAGTATTAATAAAAAATTAAAAGCTTCATCTTTTATTGTTTTTATTTCAAAATTATTTATGAGTTAGTTTTCAAGCATTTTTATTTTGGAATGGACTCCGCATCCAGTGGTTTTCTATACATAATTGGGATGTAAAAGATCAGCAATTTCAGATTAAATTTTTTTGGCAATCGTTCAGTAATGGAATTACTTTCTTTCTTTTTTTATTTCTCCTATTAAAAAAAGAATAATTTTTCTGATATTTAAATTTTTTTAAATTTTTATGAATGCCCTAAAAATTTGTTAATCCACCAAAATCATTAATAAAACATCAGTCATGAAAAAAAAATTTACAAAAGATTTCTGACACGAACTCGAAAAAATTAGAGGCATATAAATTTATCATAAATAAAATATAGTAATTATTTTAATATTTTTTATTAGTTTTTTCTAAGCAGCGTAGTTTAATATATATAATATGTAGAATTTAAAAGTGAAAGAAGTAAAAAACAAAACTTTCGCCGCTTGGGCGCGTAGAATACCATACTAGTCTATGGGCTTAAAAGGCGAATAAAGAAATTGGCACACAATATAAAATTGAGGAGAAGACGTACGCGATTAAAGAAATAAGAAAGTCATTAGCATTGTTGGGTTTAATGAAATATATAATAAATTAAAGATCAATAGTTAAAAAAACAGTTTAGAAGTAAATATTTACTGTCGCTTCACTGCTCGGTGTTTCCGTTGAAGTACTCGTAGTTTTTGCTGTAGTCGTCGCAGATGTTGTGGCAATTGAAACTTTTTTAAACGGCGCCACTGCTGCTATTTCCGTCACAAGCATTAACAGAGCTGCAAAAATATTCAATATGTATATGTAATTAAGTAAAAATATAGGAAAAAAAAAGAAAATTACAAAAAAAAACAAATAAAATGAAAAAATAAAAGGAATTAAAATAAAATAAAATAAACTTAATTAAATTAAGATTTAATTAGAAATAACAATTTGCTACTGTAAGCGATTTGATATAAGTCATGAACGGCATTAATAAATATTTTTGGAACGATAATGGCTTGCGCCGTTAGCTAACATAAAAACGAGCTTCAAGTTTTCCTGGAAAGTCAAGCAATATATATAATGCTAATATTTGAAACTCTTTTAACCAGATTTATCAATTTCAATATTGATGAATTTGCGTTTGATGACACCAAAAATCCTGATGAGAAAGCTCGCGGTGGAACTGGAATAATTGTCAGGAAAAAATGGGTATTATGTCATGGAAGAGTATTGTGAAGACTACCTACTTGAATAAAAATTTATGTCATTTATTGCAATCCACGTTACAACATATCTGAAACTCAATTCACGGTTTCTAGCAGCAGGTGATTACAATGCAAAGCCTTCTTTCTTGGGATCTAATATCTCCAAAGGGTAGAAATTTAAACAAAGCCGTTCAAAATAGCGGATTTGACGTTATATATATCGCACAGCTAACATGCTGGCCGACCGATCTAAGTAAAACTCCAGATCTCATTCACTTTGGATGAATTTGTGGTATCAATAGAGTATAAGCAAATATATATACCACTCTTCGCCTCATCGGCTTGTTTATGCTCTATTAACGCAATCCTAGTTTTCAAGGAATTGTGACCAGTTGAATACAATAAATTCACAAATTTTTTTAAATACAAAATTTTCAAAGAGTTTGCACTTAAAATCTCACATTCTCAATAAATCACCAGACGTCGACAATGCAATTGTGTTCTTTACAAAATTACTACAATTGGCAGCGAAAATCTAAACGTACGGCCCGCCTAATACTCACAGGGGACAAAGTTTCATTGGTCCCCAGGGTGTCCTCGTTTAGAGAAGGAAAATAAATTTCAAAAGTGTTAACAATCCTCCGTTAAGAGCTCATTATGGTGAGTGAGCTCCTAATATTGGAACCAATTCTTTTCCAGAATTTGATGAAAATTTGGATAAAAATTTTATTCAATTTAATCTTAAATCATTTAGGAAAATTATTATCAAAGACATTAAGAAAAAGAAAGCTTCTGGCTACGAGAGGATAACGGGTGTAATGACAAATGTTCTTCCACAGGTGGCAATAAAACACATGCTTTATATCTTTAATAGCATATTAAGATTGCACTACTTTCCTAAATCTGGGAAGCTATCGGAGTTTATTAAGATCCCTAAGTCAGGCAAATATCCAACTTTGGTAGGCTCATATAGGACTTCATATTAATAGCGATATTTTCCAAAATCTTCGAAAAACGTTAACTAAAAATAATACAAACGGTTTTAGAATCGAAACGGATCATACCATGCCACCAATTCGGCTTTAGAGAAAAGCATAGCACAAACATAAGATCAGCCTTTGAAAAAAAAACAATATTGTACTGGAGTGTTCCTCGATGCTGCTCAGGCATTTGATAAAGTTTGGTTGAGAGGTGCGCTTCCTGCAAATATTTATGCCATACCAAAATGCTTCCTAATTGGCCGATTATTTCGATTCAGGTAGAAAAGTTACATTGCTGAGTCTAATAAAATACTAGCTGGTGTGCCACAATGAAGTATTTTAAGGCGCGTCTTATATTTGAGTTAGACAAGCGATCTTCGCAAAAGCCAAAATCTTGTCACATCAACTTTTGCGGGCGATACAGCAATACTTAGTATATATTCGACCCCCTTTACGGTCACTTATAGATTACAACAACATTTAAAAATAGTGGAAAAAATGCTAACTAAATGAAGAATTAAAGTGAATTAGTCTAAGCGTATACAAGTAACATTTACCCTAAACTAAAGATACATGCCCTTCAATCTCAGTATATGGTAATATAATAGCACAAAAAGAATTCTATACTCACTGGGAAAAAACACTAAGCTTAGAAAACAAAGTATTACCTTTTAGTGTGCTTATAATCTTGGACGAAAGAGATTAAACTTTCGGGTTCTAAAACCTTAAGAGTAATATGCAAGACTCCTTGGTATGTAAAAAATCCTGCAATTCACAACGATCTTGGAATTAACACCGTAACAGAAGCGATAGAAAAACTGCCTAGAAATTGCTCTTTAAGGCTATCTCACAACACAATATTTCTAGCTAAAAGTTCATTACAGCAGAACTACCACAAGCGACTAAAGAGAAAGTACTTAAGTTTGAGCTGTGATTGAGGTTTTGTCGCATTCAATTGCACTACATGGGCGATATTTACGTAAATTTTTTTCAACATATTTATTATAATTTACTATTTGCCATCGTTTATGATATCCTTTTTTCATTAAATTAGTAATTTAGTTTTGCTAAATTATAAATTACATAAATTTATAATTTATTGCTTTTTGCTTCCTTCGTTAGTGGAAGTGTAATACAGTACTTTAAGCTAAAGATTTTTTTTAATTATTGTAAGTTTATGTTTATTGTTAGCTTATGAAATATTGAAAAAAAAATTATTGAATAAAATAAAATAAAATAAAACAAAATAAAATAAAATAAAAAATTAATTAAAATAAAATTATGTAAAATAAAAGAGAATAAAAAGAAATTAAGTAAAATTAAAAAATACAAATAAATAAACATAATTAAGTAAAACGAAAAAAAAATCAATGAAATGAAATAAAATAGTATAAATAACATAAAATAAAATGAGATAAAAGAAAATAAAATGAGATAAAATAAAATAAATTAAAACTAACGCATGCAATAGAATTAAATAAAAACTCCAATTAATATATTTAAATATAATAGACTTTTGAAAAGGGGTTTTTGATTACTCGCGAAATTATCGAACTTGTTGCAGAAATTAAGGAAATTCCAAAACATGTCTTCTGTAATCGCATAAACTTTAAATAACTCTACTCTGTATCATGGAGAGCTTAGCTACCTAAATAATAGGGGGATTCTCTGTGCCTAGGAAATGCATACTATGTAAATATTTCCTATGGAATTGTGCATACTATGTAGGAAATGCATACTATGTAAATATTTCCTATGGAATTGTGCTAGAGATGCACCCCCGTTGCAAAATTGTGACATATTAAAGTCAAAAAATAACAACAACTCGGCACTGGGTTGATTTTTTCTTCTTGCAATCTGTGGGAAATAAATATACATAGGTTTGGATATAGGATATTTTTCCTATCGTAGCATATTTTTTTTTGCATGTGTTTTGCACGGATACGAAAACTTTGCAAACCGTGCACCGTAGCATGTATTTCCTAGGCACAGAGAATACTCCTAATGATTGTGTACACTAGTAATGTTTGATTCAATTTTCCATTAAAATTTTGATCACTTTGGTAAAATATAAAGGGTTTTCCAATAGGGATGATATGATTTCTAAGTGTCGTTTTGGCCATTTTTAATATGTAATGATCTGTCATTTTTTTCATGGCATTCAGTAATGTTTACCTTTTCATCATGGCAAGATATGCGCAAGAACAACGTTTACAAATGATTCCATATTATTATCAAAATAATCGTTCTGCAATTTGCGATTTTATGGTCGAAAAAATCTTACTCGCTATTCGTCGAATTATTGAGAATTTCAAGCGTACATTTTCCTTACAAATGTTCAAGTGCCAATAAGACCAAGAACCGCTCGAAGTAATAAAAATATTGCTGCCGTTCAGGCAAGTGTTGCTGAAGACCGCAATTTGTCGATTCCAAGACGTTCTCAAGAATTGGGACTATCTCAAACCACAGCCTGGCGGATTTTGAGAAAGGATTTGGGCTTGCATCCATATAAAATTGTTCTCACTCAAGAACTGAAACCATTGGACCACCATAAACGTCGTGAGTTTGTTGATTTTGCCTTGGAACAACTTGGAAACGATAACGATTTTTTTAAGAAAATCATCATCATAAACAAAACAGTCGATTCTGATGCGAAGAAAATCCACAAATTATTCATGAACAACCATTACATTCACCTAAATTGATAGTTTGGTGTGGTTTTTGGTCTGGTGGAATCATCAGTTCGTACTTCTTTCGAATTGAAGCTGGTAACACCGTTACTGTCAATGGAGAGCGGTATAGATCGATGATAACCAACTTTTTATGGCCACAATTGGAAAAAGTTGATCTTAACAACATGAGGTTCCCGCAAGACGGGGCTACGTGTCACACAGCATGTGCAATAACCGACTTATTGCGAGAAAGGTTTGAAGATTCGATTATTTCAAGAAATTGTGACATTGAATGGCCTCCAAGATTACTTCTTGTGGGGTTATTTGAAGTCATTGGTCTTTAGCAATAAACCAGAACTATTCAAGCTTTAAAAGTCGATATTGAATGTGCTATTCATGACATAAGACTTGATTTAGTGGAAAAAGTGCTCAAAAGTTAGGTGCATCGAATTAGTTCCTGCAAAAGAAGATGTGTGGAGGCCATTTGAAGGATGTTATATTCAGAACTTAGTTGTAACGATTCTGCTTCACATTAATTAAAAAATATTTGAATTTCTTTAACAATTAGTGTGTTTTTTTTTTAAATTATATCACTCTTATTGGAAAACCCTACACACAAAAATATAAAATTCTGTATTGAGTTGAAATGGAAAAACGTTGAATAGTTGTTTAATACTGAAGATTTTAATAATTTTAATTTTCCTTTTATATGTTACATATACTTACACGCCGTTATGAGAAGCCATCGTCGGGCTTTCTTCATGTCTGTAGTTTTGTGTCTGAAAAAATAAAAAACAAGTCGTTAAACATAAATATATATATACATATGTTTTAAATATATTAAGCAAGAGAGTCGGACATCGATTAGAAAATAATTCTATCCTTGGCAATACTTTCCTAAAGGAAAGCCAACTAAATTTCAAGCAGAAAAATATTTACTCATGTAGAAGGATTTTGGCTGATCTTATATCTTTTATGCGGAGGGCGTTATAAATAATAAAAATCTTTACAGTAAATAGTTGTGAATAGTGTGTAGCACAGTCAGTTTTTCTCATTTTCCCCAAATTTCGTTAGATATAAAACGTAAAAAAAGAATTTTGATGAAAAATATACGAAAATTGTTAGTGAACAAAAGCCTTAATATTTATTTTTTGTAGGTTTGTTAATTTATTTTCTGAATTATTTATTTATTTTTATTTTTTCTGAATTTTTAATAAAGCGTGAAGCATTGGTATTATGCTTGCGCTCGTGAGTGTATTTTTCGCCAACCCAACTGAATAATTAATTTTAATTTTAATTTTTTTATTTCAATGCATATTCAATTCTTAGTTTTATTTCGTTCAATGCCGGCTTAAATAACAAAGAATAAATGGGAAATTTGCGTTTATTGATTCCATAAAAGTATTCGATTTGTTTTGATAAAAAAAATATTTATACGATCATCGCGCAGTGTCAATGATCTCCAAAAGGGACTTAAACAGCAGTCCCGAGACGTGGTAACTAATGATGACGGTAAAAAAATTATATTTAAATACGCATGTACTTTCGTCGTTCACATACTCGTACATATGTAAGTATTTGAGTATTTGCAATTCTTCTTCTGCGGTGTTGTCTTCCGTATTGTTTTTCAATTGAACATTACGACGGTTCTTTTATTGCATTTACATTACATACATTTTCATATAGTTTTTATTTGGTTAATTATTATTCGTGACACATGTTTGCCATCATACACCAGCTCTTTAAATTGCGGTTTAACGATAAACAAACATATATGTACACTTGCATACGTGTCAGGGTGCGCCAAGAGCAGTAAATATGTGTGAGTAAAAACTCTTTTCTGCTTATGCATTCTAGCAGTATTTATTATTATTATTTTTTGTTTGTTTTGAATTATCTACTTTACAATTATAAACTCTGCATTTTATACGAATTTAAATAAAATTTTGTATATTTGTACGCGAGAGTGCTCGAGACTTCTTTCAACTGTCAACTGACAGTCGCTGCGGGCGATGTTGGAAAATTTATGAGTTTAATTTGTTGACCAAGTTGAAGTTTGCCATCATGCCGACATCTAGCCAGCTAGTGAGATTGTTAGCTCGTTAAGTAGCAGAAAATGTTTAAGTATTTTTTTAAGTACTACATACATACTTATTTACATATTTAGTGTAGCTTTTCATTGTTTTTTTTTTTTTTTTTGATATTTTATGGCTCACTGCCGGCATCTTGTAGTTAGTTACAAGCAGACGCTTGTAAGTGCTCATTATGGCAGCCCAACACTTGTTGTTGGAAGTGTAAAAATGTCGGTTTGTTTAGCTACCGGAAATACATGGATTTTCTTCGCTTGAAATGCCCTCAAGGAAAACCAACCAAGTGTGTACTGTTTTTTTAAATAGCTACTTTGTTGCTTTCTGCGTTTATGATTTAAGTGTAAAGCCGTAAAATTATATTTATTTTCAATTTAGAGAAGAAAGTAAATTCGTTTTTTGATTACTATAATATTGATAAATATTAGGTTTGATTTTGATCAACTTTTGTAAATAATTTCAAGATTATCAGCATTTTATAATTGTTAAATTTTTTTTTGCTTTTCGAACATTAAATTTAATTATGAATTCGGTTTAATGGATGTATATGACAGAGAAAAAAAATATATAATTATATATTGGCACATTTTTACCCCCTGTGGGGTTTCCAGCAATTTGCTATGTGACTCTTAACTTTACGCCCAATAAACGAGATGTTTTGATGGGTACAGGCTAGAGGAAAATAGGTGTTATATGAGTTGGCCTTAGTGAGAATGCAAAGTGTTGATGGTGCGGGCACTTATTGTATGGAGGACATATGCTAAGTATGTCAAGGTAAAGTCTGGATAAGTAGGAGTTGAGGTTACAACAGTATCCACACTTTAATAGTGCCAGCATTACTCGGGATTCGCGAGGCAGCTGGAGCTCTTCGTCTGCTATGCTGCTATGAATTTCACCAGAAGAGAGTTTATAAACGTATTGACGGACTCTCTGAATGAGTACGGAACTCGATCATTTAAGTCGAGCACTTCCTTCCTGATGTGTCTAGGTGGCGGTTCTGTTTCTAGTAGATGCCTGCTAGGATAAGCGATACGGTAATATCCTATCAATTTTCCTTACACCACAAAAAAATATGCTTTTTTACTGGGAGCGTAGATGATTAGGCTCTACTCTTATGCTTTTTCTTAGTTACCCTGTGCGATTACAGACGAGTTAGTAATAGTACGCAATTCATTATCTTTTCTCCAAATTTTCGTTCGGAAATCTCAAAATGTAAACATCTTTCGTGTCCGTTTCTGCACATCTGAAAAATTCTTCTTTTTTTCTAAATAACGCAGAAGGTTTTATATGGAGATTATGAGAAAAAAAATCTACACCACAAAACATTTATTAAATTCTAAGGTGTATAAAAAACGCGATTTTCGTGAACGGCGTGTAGAAGGACAACCATGTTGCATCTCCCAGCTGTAGTCAGCCATCAAAAGTTGATCGCATCGGCCTTGGTATATTTCTAGGTCCAGGTGAAACCGCTCCTCTTGTTCTTCGCTATAAGAATCAAAATTCTCTGGAAACTGGTCAAAGTGACTGTCGTAATAATGCAATTTGATGGGCATACTACATACAAAGTTTCTGAAATTATCCAGCAAGGTCATGGTAGTTGCTTGACTTATGATTTGCTTGAAAGTTTTTAGTAACTTCAACAAATTAATTCCTCGCAAGTTGTTCCAAACTGGACATTAAGCTTCAGAAATTAGTATATCTAAACAGTTATCTTAGCTTTGGGTTATCAAAACTATCCGCTTTTATGTTTTCTATGGTTACACTAGAGAATTTTCTCGTTATATGAAGAAACATCGCCAAATTTTATTTAACGTCTCCACAATTATTTTATTGAACCTAGTTTAATGTGCATCAGCTCCTCTGAAAATTCTTTAGGTAGTTCAAGATCCCTTATTAAAACGTTTAATTTTACTTAAAAGGTATTAATTCTGTAGGTGCAGGTAGAACAAATTGTTAGAATGTGGAAATGGTCTTCTAGTCATTAGATTAACATCATGAATATTGACACAGCAGAAGTAGCAGTCATCGAAATAATATTTTTGATCCCTCCATAGAATAGGCACCCCGAACCCCTTACGGCTTCTTTTACCACTGATCCACAGTCTCAGTAAAATTTACGACTTAAAGTATGAACAACAAGCCCTTTATATGTCATCCCCGCAAATGTAAAACAAACACATACGGATCATTGAGACAACTTTTTCGCGACGAAGACGCGATATCAAAAACGATCTATTTATAGAAGGGTGCTTATGAGACTTGAAGCACTGGGACATGGCTAACTAAATGCAGCAAATTTAAAACAGTGTTGCCACAAAACTACACGTATAAAATGAAATCTTATTGTTGCCAATGGATACCTAATACAAAACTATTAACTAGATCACTGCACCATATTTTTTATTTAAAAAATTTCATATCATAGTGTTTGTAATCAAACTCCTCCGAAACGTCTTAACCGATTCTTATGAAATTTTATATTTAGGTCGTGGAATAAGATGTAAACTATTTCTCACACCGGAAAGTGGGTCGGAACCAGTTATATTGGAAAAAATCGATATATTTGAAATTTGGCACATATATTGGTAGTATTTTGCTTAGATTGACATTAACACTGGTAAGCGGACCAGGGACCGATCTATTCCATATTTATGTTTTTTTTACTTGAAATTTTTTCACCGATATATTAAAAAAATACATATATATTTCTTTCGATTGATTTAAATTTTTATATGATATGCTAAAATGGATTATATTTGTTTCCCTGAAATGGGCCAGGGACTGGTAAAGGGATAACCGGCAAATTTGTAAAAAATTAAAACGATTTCGTTATAATCATAGATCGTGCGAGGTTATTTTTTCATAACAAATCTAACCAAAACCTCTGTTGGGCGGACGCAAGCTCCATATTGTTAAGACAAAGATGACCACATGCAACTTACATAAAAATTAATACCAATAAAATTGCAATTAAAGACGATTGTTGTGTTTCTTGTTCGTGATAAAATACCCCAAATTCCTTTAAAAATTCCAAAAGCCTATTTTCTATCTAATGGCATTGTTCGGAAATATAAAAAAAATCGAATTTTGAACACTCTTACGGAATTAAGATTTTCGTATCTAGTCATCGCGAAGGCCTTATTCGATATGTCCAATGTTTTTAGTTTTACATCATTATGGTTTGAGGGGAATTATTATGTTATTGCTTAAAGTTTATGTACATATACGCACATACATATATATATATATTAAAATATATATATATTTAAATGGCAATATAATATAACATTTTTTTTAAATAGTAAATTAGTGATTATTAAATTAATTTAAATTTTTTAATTTTAAAATTAAGTGAACACCTCTCTTGGACGGACAAAAGTCGGTGAATGTCAACGGTGAGTGTCCGTCTAAAGTGGTTTCCCTATATACATAATTCGCCCTTTATAATCGCTTTATAAAATGTTATGGGCGGACACCGTGCGGCGAAGGGAGTAAAAATTGGAATAAATTAGGCACATAGTGAGCGTATTTTCCCAAAATCAAGCTGTAGCAATCTATAACTTAAACTAAACTATTTCAAATACTGCTTTAGAATATTATTATGAAAGAAAATTATATAACGCTGTTTACATATTGTTAGGGGATAATTTTAGAAAGCACTGAAGTGTTGCCATTTGCATACTGCACTCTTATCTCTTCCGCATCGAATCTGCCAAATCAAGCGAAACAAAAGAAAATTTGTGAAAAATGAGCAAATTGCAATAGCGGTAAAGCGGCTACTGCTTTTTATGGCGGGCATGGGATTATCAAAGTGTAAATACATACACATGGCAGAAAAAGTCTGCGTTCACTTACTGTATTAAAGTATTCAACTAAAAAAAGTTATGCTTTTATGTTCACTTATTTTGAAGAAAATTAGTTGAAGTATATTTGAGCAAAATTTTGTAGAATTTGAGCTGCGTCGTTCTGAGTTATCGGGATTGTAGTACCGCTACTTAAGTAAGTTGAGCAGAAAAAGTGTGCGTTCACTTTAAAAAGCGATGGTTTGTTGCATTAAAAATACAAATTGTTTATGTTGAATTTAATTTTTAATGATACACGAGAGTAATTGCGATTAGGAAGAAGCTAAAGCGTATATAAATATAGGAAAACCTCAATATTTTTTTGACTATGGACTAAAAGCAAAAAGAAATTGAAATTGGCGAAAGGAAAATCATTGTTGGTTTGTGGCAGAATGGTAAAAGTTATCGGGAAATCTCGAAAACCGTTGGCAGACAGCACTCCCTCTGTCCAGAGAGTAATAAATAACTTCAAACAAATAAAATCTTATGAGTGTAAGCCACTTTCTGGTCGTCCAAAGAAACTGACGGAAAGTGAAGAGCGCAACCTAACCATTCTTGTGAAGTTTAACCCACGTCTAACAGCAATCGCCTTTCAAAAGACATTGAATTAAATTACCTAAAAAAAATATGTCCAGATACGGTACAAATAATTCTGAAAAGAAGCGGATTTCATGGCAGAGTCGCACGATGAAAGACCTTCGTATCGAGAGTAAATCGTCTCAAGCGGATGACCTTTGCGAAGGAGCACTTAAACAAGCCTCCAGAGTTTTGGAATAGAGTAATTTTGTCAGATAAGAGTAAGTTTTGCATTTTTGGGATAAAAGGAGGTAAGGTTATTTGGAGAAAAAGCAGAACAGCACTGGAAAAGAAAAATTTTGTACCTATGGTAAAGGACGGTGGTGGATGTGCTATGATGTGTGGGTGCATGGCAAGTTCGGGTGTAGGAAAATTTCAGTTTATTGAGTCCATCATGAGCAAGCATGATTATCTTAATATTTTGAAAGCAAATTTAAACGAAAGAGCAGTATTGCTAGGATTCGGTGAACAATTTATTTTCCAACATAACAACGATCCAAAGCATACAGCATAAATTGCTAAGCTTTGGTTGCTGTACAATATTCCTAAACAACTGCGTACACCCCCGCAATCACCTGATCTTAACCCTATTGAGCACTTTGGGATGTACTATAAAGAAAAATATGGCAGCGTACTATAACCAGCAAGGAAATGCTTAGGAGCATGCTTGAAGGGGAATGGGAAGCTATAAGCCCAGATGTAGCAACCAAACTTGTTGGGTCAATAAAAAACCGCCTTCTAGAAGTCATTAAAAGACGTGGATATCCAAGAAGTTATTGACTTAATATATATTTGTTTAATTTTTAGCCCTTGTTTCATTATTCTTGAAGTGAACGCAGATTTTTTCTGCTTAGTTTGAGTGACCCTTTTGTTTATATGTGATCTCATTTTAAATTTATATTAATTATTGGTACCAAAGTTTGTGTACAGTTACTTTTTATTGAACTAAATAAAATAATATAAAAAAAAGTTAATGAATGATCTGCTCTTTTCGACTTTTCATAGTGCAAACAAAATATATTTACATGAATGCAGACTTTTTCTGCTATGTGTAAATAAATGTCAGTGCTTATCTACTTTGGAAATTTACATTGATGTATTCAGTATATAATAAAGGTATTGGGGAAAAAAGCTAACATACTTTGCTTATCAATTTGACACATACCAGGTGTGAATAAAAAAATATATATTTTTATTTGTAATAAATAAAAATGCCAGTACTAAATTGGTTACAATATCTTCGCTTGAAAAACTTTGAATGCCGGAAATTTTACATTGGCTGCTGTTAAAAAATTGAATAATCTCAATTCTGAGTTTATCCAATTTTATTTCAATTATGTGAAATTACTATTATCGAAATACAATTAATAATTACTTTACAACTAAAGCGCCGAATGTTACCTTTCATACAGAATTGTTTAGTTTTTCCTCTTGAATTTTCGTTGAATTTCCTCCACACGTAATGTAAAGGGTTTTCCAATAGGGATGATATGGTTTCAAAAAGTCGTTTTGGCTATTTTTAATATGTCATGATCTGTCTTTTTTTTTTGACGGCGTGAATTTGCTGATTTTGCCTTGGAACAACTTGAAAACGATAACGATTTTTTTTTAGAAAATCATCCTCTCCGATGAGGCTTACTTTCATCTGAGTGGTGCGGTAAATAAACAAAATTGTCGATTGTGGTGCGAAGAAAATCCACAAATTATTCATGAACAACCATTACATTCACCTAAATTGACAGTTTGATGTGGTTTTTGGTCTGGTGGAATCATCGGTCCGTATTTCTTTCGAAATGAAGCTGGTAGCACTGTTACTGTCAATGGAGAGCGGTATAGATCGATGATAACCAACTTTATATGGCCACAATTGGAAGAAGTTGATCTTAACAAGATCTGGCTTCAACAAGATGGGGCTATAAGTATCAAACAGCACGTGCAACAACCGAATTATTGCGAGAAAGGTTTGCAGATTCGATTAGTTCAAGAAATTTTGGCATTGAGTGGCCTCCGATAAGCTGTGATTTAACATCATTAGACTACTTCTTGTATTGCTATTCATGACATACGACTAGAAAAGGGCTCAAAAATTTGGGTTCATCGAATTCGTTCCTGCAAAAGAAGTCGTGGAGGCCATTTGAATGACATTATATTCAGAACTTAATTGTATCGATTGTACTTCACATTAAATAAAAAACATTTGAATTTCTTTAACAATTAGTGTGCTTTTTTTTTTTTTTTGAAGAAATGATATCACTCTTATTGGAAAATCCTATATAAAGGTACCCATTATTCTCTACTTAAAAAATGTAAGTGTAATAATTATGTAACTAGGTATTGTTAGTGTATAATATATCTAGTATATACATATAGTAAGCATGTAGGCAGTTGTTGTGTTTGATATCACATTTTTGCTGTGTAATGAAGCATCGCATTTACAACGACCGGCGCTTTTACAACTAAGTACTGATGCGTTGCTGTTATGTAATCATTTTTCGTAGTATGATCTAGTGTTGCTTTGTTCATTTTCAATTAGGCTTTCATATTGTTATATTTCATTACAATGAAGATTCGTTGAAAACTAATCCAATCTACTTATAAAACTATTTTTTTGTTTTAGAAGCTTGTACACACAACGTAGAAAGTTATCAACAGAATATTTTAAATTTTTTTATGGAAGTACTGAAATATGGTTTTATGGTCAAGTAAATGAAGAAAAAGAAATAGGAAAAAATTTAGAAGAATTTGCATTGTGCATATTTGACCTTTACTTTACAGGGAGGATATAATTTTTTGTGGTTATAAGTAAACGAGCGTTGGATGTCAGAATCCGTTGGTTCGATTCCTATAAAAATAAGTCTGATGAAAAAATGTGGGGATCTCCGAAACAGCTGTCACTGCTACCAATTTTTCTTTATTGTATAACAAAAATTCTAACAAAATAGGCCTTTGAATAAAGCTCATTTACTTATAACCACAAACAAATATAGGCCGCATTAAACAACCCATAATATATAAGTCGAGCCCGACAATCAGTACTACTTATATATATTTCTCAGCCAATTAATGCCTGAATGTATGCAGGATTGCAAAAAACTCGCTAACCCAACATTAAGTAAAAATAGCGGCTAAATATTAGTGCACTTAATAGTTGTTGGTTAGTAATAAATTGAATATTACAACAACAGATTACATGGAAGACCTTGGCTCAGTGGTAGAGCACTCGCCTGGGTTGTCAGAATCCGTCGGTTCGATTCCTGGCAAAAGAAGTCTGATGAGGAGATGTGGTGATATCCGAAACAACTTTTCTTTGTTGTATAACAAAATATTCAATTAAAAAAATTCTAACAAAATAGGCCTTTGAATAAAAGCTCATTTACTTATAACCACAAACAATTACAGGCCGCATTAAACAATTCATAAAAATTTTTATTTTTTTATTTCAAAAATTTATTTATATTTATCTGCTAATTTAAAGTCTAACAATAAGTTTTAGAATCTTAATAAGCTTTAGTCCATTATTAATATTGGACGACAGATAAGACATTACTCTTTAAAATACTGGCAGATCCCTACATTGAAGGTGTGTTCGGCTTGCTCGGCAGGATAAAACGTTCGCTAGGGGATTCGGATGAATTAGCAGTTTCGACAGGTAGTGTTTCCAGGTATTTGTCACTTCTCTGTTTACGCATATACCACGTGGAACATGTGAGGTTTCAGTGCGTTTTTTGATTGAAATCGCTGTATTCTATGAATACTAGTTGCTTAAGCAGAGGCGATAATTGCATTCCATACATTCAGATTGGTTTTATGAGTTATATAAAAGAATTTTTTGAGCCAAGTACAGAACTGAATTTTGATGCAATAATTAATTTAGGCTGCCAGTTTTAAGTTGAATTTGCTGTATTTTAGCAGAATTCTAGTTCATTCGCGTATCTAGGTGAGTGCCAAGGTATTTAACTTAACTTGCTTGATGATAAATACATTATTTAGATTTAGTTTAAAGGTATGTTTCAGCCTTTACACTTTTGTTTGTTCACTTTGATTCGCCAGTTTGTAGCCAACTTCCATCAAGCGTTTAAGTGGTTTTCTAGTGTATTTGAAACTTTGATCGGGTACTTGTTTCTACATAAGATAGCGGTATTGGCTGCAAATATTTAGGTTGGTTCTTTTTCGATCGTTGGGTTGTATGCAGGAAATAAGACATATAGTATTGGTCCCAAAACGCTACCTTGAGAAACACCAGCCATAAATTGATACTCTTCCGAGGTAACTTCCTTTACTTTGACTGTAAACCTTTCGTTCGTAACGCATGATGTGAAAATCTAATGATCTGTCAAAGCCATTTTAATTTTATATAAGTCCCACATGCCATACCTTATCGAATACTTGAGCCACATCAAGAAATATTGCTGCTGAGCAACACTCTTTCAACTCAAATGCATTCCATATCTCGTTGGTAATGTGATGGACTTTTTCTATAGCATATACGTTTTTCGCGAGAACCAAATTGATGATTTGGTATAGTTTAATTTTTGTGGAAAAAAGGAGATATTTTGGATAGCAGCATGTTTTCGAAAAGTTTGGAAAGAACGAACAAGCTAATTGACAGAAATAATGAAGGCAACGTTGCCTCTTCTCCGTGTTTGGCTATCATGATGATCTGCGGCTTTTGGTGCGCTTTTGGAAAACACCCAAGTTTGAAAATGGCATTAAAGAGTTGAATCAAGATATTGAAAGCAATATTTGGTCGTTCTATTCGCATTGCGGTTTAATGTGGTCGTAAGCAGACGAATTTTTCATATTCAACGTTTTTATGATGACTTCAATCTCAGATGAAGTTAGGCACACTTGGGGAATAAGCCTCAAACATAGTGAGACAAAAATGGAATAGAGAAATTATTCATTGTTTCGTTAGATTAAAATACGTCCCTTAGCTGTTTTGCAAAACATCAAATATCAAAATTTAATTTTTTTAATATATTTTTTACATTTGAAGTTAATAAATTTCTTGCGAAAAATATTTAAAAAGCAAAATAAATATTTTTTTATTTTGTTATTTGTATTTTATTTACATATGCAACATAAATTTCAATAAAGCCACACTTTATTTTTCTTCTAGAAAAGCCTTTGTTATGGTATTTTAATTTCTACTTTAATTATGTGTTTAATTTGTGCAGCAATTTCCGTTCTTAACTTTGCCATGAATGCATCCCCAAAACTTGCGAGGAAGTTCAAATTCAAGGGCGCCTCGTGTTTTACTATTTCTCAAAGTCGTGATTCAAATAATTGCTGTAAGCAAAGCGCAATCATACTGGAGTGGCTACTGTAGGTCAAAGCCAAATCTGACATAGATTTTATTTGAATTTCATAAAAAAATAATCGTTAAAAGTTTGAACAAAAGTTGAAAAGGAAAAGTTAAAAAGAAAATATTATAAATAATAAGAAAAATGAAAAGAATGGCAGCTTTGGACAGGGCTATAGAGAGATTTTAAAATTTAGCTCCTTTAGTTGGTAAAACTTCATAAAAAAGGTACAATCTTTTACTACTCTTGATTAAAATATTGTTTAGAAAAATAATTTTTTTCTGTAAATTGAATGAAACTGAAAAATTATCAAATTTTTTATGACAAAAATTAGAATTCAAAGAGTAATTAAAGAATTTAAATGTGTTTTTCTAAGACCTATGTTTTTGGAATTGGTATATGTAACTCCCAAAACTCTTAAGTATATATTGCAATAAAATATACAGCTTTGAGTGGGCATAAAAAACTAGAGCTTGCGCACTTGATTTTAGATGACACTCCAATGAATTTTAATAATTACCGTAAGACAATTTTTTGGGTCTATACAAACAGCTTTAACTTTTGAAAATATTATTATTTTTTAATTTTTGATTGGCGAAAAAGATATTATAAGTTCTCATATGTTTATGCCTCTGCTTAACACTTAAGTATTAACTTTGCTCATATTAAGCAGCTGTTTTAAACCCTATGGGAAAAATACTAGTTGTAAGCTAGAATGCTACTAGTTTGAATTTTTGTCTAATTAGTTCAAATTCCACGGAGAACTTTATTCTGGTTAAATACCAGGTTAATGTTAATTTACACATAAAAATCACAGAAATAAAAATAAAAAACTGCCTCAATCGCGATGTATTCAATACTAACACAACCCCAACACCGACGTGATTGCTAAATACTTGCATACACATAGTGAACTGGATTTCACTTAGGAAATACTATATAGTTTGCTAACTAGAAGTTTTATAAACCCATTGAGCTTTTCACTGCCGGGTATTTTCTAAATTCTACTATATTTTTGGCTTCGATTATTTTTCATTGGAAAGGAAAAAATATTATTTGAATTTTTTTCTTCAATTGTTTGTTAACGGATCTAAAGCCTCAAAACCAGTTGGACAATGTTGTGATAGACCGAAGGCAATTCTCAATTATCTTAGAAGTGTGTACTCCCCGCGGTACTAACATTGACTCGAACAAGATTAGCATCCGCCGTTGTGCAGCCAAAAAACGTGAATCAATAAACAGAGGGAAGACTCATCGTCAAAAAACCGTAATCAAAACGTATAGCCGAACAATTTTCCAATCAACGTATATTCTCGCTCTATGAGAGAACTCATCAACAACTCCGCACAAGGGAAGCGTGGGATGCCATTTCCAGTTTCCTGCTCTAAAAGAGAGTAAAATGAAGATTTTAGTAGGGCGGTAGAGTTAAAAATACTGCCTATTTCATAAAGTTGCGCATTACAGACAGAATAAGATAACAAAGAAAGGAGATGCTTGAAAAAATAGGAGCAATGCCAGACGGTTTTAAAAAATACCTTTTCCCGTAGGAACGACTAAGGGGATTTGGTGACTGATTTTCAGAGTATATTGAGTATATGGATGAAAAACTAATCTAAATCACAATCGAATACGATGGTATAAACATTCCATCACTCGACTAAGATCGGGCGGGAGCCGATGGCTTACCGGCTGAGCTATTTAAACATGTCGTGGTATTAGCGTTCTCAATATCGCTTATAAGGTACTGCCTGGTGTTTTTTGGAAAGACTAAAATTCAAAGTCAATGAAATGATCAAGCCTTATTAGCGCATGTCTACCAATAAACAGGTTTTCATTATGCGCCAAATTCTGGAAAAACCCAATGAGAAACGGATCGACACATACCAACTACGCTACACACCTCCACCTACTAGTACTGCAATGTAAAATCCGGTCTCCACGGTTAAACATCAAGCTCTACAATTCACATCTCATTCCCGTTCTGCTATTTGGCACAAAGCTTTACAAACGCTTAGTATTACGATATATAGGGCTTCACGGAGCTTCCGGCTATAAACGCATAAGCAGTGCCTTCGCCAATTAAAATAATAATATTTATGTATTACTCACTTATAAAGGATGATCCACTCCTAGGCTCCTTACTTTTTTAAAGAAAAAAAAAAACCAGAAAATTCTAATTTAATGGGGAATGGTTATTATCATTCTAAAGAACATTCTTTAGCGTTTATTTTTTGAAGATTCTCTCTTTCACATGTTGGCCGTCTCAGATGTTCCATCCGTTGAGTCCAATTATCGATGACTCGTTCGAGCATTTCGGCTGGTAACTGGCGTATGGCACGCATGACGGTTACGTTCTCACCGGCATAATTTTTGAAAAAATAAAGACCGAGGATTCCACCGGCACACAAACCACAACAAAGCGTTGTTTTTTCTGGATGAAATGGTATCTCTTGAATCTCTTCAGGTTGCTCTTTGTCCCAAATGAGGCAATCGGGCTTGTTTACATACCCATTGAACTAGAAATGGGCCTCAGCCGAACAAAATTTGGCTCGAAAACGTCGGGTCTTCTTGGCACTTTTCAAGAGCCAATAGAGCGAAGCGATGTCGCTTGGGAAGGTCGAGCGGCTTCAGTTCGTGCACAAGCTTTATTTTGTACGCATTCAATTTAAGATCTCGACGTTAAATGCGCCAAGTCGTTTCATAAGTCGGTCCGAGTTGCCGCGAACGGCGCCGAATCGACTCTCCACGGCCTTCGTGTACAATCTCAGCTACGGCCGCTATATTTTCTTCACTGTGTGCTGGACGTGGTCTATTCGGTCGAATATTATCCAATAATGAATGCTGGGTCTCAAGATAAGTGATGGTGTTGCGAATAGTACGCTCAGTAGGCCGATTATGTTGACCATAAGTTGAGCGAAGCGCGTAAAACACATTCCTTACAGAATTTTCGTAATAAAATTGAATGATTTGTAAACGTGTTCAGGCGTAAGTCTTTTCATGATGAAATGCCAAACAAAAATGACATGACACGACTAACGCGTTATCTGCTAAAAAGAGGCTATCGGAAGAAGTATCTCTACTTCAATCACCCTTTATTTTATTATTTCTTTATCAATACATATTTTTCAAATATTTATTTCCAAAATTTGATTACACCTAGTGATTTTTAAACAGTTAATCAAAAATATTCTTTTTTTATATCAGGTCTTTCGTCCTTGGTTTTTATGAATGTTTAGCACAAATATATTAGAAATCAATTTATTCCTTTTGGAACATATTTCAATATATACAAGATAATGTTTACAGATGTCGGAATTTTTTATTTTGAAGCGTAACAAGTTCATATAGAATAAAGTTTACCTACATACATATGCATATTTAACACTTAATATATAATTAAAAATTAATTATCTCTACTTTTTATACCATAGGTTGAACTACTTATTAATATAAAGTTATCCAAACTCATAAATGACAAAGAAATCATTATCAAAATCTAGTTTTGCGATAATGTCCTTCAAAGCACACACAATCAAAAAAAAAAAAAAGAAATCACAAAATTTATTATTATAACGGTTTCATCTGAATTAGCAAATAAAATGGCAAAAAAGCAAACATATTATGCAAGAAATAGCATTCAACCGGTATAGAAAAGATTTATAGAATTAATTGTATTCCATGATCGATGGGAAGCAGACGTATCGTACCACGCATTTTCAATACTCAGGGCCAATAAATATGTGCAGCTTCATACAAAAAAATAAAATAAAAATACAGAAAATAAAAATAAAAATAAAAAAATACACCAAACCATAGTTATAAATTGTCAACGGATGCCGACCTTGAAATCAGATACACGCTTTAGAGCAGTGGTGGTACTAAATGTCGTCCACTCGATGACAACAACAAGAAGAAAAAATAAATTAATATTTAAATATTGCTCATTTCAAACATGTTTTTTCGCCCAACTTATGTGGTAATAAAGATGGTAAAAGATGCTGATTAGTTATGACACGTTAAACGTGAAACGCCTTAAACCGCAGAAAATAGCGACGATTTTGCTATGGAAAGAGGAAGCTTGGTGAACACCAAGAGCGCTCGAAGTGAGTTGCTGACAGCGGTAGCAGCGTGCTATTTTTGCTACTTTTTTCCTCAAGTTTTCAGTATTTGACTACTAAACTGGTTGGTTTGGAATATTGGTTTTTGTTGTTGTTTTTCTTCTTACAAGCAGAATGATTCGATTAAAGAAGACTCTGTCTGTAGACTGACACCAACTGGTTTTAATAGAGTTAATTTTTGTTGTAACTTTAGTGCTAAACAGAAAATCATATTAACAAATTTTATTTTTTATATTCTTTTTTTTTTAGATTAGCGAGCATCCGGCGTATTGCAAGCAGCTTCGAAATGAAATCGAGAGTTTTTCTTATAAATAGGCAGATACGAGTAAACGTAAGCAAGTTACGCAAATGATACAAAGTATAAAATAAATATATAAAATATGAAAATCATTCAGTTTTTTTATTATAATTATTAAAATGTTATGCGAATGACCGTTTTTGATTGTTAAGCCATTTATTTTTTTATGGTCATCATGTGGGCGTTCTAACTACAATGGTGCATTGTCATTATA
Source organism: Neoceratitis asiatica (assembly GCA_030068015.2). Taxonomy (NCBI): domain Eukaryota; kingdom Metazoa; phylum Arthropoda; class Insecta; order Diptera; family Tephritidae; genus Neoceratitis; species Neoceratitis asiatica. Next base: position 48,632,183 of record CM061526.1, on the reverse strand, counting down.
CTTATAAAAGTAAACAAAGGTTATTGTTGCAAAAAAGTAAGACAATGATTTACTGCTTCTTTAAATTTGGTTATAAAAAAGTTCATTATAATAATTTTTGAATGTTTTTTAGCGGTTTATTGTGAATTAATAATTATTAATTATAATCCAACACAATCTGCTCATAAAGTCCTTTTTAAATCATGTGACATACAAACACAATTATCTATTTATGTAGGCTTCGAATACTTGTAGCGCATTTGTCCGTCAACTTATTCCTTATAATCACTTCAACAAGAGCTTTGTGAGTCTTTCTTACAAGTTCTAGACTCCAGCTTGTATTCCTTACAACCCTTAAACCCACAACTGGCTATGTTCCCATTGGAATACTCAACTCAAATCAACCGCTAGATAATTTGTAAACACAGTAGTGTGTCTCCAATAAAAGTTCTGACTCGTTCGGAACAGAGTGTAAAGTAGGGATTGCAGACCATACCTCATTTGGGTTTCTGGTTACACAGCAATACAGAAGAACTGCAAGCCATACGATCTTTCTAGACAAAGCAACCCCTTCCATTTCATCCGGATGAAGAACGCATTGAGATGCTCTTAGCTATATACAAGTACAAGCTGCTACGAAAGGCATAAAGTTATATACTGGTCCCGTCTTAAAAGGAGACAAGACTCTTCCTATCGCAAGTCAAAGAAAACTTGGCTGAAATGGCTTATATCAAATGTAAATGGAGGATGTTTCAACGACAATGCGTGTCATGGCGGGACTTGGCAATATAGAAAGGCATGCGGAAAGGCTAGAAGTCTCTTCCAGATCCTCTAGAAACTGTAGAAGAGACAAAGAAGAAGATATAGTCGATTTTTCACCTGTTATGTGATTGCCGTGCTTTAAGCGGAAGTAGATTCGAGATTACACCATATCCAAGCGAAGTCTTAATGGAGATCACACTTTACAAACACTTCATCGTTCGAGTATTATCAGTAAACTGCAGCTCGTGTATTTCAATTTTAACTCATACGAGTTTGTCGGAAATTTGCTTAATTAGGTTGGATTTAAAAAAAAATACTTAGCAGTAATGAAGTTCTTGAGCTTATTATAAAAATTCAATTTGAGAGGATTTTTACAAACAATATTTAGATATTGAGTCAACTGACAACGTTGAAGCTCAAAAATCCTTCTGATCCCTGGTGGGTGGACCTGAATATGCGACAACTCGGAATTCACTGTTGGTTGAGTTGTCGATATTTTATTTCATTTATTAAATTAAGTCAACGGTAACCATAACCTAACAGACTTGATGTACAAATTTACTTAATGCTATTACTTGCTGACTAGAAAATCCAGACTAAGAGTTTTAAAAATAACATTGAGCTCAGTGAGTCCACGAGTAATTGGATCCAGGATATAATAATTGAATTCAGCTGTCTTTTTATTAAAAGGATAGTCACAACATAGAATGGTTATCGCGAGAGATTGAAACTATTCTATTAAAGGTCTGAAGTGCTGGACAACCAAAAGCACCAGAAATCAACTCATAAACAAGCAATATAGACTGCAAAGGCGTCTGGGGCTAATGGACTACAATCGTATAAGCCTACATCGAACACTGTACGGTGGTAATGGGTTAGCAAAGTAGTGTGGTTGAAGAGCAAAGCGGATAAAGTTTCTTTGCACTCTAATTAACATATTGGAATGTGTTGAGTAAATTTGATTCTAACAAGAACAAGAGAGTTGTAAAATTTTTTTCTAGCATAAGGATCTATAAAGTCTTTAGCATAATGCCGCAAAAGTGTTAAATTTGTATAAGATTTTGGAACCATTTAGCTGGTTAGCAATTAAAAACCCATAGTCAAAAATAACTATAAAATCTGAAACTTCTATTACTTTGAGGAGAGCAACATAAGAAAGATTATATCATGATGGTTTATATATTATATATATATATATATATATATATATAGATTATAAATATGATGACAGTTTTCAGATTTCGAAAAAGTAGCATGAAAGTAACTACACTGAGGAACACCAAAGGTTGCTACAAACTCATATGACCTAGTGCCTTCACTCCATTGATTTGATAACATCTCAACCAAGAAAGAAAAATTTAATGAAACCCAAAGCACTTGAGTTTCAGCAACATAATACGAGATAGAGTCTCAGAATGCTTTATAAAAATCGGTATAAATAGTATCTATTTGTCAACCAGACGTAAAAGCTGATTTGCAATATTAAAAAAATATGATTTAAAGATTTACAGACGAACACACCAATTTTTTTTTTTTTTTTTTTTGAATTAGTAGGTGAAAGCTCAACTAAATCACTTTTCAGTGAGGATGGAAGAGTACAGATGCCCGTTAATGATGTCTATTTCAGACATAAACATCGATCCAATATCAACAGATCGAGAGACGCTAAAGTCATAGGACGAATTATAAAAAAACTGGATAAGACATAAAATTAGATTTGAAAAATCGGTAAATAAAGTTACAAATCAAATAATAATCAATAAAATCAAATAAACTCTCGGAGCAGACATCAGTGAACATCATGCATGTTGGTATATTAGAAATTCCTTTTTTAGACCGGATGCAATTCCAGAAAACTTTGGAGCTCGTTTTCAATTCTTCCTCAAAACGAGTTATATGCCTGTTATATAAAATTTTTTCAATAATCTTGAACTGTGTCATATAAAATTCATATTTATTTTTTAAATTTAAGTTATTATTGTTTTTTAAAAATTAAAGGGTTTATTTCTTTGATTTTTACGGGTTTGAAGATCTTTTGTATACAAGAGCAGGAAGAGTAGATAAATTTTGAAAGATTTGATGAAAATTGATAAGAAAAGCTTAAAAGCATTCCTGAAGTTTACATTTTTGAGGTCAAAAGAAGTGTGATTGTTATTATAAGTAGAAAGAGAAAATCACAAAAATGATGTAAAAAACAGGTACCTCCATCTCATAAAAAGTAATGAAAACTAGATTAGCAGACACTCTTCGGTAGTACTTCCCATAGTCTGTTCATATGGAGGGCATATGGTGGGTATGATTAAAATGCCAGGAAAGTCCATATGTTGAGTTCTTAAGCAACTAGCTACTTCTATTTTAATTATATTTTAATCGCCTTATTAGATTTTGAAATTCGTAGAAAGTGCATGAATTCCAGTCCTAATATAATCAAGAGCTGAAACGCTTTTTATTTTTAAAGAGGACCTTCCTTGGCTGATATGATTGTGATACTTCCCATAAAAACCAGAAAACCAATCGGAGATAGCTTAAAAGTTTAACTTCTTTCTTTTTGTGAGGAAAATATCAAAATATCATCACAAATGTAAAGAGACTCGTTCGAAAATTGTTAAGGCGATAGTTCTAAATACGAGGGTGGTTAGATAAGTAAAAGACTTTTTTAATAAATTATATTTTTTTCGTTAAATAAGCGTTTTATTTCTCAATATAGTCTTCTTTTATCTCTATACATTTAGTTCAGCGTTTTTTCCAATTTTTGTATTCCTTCCGAATAATAGTTTTTTCAAGGCCCTCAAAATAGGCGTTTGTTTCTGTGATGAACGGACTCGCTTACCGCCCAGCCATTTCTTCAGGTTTGGAGAATATACTGAAAGGGGTATCTGTTTGTAGCCCAATTTATGAATTTTTGCCATGGTGACTCTGCATGTGTGCACCCGTGCATTGTTCTGATGGAAAATTTTTATTTTCGCCAAATGCGGTCTATTGTACCTCAAGTCAATATCGAATCTGTCCAAAAGCTCTAATAATATTCGCCGGTAATCGGTTTACCCTTTGTTGGCCGGCAGACCCACCTTGGCTTTCTTTGATGCACGTTCACCCGGAGAAACCCACGACCTTCTTTGGTCCCTGATGTAGTGTGGTGGATCCATGTTTCGTCTACGGTTACGAAACTGTCAAAATATTCTTGAAAAAGTGATGTACCCGCTCAGTTGAGATGTCTGCCATCTTAGCCACCTAACGCTCTTTTATTCTCCGATCGTCCAATATCAGTCCACGGATTTTATCGACGATTTCTGGCGTGACGACCTCTTTTGGGCGACCTGAACGACGGGCGTCACTTGTATTGGAGCGACCATAACGGAACTCAGTAAATCATTTTTTAACCATTGAAATTAATCGATAACAGTTGACGGGATAATCGATAACAGTGTTGTATTTACAGTAACTTCGCGGGAAATTCAAAAGGTCGCTGACTTATCAAAAGGCCCTCGTAATCATCAATTTTGACACTCCCTGTTTTTAGGTTTAAATAAAACCCTGAAAGGATGTCAGTTTTCGATGATTGAAGAGATGAAACTTGAATCGAAGATTGGAGAATGCGTTGGAGTAACTGTGTAATACGAGTATCTGAGGGGCGAGGGGTATTTTTTGAATACAACACATATTGAACTGGAATAGTGGAGACAGTTCCACAGGAGGAAAGAAGCAATTAACTTCTTTATGGATGGGTTGAAGCATGATGGAAAGGCCGGTGCAGGAGTTTAGGCTTCAAGACCATTGCAGTGTATTTCAGGCGGAAGTAGCTGCTACCAAGGAAGCGGGGAACACACTGCTTCGAAGCATCGTTTCTATGAGATAGGTTAGCATTTATTCAGATAGCCAATCTGTTGCCAATACTGTCTTGGTGAATATATATAAAAATGTGAAAGAATGTTTGTCATCAAAAGAAAGGAGGTTAGCCTTGCTTTTGTAGAACCTGTTGAATTTAAGTGTATTCGAGTACATGTTGGAAGAGGTTATATATATTTAGCTCTCTGTTATATTCCTCCTCAATCGGACCTCTCTGTATATTTACAACATATCTCTCTTTTGAAATCAGTTAACGTAATGATGAAAGATACTGATTCAGTGATTGTTTTAGGCGATTTTAATCTTCCATGTGTATCATGGAATAAATTTGACGGCTACATTGTACCTCACTCCTCAAGAGCATCTTACAATGAATTTCTGGAAGACATGACTGACCTCAGCCTAAATCAAATGAATCTATATAAAAATAAGTCTGGCAACATCCTTGACCTAATTTTTGTTGATAATGTAACTAAAGCACTAGTAGAGAGAAGCACTCCTCTAGTTACACCGGACAACGTTTACCACCCTGCTCTTGCCATTACCTACGAAACCTTATGTGATCAGATTTTAATAACTGATAAAAGCGAATCGGCTACTCAATTTGATTTCTCGAAAGCTAATTTTAAACATCTTAAGAAGGCTTTATTAAAATTATCATGGCCTAGATACAATGAGAATATTGATCAAAGCGTCGCGCATTTCAACTTAACTGCATTTAACTTATTTGAAAAATTTGTTTCTAAGCGCATTTGTCTTTATAAAGAACCTGCTCAACCGTGGTACACTAAAGAACTCAGAGTTCTAAAAAATAAAAACACCCGACATTTCAAGCTTTATAAAAGTGCAGGTATGCACTCACATTATTTAAAATACTCAATTTTGCAACACAAGCTCTTTGATTTAAATGTTATAATGCTTATTTGTGCAAAATTAAACGTAACAAATCCTCCATCATTTTATGGTTTCGTAAACGCTAAGCGCCAGGTATCTGGATTTCCTTCTACTATGACGTTTCAAAATAACATTTCCAGTGATAGTCAGACAATTTCCAATTTGTTCGCTAAATTTTTCAAATCTAATTATTCTCCTAGTATTCAAGTAAACTCATATTACCCATATAAATTATGTTCGGGTAACTTAGTCCATACACCAACAATATCGTCTGAACCAAATACCTTCCTGCTTTCTTGTAAATTGCACTGAGTATATTTTCGAACCTTTGACTCATTTGTTCAATTTATCTCTTAAAGAAAGTATTTTTCCATCTATATGGAAATAATCTTTTATTATACCCCTTCATAAAAATGGAAACAGTTCTTTGATAGAAAATTACCGAGGTATAGCTAAACTATCTGCGATTCCTAAATTATTTGAATCACTTATCACTGATCATTTGACTCATTCAATCTCTTCATTTATATCACACTCCCAACATGGATTTGTTAAAGGAAAATCTACAACCACTAATTTACTTGAGTTCACTTCTTATATCATCGATGCGTTCAGAAAGAACAGCAGCGTTGACGTTATATATACTGACTTTAGCAAAGCTTTCGATAAGGTGTGTCACCCGTTACTAATCAAGAAACTTAACTTACTGCGTTTCCAACCAAAATTTTTACAATGGATCTCCACATATCTGTATGATCGAACTAAAAGAGTAATGTTTAAGAATTCCGTTTCAGATACCGTTAATGTTTCTTCAGGTGTACCTCAGGGTAGCCATCTGTTTTCACTATTTATAAACGATGTATCTTCTCAGATAAAAATTTTCAAAACTTTTAATGTATGCGGGTGATGTAAAACTTTATAAATCTTACACTTCGACAAATGAAGGTATCCTACTGCAAACAGACATAAACAGCATGGTTGAATGGTGTAAAATAAATCAGATGCCCCTAAATCTTAAAAAATGTAAAGTTATGTGTTTCTCCCGAAGATCCACACAGACAATTACTTACACTATAGATAATTACAGTTTGGAGCAGGTTCACAGCTTTATTGGCCTGGGGATCACTATGGATCCTAAACTGAACTTCATACATCACATTGGTGTGTAAAACGTTGGTCAAGGGAGTTTAATGATCCTTATATTACAAAAGCTCTGTATGTAACATTAGTGAGACCCATTCTTGAATACGGCTCGGTGATTTGGAACCATAGGTACCAAATCTACTCTGACCAGTTAGAGTCTATTCAAAAACAATTTCTCCTATTTGCCTTAAGAAATTTGCATTGGGACTCTCAATACAATTTTCCCTCTTATACTAGTCGTCTGAAACTTATCAATCTCCCTACTCCCGCCAGTCGTCGGGAAATGCTTGGTGTAATTTGCATGGTTAAAATAATAACAGGCTCAATTTGCAGCCCCCTTATTCTCTCTGAAATCAAATTTAATGTTCCGATCAGAATGCCCAGAAATTTGGGCCCCTTGTTTCTGAAAACTTGTAAAACGAATTTTGAATTTCACGAGCCTTTGCATTGTTTGTGTCCAGATTTCAACTCTCATTCAAGCACATTTGACATATCTGACTCGCTTTTTCATATTAAGAAAACTATTTTGTCAACTCTCAACTAACCGTTATACTACATTTTATATTTTACATAATTCTTAAAAATCAGCTGATGAATTTTGCTCTCTAGCTGAACTCTTTCAGTTCTCGACACTAAACAAACCTCTCCTCATCGTGACTCGGCATTGATGAAAAATAAAACAAGTTCAGTACGTCATGCGGACAGCGCCCCGCGTGCGGATGGGCGGGAGGTGGGTAAACCGTTGAGATTAATTAATTAATTAATCTCCAACTACGCATCAACTTATTTCAAAGAGGAACTGCAATGAGCGCTTCTCTGTCAACTTGCGGTGTGCTTTTGCACAGGTTGGCATTGAACCAACTCAGCGAGCATTGGACTAGCACCTCAACATGCGATTTAAGGTGGACCACGCAATTGTCAGAGAATAACAAAACTCATGCATTGGTTTTGTTCAGTTGATTCTCCGACAGGGTGAAAAGTTGATGAATATTGGAACGAGTTCCCGTCGTCCCTTGTCAAATTTGGTTTGGAGACAAACCGGTTTCGGCGTTCTGCCATCTTCAGTTTTCAGAATAATTTTACTCTTTGTGGCATCACAACGGAGGTGTGTTCTATGTAGGATCCTCTTTGGATTACCTACTTTTGCATAACTTATCTTGTAATTTCTGCCGCATTGTAACGTATACTCTCTATATCAAGCTTAGATCTCTTAGAAATCCATACGAGGTGTGTTCAAAGGAAAAGATTAAGATTTTGCTCACTGTTTTCTTTGAATACAATGGTGTGGTGCATCATGAGTTCCTGTCAAAAGGTCGTTCAGTTAATAAGGAATACTACAAGGAAGTTATACAACGTTTGCGTGAAGCAATACGGCTCAAACGATTGGAATTGTGGAAAAACAAATCGTGGATTCTGCATTACGATAATGCACAAGCTCACACATCAATGCTTATTTGTGATTTTTTGCCAAAAACAAAACCGTAATCATGCCTCAACCACCATATTTACCAGATTTGGATCGCTGCAACTTTTTCCTATTCCCAGAACTAAAGAAACCAATGAAAGGAAATCGTTTTGCCACAATTAATGAGATCAAGTCTGAATCGAAGAAAGAGCTGATGGCTATACCGAAAAGCCCATTTCAGAAGTTCTTCGAGGATTGGAAAAAACGATTGACGAATAAATTCAAAATTCACCTTTTCCTTTAAGCACCTTGTATGGAAATGGCGAAAAAATTAATATTATGAAAGATGTGTATAGAAATAAATAATTAATTTGAACAAATATTTATTTATCACTTTGGCACACACATACACACATTTGGCAATGGGAGCCACATATATATGTATATATTGGCACTAAAATTTCCTTTAAACACAATCTATTTATCGATCGCATTGAGGGATAAAATTATTTAACAACTCAATTAAATTTTTATAATTGCAATGGGCAACGTACCAAGTACATATGTATGTGAAAAAAACAACAACAACAACAAGAGACAATAAACACGCCTTTACGCAATCGTGCATCAAATTATGAAAAGCATACAAAATCAAATATTTTTTTCCCAACGCGAATTTAATTAAAAGGGGACGTATAAATTAAAAACAACAATACAAAAAGTTCACAAAAGGTGTAAAGCTCTCCACCGGAAAAAAAGAAAAGTAAAAAAAAATGATTTATTTATTTGTTATTTATTTATATGTGTATGTATGTTTTGCGTTTCTCGTCTGCTTGTCTACTCATCCACTCGCGTCCGTTTACTCAAACCAATAGATGAAAAACACCAAATGAAAGTGAGAAGGAAAGCGAAGTGCAATTGAAAGTAAAATTGGCGAAAATTTGTTACAATTTCTTGTTGCGCATCAAAGCAGGCGGAGCCGAAAGTGGTTTAAGCTGTTATTTTATATTATATAGTGAGTAGTGAATAGTTTGTTAGAGCAATTGGTATTGTTGGTGGTGGTGTTTGCTGTCATTTAATGCTGCCACAAACGCTTGCTGCTTTTATAACTATGACGCTGACGTGCTACTCATTGTTTTTCATATTTTTTATATATATTTTTATTTTGGAAAAAGTTTAACAAATTATTTTTTTCATTGGATCAATATAAAGAAACGTGTAGGGTTCTGCAAGTAGGTTGTAAATTCTAAAATATTTTATATATAATATACCTGAAAAAACGTATTTTTAAAATTTTTTAATACCATTGGTCCCGCATTCGAGCTTGAAAAGTAGGAAAGTTGGACGAGATGCGCCCTATGCCCTCAAGTAAAATCTTCTGCAAATCGGAGTATGCCATAAATAAACCCCACTGAAAAGCAATCTACATTGATAAAAAGAATGATTACAAACAACTACTATAGTGAACAATGCTCATACCAGACGTATTCTAGAGGATTCTGCACAGTCTCGCCAAACATGCATAGGCAGGGATAGGAAGTGAACTCTAGGCTATGGTCTTAATGCATAAACAGTGCGTACTAGCAACAAGCAGAAATATTCCGGTGATTTGTTACGAAGATTTATATAAGAAAATTCAAAATTTTCATTAATTTTATTCATAATCATTTCGCCTACCGAATCATTTCAATGCTTTCAATGGTTTAAGTTTAAGCGTATTTTCGGTAAAAGGTATCTAGATTTGCTTCGGTAAGCCAGCTAGTACGTGATGCCTATGTAATTCTCTCTGAACCTGAGATATCGGGACGCAGTAATCTAAGAGGGGTACGTCGCTTCCATTTTACCCATATGGAAGAGTTTGGGCTGGTTTCCACCTGAAAGCTTACTATAAGAGAGTTTTTCCTGGCTGGTGCTAATTCAAGTTGAAGGAGTCTCAGTTATTGGACCATTCAAATACCACCGACATGGGAGTTTTCTCGTTGAAAAGATAGGAGATATTTACTATTATGGGACCTCATGTCAAACAGATTGAGTTTGCAACTTCTGTAAGAATCTTGAAGTACCTACTTTTCGAATGTCCCACACTTTGTATCAGTACATTAAAGTTTATAGGGGCGACAATTTTAAAATATTTGAGCGAAATTGTGGAAAATCATTAGGTTCACCAGCAGAGTGCTCTATGCTATAATAGACATAGGAAGGCATTGAGACAACTGAGAAACGGGCGTTTATGCTATTATAATTCGGATTTTAAGTATATTTAGGCTGATCGTTGTTGATGAAGTGTAGGAAAAGTAAAGTAAGTCATGCCTCAAGTGTAATAAAAAGGAGACACTCCTCACAATACTGGTTAAGCCGAACAAGGCAAATATATAGAGGGTGATAAAACCATTTTTATTTTCCGAAATTAAGTTTTATTCAAAAGGTGATACTCCTCTTAGGTTAAGCGCCACTATACCACTTTAAAGGACAATTATTGAGCTTTACTTATTTCACTTTGCTTTATTTTACTTTATTTTATATCTTAATTTATTTAATTTAATTTTATTTTATTTGAATTTTTTTATATTTAAATTTTGCTTTATTTTTATTTATTTTATTTTTATAAAGCTTATTTATTTAAATTTATATTATTTTAATTTATTTTACTTTTTTTAATTTTTTTATTTCATTTTTTTTACATTATTCTATTTTTTCTCTATTCTTCTACTATTTTACATTATTCTACTTTTTCATATTCTTTTATTTTATTTTAATTTTTTTCATTCTATTTTATTAATTGCAATATTCATATTTTATTTTTTTTTATATTATTAAATTTGTTTATATTGATATAATTTTTTTTATTATTTATTTAATTTTATTTGACTTCATATTATTTTACTTAGTTTCACTTTATCTTATTTTATTTATATTTTAAATTTTTTTCTATATTATTTTATTTTTTGTTTTGTTTTAAGTTTTGTTTTATTTTAAATTATTTTAAGTTATTTTATTGTATTTTTTGTTTATTTATTTCATTTTAAGTAATTTTTTAATTTTTAATTAGTTTATATAATAATATCTTATTTTATTTTTTTATTATTATAATCTTTTCATTATTATTATTATTATTATTATTATTATTATTATTATTCTTATTATTATTATTATTATTATTATTATTATTATTACTCTTATTATTATTATTATTATTATTATTATTATTATTATTATTATTATTATTATTATTATTATTATTATTATTATTATTATTATTACTACTATTATTATTATTAATATTATTATTGTTTTAGTTGATTTTGTTTTACTTTGCTCACTTTTACTCTCTTATTGTTTGTATTGTTAGTTAACTTAATTTAGTTTTATATAAATTGATTTTTATTAATTTTTTTCTTCTTTTATTTAATTTCATATTATTTTAACCCTTTACAATGCAACATTTTTGCTATTATGATGAATTTAACTACAAAATATATACCAATCCATATACAATGGTATTTCTTTAATGTAAAGGGTCGAAGCAAAACTCTTATGGGCTGTTCATGCAACACAATGGGGCGTAATTAGCAATGCCTTAAATATTTTGAAATCTTTTAAATGTGTGCGTGTGTAGGTAAGCCTTATGGTGATGGGAGTTGAAATTTGTATCTGTTTTTTTCTTACTTTTGATGTAATTATTTTGCAAGTACATGCATAAATACATAAATATATGTATGTATATTGTACCAGTTGTGCGTGTGATTTTTATATTCTTCAGCTATTGTACAATACTATGTATTTATTGCGCAAAAATAATGCAACCACAAGTGCCACAGAGCTTGTTGTGTTGTAAATATACATACATACACACATACATACAAACCAACATTGCTGGTAAATAATTTGCATTTTCTTCAGCACGTAAAAGAAGAAGAAAAAGATAAAGAAGCAAAAAACAATATGAATGAAGGCCTATGCGGCAATCAAGGGTGCGAACGTTGCGAGGCATACAAATTTGCCTATTGTGTCATTTGGATTTTTTCGCAATACATTTTATGGTAGATATTTGTTTTTCTCCTTTTTTACACTATTTGGTTGTCTCATACGCTATTTGTTTTAATGCAAAAATTTTTATTTGAAAACTTACTTGAAATTATAACAAAATGACAGCGTGTAGTGTGAAATGATGGAGTGTTTCAATTCCAGGTTTGTTGCTGAAGTCTTTTGTTGTTTGTTGTTGCAGCTATAAAGTTATTTACTTGAAGGTGGTTTTGTTTTGCCTTTATTTGTATTAAAACCTCTTCCTGTTGTTGCTTTTTGATAGTTAAACGTTTCACTTGACTTGTTATTGCGCCTTGGCGAATTTATTCAATTTATATATATTAATTTAAAATTGATTTTGTGTATCTGTGTGTGTCTTTACTGCAACATTTTTCCGCTGTTAATAATTCTTCTTTATGCTTCTTGAGCTTCTTCGTGTGGGTTTTAAATAATAATCATTATAACAAATAAAGCAATGTGTTGCTTATAAAAAATTATAAAATAAATAAATTTTTCACCATTTTTCGCGCAGAGATTTTTTATTTGTATGCAAATATGGCTCATTTACTTGTAACTTATTCGTAAGTATACAATTTCTTATGCCTACAAGGCAAATTTCGTGGCAAAAAATTTGAGTTTAGCGCAGAAACAGTGCAAGAAAATGAATGAAGAGAGTTAATAAAAGGTAAAAGAAGAAAAAACACAACAAATGCATTTACGCATACAGTGACAAAGAAAAAAGTATGCGCATGAACGAGTAGAGGTTCGCATGCAAGCTGCAGCAATTGTATGAAATAATACAAATACACCGCGGGCCTTTGTTACAACAATACGTTCCTCACATACATATGTACATACATAACCTATTCAGTGTATTTGTATGCAAGCGTGTAGAGTAGCTAAATATTGGCGTGTGTGCGAAACTAGACACTTTTCTTGTTGCATGTTGCACTGTTGTTGTAAGTCAAAAAAAAAAAAAAACTACAAGCAAAAAGCAAAAGAAACACGCACACAAATACATAGAAATGGAAAAAAATGCAACACATTGCTTTTTGTTGTTGGTATTTTTCTTTTCATAATTATTTTTCAAGTTGGATTTTTAGATTTTTTTTGGTTTAAATAAAATATATTCAATCTTCAAGGCAATGTATTTAAAAAAATCACTTGGCACTTGCACACGGTGTGAACGCTATCATAATAGTAAAACACTCAAAAATATGAAAAAAAATTTACAAAATCCGCTCGCTGGAAGTGCATAATTTGTTAATCATATTACGGCGTATGCCCTTAGTTCACGAAAATGCCTTAAAATTATTTTATTTTATATTTTAATTTAAATTCAATTTCATCTCGTACTAAAGCACAATATTATGCTTTTTATAGTTTCTTTTTCGCACTAAATTTAATTTAAAAAATCTACATATATATATATTACTTTGTTTTTCCTTATTTTGCAATCCACTTCTATAACAGCACTCTAAACGCGTTTAAAATATTTAGTTATACTATTCGCAGTGCTGCTCAAACGCAGACTAAATTGACGAACGATTGGCCAACTTCCATTTGGTTTTTTCGAAAAATTTATCAAAACTGTATACGAGTACACTTGTTGCTGCATATTGCCTACCAACAGCGCTGCCACTGGAAGTTGCTGACATCAAAAAGTCTCAAATGAGCGAAAATTTTTATTTACTCCCTTGAATATTTCATTGGAATTGCGCATGCGCAGCTGTCGAACTATATTTCAGCTATACGGCTGGCAAGTAGTATGAAACTACTTTACTTTGTAGTCAGCAAGCTGCTCTTTTGTAGTTTTCAGCTTTTTTCTTTAAGCTTTGTTATTTGCTCTCCAGGTTTCTTTCTTTCTCTCCATATTAACCGGTTATGCAGCAGCGGCTGTGCGTTTGGTTTTGCGCATGTGCATTATGTTGATTTATTTTTTTAGTTTGTTATTTTTTATTTTTTTATTTTTTAATTTTTTATTTTCTGTTTGTGTTTTTCTTAGCATTGCAGCTGCTTTAACAGTCTGCTCATATCGAAAATGCAATGATATTGCAAGCGATAACGTTGTCACAAGAAAAAAAGACTGATAAAATCAAAACAGATATGATCACAGTATTGTATTGTATAAAAGCTATATTGGAATTTTTTCTATACCTTTAATGTACATGAAATGGTATATTAACTATGGTCCGAAGTACGTACTAGAAGGAGAACAGATAGGTCCACCGAAATTTATATCGATCATATCAGAATCACGAGCGGATTTGATTTAGCCATGTCCGTCTGTTTTTTTTAATTTTTGAGATATTTCAACCAAACTTGGTGGGAAGATGCACCTATATGCTTAAATGATCATTTGTCGGAACCCGCCAGATCGGACCACTATAGCATATATACGATCGATTTTTCAGATTTGAAATTTTGGGTCAAAATCCGTCAATAAAGTAGTTAATAACATGAAATTTGATATTCTTCTTTTTCTTTGGCGTAGGCACCGCTAACGCGATTATAGCCTCGTCAACAATAGCGCGACACTCGTTTCTTCTTTTTGCTGTTTGGCGACAGTTAGAAATACCTAGTGATGATACCAGGTCACTCTCCACCTGATCCACCCAACGGAGTGGAGGTCTTCCTCTTCCTCTGCTTTCGCCAGCAGGTACTCCATAGAATACTTTCAAAGCTGGAGCGATTTCATCCATCCAGCGTAGCTGCCGTCTCTTGATTCGCTGAGCGATGTCAATGTCGTCGTATAGCTCGTACAGCTTCGTTCTATCGTCTGCGGTATTCGCCATTGCCAACGCGTAAGGGATCATAAATCTTCCGCGAAACTTTTCTCTCGAAAATTCTTAAAGCCGAGTTATAGGATGTAGACATCGCCCAGGCTTCTGCACCATATGTCAGGACAGGAATAATGAGCGACTTGTAGAGTTTGATTTTGGTTCGTCGAGAGAGAAATTTACTTTTCAATTGCCTACTCAGTCCAAAGTAGCACCCTTTGGCAAGAGTGATTCTGCGTTAGATTTTAAGGCTGACATTGTTGGTGTTGTTAATGTTGGTTCCCAGATAGATGACATTATCTATGACTTCGAAGTTGTGACTGTCAACAGTGACGTGGGAGCCAAGTCGCGAATGCGATGATGACAGGAGATATTTCGTCTTGCCCTCGTTCACTACCAGACCCGTTCGCTTTGCTTCTTTGTGTAATCTGGAGAGCGTAGAACTTACGGCGCGGTTGTTATGACCAATTATATCAATATCATCGGCTTATGCCAACAATTGTATACTCTTGTAGAAGATTGTACCTGGTCTATTTAACTCTAAATTTGATATACTACACATGAAAATCCGATATTTTCTGATGTGAGGCTTTGGTCAAAACTCAGTCAAGAAAGCATTTAGGAGCATGAAATATTATGAATTGCATATTGGTACAGAAAATCATTAAAATCGGACTGCTGCGTGAAATTTGGTATTCTACAAACCCAAATTCAAGTTCATATTGACATATGTTGAAAATTGTCAAAAACGAATTTTGCCATTTGCAATAAATTTGATATGTTCATGCATGGTATAAAGACTTTGGCATGGTCGAAGACAGACGTTCTTTCTTGCTTTACTTTATTATAAGTTCATTTTTATAATTAAATTCTGCGGTGTTGGGAAAAATTGTTCAAATTTTACTGCAAGGAATTGAAAGATGATGCAAACCATATTAGGCTTCGCGTGCAAAATTTTAAGCAAATTTTTTTTAAAATTAACATATAGATTTTATAATTGATATTGTAATGAAAAATTTATTATATTTTTTATTTTACTTACTTATTTAAATATATGTAGGTATATGCCTATGATATTTAGCACTACTTGAGTCATTATTCATCTACAAAGACTTCCATGAAAATTTAATTCCGGGAGGAAAAAAGTCTGCAATTTTAATTTTAATTAGAAATCTACCTATGTGCCAAATATGCTTCTTTTAACCCGATCCCTGTTATATTTTAATTTCTGTGGTCTATTTCAATGGAAAATTCCAATCATAAATATGATTTAAAAAAATGATCAGTATCGGGTACACTTCAGGGTAATTAAAGAAATTCAAGTAAACCAAGAATTAAATACAATTTTCCTGAAAAAGTGTCTCTCTCACTTCGCGCATCAAATTATAAATCTAAATATTTCTCAAATC
This sequence comes from Neoceratitis asiatica, assembly GCA_030068015.2. Taxonomy (NCBI): domain Eukaryota; kingdom Metazoa; phylum Arthropoda; class Insecta; order Diptera; family Tephritidae; genus Neoceratitis; species Neoceratitis asiatica. The sequence continues at coordinate 48,615,942 of CM061526.1, read as the reverse complement.
CAATTGAATCAAAACAAAAAATATCATCAATACCGGTGCAGCCATTGCAAACACACACACACAGGATATTTATATTTTTTAAAGATATAATAAAAATTTCTAAAATAGAACTGCCTTTTCCGCTGCTTACAATATTATTATTGCTTCTTACCGCTTAAAACTTCCCTGAACCATCTCATCGCAAATATTTCAAGATTAATTTTGCCAAATCTATCCATCCATTTTCGAGTTTTAGCGTACTAAACGGGAAGCATTTAAATGATGATTTCCTTACTGCATATAATCAATGGCCTATTATTAATTAATTATTATTAGTATTATTTTGCCAAAGCTTTCTGATGCAGCAAATTAGTTTTTAAAACTAAATCGTGAAAATTTATTCAGCGTTACGAAATAAATCGACGCAGTGAGCTAAGGACATCTATAAAATAGGTAAAAAAATTCAATTGTTGCAATTTTTTCTTAAAATCAATGGTTTTGTCCAGTATAACTTCTAAAATAATCTCAATATTTATATTTCAGTAGCTTGATTTCTTTTCAATTACCATTTAGGATAAAATGTTCAAGTGAGGATAAGAGTTTCTAGTGAGTAGTCACAATTCAAGTCCAAGCCATTTTTTATGGTAATGAAGTGCCTGAACATTTGGCGTATAATTAAAAAGATTAAACTTTTTTGGATTGTTAGGTGGAAAGTTGTCAATTAAATGAAATCTACAAATTTGTAATAAATAACTTTTTGACACTTAATCTCAAAGTCCTCTATTTATGGAATTTTCAAAGGTTAAGAATATATTTTATGATTTTTACAAATTTTCTTGTATTGCTTGTTAGTAATCCGCACTCTTAAACATGTTGATCCGTAGAACAGCAAAGATTCTTCCAACGGAGTAAAGGTCTTCCTCTTCCTCCACTTCCATCAGCGGGTACTCCATCGAATACTTTCAAAGCTGGAGAGCTTTTTTCTATTCGGACGACATAACTCTGTCAATGTCGTCGTATAGCTCGAACAGCTCATCGTTCTATCGTCTACGGTATTCGTCGCTGCCAACGCGTAAGGGACCATAAATCTTCCGCAAAACTTTTCTCTCGAAAACTCCTAAAGCCGACTCATCGGATGTCGACATCGTCCAGGCTTCTGCACCATATGTCAGGACGGGAATAATGAGCGACTTGTAGAATTTGGTTTTGGTTCGTCGAGAGAAGAGCTTTACTTTTCAATCGCCTACTTAGTCTAAAGTAGCACCTGTTGGCAAAGGGGATTCTGCGTTGGATTTCAAGGTTAACATTGTTGGTGTTGTTAATGTTAAAGTTATGACTACCAACAGTGACGTGGGAGCCAAGTCGCGAGTGCGATGATTGTTTATTTGATGACAGGAGATATTTCGTCTTGCCCTCGTTCATTACCAGACCCGTTCGCTTTGCTTCTTTGTCTAATCTGGAGAACGCAGAACTTACGGTGCTGTTGTTATGACCAATTATATCAATTTCATCGGCATACGCCAACAATTTTACACTCTTGTAGAAGATTGTACCTGGTCTATTTAGTTCTGCAGCTCGTTTATTTTCTCCAGTATCAAATTGAAGAAATCATACGCTATAGAGTCACCTTGTATGAAACCTCGTTTGGTATCGAACGGCTAGGAGAGGTGCTTCCCAATTCTCACAGCGCTTCTGGTATTATCCGGGATCAGTTTACATAGTCGTTTAAGTTTTGTGTGGATACCAAATTCAGACATAGCGGCGTAGAGGCAGTTCCTTATCGTGCCGTCGACGGCAGCTTTAAAATCGATGAAAAGGTGGTGTGTATCGATTATTTTCTCTCGGGAAGTACTTACACGTTAATAAATTATTGAATGTCCCTTCTAATATATTTGTCTTGTCTTTCAGAGCATGAGCTCGTCACGAAATAAGTGTAAATATAGTAGTAATTTGTTTCTTTATATTTGCTGTGATAAGAAAAAAGTATCATAGACTTTGTCAGACTGAATATTTCGGTTTTAGAATGGAAAAACAAGATAAACCATGGATACCTCATAAAGTTTGTAAGTTTTGTGTTGAGATTTTACGTTTGGGGAAAAAAAGAAAAAGAACTAGGCTTTCTTCTGATCTAAACTAAGCCTTAACATCATCGCGTTGACTGTTGCTTTTGTGCTAAAGTTTTAATCGAACTTAAATTAATAGATATCGAAACTTTCGGTCAACAATGCTATTGCCAAATTCACAGGAATTGGAACAGTTTACCAGTGGAAGTGAATAATAGGGGGAAATTTCCACGAAAACGATATTTTCTCAATATGAACTCATTTTATCAAAGTATAAAAACTGTTAACCACAAGATTGAAACCAAAAAAAAAAACGTTTTCTGCAACAGTAGTAATTGCGGCATACAGAGAACCAGAAAGTGATTTATTACAAATTTTTAGTGAAATTGGAGGACTAGTATCCTGTAATAATATCGTGAAACTGCTTCTAAACAGGGGTTTAAAATATAAATCTACTGAGTGGCGCCTATTTATTGCCTGTTTTAGCCATAAAGCATTGAATTGCCAGAAATTGTGCAAAAGATTCTGACAAATTTTCAAACTCTAGCAGCAAATGTGTGTATCAAGTTATACTCCTTCCCAATAATCTTGATACATTTCCAGAAAGTTTAGGAAATTAAAGTGATCGACAGTGAGAGCAATTCCACCAGGATTTTAAAGTGATTGAAAGGTATCAATGTCGGTGGGATCGTCATTTGATGGCAGATTACTGCTGGTCTTGTCCGCTGATAAATTATTGAAGCTGCTAAAAAGCGTTTTTATGGAAATCTAACTTATGTTTTCGACATTTTGCGGCCTATTTATTTCGATATATATTGATATTTTCAACTGTCAATGTAAAAATATCATTTATTTTCATTCTTCTCAGATTTTTGTAACGTAAATTGAAAATAAGATTTAAAAACAAAAATATCAATTCTTACTAAACCATTGACAGCTTTGTGAATTGTGATCATAAATATATCCAAAATTAATCTTATATCTAGTGCAATGAAACCACTGTAGACCAGTGTTATAAAGCTTTTAACTCTCTGAAATGATAGTTATATGCATTTACCTGAAGAAGATTCTGAACACGCTTTGGCTTGGAAAAAATTTATATTGTAGTAAAAGTGATTTATTATGTATGTATATTAAGTAAAATTCTTATCTTGACTCGTAAATACCCATTTGTTAATGTAAAAATTTGCATAGCTTCATATATTTTTGTTTGTGCACATAAATATATTGTTAGCCGGCTAATGCAGGATTGTTAAGGCGCGTGTTCAATTTGCTTAGCAAAACTGGTTTTATATTCACAAATATATTTTTTTACATTTTACATTTATTTATTTTATAAATATCTCTTGTGCTAATCTCATGCTTGCATAGCACATAGAGCAGTTTATATCAGCATTTCTTATGTGTGAGTATAACCACTTTTGGTTTCAATTTGTTACTGTTTTAATAGACTGTTGTTAGATTTGCGGACAAGTAGAGCAAACTGGTCAAACTCAGTGAAGTATAAATGTACATATGTATGTATGTTAATAATACTTTTATGTGCGTTTATTATTATTTTAATAGATTTTAAATTAATTTACTACCGCTTGGCAATATGAATGTTTCTTATTATCATTAACATAAGTATACTATAATTAATTTGATTGTTAAGTATTGTAGAAATGAGTAAAATTTACTTTCAATTTCTGCAACATTAAATTTAATAATACTTTATATATGTATGTATATGTATGTATGTATGTATTTAGTATATGTATGTACGTTTTTTTTATATAAGCTCTGTAGTTTATTAATTTATTTTAATACTAACAAAATTGAGGTCATATGAAGTAAATAACACCAACAGGCATAAGTCTTCCTCCTCACGTGCTTATTGACTTACATCAACAACAACAAATGGTATAACTGGATTTAATAATCGTTTGTGAATATGCATTTCACATTCGGCGATTCGGCAATTCGGCAATTCGACCACTGATTAGCGTTAATTTAGTAATGGTTAACCCTTAGCTTGCCAAAACGCTGATATAACAAATATGTGTTACATATACATATGCAGTGCTCGCAGGTATTGTGTTTTAAAAGGTCGGTAGCTCCGGCTGCTCTGTTTGTGCGTATACATACATTTGTAATAGTTAACTGGTAAAAAATACTATTAGTCATTATTCCGAAATTGAAATTGTTAATCAAATCATGAGTGATTGCGCTTACCAAACGATTACATTTAAATGGTGTATGGAATAACTGAACTTTTTTGCTCGGATTATAACAGGTGATCTATTTCTGCTCCCTACTTTTTTTTAAAGAAAAAAACACAGAAAATTTAAATTTAATGGGGAATGTCTATTACCAATCGAAAGAACATTATTTGGCATTTATTTTTTGAAGATTATCTTTTTCAAATGTTGGCCGCGGCTACTTCTCAGATGGCCCATCCATTGAGTCCAATTTTCGATGACTCGTTCGGGCATTTCGACTGGTTACTGGCGAATGACACGCGTAATGTTTTGGTGAACAAAATTTGGCTCGAAAACGACGGATCTTCTTGGAACTTTTCAAGAGCCCATATAGCGAAGCGATGTCGGTTGGGAAGGTCGAGCGGCTTCAGTCTTTGCACATGCTCTATTTTTTACGCTTTCAATTTAAAATGTCGACGTAAAATGTGCAAAGTCCGAGTTGCTGCGGACGGCGCCGAATCGACTCTCCACGGTCTTCGTGTACACTCTCAGTTACGGCCGCTATATTTTCTTCACTGCGTGCTGGGCGTGATCTATTCGGTCGAATATTATCCAGTAATGAATGCTGGGTCAGCATGCCGATTATTTTGACCATAAGTTGAGCGAAGCGTGCGAGACACATTCTTTCTAGAACGTGAATTTTCGTGATAAAGTTGAATGATTTGTAAACGTTGTTCAGGCGTAAGTCTTTCCATGATGAAATGCTAAAACAAAAATAACATGACAGCTTGACACGACTCACGCGTGATCTGTCAAAAAAGGGTATTGAAAGCGGTACCTCCACTTGGATCACCTTTTACACATATACTCACATCGATATTATATTTGTAAAATAAATTGACTAAGTAGGTAATCATATTCTTCAAAACCATGGCCTGTTGCTATATGGTGCCGAGGCATGGCCGGCGTTAAGAGTTTTCGAGAGAACGGTTTTGAGTAAGATTTAAAGCACTTGCCAGCGAATTAAGCGACAGCGGATACGCTGGCTAGGTCATGTGGTCCGTATGGACCAGAACACTTCACCGTTGTAAGTTTTCGATGCAGTACTCTCCGGTAGCTATCTTGTAATCTCCATTATCTGGGTTCCCGGTCAAAGGAATATTTTCGCCAACGTAAATGCTGACGAGTTAGTCAAGTCTGGAGCATCCCTTGATAAATCAGAAGCGGAGGTAATTCAAAAGAAATCTTCCCTTGCAATTTGAACAAATTGCTCTAAACAGATGGAAATTCATAATTCATAATTTGGAAGAGGATAAGGAAACAATAATACACTTTCTCTACGAATGTCCAGCTCTCTCGCAAAATCAACAAAAAACACTTGGAATACACAATTCACTAAGCCTTGAGTGGCAGTCAACAAAAAGCATATCAGACTTAAGTAGTTTCATTGAGAACACTAAATGGTTTGATTTTAGTAATGAACCGTGATAGCATTTATATTTTTTGGGGCTAACGATAGTCATCATAAAGGCGCTCCCAGCGCTAATTGGGATCGAGGGTTAGACCCTTCGGTCAGAAGAAGAAGAAGTTGCGTTATCGCAAATCGCAACAGCCGAGTAGTTAGCAATGCGTACTACAATTCGGAAGGCCTGGGTTCGAGTCTAGGTTCGACCGAAATCTTGTGGTGGCCCCTCGGAAGGGAATGTCAAGACGTCCCAATGTATTTCTGACTTAAAATAGAAGCTCTTCATAAAAATCCATCGACCGCTCGGAGGCGGCTTAGAATAAGCTGTAGGCCCTTTCATTTGTTGGTAAATTGGAGGAGAAATTCGGCCGAAAATCGCCTCAACGGTTACAAAACGCCAAATATATATATATATATATATATAGAATATTTTTGAAATCTTCTAAATGAACACTTGAACACTTGTCATCTTAGATTTTATCAAAAAAGATTGCAATAGAAATAAAACGTCAACAAAAGATACCTTGAAACTTCATGATTTTAGGATGAAAGTTGCAAGCATGCCTGTTCTATTTGAGAAATCTGCATAAGGATTCCTATAAAGACACGTCCGACATCTATATTAAATTTCCCCGATGGACCAAGCAGTAAAATAAGAAGGTATTTAAAAATTTTCCTATTTAAACTATACGACCGCAAAAAAAAAATGTCCGAAGCTCGAGTTTTCTGCTCATAATCGCGAAACAATTCAAACAACAAAGGAAGCCTTAATCGAACATGTTTTATATGCACCAACTGCATTTATGCATTTCGAAAGAAAATAATTATATCTTATATTGTCACCAAAAATTGAACTAATACATAAATAAATACATAATGGAATTGCACAACTCTCAAATAGATTTTTTAACCTTTTCCAGTTTTCCCTTTTTCTTCATTTTCTTCACGCAATATTCTGTTGATGTCGGAAAAAGCGGTAAGTCTGGATTTTTTTTGAATATATTTATGATGAAATTAATGGGCGTACTAATACGGAGTTGGCTTTAATAGCTTAAGCTTTGTCTACGTCAAATAGTTATGGTTCTAATGCCAGTAAAAGGCCATTCAACGCAAAACAAGTATTTCACTCTGAGGCGCACATACCAACATTTTACATGTTCACTTCTGTGAATGTTTACATAAACGCCAAGTTTGTGCTTTTTTTTTTTTTTTTGCCACTACAAAGTTATAGTTAAAAGTAGGCAAAAGCGCGGTATGTGCAGTATGTAGGTAAATCAGTTGAATTCGAATACGTAGGTAAGTACTAAGCACAAGAGTGGCTTTAACTTACTTTACCGGTTTGCAAGTGGTGAAGGTAGTTTGCACTATTTTTCGTATATAGAGCAATAATGCATAACAGATAATAATAATGTTCATTTGTATGTGTATACACATTATAAATGCCTTTAAGTATTATTTCATACATAATTGCAATGCGGCGTATATAGAAGAAAAAATGTGAGTTATAGGAAAATATCATGCTTGAAGCGGGCGATTGGTGGATATTAAAATTTTTTTTTCACATAAAAACCAAAAACTTTAAGTAAATCTATGTATGTACCACCCACTATCACTCGCCGTCTAAACGTTTACCACTTTTTGAAATTGACAAGAAATGCTTTAGAGCCATTTTTCGTAACATTGACGAAAAATGTCGCTAACACTTTGGTGCTGGCGGGTTTGTTGACGTTGGTTGCTGGTTACGTGCTCAGTTAATGAGTTGTTGCTCACGAGTCGCATTGCCGTCACATTTACACATTCTAATTTAATTCTGAGAACAAAATTTGCGGTTTACAATTTGAAATCTTGTCAAACGTGTTTCAGTTGTCTTTATCCACAATTAACTGCTGTTTAGCACTCGTCAAAGTTGTTGTTGCCTTTGATGTTGTACTTTTATTGCTTTTTCTTCTTATTTTTATTACGATTCTTGTCGCTTGATCGTGGACCAAATTGTTGTTAAGTTCTTTTGCATTATCGCATGCGTTTACACACAACTACACGTATATAATCGAATGTACTTTGCGAATTTCGTGTCTGTTGTTGATTACTGATTTTGTTGACGCGCCGGGTCTGTTTCTTAGTTGAATTGTAAATCAGCTGCAATATTTGTTGTTTGTTTTTACAATTGATTTATTTTATTTGTGTGTATTTTACATACATCTGTATGTACAATACATATATACATATGTATACTTTTATATCGTATTTATTGTGATTGATTATGATTACAATCACTTAAGGCCTTGACAAGTGTGCAATTTTATGTGCACAAAAATATTGTGTAATCCAAACATGAAGTACTTTGCTATACGAATACCCACATACACATACATACATTCATATTTTATTATTTTTAGACATTCAAAATTCAATTTTTTTCTTAAAATGTTCGTGTTGTTGTTAATATTTGAGAATGCCACAGCAGACTAGATGCTGGGTGATAGAATTATGACCTTTTGAAGGCATTCAATTTTTGAAAAGTTTGTCAAAAATTTGAAATTATAACAAATGTAATATACTAAAATTGACGAAAACCTTTGTTTAATAACTACGTGCTGACAGGTTCATAATGGAAATACATTTACACAAAGGAACGACTTTCAAAGGGTGTAGACATTTAAATTCAAATAAACTGTGATTTTTTGATTTGTTCGCCAGCATTTACTAACCAAACTTTGTTATTAATTGAAATAAATTTGAAATAAAAAATAAAAATAAATAAAAAAATAAGTGAATGCAATATTATGGCTATGAGGTATGTCACTTTGTAGAATCTATTGATAATAATCTTCGGCGCCAATTGCACACACCAAGTGAAGTCAGTTTCTTCTCCACCTGATCTAGCCAGTGTATATGCTTATTGCCTTAACTATATCTATGTTACCATATACATCGTAAAACTTATTGATTCATTGTCGAAACCCATAAATCTAATACAATAATACCGGCTTATCAGTTTCCGTTATAGTTCCAGACTTCTACACTATTATCAGGGCAGGATTTATGAGCGACTTTAGTCCTACTTAGTCCAACGGAGCACGTGTGATTCTTCGTTGGATTTCAAGGCTGGCATTGCTGTTAGTGATAATGCTGGTTCGTAGGTGGACGAAATTATCCGCGACTTCAAGGTTATCACTATCAACAGTGCCGCGAGAGCCAAGGCGCGAGTGCGTTTAGCTACTTGCTGTTTTATGTCAGAAGATATTTCGTCTTGTTCTTGTTTCCTACCACGTCCATTCAACTCGCTCCTAATTTAGTTTGGGGAAAGCAGAGCAAACAGAGCCATTGTTGAGACAAATGGTGCCAAAATCGTTGGCATACGATAGCAGTTGTACACTTTTATAGAAGATTGTGCCTTCTTTAACGGTTCTGAAACTCTTCTTACTTCCTTCAGCATTAAATTAAAGAAGTCGAATATTAAGAGTTTTTGATGTTACTCCACGTCAGCTTATATAGTCATATAAGTTTCGGGGGGTTCCCAAATTCAGAGATAGCGCAGGAGTGAAGTATTGATCCTTTTCTCAGGCGTCCTCTCCAAGTTTTTGGATATGCTGGAAATATTATCAGTTATAGATTTTCCAGATATGAAGTCACGTTGATAAAATGCGATATTAAGGAGACTTATACCATGATAATTAACACAAGTTGTGGCGTCTCTCTCTTTAGAGATTGTGTAGAGCACATTTAGGTATCGTTCGTCGGGCATGCCTTCGTCCGACATTATTCTGCAAAGAAGCTGGCAAATATACAGTCAGTTCGCTGCTACATTTGAGTAGCTCAGCCGATAAGCTTCGGCTGATTTTTTGTTCATCAAGCTTCATTAATTGGAATTCACCACCTCCAGATGTTTCACTTTCACTAGCTTTCAGCAAACTGAAAAAATATTTCCTCCATATACTCTGCCCATCGGTTACACATTAGAATCCTAAATGAATCCTGAAACCTTCTGCAATAAATCTTTATTCTACGAAAATTTCTTCCCAACGAGCAATCTTATAAGATCAGAGGACAGGAAATAGTCGCTGTTGATGGGCCTTCTTTTCGAGGCAATCAATGAAAATTATTCCATACGCATCCCAAAATACAGGCGCCATAACCTTGCCAGCCGACTGTTGTATATTTCCATGCTCTGGAGGAGTTTTAACGTGTGCATTCCACTCAGATGATTCTCGACTATACTTCGGAGTGAAATAATGGAGCCATGTTGCATATATTGTCCCATATGGATGCGGAAATTCGGATTTCTGATGCTTGAACATCTTCACTGCCTTCGGTGCTCATTTTACCACGTCTAATCTGGGCAGTGTTTGGAAACTCGTCATCAAGCCAAGTTTTTGTCTCAAATGTATTTTTTCCCTTCAAAAAGCAATATTTTATCAACACGCGAAATTCCTCTTTATCCATTTTTTCATTATAACAAAAGTTGTTTCACTCAAAATGCTATAATTCCCAAACTAATTTCAGACAGCTGTCAAATTTATACACGCGTCTTTTGAAGGTTAGGGCTAACTAAAAATGATTAATTATTTAATTTCAGTAGCGCCATGCATGTGTCAGGCCGGGAACTTTCCAATTGACCTGTTAGTTGAGTTTGAAATTTTGAAAATGTTGAAGCGTCTATTTGTCATGAATTATGCGCTAGCAGTAGCAATATTTATTTAAAATTTTTTGTGCATTAAAAATTATAATTTTTAATTAATTTCAGTTTGAACGAAAAACATAACGTTGACTGATGCTATACTTACGTAATAAACGCCCTTGACTTTTTTGTTCACGAGTCTTCCGCAGAACTATTAAAAATACCCACATTTATATCTTTCATTATTAAGTTTATTTTAGACTAATAAAATTCGCTAGGAAACAACATTAAAATTACAAATTAAAACACTAAAAAACTAATAATAAATTAATATTCGAATTTAATAATTAAATTACAATAACACGCCTTCTCCACAATACTACCCTACGAAAAAATCTAAAAGTAGTCGAAAAATTTTGCCTGCCGTGCTATTGCTGTCCGGTTTCAGAATTGGTTTTGATTCCATTATTGTATCGAAGTCGGTGAATCGCAAAATATACCATTCGGCCACGAAGTAAACCACCAAAGTAATAATGCCGAATTTGAGGTATATTTTGAAAATGTCAAATATATGACCGAAGAGAATTCGCAAACCTTCCATGACGCAATTGAAAATACGGCCAAGCATCACCATCAACATTTCCAAGTGTCAAGTGTTTGTGTGTGCAGCTCAAATTGTGCAAAATGTCGTAAATTTTATACACTTCGTACACACCACCACTGCGCACGTGTACAGACCTCCGTGGCGTTATCACTGTTTGGCGGGCGATTTGTTAATTTTATGTGTGCTGATGGATGTATACGTGTGTGTGTAATTGCAGAAAAATTATATTTAACTTCAATTTATATGCATATTTGTTGCTTTTAATATGCAAAGGAGCGAAGAAGCAACAATTTTGCGTTTGTTTTTCTCTTTCGGCAGCGATTTAATTTAAGTGCCTTAATATGTGACAACTTCTTTGAAATACTTGTAGCGTTTTTTTCGATTTGATATGCTAGTCTGGTTGGTTAGTGTCTGGTTTCGTTAAATTTGTATGAATTATATAATAATTATATTTTGACATTTGTGTTTAATTAAGTTTTGATATTATTCGCGCCCAAAATGATATAAAGACCTGTAAAAAGAAACGTATTGAAATAATTTTAATTTAATTTTTTTTTCTAGCAGATAAAATATTCTTATAAAAATATAATAGATAAAATTTTCGCTTTTATACCATATCATTTTTAATAGTACAAGCCTTACGAAATTGTTCAAAAACCTGTTTTGAAAAAAGGAAAAAAAATGACATCTGTCGAAAGCTTTAAGATTTTTTAGAAAAGTTTTAGAAAGCTTTTGACTGCTATTCACTTAGGAGTGGTCAGAAACGATTATTTTACATACGTTTCAAAAAGATCACGACTTGCTGCCTTAGATCTAGTATCCTCTGGGTAGCCAACAAACATTCGTTTAGAGTGAGAAGGCGACTCTGCCTTCCAAGAAGTGCTATGGGCGGGAAAAAGACGGAAGAAGGTGGATCCTCGTGAAATCTACTACAGGGGCCATATAAAAGAGCGTTGACGTTGGATTTGTGTGGGAGAGAGACTCTGTCGCCGATTCCAGGTATTCCACCCTATGGATGAACGTCTAGCCACAAACCACATCCAAGCCAACATATTGCTGATTTGCGCCCACGCCCCCACGGAAGAGGAGGACGATGTGACCAAAGATGATTTCTGTAGCTGTCTGTATTACCAGATTCCGGCACAAGAAAATACGTCAAGCTACATGCAATTTTTATAATATTGTAATGTTTTTCGTAGCTACCTTCGTTGATTTCCCAAGTCCTTCGAGTCCGATCAGTGGATTGCTAAATAAAACTCAATAATTACAATTCTTTACTATACACAATGGCTTATTTTATAATTCTTTATAACACACAATTACTTTCCGCTTCATACAGTTTATCCGTTTCTAAAACACACAGCTCACAGCAATGTTCACGCCTCTGCATTTTCTACTCGTCTCCTAGTGTGATAGTGGCTGTTGTTCTTTTTATGGCTGAAGACAACCCAAACATTTTGTTCATGCGCTCAAGAATAAGCTGATTATTCGTTTGCCTGCAATAGCTGCTGCCGCTATGCCTAACGATGGTCGAAACATTCCGTTCATGCGCTAACTCGTCTGCGTGCAGTAGTTGTTACCGCTCTTTTCGTCTGTCCTTTGTATGGGGAATTTCCATCACAACACCACTTCTTTTTTCTGTCCCTTGTACTGGAAATCCTCATCATACAGCCACTCCTGTATGTCTGTCCTTTGTATTTGGGATTTCCGTCAAAATATCTAGACTAGACCTCTAGATGCGCAGACATCAAGTAGTCTGATATATATTTGATATTCTTTCATTGCTCAAATACTCGAATGTTTGGTGGAAGTTTTTAAACCTTTTTAATTACATAAACATTATTTTGAATAAATGAATTCAAAGTGATGCGAAAAAAGCCAAAAATTCGACAACTCGAGTGCGAATAATGAATATTGAACAAGTGTGTGAGGCCTTTTTTGCTCAAATACACCCCCACATTTTAATTCAAGCAAGCTGGAGTTCCACCAATTGATGAAATAACTAGGTAAAATCATTCTAAGTCAACTAAAAGGGTCTGTAAGGTACTTTAAAATGTAACCAACACCTTAAATGAGTGATTTACTAGTATCAAAAGGTTTCCTCAGTGAAACTGAAATGAGTCCGTGCTTTGATTTTTTTTTTTAATTATATTAAACTTTTTAATATATGCGAAGATAACCAGAATGAGCATTTGCAGTAAAAATTTTGTAAATTTTGAGTACCTGTTTGGGTTGTCACTTTCTTAGAAGCACTCCAAATTTAGTCAACTTGTCCTATTGTATTTTTTTTTAAATTTTGAAAATTCTTAAAACAGCTGTCAATACTTGTAAGTAGAAATCAGGAATTTATGTTTTTATATTTGCTATGTTACATTGTAGAAATAATTTTAACAAGCCGAGCCGCAGGTAACTTTAAGTTATGTCAATACTTGCACATCTTACTTGGAATCTCTATATTCTTCTTAATAACACGTCAACAAATAAAACCAAAACAAAGTATAGCACCTTCTAGATTTTCTTAACCGTATATGAAATGCTTACACCTGTCTATAAACTACTTTAATAACAATAAATTTAATATCTAGTTAACTTTAAATATTTCATCCACGTACTTGTACTTTTATATTTTTGTCTTTTATTTCTTTATTTTTTGTAATTTTTTATTTTTATTTATATTTATTTTGATACATATTTTACGAAAATGAAATATCCAAAAACCCAAATACACCATACGCAAGAGCATATTGAAACCGGTCAAAGATGACCAGAAATACTTGCAGGCCAGGCCGCAAATCGTACAAGTCGATTACCTTCAGCTTAGCACCGGCAAAGCCTGTTGTCTTGCATTAATGGCAACTGTTTTGCATTTTTACTATAAGACTTCTTCTTCGAAGTTAACTTTACTTGCATGTGTGAAACAAAATCATATAACCAACTTAATTAAGGTCAAAAGATATTAAAATCCTTATTTTATATACGCGTATATATATTTATATACAGGGTTTTCCATATTGCGGTTTCCAAGATAAATGGAAATAAAATGCATTTAAAATAATTTTTTCTCATTGAATTCCATTTTTATTATAAAGTTTTAGCCCTGTCGTTATATGTGGAGCACTACATCAATCAAATGACCGCCTCGTGAATTTTTGCCAACTTCGATCTGTTTGAGGTAATTTTCGACCACTTTTTGGCATATATTGTGCGGTATCTCAGTCATAACTTAACGAATATTGATTTTCCATTGCTCAAGAGTTAAAGGTTTACCCGCATGAACACGGTCTTTCACGTAGCCCCAGAAAAAGTGTCCAACGGTGTCAACTCGCACGATCTCGGTGGCCGGAAATATTCTCTCGCAATACAGTCATATGCGCTCGTATTGTGGGGAATGTGGCACTATATTGTTGGAACTACATATTTTCCTAATCAGCCCAAAAAAGTTGGTTATCATATGACCATAACGCTCCGCTACCGTTTTCAAAGAAGTAAGATCCAATCACACCTCTGGACCAAAGTGCGCAACAGATAGTAAGGTTTTTTTTGGTGTAATGGTCTCTCTTAAATTATTTGAAGACCCTAGGGGCCCCAAATGCGAGAATTTTGCTTATTTACGTATACACCAAGTGAGAAATGTGCCTCGACGCTGAAGAAAATTCATTAGAAAAATTGCTGTCCACTGCTTGTTGCCCAAGCACCCAATCGACGTAACTGCGGCGTTGTTTATGATCAGCTGGCTTCAGTTGTTATGTCATCTGGACTTTATATGGATGTAGATGTAAGTCTAAGCGCAAAATATGCCATAATGTGGCGCAAGAAAGTCCAAGCTTTTGAGAAATAAGCCCATTCGGGTCTCCGGCTACACTTACATCAGCTATATTTTTGGTGGAACGAACAAAACGATGATGCACAGACCTTGCAATATCTGTAAACGATCCAGAGTCTTCAAAATTCTTTAAAATTTTACCAATTGCTTGAGCAATTGGACGATTATGTTTGTGCCCACTACATAATCTCGTATTAAAGCACGAAACGTGGCCACGTTTGAATCACCATTTTTGTAGTAGGTTCCAACAAGTTTAATGTATGTGTGGTTGCTCTGGCGATCTGTTTTCGTAAATGTTTGACTTTTAACTAGAAAAAAAACATGCTTGCTTAGACAGTTAAGTTTGACGGATGTCAAAAAAAAAAACAGCCCTGCATTTTCGAAACCACTAAATCGATAACCCTTTATAACATACGAGTAAAAGTGTGTTTGTATTGCTAACAGCTGATATTTCGCTTTGAGTGATTTCTAAATCAGATTTCTGCGAAATAATAAAGAAATGTTTCCAATATAAATACTTTATCCTTTTGAAGACTCGACTACAAGTTTTGTTTAATTGAAAAATATACCTTTATTCTTGGAAAATTTATGATTAAATCAATCAGTCAATAAAATGAGGGTTCTTATTTCTATTTAATTTCTTATTAACAACTCCAGCTTCACCACATGAACAAATCACAAAACCTTAAAAAAACCTGCTTAATTATTTTTTTTTTTTTTTTTTTTTTTTTTTGGGTTTCAATAATATTTGGGGTTTCCCGTTTTTTTTAAGCAAAGCTAAAAGATTTTTTATTATTAACAAGTGACAAACTATTTAAAAATATTTTTGAAACAGACGTGCCAAGAGTTCATCTCTTCGTATATAGATCGCTTTCAGATTACCAAGATATTAGCATTCAGGAAGAGTGATTAGATTGTGGAACTAAGGTTAAAACAGTCTGGTTCATGTACATCCTCCGTATTCCTTTTGAGTTGTGGCAGCACCTGAACTTTTTAAGGTTGAATATTGTTATTCGATGTATGTAGGTCAATGAAATTTAAGAGAAATTTAGAGAGCCTGGATCCTGAGCGTGTCTTATCAGGCATGAGCAATATTAACGCTAAATAATTTCACCTATGAACTAAGTTTCGGCTTGGAATATTAAAAAACATTGGAAAAATATTTTTGATGTGAAGAAAATATAAATGCATATGTATATATAAAGGGTGATCCAAGTAAAGGTACTTTTTTTCAATAGCATTCTTTTGACAGATCACGCGTGAGTCGTGTCAAGTTGTCATGTTATTTTTGTCCAGTATTGTTTTCGCATTTCATCATAGAAAGACTTACGCCTGAACTACGTTTAAGAATCATTCAACTTTATTACGAAAATTCACGTTCTGTAAAGAATGTGTTTCGCGCGCTTCGGTCAACTTATAGTCAACATAATCGGTCTACTGAGCGTACTATTCGCAACACCAACACCCAACTTGAGATACAGTATTCATTATTGGATAATACTCGACCGAATACACCACGTCCAGCACACAGTGAAGAATATATAGTGGCCGTAGCTGAGAGTGTACACACTCTATGGGCTCTTGAAAAGTTCCACGAAGATCCGACGTTTTCGAGCCAAATTTTGTTCAGCGATGAGGCCCATTCCTGGCTGAAGAATTTGGGACGAGGAGCAACCTGAAGAGATTCAAGAGCTGACATTTCATCTAGAAAAAGGAACGGTTTGGTGTAGTTTGTGGGCCGGTGGAATTATCGGTCTATATTTCTTCAAAAATGATGCCGGTGAGATCGTAACCCAGATGGCGTGATATCACACCGTTAGACTTTTTCATGTGGGGATATGTAAAATCTAGAGTTTAAGCGGACAATCTCGCTGTGATTCAGGCCTTGGGACAGAACATCACGCATGTCATTCGCCAGTTACCAGTCGAAATGCTCGAACCAGTCATCGAAAATTGGACTCAACGGATAGACCATCTGAGACGTAGCCGCGGCCAACATTTGAAAGAGATAATCTTCAAAAAATAAATGCCAAAGAATGTTTTTTCAAATGATAATAAACATTCTCCATTAAATTATATATATATATATATATGTATATATGTATTTGGCGCTTTGTAACCGCTGAAGCGATTTTCGGCCGAGCTCCTCCTCCAATTTGTGGTTTTGCCGCCTCCGAACGGCTGATGTTTTTTTTTTTTATGAGGAGCTTTATATCATGCCAGAAATACACTCGGAGGGCTTGACATTCCCTGCCGATTGGCGACCGCAATTAGAAAAATTTATTTTCTATAATTTGGATGTTGCTCGAACCTGGGCTCGAACCCAGGCGTTCCGAATGTTAGTACGCAATGCTAACCACTCGGCTAAATTATATAATAATATGTAATATATAGAATACAATATCAACATTAATGTTAATAATTCAAGAGATTGGGGTGAAAATTAAAAAAAAAATTACGTTGTCTTAAGAACATTCTATAAAGATAATAAGTTAATCTACCAAATTCTTTTTGAATTATTTAGCAACTAATAAGCTCTATAGGCACTGCCGTATGCGAGTGTAAAACTTCAAAAGCGTTTTCAAGTTTTTTTTTTTTTTTTTTAAATATTTTTTTGGAGAAAAAATTATGTTTATGCCTTAGATCTCACCTCTAAATCCTTAAATTATTTGAAAAATATGTTCTAATACTTCACAGTCTTCCCTACATGGCATTTATGCGCCTTCAATTACATAATAACTGAAGCAATATCGCTATTTTGCTCGGATGCGGGTTTTGACTTCACAAACACATACACTCGTTTTACCATACACAATGTATTTATTTTGTTTAATTTCTTGAGCTTTTATCTGCGACTTTACTGCCTGTCACTATAAAGCTGCCCTGGTCTTTGCTTAACCTAAAAAAATGTGGGTGAATGATTGACTATATATTCGTATTTATATATGAGCATGCATGTGTATACACATGTACGCTGCCCTCACGACACAATACACACGTAGAAGTATGTAGGTATATAGAGACCGAGAGGTAAACAGAGTTGGTCTCAATGATTCGTTGCCATAGTTTTGATACATTACACTGGTAAAAAAAAAATTTCAACTTTTATTGCCGTATTTGTTGACCTACAAATACTCCATCTTTAATTTTAGCCTCGCTGAGTTTCGGAAATTTCTCTTTTAGGCATAAAAATCCACTACCACCTTTAGCCATAGTTTTTACACAATTTTCATCAGGCCTAGTTTTATGTACAATGGTGGTAAAATAGTGTCACTAGGGTTCACTAAAGGATAACTTTTAATACTTGTATGGCCTCATGTAAATGTGGTACGCTGGGGCCACACTTTGTTTGTATATTGAACTTTTCTGTCTCGTTCTATCCAATTCGCAAATAAAACAGTCAAATTTTTTATAACCAAGGGTTAGTTCAAGCAAAAGTGGAATGGCTTTAAATCCGCTTAAAATTTTGCAAGCATGTTTACTGAATTCAATGTTTTCAAGAAGAAATTTCATATTTCCGTAGGTCTCTTTAATATCGAATGCATTCGCAGTCGGCGCTGAAGGCGTTTGTTTCCGTTATACAGCAACACTGCCTTCAAACTAGTTTTCAAAGAGTCAATAAACAATCGCCAGGGACGTGGATCATATTCAAAAATTAATAAATTGATCACAACAGCAACGTTATTACAAAAAACTAAAGGGTGATCCAAGTAGAGGTACTTTTGTCAATAGCCTTTTTTTGGCAGATCACGCGTGAGCAGTGTCGAAGCCGTTATGTTATTTCTGTTCAATATTGTTTGGTATTTCATCATGGAAGGACTTACTCCTGAACAACGTTTACAACTCATTAAACTTTATTACGAAAATTGACGTTCTGTAAAGGATATGTTTCGAGCGCTTCGCTCAACTTATGGACAGCATAATCGGCGTACGGAGCGTACTATTTGCACCACGATCACCCATCTTGAGACCCAACATTCATTACTGAATAATATTCGAGCAAATAAACCACGTTCAGCACGCAGAAGAAAACATAGCGGCCGTAGCTGAGAGTGTACACGAAGAACGTGGAGAGTCGATTCAGCGCCATTCGCAGCAACGCGGACTAACGTATGGCACGACTTGGCGCATTTTATGTCGAGATCTTAAATTGAAAGCATACCAAATAAAGCTTGTGCAAGAACTGAAGCCGCTCGACCTTCCCAAGCCACATCGCTTCGCTCTATGGGCTCTTGAAAAGTTCCAAGAAGATCCGACTTTTTCGAGCCAAATTTTGTTCGGCGATGAGGCCCATTTCTAGCTCAATGGGTATGTAAAGGAGCCAACTTCCCTCATTTGGGACGAAGAGTAAACTGAAGAGATTCAAGAACTGCCACTTTATCAAAAAAAAAAAAAAAAAAAAAAAAAGAGGTTCCGTATGGTTTGTGGGCCGGTGGAATCATCGGTCTATATTTTTTTTAAAATGATGCCGGTGAGAACGTAACCGTAAATGGCGACCGTTATCGCGCCAAAATAACCGACCATTTGATGCCCGAAATTGCAGCTCGTGATCCCCGCGACATTTGGTTTCAACAAACCGCGCCACTTCACACACATCACATCAAAAAAAGGATTCAAGATCGTGGGATATCACACCTTTAGACTTTTTTCTGTGGGGATATGGAAAGTCTAAAATCTATGCGAATAATTCCGCTTTGATTCAGGCCTTGGAGCAAAACATCACGCGTGTCATTCGCCAGTTACCAGTCGATATCATCGAACGAGTCATCGAAAATTGGACTCAACGGATAGACCATCTGAGACGTAGCCGCGGCCAATATTTGAAAGAGATAATCTTCAAAAAATAAATGCCAAAGAATGTTCTTTCGAATGACAGTAAACATTTCCCATTAAATTTGAAATTTAGATTTGAATTTCTGTGTTTTTTTCTTTAAAAAAGTAGAAAACGTTAAAAAGGATCACCCTTTATATCATCTGTTTAGAAAAATACCAATTTTATTTCATCGACCAGGTGTAGAAAATAAGAAATTGTTGTATCTGGTGAAGGCGAATTCCGGTCTATGTGTCAAAAAGTGCGGTGTTTTTGAAGTTGACTGTTCATAACATCTTGATACGGTATTCATGCGGACTTATGAAAAATTTCTCACTAGAATTCGGATTTTTTGATCGATTTGGAGGTTTTGGCACAGGGAGATCGGCACTGTGTGGGGTGGTTCTTTTGGCCGAAAACAAATTTGGATAGTGGACAATGCGTTTGCGCTTGGTTGTAACACCTTTCGTTTGAGTCAAACAGTAATAACAATCCCTTAGGTCATCACTGTCACACACTAACATAATCAAAAATCACCAAAAAGTTCGTGTAGCAAAAGCAGTGTTTACCAGTGTTATCTATCCATCCACATATGTATGTATGTATGCATGCAGCTCATTTAAATTAGTATGACACACACACACACACACTGCGCAGTTGAGCCGTTAACGTGAACGCATTAACTACCGGTTTAATGAAAGAAATACATATCGACATATTGGAGTTTATTGGTGTACCAATAGACCCCAATCACGTCGTTAAAATTTGTGTCACTTTTTAGTTAACTGAAAGGTGTAGCAAAACACAAAATACGGGCATTATACAATATATACATAGGTAAACACGGTATATACGCATTTTAACTAATTATATACAAATCTACGAGCATATGAAGCTTAATAAGTTCATTAGCTGATAAATTATTTCGGTTTTATTTATAAGCTTACACTGCCCACTCATGCAATGGCAGTTATTGTTACAGTAGTAACATATGTGGACACATGTGGACTATTAAAATGCACTACCGTATTTTTCGCAATTTTCTATCTATTCATAGTGGTTCAGACCAGACTATAAATACGAGTATGTGTAGATCTACATACATATATGCGATTGACAATGGGTTTACACATACACTTGCACAAACACATTGCCAATTTTTGTTTACAATTCACAGCTCAATCATCTAAAAAGTGTCACTAAAGTTTTGAGTCACTATAAAACCAATAAATAACTACTATGACGCTGTGATAAAAAAATATTTACTTCGTTTTCTATTTTATTTGTAATATAAGAATATCATAAAATACACTTAAACAAGATTTAATAATTTTTTTTTAAATTTCTTACGTATTAGGAAAGCACAGTTTGGACGACTGATGTTTGGTTTATTTTTATTTATATTTTGACAACTGGAAAGTGGTTAACAAACGTCACGAGTAATCGTATACTATGAGCACGCTTACTAGCGGCTGAATATACATAAAGAGAGCAAATAAGCTGCAAATATTTCAGTTCAACAAAGTGCTGAAGTGAGCAAGTTTTTGTGGCGAGAGTTAAATTATTTATTATTAAATAAATGTTGTGCTACGTGATGAGAGTAAAAAGTGAAGTCGCTCTCTTATCAACACATCACGATCATATGTTCATAGTCTTTCATAAAGTTTAAATACGTAAAAAGCTTTTATCTTGTGATAGCGCCTAAAAATATATACGTAATTCACGTTTATAGTTTATGAGTACAAATATTTTTTTGGAAATTCTGACACGATTTCTAATTAACTACTTTACTGGCCTTTTATGTTTAAAAATGTAAACTAATATAGTAATATATTTTTCTAAAATAGTTCAAATATAATTTAGTAATTTATTTTAATTTACTTTAATTGTACTAATGTTTTTTGATTAAATAAATAAAAATAAATAATAATTGCTTAGCTATAACTGGTAAAAATTTAAGTTTAAATATTTGATTTCATAATTAAAATAATAAACTGATTTCTTTCATTTAAATTATCAAAATAGGTCTTATCTTAAATGTGTATGGAAAACGCGTCAAGAATATTATTTAAAAACGTCACAATTGCAATTTTTATTATATTCAAAGAGTCGGGTCAAATTAAGGAAAAAAAACAACAAATTATTGAATCTGAAATTTTTTGAATTAGCAAGTATGTATGGCTTTGTGTTAGCTTTTTATTAATGCCAAGTTTTCCTAAATTGCTTAATTATTAATCTAGTTATGACAGACACTATTAATCCGCTTTATAATTTTCTCAGTTTTAGCTTCTAGGAAAAATTTCTTAACCATTTTAAGGTCGATTCCTCTGAGTTTGGCATGGAATTAAACAACGTGCCGAATTTGAGTAGAGTTCGAAGATGAAAATTTGCACTTTTTGTTTAATAAGGCAAGTAGAATCAAGCAAAAATAATTCGTCGGCTAAATTGAACGAATTTCGGCCTCCACGTATTGCTTTAGAAAATTAATTTTTTGGTAGCATTTTCTGTGATTATGTTTTTTTTTTTAACAAAAAAACATGCGCAAGTTAAAACGAATTTTTGAGTGCAAGTCTTCCTTAAATTTCTTTTGAAAATTATGTCTGACCCAGACCCTTGTGCACGAGTGGTGGATTGAAGCTATTCCCGTGAAATAATGCGAACTACATTGTTTGTTTATTCTGCATTGAAATTATTTCATATTTGTAGAAGCAAATGCCGGCCTTAATAAAACTTAATAATACTTTTGATTGAACTCATGAAAATGTTTGAAGCTGTATGTTTTGCAATGATTACAAAATTCCCATTGAAAAACTGAGAATTTCTCGAAGGCAGACACAACGTTACAACGTCTTGATCTACTCCGTTGAAGATTATTATCTTATCAGCATGACCTTGGCTCAGATTACTACACATCTAAAAGATCGATTATTGCAGTATGGGTACAATTTTCGATGAAGCGTCTTGAAAAAGGTCTCTTCAAATAATATATTCCAATTCTGCAAGGTAGCTTGTCGGGAACATGGAAAAATGAAGTTCCAAGTACATTTGTCTTTGGAGTCTTTCAGCAATTTGGTTTTGATATCCTCAATCGTCGCCCAATACCGTCCTTCTTCTCTTTAATTTTGGAAACAGGAAAAAGTCATAGAGAAAACTTTGCAAAATGGTGACAGCTTAGTTGAGTAGATGTGGCTTACAACTTGTGGCTAGCACACTTAGGCCTTTTGCGCTATTGTAATACCACAATAATCGTTCTATTCTTCTGGTTACCACTCTTACCAGCCTGTCCGTTGCGCCGTTGCCCGGTATATATGTCCGGGTATATCACGGTCGTGTTGCGTTTCCTCGAGAGTCTATTTAGAGTGTTTTTACATTCTATTGCCACTTTTGACAAAGTAAAGTTACAATATAGAGATTTAATTACATATTGGCTTTCACAATATAAGTTAATTGATTGATTAGTTATCATAGATTTAATCCGTTTAGTTATGGTAGATTCGGCGGCTTCCGTGTTGTTCCTTAGCCTATGTTATGTCATTTATAAAGGGTGATCCAAGTAGGGGTACTCTATTCCATAGCCTTCTTTTTTGACAGATCACGTGTGAGTCGTGTCAAGCTGTCATGTTATTTTTGTTCAGTATCGTTTGGCATTTCATCATGAGACTTTCGCCTGAACTACGTTTACAAATCATTCAACTTTATTACGAAAATTCAGGTTCTATAAAGAATGTGTACCGTTTCGCTCAACTTATGATCAACATAATCGGCCTATTGCGCGTACTGTTCGCAACACCATCACCCATCTTGAGACCCAGCATTCATTATTGGATAATATTCGACCGAATATACCACGTCCAACCCGCAGTGAATAAAATATAGCGGCCGTAGCTGAGAGTGTACACGAAAATCGTGACGAGTCGATTCGGCGCCGTTCGCATGCAACTCGGACTGACGAATGAAACGATTTGACGCATTTTACGTCGAGATCTTAAATTGAAAGCGTACAAAATACAGGTTGTGCAAGAATTGAAGCCGCTCGATCTTGCCAAGTGACACTGCTTCGAGCCAAATTTTGTTCAGCGATGAGGCCCATTCTGGCTCAGTGGGTATGTAAATAAGCATTTGGAACAGAGCAACCTGAAGAGATTCAAAAGCTGCCATTTCATCCGGAAAAAACAACGCAATCATGGGTCCATATTTCTTCAAAAATGATGCCGGTGAGAACGTAACCGTCAATGGTGACCGTTATCGCGCCATTATAGCCAACTATTTGAAATGCTCGAACGAGTCGTCGAAAAGTGGACTCATCGGAAGGACCATCTGAGACTTAGCCGCGGTCAATATTTGAAAGAGATAATCTTCAAAAAAGAAATGCCAAAGAATGTTCTTCCGAATGATAATAAACATTCCTATTAAATGCGAATTTTCTGTGTTTTTTTCTTTAAAAAATTAGGGAACCTTGAAATGATATATATGGTGGTTTTTTCTGCCCAAATAAATTATTAACTGGCCGACTTTTTGGTAAAAAATCTCTTTGTACTAGGCTTTAATATTTGACATTTGCTGAGACTTGGAGCTTTTTTTTTGGTATCAGCTCTATTGGTTTCATCCACTTACAAGTTCTATCAGGCCCTTTTCAACCTGATCTTTCAAAGTGAGTGCTGATTTTTCTCTTCCTCTACTTCAACGGGCAACAAAACTTAGCCAACGCAGCCGCTATTTCTGAATTCTCCATACACAGAAACCCACAAACCTTTTATAAATTTTCGATAGCATATTTAGCGTTGGATTTCCAGATATTGTCATTGTTGTTGGTGTTGATGCAGGTTTCAAGTTAAACTAAATTATTACGACTTCAAGTTATGATTTTCAACAGTGGCGTAGGAGCCGAGATACGAATGTACTGGCTGATTTTTTTTTTCTCCAGCACTAAAGTTAAGAATCTACACCAAGGAGAGTCGTCTGTTCATTACTCAATCTACAAGTTCCCATACCGTTAAGCCCGGTAAGTTCGTTGATGATGAGTTTTAGTGTTTGGGATCCGCTTTCTCAAAGGTTGAGCTAAGCACACTCACATTCCTAGCATCGGCCATTCTTCCGTCTGCTTGAATTATTCAATTTAGTGGGTAAATTTCGTAGAAGCAGCTCGAGAGTTTCAACAGACAAAATTAAAAACTTTTTTTTACTATCAGTATTTAAAGTAGATTTTTCTTACGGCCGATTAAAGGAATTCCAAATAAAACATGCATACACTTTCAGTATCAAAACATTTACTTCTCTTTCCATCACATTCCACTAAACACGTATTGCAAAGTAATTATAATAAATCTCACTAAAAAAACATTATTTATACATTTTTTTTTACAGCTTAAAACTAATAAATCAAGCTTACGATCGACATATAAAATAAGAAATAAACAAAATTAAAACAAATGTAAAATCAACAAAAAAAGGACAAAAAACTCCTTGTGACAACTTTAAAAAGAAAAATTATAAATTAGCAGCTCTGTCATCCAGCAAATAAACAAAGTTCACGATTGGGAGACACTAGGGCTAAAAGGGTGCAAATAG
The DNA here is from genome assembly GCA_030068015.2 of Neoceratitis asiatica. Taxonomy (NCBI): domain Eukaryota; kingdom Metazoa; phylum Arthropoda; class Insecta; order Diptera; family Tephritidae; genus Neoceratitis; species Neoceratitis asiatica. The sequence goes on along the minus strand of CM061526.1, from coordinate 48,590,832 downwards.
CTGTAAATTGCTGCCAAAAAGTTCATCTTCGTTAGCACCAAAGCCATCGATAGTAAGATCATCAAGTTCATCTTCATCAATATGAACATCATTCACTGAAATCAACTAATATATATCTGTGAGTAACAAAATTCGGCACATTTATTCGATGGCCTCGATTATTTCATATTCCTCATCCAGTGAATGATCATAATCGATGTTGTATTTGTTTTTGATTTTACTCTTGTAGTCTTTAAGTTCATCGTTATCCAGATTATTGGCATTGCTTGCCGCACTTTTATTCTTATTTTGTTTACCCTGTAAATTATTGTTGTTGCTGTGGCTATTGCTGTGATTGTTGTGATTGCGACTGTTGAAGTTACGATCATTCGAACCGTTATTTTGGCTTGTTATACTAAAGCCAAAATTATTTTTATTGTTCTTACTTCTATTGTTGCTATTGTTTTTGTTATATTGATAGTTGTTGTTGTTGTTGTTGTTGCTTTTATTACTACTGCTATGATTATTCTTTGAATTGTTGTTATTATTATTGTTGTTGCTATTTTTCTGTGAGTATTTGATGTTACCTCTAAAACTACTTTTTGGTAAATTATGAGTGGTCAGCAATGAGTTCTGCTGTTGCTGTTGCTGTTGTTGTTGCTGTCTTTGTGTCTGCAATTGCTTATTGAACCGCATTTGTGGATATTCTGATGTGGTTAGCTCACTCAAGCTATTAATTTCGCGCGCATCATAATAACCATCTTCTATTTGAAATTCTTTTGGTCTTCTTTGTCTTTGCTGTTGTTGTTGTGCATACTGCAGCTGTTGCTGTCGCTGTTGCTGCCGTTGCTCTTTCGTTTGTTGTGGCATTTGATAATTTTGTGTCTGTTGGTTCAATAAGCTGGATTGATTTATATGAATGGCCTTATATCAGAGGTTCCGCTGCTCCGGATTCGGTTCGGTGGTACGGTAGAGCTCATCATTGTTATTGTACAATTGTTCAGCAACTGGGCAATTGACATTTGTCCACCAATCGCAAACACGTACGGCTTGATTGAATACAGTGCCATTGGGACATATAAATGAGTACTGATGACCGGAATGTAAGCACCAATGCCAGACCTGAATATGGAATAAAGTGGAGAAGTAAAAAATTATTATAATAAGAATTGAAAATCACAATACATTGGTTAACACACAAAATATGGGGATCATAAATTAAGAGTAACGGTATGCCAATAAAAAATTATTTAAGTAAAATTTTGCTAAATTGTGTTAATATTTTTATAAATAAGAGACTGTAAATACTGATTATTTGTGAAAAAGTCATCTACTTAGGAAATTCGCATAAATAAAATTATTCTACCAAGAGACTACCATCTGCGTTCTCCTTTCAGTTCTACAGTGATTTATCATTTCATAATTTTTATAATTTTAATTGATTAATAAAAATTATTCTAATTGTCTTTCTTAAATACTCAAGGAATAATCATTATTATTGTGAGCGAAAAATTTATCACTCAGAAAATAAATATTTTTTTTCGTCGTTATTATTTCGGTCAAAATATCGTTCAGTTTTGGAGTTAAAAAAGTTTTAGCTCGATAGCTCTGCACATCGTACCCTTTCTGGGATAACCTCGTAATTATATTTTTTCGAAAATGTGATTTTACAATCTGCTTTTTAGCACTCCTGTTACTTAAAATATCACCTGCAGTTGGCAAACATCATATTAAAGTACCTTAAGATGATAAACAGAGAATATAATTTTCCAATTGATCATAATTTTGTACAAAAATTGAGTAAATTTAAATTTTTTATTTGCAGAAATCCCTTTAGGAAAAAGAAAATTTTGTAAAGGAAAATGGAAATATCGACCAGTTCAGTGACAAGATTTGTTCGAGATGATAAAGCAAATTATGCTCAACAAATGCCAGCGGCTTCTTGAGTGGCACGCAGTCAACAACCATGCAGATGGGAAAATTTTCAGTGTTGAAGAAGTTTTTAAGAAGAAAAATGACAAAATCTACGCACAAACTTCCAAAAAGATATAAAAAAAATGTATTCCAAAGGTTCAACGTGCACACTATCCAGCTGCGGCAATAGTTTCGTGAAGAGTCCTCTGCAAGGGCGTTAAACCTCTAAACTTCTGTGGAATAGGGATTAAAACCGGGGCAAACATGTACCAACAGTATGCTTTAGAAAGCATAGTAAAGCATCTAAGCAATACAGACTTTGATGGATAACATTGGAACTTCCAGCTAAATCAAGATAGAGGACAAAACGACCAGCAGTGGCAGCAATGTTTCAATACTGCGGAGATTGGCCTTCTGGACGTTCGCATTTGATAAAAGTTTGTGGTCAGAGTTCAAGAACATGACATGTCGAATACCCAGGCCCGTACGCAGGGAGGGGGGAGTTTGGTGGTTGAAGCACCCCCCCCCAAGGAGAATTGACTTTATGATTAAAAAAATATGTTTTTAAAGCAGCACACAATGTTCAAAAATAGAAAAGGTAATTTTAGTCGCATGAAATTAAAAACCCTTTCAAGTAAAAAACCGATGATACAGTTTTGTATTCAATTAAATTTTAATGCAACAAAGTGCAAAGCATTATCAGGAAACTGCTTAGCCGGCAGCCAAAGCTCGAGGCAAACTATGCAGTGATGCTTGTATTTACTGCATTGTAGGGTAAAGTCAATTTATCAAATCAAATCTAATTTTTTATTTAAGATCACATTGCAAGTTCTCACGTCAGTCCATTCCTTGACCTTGACATTGAGTCGCGCTCTACAAAGTGTCAATCAGGATTTAGGCGAAGTAGTGGTGCTAGCAGATGCTGCAAGAAATATTTTGGTATCGAGGAAGGAACTTGCGGAAGAAAATTTTAAAACAATTTTTCAAGCAGCATTGGTTATATGTGATGAGTACGATATTGAAATTCGGAAACCAAGATTTGCACGCACAAATTTGCAGCTTTACATTGAAGAGTACTATAGAATTGCAATTTACATCCCTTACTTGGATCTTTTCATAACGCGTTTGCAAGATAGATTTTTGAAACACAGATACATTTTATCTAATTTTACTTGTCTCTTCCCAGACAAAACAGAAGATTTTGATATAGAGCCTTGTTGTAAGCTATTCAAGACATACATATGAATCTATTTTACATGACTCATTGGCAGCAATATGGACGAGTGAGGCACAGTTGTGGAGCAAGCGCATAGCGGGTATGAAGATCAAGAATTCTTCAGAAGCCCTTGATATTTGTAATATTGATGCTTTCCCCAATGTATATCAAATTTTGAGAATTCTTGCTGTTTTGCCTGTTACGACTGCAGGAAATGAACGAACATTTTCAACTTTGCGTCGTCTTAAGACTTATTTAAGACCGACATTGAGTGAAGACCGCCTTAATGGTCTTGCTGCACTTAATATTCATCGCAATTTAGAGGTCGACGTTGAATTGGTATTAAAAGAATTTTTCTCTATAACCCGACGAGTGGCACTATTGAAAGATTATTAGTTTGAAAATACGCAACTAAAATGTGATTTTTGTTTAACAAAGAAAAATTATAAAATAATCATATTTTAAGATATTTCGTTTTTGTTATAGAAAGTAATTTTTAGCGCCCGCTAGATACACCTACCCTCCTCCGACCAGCTAACTCTTCCTTTGAACACAGTATTCCTTAATCCGGTAGTAATAATAATTTTTACTGAAAAATATTATTATTTTTTACTATTCAATATTGGATAATATTCAACCGAATAGACCACTTCCAGCACACAGTGAAGAAAATGGAGCAGCCGTAGCTGAGAGTGTACACGAAGGCCGTGGAGAGTCGATTCGGCGCCGTTCGCAGCAACTCGGAACGACTTGGCGCATTTTATGTCGAGATCTTAAATTGAAAGCAAACAAAATACAGCTTTTGCAAGAACTGAATCCGCTCGACCTTCCCAAGCGACATCGCTTCGCTCTATGGGCTCTTGAAAAGTTCCAAGAAGATCCGGCATTTTCGTGATGAGACCCATTTCTGGCTCAATGGGTATGTAAACAAGCAAAATTGGCGCATTTGGGACGAAGAGCAACCTGAAGAGATTCAAGAGTTGCCATTTCATCCAGACAAAGTAACGGTTTTGTGTGGTTTGTGGGCTGGTGGAATCATCGGTCCATATTTCTTCAAAAAATTATGTCGGTGAGAACGTAGCCGTCAATGGCGACCGTTATCTCGCCATAATAACCGACTACTTGATGCTTGACATTGAAGCTCGTGGTCTCCGCGACATTTGGCTTCAACAAGACGGAGCCACTTCACACATATCGCATCAATCAATGGGTTTATTGAGAGAACACTTCGGCGAACAGACAATTTTACGTTTTTGGTGGTGGAGATTGGATTGTCCATCACGATCGTGTGATATCACACCGTTAGACTTTTTCCTGTGGGAATATGTAAAGTCTAAAGTCTATGCGGACAATCCCGCTTCAATTCAGCCCTTGGAGCAAAACATCACGCGTGCCATTCGCCAGTTACCAGTCGAAATGCTTGAGCCCGTCATCGAAAATTGGACTCAACAAATATTAGACCATCTTAGACGTAGCCGCGGCCAACATTTGAAAGAGATAATCTTCAAAAATAAATGTCAAAAATGTTCATTCGAATGATAATAAACATTCCTCACTAAATTTGAATTTCTGTGTTTTTTTTTTTTTAAGTAAGGAAACTCAAAATGGATCACCCTTTAGTAAATTTACACTGCTTTTATACTGCGAGATCTGGTAATTTCTCATCTAACAACTCATTAATGACAATTATTTTTCTAGGTTAGATCATTATCCGATATTTTTCCATTTTCAATAATCATTTTTTAATTTCGGCCACTTTTTGGGTATCTTACACCAATCATTATATAAAAAAAAATTGTTTATAAATTAGACTTGGTGGAAAATATCAACAAATATAATAAAGGTTATATAATTTCATAAATAAATATATTTACTTATACACTCCATAATGGTTGTGATTTAAAAAATTCTTTGAAAAATGATTATTTTTTATTTCAATTTTTTTAAATTTTGTTAATGAATAAATAATACTCATATTCACCTGACATCGAGTCTCCATATCAGCATAATAGCCTGGTAAACGGTTTCTGCATTTGAATGAAAGTCCTTTTGGCACCGATTCATAGGCAGGATAATCAACGCCAGCTATATAGCCATCAACTTGCTATAGAAACGAATATAATACATGAAATTAAGTTTAAAAAAATAAATAAATGAGAATGTTCACACAGCTTCGAACATGAAATAATATTGTGAAATATTTTTGTTAAAATTATTATAATTTTTTAATTTTCTCATATGTATACAATATGTATGCTTGCATGCACGGTAAATATGTAATATAAAATTGCTCAATATCGTAGGAAATGACCTTCAATATTATATATTCTTTTTTTGGTTAAGTTTCCCTACAGATTTTTTTCTATTTATATAGTCAAAACATATATTTACAAATTGTTTAAATTACTGCATATTCACAATATGCCTGAAGCGCCTCAGAACTCTTTTACCTTGATGGATTTGTTGTTGCAAATATTTCATTTTGCATGACAAAAGTCAGTCAGTAAGACAATAGAAAACACACTTTAACTACAACACAGCTGATAAAATGTAGAAATACACATACAAATATGTAGTATTATAAATTCAACACATACGAGTACATAAAATTTCGTGTAAAAATCTTTTTGTGCAGGCTCTACATAAAAATTCTACATAAATAAAAATTTATTGCGAAGAACAATTTTTTTTGGTAAATTCATGCAAAATACATATAAAGTACTCAAATACTTTTTTTAAACAGAGTTCCACAAAAATGTATCAATAATAATAATATTAATAATAATAATGCGCGTTTTCTAACCGCTAATGCGATTATCGGACGATCTCCTCCTCCAATTTGCGGTGCGTGGTTTGGTTTGGATGTTTTTACATTTTACCCTAAGTCGTCTCTGAACGGTTGATGGATTTTTATGAAGAGGCAGAAAATACTCCCGTAGGGTTGGCAATCCTTGCTGAGTGGGGACCACAATTAGAAAAATTAATTACGATGGCTGTTTGATAAGTCAGTGACTTTTTGAATTTGTCGCACAGTTACTGTAAATACAACCCTGCACCCTTCAAGTGTTATCGACTAATAAACTGCTGTTAAATTTTGAAGAACATGCACCATTTAGTTGTGTTTGACTGCCATTGAAAGCAGACGACCTCGCGAATTTTGACGAGAATGGATGAAAAGAAAATTTCCTGCGCTGGTTAAGCATTATTCTTTGCATAAAAAACTATCACCAAAACCAAAGAAGGACTTGATAAATACTATGAGGACTCTGCACCATCATTTTCAATGGTTAAAAAGTAGTTTACTGAGTTCCGTTGTGGTCGTATCAGTACAAGTGACGCCAAACGCTCAGGTCGCCCAAAAGAGGTCGTCAAGCCATAAATCGTTGATGAAATCCATGTAATGATATTTGACGATTGAAGAATAAAAGTACGGAGGTGATCGAGGCTGTAAACATCTTAACTGAGGGGGTACATCACATTTTACATGAATATTTGGACATGAGAAAGCTATCCGCGTGATGGGTGCCGCTATTGCTCACACACGACCATAAGCGCAACAGTATGAGCATTTCAAATTGCTGTTCGTTATCGTAGACCCACCATATCACACCAGAGACCGAAGAAAAATCAAGTCAGAAGGTTTCTCCGTGTGAACGATTACAAATGATTTGGCAAAAAAATTTCTTTCCATCAGGGCAATGCATGTCATCAAGGCAAAAATTCATAAATTGGACCAGACTTAGCTCTCTGCGACTATTACTTGTTTCTAAATGTGGAAAACTTATTATTTGAAAGGAATACAAATATTGGAAAAGCGCTGGACTTAATGTATAGAGTTAAAAGCGATTTTTGGTCGAGCTCCTCCTTCAATTTGTGGTTTTTAACAACAAATGCAGGATCTACAGTTTATTCTAAGCAGCCTCCGAACGGCCGATGGATTTTTTTGAGGAGCTTTTATTTCATGAATGAAATCCACATGGAGGGCTTGCATTTCCTGCCGAGAGGCGACCGCAATTAGAAAAATTAATTTTCTATAATTTTGGATGGTGATCGAACCTGAACTCAAACCCAGGCCTTCCGAGTTGTAGTACGTAATGATAACCACTCGGCTATAGCGTCCGCCAAAAAAAATATAGTTTATTCAAAAAGTCACTAATCATTAAACCACCTTCGTATATAATTTATTTTCTATAATTTTGGGTGTTGGTGACCCTCCGCATGGGAGCCCACTAATCTATCCACTCAGCTAATGCTGCAGAAACTCATTCATCTTCTTTATAAAAATGAATTGCTGTTCGTTTGATTCACTAAACCCTTTTGCTAATTTTGGCTTTAAAATATTTGTGTAAGTTCAAGGAACGTTTAGGCAGTTAGAAACATTTTGGGAGTAGATCAGTGATCGACTCAATCGAAAAAAAATCGTATTTATTATTCGATTCATTTGAATGATCTTTTTGATTTTTGCTTAGATTAACTTTATTTCTGGAAAGGAATCATAGATCAAGAGATGGAAGAAAAAACATTTTTTTTTTAAAACACAATATTTATTCTTTTGACAATTAATTTTTTCTTAACAAGGAGTAGTTCCAAGGCGAATTTAACAAGGTTTGCTTGAGTTTCATTTAATGTTATATTTGTAAACGTGAATATCGTTAGAACTGTGATGATATGTTTGTACTTTATGCGAAAGAAAGAGTGAATCAGAGAGCTTTAAAAGCCAAAGGATTCTCCCTGATTTTGACAATCACAACTCACAGGCATAAACAAAATAAACGGGAATTGCTGTATTTGTATACTCTCATCCTAAAATCAATTCGCTTTGAGTAGTTCTTATTTTTGAAGTAAATATCAGTTCTGATTTGATTTTTTTATTTTGACCAAATCTTTAGCGTATTGATAATTAAATATGTTACACTCGTAAGGAATATTACGATTGATTTTGACAAAAAAAAAACAGTAAAACAAATAAACAATTTTACAAAAAAAAGTGGACCTTTCGCTCATTAACTTTTTACAAAAAACAGAAACAATTAAAAATATATTAGTTGAGCTTGAAACTGAATTACTCTTTGAGATTTTTCAGTCAATTAACACCTGCAAAAACCTCCTAAACCACACTATTAAGTATAATAGCGTCTAAATTAGCGCACTTGATAATTAATTGAATATTTCAACAACATATTGCTTGGCTGATGTTGGCTGAGTGGTTAGAGTACTCGCGTGTGAAGGCAAGATCCGTTAGTTCAATCCGTACCATAAGGAGGCTGATGAGGAGATGTGAAACTGCAGTTACCTCTAGTATTTTTTTTTTTTTTTTTTTTTTTTTTGTAAAACAAATATTTAGTTCATATAAACCAATACGTTACTTGTATAACAAAGAGAAAAAAATTTGAATACGACCTTGGAGCAATAATCCATATCGAGACCAAATTTATTAAAATAAATAATTTTCAAAATTTTCATAAATACAAGCTGTTTTGTCTTTATATGAATAATAGTAATAAGAAAATATTCATGTTTGTTCAAAAAATTTGTACTGAATTAATACGAAAGAAATATGTACAAACTTTGACAAAACTGACTTTTTTTAATACAATTTGCCCCGAAATAAGGGTGTTTTGGTAAGAATCTATTAATTTTGTTTGACTTTGGATTTAATGGTTACGAAAAATTGCCGGAAACTCTGGTCTAAGCCCTGAGTTAGAGTATACTTTAGTCAAACTGAGAACACAGGCAATTCAAATTTAACGAAGAATGTTTATTATCATTCGAACGAACATAGTTTGGCATTTATTTTTTGAAGATTATCTCTTTCAAATGTTCGCCGCGGCTACGTCTCAGATGGTCCATCCGTTGAGTCCATTTTTCGTTCACTCGTTCGAGCATTTCGACTGGTCACTGACGAATGGCACGCGTGATGTTTTGCTCCAAGGCCTGGAGCGAAGCGGAATTGTCCGCATAGACTTTAGACTTTACATATCGCCACAGGAAAAAGTCTAACGGTGTGATATCACACGATCTTGGTGGTCAATCGACCGTCCCAAGCCGTGAGATTATCTGCTCACCGAAGTGTTCTCTCAATAAATCCATTGATTGATGCGATGTGTGGGAAGTAGCGCCGTCTTGTTGAAACCAAATGTCGCGGAGTTCACGAGCTTCAATTTCAGGCATCAAATAGTCGGTTATCATGACGCGATACCGATCGTCATTGACGGTTACGTTCTCACCGACATCATTTTTGAAGAAATATGGACCGATGATTCCACCGACCCACAAACTACACCAAACCGTTGTTTTTTTTGGATTAAATGACAGCTCTTGAATCTCTTGAGGCTGCTCTTCGGTCGAGGTCGAGCGGATTCAGTTCTTGCACAAGCTGTATTTTGTACGCTTTCAATTTAAGAGCTCGCCGTAAAGTGCGCTAAGTCGTTCCATACGTCAGTCTGAGTTGCTGCGAACGGCGCCGAATCGACTCTCCATGGTCTTCATGTCGAATATTATCCAATAATGAATGATGAGGCTCAAGATGGGTGATGGTGTTGTGAATAGTACGCTCAGGAGGCCTATTATGTTGACCATAAGTTGAGCGGAGTGCGCGAAACACATTCTTTACAGAACGTGAATTTTCGTAATAAAGTTGAATGATTTGTAAACGTTGCTTAGACGTAAGTATATCACTGTTATGTTGCAGTGGAATAAGATATGAAACTAAAGATCTTAATTTTGTCAAATCAATGACTGGCGCCGAATCCATAACTTGGAATTCATTTGTTTTTGTTATGACTTATTTCCTAGGTAATAAGAAATTTGATAACCACTTCGAGCTTGTTGAATGCTTACCATCGAACTTGCAAAAGAACACATGAAAGATTTAAAATCTAGGTGATTTTAGCAAAGAGCAGGGTGAAAGATGTCACCAGTATCTTTGGACAATAGAAGAACATTATCACATATGATGGTAAAATCATGTTGGAGTTTCCATCAAAGACCTACCTAAAATCGTTCATTGAATAAAATCTTATAAAAGATCATTTTTACTGTTCGATAGAAATTTTGCTAAAATAATGCAAATATTCGGTATTCGTATATTAGTATTCGCATTAGCTTACTCAAACTTTAGAGTCGGTTCCAGCGCATAAAATACTGCACTACTGAGTACAAAGTTACTATTAAAGCATAATATCGATATTGGTGTTTGTAAAACGACGATCAAAGGAATTGAAGGTAACATAAGTATTGTCTAAAGCTTTTTATACAACATTGTAAGCCTTTTCGATAATTTGGAACTCGTTCAAATCTACTCGAATAGGATAGAACCTATTCAAAACAATTTCTCATATTTTTTATTAAATTTGCATTGGGATTCTAATATCTCTATTTATACCCGTAGTCTGAAACTTATTAATCTTTTACCTATTCCTAGTCGAAGGATAATGCTTTGTAAAATTTTCATGGTTCAAATAATAACATGCATAGTTTCTCTCCCCCTTAATCTCTCTGAAATTAAATTCCATGTGTCTTTTAGAATGTCCTGACAATTTTGCCCCTTGTTAAACTTGTAAAACCAGTTTGAATTTAACTAGCCTTTGCTTTGTTTGTGTTTAGATTTCAACACCCATTCGAGCACATTTGACATATCTGATTCGCCTTTTTACATTAAAAAAAAACAATTTTGTGGTAAATAACATTTTAAATTTTTAAGATCTCCTGATGAATTTGTGTTCCGTAGCTGAACATTTTTAGTTCTCGACACAGAACAAGCTAATTCATCCCACAAAAAAAAAGGTTCCGTACATCATGCGGACTGCGTCCCTCGCGTGGATGGGCGCGCGTTGAGTAAACCGTTGTGAATGATAGTAATTAAAAAAAAACCTCGGTAGATATTGAATATGTTTGATTTTGTTTCTTCGTTATTATCATTTTTTTTTAACTGTCATAGCTTTACTAACTTCATTATCTTTGTAACCGCTAAAGCAATTTTCAGTGGAAATATCAGTTTCTGTAATATACATATTTTTTATTGCAAATAATTTTAATTGACAGCGATTTCTTATGTTTCAACACTCTTTCAATGCATTGAATCAAATATATTCCGCATTCTGTTGTTCTATTCATTAGATAATGTATTTCTATCAAGTACACTTGCGAGAATCAAATTACTATTACAATATAATTTCAACTTTATGTTAAAGTAATAGAACTCTGTAATTACTATCAATGCATATCCAACTATTTTACATCTCATATGCGAAGTTATTCACAATGACTGCTAAGTTGTATGTACGATATGTTGCAATATGCAACATTTGCTGTCAATCACGTGCGTATGAAACCATGAAAAACAAACAATTAGAAGTGACAACAAAACACCGACATTTGGAAGACCAACAATGCAATATTGTGTCCATACCAAAATACTCGTATTTATTCAGATATAAGTATAAGCATAAAATGTATAAGCTGTATAAAATGAGTCAAAAAAGAGAGACAAAAGAGAGAAGGAGATTTAAGGTTATCAGTGTTGCCATTTGTTATTTTTTTTTAGATTTCAGTTTGCTATTATAAAGATTTTCGTATAATTAAAGATATTTGGCGACAATTTTAACGAATCGAGTATTCGCTAAGCATATTTTAACGATATTCGCTATCTCTTGATCACTTGTTGTCGTTAATTACATGATAAGTTGTTAATTAAAAGGCAAAAATTTTCAAGTTTATTAACGCCATCGACAAAAGATTTCATATTTTATTTAGGTTAAAATTATTAGTATAACAGTTGAAATCAAATACAAATAGCGGAATTACCAAAACTAAACTAAAAGAAAACAAACTATGTTTGATCCCAAGACGGAGAAATAACGCATTCTTCGTCAGTGGAGAGAAGTTTGTTGCGAGAAGAGGAAGATCCTCTCAACTTGAGTGAAACAGAATTTCGAAAGATATATTGATTAGCCCCAGATTTAATTGAAGAAATCATTTCTCAACTTGATAGCCAACTAAATGGCAGGAGAATAACGGCGATATCTGCAGAAAAACAGGTAAATAATGCAACTTTAAAGTGTTTTTAAATTTTTAAAATTGCGATAGCCATGAGCTGGTCGTCCGTAAGCCGCTGTATACATTGAGCATCAGATGCAATCAACCGTTCGATGTTTTTCGTAAAGCTTAGGTTTCCTATGACTCAAAGAGAACGACAAGCTGCAAAGGAAATTTTCGCTTCATCCAACTCACCATTTTTTGAAAGCACTATTGGGGCTATCCATTGCACTTATGTGTCAATTATAAGCCCCAGAACTTATGAAGAAGCCCATGTCAGCCATAATGGATACCATTCTATCAGTGTTAGAATGGTAGGAGAATTTCTATTTTAATTGTTGAATAATACAGTTAAATATATGTATTTTGTGCATAGATATGTGATCTTAAGCTCAAGATTTCAGCGGTAAACTCTTAATACCCAGAAGCACGGCACGATTAATTTATTTCGAGCTCTTCTTCAGCGCGAAGAGTGATGCAGCGTAACTTAGAAGGAGGAAACCATAACATTTTTTTTTAATTTTTGTACTTTGTAATCCATTGCAACTCATTTATTAAATAATTGCCATCACGAATTTATTTGGCTTGGTCGTTCTTCTTGATGCTTTGTTAAGCTGTGGTGCCATCTTTTCTCCATTTTAATAAAAAAGAAATGTCAGCATTTACAGAATTCCCTACTGATATAACACGAGCATGTATGTGTGCATATATGTAACATATAAGAATATGGGAAGGAGTAATATAATAAAATTAAGAATTTCCTACTTCTGAAATTGCATTAGACAGACAACTTTTTTAAAAAACTATATGGCTTAAAAAGTCTTGGAGTAGCTTTTATATTTCATAAAAGAAAAACCAGATGTATTGAAAGCTACAACAGTTTCTCTATATTTCTATATTTCTAGGCTTCCTAAACCACCAGAGGGCGTCTCTTTCATCTCATATGCCGATGGCTGTTCGATTTTGGCGTCTGGCCCGGATATTGATAGCCTTTGTTCGAAAGTAAACTTTTACCTCGCCGACCTTTCCGTCTTCTTCACACATTTACATCTACAACCCGCGAAATCCACTGTCATCCTTTTCACCAGCTAGAGGGATTAACGGCTTGAACTCAATCTGAAGGTCGATGGCGTAAAAATTCCGACCACGTACAACCTAAAGTTACTGGGAGGCACATTCGATAGCCTGCACTCCTTCACTCCGCATACGACTGCAATTGCTACGAAAGTACAGAGCCGCAATAAAATCCTCAAATCGCTAGCCGGTAGCACCTGGGGGAAAGACAAAGAAAGAAACGCTGCTGGCAACGTACAAGGCAATTGGCCGGCTGGTCGTAAAATATGCTGCACCGATTTGGATGCCGGAGACTAGCGAGACACAGCTGAAGAAGCTCCAAAACACCGTGACGGGAAACCCCCTAATGGCGCCGGAGCACCACTTACACAGTGAAACATCTATGCTCCCAGTTAAGGAGCATAATGTTATGCTGTGTAAGCAATATCTGCTTGGATGCTACAGTTGGGATCATCCCAACAAACACTTATTGGAAGCTGAACCACCACCTAGGCACATCAGGGAGTACTTGACTACGGGGACGCCGTACAGAAATACAGACAAAATCCGCTGGACAGAACGGCGTACAGACAGGCCATAAACACCATTCACCGAGAGTCCGTTAACACCTTCGAGAACTCTCTTCCCGTGAATGGTGTTCTCGCATTCCAATCACCACCCATTGCAGAACAAGAGATCGAGCTGCCTCGAGAGACCCACGTAACCCTGGCACAATTCAGATCTGGATACTGTAGCAGGCTTATCTCCTACCTATCCAGACTCCCGCATGCAACGAATCTCCGCACGACACTAACCCGACTCATCTAACACCCCTCTTTCTCTGGTCCGAAACCGTCGAAACAGCAAGTTTCCTGGGCCTCAAGTTAGATGACCTCGATGCCTAAAACTAAAATTGCCTGACCCTAGACGGGGTTGACGCAGCCGCTACAACAACAACAACAGTTTCCCTGAGAGTTATTTCATATGGAAAGTCAAACTTACTAATTTTTACAGCTGGCAATACTATTGTAGTTTATCAAAAGCTATTAATACGTAAATTAGTCAGATCTAATTATGAATATTTGCAAAAACAATACATTTGAAAACAAATATTGTCATGATTAATGATAATCACAACACCGAAACAGCAACCGAAAACAGCAACAACATACTATATTTATGTGAATATATTTATTCTACGAGTAGTACGTAATAATGACCAACCACATACAGCGGTATGCACTATTATTAACACCAAAAAGTATCAATGTTTTTGGTAACTGCAAATTGAACGTACGAGTACATAATAGACTTAAAACAGCTTTCGAAGCGTTGGAGGATGCTATTGCTGCGTATCTTTTTTTAGAGCTCTTGCTTATTATCTCGATTTGTTTCTTTTATTATTGAGAGCGTAACATTATTGCATGGCGTTGCTTAAGTTATATACAAAACGACCTGAATAAAAATTTTGCGCTACGCTTAAATGAACACTCTATCATATATTTGCACGTATTACTGTATAAAAAGGAAGAGAAAAAAGAAACGATCTAAACATTTACCATTCACTGCAAAGTTTTTAGTGTCATGTCAGTATTTTTGAATTTAAGCACAATTGTATATATGTGTGTTGATGTAGTTTTATGGGTCACCACTAAGTTTTCTTAATTAGATTCTTTCAACACATTGACAGACAAAAGGTTTTCGAAGTGATGTTCGGAATTTTTGTGTAGTAAAAAAATGGTTAATGTGGCTGAATTGGGAAATTGCGAAGATTTCAATTAAAAAAGGCGCTCAGTGAGCAAGTTTTGACTAATAATAGGCTTCTTCCTTAACTTATGGGTTTTTCTGTGTTAAAAATTATTGAAATCATTTCAATTTCCATCTTAACTTAAATAGAGTTTAAATTATGAAATAAAATAGAAGTGATTAATCGCCAGACTTTGCATTGAAGACATTAAAATGAGCAGAAAAACTACACAAATTTTGAAATTTGAATTTAATTTACAGATTAATTATATAGCAGGAGACATATTCAGAAAGTAAGTGTGAGTGAGGCTCTTACGGCGGGAGGGATTTTCTTTTCGTCATGTTGGCAACACGATAGTGTAGCAAGACTTCTTCTCTCGATAACACATTTCGTGAACAATGTCAATCCAGTCTCCCGCAAGTGTGAAATATGCGGCATCATCGTTTCGAAGGGAAAAACTCCTTTTGAGATATATAATGAGGTGAAAACTGCATATACAGATAAAGCTATGAATCGTACAAGTATGTACAAGTGGTGTCGCGAGTTTAAAACTGTCATACGTCTTTGCATGATTATCAGTGGAAGACCTTCAATTGTTATTGGCGAAATGCCGGAAAAAATCGAAAATGCTCTCCGTGAAGATCGCAGATTGACTGTGGATGAAATTTCAGCAATTTTTCCCCAAATTTCCAAATCTACCATATGAAACAATGACAGAAATCCTCGGATATCGTAAACTACTACTTCGAGGAAGGCATCAAAAAATGTGTATCTGCATAGAGATGAATGGCGACTATGTCGAAAAATAGCTTTTATTATGTAATACAGTATCACGTTAAACATCCCATTTCCATTCCAGTTTAAAAATATTTAACAACAATAATTACAGAGGTCGGATACAAAAATGTTGGTACTTATAGTATGTATACAACTGATAGCAATGTATTTAGCTGTTCTGTCTTAAAACTAAAAAAATTTCCAACCATTTCAGGTTATTGGTACATTTTGCAAAACAATACGTTTTTCAAATATCATTACTTTCTAAAAAAAAAAGAGCGTCCCGTGTGAACTAAATAAATCCAGGAAAACTGAGATATCTTGGAATCGGTTAATTGCAAGTTAATAAAAAACTCGGCTGGTAAGCGTGTGGTTGTTTAAAAATGTGGACCTGTTGTTCAGACATCAATTTTGGCTTACTAAATACCCTTCCTTTTTGTAATGGTAGTGGGATAGTAGAGACTAAACCAGTCACTGTACCAAAGAGCAACACTCTTGGACGTAGTGCGCGAAACGCTTTCCGCACAGAGCCATTATTTTCGAAATAAAATTGCACTATTTGCAAGCGTTATTCAGGCGTGATTCTATTCATGATGAATTGCCAAACCAAACTAAGAATAAATCACTTGACAGCTATTAAATCGGTCGCCATCTTGAAAAGTAATGCCAACTTAAAGTTCTATACCTCTATAAAAAACACCCTATATAAACCTAGTAATCATTTCGTTGCATGTTCTGCACTTTATTTCGCTATTTTACAGCCTTTCGTTCATTTTCAAAGGCTATTAGCGTTTCTTATGTATTATTTTCCCTCAAAGGGACTGGTAGGTCCATAGTTACGTCCTGATCAGAGGGTAATCCCTCTTTAGTCAGTTCGTCGGCTATCTCATTACATTGACACAATTTGTGAAGTCACCTCCAAGAGATGGAAATTTGCTTCAAATACTTAATTTAAAAGATTTTTGGCCCCTGAGAGGCAAATTTGAAGAAAGTTGTTTTTGTTGGGTCGCAACCATGACGGATAATGAATAGGCCGAATTGCCTTTGAAGAGGTCATGGAATTTTTTAGGTAGTAACAAAGATCCTAAATACAAGAAACAAATTTCGAAAGAATGTCAGAATGAAGAATGTTAAAAGCATCACACCCTTTAGGTTACCTAATGGCTTTAAAAGTAAAATTTCTCCATTTACATCTCGACTTTACATACAATTTAGGAGATGTGAGTTAAGAGGTTGCTTCCTATACGTAATAATAATATTCATCAATTTTTATTAGTCTATTTCATTAAGAAATATAGCAATGGATTCAAAACACCTAAAAACATAAAAATTACCCCAGAAAAACAAAAAAGCTTTAAATTTGTTATGCGAAATTATTTATATTTTAATAATTTGATCATTTTTGACAAATATCATGCATATCATAAAGACGATATCAGCTGAGCGAAATATAATTTTTTGTTTGAAACTTGAAACAACTTAAAACTTGACGTTTTTTCCACTACAATCGTTTAGATGACAGTGAGATTAATTTTTTTTTCCACTCTGATAAGCGACTAAATTTGCTTTGATACGATGGCTGTCTGATGAGTCCAGTGAGTTTTTGAATTTGCCATCAGTTACTGCAAATACAATACTGTTGTCGATTATTACGTCAACTATTATCGATTAATATCGACCATAAGCGCATTTGTGATCACTGCAAAGGAGAGTTTGAAATTTGAGAATTTCGTTCGCTATTTCGTTACCGCATACGAAACAGGGATCCACCAAAAAACAATCAAAACAGTGGGTGTATCCGGGTTAACTTATACCAAAGAAGGTCAAGGGGGGTGTGTCGGTCAACAAGGTCATGGCCAAAGTTTTTTGGAATGCACGGGGTGTCATTCACATCGATTATCTTGAAAATGGCTTCAGAGCTTTCGGACAAATTCGATTGGAGAAATTCCATAATGGAACCCCATCCAGCGTATTCCCCAGATTTAACCCTCTGTGACTATTTCTTGTTACCAAACCGGAAGAATATGCTGAGCGGTTAGAGAATCTGGTCGAATGAAGACGCCAGCACAGAAACAAACGCCTATTTTGACGGTTTTGAAAAAATCTATATAAACCTATATGAAAATTGGAAAAACACTGGACTAAATGTATAGAGCTAAAACGAGGCCATGTTGATATAAAACGCCGAATTATTGCCGAGCAACAACGAAAACATATTTTATACAAAAAGTCACTGACTTATCGAATAACTCTCATATATTCAATTATTGATTTTCGCTTAAGTGCTTGCCATTTAATTAACTCGCTTTGAAATGAAGAAACGAATTGCAGTTAATTACAAATACCTCACTAAGAGTGTATTTATATAAAAATATATATGTATGTATGCATGCCCGTAATTTCACAGCACGGGCACAACAGAAATTATATAGATAATTGCATCAAGGCCAATTGAGTAATGTATTGCGAAGTGGGGAACCCTTAGGTAACCCGCCACCTGTAGCACCGATAGCAACGACAACTAATACCAGACTTACGCCCTTTTCGGCCATTCGACGCATGCGATGAGGTAAGTGAAGCGACAATACCGACGTAGTAAAAGATAAAAGAAATAAGAAAAGAAAAAAGTATATCCCAGTGCCACCATCAACAATGTAAATAAGAAAAGCAGAAGATTTTGTATACAGCAAACACAGCTACAACTGTGCAGTAGACACATATTGTACTACGACGAAAAGGTATTAGCAAATAGCTTGCAACATTACAAAATCACTTGCATCTTCTCTTGGGTTGCACTATTGCACGATTGCACTGTAGTATTGCCTTGTGTAATTGTTGTTGGTGTTTGATTTTTTCTTCTTCTTGAAACACCACGTGCTTTGTTATATATAGGTATAAATATTGTTGTTGCTGCTTTTTATTCAAAACAATTTTTTTTACTTGCATTTTTGTTTGTTTGTCGCTTGTGAGTGATTTCAGTACATTCGTGATGTTGCGGTTAATCTCTTTTATTTTCATTTTTTCAAATTTTTTTACTTGGCTTTTGTTTGCACTTCTTGTTGTTTTATTGTTGTTGCCAGTGACGTTTATATTCATTAATGCTATTATATTAGTGGTGATGCAGTAGTGATGTCGGTCGCAACAATGCGTGGGAGTTCAGCGGGCGATGATTATCACTCAAGAGACACAAGAGACAAATTTGTGCAATCACTTAGACATGTGTAGACATGTTTTTATTGCGGCCTATGAGCGTGCGGAATAAATGTGGTTAAACCTGGTAGAAAAATGCGTTAGTTGAGTTTTGCGAATACTGATTTTTCAGTTTTCGAAGCTCACGATACGAGTTAAGAGTTGCAAACGTGAATTATCTTCAAAAAAAAAAAATTTATAAAAATTTAAATTTGTCTTCAATTATTATACAAAGCTTAAAATTTAAGTTCTTACGGCCTCTGTGCTGATATTTGTGAGAAAAAAATCATACACTTTCTGCCTGGACGCATTGCCCATGTTCATTTTATTTATATATATAGATACGTATATGGCGGCCAAATACTGGTTAGCATAGCGTATTACTATTCGGAAGGCCAGGCTTCATCAGTCATTCGGAGTTGGTTTATAACATAATATTTGCCCCTCCACCCAGAAGCACACTACAAATTGAATGAGGAGCTGGGGCTAAAATCAGCGGCTACAAAGAGAAAATTACTTATATATACATATATTCAGCAGCAGTAACAGTCATTTGAATCTACAGAATATTTGTATGGTAGAAAGTATTGGAAAACCCTCACTCAGGAGCAAATTAGATAGAGTTTAGTGGTCTATAGTTGTTCCCAGAACGGAAGCTCTATCATCAAGTTCCCCAGAAGCACTGGAACTCTTCATTACTTTCTTTCTGTAGACCCCTGCGGCAAATTTCAAGCAAGTTGCAACGCAATTGGACTTAACGCAACTCAGCCTTGGGGGAATCTATTATCTCTCACACAAATTACAAAGAGCTAGACTGTACCTTCTCCAACTTCTGTTTCGGTAATTTATTTTCACCGGAAGGAGCGAAATACAAACGTTCTGGATCACACACTGGAGCCACACTCATAATTACTAAAGGCTTAACGCTCGACGATATCATATGATATGGAATCCACATACCGATGCTCTCAATTAATATGAACTTGTGCAGAGACTTCCAATCAAACCGTATTTCAATCACGGACGTCACCGAATGGCTGCTTAAATCTACGGTCTTAAGCAAATCGATTACTATATCAGGCTGCCATTAGATATCTACAATGCTACAGTACCACTTTCAAGTTGCCCTTTATATTTCCGGATTCCAAAAATGTTGACCTCTCAGTTTATTTTTTACGTATGGAAGAAAACAGTTCATTCGGTGCCTAGTTAGGACTATACGGTGGATGATTCGTCAAATCGATGTTTTGAGTGTTCAAGAATACCCTTATATCAGTCGATGTGTAAGAGTTCGCATTGTCGTGGTGAAGAGTGATCCGTTTTCGGCGGTTGGTTTTCCTGATTTCTTGAAGCACAATTGGCAAACAAAGGGTTTTGTACTACTCACTACTAATTTACTGTTCTGCGTTGTTCTAGTGGTACGGCTATGACATGCCCATTTTTTTCATAAAAAGGAAACTTTTGTTGAATTCGGCTCATTTTCAAACATCCATACAGTCGACTGCTGTTTACTTTCAGACTCATACGCGTAAATCTACGATTCATCACATTTCACGATGGCATAGACGTGTTTCGAAGCATCGCTATCGTATTTTTTAATATTTCCCTCGACCAGTCGACAAGAGCCTTTTTTAGTGACTGACAAATTATGTCAAATGCTCATGCAATATTGAATGTATGCTGGCACCACTAATGCCTTTAGTTGCCTCAATCTCACGATAGGTCACATGGCGATCTTGCAATATCAGTTTGCGCACAGCATCAAATCCGGAACTAGAACAACAACCATTTTTGGACGACTTTCACGAAATGTATCTTAGAGTGATCTACGACCTTGACTGAATTCTCCAAGCCATCGTTAAACATTGGTCCTTGATGAAGCTTCATCGTCAAAAATTGTATTAAGTTCATCGATGCACTGTTACAGAGTTAAAACACGTCGAAAGTTGCAAAAAATAATCGCGAAAGTTTTTGTGATTTAATTGAATTTTTTAGAAAGTCCCGAAATATTAATGATATCAATTAGAATGAAGAAATAAAATTTTCTGTAATTAGTTTTAGACCCTTTGTAACTACCTCCGGAACCATTATACGCCACCAGTGATGTGTACATATCGCACACAAATAAACAAATAAAATTAAGATGAAAAATGTTTATGTGCAAACACCAAACAAAGGCAACTAACTAAGTATGTTTACCGTATTGAGTTATCAATGTTGACAGTTTTTGGCGTAATTGTTGCATACGTGAATTTTCCCAGGCGAAAATTATACATAGCTATGTATGTATGTTTGTATATGGATACATATTAACACCACATATGGGCTAATTTTTTCATCCCACAAAAAAGCTGAACAAAAGACATGGTTGGTACGTGGATATTAGTTGAAAGAGAATGTGGTTATAGATTGCGAAGTTTAATGAAATTTTTATTTTTATAGCTCAATTGTCTATTTGTTGCAATAATGGCACAATAAATGTAAAATTATGAGTAATGATTCGAAATATGTGCATAGACACATTAAGATGCTTCGGGCAAAAGACATTCGAAATATTTTTTTTTTTCCTTTGAAACATCTGTTCAACAACGCCCAGGGCAAGTATAATGAAATGATTTTTACTTGGTAAATTCAAGGATGTGCATTCACTTTTTAATTGAATCATTAATCATTGAATATTTTCATAAAGATCTTGCTCCTCAGTGCTCTTAATGCATATAAAGTTTTGCCAGACAAATCACTGAGATTAACTATGTCCAAATAAAGAAATTATAGATAATTTGTTTTTATTAAATTTTATTATTTTTTTTGTAGTGACTTACACATAAAATTCCAAAGTACAAAATTCCGAAATACATAGTCCAGATACGACAAATTTCAGGCGCTACACAATCCAGACAAAAAATTCCGACAAAATATTAAAATAATTAAGAAAAAACCACGCAACTTTTTTTTAAATTTTTTTAATTTTGTAGGGATATTATCTTCATTGTTTTATTTTTCGCTCAATGATACGCATAAAAGATGCCTAGAATGTTTTGAAATAATTATGTTTTCATAGAATGGCTTGCTACTGCATGAAATATTATTTCAGTGACAAAGAGATGTTGCCATAACTTTCTTTGAGATTTCTTTGTAAATTTTAAAGTGTATTTCTATTCTAAAGAAGAATTTTTAAAATAAAGGGTTTTACAATAGAGATGATATGATTTCTATGTGTCGCTTTGGCCATTTTTAATATGTCATGATCTGTCATTTTTTTCATTGTATTCAGTAATGTTTGCTCCATGGACTACCATAAACGTCGAGAATTTGCTGATTTTGCCTTGGAACAACTTTAAAACGATAACGATTTTTTTAGGAAACTCATCTTCTCATCATGAGGCTCACTTTCATCTGAGTGGTGCGCTGAATAAAAAAAACTCTCGATTCTGGTGCGAAGAAAATCCACAAATTATTCATGAACAACCATTACATTCCCCTAAATTTTGCAATTTGGTGTGGTTTTTGGTCTGGTGGAATCATCGGTCCGTACTTCTTTCGAAATGAAGCTGGTAGCACCGTTACTGTCAATGGAAGATGTTGTTCTTAACAACATCTGATTCCCACAAGATGGGGCTACGTGTCACACAGCACGTGCAACAACCGCATTATTGCGAGAAAGGTTTGGAGATTCGATTATTTCGAGAAGATATGACATTGAATGGCCTCCAAGAAATTGTGACTTAACACCATTAGACTACTTCTTGTGGGGTTATTTGAAGCCATTGGTCTTTAACCGTTATTTAATGGAACAATTGCTCAAAAATTGGGTTCATCGAATTCGTTCACAATAAATAAAAAACATTTGAATTTCTTTAACAATTAGTGTGTTTTTTTTTTAAAGAAATCATATCACTCTTACGGAAACCCCCTATATTTGGCTCCACAGTTGTGCTTAAAGAAAACTAAACTAAAACTCACGCAAATCAAAGGAGATGCTCGGCCAAAAATCGCTTAAACGGTTATAAAGTGACAATATATATGTACGAGATGTTACATATGTATGTAATGGCCAAATATACAATATTGAAGACATTCATTCAGTTTTACTCGGTAGGTTATGAGACAAGCCCTGGACTCGGCCTGCGTTCGACTCAAGCTGCGTTCGACGTAAAAATATGAGATTATACAATCATTAAAAATATGACATATGTTCAAAATGGTGAATTGTGCGAATTCGATATCTACATACATATGTACACAAATTGGGTTATCGTTTTTCTAATTTTAGAAAATTAAAAGGAATTTGCATAAAATTTTACGTAATAAATGAAATAATCCTGCCTTAACCACCATATTCACAAAATATGGTTCCAGCGAATTTTTCCTATTTTTAGCCTCGATTAAAGAGATAATAACTTCAGCGCTCAATGGCAATTATATATGAAAGGGACTGTTTTTAGGGGGAAAATCGTTCGGTACTAAGTTTTATACAGAAAAAAATTAATAAGTTGTATACATCTCATGGCATGATAACACAAAGCCTTACAAATATTTCAAATACTCAATACTTAGAGTTATTGACAACACAATATAATACGCGAAAAATCAAGGACCACACCCGGATTTATATAATACAAAATTTAAATAAAAAATAAAAATCAAAGTAAACGCAACAATCAAAGAAAAGATCGACCAGAAAGTAACCTAAATTGTTATAAAAGTCAAAGAGGTTCAAGTTTCATAATGTTTATCCTATTTTATGTATTAACTCTAACGTTTCGTATCTACTGCAAAACTAATAAATGCTATGAATCTTATGTAAATAGACGTGATAAAAAGTAGACTTCATAATTTCGGAATTTCTTCTGGTTGACTTCCATTAAGTGGGAATTCAATCAAAAATAGAATAAAACATGGTGAGTTACTGAAAGAGAAGTTTGTATTATGCTATCCAGCGTTTCCTTTTTTTTGTTTCTTTACCTCACTAAGAGATAAGAGACTTTCGTCCTAGTAGATCACGAACAGAATTTGTCAATAGTTCACTGGGCCGTATGTATTTTTTAAATACAACGAAATTTTCAATTTTAGAATTCAGGAGCATAAAATATTTTAGTATAAAATTTAAGATTTAATCGTACTATAAATAGAAATAGAAAAGACAATCAAAATTAAAGAAAACTGCATGCATTCATTTTGTAACTAAAAAGTTCTAACTCCGGAACATATATGTATAAGATTTGAGCTATTATTTTGTGATTCACATCTCAAACCCAATTTTATTATTCGGCATTGCACATTTACACCCGCCGAACTACTGTAATAATATTAAAAGCAAAAAGTTCAATAAATACTTATCAGCTTCGCGTTATAAATCATCCAGTCCAATCCCATTATTCAATCAACTAAATTAATATTTTATGAGTTGTGAATATCTCATCCACTCCCTTTCATAAAAATTACTGTTGCTTTGAAATGAAAAATTAGTTACCAATTTAGACGCAAAGTGTCAAATTGCATTACAAGTACGAGCAAAATACTATTTATTGAAGGTAAAAATAAAATTATTCGATAATTTATTGAACGGCCTTCATCCAACCACCAAACACCAACTACCAATAGCCGCCGGCACAATAAAATAGCGCAACAAAGAGCAGAAAGCAAAAAAAAAGCAAAACTACAAGTGCTCATCTTTTCATATGTTATTTGCCGTTACTTTTTCATAGCGAAGGAAATGATTGGTATACAATGGAATTAAATTGAAATCGTGAATGTTGGACGCTCATTCGATCAATTGCGCTAAATTGGAGCTGCACGGCTGAATTGAAGAGGAGCAGTGCATCTTTGCAATCAAAACCTCCAAGAGGCGATTGGCAAATATAAAAGAGCAAAAAAAATTAAGCTCTTTTAGTGTATTGAGATCATATAGCACTTACATTCATACAAAAAGTAGACAGCACAGTACTCGTATATATAAAAGT
This sequence comes from Neoceratitis asiatica, assembly GCA_030068015.2. Classification (NCBI taxonomy): domain Eukaryota; kingdom Metazoa; phylum Arthropoda; class Insecta; order Diptera; family Tephritidae; genus Neoceratitis; species Neoceratitis asiatica. The sequence continues at coordinate 48,565,958 of CM061526.1, read as the reverse complement.
ATAAAAAATTTATATAAAAAAGGGACTGTTCACTGCAAAGCAGATGACTGTAATAAGTGCAGATGAAGATGTAGATGCAGATGTGGATTTGTATGTACTGCTTGTGATGGTGATTGTGATGTACTCAACTGTTGCATAGACTGACGTTCGTGCGATGGATGCGCAAACTTACTTTCACACGACAGCGAGTGCACGTCAGAGTCAGACTTCAACCGACCGAATAAAGGTGTAGGACGCTTAGAGGGCAGTTGCATTTAATAATCACTATGAATTTTTACTTGTGCGCATGTGTGTGAGTTTTAATGCATTTTCACATAGATTCATATATATATTCATATATATATATATATAACATACATATTTGCATGCTTGCTTTAGGTAAAACACCTACATACAAACATATTTACACTTACCCCACTGACACAAATCGCAGCATAAAGTAATCCAAAAATAATAACAACCAATGAGATTGTAACGGTTTGTAAATGAAGCAGCGATGAGCCGAAATGAAGATGCCGCCGATGTGAAAAACTCGAATTTTCTTGTTGTTTACTTTGTTGTTGTTGGTGTTGTTGTTTACATTGCTGTTTTTGAGTCATCTTTGTGGTTGCTGATGTTGCTTTTGTTTTCATAGCCATCTTGCTTAGTTTGTCTAGATATATTTATATTTATATACGTATGTATGTATGTTTATATCTCAACTACGGAAAATGTAGCGTGGAGCGTATACGTAATTTATTTTGAATGAGATTCACTTATCTACAACGAGCAGAACATGAAAAATTGCAAGATAGATAAAAAGTAATAAAAAAATTAAAACATTTTATGCATACAAATTAACTGCATTAAATGAATTCAATTGATTTTTATAGAAATTGGTGATTTGAAATGAAAAAAGACATTCAATAAAATAAAGGAAATTATGCATTATTGTAATAACTAAAAGAAATCAATACCTTTTTTATGAAAATGTACATTTAAAAATTATTATTTATTTTTATTAAAGCAGTTCAAAAAAAAATTATTTTAACTATCGAAATTTTCATTAAAAAAAATAAAATTAAGTTACTTATTAAATTTTCTTTTTCCCTGTTGAATTAAATACAATTTAAATTAATTATATATATATTTTAATTTTTATTTATTTTTTTAATATTGGGAATTTTTCCAATTATATGTACAAGCAGGCTTACATAAAAAAAATTAATTTTTTTTTTACTTCCTTTTGTTACTTACGACTTAAAAGGCTCTACAGAAAAATATGCTTAAAACCATCAATCCATAATTTTTCGTAAATTGAGTAGTCGATAATTGATAAAGAATTGAGATAGATACTGAATTACCTGTTGCTCACGAATAAATTTGTATTTCATTATTTTAGAAGAATAAATTTTCTTAAAAAAAAACAATCACCTAAAGCTGCTATAGACTTGCATAAAACGCTTTTCAATTGATGATGAGACATGAGATTACAAGTTTGATATATAAATCAGTAACAAGCCTAAAACTGAGCAGATATCGAAGAAATCACGTCAAAGTCGATCAGATGTTCAGTGTTTTCCTTAATTACCGCGGTATTGTGCACTCGCAATTCTTTCCAGAGGGTCAGATGGTAAATGGTGAATATTTTTGGAGTGTCATGAGATGTTTGAGAATGCTTATTCTTCCAAATAGACAAATTTTTGTGGAAAAAACTCATGGACTGTTTGCTACAAAAATGCACCATCTCAACTGCAAATGAATTTCTGCCCGAAAATTCAAACAACATTAAAAAACAGCCACATCATTCATCGAATAGGGCGTCCTACATTTTCTCTTTCTAAAAATCGAATTACCACTTTGAGGCAACCGTTTTCAGTTGATAGAATAGGGAACTCAAGTTGATTCCAACATATGCGATTAATGGTTGGATTATTTGTTGATATAAGTGTATATGGCGACCGCAATAGCCCAGTGGTTAGCATTGCGTACTACAATTCGAAAGGCCTGGGCTCCTGGAGTCGAACCAACATCCAAAAGTATAGAAAAAAAGTTTTTCTAATTGCGGTCGCCACTCAGCACGGAATGTCAAGCAATCCGAGTATATTTTTGACGTTAAACCAAAGTATTTTGTGTTTTATTGACTAATCCCCGGTACTTTCCAGAGAAAATATAAGTTTTCGAACAGCAAACCCTTTCTGATTTATTAGACCTGTTCGTTTGCACCAGACTTGCAAAAGAACATCAAGTAAGTTATCGAATAACATGGAAAACAGCAACATTAAATAAGCAACTTAAGTTAATGTAACCGGTTTGATGAAATCGCTTATACGATATCCGACCTGACTAATAGTGTTGCAAAGTAAAAAAATTAGTACTATTGTAAATATACCAATGAAAACACCCAAGGAAATTTCTCTCTCAAACTGTTCAGAAATTTCAGTCAAACTTCAAAATTCAGTGGCATTTCAGAATTTAATGCAAAGTAAGACCGCATCTCTTAGTTTATTTAAAAGAATATCAAATAAACATATATACACTCAGCTCTAATTTATCACTAATTTAAAAAAAAACTATATTTATTTTTCAAATATTTTTGTTTTGTTTTGCCCTTGAATATTCTACATAGAATTTTTCACATTTTGAGAGCTAACACCAGTGTTTGTAAACTAAAAACAAATTGCGAGCCACTTAAAAATAAGCCCGCTGGGCGTTCTTTTGTAGGTCGATTGCAAAAAAAAACACCTAGAGTACATCATGGAAAGAAAATGGAGTAAAACAGCCATTGGTAGCGAGTATTGTGAATTTGGAATGCATGTTTCATTTCACTAATTCCTCAATCCTACATAAATAAAATTTCACAGAAGATAATCCCAAAAAAATATTTTTCTCTACTTCGGATATATGGTATAATTTTTTAAATTCCAATTAACTTTTGGCCTCACTGGTCTAGCTAGCATTTCACAGAAAATATCATTCCTTACTATTTTAGCATTGGCTTTCTTTCAAACATCTCACTACTTTAGCTAAACTCGGCATATTTAAATTCATAATATTTTATCATGAATCCTCTATTGAAATGAATAAGATGTAGATATTTCTTTGAAACTATGAATTCACAGCTTTCCGATTAAGATGTAGAATTTTATATATGTAATTTTAGTCCACTTCGTCACAATAATTTTTAAAAATAAATTTAAAAAAAAAACGTTAGCATCACTGAAGCAATACGTTTTCGAAAACACAACTGAATTCATTTAATTTAGCAGTAAACAAATTTTAAATTCTGAGATGATTTTGAATAATAATTTTTATCAAAATTTAATAAGAATGACAAGACAAAACTTTAGATGGAGACTAGACTGATTTTTTTCTCTAAAAATTGGGTTACGTTTTTGATACATATTAATTTACTGCGATTTCAGCACATTGTAATGACATTTTGTGACTATATATGAGCCTTTAGTTTTTTAAAATTATCTCTTTTCCATAGTTAGTTTTTCACAAAATCTTTGAATTGTTTAAAAGTGACTTTTAAACAATTTTTTTTGTTGTTGATTATATGTACGTATTTTTTTTTTAATTTCATCAGTTAGATATCTGAACTGTACTTAAATTCACTTAAAATTAAAAAATAATTAAGTTTTCCTCACGCACTTTCCAATTAACCCGCCTACACTTGTAACTAACGTGACTATGTCAAAAAGAGGGGAGAACTAAACACCGAATGCGCGTTTACACGTGTGACTTAGCCGCTAGTCGAGATGCGAAAGTTAAAAAAATCGTGCAAACAATTTTATTTTATACCTCCAAAGTGTTCAACATACAGCCACCAACGCCGCTACTAAACGTACTAGTACTAGCACATCAGCCGGACCGATGCGCTTTGAGCGATGAGTGCGCAAAATCCAAAAAGCATCATCATCATCATCACCACCAAACAGCAGCTAGCACAAAGCCACAGCAAACAGCTGAAGCGCAACTAACAAGAGTCAAACAAATAAAAAAACAAAAGCAAAAGCTGCAAAGAAATCAAAATCAAATTCAATAGCAAAATGAAAAAGATGCAAAAAACACAAAACAAAAAACAAAAATCGAAAAAAATAAATAAATTAAATCTAAACAAAAACATTTTCATACAAAGCAAAATGCAAACGTGCTTAAAGCAGCAGAAGAAGAAGAGGCATTCACTAAAGTCCGCTTTATGTTTTGTGCTTGATGCGAATACTTGCAATACAGTAGCAACTACAACACTACATATGCATGTGTATGTGTATGCATGTAGCAACAATCAGCCAAAGAAAAATAAAAACCAAAATAAAAGACCGTAAACAAAACAAATGCATAGCTCATTTAAAATTGGCTCAGAATCCGCAATAGTTGCGCTCTCATGGAGGATTTCATTCATATGAAGGCATACACAAACCCTCGTTGTAAATGAATAAATGAAATGAATTCAATAGGCGCTAAATAAAGTGCCTCAGTGGCCCTATTTCGCTGGTGTACATCAATTCGTATAATTTAAAACGATTTAATAATTGTATAAAGACTGTATTGGACAAATAAAATTTTGCAATAAAATTGATAATAATATTTAAAGAAATTTAAAAATGTTAAGGTAATTGTATCACTGTAGTAAAAACGAAAGACTTAAGCAACAAACTAGTAGAAGGGGGAATACCAAATTTTTGTATTTTGAAATTTCAAATTAAAAGCTTTCTTTGCACAATAAAAAATGTAATTAGCGACAGCGAAATATTTTAGCTGTTTCATGTAAAAAGTACAAAAGAATTGAGAAAATTTATAATTTTTCAAAACCATCTAAACTAAACGTTGGAGGTCGCTTAATTGAAGGAAACATCAGTAATAATAAGAATATTTTCCAATACAACACATATTTTTTGATATTATCACATTTTTATCCTATTATAGTGAGTAGAAATGTAATTTAAATATTTTCAAAATAATTTTCTTTACTCTATAACAGGCGTTTTCTTTTGCAGCCGAATTGCAAAAGAACGTTAAGTAGGTCATCGAATACAATGGAAAACAACAACACAAAATAAGCAACTTGAGTTATTATAACCGGCTTGAGTTAAAAACGTTTAAACAGTACCCGACTTGACCAAAAGTGTTGCAAAATAAAAAGTGATACTATTGTGAATGGAAATCTGAAAACCACCAAGAGAATTTCTCGCTAAACGTCAAACTGAAATTTCATATATATAAATATATTTATTTATATAAGATTCTTCGGAGTAACTCATTTTGTTTTGCTTTTCGCTAAAATATTTCACAAAACAAATAATATTTTTTATAATTTAACAGCTAATAATAGTGTTGTGGAGCAAATGCAAATGCAAATTTCACTAATATCTTTATGTCCTCAGCAATTTATTCGCTTCGTAAACTCAATATACTCTGAGCGTCTGTTACCAGATTCCTTTTGTCGTTCGTGCGGGAAAAAGCTTCCAGAATTTACTCTTTTGCCTCTTCTGGAATTCTTAGTACTCACCCATTTCAGCATCCCTCTTTTTCCTTCTCCAAATGCGCCTTGGAATCTTTCTTGGAACGTAGCGTTCCCATTTTTGTTGTTGTAATCTGAATAGAATCCCAAAAAATATTCCACAAATTAGTTTCTAGTCAACCTTGAAATAAATTTTGGGTCGTATAAAGACTCGACCCATCGGGAACTATTGCATTTGGTCGTCTCTAACCACAGGCGAACCTTACTGTACGGTATTCCTCATTTTATCAGCTTTTCTTTCGACACGGTCGAAATCAGTTGAATCTTTTGTGGCGTTACGTAGGAATTTTGAAATATCGTCTCACAAATCTCTTAAACCGGGTTGTTGGTGAGTGTATGCAGCAAATAAGATTTCCATGATTCTAAGTCGAGCAAAAATTCGTTTCTCTGACTGCAGTAATTGCACTTTTCGAACTTCGAGCGTTTCTTGTATTTGTTGACGACCGTTCTTGGCTGCAAAGAGTGGATGTTAGAATCCCAGAGAGTGCACACCTTTAAAACACTAGAGAAATATCTTCCGTCAATCATCTCATGGTTCACCTAAGAACAACGTAAAGTCGAGTCGTTGAATCCGATTAAACCAAGTGGGAGGATGCATTTTCTTCTGTCGGAATCTAATATTACATATGACCTTATTTCGGGCCTCAAGGAAGTCTCGTCGTGAAGGATGATTATTCAGACCATTGTATCTTCCTTTCCTACGCTGGCATTAACGCCGAAACGCACTATTTTGATATCTTGACGGCGTATTAAATGCGGTTTAAGAAAGAACCCTTGGCTACAATGTTCATCCCTTCCGCTGGAACGTGTACCAAATCACCCATATATTAAAAGATCGCCCTTTGATTCAAATTTTGGCTACACGTTCGCAAATTTGGACGAAGTCAAGATAACCGAGGACTGAGTCCCTCTACCACCAAATCCAGCCCCATTTCAGGACTTTCCAGGTCCACGCCATCAAATCTTAGAACGTTTTGCAGTGGTTGTTATATAAATTGGAAGTTCCCATTCGAGACTTTTATTTTACTATAATTAGAGCTGTTGTTATGTGCCGGGACCTAAACCCAACGAAGAACCTTGACAAGGAAGGTTAATAGTCTGGAGAAACTTATAAAGCGAATTGCTTTCTTGAAGACCAGCGCTCACTCACAACCGAGTCTCTGATGAACTGGCACTGCAATTAGATTTAAGCGATTAAAAATTAAAAAAAAAAGTATTGAAATAATATCCAAACGGCGCGCTCAATTTATGGCATTAGTTGATTGCGGAAACATAAATTTATATAAAGTAGTAGGTTCTCCAAATCAACTCGTTTGAATTTTTTTCTGTTAACTAATTCTTTATGGCGCAAAGGGAAAGGAAGACTTACAAAACGTATATGTATATACAAGTATGTATGTATAAGCATAACACTGAATTTAAAACTAGATTTATCAGATATTCTTGCTAGAAATAATTGTTAAAAATAAATATTTTTTATTTAAAAAAATATATTTTCAAAACTTATAAAAATATTAGCACCATTGAAATCATTTAATATTTTTAGTTTGGTTCTCATAAGCCAAGATAAAATTTAATAGAAGCATTAATAGCCGGCAAGCAGAAAATTTAAGACCAAATGCGAGCAATAATTTTTTTGTTTACCATATAAAAGCAATAAAAATTACAACACTTCAAAAATACGCTCTCAGCAGAAGTAACATTGTAATATTACAGAGCAACTCACGCAATCTTGCTGCATTCTGGTTCACCTTCAAAGAGTTTGCCTCTATATCTTCACAGACACCGAGAATCACAAGCAACATTGCCAGAAGAGTACAACACAAGTAGACACATAGTTGTTATGAGAAAATCCCTAAATTAGAAGTTTGCACAGAAAATGAATTAATTTCCACACGTAAACTGCCAAATATACAAACAAAATTCAATGCAATGCAACGATGAAATGTTGGTGTTGTTTATAGCTTGAAAATGCGCGTAAGTAATAAACAAATGAGAAGAAAAATTGAGTTCATAAAAGTTTGAATTTGAATTTGAATTTATGCAAAGAAAAAAATTTAAAAGCTGAAATAAAAAACAAAAAGTATATTACAGTAATTCAAATATAACAGTAAATTATTAAGCACAGTTATACAAACATACTTTATGCACGCAGCTGGATTTTTAACGGCTGTCTATTGGCTTAGTTGGCGTTATTAGCTAGCAGTAGACAACCGCTGGGACTAACAGTATTGTGTGTACAGCATTACAGTTTGAATAAAAGTGTTTTTGGTGATGAAAAAAAAATAAAAACTTTATTAATCAATGAACATTCTCAACGTTAATTATGGGAGCATATTTAGCATGGAAGTGGGAGATAAATAATTGTTAAAAAAAATTAAAGATTTAAGAAACAGACGCTTCGATTCACCTAGTTATTAAATTTCAAAAATTTGGTTTTTTATACACCCTTAAGATCTAAATTTAACTTGAGAGATAGAAGTTTGTTATTGACAAAATATTTATAAGATTTACTTTTTTATTTTTTATTTGAAAAATTCAGTTATATTGTCCTCAAAGTGTAGTAGCTATGTGGAGAGCCAAGCGCACAATGGTCGCTCCCATAAGCCTCAAAGAAAAAAATCAAAGTTGAAATCTTACCAAAAGAACTTATACAGTAGTAAAAATTCACCAACAACTTCCACATGGATGTGGTCAAAGTTATTGAACACACATTAGGACAATTAAAAGATTGGTAGTTGACAGAATATATACAGTCAGATGAATGCTCCCGAGCGCGTAATGCTGATGCGATCATTTTTATCGACGTACACTATTTGAAGATCTTATTCGACCGATTTTTACATTTTTATTTTCAAATATTTTTTTTAAATTGACACTCAGTATCACATCGTGAGTCATCAAGAATTGGTGGTCTTTAATTTTTTCACTTGGGGGTGCTGTTAAGAAGATTGAATAAGGGTCGTAAGATTGTAATAAGGGAAATAAGATCGTATATTGAGTATTTAAAAGACGGCTAAGACAGCCAGCGGCTTTAGAAAAAAACATATTTTTTATTTTATGTTGTTACGGTTTTGCTAAGTTGCCTCGATGAGAAAACCTTCGAGTCTGATCACTGGATTGTTAAATAAAAGTAACCAACTTGTTTGCAGTTTCTTGATTATAAAGAATTTACTCAATGTCCTTTTATTACTCAATAACTAATAATTCACTTCACTATTTACATGTATTACAACTTTCACAATGTAATATTATTTTATTTCACAGTGATGTTATCACCAACTTGTTCACTTTGCGACTGCTTAGCTTTGCAGTTGTGTTTCGCCCTTATATACTCAATCGATTGTTCGCAACTGCCGTAGGAAATACTCGAATTGTTCTCGATAACTGAGCTTCTCGATTCACTTTTTATAACATACCAGTTATTAGCTTCTCTCTTTCATCTGACATTCGCTACGTGTTTTCGACACAATATTATGTTTTATTTTCCTTAAAAAAATGGCAGCTAAATTATCAAAAGATAAATTTATGTTCAGAAAAATCTCTTGTTAAACTCATGATTTATAGAACAGAATGTTACGTCAAGATTTTGAAATAAGTCCGCATAATTTCATTCATAAAATAGCTTCAAATTTTGAATACAAATTTATAAGGACCAGCATTGTACTATTTAAAATAAATAACAATTTTAATTAAATACGTCCTGAATAGTTTTATGTCGAAAAAAATGTTTTTTTATTTTCAAAAACATTTAAATTTTCAAAATTAATATAATGTTTGAATAAAAATTTCTATAGCTAATACAAATGGCATATGAAAATAAACATAAACATTAAAATTTATCACTATTCCAAGCGAATGCTTATTATTTATAAAATTTTAATATATAGAAACCGCTTTTTGCATATTTTCTTTATCAGATTCAAAGCTTGAGGGATATGTTTGATCACTCACTTATGGAAAAATCATGTTTAAAAATTGAAAAATACGAAAAAGTTTGCAGAAGGTTTTTGTAAACCATAATTTGAAGAAAATTTGTGTGAGTGATATATTTTAAATTTTTTTGGAAAACAAAGATGCGACACTGCAGCCTTCGGAGTCATCTTCGTGAGCCACCTGATTTTATAAATTTAATTATATACATTTTTGTGCTGAAAACTTAAAATCTTGGTATTAAGAAAACGTGAGAGCAATGGAATCTATAGTCATATGAAATTTTGTATGTATATTCAGTAGATCTGAGAATCCGATGTGAGCTATTTTTCACACCGGGAAGTGGACCTGAGTCCGACCCATTCGAAACGAAAAATTCTATTTAAACGATGCTTGATTAGAGCTTCTTATCATTCTTCGCAATACCAATATCAAAAGAATAAACACGGGAGAAAATACAGAAAGACACAATAAAATGAGGCCAGGTCTGCTAGTATATATATATATATATATATATATATAAAATATTATAAAAAAAATTCTTTGTATAATTTGTGTTTTCTTCCATATAAGTTTTTACGTTTACATTTTGGAAATTTTCACCATATCAATGTTAATAATTTCACATATTTAATATTTTTTAAACGAAAAAATTTATTTTTCCCCACTGTAAATATGTCGAAGTTGGCTCGGTAATGGCAACCGTTTTTATAACCTCTTTCTATAAACCTTTTATCGTGAGTTATTAAAAGTTGGCAGACTTGAATTTTCTATGCATCACTGGTCGTCCCCACAAGCCTGAAAAAAAAATCAAAGTCGAAACCCGACAAAATGTGTGTCGTCGCGTGTGTCGTCGCTATCACTCAACATATCCAGCTGTTTAAGTGAACTTTTCCTTTTTTGCTTTATTTTAGGTGTTCTAAGTAAAGCTACAAAATACAGAACATGAAAATTATTTTTCTCACAGTCTGAGTAACCTGCAAATGAATATTCTAAATAATAAAAATAAAACTTCATTATATACTTCGTTATATTGATTTATAAATGGAGATATTAAATACTCTTAAGAATGGTATTAACAATTTTTTTTTTCTAATAATATACAAGGCCAAAGACTTAAATATAAGAAACCACCCTAATGTATGGTGATTTTGCCTGCTTTGACATACATACATATGCACAACTAACGTAAAACTCTTATACATAAGTTATTATTGAAACGATTACACAACCACATCAAAATTACTTTTCCTTCACTTCTTTTGAAATCTCGAAGACATAGAGTCATCACAGGTAAAATTTACAATATTATAATAAATATAAATTTACACATATATATTAAAGGCCGTATAAATTTAATATTTTATTGTCTTTATATAATTTGATTATAAATAAAAACAACAAAAACCATTTAAGCAGAAAGTTGAGAACAAAATATTCATCTGATGGAAATAGTCCTAACAGTTGAAATATAATCTGAAAAAAATCCCCGACCTTCTTCTAGTCGATTTTGCCGCCATTTAAAGTGTACATCGATGACATGTCTTAATTTGAACGTTACCTTCAAAACGCTATATATACAATGCAAGTCCTGCGAGATATGTTCAAAGGAAAAGATGAAGGTTTCGCTCACTGTTTTCTGTGATTACAATGGTGTGGTGCGTGAGTTCCTGTCAAAAGGTATCACAGTTATTAAGGAATACTACAAGGAATTTATGCAACATTTGCGTTGCGTGAAAAACAAATCGTGGATTTTGCATCACGATAAGGCACCAGCTCACACATCAATGCTTATTCGTGATTTTTTGGCCAAAAACAAAACCGTAATCATGCCTCAACCACCATATTCATCAGATTTGACTCCCTGCGGCTTTTTCCTTTTCCCAAAACTAAAGAAACCAATGAATGGAAAGCGTTTTACCACAATTGATAAGATCAATCGAAGAAAGAGCTGATGGCCATACCGAAAAGCGCATTTCAGAAAAACTTCGAGGATTGGAAAAAGCGTTGATACAAGTGTATTATATCCGAGGGGGATTGCAAAATAGATTATTGATGAATAAATAATTACTTTTTATAAAAATTCAAAATACCTATTTTCCTTTGAACACACATGGTAAGTGATGCTGAGACATGCTTGCTAAGAGAAGTTCAAAAGGTTGTCATCAGTTCAAGCTTACATAATATTTTCGCATTTTATTTCATTTATCATACAAACATGAAAATCTGACAAGCTCTATTCCTCAATGAAATGCTTAGATGATACTTACTTATGTTTATTTTAATACTTATCATATTTTTATAAAATTCGGACAAAAAAATTCAAAAACAAATTTACTTGAAGTACTTTTGACCACTATAAAGCGATCCCCATTACGAAGTTGAGAAAATGCCTGAATCTATAAGCATATGTTGTCAGAAAGCTCATACCCACTTCGGCAAAGTAAAAGGAAATTTACGGGCTTAAAAATTAATTGAGTCTTTATCGAATAATAATAAAGGAGTTTTAAATCTGATCGATATTTTCCTATATGGTAGTATATTTATTATAGTTCTCATTAGATGAATGCAAAAAATGTTAAAAATATGTCCACACTCTGCTCAAAGAGAACCTTTACTAATCATAAGAATTTGTATTTCATAACCGCATAAACATATAAGCGATAAATTAATGACTACTTTAACTTATGATAAATTTTCTATATTTTTAACATTAAAAATTATTATTTTATAATGTTTTTTAATGAATTTATAATAGCGGCCGCCAAAACAGCAAATTTTGAAAAAAATTAAATAATTTATAGTTAATTACTTCCGTATAAACAATTATATATAAATGGGTATTTTACTAAAGTTAAAAAAATTATATAAATTAACATATTTTCCAAATCAAATAATTAGCAGTCCATCTATAATAAAACAACTATTTACACCTTAATAAAGCAATTAACAACTTAATTTAAAAGATCTTGTGCCGATTAAACTATCAACATAAATTTAATAGCTTTTTAGCGGAAAATCCCAGTTTATTTAGTACATACACACCTTTACCTTAAAGTGTAAACTCTCACATTATAACAAATAAAAATGTAAATTCAGCCCATGCAACACTCACATCTTGTCATATTCATATTGCGCCAATTTACTTGCTGCCACCGCTCTAGTACAACAAAATTATGCCAAAAGTACATAAATAGTCAAAAGTTATAAGAAAGATTATTTTCAATAGTGCTCAAGTATGAAATTACAAGCAACCATACATAAAAACAAACATTTAATTACAATCATCAAGGGCGTGTTGTCAAAATTTGGATTGGATTATTTGACATGCGTTGCCTTTATTATTTATGGTTGTCTTAAAATATCGTTACGGGCAGTATTTGTTTGTTTCAGAGTTTGCGAAACACAAAAATTCGTGAAGTGTCTTTGTAGTAAAGTGCTCATCACTCAAAATGTGATTATTCATTCATTCAGTTGTTGAAGTAAGGCGCATGTTAACACCCGCACACACAAGCATACCATAACTAATTTTGTTTTTGTTTATTTGTTTTTCTTCGCCTACGGTGAAAAGATGGCACCGTGAGAATTCTGCTAACGACTTTTGGTCAGCATGTATGGATTTTCTTAACACTTTAGGAGTGTCAAAAAAATATTGTAAGCGAAAGCCAAAGAGTAAAGTAGAGAAGAAAATAGAATAATTTAAAATAAAAAATAATAATAATAAAACAAGACAAAATAAAATAAAATAAAATTAATAGAATCAAACTAAAATAATAAAAAAAATAAAAAATATATAACAAAATATAATAAAATACAATAACATAAAATTAAAATAATACAAAATTAAATAACATATCAAAATAAAACAAAATTCAATGATATAAAATAGCATAAATAGAACCAATTAAAATAAATATAATAAATATAAAAATAAATATATAAATTAAGCAAAATGATATAAAATTAATAAATCAAAATGAAATCATCTTAAAAAATTAAATCAAATTAAATAAAAGAAATAAAATAAAATACATTAATATACATCATAAAAAAAGTAAATAACGCAAAATAAAATAACAACTTAAATTATATTAAAATGAAATAAAATAAAATAAAATTAGTTTAAATTAAATTAAATTAATTTCAATTAACATAAAATAGATTACATTATGTTTGATTAATTCATTACATATATTTTAATAAAATAAAAGAATATAAAAAATAAAAAATATAAAATAAAGTGAATAAAAATAATTATTAAAACCTAAATAAAGTATATTAAATATTAAATAAAGTATATAACAGAAATTGAAATTGGAAATGAAATGAAATAAAATTAAAAAACTAAGTAAATAAGCAAAAAATAAAATAAAACAAAAACTTAACAAATAAAATTAGAATATAATTATAAAACCAAAATGAAATTAAAAAAAGGTAAAATGAAATAAGTAAATAAATATAAAATATATAAAAAATAAAATAAAATAGAAGAGAATTTAATAAAATCAAAAAGATACTGATAAAATAAAAATACATAACAATAAAATCAAATAAAAAAATTTAATTACATTACATATAAAAGAAAAAAATAAAGTTAAATAAAATAAAATTCAATTATATTAAAATAAATTAAATTGAATAAAAAATAAACTAAAATAAAATATATTAAAAATTTAAATTATTATATATATATTAAAATAAAATTATATAATAACTATAAAAAAATAAAATAAAACAAGACAAAATAAATACACTCAAATATAAATTAATTAAATTAAATTAAAAATAAATAATATTGAATTAAATTAAATTAAATTAAATAAATTTCAATAATATAATAAAATAAAATAATAAAAAATAAAAAATTAAATTAAATAAAGTAAGATAAAATAAAAAAAGTAATTAATTTAAATAAAATATTATAAAATATATGAAATAAAAGAAAATTAAATTAAATTATATTGAATTAGTTTAAATTAAACATTATACAATAAAATAGAAAACAATAAAATAAGTTAATATAAAATTAAATAAAACGAGACAAAATAAATACGCTCGAAATATAAATTGATTAAATTAAATTAAATAAGACTGAATTAAATTACACAAAATAAAATATAATAAATTCCCAAAATATAAATAAAATAAAATGAAAAAAATTGTATAAAACGAAAAAGTAAATTAAATTAAATGCTACCTTTATGTTGTATATCACTACACATACAATTTTGAAATCCACGAAAGGGTTAATGTAATTTTTTGTACATTTTGTAAACAAATTTATTTCGTTAATTGCTTCTCTATTTGTATATTTGTTTGTAGTAAGCCCTAAAACAAATTTCTTGTTATCATTTACCATCGAAGTTGCCATCATTTGATTCATTGCGTGTGAAGGTTATTCAATAAGGCGTGTGAGCCAGCATAAATTTAGAGATTTTAATCTTTATTTCTTTCTCTTGTAATTGATAACTTTTTCAATGTAATTACCAGCAACAGAAATGAGCTTTACCGCTTTACAAATATTTCAAATTATACAATAACTACTTCTGAAACTTCACAAAAATATTTTTTACTACTACCGCATGCTAGTTTGCAATGTTGTTGGTATGAAAACAATTAAAGCGCAATTAGTAATAATAACAGCAAGTTCAAGTTTATGAGAAACAAAAAAATAAAAGTAAAAAACAGAAACAGAAACAAAAAATGTAATTGGCGGTATTCCATATTAAAGAGTAGTACTTTTTATTGCAGCTATTATTTGAAGGTGCGCAAGGTGTTTTGGCCAGCCATTAAATAAGCTTCTTAGAATTAAACATAAATGTGAGAACAATAAAATTATGTACACTTAACATTAAGCTAGAATTATGATTTTTTAATAAGTTTAATAATTTACGAACTCGTATGGAAACAAATTATGAAAAATGCAAAGTGTTGATAGAAAAATTTATGAAACCTTGCAAGAAGATAATTGAAACTACTCAAATTCCCAAAATTAGTACTTCAGCCATAAAAGATTAATTATTATTAAATAAGCTGTGCATGTGTTAAGAATTGACCATTGAGAAAATCCATTAAATTCTGCAAGAGCTTCACAAAACCGCAAATAATTCAGTTGTTAAAATAAAAGAATCTAAAAATTGCAGAAAGCAGAAAAAATGTAAATGTTTAAAAATTAAAGTTTTGACATAAATTTTTAATTTTTTTTTTTTAACTAGAATGTATGGTTTCCCCTATTCCTTATTCAGATCATTTTTAATGGAAGATTCCTGAAAAAAGAACAAATAATAAAAATATTAATTTTCAGTTCTTTAGTTTTACCAATTACCAATTTTACGGAAAAAAACATTCTATCCTTTAACAAGGCGATGAAACTTAAATATTCTTGCAAAAATATGAATTTTAATTAAGTTCAGTATATGAAATAAATTTAGTTAAAATTTGCCGTATTTCATCCTGCGTGAATAAAATAAAATAAAACGATTTACTAATGACTACCATTTGAGTATGCTTTCGGTTATTGAATAGCACAAGATCTCTTACCTCAACACTTTTCTTCCAAAATCTTCATGCCTGATCTTCCAGAAGGCTAAAAGCTAGAATTGCTATTACAGCGCCACTTCTGAATATGAATTCCAGCTTCTAGAAAAAAATGAGTCCGTCGTCATACAACCGATTTGTTAAGATATGAGATTTTGCATCAAAAATCCGCCAAAAAAGCATATATGTTAATACCTTGTTCGGACCGGCACAAAAACACTTTGAAAAACTGCTTTGTGGATTGTGGATTCAATGGTGTTCGCACCAACATTTCTTGTTTTCGTTGCTTTCGTTGAAACATCTGACAGCTTTTGTTTACATCCATATTAGGAAACTATAGGAAGTGGTAAGTTTTTGTATTGAACAAATCATTTTAGTGAGTTGTTTAGAACTTTTTCAGAATTTTGACAACAAAAAAAAGCATTAGCATTATGAAATCAATCCAGAATCGTTGTCAACAATTGCTCATTATTTAAAATATTGGATGTATACGAGCAGGCATCGCAAAGTTCGTGAAGTCCTGACACTTTTAAATCTATTAGCTAATAATATGCCACTAATTATACTCCAGTATGATATGAAAACAAAATATCTTCAAAAAACTCATAAAAGTTCTACACATAATGAATAAATCGTCTGAAGCTAAGACACATTACAAATTGTTGTGCCTCACTTGGGAAGCAATCAAATCAGATTATCGTGATATGGAGCTGTTGAAAAATATTAGAGTACAAAAAGCCCTTGAAGTCTTAATGAATTCGAGTGTTGTGACTGTAGAAAACTACTTGAAATTTTAATAAGAAATTTAAATTCTATTTTTTATTAATAACAACATAAAACTGTAAATATAAAAATTTCAATAAATAAAGTAAATATGAGTAATTATGGCAAGAACACTTTGCTTCATGCCATTCAATCCGTTACAAAAGGTTAAGTCTTTGGAAATGTAGTTTGACTATTGAATTTAGTATCAGCTTTTGGAGGAAAACATTCGTAATATTTCAGAAGTTTTTCCTCAGCATTTGTGAGAACGCAAAAATCTGAAAAGATAATTGAATTATTTGCGATTCCAATTTTTTATTTATTTTAAATTCCTACCCTTTGCCTCGCAATGTTATTGTTTTTATTTTTGTCAGTATTTTGATATGACAAAACATGCCTCTTATTTCAATCAAAAAAAATATAGATACAACTAAATCAGGCACCAATTGGAATGATTGGTTGTGAATGAAGTAGTTTTCAGCGAAACAATGTCCAAAACGGTATAAGGGCGTGAAATTTGGTATTCTACAGGCGTGATTCAAGTTTATATTGACATTGAAAATCATCGAATTCGAATTTTGCTATTTGCAATAAATTTGATATGTTGATGAAAGGTATAAAGAAGGAATAAATCCTTCATTTTTTGTTTTTCCAAAAAACTTTTGTTAAGACCTAAAACATATCCAGATCAATCGATAACAGGTGTTAAGAAAAAAAAATTCAGTATTTTTTGATATATTCAAAAACGGTAATATTGTAGAAAAAGATATGAAATGATGAACCCGATACCTTACTGAGGCTGATTCATGATAAGTTCGGACTATATCTTGGTAAAAAAAAAATCTCACGAATATGCTATGAAAACGTACTGATTCGGCGTACGAAATTAAAAGAATTTGACTATCGTGTAGACGCCGTTTTACATAATTCTGGAGGTTATGACTGGAAAGCACCACGTTGTAGTTGGCTACAATGTAAGAGTTGTAATAAGAGAAGTTTAAAGATATGAATTTTAATAACTTCTGTGTTCGGTATCAAATCCACCGAAATAATTTCAACGCCTGACGGGGATTCGTGAGCTTAAGGAGCTCAGGAAACGAAAAAAATATTTTTTTTAAACTCAGCCTTGAATGGCTTTGGATCATCGTTAAAACGACTAATAATGCCTTTTTTGACGCCATAGATACCGTAAGTGATTCTTAGGTATGGTTCTACGACCTTACGACAAGATATTGAGATAATATACAGGTAAATACATATTTTTCAATACGTAATTTTTATACAAATTAAATATTTTTGTTTGAAGCATCTTATGAAGATTTTAATTCTGAGCTTGTGATGTACTTATGTATGTACTCATATATCCGTATTTAGTATTACCTCTTACACAGTATTTTTTATTTATGCAATTCAGTTTGCGGATGTTACTTTACAGCAGTATAAATTAGTGCCACCATAATCCAATATTGCTAGACCATTTTCTATGAAATTCTTATTTCTTGTAACATATATGAATGTAAAACACATATGTATGTAAATAAATACATTTACAATAGGTAAGGTCGTCTTCCCTTTGCGCGAGCAGCCAAGCAATAAACGGATGTGCCGCCTTCCACCCAACAACTCAAAGCAATTGCATTTGTGATTGTGCAATGTGGCGATGGTTCTGGTTCTGGTGATGGTGATGGCAGTGGCGGTGACGACGTTCACGTACGTTCGGTTTGGCAACTGCGACAAGTGGCGGATTTTCGCTTATATACATTCATTAATTTACACTTGTTTGCATATTGCTTTGCTGTTGTAATTATAGCAAACGACCGTAATTGTCGCCAACGTAAGAGCGTAACCAATAAATTTTCGCACTGCACGCGCAATGATAGCAATTACGGCATTATGTCGGATATATCTGCCACAGCACTGCCACAATATTGTAACATATTGTTAATGAAGCTACTGTCGTTTAATTCTAGTTGTTGTAAGAAAAAGTTTTTTACAGTAACCTTTTTTACTTGTTGCTGCTGCTGCTTGGCATATTCTGATTGTTGCTCAGTGATAAATAAGGCAAATCACAAGTATATTATGTACATACAGACATATACATATGTAAAAACAAAAAAACAAATAAGATCAAAATAACAACAATAAATCAACGAAGCACATAAATACAGGGTTCTCCATTAGTTTCTAATATTTAGTTCGAAATTACTCTAAGACTAAAAAACCGTTTAGTTATGTCGCCTTTGCGATAGTAAAATCCGATGCAAGTTCAAAATTGATTTAATCAGTCATAAATCTTACTAAAAATTATAAATATCTAAGTAGAAAATATCTCGTTGTTGCAATTATAATATAAAATGCAAAGTTTTTCTGTATATAGGAAGTTTTCAAACATTCTTTC
Source organism: Neoceratitis asiatica (assembly GCA_030068015.2). NCBI lineage: Eukaryota > Metazoa > Arthropoda > Insecta > Diptera > Tephritidae > Neoceratitis > Neoceratitis asiatica. The sequence goes on along the minus strand of CM061526.1, from coordinate 48,546,822 downwards.
TTGCCATATATAAAATGTGGCAAAACTTGAAATCATACTAAGCCTGAAATTATTATCGCTAACCAGAAAACTTTAAATGAGTTCATAGAATGTTACTAAACGGTAAAATGGATGTACTTAAAGTTTTCCAAAACAAACGACCACTAAATTAAAGTTCAACATAAAATATTTTTAAATCAAAATTGTTGGAAAACATAATTTATGGTTACATATAACAAAACTGTTATCATTTTGAGATATATAAATTCTGGTTAAACATAAAAAAATTGCCAAACCAATGAACAATAAAATTTCGTTAACAGAAAATATTGCTTAATATCTGTTAATAAATGCTTTTAAATTAAAATTTTTGGGAAATAAAAATTCTTGTTAAACAGAAAATTTTCCTCAACACAAAATGTAGCTAAATATAGCATATTGTTCATCATAAATTTTGTTAATAATATTGCTAAACTAAGTAAATATCAATAAAATGTCCATCAAAATACAAAAAAAGAAAGCAATCAATATTTTTATCATCCATATTTTTATAAATTATTTATTAACATGAGAAAAACACACAAAAAATTTAAATTTCTTTTTAATTCCACGAATTGACATCTGATGAATTGAGGGGTCGTGAAAAATTGTAACGTGACCATACCCATGATTAGAGCCTTTCTAGCAATCTGAAAAAAAGATTATTAATCTATGGGAATGTCGCAATGTCTGGAACTACGGAAAACTCGAAAAAAATGTCACAAAATGTCGACTGTTTGAAAAAAAAAATATTTAACCTTTTTTTTTGGAATTTTCAAATTTACGGATGAGCTTAGTTCCAGACATAGAGAAGTCTATAAAGATGACTCTCCAAAAATTTCAAGTAAATCGCTTCAGTATAACTTGAGAAATCGTGGATATCTTTTTTAAATGGACAGTTTCGAGAAAAACGCATTTCAAGTTTCGCATAAAAGCCGAGCCGGCTTTGATGCAGCTTCAGAAAAATACCTGTCTGTCCGCAAATAATTGGATTTTTGAAAAATCGTATAGACATATTTTAAAATAGTTAAACTTCAAAAATAAAATCGAATTTTTCAAAATTCTAGACTGGGATATTCCCTAAAGGGGGTCTTCTTCTAAAATTTATTGGAAAAATCGATTTTTTATTTATTTTACAAATCGAAGGCTGAAAATGTCTAGGATATGTTGGTAAAATGTTTTTTCGATCCGTGAATTATACGTCTTTGAAAGGACCTATGTCCTGAGCGTTGGCGGAATTTTATTCATTCTTCCCGAAATCATTTGTTTTAATCAAATTTCATATACATTATTCAAGATTACTTTTTGCCCGTCATATTGGATCGGATATTTTCCATTTTTCAAATCTCACCTTAAATTTTTGTTCAGCGACCCTAAATATCCTTGTATTCAATGTTTCATTGATATTAATGAATATTTCACTTCTTTAGTCCTCCATATTGGATCCATTATTCTGAACTTGTCAAATTTGACTTCAAATTTGTGCTCAGCGACCCGAAAAAACAATATAAACGAAGTTTCATTCAAATTGATAAATATTTTTCTTTTTAAGTTCGCCATATTGGATCCGCCATTTTGAATTTTCAAAATCTAACCTCAAATTCGTGTTTAGCGACCGTAGAAACCTAGAAATTCACTTACTCTTAGACAAATAGATGGAGTAACTAAAATTATACACGAAAAACTGTTTTCAAACACGTTCTGACATGCGTTTTCTCAAAACAAGATTTTTCGAATCTGCCGACATTTTACCAATCAACTTCGTGTTTTGCCCGTCTAAAAGAAGACAAAATTCTCCGGCGCTGTAACCTACAAAATCGCAATATTTTCATCAGTAATGATTTTTTACAGCCGGCCAAAGTGGAATTATCTTACGAAAAAACGATACTTAATTTTCAAGTAATCGCCAATTTGTTTCTAGAACGAATTTTATAATCTTTTTAGCTTAGGGTGCCTCCATGGAATGTAATCTTCAAGATCCTTTCGGTTTTCTGCTTGTTGACGACAAATTGCGACCTGTACCTGAAGCCGCCATTTTGGACGCCATTTTTGACAACCTAAATAAACATTTTGTAGAACAGCGCACATGCCTAAGTTATCTTACTTCTTAAAAAAAAAAATTTATCAAACATTAGGTAATTTTTGCACAATTATATAAGAGGACCCCCTTAAGTTGAATATTGCTTGATATAAATTATTGCTGAACACAACCTTATGTTAGGAAAAAATTTTGCATGAGACTTTCGTTTGAATATGCAAATTAGCAGTTTAAAAAGGATAAATATAAAAAGATAAGCATAAAATACCGCTAAACATGAAATGGCGAAAGTATAACATTTTGTTTATTTAAAAATGGTAGGACATAACGTATATTAAGACATAAAATGTGGCTGATACTCAAAATTTTAAGTCGATAAGCATAAATTACTTGTTTATTATAAAATATGGCTAAATATGAAATATTTCTTAACATAAATTAACAAAATATATAGTTAAACATAGAATGATGATATGTAAATGATTAAAACACAAAAACAACTATAAATAAAATCGTCCCAAATATAAATACTTGCTTGAGATAAAAATTTGCTATACGTTAATTATTGTTAAATTAAAATTATTTGCACTGAAAATAAATAAATAAGATTTTGTAATAGATCAAAGGTAAGCATGAAATGATGACAAGCACAAAAGCTTGTTTTCCAGAGATATTTATTAAAACTACTTTATAAATTCTAAATAAGCCTAAATACATGAAATTATTAGCAGTCTTAAGGCCGGCTTATTATATAATATTGCTAAAAAATAGCAAACTAAACATTAAATCTGGCTAAAAATTGTAAATGACTAAACATAAAAAATGTTAAGACATAAAATATTGCTAAACATCCGAACTACAACTTTTTTTAGTTTATCTAACTGGCAAACAGCAAGTTACAGCTGTCAAAAAAGACTAACTATGAAAAAAGCATTGCGTCATTGAAAACTACACATCTAAAAAAAATACCCTTTATATGTACTTATATACTTGTATGTATACACTGACATGTATTAATATGCAGTTCTTATTGCGAGTAACTAAATTAGCATTTTCATAAACAGCGTAGTGCAGTCAAAGCAAGATATTTCGTCTTAAAAAACAGTATGATTTTAAGTTCTACCACATTTTTTGTTGTTGCTATTGTAGTTTCAAGTACTGAACGCATGGTGCTTATTTTACTTGCATTTCTTAGCAGATGTAAATATATTACTTCAGTGGAGAACTGAATTGTAAGTTAATTTAAGAAAAATGTAGTAGTTGTTGTTGTTGTGTTGTTGTTGTTCTTGTTGTTGTCATTGCACTTGTTACTAAGTTTAAACATGCATTCCTTCATACAATCTTTCTTTAGTAAATTATTCATTCAGTAATTCAGCTGTAAAGCCATTAAAAGCGTTTAGGGTTGACCTTATGTATTTACCTAAAATACAAATCTGCTAATCTCCCTAATCTCTAATCTTAAAAGAAACAAAAAATATTTCAACATAAAATCCCATTAAAGTGAGTGCCACCCTAGCGCAAAAAATTCTATACTATTTAGTTCATGGTACCGCCAACGATGTGTTGTGTTGCCAAAAATGCACAATTAGCATGAAACGCAAAAACAATACAACACTAATATATGCATGTATGTATGTACTTTAATAATTTGGTATTGAAAAATATTCCTAAAATTTTCACAACATCCCTCTATGTCAAATTGGCGTTGCGCTCTGTTAAATCATAAACATTTTGCAGTCAAACACAAAACAGAAAAAACATACATACTTACAGTACATACGTACTCCAATATGCAGATTGCATAGCTGCTCTTCAACATACAAAAATACACTTCTTTGTTATTGCTTAATGGATGTACACAAATTTGACACGATTTCATTTGTAAACATGTGAATTTGATTATTTTTCATTGTTTATGTGGAAATGCATATTTTATTTGCTCGCACATGCAAATATGAATAAATTTACTGGAAATAAATAATATAGTTTTCACCAAAAGTTTACGGTCAACATTAAATATTTTATTGCTAATTAACAATTGATTTTATTGTTGGCTTTTTATTAAGTTTTAGAAGCTTTTGCATTAGGTAATGCTAGTATTCGCTCCGGCATTTAAATCAGTAGAGGTTTTGTAGAGAATTTACATTAATTTTCGTTTATCAGCTTAATCCAATGATTCTCTATAGAAATTTGATGTTGAAAAAAGATTCCTGAAAATAATTTTTTTAAGCGAAAAATTATGCAACAAAGATGTACAAATGAATATTTTTCGCTTTTAAAAAATTCATGAAATCTCTTCCTTATTATTTAAAATATTTTTACCTAAAAAATATGTTTTCTTTTTTACGAAAAAAGAAAGAAAAAGATTTTTAGGGCTCTCATTGATAAAAAAATTTTATTATAATTTTTTATACAATTATTGAACACACTTGCCTGAAATCTCACAAAATAGATGAACAATTCGTCATAATTCTAGAGAAAATCAGTCAGAGATAATTTCGCTCCCAAAGACATTGATTTCTAGGGAAAAAATATAGATTTCATTGATTCATCTCACTCTACGGAATGCTGCAGTGTAATTTTTAATTTAATAAGTAATTTTAAATTAATTTTACTAACTGGGGTTTCTTCTCGGCAGAAGCTATCAACTCTTTCGAAAGTATTTATAACTTGAAAAAAAATCTTACAATAATCCAACTGCTGTTAGGAGGTGGCTTAGAAAAAGGACTGTAAGTTGCTCCACTTCACTAATTTGAAGAAAATAAGTTTGTTAACTGCTGAAATGATTTTTGATCTCACTTTAATGAGTAGCACTAGTAGATCCACGATGAACAGTACTACGAGAATAAATGAAATATTAATTTATATTTTTGTATTGTTAGTCTGAGCAAATGCGACACGAATTCATTATTGAAAAATGAAACCATTTTTTTTTTGTTAGCATAGTGTTTTCCGAGGCTCATAGTAAAATGCTTTTCAATCGTTAAACGGTTTTGGATAGTAAAATGTTATTACTTTTAAAATATATATATTTCTATAGGATTCCAGTTGCTATAGTCGAGTAGATAGCAGTATGTTGTTGAGGAAACATTCAAAAATGTAGAAAAGGGTTTTATTAATTGCGCTCAACCCTCGGTATATAGTTCCCCCCTCTGACAATGCATTTCTGACACGAAAGTAATGACTTTTTATAAGAATCAACAGTTTGAAAGCAACTAAAAACTTCTGGCCCTCATTAGTAGGAAACCATAAATATACCAACATCCGGAGCATAAGCTCGGACGAAAATCGCTTCAACGATCTCTTTAATTTTCCGCGCAATTACTGTATGTTAAAACAGCACTGCTCCCGTCAATTGTTATCGGTTAATATACTACTGTAAAATTTTGAGCCCGCTGCGCTGTTTATTTTGTGTCTGATCACCATTGAAAGCAAACGAATTTTAACGAAAATGGAAAAACATGAATTTCGTGGGCTGATTACGCATTATTTTTTGCATCAAAAACCATTCCCAAAAGCAAGAGAAGGCTGGATAAATACTATGGGGACTCCACACCCTTCATTTTAATGGTTAAGAAGTGGTTTACTGAGTTCCGTTGTGGTCGTATCAGTACAAGCGACGCCGAACGCTCAGGTCACCCAAAAGAACCATAAATTACCAATACAATCCATGTAATGATATTGGACGACCGGAGAATAAAAGTGCGTAAAGTATCTGAGGCTGTAGGCCTCTCAGCTGAGCAGGTACATCATCTTTTGCATCAACATTTAGACGTAAAAAAGCTATCCCCGCGATGGGTGTCGTGATTGCTCACACACGACCATAAGCGTAACCGTGAAATTACTCCAAAGGAGTGTTTGGCGGTGTTTAAACGCAATCCAAACGAATTTTTGCGCCGTTTCGTTTTCATAGACGAAACATGGATACATTGCATTCCACCAGAGACCAAAGAACAATCGAGACAGTGGGTTTCTCCGGGTGAACGCGCACCACAGAAGGCCAAGGTGGGTCTGTCGGCCAACAAAGGAACGACCACAGTTTTTGGTATACACAAGGTGTGAAAACAGCGATCATCTTGATAAGGGTGAAATCATCACCGGCGAATATTATTCAGAGCTTTTGGACGGATTCGATATTGATCTGAAGCAGAAACGACAGCATTTGGCGAAAAGTGTTGTTCAATCAGGACAATGCACGAGTGCACACGTGTATAGTCACCATAGAAATTGAGCTACCTACCGCTACCTCATCCAGCATATTCCCCATATTTAGACCTCTGCGACTATTTCTTTTTTCCAAACTTTAAGAAATGGCTAGGCGATAAGGGATTCGAGTCGAATTAAGAAATCGTGGCCTGAAGGACTTAAAACCCCATTATTTGGAAGGAATATAAAAATTGGAAAAATGCTGGACTAAGTGTATAGATCTAAGAAGAGACTATGTTGAGAAATAAAACTCTTATTTGCGGAAAAAAAACTATTTTATTATAAAAGCCACTGACTTATCAAAACACCCTCGTATGTATGTAAGTGCCAGGGAGAGAGAAGAGATAAAGGAGAAAATTTAGACCGATATGATCAAAATGGCGTTGATCTAGCTGTGACCGTGTCTTTGAAGAAAAGACTCATTAAGATTATCAATTTTCATTGAGACTAAAGATACTTCACCGAAAATTGTAACAATTTATCTGACACAGCAAGGCTCTGCCAAAAAAGAAATTATACAACCATCTCCACGAGTATAGCACATATGAAATTAGAAACTAAGAGCAAAAAGGATTGAGATAGACTATTTTGTGATTTGTCAAGGGTATTCAGAGGTAAGCAACGATATGATTTCTTTCCGCCGACGATACTCGTAAAGCAATTTTACAAATTCTTATATTTCAATATCCCAGTTCTTATTTCTGCCATTTAAAACAGAGACTGTCAACTTTTCCTAAGTTAATTTTTTTTTTAATTTTGGTATATTAAAGCTGCTATTGCCCTTAACAGGCTGCTAATGTGTCTCCAAAAGTGCATTATGCTCAGAGTTTTAGTCAATAAATCAGCTCTCTCCTTCTTATGAATTCTCATCACCATCGGAAATTTAGTTTGTTTACCGTGCTCAATGTAGTCAGTCCATCTCAAGTGTGTTTAGCAATTTTCATCAAAAATATGTATATCTGATTGGTACAATACATTGAAAAGCGATAGAGATGTAATGGAAGATCTCGCTCCGGTCGGTCTTTATATGATGCATGGGTTTACGAATTTAATATGCAAAACCAGTCAACAAATAAACCAGCATGTCAAAATCGATCAAAATTCAAGAAATTTTTGAATGCTTTATTCAATCAGGAAATCAGGCATCAAATAGTCGATTACCATGACGCGATAATGGTCGCCTTTGACTGTTACGTTCTCACCTGCATCATTTTTTGAAGAAATATGGACCGATGATTCCACCGGCCCACAAACCACACCAAACCGTTGTTTTTTCTGGATGAAATGACAGTCCTTGAATCTGATGGTGTTGCGAATAGTACGCTGAGTTAGCCGATTATGTATACCATAAGTTGAGGCCGAAACACATTCTTTACAGAACGTGAATTTTCGTAATAAAGTTGAATGATTTGTAAAGGTTGTTCAGGCGTAAATCTTTTCATGATGAAACGCCAAACAATACTGAACAAAATTAACATGACAGTTTGACACGACGCACGCGTGATCTGTCAAAAAAAAGGCTATTGAAAAAAGTATCTCTACCTGGATCCCCCTTTACTACCCCGGTCCCATTTTGATTTGTTTAATTTTAAATTTTCTCTGCAAATTAATAATCACAATATAACTTAATATTTATATTTATTTTTGACTATTGTTTTATTAAGCTGTCGCGAGATTATCATTTAAAAATGAAAAATTATAAACAAGACGAAGGAAGAGGCGGACGGTAAAGCCAAGTAACCCTTCGAATAATATTGAATACCATCGAACAACCACCGTATTACTCTCTTATGGCTCCGGCCAAAATTCAAATTCCAAATTATCACTTCGAAGCCCCCGTTTCAAGCTGATAGAAGATATACTGTAAAAGGGAATGCACGGCAAGAAATGAAGTGGATTCCAGAAAATGCATTTGAAAATTTATCGGATGACTAGAAGGCGTAAGTGTATTATTTCGGAAGGCGATACAATGTATTTATATTTAAAAAAAATATTATGTGTTTTATTGACCATTTCCAAGTACCTTCCGGACAGACAGAATGTATAACCGTAAGCTCAAAAAAAAAATTGTAATTACTTTTTTACGCTAATTCTCGCAGTTGTGATTTTCAGATATTCAAAAATGAAAAGTTACTGAAAGCAAAATTTAACATCTGTGGCATCTGCGCGTTACCATACACACACATGCACATACACAAGCTAGCATCAGAGTAATCGAGTGTACTCGTATGTACGAGAACACTTGTTGGTATATAAAGAATTTTAAAATCAAAGCACGTTAAGCAAATGATATCGTTAACAAACAGCAAGTACTCGCATAGCGATAGTTGTTGTCATTTTTATTGTAACAAGTTTGGCACATTTCAATAGCTTGCTACTAACAGCGTCATATATATTTATGTATGTATGCATGTGTATGTGTGTGTTACTGTTGTTTACACTTGACCATTTGATGCAATTTGAGCGGCAAGTTGGCGCACATGCCACTCACTCGATGGTTGCCACAACTGGCCAGTAGTTGACGACGCTGATGATGATGATATTGCATGTGTTATTGCACCACAGCAACAACATCAACAGCTATAAAGTATAATCAGCGACAATTGATAGCAATGCAGTGGCCAAGTGATCATGTGGAGTTTGGTTGCAGTAGCAGTTAGTTAAACATCTAGCAGATGCGTTGCACTGCTTGCCATTTATATAGTCACACATGTACATGTGTACACGGTATATAGATATACATATATATGCATATATGTATGTATGTGCCAGTAAACAGTGAGTTGACTTGCAACATGAACGGTTTCTCGCCAGTTGACCCTGTGCCAACTGTTGAGTTTTAAAATCTTTGCTTCACAAATCTCGATATACATAAATGAATGTTTGTATGTATGTCTGTATGTATGTGTTTTCTATGTTGTTACATTTCCACCTGTCTTTCTGCGACATTCCAATTTTTCATCCATGTTTACATACAATTTCGCGACCATTGTTATGCTACTTGCTACTTGCATTTCAGTTGCTTTAATCTCTTATTTTAGTTTCAACATTCTTTTATAATCCAGTTGGCCTTGATTTTATTATATTTTTAAATTTTAATAGTAGTTTAATTAAAGACATTAAATACATTACAAATCACTGAAAATTTCTTCAAAGAGTGTAGCCTAAAGTTATCAAAATGAGAGTGATCCTCAACATATTTCCTTCCAGAGCCAAAACCAGAGACTTAAATAATGGAGAGGTAGTTAATCAAGTGATTTTAGTAATTAATCAATAGGAAAAACCAACTCCCCCGTAGGTTCCGTCATTTGTTGGAAAAACATTAAGACGCACACCACAAATTAGTGGGTATTCTCTGACGAAAATCGACCTCACAGCCACAAGCAATGAAAAAAAATTTGGTACAGAGATCTAGTTAATGGTATTGTATTAGATATCCATTGGCAACATTCAAAATAATTTTTAATTACGTTTAGTTTTGTGACTACCCTTTGTTTTTCAAATTTGATGCAATTAGCAGATTCGGGAGCACAGTTTCAAGTCTTATTAGTTCGATTTTGATATCATGCCTTCTTACCGAAAAAGTTGTCTTAATGATCCAAATATGTTTTTTTTAATGTTTATGGGGAATACACAGTGAAAATTTTTAGGAAACCTACAACAAATTTCATAAAAAATGATTGGTTTTCGTGCTTTACATCGCAAATTGTGAGCGAATACAAGTCGTGTCTACCTCAAATGGTTGGCAAAATATGCTATGAACACTTGAGACAGTGGGACAGTGGTAAAAGAGCCGTATGGGGTTCGGTGTGCCTATTCAATATATCGTTTGGATACTGCCACTTCTGCTGTGTCGGTTTTTGTGGTGTTAAGGTTGGAAAGATGATTTATCCAGAACCTATAATAGGCTATAAGGTCATTACCACGTTCAAACGAAGTACCTGTTCCAACTACTTGTTCTACCTGTGAACTATCATTTGAAGACACCTACAGTGAAGTGTCTAGCGATAGTGATATCGAAGAAATATAGTATACAGAGCCAAGACCTCTTACCCAAATAGAATTAAACTAGGGGTGTTGAGCTACCTAAATAATCTGCATAGAAGCTTTTGTGTAGATCTAAAATTGGCTAACTTCCTATTAGGACAACAAAGTGGATACATCAAATATCTCTGTTTTTGTTGTCTGTGGGATAGTCGAGAATCAACGCTAGAGAGAAAGAGATTTTCTCCACCTTGAGATTTTGGAAGTGGGAAAGTAAAATGTAATAAGTCCGCCATTGATTATAAGAGATAAAATTATACTGCCGCCTTTGCACATTAAACTAGGTTTAATGAAAGAATTTATGAAAGTGTTAGATAAAAATGGGCAATATTTTTTTCCCTTTTCTAAGCATAGAAAGGATGAAAGCTGGTATTTTTGATGGCCCATAGAAAAAATATTGATGAAAGAAATTGATTTACTAAGTTTAATGAACTACTTACGTGTTATACGTTGGTGGAAGTTACTTAAAAACTCTCCGGGGAAACATAAGTCAATCAACTACTCTTGTTAAATGTTGGAAAATACCTAGGGTTTTGGATGAAGTATGTCTGTCAAAGTGCATTACCCCACAGTCACCTTAGTCAGTTTCCAGAGAACGTTGGTTCCTCTGGCGAAGAACACGAGGAGCAGTTTCAGCCGGATCCAAAAACTATCGAAATGATAAACAAAGGCCGAAAATTTCAGCTTATGATGGCTGACTACTGCTGGGGAATGGAACGTGATTGGCTTTCTACACTTCAGTCACGAAATACGCGTAAGCACAGTTTTTATACACATTAAAATTTAATAAATTTTTTTTTTTTTTTTTTTTTTGTAAATACATATTTATTTCATCTGTTCAACTAACATTGAAAATCATAATTTTAGTTATGAATGTAATTTGTATAGGGTTCTTAGTCAAAAAATATTACAACTTCTTGGCATCAAAACCACTGTTTATCATATAGTATATATATGCTTGCAGCGTTCAAAGTATTCCAAAAAAAAAATTTCCTAGAGTTCCTAAAGAAGGTACCCATATTAAGTATCAGTATTTTTAATTCAATATATTTGGATCGGAGGTGCTCTTTCTATTTCTGCGTAACTTGCTTTCCTATTAATTGTAATTTTTGACCAGATTAATGAAAATATAAGTAAAATATATTTTAAAAGAAAATTCATACAAACAAAATAAATAAATAATTAGTTAAATAAATTAATAGAGGAAAAACGCGCTCATATTTCTGACTTCCTCTCTCTTCCACATTTTTGTTGCTCGAATCTTGGAATAAATTTCTTTTACAAACTGAAGATTTTTCACTAAATGAAAACAGCTTTTTGATTTACTGTTCTGTACTCATGAATCCCTAAAAATAAAGTGCAAACAATGAATATTCATATTTTCAGCCATTTTTTCACAATTCGCTGCACCATCTAAGGCATTTTTGCTCAACAGAAAATTTGATACAAAACCCAATCTTTTTTATAACACCAATTAAAAATTTTATCTTCGATTTTTGACAACCAGTGTAGTTAAGAGCCTTATTCTGTACGAACATTTCTGAGACCTTGTCTAAATTTGGAATTAAAAAATAAAATTAAGTTCAGAAATTGAATCTCTCCTCATTAATAATCACTTGATTCGGACTAGAAGTCATCTGGTTAGTTGTTGATAATCGAATATAGGTCTTTCTTTAAGATTTCTATGATTTCTGACACCACGAATACAATAAGCAATAACCTAACGATATGCAAAACATCCAGAATTCAGCCAAGTGAGCTAACATCAGTAAGTAGTATAAATTTCCAACTTTTCCTCTTAGTTCTTATGTAGGAGGTATGTTCAAAGAAAAATATGAAGGTTTTGCTCACTGTTTTCATGGTGTGGTGCATCATAAGTTCCTACCAAAAGATCGTGCAGGTAATAAAGAATACTACAAGGAATTTATGCAACGTTTGCGTGAAGTAATAAAGCTCAAACGATCGGAAAGGTGGAAAAACAAATCGTGGATTCTGCATCACTGCTTATTCGTGTTTTTTGGCCAAAAGCAGAACCGTAATCATGACTCAACCACCGTATTCACAAGATTTTTCTTCCTGCGACTTTTTCCTATTCCCAAAACTAAAGAAACCAATGAATGGAAAGTGTTTTGTCACAATTGATGAGGTCAAGTCAGAATCGAAGGAAGAACTGATGGCCATACCGAAAAGCGCATTTCAGAAGTAATTCGAGGATTTGGAAAAGCGTTGGAACAAGTGTATTATATCCGAGGGGGGACCCTTTGAAGAGGACAAAATAGATATTGATGAATAAATAAGTACTTTTCAAAAAATTCAAAATTCACCTTTTCCTTTGAATACATCTCGTACATATATATATACATATATTTGAAACAAAGAGTTATTTAGTGTGAATAAAAAGTAATGTACCATATAATTATGTATGTAGATGTGTTCCACCTAAGAGGTTAAATAAAAAATTCATGTCTCCAAAATGTCTGTTGTCTTAAAAAAAAATTCTTTATTTGCACTACAATTGCTGCAATAACAAATTCATGACTCATTTGCCCCAACCGGTTGCTAGTCACACGGCAAGTATTCTTTGAAATTGAAGACGACACCAACTACACCATCTACGTAACAGTGTCTCCATTTCCAGTGGGGATAATGTCAGCAAAGTAACATTTTTATTTATTGGCTGCAATATAGTTGGAATATAGTAACCTTGAATTATACTCAAAAAAAAAAAAAAGAAGGCTGTCTTCGGTCATGCAGAAGTCTGTATACCTTTAATGTACAATCCAAATTTATTGCAAATTACGGAATTGGATTTCGATGATTTTTAGTGTCAATACTAACTGCAGTTCATTTCAGTAAATCACCAAATTTCAAGCTCCTACATGCTCCTTTGACGGAATTATGACAAAAAGTTTTAAATATGAAAAGACGAAACATGGATTTGGTCTGGAGACCAAAGAAAAATCAACAATGTGCATCAAAGAAGGTCAAGTTGGGTATGTCAGTCCACCAGGTCATGGCTACAGTTTTTGGAATGCACGAGGTGTCATTCAGATCGATTACCTTGAGAAAGTTAAAAGATCACCGGCAAATATTTTTCAGATCTTTTGGACAACTTCGACATTTGAAGCAGAAACAACCGCATTTGAATTTTGCAGATTTTGCGACTCTGAAGAAATTGCTGGGCGGTATGGGATTCTAGTCGAATGAAGAGGTCATCACAGAAGCAAACTTCTATTTGGGGCCTTTGTAAAAATCTCTTCTAAACTAACATTCAAATTCTATGTTAACACTCAAATATTAAAAAAAAAAAATCAGAGGCTCCAATTGCGAATATGTATTCCTCACCAATAACAACGGAAATTGCCCTGATATTTGTAAGTACGCCAGAACCGTTAATAAAAACTTAAAACTTAAAACGTGTAAAATTTTCCCAAAAAGCAAGCAAACGCAAGCAAAAAATTTTCCAATTTTTATAATTCTTTTTAGCAAACACCAACAACAGCTTTCTGAAGATTCTGTAAGTACATTTTAATTTTATATTGAAAGTATTTACTTGCAATATTTATCGCACTTACGAAATCTCAATTATTTTTGCGTTGTTAATTAAAGATTGGTAAATTTTTAAACTCAAAAAAAAAAACTATATTAAAACGAAAAAATTAGGAAATAAAAAGCAATAATCCTGTATTTGGTGCAACTAACACCAAATATTCTAATATCAGTACATTTTAATTCAAGTAGTCAATTATCTACAAATAATTTCGACATTTCGAACTCATAACTTTATTATTATTAATTATTATTATTATTAACAATTATTCTTCTGAGTTACCCTGTATTATTCTACAGAGCTCTTACAACATCTCGCACATTTCATTCCATAGTGGTTGCTAGCATTTCATTTCAACAAAGCGACCTCTATGTGCGAAAATATACAAATATTTAAGCTAATAGTGGCTAGATGGCGCCAGCAGCACTTTTATTTGAAAGTGACTTTTTGAATAAGAATTGTTATATCAGAATGTAGACAGTTTTGACAAACCCTCAGATTGACAGTCAAATGCGAGTTTGACATTTTCCTGCAAAATACACAAGATTCCATACTTGTAAAGCTCTACGATGATAGAAATTGAGCCCATAATTATTTTCTGCATTTTATTTTTCTGATCAAAAATAAAAAAATTTATCATTCAAAAATAAAACTTAATTTTTTATATACCATAAGAAATCGCTCAACACGAAATAGGTCCTTTTCAATAAATGGTAGATGGTAATAATGTTCTGAACTAACTATTGTATGAACTTCAAATTGAAATCAACTTTAAACACATAACTTGGGAAAGTTCACCGAAGAAAATATTTTGCGCCATAACCTCTTTATTCATGAAACTATGGGTATGAAATATCACGGCGAGGCAAATATAAAAAAGGAAGTAGGTCCACAGAAACAGCAACTAATAAAGAATAAGATTTTAAAAGGGAAATTGAGTGACCAGGTAAAACCTATCTGGCAATGTTTTACAAATGTTGTCCAGATCTTGTTGGAGACCATAAATCACAAAATTATAAAGAATCAATAAATGAACTTATAATGTGATATAAATCTTTGGGGTGTAATATGGCATTAAAAATACATATGCTGGACTCTCATTTCGATTTTTTTTTTAATTTGAAAATATAGTTGAATTTGGCTGCTGTGAGTGACGAACAAGGTGCGGGGTTTCGTCAGGACATTCCCTTAATGGGAAAACGTTATCAAGGTAAATGGAGTTCAAAACTGCTGGAAGGTCGGTGAGTTAGAAAGGCCAACCAAAAGCCAAATATTGACGAAAATCCAATGTATTTATCGTAAGATAAGCAATAAAGTTTCTCTGGGTGCAGATTTTTTTTTTTTTTGATAGCGTACTAAGCCTGGCGTATTCATATTTTTTCATTTCACTTTTGTTGACCTGCCTAGTCGGAAACATTATTGCCCATTACGTTGGGTGGATTAGCTGTTATGGTATGGTAATGGCGCACCTAATTTTAGCTTTAGTTCACGATATATCAGCAACATTAGAAAAAATGTGTACGAGGTGTGTTCAAAGAAAAAAGTGAATTTTGAATTTTTTTGAAAAGTACTTATTTATTCATTAATATCTATTTTGTCCTCTTCAAAGTAATCCCCCTCGGATATAATACACATGAGCCAACACTTTTTCCAATTCTCGAAACACTTCTGAAATGCGCTTTTCGGTATGGTCATCATCTCTTTCTTCGATTCTGACTTGATCTCATCGGCTGAGACAAAATGATTTCCTTTCGTTGGTTTCTTTAATTTTGGGAATAGGAAAAAAGTGGCAGGGAGCCAAATCTGGTGAATACTATGATTGAGGCATGATTACGGTTTTGTATTTGTCCAAAAAACACGAATAAACATTGATGTGTGAGCTGGTGCATTATCGTGATGCAGAATCCACGATTTGTTTTTCCACATTTCCGATCGTTTGAGCCGTAGTGCTTCACGCAAACGTTGCATAACTTCCTTGTAGTATTCCTTATTAACTCTACGATCTTTTGGTTTTCAAGCCATCTGAGTAGTGTAGCATGCTTCAGGACAAAATATCCGCTTTTAGGTAGAAGCATGTTGTGTCAGGGAACATTTTTTCGCACCGGATTCTCACAGAATTGATTAAAAGATGTCGGAAAATAACAAGTTATTACACTTTTCATGTACATGAAATGGTATACTCGTATTAACTGTGGTCCAAATTATGTAAGTACAAGAAAGTACAAAGTAACCACCAAAAATTATGCCGATCGTATCAGAATGACGAGCTGAGTTGATATATCCGTCTGTTTGAACGCAAACTAGTTCCTTAGTTTTTGAGATATTTCCACCAAAGATGGTCGGCAGATGCTCTGGTAAATTTATACGTATATTTGTTGGAACCGGTTAGATCAGATTTGTTCAAATATGAGCATCAAAAATCCGTCAAAAAAGCATCTGAGGGCGTGAAATTTCGTATTCTACAGACATGAACTGAAGTTAATATTGACACTGCAATAAATTTTAAATGTACATGAAATAATTCGGCCTCGCTTCTTTCTTGTTTTTCATATGAGCCCCTTGTCACAGAACAAAAGAGGAGAAATTTAAACCAAATAACTTACATGTTACTAAGCAAATTATTCTAAATTAAGAATACTTAGGCTTTCACGACTTGTATACTAAATATATGGACATTTTATAATAATAATCTACTTCGTTGTGGGAACGACTATTCCCAATTCTAGATCAACTTGACCGAGATAGAATGTAAGAGTTCGTTTGATGAATATTCACTAAAAAGAGAATGTATTTTTAAGATTGCTTTCTGAAGCAATGATTACGTTGATACGATTTTTCATTTGTTACTCGTATCCTCATTTCGACCTTCGAAATTTTAGATTCGCTATTATATCGGATTAGTAGATCAGTACGATTTCTAGGAGCGAATTTTGGCACCTTCTTTCAGTTTTTTTTTTTTTTTTTGGCGAATTTGACCGAACTATTTTTTGATTGTCTATTTTAATTAAATTTAATGAAGTCTAAAAAATACGGATACCTCTATCAAGCACGAAGAATATTTATTGAATCATTTGTATGTACATACACATATGTATATATATATCATACCAATATTAAAACCTTTAATAATAATATTTCACATGGAACAATTCTGACATTTCGCTCTTCAGTGCAGAAATGCGAGTACTCCAATGCGTTACTCTTTTCCCCTCTACTCGCTACTCTTAAATGCCGATAACATATTTCATTACAATATTATATATACTAAACCTGCATATAATAGACTTTGTTGTGTTTGTATTTTCTATTGTATGTGTGTGTATGAAGTTAGCTGTGAACCATGACCCTTGCCAACATAAATTCTATTCTTATACGGGTGCTAAAGTTACACCATTATTTTTGCAATGCAATTATTTCGAAAGCTGTGGTGAAAGTGTGTGCGAAACAAAAACAAAAAACAAATGTCACACAAGGAAATGTCAACGACATATTGAATTAGTTAATTGCAATGCCATCGTTGATAGGGAATGATATTACATTTTTGGCTATTGTAAAAAATTTTAATAGTTTTGGTGACAACAAAACAAAACGGGAAATTTTTTGGCTACCTTCTATTGGTATTGTATGTACATATATTTGTATATATATGCAGTAATGTATACCTGTCGCACAACTATCTGGGAGAAAGTGTTTGCATTCAATTGCCATTTATTTATGACACTCTTATTTGAATAGTTTCGCAACAAAAGTAGATTTTTATAGCAAATTTTTTAATAGGGGTAAATAAGAAAAGTAAATCAAAGCCTACATATGTACATTTGTGAATGTAAATTTTTGCTCACAGAAAGGAGTCACAATATACAATATCCCGGTAAAATTTTTTGAACCATATAGCCCATTGGAGTACATAGAAATGTACTCCTCTGTAGTGTACTATTTTACCAACTCATGTATTTATACTCAGTCACTACACGAAGTTGAAAGTTCGCAATAAGTTTTATATACGCGTAAAAAGAGAGCTGATTCGAAAATACAACAAAATTAAAAAAAAAATCAATACACAATTCCGACACTACATAAAGTCGGCATAACGAGATTCCGATCAAGCACACATAACACTATATCCAGACAAGACAAAATCCCGAAAACTCTTTATCCAAACAGCACCGTTTTTATTCAAACTTTTCCTTCAATTTACAGAAAAAAATTAAAAGTACGTGTTCAATATACATATATGTAAAATAGGCCATTATGTACATATTTACACATAACACTGCACAATCCAGACAAAGTACTACAAGCGCGATTTTTTAATTATTTAATTAAATTGTGCCGTGCCTGGCCTATATTTTATCATGATTTGATCGTGTCTGGAATATGTCTGATCGGAATTTGGTCGTGTCTGGATTTTGGGTTTCTGGATTTTATATTTCAGTATTTTATGTGACGGGATTTTTTGTTCGAATGTTTTTTCGTAGATGCTATATAATGTTATCACCTGTAAGCGCTCCATGGAGTGTTTTTGTGCAGTAGAGCAGCGGAGCTAAATAAACAATGTATAATATTTTCCATAAGTGCACAACGACCGCATAGTTAGTTCGGCTCTCCCCAGGTTAAACAAAAAAGCGAAGCGAAAGGGTCTCGAGGTGAACGAGGACAAAACGAAATAGCTCCTCTCATCAAACAAGCAGTCAGCGCATTCGCGTCTTGCCTCTCACGTCACTATTGACAGCCATAACTTTGAAGTAGTAGATAATTTCGTGTATCTTAAACGGAGTAGGCAATTAAAAAGTAGAGCCTTCTCTCGACGAATCAAAACCAAACTTTACAAGTTGCTCATTATTCCCGCCTTGCTGTATGGTGCAGAAACGTGGACGATGTCGACATTCAATGTGATGGCACTAAGAGTTTTCGAGAGAAATGTTTTGCGCAAGATTTATGGCCCTTTTGCGCGTTGGCAACGGCGAATATCGCACACGATGGAACGATGAGCTGTTCGAGTAATATGGCGGCATTGACATAGTTCAGCGCATAAAATGACAGCAGCTACGTTACACTACATTATGCTATATTATATCATCTGAATGGATGAAAGCGCCCCAGCTTTGAGAGTATTTGATGAAGTACCCGCTGAAGGGAGCAGAGGAAGAGGAAGACATCCACTCCGTTGGAAAGATCCAATCCAGAAGGACCTGGTTTCGCTTGAAATTTCCAATTGGCACCAAACTGCGAGAAGACACGAATGCGGGCAATTATTGGTTAGGCTATAATCGCTCAAGCGGTGCCTTCGCCAATTAAGTAGTAGTAGTAGTTTCAAAACAAATTTTTCAAATAAAAGATACTCGTAAAAATCCATCAGTCGTTCGGAGATGGCTTTAGTCATCTCAAAATTTTGCTGAGCTAACTTTTGATCAGTGCTTTAAATTTTTAATGGCTGCAACCCAACCATTTAGAATCTTAAGAATTCAACATATTCAAAATTTTATGTCGATAACATGTGAGATGGACCTACTCATCTCTGTTTTCATCGCTCTCTGATTGGTTTAACTGTAAAGTCCATTCGAGTCACTCACACCTGATATGATTAAGGACAATTACAGTACTAACTAGATGTTAAATTGTATATATAATAAGATGTCGAAATGTTAAGTAGAGAAAAAAGAATAGTCAGAAATCGATAAATTTGTTCATCGATATCTTTACTCACTATTTTCCCATGCTTTCTATTGCCAATTTAATTCTGTTAGCGTATAATTAGAGAAATTCTTTTTATTTTTATATGTAAAGAGCACAAAACTTCTCGTTTTAGTTGGTATAAACAAGATCGAGTTTGCAAATTAATTAAATAACCTACGTAAATAAATTTGTAGTTGTAATAAATAATTAAACCTGTTATTTCTTACGCCCAAATTTAAGATTTAAATAACATTATAAATATTTTCTAAAAATAAATGTATATGTATATAAATGACACTTTATGATATCTAACCTAATTTAAATACTTAATTGAAAAAATAGTTAAAACTTTCTAACAGATGGACACATAAGACAAGTCCGAGCGTATTTAGTGCATTCTACAAATCATCAAATATGCCTAATTTCAATATATATTAACTCATCCGCGTTGGCAAAGGTTTGCGTTCGGTCGGCTGGTCATAAGAAAGTACATAAATGATTGCATGAGTGCCAAGAGAAGAATGCCTAGTCAGAACCATGTACGAGCGTTGTAATCTTAACATTGTACATTACACTTTAGGCCCAACTTATAACTTAAAAACCACTCTTCCAAGAAGTGTGCTACCTCTTCCTTAGCAGAAACCTTCGCCCGAAAATCTTTGCAGTATTCGTAGTTTTATGTCTGAGTTTCGGACAATGAATAATTCTTCCTATGCCGACTTTCTGTCGAGCTTTGATTAAGTTCTCCTTCCATCCAATGACTTTCCAATTGTCGCGTAAAGTGGGGGATATGGGACTATTCGTCGCAAGTTCGATATAATAGTTCATATAGCCGAACAAGTATCTAGACTCTCTAATTATGAACTCGACTTTTGCAGTAATAGACCTATCTGCACCATCCACAGTTACTATATGCACTACACACGGCGTTAAGTAGTTCGTAATGCACCACAAATGTTGCTGAGAGCCGCTTGACGACCGCTTACCTAAATTAACTTTTTCTAGCTATTTAAACCAAATAAAAACTCAGTAAAATAAGATGGGCCTAGTAATACTTAAAATTTTATTTATATATTGATTATTTAATTCGATGGAATTATTGGCAGTCCCATAGAGAAATAAAACAGAAAAAAGCGAATAGTCAAAACTGACCAATCATAGTCTTGCAGAGACTGAAATCTCTCATTTTGTTAAACCTACTTTACATTAGTATTGTGAGCCATGTAATACTTGTACTCTTCCTGTTGTATATAATAGATATTGCAATAGAGCAATGGAAGCAGGATGAACTATAATTTGGACTGATTATTGAAGCAACTTGAGAGTGGCTCAGTACAGCATATAATTACATGCACAAACATATTTTTTATAAAAAAAAAGAACAAAAGAAACTATTTTACTCGTTTTATATACATATTGCCCTCCACAACATTACATTATGCCTTATAAATTTGGTTAACCACATGAGTAAACGTAAACATTCGCCATTCTTGCTTCTTTCGTCCACCTTTAAAGCAGCTAACGCATGGATTACTCTAGCCTAACATGTGAATGTATTTCCGTTAACATTATTGCTCCAAAAAAGATGTAAAACAATATGACTTTGCGGTCAACTCGTCAAAACAAAACATAGCGAAAGAAATATGTTTGCTTAGTGAAAAGTGACAATTTATCTACCGACTGATCCCCTTCCCCTTTCAACTATTTGCTGTCACTTGAAAGTTTGAAGTATTCATTCTTTATGAACAGCAATAGTGTCTGAATGTCAACAGTTTCAAAAATTGCAGCGGTTGCGACTCAACAACCGCTTCAAAATATTTATGTATACTCGTATGTAGTTACAAACAGTTATGTGCCACAATGTATGCAGTTGCAAATGCGCGTGCTTTGTAATTTGTTAAACGAAGCGCAAACATTTAAATCAAAATGATAAAGTTGCATACTTAAGCAAAATTATGCGCTGCAGCTACAAAACAGAAAGAAAAAGCAACAAAGTGAAGTGCTACTGACAAAAGTGTCAAAAACAAAATAGAAAAGAAAAAAAATTCTAGTCATAACAAATGGTAGAATGAAATTTGGCTTAAAAATATACAACAACAAAAAATAAATAAAAATTATCCAGTAGTCAAATTTCAATCCATTTGGTAACAGAAATTATCTCTGACTCTCCAAATTTAAAACAAATTAAGCAAAATCGAAATTATTGAAATTTTCCGAGTTTTCACTTTCCTCGGGGCGTATAAGTAACCTCATTGTTAGAAAATAGCAATTAAATAATTTGTTCAAAAATAGCATATTTTATTTTGTGAAGAAATCCACAAAGGAGCAAAATTTAAGACCAACTTCTAACAGTAATGTACTCGTACAGCTTTCAAGTGATTTTTCTAAAGGGTGTTTTTTATAGAGGTATAGAACTTTAAGTTGGCATTACTTTTCAAGATGGCGACCGATTTAACAGCTGTCAAGTGATTTATTCTTAGTTTGGTTTGGCAATTCATCATGAATAGACTCACGCCTGAACAACGCTTGCAAATAGTGCAATTTTATTTCGAAAATAATGGTTCTGTGCGGAAAACGTATCGCGCACTACGTCCATTTTAGCGATGTTTAGCGATGAAGCGCACTTCTGGTTGAATGGCTACGTCAACAAACAAAACTGCCGCATTTGGAGTGAAGGTAATCCTCAAGTGTATGTTGAAACACCGTTACATCCAGAAAAACTGACTGTTTGGTGCGCTTTATGGGCTGGTGGAATCATTGGTCCGTACTTTTTCAAAAGCGATGGTGGCCAGAACGTTACAGTCAATGGTGATCGGTATAGAGCCATGATTACTAACTTTTTCATTCCTGAATTGAATAACCATGATGTCCAGGAGATGTATTTTCAACAAGACGGCGTAACATGTCACACAGCTCGTGCCACAATAGATTTATTGAAAGACACGTTTGGTGACCGCCTAATTTCACGTTTTGGACGTGTGAATTGGCCTCCAAGATCTTGTGATTTAACACGCTAGACTACTTTCTGTGGGGCTATGTAAAGTCATTGGTCTATGCGCATAAGCCACAAACGCTTGACCATTTGGAAGACAACATTCGCCATGTTATTGCCGATATACGGTCACAAATGTTGGAAAAAGTCATCGAAAATTGGACGTCCAGATTGGACTACATCCGCGCCAGCCGTGACGGTCATATGCCAGAAATCATATTTAAAATGTAATGCCACAAAATTATCTTTCGGATAAATAAAATTCATGTCAATCGAATAATCCATCGTTGTTTTATTGCAACTTAAAGTTCTATACCTCTATAAAAAACACCCTTTATAAATAAGAAATATAAAAAATTTAGTCAGAGGTGATAGTGTCCTATGCATCACTGATAATTAGAGGTTGGAAATAATTATATTTGGCGCTTTGTAACAGCTGAATTGATTTTCGGCCGAGCTCCTCTTCCTATTTGAGGTGTTCTAATAATTGAATGGACCTATAGTTTATTCTAAGCCGCCTTGAAATGGCCGACGTATTTTTATGAGGGGCTTTTTTTATGCAAGGGGTACGGAGAGCTTGATATTATCTACCGAGTGGCAACTGCAGATATTTTATTATAGACAGATCAAATGATCAAAGAATCAATCAAATCGGGACTAAAAGCTTGCAATTGAACTTTTTGGGTTTCTAGAGTTTGAGGAAGGTTGCCATTTATATTTCGGAATTAGAGAACAAAAAATATTAATCATCGAAAATCATTTTACTGTTTTTCAAAATAATTTCCACTTAAATATACACACTTTCGCGTGCGTTCGAACCCATTATCGATGCACTTTTGTCACTCTGATTGAAGTAACTGTGAAACATGCGTTCTGCACTTATCAACCGTCTCTTCAGGTGTCGAAAAACGTTAACTTCTCAGTTTATTTTTACGTACGGAAATAAAAAGAAATCATTTGGTGCCAAGTCAGGACTATAGGGTGGATGACTCATTAAATCGATGTTTTGAGTGCTCAAAATGCAATTATTTCATTCGATTTGTGAGAGTTCACATGAAGAGTGATCCGTCTTCGGCGGTTAGTTTTTCTGATTTATTAAAAGACAAATGGCAAACGGTTGCAACATGTCCAGCTTTTCCAAAAGTAACCATTTGCTTGGATGTGTTTCTCATGATTGTTATGCAAAGTAAAATTGTCTAGGCTAATTACATTACTTATATATATATTATTCTCTTTATATATATATTATTTAGTACTACTTTGAACTACACTATTATAATCTAGAATAGATAGATCCTATCTACTTGTATTCTATATACAAGTATAATACATATTATCTTTAATTCAATAAACATTAGTTGTCACACTCTCAACAACACAACAACGATGACATAACCCTATATAGAAGCCCCGCTATCGTATTATTTTAATATTTTTCTCGACCAATGGACATGCGCCTTTTTTTTTAACCAACTGACAAATTGTGTGAGATCCAGCCTGAACAAAAATTTTTTTTAAATCAAATCTTCCTGCAATATTGAATAAATGCTGGTACCATTAACGCCTATAGTTGTTTAAATCTCACGATGTATCACATGACGATCTTGCAATATCAGTTTGCCGACATCATTATCAGCAACAACTGTTTTTAAACGACACATTTCTCTAGAAAACTTCTAGTGCCGACTCATCAAATGTTGTCATCGATCATGAATCTGTACTAAAGTGTTTTCCAATATGGATAATATGATTTCTAAATGTCGTTTTGACCATTTTAAATATGTCATTATCTGTCTTTTTTTCATTGTATTCAATAATGTTTGCAATTTCATCATGCAAGATACACGGAAGAGCAACTTTGCTGATTTTGCCTTGGAACAACTTGAAAACGATATCTATTTTTTTAAGAAAATCATCTTCTCCGATGAGGCTCACTTTCATCTGAGTGATGCGGTATATAAACAAAACTGTCGATGGTGCGAAGAAAATCCACAAAATATTCATGAACAATAATTACATTCACCTAAATTGACAGTTTGGTGTGGTTTTTGGTGTGGTGGAATCATCGGTCCGTACCTTTTTCTAAATGAAGCTGGTAGCCCCGAGCGAGATAGATCGATCTCAAGATAGTCTATGACACAACGCATTTTCATAACATCGAAGTCATAATCCTTTCAGGTGATTGTTGTACTTTCGGGCACCTTGGATGAGGTTCACCAGTTGCTGTCCACTCAGATGACAATCGTTTTGATTCCATGGTGAAATGTTGGAAAAATGTTTCATTCATTGTCACATTAGAATCATTCACACATTGTTTCTGGTCACCCAACTTCACTTTTTGACGATTTTGTTAATTCTTTTATGTTTTCCGGTGATACCGGTTCATTAGGGGTCTACTGTGTTCTGCATCAGAAGTACCCCTACGTGAAGCAAATCAACGTTTTACTGTTGTTTCAGTCAAAATTTAAAAAAAAAATTAACTTTCTTTCGATTTTTCAACGAGTTTTCGAATTTTTGTAAGTTTAAAAAAATCTAAATGTTTCAATAGGTGTTTTTATTTTTCAAAAATTTACATAATATAAAATGGGATCAACTTTATAAGTAGAACATACATGGCGTATGAGCAACATTTAATTTTCTCACAGTATATGAATAATCAACATTGTGTCATGAATGCAAAAATAAAAGAAAATTAAATAAAGACTTCAAAAGCTAACATATAAATAACCAGCACTGCACTAATACATTTTATCTTTGTCTTTTGCTTGTTAAAGGCTCACACACATAGCTCTCATTGTTTATAGGCATTTACTTTGTCGTTTTTTAGAACCTCATTAAAATGCTGTATCTATGTTGCTTGCATATTTACCGCAAGTAATGAACTTTACGCAGGAGCTATATATACATATATATATACAAATGCATATACATATGTGCTTACAGTATACATATAGTGAAAACGTATTAAATTATGAAGAAGCACAACAGGCAGCAAAGTTCTAAACAAACAACAGCGGTGCAAGTATAGTAGTTACATGTATACATCAACAAAAACAACAATATCATTGCGCGCCATTAACTCACTTCCAGTACATACGTATATTTTGCCATGACAAAGAAGAGTGAGTTTTTTCTCCTTAACTTTTTGTGGTGTAAATAGTAATATACATACCTCGTATGTATGTGACCGCCTTGTGCCTATCTGAAACCAAAATAAAAATAAAATATTGTGTTTAAAGCTTTTTAACTTAAATTTGTTTGGATATTTATATGTTTATAATGCGCTACACATATGTATATTCGCAAATTTTGCTGATGTTCTTACTTCAAATTCTCTTTACTCTCCTCTATTAAACGATGAATCCGTCACTAGTGGTATTAATCTATGTTCATACTATTATTTCTGGTAAAATACTAGAAGAGTACTCTCCTTCTTCTTCTTTGACATAGGCACCGCCTACGCGATTATAACTGAATCAACAATAGCGCGCCACTCGTTCCTTCTCTTCGTTGTTTGGTGCCAGTTGGAAATACTAAGAGAAACTTCCTGATCCTTCCAAAAGAGTAGAGTTCTTCCTTTTCCTCTACTTCCACCAGCGATTACTCCATCGAATACTTTTAAAGCTGAAGCGCTTTCATTTATTTGAACGACATATCAATGCTACCGTATTAATCGTACAGCTCATCGTTCCATCGACTTTGCTTTTTCGCAAGCGACCATAAATCTTCCGCAAAATTTTTCTATCGAAAACTCCTAAAGTCGACTCATCGTATGTCGACATCATCCAGGTTTCTGCACCACATATCGGGACGGGAATGATAAGCAACTTATATAGTTTGATTTTAGTTCGTTGCGAGAAGGCTTTACTTTTGAACTGTCTGCTTAGTCCAAGGTAGCATCTGTTGGCAAGAATGATTCTAGGTTGAATATTAAAGCGGACATTGTTGTTGTTGTTAATGCTGGTTCCCAGACAAACGAAATTTTCTATCCGAGTCGCGAATGCGACGATTATTTATTTGACATGAGATATTTCCCCTTGCCATCATTCACTACCAGACTCTTTCTTTCTTTCGCTTCTTTGTCTAATCTGGAAAAAGCTGAACTTACGGTGCGGTTGTTATGATCAATGATATCAAAATAAGAAGAGTACTCATATATATGAAGAAGAGAAAGATAGAATCGGTTCTCTCAATTGGCATGGTGTCATTTCTGTCCGTTATGGCTGCGTGACGAAGAAGATAAGCAAAAAAGTGTATAGTTCGAAAACTCACACTACTCAAAACTATATATCAGTATTTATACGAATTATCATAATTTTGCATATTGTATACAGAATACGCGAAATAAAACCAATGAAGCGGTATATGGAACATATGACATTGAACTCTGGACGTTAGCTACGAGACAGAAAACATAGTGGAGACAAAACAAAGGCTTTTTAAGTCACATTAGCCGATTGGTTGGCCGTGCATAATGCCAATCAGAAGGTAATGGATTTGAACCTGCTTAAACCAATATCCAAGAATTATAAAAAATTAATTTAAGAAGTAAATTCTTCTAATTCCGGTCAATTCTCGACAGGTAATGGCAACCCCTCCGAAAGTGTTTCTGTGATATGAACTAAAAGCTGGTCAAAAAACACATCAGCTGTTCGGAGATAGCTTATAATAAAGTAAAAATTCCTTAATTTTTTGTCAAAACGTCAACATGCACACCACAATTGAAGAAGGAGGAGATCGGCCGGCAATCACTTCAGCGGTTATAAAACACAAATTATATATTCTCCGGTATTATATATTCTTAGGTTTAGCTTATGTTGTGATTCTACCGATGAAACACAACGATTACACTTAGGTCTGAACAAGACCCGTTGTATGTCACAATTTCCTGACCAATCCGACCACTTCGATTTTCTGAAAAACTTCATAAGATCAAAACCTTGACGTGAACTAACTTGGACATAGTATGAAAAATTATGGTCCCGATATTTCCAATCCCAGCAGTTCCTATGCAGGTTTCATAACAGAGATCTCCACCTGAAAGACACTACAACGGTCTGACCGAATATCGAATTCCATGAGAGGGTTTCGTGAGAATTTACCGAGTCTTTCCAAATATTTCGACCCTTACTTGTAAATTTCCACATGACACGGTTCTAGGGTAGAGGATAATGGAATAATATTTGTCATTCTCCATTCTCCCCCTTTCCAACAAAATTTTCTTTAGCGAAGAGGTACATTTTTCACTCGGTGGATACGTAAATAAGTAAAAATATCGCCTTTGGGCTCCGAGGATCCTCAAATAGTTGAAGAGCAGCCATTACACAAAAAAAAAACTTACTGTCTGGTGCGCCCTTTAGTGCGGAGATGTAATTTGACCTTACTTCTTTGAAAACGATAACGGCGAGACTGTGCATGTCAGTTTAGAGCGTGAAGAACACGACTTGGGCAATATGTGGTTCCAAAAAAATGGTGTCACATGCCACACAACACGAGTGAATATGGTCTTATTGCGAGAGAAATTTCCCGGCCTCGTAATATCTTGTTTGGCGATCATGCGATTCGACACCGTTGGTCGTTTTTTGTGGAGCTGAACGAATGAAGGTATTTATGCGGATAAACCTTTAACTCTTGAGAACTTGAATACCAACATTCGTGAAGTTATGTTTGAGATGTGCGGTATCTATATGTGCCAAACAGTAGTCGAAAATAACCTCAAACGAATCGAAGTTTGCAAAAATTCACGAGGCAGTAATTTCAATGATGTACTGTTTTTACATCTAATGCCAAAGTGTAAACTTTATAACAAAAGAAGGAATCTCATGAAAAGAATTATTTTAAATACCTTTTATTGACGTTTATTTCAGAAAATCGTCAACCCTGTATATCGGTTGTAACAACGATATTCTTTTAACAATGTACAGGGCACTGAAAACACATAAAAGTGGCTTCAATTTTGGGATTCGGGTACAGGAAAAATAACAACTCAAAATCAGTATATCGGACACAGCTTATCGGATGTAGAAAAAAGGATTAAAAATATTAAAGAGCGGATGAAGGAATTAAGGAAAGAAAGAAAGATAGATAGAAAGAAAGGATACCCGATATGAAACACAGAATATATGTATGTATTGGGCAAAGAAAATTTTACATATATCCAAAATATTCTAGACAGAATAAATAAAGTAAGTATTTTAGACTGTTTGCAGAATTTTTTATTTTTTTTATACTACATTAATTTCGAAGACTATAAGTGATCAAGTACTTAACATTAATATTTTGAAGCAGCATTCAGAATGAATACTTTCCCGCAAACAAACTTTTACGGTAAATATTTTTATACTTTTACTCGCCATTTCTGTGCTCGCTCACTCGCTATCCGTGTGATATATGATGGAAATAAATATGAGTTATAGCATTTTAGTTTATTACTTGCTGGATGGTGCGGCCGTAAGAACAATTGCTAAGACAATAAATAATAAAAGGATTTCAACAAGAGACAAAGCTGTAATTAGTTCTTGGTAAATTATCCTACCAAACACCATAGAGTGCGGCCAGAAATACTAATTCTTAGACAATGAGAGTACTAAAATTTTAATGAATAAAGAAGAGTGAGAGATAAGTTGCAAGAGAAGTTGAAACTGTAGACGAGCTAAGACCAACTGGTGTATCTGAAAGGTGAATAAATCTTAAATTCCACAGGTTGTTAAACTTTTCGCACTAATTTGTATTTAACTTTCAAACAGTTTATTTACACTTATACTCGTTCACCACAATGGTTGTGAAATTGAGAAATTAAGTCCTTAACGCTTATTTAACGTTCTTTGTTGGAAAATTATTTCAATTTTCTTTTGTTTTTTGCTAAAATATGAAGATCATAACTAACAGCGAAAAATAAAAATAAAATCATATTTTTATACATATACATATACATATTCAGAGTTATAAAACTATGCCAGTAATGAATGCAAAAAAAAATGCTGA
Organism: Neoceratitis asiatica; assembly: GCA_030068015.2. Lineage (NCBI taxonomy): Eukaryota > Metazoa > Arthropoda > Insecta > Diptera > Tephritidae > Neoceratitis > Neoceratitis asiatica. Next base: position 48,517,314 of record CM061526.1, on the reverse strand, counting down.
CAACAGAATTCGTAGAAGTTGGTGACTGCGTAGAGAAAACAATAGCGTAAAATCCTGGCAACAACAATATGACTAGACTGGAACAAAAATATGACAGCAGCGCCTGTGGCAGCTTTATTTGCCAACACTAAAATAACTCTTGACAGAATCAGCGAAAAAGATAGTGAACACCACATAATGGTAGCAGGTGGCATTGTACTGGTATTGCTGCTGCTGCTACTGCTGCTGCTTGTTAATATGAACAAAAATGCGGCACCGCAACGTAGTGTTGAAAGAATTGTGCTGAATTACGCAATTAAAGTAAAAACAAATATTTTCAGCATTTTTTCTTTGAACAAAATATATATATATGTATAAATGGTTTTCCCATAGGGATGATATGATTTCTACATGTCGTTTTGGCCATTTTTATATATTTTTTTTTCATCGTATTGAATATTATTATTAAAATAATCGTTATGCAATTGCAACTTTTCGTGCGCTTTTGCCATTTTATGGTCGTAATAATCGTCCACCTGTGTTCGAGCGTACATTTTCTTCACATAATGTTCTTCACATAATGTTCAAGTGCCAATAAGACAAAGAACCGGTCGAAGTAATGAAAATATTGCTGCCGTTCAGGCAAGTGTTGCTGAAGATCACAATTTGTCGATTCCAAGGCATTCTCAGGAATTGGGACTGTCTCAAACCACAACCTGGCAGATTTTGAGAAAGAATTTGGGTTTGCAACTGTATAAAATTATTCTCACTCAAGAACGGAAGCCATTGGACCACCATAAACGTCGTGAATTTGCTGATTTTGCCTTGGAACAACTTGAAAACGATAACGAATTTTTAAAAGAAAATCATCTTCTCCGATGAGGCTCACTTTCATCTGAATGGTGCAAACAAAACTGTCGATTCTGGTGCGCTGAAAATCCTCAAATTATTCTTGAACAACCATTACATTCACCTAAATTGACAGTTTGGAGTGGTTTCTGGTCTGCTGGAATCATCGGTCCGTACTCCTTTCGAAATGAAGCTGGTAGCACCGTTACTGTCAATGGAGAGCGGTATAGATCGATGATAACCAACTTTTTATGGCCACAATTGGAAGAAGCTGATCTTAACAACATCTGGTTCCAACAAGACGGGGCTACGTGTCACACATCGCGTGCAACAATCGAATTATTGCGAGAAAAGTTTGGAGATACGATTAGACTACTTCTTGTGGGGTTATCTGAAGTCATTTGTCTTTAGCAATAAATCAGACTCACTTTAAGCTTTAAAAGTCGATATTGAATGTGCTATTCATGTCATAGGATGACAGAAGTGCTCATCCATTTGAACGATGTTATAATCAGAACTTGATTATATTGATTTTACTTCACACTAAATAAAAAACATTTGAATTTCGTTAACAATTAGTGTATTTTTTTTTTTTTAATTCTTATTACTCTTATTGGAAAATCCTATATAAACTATATGACCCATAAAATCATATGTAAACTTCTGTGTTTGGTTGTAGGAAAATTTAGAGTCAGTTAGTTATCGCTGAATTTATAAAATTATAAGCTACGGTATAGATATTCCATAACTTTACAGTTACAGTACTATTACTCTTACCGCATTTCTTCCGATGTACTTCTCAACGTATTACAGTAATTTTGAATATTTTTAAATTTCTTTATACCATTTCACACGACATTCAATTACCTCTGTTATTGCAAGTCGCCCTTACATTGTCTACGAGTATATCTACCTATATAAATCACATTAACGAATGTTGGCAAGCACCCTGACTCTGACAGGTGGAAAAACAATTTCATTTTATAAAGTTGCCAGGTTTTGAAACATGCTTCCCTGTGCCATTTTTATTTGCCCTTGGCAAAAATTACAAATCTCAACATCTGTAACTACATAAATATGACAGTGAGCGGAGTATTTGTTACAAAATATGAAATATTTTTTAAACTTAATAATGCAATCTGAAATCTGCATCTGTCAACTGGAATATATGGCGTATACATGCATGACATTTCCATGCATAGTTTATTATGTAATATAACAGTTGGTGTTGAACTTTGTCCTGCAGAAAATTTATGAAATTTTCCACATATTTGATAGAAAAATTAGAAAAAGTAATAAAGGGTGATCCAAGTAGAGGTACTTTTTTCAATAGCCTTTCTTTGACAGATTACGCGTTAGTCGTGTCAAGCTTTCATGTTATTTTTGTTCAGTATTGTTTGGCATTTCATCAGCATTTCATGAGCAACGGTTACAAATTATTCAACTTTATTAGGAAAATTCACATTCTGTAAAGAATGTAATTTGCGCGCTTCGCTCAACTTATGGTCAACATAATCGGCCTACTGAGTGTACTATCCGCAACACCATCACCTATCTTGAGACCCAGCATTTTTTATTGGATAATATTGGACCGAATAGACCACGTCCAGCATGTCGTGAAGAAAATTTAGCGGCCGTAGCTGAGAGTGTACACGAAGACCGTGGAGAGTCGATTAGGCACCATTCGCAGCAACTTGGGCTGAAGTATGGAAGGACTTGGCGCATTTTACATCGAGATCTTAAATTGAAAGCGTACAAAATACAGCTTGTGCAAGAACTGAAACCGCTCCACCTTCCCAAGCGACATCGCTTCGCTCTTGGACTCTTGAAAAGTTCCAAGAAGATCCGACGTTTTCGAGCCAAATTTTGTTCAGCTATGAGGCCAATTTCTGGCTCAATGGGTCTGTAAACAAGCAAAAGTGCAGCATTTGGGACAAAGAGCAATCTGGAGAGGTTCAAGAGCTGCCATTTCATCCACAAAAAAAACGGTTTGGTGTGGTTTGTGTGAATCATCGGTCCATATTTCTTCAAAAATGATGCCGGTGAGAACGTATCCGACTATTTGATGCCTGACATTGAAAATCGTGATTTGTGCAACATCTGGTTTCAACAAGATGGCGCCACTTTCCACACATTGCTTCCATCAACGGATTTATTGAGGGAACACTTCAGTGGGCAGATAATTTCACATTTTGGGCCGGTCGATTGGCCACCAAGATCGTGTGATATCACAACGTTAGACTTTTTTCTGTGGGGATATGTTAAGTCTAAAGTCTAAATTGTCTAACGGACAATCCCGCTTCGATTCAGGTCTTGGAAAAAAACATCACGCGTGTAATTCGCCAGTTATCAGTCGAAATGCTGGAATGAGTCATCGAAATCTGGACTCAACGGATAAACCATCTGAGACGTGGCCGCGGCCAATATTTGCGAGAGATAATCTTAAAAAAAAATGCCAAAGAATGTTCTTTCGAATGATAATAAATATTTCCCATTAAATTTGAATTTTCTGTGTTTTTTGTTTCTTTAAAAAAGTAAGAAACCTCGAAATGGATCACCCTTCATTACAATCGTATTATGTTTTCGTTACTCTGTGAAAGATTTAAAATATTTAAAAAAAAATCCCCTATTTCTTTTAAGCTTGCTTAATTCACAAGCACTTTCACTACTACAGTACTACTCTCATGCAATTTTTATTAGATGTTTTCTTTTGCACTCGACCTGCGATAGAACGTAAAGCTGGCTTACTTTCAACTGCCGTATAATTTGCATTTACTTTGCAACACTACTGTTAGCTGTCAAAATGTAAAATACTGTGTGTCTGTGAAGTATTTTTGTAATTAACTTAACGTTTTCTCTTTCAATTTGCTCGATATTGAAGGGTGCACGGCCCCAACTGACTACAAACACAGTTTTAGCGACTCGAAAAACATGTCCCTAGGTGAAGTCTATTGTGCTAGCCACTTTTTTGTGTGTAGGTGTAATTTTAATTTTAGTTGGTAATTTGAATTAAGATTTTACATAGATATGTAAAAATTATGAATTTGCGATTAATGCTTTTAAGGAGTAATATATTTGTTATGAAATAGTTTAATAGTTACCAAAGCTAAAATGTATAATATTACACAATTTGAAGGCTGCTTTGTGCATAATTGATGTACGAATATGCATACTTTAACTGCAATTGAAAGCTTAGTCACGCGTTTATTCAATTGCCTTTGTCCGAACCGAAGCATTTATACCTTTATATCAGCATATGAAATTTATTACCAAATACCAATTTCAATTTCGATGATTTTCTGTGCCAATTTTTTTTGATTTTACATATGTAGAATACCAAATTTTACGCCCTTAGGAGCTTTTTTGGAGAATTTTTTACCCAAACATTCATATCTGAGCAAATCGGTTGTAGAGGGCTATGTATATATATATATAGTATTCCGAATATGATGATTTTCGTTGAAAATATTTATTGGAATATATACATACATGTGTGTAGAATATTAAATTTCAAGCTCTTAGATGCTTTTTTGACGAATTTTAGATCCAAAACTTTATATCGGAACGAATCGATAGAATGGGAGTTTAAAAAATACACTAACTGTTAAGAAAATTCAAATGTTTTTTATTTAATGTGAAGTAAAATCGATACAATTAAGTTCTGAATATAACATCATTCAAATGGCCCCCACGACTTATTATGCAGGAACGAATTCGTTAACCCAATTTTTGAGCACTTTTCCCACTAAATCAAGTCGTATGTCATGAATAGCACATGCAATATCGACTTTTAAAGCTTGAAGAGACTCTGAAGTAGTCTAATGGTGTTAAATGACTACTTCTTGCGGGCCATTCAATGTCAAAATTTCTCGAAATCATCGAATCTCCAAAGCTTTTTCGCAATAATTCGTTGTTGCGCGTGCTGTGTGAAAACTAGCCCCTTCTTGTTGGAACCAGATGTTGTTAAGATCAACTTCTTCCAATTGTGACCATAAAAAGTTGGTTATCATCGATCTATACCGCTCTCCATTGAAAGTAATGGTGCTACCAGCTTCATTTCGAAAGAAGTGCGATGATTCCACCACACCAAAAAGCACACCAAACTGTCAATTTAGGTGAATGTAATGGTTGTTCATGAGTAATTTGTGAATTTTCTTCGCACCAGAATCGACGCAACATTGTTCTTGCGTATATCTTGCCATGATGAAATTGTAAACATTACTGAATACAATGGAAACAAAGACAGATCATGACATATTGAAAATGGCCAAAACGACACTTAGAAATCATATCATCCCTATTGGAAAACCCTTTATTATATTTCGATGATTTTCAATACTAATGCATTATTTATTATTTCATTTTGATAGATATTTAATTGAAGTATTTAGGACCCAAATATTTGAGCGAATCGGCTCTATGGGGGCTATATGATACAGTCGACCGATCCCACCGGTTCCTACAAATGATCAAAACATTACAAAAATGCACCTGCACACTAAAATTCGTTAAAATATCTCAAAAACTGAGAGACTAGTTGGCGTTCAAAAAGACGGACCGGCAGACAGACGAACGGACAGACATGGTTAAATGAACTCAGCTCATCATTCTGGTCCTATCGATACACATTTTGATGGGTCTATCACTTCTGCTTCTGGTGCTTACATATTCGGACCAAAGTTGAAATACCATTTCATATTCGTGAAAGGTATAAATATATTGTTTTTCTTCAACGCAGAAAAAAGCTGAGGAAATCAAGTTTTCTTAATTATTAATCAGATAAACTTTAATTGCTTGCCCGAAAATACTTATTTTTGAGGAAACGAAACAGATAAAACTCATCTGCCATTGCTGACCGTGAAAGCCTACAAATCCAACTTATCGGCTTAATTTAATTACATCGGTGTAAACATTTTTTATTTTCTTTTTAAGTGAACTAAAAGTATTATACACTTGCAATTGCAATGGAACCATAAGGGAATGTACATGTATATATGTATGTACATACAAAAACTTTAGCTGTTTAAATGTTTTATGCCCTACACACATTACAAAAATATTAAGATTAAGGCTCCACGGTCACTCCTCTAAGTCTAAAGTCTTTAGCCTATGCATCGAAATTCGTATCCGTTTATGAATATATATACACAACAGTCTTACGACCACTTAAAAAGGCTAAGAAGAGTAGATAGAAAAAGCTTATAGGGAATTTATGTAACTAGATCTTCCAACGAGCAATTGTACACCGGTAGTATGGATACTTAATTGTAAAGGTGCCGCTTACTAGCAAGTTGAAGTTTTCCTAAGATCAAAGGCTGATATCTCCACCTTCCAAGAACTGCGATGGCTGAGATAAGGACTGGAGAATATGGCTCGTTGTGAAATCTAATGTCGCCGTGTCTCGCTTTTAACTCTAGTTTGGAAAAATATTCAGTTTCATTCAGCTTTTAAGACGAATCATCCCAAACGGTCAAAGATTGATCAATATCGCCGAAGCCTATAATATGATTGTCCGTAGCACCAGATTCTATCACAAGAAAATTTATCCAGCTATATGGTTATCCCGGATCGAAAATCGTGCCACAAACTCGATCATGTTAAAATAGACGGAAGGCATGTCTCCAGTGTTGTAAATATGCGAGAACCTAACATCAAGCCGGATCATTATCTTGTCACAGTAAAGATACGCAATCGCATTTGTGCAGTGAAGAACGTTCGTCAATAAACATAAGGAAGGTTCGTCGTCGAAAAGCTGCAATCCCAAAAAACATCTAAGATGTCTCGCCTTAGCTGGAACACGAAGAGATATGAACATTACGTTTCCCGTTTTTATGCTAATAGATCCGCCACCGCCTCCGAACGGCTGATGGATTTTTATGAGAATCTTTTATTTCATGTGAGAAATACACTCAAATACACTCATTCCCTGCCGAGGGGCAACCGCAATTAGAAAAATTTATTTTCTATAATTTTGGATGTTGCTCGAACCTGGACTTGAGTGGTTGGCACTCGTAGTAAAAATTAGTATATGGATGGCGATTTTTCATTTTTTTTTTAAATCACCCACAAAAATGGTTGGTTGAGAAATTTCCTCAGAAATCTGGATCAATAAATTTTGAGAATTTCCGACATATCAACATAAACTCTTATCTTGGTATACCCTTATTTACATTTTTCATTTTACTGCCCATAAAAGTTTGTGTCAAAAAAAAACTCCAATTGACCTTCATTTTAACCATTACTTCGTACCTTAAACATTGTTAACCAGGCATTTAATAATTACAGCATCCACACGTGTTTAAGAAGACAATAACTTACTTATATATTCTTAATTACATACATACATATGTACATACAAATGCCTGCATGGTGCATATAAATAAAAATTTGCAAGGTAAAAAACTTGCCCTTCAATCGTGAAACACGACCACCTTTGTCCAACCGTAGTGAACAAAGTGTAGGCATAAAGTGAAACAACTTTTTTTTTTTTTTTTTGTTATGATAAAACCGACGATGAGGCGATTTTTTCACACGAAAATATAAAGAAAACAAAAAAGAATCGTTCACTTTGACAACTCACCGAAAAGTGCACTTTATACATAAATTTCTACATATTCACATACATATATATGTATGTTTGAATTGCTTAAACGGGCCCAAGTGCTGCATACAAATTTTTCCGGTAGTCAAAGTTGAAGTTGAAGCATGTTTTATTGTGTGTCATTGATGCGAGTAGCATAAAAAATACGTATTTATGCATCCGAATGAATACGACCAAAAGTAGCGGCGGGTACAAGGCGCTCCTTTGAATGGAATAGCGGAAGATACGTCATTGACTGGCCTAAGGTCAGAGTTTCAAACGCACCTATGAATTTTGAAATTTTCTTTATACCTTTCATGAACATGGAATGGTACATATATGTACGTAAATACCAGAAGGAGAAGATATATACCTATACTTATACGCATATGATCAGAATGACGAGCTGAGTTGAATTAGCTATGCCCGTCTGTCCGTCCGTCTATTTGAACGCATAGTAATCCCTCAGTTTTTAAGATATTTGAACGAAACTTAACGTGTGGGCATATTTTTATAATCTATTGACCATTTGTCAAGACCGGCCAGATCGGTCGGCTATATCACTCACCCCCATACATCCGATTTGTTCAGATACATATGTGATTTTGGCTCATAAATAATTCAATAAAGCATCTAAGAATGTGAAAAAATTTATTCTATACACATATATTGAATTAAGGATTGTTACTGAAAATCATAGAAATCGAACAACTATATCATATAGATTCCATATAAGCGATTTGTTCAGATATGAGGTTTTAGGTCAAAAATCCAAAAAAGCATCTATTTTGTATTCTATTGAAAAATTCTATGAAATTTTGTATTCTACACATGTAAATTCAAATAAATATTGACAGTGAAAATCATTTTGCAATAAATTTAATATGTTCATGAAATATGTAATAAAATACCGGAAATTCCTCCCCCTTCATCTTTGCCGAACCATTGCAGTTCCAGGAAATTCAGCCATCAAGGATTGGTACGCGAAGCTAAGACGTGGTGAAATGAGTACCGAACACGGTGAACGCAGGGGACGCCCAAAAAGAAGTTGTTACCGACGAAAACATCAAAAAAAAATTCACAAAATGATTTTGAATGACCGTAAATTGAAATTGAATGAAATAGCAGGAACTCTAAAAATATCAACTGAATGTGTACATCATATAATTCTTGAATATTTGCATATGAGAAAGCTCTGTGCAAAGTGGGTGTTGCGCAAACTCGCTTTTGACTAAAAACAACGACGAGTTAATGATTCGGAACAGTGTTTGGAGATATACAAACGTAATAAGCCCGAGTTTTCGTGTAGATATGTAGCAATGGATGAAACATGGCACGATCATTTTACTTTGGTGTCCAATCGACAGTCATCCGAGTGGATTTCATACGAGAACCCGCTCCAAAGCGTGGAAAAACGCAAAAGTCGGCTGGCAAGGTTATGGAACCTGTATTTTGGGATGTGCATGAAATAATTTTCCTTCACAACCTTGAAAAAAAGGACCATCAACAGCGACTATTATATAGCGTTATTGGGCAATTTGAAGGACGAAAACGCTGAAAAACGGCAGCCTTTGAAGAAGTCTTATTTCACCAAAACAATGCACAGTGTCACAAGTTCGTGAAATCGATGGCAAAAATTCATGAGTAGGGCTTCGAATTGCTTCCGCATCCACTGTATTCTTCAGATCAGATCCACCAGCGACTATTTCCTGTTCTCAGATCTTAAAAGAATGCTCGCTGGAGAGAAATTTTCGTCGAATGGAGAGGAGATCGCCGAAACTGAGGCCTATTTTGAAGCAAAGCACAAATCGTACTACAAAAATGGTATCGAAAAGTTGGATGGTCAGTATAATCAGTGTATCACCCTTGAAGGGAACTATGTTGAATAAAAAAAAATTATTTTGCCAAAAAAATTTGCTTTACTATGGTAGGCTGGGGATTTTTCAAATGACCTGTTATTACTCATATATTACACAACCGCAATAGCCGAGTAGTTAGCATTGCGTACTACGATTCGAAAGGGCTCAACTTGTTTTCGTAACGCATTTTTTACTCCAAATGCAATTGTATGGGCTACATTTATGCATCGTTGTAATTTATGAGTGCTTTTAAGTGTGGAAATGTTTTATTTACTAATTTCTAATGCCTTCAATTGGGTAAATGAAAATCAAAACAAATCAAACGATATACCATTGGTAATAAAATATGGGCCTAAGTAATGTTATGTAATCAATATAAACAAAACGTATTTGGTGACCATAAACATGGATTTGATCATACAAAAGCAAACGCCGCACAAAAAAAAATGCGATCAGAGAGCGTCTAGAAAGTTCCAAACAAATGGCTTTTGAAATTAAAAATTTATAAAAAATATATATCTGAGTGTATATGTACGGATTTATGTGCCTGTATATATGTTAACTTCCAAACGATGTCTTCTGTAGTTGTACATTTCTCAACATTTCCCTACAAACCATAAAGTCTATACTTTTATAACCACCTAACCAAACACATTGACAAATCTACTTTTATTCAGTGTGACTTTTTGACGGTCAGCGATGACATTCTTCATTGTCTAGCGCAACAGCGCACCGACAACTCCCAGCATACAATACAGTCTAGTTCACGGTCAGATTTGATGATTTTATTGCTGTGGTCAGACATGTTGGCGACACAAATTGTTGTCATATGCATACATACATACATACAAGCATGTATAGGCGTGCATTTAAGATATTTCTACATTAGTTGCCGCCGACAGTTCACAAAATGTTTGTGATGAATTGAAAGATGCTTGCGCGTGCTTAAGGTATAAATACATGCTTATATACAATGTATGTTTGCACCTATGTATGTGATATAAAGATGTCAACATAAATTGTATTTATGTATGTACATTAGACAGAATAAGGTGTAACCAATTAATTTTGAAGATTGTTTTGTTTTTGATTTTTTTTCTGTTTGGTAATTCAAATCGCAATTAGACTCTAACTGGCATCTTGCATTGAGACTCAAGTCGTATCAGTATGGGCACCTGTAACTCTATTAGATTTTTACAAAAAAGAAACAATTTGCTTTGCTGGACAAAATTATTCAAAAACACGCGTTTTGGCGATCAGATAAAGACAAGTTGCCATTGTAATCAATTGTACTGAGAATAGTCAAAAATACCGACAGATGAAAAGTAAATGCAAAACTTTGTAGACATTTATGTAAATTTTTTCATGTATCATGTGTCTGCTTTGTTATCGCACTATCGGGGTCTCGTACTGAGAAGTAGAAATATTTAAGTGTCGTTATATATGTACATATGTACATGCATTGCATAATAGGCACACCCCATAGTTACTGCGAATTGGATGATTGAGGAAGCCATTAATAATAACGTTTAGCCTCTTCAGATTAACTATAACTATTACCACTTTTTTTTCAAAATACATTTAGACATGCTTTAGGGTACTTACTTTCCATAATTTTTTTATTATTACGATCGTGCCTTATATATCGGGATTCGACAATCCTAGCATTGCCATCTGGCAACTGACAAAAGAACGAGCGATATTTTTGTTTTTTCCGTAAATTAAATATTCATCTCGACCAAAAAATGGAACTATGATTATTATTTACAACTTTTGCCGTGGATTAAGTCTTTAACAGTGCATCGATGACCTAATCCAATTTTTGACTTCATTAAGGACCAGTATTTATCGATGATATGGTGAATTCAATCTATGTTGTAGATCACTCTAAGACGAATTTCGTGAAGTCGCTCAAAAAAGCTTCGTGTCGATTGGTCGAGGATATAGTAGATTTACGTGTACGAGCCCGGATGTTTCAAGATGAGTCAAATCTAACAAAAGTTCTTCGCGCACGAAGTACCTCCGAGCAAATGGGCGCTTTTTTTTTTTTTTTTTTTTTTTTTGAAAAACTGGAGTTGTCGCAACCGTACTACTAGAACAACGTAGAACAGTAAATTCTACCAGTTTTCTTTAGGAAATTAGGAAATCGACTATGCGAGCTTTTACACATCGACTGAAACAACTGTATTTTTGAATGACTTCTTTTTATTCCCGTAAATAAAAAATAAACTGAAATGTCAACGTTTTTCGACACCTGAAGAGGCGGTTGATGCGTTCAGAACGTATGTTTTCGAGATACCTAAATCGGAGTTAAAAGTTTTAAAAATTTTATCTCGGAGGAAATATTCATTTATAAGTATTGAGAATAGGTTTGGGGTCTAGATTGGAAGCGGAATTTACTACGCTTTGAATTCGATCATACAGGTATTAGTAGACCCATTGTAAAAATTTTGGTTTGAATCCCAATAAGCCAAGTTCCTTGATTAGCTACACACATTTTATCAAAAGCTTTGTTGAAATCGGTATATTTTAAATCAGCGCTGCTATTCTGTTTGAACGCATTGACGATATATGAAGTAAACTCAAGTAAATTGGTAATTGTGGATTTTCCTTTAACAAAGTCATGTTGGCAATGAGATATAATAGATGAGATTGAATGAGTCAAAAGATCAGTGATAAGCTATTCAAATAGTTTTGAAATTGCAAAGACTTTAGCTATACCTCTGCAATTTTCAGAAAATATTGGAAATACCAAGTAAACGCAGGTCTTCCTTCACAAGATCTTTCAAACGGGTTGGAGATCTTCCTCTTGCTCCGCTTTCAGCGTTCGAATAATGCGTGGAAACTTTCAAAGCTGGAGTGCTTTCTTACACCTGAACGATTATTAGCTGAATTTTATCCTTTTCCATGTAAATGTCGACACTTATCATCGTTTCATCGTTTACAATATTCACCCTTGCCTATATGCAGAATACGATAAATCTTCCGGACAACCTTTCTTTCAAAAACTCCTTATGCCGACTCATCAGATTTTCATCGTCCTCGTTTCTACATCGTAGAGCAGAATGGAAGTTTGATCCTAATTCATCAGGAGAAATTCCAATTTTCAATCGCCCCTATAATCCAAAGCATTATTGTGTACGCAAGGCCGTCGAATGTTTATTTTACCTCTGCAGATATTTCAACTTGCCGTGGTTTACCGCTTGGCTTCTTGGTCCAATCAAAATAAGCTAGAACAGACGGAGCACTATGGTCTCCTCCATAATTTGCTGGGCGATTAATATCTCTGACATGGTGTGATCAGTGACGGTTTGCACACAATACGTTTAACACCGATTAGATATTCTTCAAAAGGACAATTGGTCTTCGGGTAATGGAACGTCTGTTCCATGGGCATCCATTGGTAATTCAAGTTCACTCATTTCTTCCACTATATTTTGGCAGACTGGAAAATGTTTATTCTCCATGAATGCAGTCCACCCTTGATATCAGTCGCCAGAACACTTCTTCTGGGTGCTAAATATGTGTCCTCCGGACTGGAAATTTTGTAATGGAGCATTTACCTTGTCGGTCATCTTTTCAAGCTCTTTACACTAACGCATTTCTATTTTTTTTGTCTGCATCTCACATCCCTCTTCAACTCTCGGTATCTCTCTCGCCTGCGCGACAACGCAACAGCAACCCTCATAGTATCCACTCTTCTTTCGACCTAATCGAGAACCAATACTTTCATTGGCATCGAACCGTAGGGAGTGTCAAATCTTGCAGGTATTTTGAGCATTTCTTGTCAGTTATTCACGTTCTCCAAAATCACGTACTTTAGCTTCTTTCTTTTAGTAAGTGACGCTTGCTTCTCTCTTCAAATCCGGACATCTCTTTTCTTTTGGGGATTCATTTGTGTGATTAAATATCGTTGACGAGTTTTTAGCAATAATTATATTTCCATTCCTTAGGACATTTTTCTTACCAGTTTCAAACAAAATCATATAAGTAGTAATTTGCTCTTTCAACCCTTTGGATACTTTCACTTTCCACTCTACCAATTGCCAAACAGTCAAATTTACTATTGGGTTGAAGCGATCTGTTAAGCACACATAAATATGCATGAGACACTTCATGGTTCGAATTGACCAATTTTCGTAAAAATCAGCTTGTACTTCGACTCGTAATTAACCGTTGTTATGTGCGACTCGAATTCATAATAAATGGTCAATTTAAATAGTTTTAGGTGACAAAAAGTTGTGTCAGCCACGTGCGAGCACTTATAATTTGTATTGAACTTGAACAAAATATTTGTATAGAGGCAATAGTCAAATTAAATAAAAATGTAAACAGAATCGACTTTCGAAATAAATGTAATTTTAATATTTAGTCGAGTCATCTTCAAATTACTAAAAAGTATATTCTATGGAACACAAATTATTTAGTATCCACAATATCAATAACCACTTTACAGTTAAGACAAGTAAAAAGCTTTTAAAATTAGCATACCTAAGTAATAAATTGACGAAATTGTAAATAAATATCGAAATGTTAATTCTTAATATATGTAAGTATTTTGGAATACACGGAATATTTTTGATGATGTAAAGTATTTTAACAAAAGTAACTAATCAGTTTTGTATTAACATTAATGTTATATATATATATATATATATATTTGGCGCTTTGTAACCGCTGAAGCGATTTTCGGCCGAGCTCCTCCTCCAATTTGTGGTTTTGCGTCTTGATGTTTTTACCAACAAAAGGAGGGACCTACAGTTTATTCTAATCCGCCTCCGAACGGCAGATGGATTTTTATGAGGAGCTTTTATTTCGTGTCAGAAATACACTCGGAGGGCTTTACATTCCCTGCCGAGCGGCGACCACAATTAGAAAAATTAATTTTCTATAATTTTGGATGTTGCTTTAACCTGTACTCGAACCCAGGCCTTCCGAATTGTAGTACGCAATGCTAACCACTCGGCTATTGCGGCCGTAGTATATTATTATTATAGTTTTTTTTTCTGTAAATTTGAAAGTTCGATCAACCTTTTACTTAAATATTACAATGGAATTTTTTTAATTACTAATTTTTTTAACAAAAATCTTCATTCATTACTAAATTACAATATTATTTATCTGATTGTACTTTTTTCTGTGACTGTATTCACTCCATCATAACCTGAAATATGATATTCGGTGGTAATATTTCTTAAGACGCTGTTGCTTTGAGGCACCAAGTTCCCTCTCTTTTGCGCAGGCGCTATTCAAATATTTATGTAATCTAGAAAACATATTGTACATATTTTAAGCATATTTTTCTATGCCAAAAGCAATGCCCAACCCTTAGGCAAAAATAAATATACTCATAAATTGCCTCATCATCTTTTAAACATTCTAATTGAATTTCATGAATATTTCCCTTTAACGGCAAAAAAAGTCATATATTTAGCACTTTAAATATTTGTACAAAAAATTTGTTTATACATATTTCCAGGTATTGGTTTTTTTTCAATTGTTTAAATATTATGAATGGAAACCATTGATGATACAAACTGGTTTTTCATACGTTATTGAAATCATCTTTTTTATATCAATAAATGATATGAGTCGAATTTTTAAGAGACGACTTCCTATATAAAAGGTGATCTATTTCGAGGTTCACTACTTTTTTAAAGAAAAAAAATTATCATTTTCAAGAATATTCTTTGGCATTTATTTTTTGAAGATTTTCTCCTTCAAATGTTGGCCGTGGGTACGTCTCAGATGGTCCATGCAGTCCAATTTTCTATGACTCGTTCGAGCATTTCGACTGGTAACTGGCGAATGACACGCGTGATGTTTTGTTCCAAAACCTGAATCGAAGCGGTATTGTCCGCATAGACTTTAGACTTTACATATCCCCACAGGAAAAAGTTTAACGGTGTGATATCACACGAGCTTGGTGGCCAATCGACCAGCCCAAAACGTGAAATTATCTGCTCACCGAAGTGTTCTCTGAATAAATCCATTGATTGATGCGATGTGTGGGAAGTGGCGCCGTCTTGTTGAAACCAAATGTCGCGGAGATCACGATCTTCAATTTCAGGTAACAAATAGTCGGTTATCATGGCGCGATAACGGTCGCCATTGAGGGTTACATTCTCACCGGCATCATTTCTGAAGAAATATGGACCGATGATTCACACAAACCACACCAAACCGTTTTTTTTTCTGGATGAAATGGCAGCTCTTGAACCTCTCCATTTGGGCTCTTTGTCCCAAATGCTGCAATTTTGCTTGTTTACGTACCCATTGAGCCAGAAATGGGCCTCATCGCTAAACAAAATTTGGTTAGAAAACGTCGGATCTTCTTGGAACTCAAGAGCCCATAGAACAAAGCGATGTCGCAATGTCGCTTAGGTAGGTCAAGTGGCTTCAGTTCTTGCACGTTGTACAATCTTCTTATACACTCTCAGCTACGGCCGCTATATTTTCTTTACAAAATGTGAATTTTCGAAATAAAGCTGAATGATTTGTAAACGTTGGTCAGGCGTAAGTGTTTCCATGATGAAATGGCAAACAATGCTGAACAAAAATAGCATGACAGCTTGACACGACTCACACATGGTCTGTCAAAAAAAGGCTATTGAAAAAAGTACCTCTACTTGGATCACTCTTTACTTCGCGATGGATTAATGGATTGTTAAATAAAAATCATCAAAATTTGTTGTTCAGCCTTTTTGCTATAAACCTCAATCATTTCAGTTTACTAACTCTCTTAAAACACAAAGTTTATCCTCTTGTAAACGGGACCACTCCATAATCCTGACGTTCAAAATCCAGACAGTGCATAATCCAAACAATTTTAAAATATTCTGACAAGACACAATCCCGATACAATATAAGGCAGACATAACGAAACTCAAAAGTATGTATGGCCTATAAAATAGCTCGTCGCGAGATTTTTTAATTGTTTTATACTTTGTCTGGATGTCTAAATTTTTTTTATGTGGATTATGTTTTGCCGGGATGTGATCGTTTCTGGAATATATCTGATCAGAATCTGAACGTGTCTGGAATATGACTAATCTGAAATTGTCTGGATTATGTGTTTCGGGATTTCCTCAGAGGATTTCAGAGGTGAGTTTATCTTAGAGTTTCACACTTTTATCGTGAAATGCGTTCCCACATTTATGACCACTGTTAGACAAGAAAGTTTAGATATAACCAATGGTAACTCGTTACTCAGAAATTTATTTAAACTTTAAACTGTCTACTAAAATTAACACCCTTTTAAGAAATCCCAGGAAAACGAACTGGTTAGAGTACAGTAGCAGCATATGTTATAATCTTAATGCAGTTGATTTGAAATTAAAGTGAAAAAGCACACAAGAACTAGAGTTTAAATAGTACAGGTATAGTAGAAATTTTAAATAAAGCGTGATGCATCCCAGTTGTATACTAATTAATTCGAAGAGAAAAGTAAGAACTCTATGGTAGAGTAAAGAATTATTATATTCAGTAAAGAGGTAAGAAAACGGTTTAATCGAGGAAAACGAGCCGAGATTTGAGCAGGGTAAAGATCAACTTGACCAATTAGACCAAAGAGATAAGTAAAAAGACAAATTTTTTGGAAATTTTGCGAAAACATCCTCAATTTCTGAAGCAACTGCTCAAAGTTCTAGCGAAAGGTACAGTCGAGAGTCAGATGACTTTAAGACAAAAAACGACGAAAATAAAGCCACTTTATTGCTTAAACCCCACTTTTCAGGTACAATGACAAACATCAAAGCAAAGAAAGAGTCAAGGAGTAACTGCTCATTGATAATAAATGTTATTAATTATATTTATAATTTTGGCTTTGTAACCATTGAAGCGATATTCGGCCGAACTCCTACTAATGGAGTTACCTAGTTTATACTAAGCCTAAAAGAAGCGGCTTAATATAAACTTGGTACCTCCTAAGAAGCACAGGCCATAGCTTCTAGAAACGAAAAAAATCCGTTACTGATATAGGAATTGTGAATGGAAAGAAACTGAAAAACTGGCCTTCACGTGTATCCCAACACTATGGATAAGGATAATAAGTTTTATACTAAAGCCAGGAAAAAGAGATCACACAATAACAGAAACTGATAAGCTTAGCCTCGTGTAGCTTAAAAGCAATGGAAATGATAATAGACAATCATACAAGATCAACCTTATGCAGGAAGCACCCATCATCTGCTTCATGCCCAACTTGCATATAGAGATGGCAGATCAAGAAAGAGCATGTTGTTCCAGCTCTCGGAACTATTAGAATGTGTAGTGGAAAGCAAGGTGATCACACTATGCGAATTGATTATAAGCAATCGATATAGTCCTAAGAAAAAGTAAAGTAGAAGATTGATTTTGTGCTAATATCTAAGCCGTACCTTTAGATAGTGTAACTAACAATGGTATTATATCTCAAAGTAAATATGAGAATACCCTCTGCAAATGAACTATGCTTTGAAACAAAATAGCTAGGAAACATCTTCAACTTCAGAGTTACATGGGAAAATCAACTGGACTACATGCGTAGTAAGGTCATCGACTGTTAATGGTAATTAGAATACTCGCAGGAGAATGCTAGGGATGCAAAAAACATCCTTCAAACATCACAATGATGGTGGAGCCAATCATAACATCTGGAGCAGTAACGTGGTCGAAGAGAGTAAAAATCAACTCAACAAAGAATCTCCAAAGACTAGAATGTGCTTGCATAACAGAAGCGTATAAATCTTCCCAACTACCTGTCTATTATCTAAGGGTGGTCCAAGTAGCGGCCGTATCTGAGAGTGTACACAAAGACCGTGGAGAGACGTATAGAACGACTTGCACATTTTACGTAAACATCTTAAATTGAAAGCGTACAAAATACATCTTGCGCAAGAACTGAAGCCGCTCGACCTTCCCAAGCGACATCGCTTTGCTCATTGGCTCTTGAAAAGTTCCAAGAAGATCCGACGTTTTCGAACCAAATTTTGTTCAGTGATGAGGGTAATTTCTGGCTCAATGGGTATGTAAATAAGCAAAATTGCCATAGTTGGGACGAAGAGCAACCTGAATAGATTCAAAAGCTTCCATTTCATCTAGAAAAAACAACGGTCTGGTGTGGTCTGTGAACCGGTAGAATCATCGGTCCATATTTCTTCAAAAATAATGCCGGTTAGAATGTAACCGTCAATGGCGACCGTTATCGCGCCATGATAACCGACTATTTGTTGCCTGAAATTGAAGCCCGTGATCTCCGCGACAGTTGGTTTCAACAAGACGGCGCCACTTCCCACACATCGCTTCAATCAATGAATTTATTCAGAGAACACTTCGGTGAGCAGATAATTTCACGTTTTGGGCCGGTCGATTGGCCATCAAGATCGTGTGATATCACACCGTTAGACTTTTTCATGTGGGGATATGTAAAGTCTGAAGTCTATGCGGACTATTCCGCTTCGATTCAGGTTTTGGAACAAAGCAACACGCGTGTCATTCGCCAGTTACCAGTCGAAATGCTCGACCGAGTCATCGCAAATTTTACTCCACGCGTGGACCATCTGAGACGTAGCCAACATTTGAAAGAGAAAATCTTCAAAAAATAAATGCCAAAGAATGTTCTTTCGAATGATAATAAACATTCCATATTAAATTTGAATTTTTTGCGTTTTTTCTTTAAAAAAGGAGGGAACCACGAAGAGGATCAACCGTTATTATCGGTTAATATTGTACAAGAATTCTGGAAAGAAAGATAAATATTTTTTTTCAATTTTTTATTATTTTTTAAATACATAATTTGATTGCAATTTTGGATTTTCTTCTTTTTTTTAAATGAAAGAACTATGCGTTAACAAAATTAAAAATATTTAAAAAAAAAGAAAGTTCTGCTGTTGCCAACGCTGAACTTTTCGTTTATTTTTATTCTTGGGCACGGCTAGTTTCTTATGTAGATTTAATCTTACTTTTTAACAAAGATATTTGAAATATTGCTAATGGTACGGGGTTTTTCCCCGAATTATTCATACTTTCACGTATATTAACTATAGACAAATATTATTAAGTCCGTTATACATATTATATAAATATTCACAAACTTTTTATTTTGAATGTTCTTATTTCTATCTATATAAAAAGTTTAAAAATTAGCATAATTTCTTGCTTTCTTCATTTCATATACAAATATAGAAAACTTTTATGGCTGTAGCTGTAGCTGTAGTCAGGGTGACTATTTGCCAAATATATTAAAAATCATTACTTGGCTCCGGCTCATAGCGACATTTGGCTTTCGCATTCATTAATTTAGTAACTTCACTAAACACTTGTACCAACTCGACTTGCACCCAATAGAGACCTCGTGCAAAGTATAACGGTATCGCTTCCATTCTAATTGTACCATTCACCACGTAGTAAAAGCCGCGTGTAAATGGACAAGAATTGATGAAAGTGCTTTGTAGTAGAGTTTCGCTTTTGAAATCTTCATTTGTAAAATTACGCATTAACTCGATAATTTTACAAAAATCTAAATTTTTATGTTTAAATATATTCAACGACTTCTCATCCTTATTAGTGGGTATTTTACGTATAAATACATTGAAGAGTATCTTGCCCGGAAAAGATTGCAGCGCGGAGATGTTATAATAAATGCCAATACGATTTTCAACACGATAGGAAACATGCAACGCGTTTGGTACAAACGATTGAGAAGAGAAAGTATCGAATTGCAGAAATGTCTGTAAGAAAGTACATATGCATAAAACTATATTTGAAAAATTATAAAAAAAATGTTTAAGTAATCAGAAGGAAATTATGGCTTACCGCTTCAACGCTTAAATTGTTGGTTGTCCATGAGTATATTGTAACCAAAACAATTAATGCATATCGCACGAAATGACATGTCTTAATATTTGAAGTACTCATAATTGTAGAAAAAGATTTACAAGTTTATGAGATTGGTATTAAATGTGCGAGAGATACACGCAGCTTCCTCGTTTTCTATATTTTATTTTATTTTATTTTATCTTTTTTTTATACTCTATTTTTCTTATTTTGATTTATACTTTTTTATTTTAATTTATCTTGTTTTATTTTGTTTTATTTCATTTTTTTTATTTTTATTTTATTATATTTCTTTTTTACTTTTTTTTATTTTAACTTTATTTTATCTTTTTTTTATACTTTTTTTTCTTAATTTGATTTATTTTACTTTATTTTATTTTAATTTATCTTATTTATGTTATTTTATTTTATTTTATTTTATTTCATTTTATTTTGTTTCATTTTATTTTATATTTTTTCCTATTCTTCTTTTATTTTTAACTTTTTATTTAATTTTATTTTTTTTCCTTTTTTGCCTTTTTTTTTTTATTAAATTTTTATTTTATTTTATTTCACTTCATATTATTTTATTTCCTTTTAATCATTTAAATTTATTCTATTTTCTCCTTTTTTGGGATTTTTGTACACTAAAATTATTTATTTCAAATGTTTATACTATTTTTTTTTTACACCGTATTAAGTCATTTCTGATCGCGATATAATGAGCAATTAAATAAATTTTGTAGTCGATATTCAAAAACAATGATAATATTTAATTGTTTAATGATTTGATTTCAGCTTGTTATACTCATAGTTGAATGATTTTTTACAAAAGTGGACTTTAATTTTAACATTTACTGAATTATTGAGAGTATTTTTCCTCATTTGGTCGATAAGTTCCCTGTAGACTTCATATACATTTGTATTATATGAGTGAAGGTCTTTATTAAATCGATACGATGGTTTTAAATTTTTTTTAATGGGGAGTGGAATTTACTCTAAAAATTATTAGATAACCAAATTCATAATTTTAAAAATGTATTGCTTAAGGTTGGTTAGTAGGATAATCTGTATCAGAACTTTGAAATAAAAAGAAGACCAAATTGAAATTACTCATAAATCATAGAAAGAAGCGAATTACAGTAAAACATGTACTCGCATTAGCTTTGAAGGAGTATTGGTATCACCACCGAACAATAATAAAATAGACCGAATCTAATTCTCAAATTAAGTGTCAAGCTGTTATGTTTTTTTTCACTATTGTTTGGCATTTCATCATGAAAAGACTTACGCCTGAACAACGTTTACAAATCATTCAACTTTATCACGAAAATTCACGTTCTGTAAAGAATGTGTTTCACGCGCTTCGCTCAACTTATGGTCAACATAATCGGCCTACTGAGCGTACTAATCGCAACACCATCACCCATCTTGATACCCAGCATTCATTACTGGATAATATTCGACCGAATAGACCACGTCCAGCACGCAGTGATGAAAATATAGCGGCCGTGGCTGAGAGTGTACACGAAGAACGTGGAGAGTCGATTCGGCGCCGTTCGGAGCAACTCAGACGGACGTATGGAATGACTTGGCGTCGAGATCTAAATTGGAATCGTACAAAATACAGCTTGTGAAAGAACTGAGGTCGCTCGACCTTCCCAAACGACATCGCTTTGCTCTATGCGCTCTTGAAAAGTTCCAAGAAGATACGACGTTTTCGAGCCAAATTTTGTTCATAGATTAGGCCCATTTCTGACTCAATGGGTATGTTAACAAGCAAAATTGCCACATTTGAGACCAAGAGCAACCTGAAGAGATTCAAGAGATGCCATTTCATCCAGAAAAAAAGACAGTTTGGTGTGGTTTTTGGACCGATGAAACCATCGGTCCATATTTCTTCAAAACTGATGCCATTGAGAACATAACCGCAAATGGCAACCGTTATTTGATGCCTGAAATTGAAGCTTGTGATCTCCGCGACATTTAGTTTCAACAAGACGGGGCCACTTCCCACACATCGCATCCATCAATGGTTTTGGACCGGTCGATTGGCCACCAAGATCGTGATATCACACCGTTAGACTTTTTCCTGTGAGGATATGTAAATTCTGAAGTCTATGCAGACAACATCACGCGTATCATTCGCAAGTTACGAGTCGAAATGCTCGAACGAGTCATCGAAAATTGGACTCAAAGGATGGACCATCCGAGACGTAGCCGCGCCCAACATTTGAAAGAGATAATCTCCAAAATAAATGCCAAAGAATGTTCTTTCGAATGATAATAAACCTTCCCTATTAAAAAATTAGGAAACCTTGAAATGGATCACTCTATTGATTTTCAATTTATTTTTGTTTTTTAATTTATTATTTATTAACTTAATTATTTTCAATTTATTTATTATTTGTTTGTTTATTATTTTTCATTTAATTTTTATTTATTTATTAGTTTTATGTCAAAACGAAACTAAGTTCAGATATCCTATATAATCCAAGAAAATAAGCGAAGGTTAATCAACTTTGAATGTCATATTAATAACTTAAATCAAATCATTTCCAAAAGTTATTTCATTAACATTTCTAAATATGCTAATGAAAATCAAATACAAAAAGAAATAAGAAATTAAATGTCTTAACTCAACAAAAATGAACTGAACTGATTCTAGTGTATTTTAATTTACATACTTATTTAAATCTACTTTTATTTGTGAATCTGAAAAGCTTTCTAAATTTCGCTAATAAATTGCATTTTCTGGTAACCGTAGACCGAATTTTAAGCACATTTACTAATAAACATATGAAGCTGTTATCACACACGCTAAATGTTTTCGAAACTTATTTCAAAAACTTATTTAAGCAGACTCTTCACAAAGCTATCAACATTGATTATTTTTTATACAAATTGACAACAATAAACACTAAGAGGCAAACAAAATTCGTACTCGAATTGCCTTGCAAGTCCATTAGCTTATTTTTCAGTTAAGAATCGCATGATTGCACTTGGCCAACATCAATCATTTAATAAAAAAAAAAGATGGAAAAGAACAAGGCATAAGCATTGAATGTTTGTTTGTTAATTTTTGTGTATATAAGATGCCAAAGCTAACTTCATTCGCTTATGACAGATATGTACATACATATGTGTGTAGTCTTTTATTTACAAAACATATTCATTAAAAGTCTTAATCAAACTAACACATCTAATTGAATTAGTGTTTTTAGTCAATACATGGAAGAAACCTTTAATACTTAAAAAAGTCTGTTAAGTTGTATTAACTTTTTTGTCTTTAAAATATTTTAATTACTTTCAATGCAAGCTTAGTAATTTTTGTTGTTTCTAAGCTTTATATACCACTTCCCTCATTGATTGATAAATGTTCTATAATTATAAGTCACCATATTGCATTTAGATGACTCCAAGGCAGTAAAAGTTTTCTTAAGCTTCTAAAAATAGACGACAGTATAAATATGTTGAATACTTTTCTTTATATATGTATATTAGTAGATTTTATATATGACTTATCTCATCGTTACGTTCATTTAGCAATAACAATAAGTTGCACTTCTTAAGAAAAGTGAAAATTCTCTAAGTCTGCATATTTGAGTCATAAGTGGTAAAGAGTATCTGCTGGGGAAATTTATAAAGAAAATGTATATATAAATATTTCCTGTGGAATTGTGCTAGAATCGAGAGTACCCCCGTTGCAAAATTGTGACTTATTCAAGTAAAACAACAACAATCGGTTGGGCGGGAGGTTGGACAACGCTGAGTTCATTCTTCTTGCAATCATAGGTTTGGATATATGATATTTTTCCTATCGTAGTATATTTTTTGCATGTGTTTTGTTGTTGTACAATTACACGGATAGGAAAACTTTGCTATCCGTGCACCGTAGCATGCATTTACTAGCTTAAATTTATCGCTTGTTTTTCTTGGCCTTGCGGAGGCGGCTCCTATTTTCTGCAGAAACAAATACATAGGTTCAATATAGGATTGAGGTGAAACGAGTTACGAGCATAACTCGTACAGTTCATCGTTTCACCGTTCGTGGTATTCGCCGTAGCTAATGCGCAAATGACCATAAATCTTTCGTCGACATCGTCCAGGTTTCTGCCCCAAACGTCAGGATGGGAATGTTGAGCGACTTGTAGAGTTTGGTTTTGGTTTGTCGAGAGAAGACTTTACTTTCCAATCCCCTACTCAGTCCAAAAATAGCACCTGCTGGCAAGAGTGATTCTGCGTTGACTGATAGACGATAGTATATACAACTTCAAAGTCTTCTTATGACTGTAAAAAGTGCCGCGGGTACGCTGCGAAAAGATAGGGATCCGAATTGATAGTAAGTTCCCGGACAACATGATCTACAGAACACCATATTTCGAGCCCCAGCGATGTCAAACAGACTCAGATCGTTTGGGATGTTTCGTCGCGAAAGCTGAATTTCTCGACAAAAATACATCCTTTGTCCACACTGCCGTTAAAATCATTGATCACAATTTTGACATCGTGGCTGCTGCAGCGCTCATAAGTGCGTTCTAGATTCTCGGCGACGGAGTCTCTTTCCTAGCACAAATCCAACATTGAATTTGCGCTCGTTTATATGACTGCTGTAACATACATGTCCCTTCCGTACATGTCGCTTCCATCCCACTTTTTGGATGGCGATCACCGCCTTTAATATTACGAGGATATCAACCAGCTGGGCAGCAGCATCATTCTAATTAAGAGATCGAGATTCCAAGTAGCTGCCCTCATCATCAGAAGTATTTTTCGATTTTTCATTGGTACGGTTTTTTTTATGTGTTAGGTCCCAAACCCTACGCACAACCGCGGGAATTCACCTTCTCACCTTAGCTCGCCTCTAAGCAGATATTTGTTGACTATCCAGTGGATACCTGGACCGAAAGTCGTGAGCTGCTTCAGCCATTTATAAAAGAATCGCTTCTAGCTTCTCCCAGGTGAATGCCAGTCAAAAACATTCCTTAATTGCGTGAACTTCTACACATGACCCCTTTCTCCTAATATATATATATAAATATATTTAATCGACGTTTTGTAATTGCTGAAGCGATTTTCGAGCGAACTCCTTTCTCCAATTTGAGGTGCATATCCCACTTAGGACCACCAGGACTCGAACGCTGGCTTTCCGAAAGGCAGTACACACTGCTAACCATTCGCCTATTGCGACTTATATTCATCATTATTTTTTAAAGGAAGCGAAGCGTCTTATTATATGGGGTGGAAGTCTGGATGATGGATGGCAATATCAGATGAGTGATTTCCAGGACTTTGCGAATAAAAGGGTGAGGAAGACAGGAAAGCAGTGGATAAAGATCTGACTTCACTTTAGCGCTATTGTTGATTCGGCTTTAAACGCGGAAACACAATCTACGGGAAGTTAGGGAGAAGACGGTCTCTTGATCTTGATAGAACAGTGTTTACTGACGTAGAAGATAATCTAAATTAAATTAGAAGATTTTGATTTATTGGTCGATGTAGTGTGGACTAAAAAAGGCCTTAACTGACATTGCTGACCGTTATGGCTATAGAAAATGAAAACAGTCTTTAAGAAATGCTTAAAATTACTCACCTTACTTACAGGCAGTTTTACGACGGATGAAAACATTGACAATCTTTATACATACATATTTAGCAATGCAACCACTTATTACACTGAGCAGTCACTTAAAACCTGATGGGCATTTCAGCTAATTCACTTTTTTTTTGAAATGTTTTAGTGAAATTACATATTGTGAAAACTCGATATGAAGGGCGCGGCGGCGAGTCATCATGTTGTTGACCGATTGACCAAAATTCATTATACTTCTTGAACGATCGTCGCAATATTATGTGTCACACATACAAATGATCGTTTAAAAACTTGTACTTGCTCGTAATTGAACTTCTTTGGACAAACATATGTACTTGTACATATGTATGCATGCTTGTACAATACATGAATGTCTCATCCAGACATGTGAATTTGTAAGAAAAAACATATATAAATTTATTGAGCGATATGTATAGATGTCTGTATCGTCAATGTTGTGGGTCTGGTTTTGCATTTCTTGTTAACACTTTTGCTTTTGTTTACATATCTTCTTTAACAGTTAAATGCGTTTAACAGTATGTATAATATGTACAGCTTACGCACTTGGGTGGAGTGCAATTTTTTCTGGGCTTCTTTTTGTTGGGCTTACAATTGTTTATTTTTGCAGCATTTTAGTACTAAGCGACTTTGTATTTTCCAATTCGGTTTTTTAACGACAATTAATTTTTTTTTCGTTCAGCCATCAATATCGTCCATCGAAATGTTCGATGTTGCAACTTTTACACACTGATATATATACATGTATTTAAGGTAGTTGTATTATTTGGGTATACCAAGTAATCGTTGGCGGTCATTAACGATTTCCTTTCTGAATTATCAGCGCGCATATAAAAGACTAGAAATCTTCTGCAGACGCCACAGTCAATTGTGCATTGAACCACTGAGGCAATCAAAGAAAAATTTCAGTTAAACGGTTTTTTACTTTTGTTGAAGAAGTCAGAAATACAAAATTTCAGTGATTAAAATGAAATTCTTAGCGTTGGTATGTTGAATTTTGTTTGATGAAAACATATGTGGTGAAAAATTTTAAGAGAATAATATATTTGTTTTTACATTTACATTTGAATTTTGCTAAAATATTATGCAGTGCTGAGCCAAAACAATTTATTATATTCCCAAAAGAAAATTTGCAACAACAAAAATTTACATTTAGTGTTGTTGTTGGTGGTGTAGAGAAAATATAATATAATAAAAGAATCCGTGTAAGCTTTAGCTAAGAACCGGTATCGTAAAAAAAAAGAATATATATAAATATGATCCATTTTGAGGTTCCCTACTTTTTTAAAAGAAAAAACACAGAAAATTCAAAGTTTATTAGGAATGTTTATTATCATTCGAAAAAAAATTCTGTGGCATTTACTTTTTGAAGATTATCGCTTTCAAATGTTGGCCGCGACTACGTCGCAGATGGTCCATCCGTTGAGTCTAATTTTCGATCACTCGTTCGAGCATTTCGACTGGTAACTGGCGAATCACACGCGTGATGTTTTGCTCCAAGAACTGAATCGAAGCGGTATTGCTTCAGACTTTACATATCCCCACAGGAAAAAGTATAACGTTGTGATATCACACGATCTTGGTGGCCAATCGACCGGCCCAAAACGTGAAATTACCTACTCACCGAAGTGTTCTCTCAATAAATCCATTGATTGATGCGATGTGTGGGAAGTGACGCCGTCTTGTTGAAACCAAATGTCCACGATCTTCAATTTTAGGCATCAAATAGTCAAATGTCAAATAAAGTTTTTCAACGCAATATGCTGCCCTAACTGCTTCTAACTGTTGGTCATTGCAACAAAACGAATGCAGCTGGGATATTCCAGAAACTATTTCCATTTTTCGTCCAACGCATAAACAAAATTTTCAATTGTAAAAATTTCATTAAATACATTTTACTTCCGTTTGGTTTGTTTTCCGCAAATTGATAAAACGACAATGCATTGGATAAGACAACGTTTTTTGATTTCTTATTTGGCACACTTTTATTTCAATGACGCCAACAACTCCATCAACGACTCCATTTCCCTGAATTCTATTCTTTTTATACATCGAATTCGTTTAATAATTACATTCAAGACTGTCAAATGTTATTTATATATAAATTAAGCGCAGCTTCCATCGGAAAATATTAAAATCTTTGAAAAAAGCCTAAACATTTTTTTAATTTTGTATAAAGTCTTAAAACCAATATAAACAACAAGTGTTTATTACTTTTAATTTTATCGCTTATAACTGCAAACGACAGCGAAGTGCCGGCTAACCATCAATAGCAGGTATCATTTTGGTGTGTCAACCTATAATTACTAATACACATTGAAATATTTTATATTTTTATTAAAAGAATTTATTTCGTATTTATACATTTTACACTTGCGATGTCGCACACTACAAACTTATATAAGCAAAGAATTTAAAGCGCTAATACTTTTAAAGCAAATTTTTATACTTTTCGTGTACATAAAATAATATATTAACTTTGGTCCAAATATGTAAGCATCAAAATGAGCAGAGTTTGACCCACCGAAATTTATACCGTATCAGAATCACGAGCTGATTCGATTTATCCGTCTGCCTGTCTGTTTAAACGCATACCAGTCATGAAGATGCACCTGTACGGTTTAACGATCATTTGTCGGAACCGGCCAGATCGGACAAATACAGTATATAAACGACCGATTTTTCAGATTTGAAGCTGTTAGTCATAATCACGTCAAAAAAGTACCTAAGACCGTGAAATTTGGTATACTACACATACCAATTTACAACCGATTTATTCAGATATGAGTTTTGGGTAAAAAATCATATAAAAGTCATATTTGAGCGTGAAATTTGGTATTATCCACACATATTATGAATTGCATATTGGTAGCGAATATCATCGAAATCGGAATAGTCTATTATATAGCTCCCCAGCAACCGATTTGTTCGGTTATAAGGTTTTGAGTCAAAAATCCGTCAAAAAAGCATCTAAGAGCTTGAAATTTGGTATTTCAGAGGTAAATTCAAGTAGATATTGACACTGAAAATTATCAAAATTAAATTTTGCAAGTTGCAATAAATTTGATATGTTAATGTATAAAGACTTCGGCATGGCCGTTCTTTCTTGTTTTTTTTTTTTAATTTACAATCAAAATATTTGTTTATTACAAAAATTTGCCGCACTTTTTACAAATATCTTCCACTCAGTGACAGTAAATGTTCTTTTTCAATGTCGCATGAGATAACGAAATATACTGTAACTCAAAAAAAATTTTACCTTAATTGGTCATCGTTTCTTTCCTTGACATTTCTGTAGATGTACCCATATATATGCATTAGCTAGTCGGTTTCCAGATTTCTATGCCAAGAAATAAAATGTACTCTCAAAACTTAAGAGGTTAAGGGTAGTCAGAGGCATAAAAAAATGAGATATTTCAAAACGTTTTTTTTTTTTTGCAATTACATATATTTTTTATAAAAGTATTGCAACATGTTTAAAAACGAAAAAAGCATTAAAGAAAAATTAAAAATAATATACAAAACTCAGCTCCACAGAAAGTGCCTTGCGGTGGCCAACAAATATACTTCGAAATTGTACAAAAAAAAAATTGTAAAAAAAATATTTTGTTTTGTTGGAAACGTTTGTATATAACGAGATTTGAAATATCCTTTTATCAGGCACAAAATTGTTTTTTATTACAAAGGCTATAAACCTCTCATCAAAATCTACTCAGGTATTCAAAAAACATTGTTTTGAATATTAAGCACACAAAGTTTTTTCTTCAAAAAAGTTATAACTGTGTTGTTTAAACTTCTCAATTTTATTCTATGAACTTTTAAGAAAAACTATAAAAACTTAATAAAAACTTTAAACAACTCCTAACTTGCGAAAATATTTATGTATAAGTTGGCCACAGCGTTGTCTGTGTGGGAAGTCTGATAATATTGCAATTATTCATTTTAGATGTAACTGTCAATCTGTCAGGCAACGCGAATCAAGAGTTCTGTATGAAATTGTCCATACTAAATTAACTCGCTTTTACCTTCAAATACTTGCATTTAAATTATGGTGATCCCCGAAACAGCTCTCACTTCTACCATTTTTTTTTCAATTCAAAACAAAAAATTGGCCTTCCAAATAAAGCTTATTAACTTATAACCTAAACCAGTTACAGGTCTCAATAAACCATAAAACTTTTTATCTTATAATAGGTAATCCATTTCGAGGTTCCTTATATTTTAATGAAAAAAAAAAGAAAATTCAAATTTAATGGGGAAATGTTTATTAACATTCGAAAGAACATTATTTGGCATTTATTTTTTGAAGATTATCTCTTTCAAATGTTGGCCACGGCGTGATGTTTTGCTCCAAGAACTCAATCGAACCGAGATTATCCGCATAGACTTTAGACTTTATATCTCCACAGGTAAAAGTCTAACGATGTGATATCATACGATCTTGGTGGCCAATCGACCGGCCCAAAACGTGAAATTATCTGCTCACCGAAGTGTTCTCTCAATAAATCCATTGATTGATGCGAATTGGCGCCGTTTTGTTGAAACCAAATATCGCGGAGATGACGAACTTCAATATCAGGCAACAAATAGTAGGTTATCATGGCGCGATAACGATCACCATTGGCGGTTAGGTTCTCGTCGGCATCATTTTTGAAAAAATATGGACCGATGATTCCACCGGCCCACAAATCACACCAAACCGTTGTTTTTTTCTAGATGAAATGGCATCCCTTGAACCTCTCCAGGTT
Source organism: Neoceratitis asiatica (assembly GCA_030068015.2). Lineage (NCBI taxonomy): Eukaryota > Metazoa > Arthropoda > Insecta > Diptera > Tephritidae > Neoceratitis > Neoceratitis asiatica. Next base: position 48,486,894 of record CM061526.1, on the reverse strand, counting down.
GCTCTTTGTCCCAAATCTGCACTTTTGCTTGTTTACAGACCCATTGAGACAGAAATTGGCCTCATCGCTGAACAAAATTTGACTCGAAATCTTCGGATCTTCTTGGAACTTTTCAAAAGCCCATAGAGCGAAGCGATGTCGCTTGCGGAGGTCGAGCGGCTTCAGTTCTTGCACAACCTGTATTTTGTATACTTTCAATTTAAGATCTCGACGTTAAATGCGCCAAATCGTTCCATACGTCAGTCCGAGTAGCTGCGAACGGCGCCGAATCGACTCTCCACGGTCTTCGTGTACACTCTCAGCTACGGCCGCTACATTTTCTTCACTGCATGCTGGACGTGGTCTATTCGGTCGAATATTATCTAATAATGAATGCTGGGTTTCTAGATGGGTGATGGTGTTGCGAAAACTACGCTCAGTAGGCCGATTATGTTGACCATAAGTTGAGCGAAGCGTGCGAAATACATTCTTTACAGAACATGAAATTTCGTAATAAAGTTGAATGATTTGTAAAGCTTTTTCAAATGAAATGCCAAACAATACTGAATAAAAATGGCATGACAACTTGACACGACTCACGCGTAATCTTTCAAAAAAATCCTATTGAAAAAGTACCTCTACTTGGATCACCCTTTATATTGTACAATACTTTTAATTTGATTTAATCGTTTTTCCATTTAATATTTTACTTAATACTTAATTAAGTCACTACCACATATTCTTCAATTTACTAACATATCATGCTGAGGTTCTTGAGAACGGATATACTTGTAAACATCCAATTGAGTCGTAAGAGTTTTTTCACAAACTCATAAAGTACGAGGGATATTACTTCCTTATACGGACCTTGATTATTTTAAATGATAGCTCTTACAATTGCTGTTTGATTCTTCCGTTGATTGCTGTTGGTATGACCTTTGCTATGCCCGGAACGCATCCATAAATTGTAATAACGTCACAGATTGAGCACATATTCATGTGTTTGTCCGTTTAGTATGAACTGCCGATTAATTTAAGAATGCTTTTAGAAACAGTCATTATTTCTAATTTTAAATCATAAACTTAAAACCAGCCAAAAACAAGCTAAAGCACGTTTATAAACAAAAATTTCCGATAAATCGGAATATAGAACACCAATTTCGTTTTCTAATATTATTCAAATATAAATTCTGATAAATTAAACACATTTACAGAACATGTTTATCGGATAAAAAAAGTCTCGTTTTACTAGTATAAACGAAGATAATCTGAATGAGTTTGGTTTTAAAATTTTGTAATGATATTTTGAATTCACACTATTACCAAACCGAATAAATAGTTTCAAGATTTATAGAATACTAAAAAAAAACAAATTTGCGAAAACTTTCAAAAAATTTTAACACAAATTTTGAAAATTGATTTTTATTGCTATTGAATTTTTTGTACCTTTACATACTGTTATATGTATATACAAGTATATGTAAATACATTTTCCTTTTAATTTCAGACATTATTTGTTTGCCTGCTGATTGTTGCATTGGCAACAGCTGCTCCCGCTGATGAGTCTCTGCCAGGTGACATATATGAACAGTTTGAGCAAGGGCGACAAAACTTTTTCAAATTGAAGAAAATCAAGAAATTGCTTTTGGGTTAAAACACGTACTACCGTGTCCGCACGTGCGCTCGTACATACTCGTACATACATACAAATGTATATACAATAAATATATTTAAATTAGAATTTAAGATTTTGTTGTTGTTATGTTATGTTATAATTTGTTTAAAAATCTAATTAGAGTGTTCAAAAATTTTACACCTCCGTACATACCTACATACCATACCGTTATATAACGCATTCAATCATTTGCTTTGCAGCATTAAGTAAGGAAATAAATATTTCGGCTTTTTTAAATATATATGTATGTACATACACATAGAATATACTCGTATGTACATGCGCATATGCATTCAACAATAGCTCTGTAAATATTGATTTTAAATAAAAAACGTACAAAGTATCGAAAAAATTATTTTGGCAAATAATTAAAGTGAAGCTGTTAAGGTTAAGGCAAATATAGCACAGAATATGAAACGGATATTCATATACAAACAACAGGTTTGTTAAAAAGGCAAAAAAAAAAAGAATTTATTAGTTTTATGTAAACCCCTAAAAATCTTTTTTTAAGAAATAGTTGGTTTTTCTTCAAAACAAATTTGCATGAATTCTAATTTGTTCTTATTTACATGAATAAACTACCTATGTATGTATAGAGAAATAGCGTTGGAGCATTGTTCGCTTGGGTGACAAAATTTAAATAATTTAAATATACAGATTTCGAAAAAATTTAACATCCCACTTGGAAAATATATGCATGATAATACAGGAAGCTAGTTAGCGACATTCCGTTAATACAATACAGAATACATGACCTTTAAGGCAGCAAATGTCCTACGGAGGTAATTCATCGAGAACGAAACATTACCTTCCGCATTACCCTTCCCAGCATAAAATGAATTATAAGAAATTTTTAATAAGAGCACAGAACACGCAGTATGTATTTTCCAACTGGGATATTTTATTAGAAAAATATATGTACATATGGTTTTACAAATAAACCAGTTATTGAAACTACAAATATACGCCAAAAAAATTTTTAACTGTCGATATTAAAGCAAAGGGTCATTTAGAGTCAAAAGGGAAGCGTTAGAAGTTCATATCGAATTTGCATAAATTTTATTGCCCTAAAATTTTTCGTTTTTGACATTGACATGAATAGTTTAATGACTTGAATCGAATATTCTAGAAAAATACCAGATGTGAAAACCCATGTAACGTGTATTACAAAATTTTAAATTTTTTTAATTATGTTTTACATCTTTACCTTAACTACTATTATAAGAAAAAAAAGCATTTCAGGTTTTTAAAAATTCCAGATTTACAGCGGTTACATCCAAGCACTTCCGTAAAGCTTTCTGCTACATAAAGATTTTTATGGAGAACAGAGTAGCTGTATTTTGAACACTACACAAATATGATTGAAAAAAACATGTCTTGGTCGATAGTCATTTTTAAAAATCAGTCTAAGTAAATTGGACTCTTCTAAACCTTAAAATTATCTCAATCAAATTAAGCAAAAAAAGAGAATGAAGTTAGAAAGTTGGTCAAAATAATATCAAAAAATAAATTTAAATAGTCCTTATCGATCCGAACCTGGAAGAAATATTAACATTAAAAATATTATATTAAAAATATTTCCTGAAAAAATTATTTGGACAAAAATTTATTATCCTTAAAAAAAATATTAATACCTTTTATCCTATGAACAACCGTTTCTAAAATATATTCAAAAAGTTAGAAGAGTTGTACTCTATATGTATGATTAACGCATATCCCTTTCCTAAGCCCCCCCCCCCCCCTCCTCACCTTTATAGTGTACAATTTCAGAAAAATCTGTTTTATCGGAAGCCAATCTCATATGGAGTGCACACACTCCAATTTTCAGATCTCTGCGTTCAGCAGCTTAGGCTGTGCGTTGATCCGTGAGTCACTCAGGACAAAGAATTTCATACATAATTGTAGAATGCAACTTTTACAACTTTTTGAATCGCTATATCTCATAAACGGTGGCTCTTAGGAACAAAAGTATTCAAACTATTTTTATAAATTATTATCTGATCTACAATGTTTTTGTCTGCCTAATTTTATGATAAAACTTACCACTAAAAATCGCAAAAATATGGTTTTTTTTTACCGCATGTAGGACCGATGAAGAATTTTAGCATTTCATCAAATGTGCGCTGGGTTCGAATTTGTGTAACCTCAGATGACTTAATTGCCTGACTTAATTTTACGCCTTGCAAACCCTATCTGATTTTTATATTTTAAGAATAAAAGATTTTTATTTAATTTAATTTTTTCTATTTCTTTTTTTTTAATAAACTTATAACTAACATTATAATGTAGAGTATTTGAATTTATGCCCTGCAGATGTTTGTTTGACTTAACATTATGATTGACACGTAATTAAATATCGTGAAAATACGATATTTGTTGGAGGAGTGCTGGTTGGTATTACAATATATGACTGATTTATAGTTTTTATAGCTTCATTTTCTGTACTTGTGGAACTTATAAAATAACAGCAACAGGATGACATCGCTAGTTATTTGGAACGAATTAACCTAAGAACAGCAATTTTTTCAACAATTTCAACTTCAACAGGATACTCTTGTCATCAGTAGCTTCAACTGTGTCGTGAGCAACACCTTCTATGCCTTCAGGAATGGCTTCCTCGACGGGCACAGCGTTGACGGCCAAGAAGAGGGCGCAGCAAACGAAGATGGCCTATAAGCGGTTAAAGAGAAATAGAATAAAAAGAAGTAGAATATTATCCAAGTTTTTTAAGAACACTACGTACTACGTGTAGTACAAAAACAATACAAAAACAAGAATAATTGTTTTTTTTTTTCTCTTTATGTTATTTTATTCTATTTATTTCATTTTATTTTATTTTAATTTATTTTATTTGTAATTTATTTTATTTTGTTTCATTTTATTAATTTTTTTTTTTTTTTAATTTGATATTTTGTTTTATTTGATTTTTTTCTTTTACTTAATTTTGTTTAATTTAATTTAATTTGGTTTTATTATTTTCACTTTTCAGTTTTTATTATTTTATTATTTTCCTATTTATTTCATTTTATTTTGTTTTAATATATTTCAGTTATCATTTGTTGTATTTTGATAGATTTTTTTATTTTACTTTATTTTATTATATATTATTTATTTTTTTTTCTTTTTAACTTTTTGTTTTATTTTACTTCACTTTATTTTATTTTATTTTATTTTATTTCATTTCATTTCATTTCATTTCATTTTATTTTATTTAATTTTATTTTACTTTATTTTATTTTATTTTATTTTATTTTATTTTATTTTATTTTATTTTATTTTATTATATTATATTATTATTTTTTAATTTAATTTGATATATTATTCTTTTTACCTTATTTTATTTTATTTTTTTTTTTACTTAATTTTGTTTAATTTAATTTAAATTGGTTTTATTTTATTCACTTTTCAGTTTTTATTATTTTATTATTTTCCTATTTATTTCATTTCATTTTGTTTTAATTTATTTAATTTTTCATTTGTTTTATTTCAAACACTTTTTATTTTATTTTATTTCATTTTTTTTAGTTTCTTTAATTTTTTTCTTTTTAACATTTTTTGTTTTATTTTACTTTACACTATTTTATTTTATTTAGTTTTATATTATTTTTTTATTAATTAATTTTTAATTAATTTTTTGCATTTTATTATATTTTTTATTTTTTATTGTTTATTTCATTTTGTTCTATTTAATTTTATTTCATATTACTTTATTTTATTTTATTTATGTTATATTATTTTATTTATTTTATTTCATTCAATTTACTTAATTTTTTTGTATATTATTTTATTTGATCTTGTTTTACTTTATTTTATTTATTTTTTTTCTTATTCGCTTTTAATTTAGTTTTATTATATTACATTTATATACTGTTAAATATTTTATTTAAATTTTTTTATTTCATTTTATTTTCCTTTTTGTTTACTTTTACTATATCATTTTATATTTTATTTTTTTAAATTTATTATTTTATTTTATTTTTTTTAATACAACAATTTAATCATATTACACGCACCAATAACAGGAATTTCATCTTGTGAATTATTTTTGTATAAATCTCTTTCACTCAAAACCGCGTAGTTCGAATTGTAAACGTTAACTGGTATTCATTTCATTTTAACACTACTATTTATACCTAATCTAGTTGCGCACGCTGCTGCCGGCTTATGTTCGCTGTCATTGTGGACGCTGCGGCTGCGAGCTGGAGCTTCACAAAAAGAAAAGGCGTTGCCCACCCTAGCAATTTAGGAGGAATAGGTGCTATGTGTTTTAATACAACAAAATTTACAATTGGGTACTCAAAACATGTCATAAAACATCATAAAATCATAGTCATAAACTTTTACATTAGTTTAAAAACATTGTTGTTGGCCTTCATGCAAAAATATCTTAACGCCATTACAACTCAGATCACTATATGCTCGACTCGTTACAACTTTCGTTCATTTTTCTTCATTCATTCACATGAATCGGCTGATTGATAGTTGATCTATCACTACTAAATTATAACGACGTACTCCCAATTATTGTATTTTTTAACACTTTCATTTTTGATTTGTAACTTTACGAGAATATATGAATACCCTAAATTTGTTTTTTTGAATATATGTAGGTAGTTTTGTACTGCTCAAATTGATTTATATCTTTTTGGGGGGTGCTATTCGTTTTAACACATTTTTTTATGTGCTTAAGTTGTGGCTTCTTTACCTGTCAAACATTGTCGATCTTCCGCTGCTGCAGTTGCCGTTTACTTCATTTGGCAAACGTTCAGAGTTAAAAAATATTTAATTCTTTATAGAGCTGTTTGAAATATTTTCTTATTGAATTATTCTACCTTTGTATGTAACATACATACATGCATACATAATTGTCGGCATAATATTTGTACTAATTCTTTTGTGTTGTATTTAAACCTAGTATTTACATATAAAGGGTGTTTTTTGTAGAGGTATAGAACTTTAAGTTGCAATAAAACAACGATGGATAATTCGATTGACATGAATTTTATATATCCGAAAGATGATCTTGTGGCATTAAATTTTAAATATGATTTCTGGCAAATGACCGCCACGGCTGGCGCGGATGTAGTCCAATCTGGACGTCCAATTTTCGATGACTTTTTCCAACATTTGTGGCCGTATATCGGCAATAACACGGCGAATGTTGTCTTCCAAATGGTCAAGCGTTTGTGGCTTATCCACATAGACCAATTACTTTACATAGCCCCAGAGAAAGAAGTCTAGCGGTGTTAAATCACAAGATCTTGGAGGTCAATTCACAGGTCCAAAACGTGAAATTAGGCGGTCACCAAACTATTGTAGCACGAGCTGTGTGACATGTTGCGCCGTCTTGTTGAAACCACATCTCCTGGACATCATGGTTATTCAATTCAGGAATGAAAAAGTTAGTAATCATGGCTCTATACCGATCACCATTGACTGTAACGTTCTGGCCACCATCGTTTTTGAAAAAGTACGGACCAATATTTCCACCAGCCCATAAAGCGCACCAAACAGTCAGTTTTTCTGGATGTAACGGTGTTTCAACATACACTTGAGGATTATCTTCACTCCAAATGCGGCAGTTTTGTTTGTTGACGTAGCCATTCAACCAGAAGTGCGCTTCATCGCTAAAATGGACGTAGTGCGCGATACGTTTTCCGCACAGAACCATTATTTTCGAAATAAAATTGCACTATTTGCAAGCGTTGTTCAGGCGTGAGTCTATTCATGATGAATTGCCAACCCAAACTGAGAATAAATCACTTGACAGCTGTTAAATCGGTCGCCATCTTGAAAAGTAATGCCAACTTAAAGTTCTATACCTCTATAAAAAAAAACACCCTTTACTTGTACATAACATACATACATGTGGATTTATGCGATTTGGACAAAAATGTATCACAACTTGCTTTATATATGCGTAATGACGTCTCTAGAGGTGTTCAAATTCTATATACATATGTATATAAGTAGTCACAGCAATAGTCCAATGATCAATATAGTACTTTTTAAATATATATATATGGACTCGTGAAGGGAGTTTATTTTTACTTAAATTTTCGTAACGGACTTAACTCCAGCTCGAAAAATCAATTCAAAATCAAAGCAAAAACATTTCTTACTTATTTATATACATATATTAAATTTTTGACTTTAATTTTATTTTACAGCTCAATAGATATTTGATGGCACACTTATACAGTTCTTATGTTGGAGTCCTTTCCAAAAAGCCAAATATTCTACGAGTTCAATGTTGGGAATCTTAAGAGTCACTCAATGGCAAAGCTTCGTTGCCCACGCTGGAGAAGATATAACTAACGCCGTGATTACTGAGATTAATATTATTGAGATCGTAGGAATAGACTAAAATCTTGTCTGAAACCCCATTTAGTACTAAGTGGCTCAAAAAGCCCCCCCCCCCCAATTCTGAAGTTTGCGAAAACGGCTCCTTGTCAGACAAAACAACTCGCAAACATTCAAGCCGTTCAGTTCAAAATATTACCAATATAGCTCATACATAGATGATTCATAACCTGGAACACGAAATTAAAGCCGCCTTTGTGACCATAGAGGCCACATAACCGATATTGAAAAATTCGTCCGACAGAATGGGCTACTACAAGATCAGCCGCACTAGACATATGCATTAAGTGGTGCTCCATCGTTAACCGAAATGTTGAGGCAAAACTCTAGAATGGCTGAACGGATTCGGTTACTTTTGATCTTGAAATATTTGTGAAAGTGCAGGGAAGGCTTAAACGGTTAGAAATATAAGGAAAGTGAATTAAACGCCGATCTACTCGGAAAGTCATATTTATGGTTCGATTTACTTAAAATTTGGTGCATATGTAGCTTTTCGCTGAGATTAACATGAGCATTGCTTTTTTCCTAGGAGATGGACTAGAGACCAACCTATTCAGATAAAATTATGTATTTGGTTTGATTTACTTGCATTTTGGTATATACGAAGCTTTCGACTTAGAGTAACATACACACAATTTATTCTTCCGGGAAGTGGATTAGGGATCTATTCGAAAAAAATCCCATTTTTGGTTGGTCCTACTTGAGGTTCTTGAGGTTTCTTGCCAGAAAAAATGTATATATCTCTTTTGGTTCCTTGAACTAAATAAGCTTGAAATTTAGTACGGTCGGTAGCTTTTTGCTTAGCTCAACGTATTCTTTATTTCCGGAAATAGGACCAACAGATCAACAGATTGATGAAAATTTGGTATGATGTTAGAATAAGGAGGCTGCATGCTTTGCTTATCAACGCACTTGAAGTTATTGCGCGCGAGCGTAAGTTAGATCAGAGTAGTGGCGTGCGGCTTATTTCGAAATATTCATACTCCCATTTCCCTTGATGACCTTGAGATGAGGAAGAGCTTTGTATGTCTGATACACACACTATGAGTAGGTTAAAAATAACTCAGTTGTTGTAATAATTAAACCCCAAAGTTCAAATGCACATACATGTGTATGTACGTATCTGGATCGATATTAATGGGAAACTTATAGTTTTGCATTGGTTGAAGCGTAATTAAGACCTTTCGGTGTTATATACCTGTTCCCTCCATTAGTCTGAGCTTACACCAGGCGACTTTTGTTACCGAAACCCTCAGTTTGTACAGAAAAAAGCGACGACGAAGACGGCAGCGCACCGAAATCGACGTCCTCTCACGTACAAACGAAAAGTTTCAGCAACAGAAGTGGCCCTGTGTAATATAACTTACTATACCAATTTTTATTTATTTATTTATTTATTTTTATTTAGTCTAAGTACTGTAAGCCCATATAGACACATTTTACAAAATATAAAATTAATTAAAACAAAATTAAAATTAGATTAAAACTATATAAAAATTCAACTAATACCCTTATGCAGCGTTAGTGCATAGTTTATTCTTAACAATTGTTCTTAATGTTGGTCCTTGGCATAGAAATATCGAAGTCTACAGAACTTAAGATCTTATTGAGTTCAATCAACTTTTTCGAACTGGTGCATTTGAACTATAAGTGGCAAAAGTTATATTAAATAAGTCGAAACTACGAAGATTTTTGGGTCGAACATTTAAATTTACCTTAATAAGAAGATCAGGACAGTATATTCTGCCGGATATGACATCAAACATGAAATTAATTGAAAGAAATTATCTTCGAGCATTGAGTATCATTAGATTTATTAGATGATAGCTAGAAGAATATGATGGTCTCAGTTCTGTAAAGGTTAGATAACGAAGAGCAAAACGAATAAAATTTCTCTGTATAGATTCAAAACGATTCATATGAGTTTTGGTGGCAGGGTCTCTGAAGTAATTAGCATAATTCAATTTAGAGTGTACGAAAGCAGAGTAGAGGGGTTTTAGAGTGGAGGGGTAATAAAAGTCACTACTTATTCCACGAAGGATGGCGTACATGTTAGCGATAATGTAGTTATAATGCATCTGAAATGAGAATTTAGAGTCAAAGTAAATGCCAAGGTCCTTAACATCACTAACCGATTTCAAGTAAGAGTTTGCAAGGTCCTTTTGAAAAAGTGGCTAGAAAGCATTTATTAATATTTAATGTTAACCGATTTTTTATCAACCATGTGTGCACATTATGAAGCTCTACTTGAAGCGCAACCGAGTCAACGAGATTCTTTATGACATAGTAAATTTTTAAATCATCTGCATAAAGAAGAAATTTGCACGCAGAAAAAACAAGATTAAATATCATTTATAAATAAAAGGTAATTGAACAAATTACTGAAATCCACAATTTATATTCTTAATTCATTTGTTATATATTTCTTATTATTATTGTTTGTTGTCTCCCTCTACTTATTTTTTATACACTATTTCTGTTGTACTAAAATAATAAATAATAGGTGACAATTCGAAAAAAAATTCTAAAAGTAGACTGAAAGAAATTCAATACTGAAATAAGGATGTTGATAAAAAAAATTAAGGGCCTAACGGGTTTAATCAGTAATTAGCATAATCTTCACAGCAAAACCCTAAAACATGTATGGACATACATATGTATGTATTATAGATACATATATACCCTGCAAAAATTTAGGGACTATATGGTCCATTGGAGTACCTACAAATATACACCTCTGTGGCAAATTTTGGACCAAGTCATGTTTTTACACGAACTTTGTGCGTCACGACCATTCTTCGTTTTATACCGATCGCAATCACTACACAAAGTTACAATTGCGTAATAAGTTTTATACTCGTATACAGAAAAAAAAAAAACTGAATCAGTTTCGTTTCGCTGTTGAGCTCTACTGGTAAGGAAAAGACGTGTGGAATTTATTTTTATTTATATGGAAATACGTAGAACAAATACGCAAACTAATAGATTTATATTTATTAACAATAAATTATTAATATTAATATAAATTTACACCATAAATAATATGTTTTCATAGCTTTCCACCAAAGCAGATGGTATTCGAAACTAAAGAGTATGTTCGAATGTAATTTTTCGGATATACTCCAAAATATAATCCCCTGTAGTTACTTCATGGAGTACTCGAGTGTTATGCAGAGATGGATTATATGGTCCAGCCCTAGGCCATCACAATGTTAATTGGCCCATATTTTTTTGTATGGATTGTGGCAGGTTTTGGATTACTCTATTGTCTGCGTCGAGTATATATTTCACGCGCGCATGGAGTACTCGCCTTGTTTGCAGGGTATAATTACCTAAACATATACATATACGCATACGTATATACTCGTATATTTTAGCTCGTAACCGTAGGCAAATCTTTGTAAATTGCAAACTGGTAAAATTTACATACAAACATAGTATGTATCTCAACATAATACATCTACCCATTAAGTCTGTACATACATATTTTTATTTATTTTAATTATGACTTAAGCACATATGACATCAAAAAATGCTAAATAATATTTTAACATGATCATTATTTGCATTGCAAATATAAAAAAGTGTACATACATATTTGTATGTATATATATGTATATCTACATTAAAATTTCAAAAATGAGTTGTAAATCATCCGTTTAAGTTACGCATCCGCTGATCTTAAAACGTAATTATTTATTTAAACGAGTGCACTTGATTTTACTTTCAAAGCATATTCAATTATGTGCACACGCATATAAAAATCTTCAGGTTCCAAAACTTCTACCTTGGTTAATTTAAAATATAAACCATTGTTCCGAAAGCATTAATAGCACTCCTCTTAAAAATGTGTGATAACAATGATGACATTGCAGATAATATTTAATTTAGTTGCCATAGTAACAACGAATATGCTTACAATGGCAACAAAATGTTATTATGCAACATGTTTATATTTAAAACTTTAATTCGTAATCATTTACATATGTATGCATAAAAATCGCCCGAAAATCTTAAATATACATATACATGTATACATATAATTATAATATTTCCAGCAATTTAATGTTAACATTTTTTCTACGATTTCTTACTAAAAATATAGTTTTAAACCAATAAGAGGCAAGATTTTTATTATTAATTATTATGCTCTTTCCCTATGATGCAATTATTAATTCCATTCTTGCCATCGATTCCCTAACACATTGCGAATTGGCAATGCTCAACTATTGTTTTTTTTTTCTTTTTTCTTTTTGACAGTTGCTCGACTTTTTTTATTCTGCAATGGTAACACTTATAGTCCAGAGGAGAAAAGTAAAATCGGCATAAATCCAGAACATTTTCTTTATTTTTCCAACCACAACAAAATTACCTCATTACTAAATAGTATACTTAAGTTAAAAAATTACGCAAATCCCCAATATACCTAGAAAAATGACAGGTACGTTTAGTGTCAAAATAAAATCGAAGAAAGGTCAATTCATAATGAAGGACTTGACTGCTAAAACAACAATTGGTGAATTAAAAGCAAAAGTTTCCGAATTGACCGAGGTAAAGGAACAGCAATTACATATATTAGTTGGTTACCCGCCGCGACCATTAGACCTGTCGCAAAATGCAAGCTGCATATCTACAATGGGTGTTAGCAGTGGTGAAACATTAATTGTGGAAGAGAGACCAGCCAGCGAAGGCGCTTATTGCTTAGAGGATGACGAAGCACTTGCGCGTAGATTGCAAGCTGAAGAGGAGGAGGAACAACTACGTCAAGTTGTAGCAGAAGCTACTAGCGTTGAGAGTTCGAATGGACCACAAGTACCAATTGAATTACCCAGTGGTTCTAGCGGAAATTTTGATGGAATTTTACTCAAGAAGGTTGTTCCAGCAGATAATTCTTGCCTTTTTACAAGTATACGTTTCGTATTAAATGGCAAAATCGACAATGAAGGTAGTGAAATGATGCGACATATTATTGCGCAAGAAGTTTCAGCTGATCCTCAAGTATACAATGATGCTGTTTTAGGCAAGTCAAATGCCGAATATTGCGCCTGGATACAAAAGCCTGATTCGTGGGGTGGGGCTATCGAAGTTTCAATACTGTCAAATTACTATGGCATTGAGATTGATGTCGTTGATATTCAAAATGCAATAATAAATCGTTTCGGAGAAGATAAAAATTATGGGCTACGTGTCTTCCTACTATTTGATGGTATACATTATGATCCATTATATATGGAAACAGCAGCGGTGTGTAAATTTTGATTTAAATTTGTAAGCTTTGAAAATATTTACATACAAACTTACTTTTACAGGGCGGTGCTCCTGCTACTATATTTCCAATCGAAGAATTAGGAGTATACCATCAAGCGGAGCAGTTAGCTAATGAAGCAAAATCATCTAGACAATTCACAAATGTTGATAAGTTCTCCCTACGTTGTCTACAATGTGACGTTATGCTTGTTGGGCAAGTGCAGGCACAGCAACATGCGAAATCAACCGGCCATACTAATTTTGGTGAAATTTAATACGCAGTCATTTTCAGTTCGCTATACTTTCTTGCTTTCTTCATATTTGCCTATTACGTACTCACTTCCTAAAACTTGCGGCACACATCAACCGAATAAAATTCTTAAATTTGGGAACCAAAGACAGGGCAAAGTGCGGTTGGTTCTCTTAACATTGTCACAAAATTTTCATTTAGCATAATTCAAACCATACCTCTCATCACATTACTTAATTTTTGAATATTTATAAAAACTATGAAATTTGTTAAACAATTTTCCAACTGAAAATTTGTAAAACACAAAATTATCATGAACCTAATATAAAAAATGTTCTATGTAGCTTAGCTAATCGTATAAATTTATAGCATAGAAAGCTTCGAGCGAGAATTTTAAATATTTTTAAGGGACGTAATGAAATTCGAAATTGATAACAATTTACTCTTGATTGCAAATATGTAAAATGCCCATATGTATTTAAGCTTTGTTTAACAAAAGATCGTTATTTTCAGAAGAAACAAAGTTTATGTATTCTCTATACTGCAAACGTATTAAAAAAGTAAGTAGAAGACTATTTTAATTCAAAATACTAAACAGAAGGAGCCCAAGGTGGTGTCATTGGTGCGGGATTTTGTAAATATGACATGACCACTGCACTCACAGATAACATAAATGACGAGAGTACCTATAAGTTCAAAAGGTTTTAAACGAAATGTAATTAGAAATTTTTTTTAAATAATTTATTACCTGTTTGGCATCATCACTGACCCTTGAACTGGCGAAACTAATGCAAGAACAATATAGAGCGAACCATGCACACCATTTAAGCTTCATCATCAATCCACACATTGAGAAAATCATACCTAGATAAGAGCATAGAAAACTGGTGTGATTGATTGTATCTTGTTAACATCACCACTTACCTAATATATTCATATAATCTGGCATTAGATCCTCGCTAGAGGCACCCGCTTGGCCTTGGTTTTGTGGAGCTTTATATCGATTTACCTTTTCTTTACGACGGGGATCTACTTGAGCACTCATTTTTATTTAATAAAAGCTAATTGATTTGGATATTAAAATTGCTCAATGAAACAGAATAAAAAAACTATTGTGTCAAAGAAACGTCATAATTGAAGTTCCGTCCAAGACACCAACCAATTTAAACCCAGTGTCATTTCCACTCTTCTATGAAGTTTAAATATTGTTACGATTTCGCTAAATTAACCTCGATAGTTTTCTAAATACTTCGGGTCCGATCAAGGGATTGTTCAATAAAAGTCGCCATCTACATTTGCAGTATCTCAATTTTAAACAATTTATTCAACGTTCGTTTATTACTCAATCACTAGCAATTCGATTCACTATTTACAATCACTTATTTATAACTTTCACAATATATCACTAACGAGTTCACTGTACGACTGATTTCCCCATCACTTGTGCTTCGCCTTTTTTATACTCCTGGACTAATCGAGAACATTTCGACGAAAAACACCACTATTGGACGATATGTGAATGGATGAGAGCGAATATTATCCGTAGATACGGGCGCATCCCACTCCATCATTCTTCGCGAAGGCATACTGAGCATAATGGAGCATTTTGGAGTTGATGACTGGCTGTTTGCATAGAATATGGGAAAGTGGCGATGGCCAGTGCTCTCGAAGAGAAAAGAAAATCAAGCAGTTGTTCTATTTGGTTATCGTCAATCGATCGCTGAGTGGATTGCGAACTGCAAGGAGTGAATTGCAGCTAAAGGGACCAAAACAGTTGCAAATGCATTCACTCACAATTGGGTTACTAGATATGGTGCATCTATAGAATTGCACTCAGACCAGGGAAAATCGGCGTTGTTCCAGGAGATGTGCCTGATATTGGATATGCGAAAAACCCGAACGACAGCTCTGCTTCCTCAATCAGATGGCATGGTAGAACGATTCAACCGAACCCTGGAAGAGCACTTGTGGAAGGTAGTGGATGAATGGGATATCCACATACCGCTGTTCCTGATGGGATATCAGTCCGCAGTGCATAAAACAACTGGTCAAACACCTGCAAGTATACTATTTTGTAGCGAACTTCGGTTGCCCAGCGAGTTAAAATTTGGAATAACTGGTGATGCGAGAAAAATTGGGAAAGAGAATTAAGAGAGATACATGCTCTTGTGAGACAGCGAACTCAAATTATGAGTGACAAAATTAAGGCCAGGTATGACAAAGCCAATGAACTCCGAAGGCTTCCAAAATGGAGATTTAGTGTTATATAACCAACAAAGGGAAAAAGGTTTGTCCCTAAAACTTCAATGCAATTGGGAATGTCCCTAAAAGATCTAGATCAAGAAGCAAGATAAAAAATAGTCCACCTAAAGAGGTTTGCAACATTTGGAACAGTAAATGTGTCTGATTGGGACAATCGAACTTAGGTGGAGGGCAGTGTGGCGAATATGCAAAACGAATGTCAGATGAAAGCGAGACCGATAAGTGGCGTAAATAGAGAATGTTCGTTATCGAGAACATTTGGTCATTAAAAACGGTATGAAGAACATTTGATTTAGTATATAAAGGCGAAGCACAATTGCTGAGCTAACCAGTCATAAAGTAAACCCGTTAGGGATAATACTACTGTGAAATAAATATAATACATTTTGAAAGTTGTATTATAAGTGAATGTAAATAGTGAATTGTTAGTTATTGTGTAATAAAAGGACGTGGAGTAAATTCTTTATAATTAAGAAACTGCAAACACAATTTGCAACTTTTACTTAACAATCCACTGATCGGTCTCGAAGAATTTGGAAAATCACCGAGGTAATTTAGCGTAATCGTAACATTATGCTAGGTAACCCGATGATATATGAACAAACAATCGACCTTTGATTGTCATCTTCATTACCAAAAACAGCTGTTTATAGAAACAACGGCCTTTATAAATAAATAAAAGTGCATTTAATTTTACATAGACGCAAGATGAAGGTTTTTAAGCAAGGTGCGGAAGGACGACTTTATCTTGGGGAATATAAAGGAGAGCCTTGTTTAGTGAAAGAGCGCTTTATTAAGCAATACCGTCATCCGGACTTGGATTTACAAATCACGCGGCAAAGAATTAAGGCCGAAGTTAAAGCAATTTCTCGTTGCCAAAATGCGGAAGTTTTAGTGCCACGCATCTTATATACCGATTTAAATGAACGTAAAATTTATATGGAATATTTTGAGAAAGCTATTACTACCAAAGAGTACATTCAGCGTACAGTGGCTGAACATGAACATAATGCTGCAGAAGAACTATTGAAAAATGTGTGTACTAAAATTGGTGCTATTATAGGAAAACTGCATGCAAATAACATAATACATGGTGACTTAACCACTTCAAATATTCTTATTAATCCGAAAGGAGATCATTTTGATTTCAATGACTACGATATTGTATTTATTGACTTTGGATTAAGTCATTACAACCAAGGAGCGGAAGACAAAGGTGTAGATTTGTACGTGCTTGAGAGAGCTCTTCTCAGCACACACAGTGAGCAGCCATATTTATTTGAACATATCCTTGAAGCATACCGGAAGGAATGCGGAAAGGACGAAAGCACAGTAGTGGCAAAATTTGAAGAAGTGCGAGCGCGCGGACGAAAACGTACTATGATTGGTTGACCATATTACATTACCAAAAAATCTCACCCCCTGCGGGTTAGGGGTTCAAGAATTTACCCGCGGTAAGGCATGCCTGTCGTAAGAATCGACTAAAATCCATAGTTCCTGCGACAGTCGGGTCTTTATACCGGAACGACCCGGATTTTTATCCGGCCAAGGACTGTCACTCCCGCAATATTTCCCGAAGCCCAATTTGGGGAATTTTTCTGCGGTTACAACAACAACAACAACAACCAAAAAATCTCGGTTTTAATTTTTATTTACAACCAATTAACTACGATTACAGCTTAGATTAGTTTATATATACATAAATAAAAATACGAATTAAAAGCGGAAACCTATAATGACTGCGTGAATTACTCTAACTGTTTTTGTGTTCTTTTTTCATCAGCAATGGAATATTCGGGATCACTTCGTAAGTTCTCTATTTTTATCTTTTTTATATACTTTCGAATCTTTTGCTTTTTGGAAATTTCGTAATTTTTCAATGGTTCAAGGCCATCAACGTCCTCCTCCTTTAATTGTCTATATGGATGCTCTCTAATTTTTTTAATGGCATCCTCAAGCTTTAATCCAGCGATTCCTTGTTCTTCATAATACATACGCAATTTAGCACAAAACTTGGCATGACCATTTTTAAACGATTTTGATTTTGTTGATGGATGCTAGAAATATTCAAATAATTAATTGTTAATTACAAATAAATATCAAATATATATATATGTTGTTACCCTTGCATCAATCGATCGCGCACATCGATCATAAAAATTATGTAAATGTTTTAGAAAAATATCATTTGGTTTGATATGTTCATCTAAACTAATTTGTAAAATTTCGATAACATATGGGAAATTTCTGTGTTCAGCTCCTTGTCGCAACATTGCTCCCAAAATTTGAATGTTCATTCTATAAGAAAATTGTTGCAAATAAAAAGTGTAAGCAAAACTTCACTATGTGCATACCGTATTCCATTTTCTTTCATTTGTTGTAATAGTTCTCTGGATTCTGCTTCCGTTTGACAACCCAGCGCTAGTACACCGTAGGTAACAATATCAGGCTCTAAACCAGCAGTACATATCATCGACATCACTTCTTTCGCTCCTTCATAATCGAAACGCATGGAACGTTTTTTGATTAGAATATTAAAGAAATCAATGTCCGCTTTCAAGCCAATTTTTCGTACCAATGAAAGCAATTGTTTTTCAGCTGCATATGTTGGTGGTATAACCTCTAACAAAGTAGTGAAAGTTTCAATATCAGGCGTGACTTTGTAATCTTTCATAAGCTGCATAAAACCGGAGAAGCCGCCCAGTAATAACAAACGTTCATGTGGTTTGCTAACTTCAGCTAAAGATACCAAGCTGCCCAAATGAGGTTGCGGTGTCAACAAATTCGGCATTTCTAATTCTACTGATTCATTTTTAAATTCTATAACTTGAGAATTTTCTTCTGAACCAGTGTTCTGTGTGTTAAATGTGGAACTTTCTTTTAGCGGCTGCATTGTGTTATCTGCAGTCCTTTCCTTAGTTAGGAATTCTTGGCGTTCTGTGAATATTTGTTGTAGTGCTTTTTCCATGGTGTGTAAATCGCCAAATCCGCAATCTCTTACACAACGTAAAACGGTGTTAAAAGTATAATAATCTGGTCTGAGTCCATGCTGAATTAGTTTGTGCCAAGTTAGGAGACAATGTCTGTGTCGAGGAGAAAATTTATGAAAAATTATAACTTTTATATATAAAGCATATGAAAATACTTTTATATACATACCTAAAACCAAACTCAAAGTCACTTGCACATGCCTGCATTAAAAAATTAAAAGTATCAACGTTCAAAGGCAAACGTTTTTCCATCAACTCATCTGCAAGCAAATAGGCAGTCTTCACATCACCACATCGACCAAAAGCTTTGATCATGGCGTTATAATTTTTAGCATTGGGCTCGTAACTCTTTTCTATCATTATTTCTCGCAATCGATTTGCCTGCTCAATACCATAAGCCGTGGACGGTGCATTAGCGCATGCATTGAAAAGCGACGTATAGATCCCACCTTTCACCTTTAAACCTCTTTGTCGCATTTTAGTAAATAAGTTAAACGCTTTGCGAGTATAACCTGCTTTTGCACAACCGCTAATTAGTAGATTATATATATATGCATCGGGTTTGGCACGATCTTGTTTCATCTGTACTTCTAGAACCGCAATGGCTTCCTTGATTCGTTTTTCGTTCAAATGAGATTTAATAAGGCGCGCATAATCTATCGTTCTCAATGATTTTCTTACGGGATTCTGAGTGAATTCTTCTTCCTCTAAATCCCCAGGATCTTTTGCAGCCTCAAATAAAATATTGTTTCCAAAAATATCAGCATCGTTATTCTGATTATCAGTCCGGTTGCTTGTTGCTTCTTCGCTTAAAGTATTTAAAGAATTTATTGGTTTTTGCCTCGCAGTATGAAGTTCTTCCAATTTTGCTCGCCGTTGTTCATCCAAACCGGCTTCCTTATCATAAACTTTCATGTGCAGTGGCCGAATACTACATCTAGGCTCTATTGGTATCTTATAAACAGTATGTTGTAACTTAAAGCACTCCTGAGTTATAGTAATCTGTGGTAACTTATGCCTCACACTCAACAATTGACGCAACGATCCACTGCGAAGCACACGTATAGCCATTTTTTAATGTGAATAATTTGTGAAATATTTAATTTTTATATAAAACGTTGGATTGCATGCTGTTTTCTGTTTCGTTATTAGAGTGCCCAGATATTTTTAATAACCCTTAAGGTTAAGGCTAATTCATATAAAACTACTGCTGCTTGCCCTGCCCGCAGAATATTTAAAATATTGTAAATTATAAATTTACCAAAATCAAATATATATTGGTATTATTGTATATCTTCTGTGAAGTTTAAGTATCATATATTGCATTAGAGAACTGCGGAAGCGTGAAATAGTGAAATGTTTGGGAACATTTCGTTTCACCTCGCTTCGTGCCCCCTCAACTAATTTCTATCAATGTACCATATTCTACATGCCTCACCAAAGACGTATAAAGTGTTTTAGTTACATAAGGGTTTTAAAATTCTTTGTACCATCTTTTGTTTGCATTTCTAGCTTTTAAGATTGTGGTGTTGATATTAATTGAGAAGCTAAAGAAATTTGAACAAGTCTTGTGAAAAGCACATGGTTCTAAGATTTTTCAATTTTGTCAATTGTTTTTCACTTTGCCGGCAAAAATTAGGAGTATAACTCAAGACATGCGTTTAACCTGCCATCAGCATAAGTAGGACATAAATATTGAGGCGAAAAGACGAAACAAATGTTAGATGAAAGGAAAAAGCCGATAACTGGCATTTTTCACAACGTAAGAATGTTCCTTTTCGAGAACACCTCTATCCTTCCGAGCATTAATAATCTGCGTAGTACATAAGGGTGAAGCACACGTTGCTGGTAAGTCAGTTTCATAATGAGCTCGTTCGTGATAACATTACAGTTAAACGAAAATAGTAAACAGTATGAGTTGTAAAATAAGCGATTGTTAGTTTTAGAGAAGCGATTTGTTATTTATTGAGTAATGTTGAGTAAATTCTTTATAATTAAGAAACTACAAGCATAGTTGGCGTCTTTTATTTAACAATTCAGTGATATTATCGATGATAGTGTAGTAAAATCGTAAAACTATAACGTGACTACCGAGCTTTTTGAAATAGGTCCAAATTTTGACGGCTCCAGAGTTACCTTGATGACTGCGAGTCAGCTGTAACTAAAATGATTTGTTTGTTATTGTTCATTTTACATTGGATGTTTTTGTTTGTGAATCAGTGACTCACGCATTTATTATTTTTCAACTAAAAAGTAAAGACGAAACATGTTTAATAATTTATTTGGCAAAAAACCAACTGTTAAGGAACAGCAAAGGGAAAATGATAAAAATTTACGGAAGGCAACACGAGACATTGAACGTGAAAGAAGAAAGCTTGAAGAAGAGGAGCGAAAATTACAACAGGAAATTAAAAAGGCTGCGGCACAAGGCAACAATGATGTCTGCCGCATATTAGCAAAGCAACTTGTTGAAATACGTAAACAAAAATCTCGAACATTTGCAGCAACCGGAAAAATTACATCGATAGGATATCAAAATAAAAATATAGGAACAAATATTGTACTCTCAGATGCAATGGGAACTACTGCCAAAACAATGGGCGAAATGAATAAAGTCATGCACCCAGAAAAAATAGCAACAAACATTCGCGAGTTCCAAAAAGCGAATACTCAAATGGAAATGACAGACGAAATGATAAATGATACACTGGATGATATGCTAAACGAGTCGGGAGATGAGGAAGAAAGTGATGCCATTGTTAACAAAGTTTTAGATGAGATTGGTATTGAGATATCTGGTAAAATGGCGAGCATTCCTGCTACTGGTTCTGGAGATTTGGAAAGAAGTTCCAGCACCCAAAAGGACATTGAGGAGCAGTTGGCAAAGTTGCGCTCATTTTAGTTAATACAAAAAATATAGTTTTTAAAATATGCCCTGTAATGATGTAAAAAATTAATAAAATATTTTTACTTAGATATTGCTTCCATTTAATTACAATTCATTAAATTATAGTTTCATATCCAGTCGCAAAGAAAATATAACCAAAACGGAAACTCATTCACTTTATAATATTTTATTATTTATATCGTATTGCTTTATTACATTCAATTATGTTTAACAAGTATAATTAGCAGTAACAAATAACTAATAATCACCATTTTCAATTTAAATGCAACAAATCTAGTATTGGCTCTAAATGAAGCAATTAATTCATAGACGACCTGACATACCGCCAGAAGCAACTATGGTCTCTCCAGTTATGTAAGATGCATCATCAGACACCAGAAACGAAACTATTCCAGCCATTTCTTCTGGAGTGCCTAAACGTCTCATAGGGATTTTTGATAGCGCTGCTTCGTTCGCGGCTTCACTTTCATATAGCTAAGTAAGACAAATAATTTAGCTTCACATTCATATTTTATATCTTGTCTTCAAATTACCGCTTTTGAGAATTTAGTTTTTATTATTCCAGGTGCTAAGCAATTCACGCGAATACCTTCATTTGCCAAATCTTTAGCGGCAGCTCTGGTAAGACCAATTAAAGCCGTCTTGCTAACTGAATATGCACCCAACAACTGAAGTAAAAACTTGTTGAGAAATTTTAACAGAATAACATTATACTGCTTATACCTCGAAAGCATCATAGCCAGCAATGGA
This sequence comes from Neoceratitis asiatica, assembly GCA_030068015.2. Lineage (NCBI taxonomy): Eukaryota > Metazoa > Arthropoda > Insecta > Diptera > Tephritidae > Neoceratitis > Neoceratitis asiatica. The sequence goes on along the minus strand of CM061526.1, from coordinate 48,464,470 downwards.
AGATACAAAAACTATGCTCGATGCTTTTTCTTTGCGTAAATAAGGTAAAGCTTCTTTTGCCAGCAAATAGCTTGATTTAACATTTACATCGAATATCTTATCCCAAACTCCCTCATCGCACTCTAGTACACCACCTACTACTGGATTTGTGGCAGCATTGGATACTAAGATATTCAATTTTCCGTACTTTCGAATTGTTTCCTCAAAGAGACGTTTGCGATCCTGTGCTTCTCCAACGTGACACTTCAAACCAGTAACATTAAGATTTAACTTTCGTAAACGCTCGACAGCACTGTCTACATTTTTTTCCTTTCGACTGCTGATCACCACTATGGCGCCGTCTTCAGCTAAACGCTTGGCAATTGAGAACCCAATGCTATATTATGTATCACAGAACGTATTTTAATATGTTTTTATATATACAATCTTCTTTTACTCACGAACTTACCCCTCGGTGGATGCTGTAATAATAGCAACTTTTCCTTCTAAGCGCTTCATGCTTTTACTAGCTGTCGTGTGGGTGATACTGCTCGATAAACGTTTATGGCAAAGATTTAAAGTTACACTTTCTGTTGTCGGAGCTGTTGATGAAAGATTTTTTTTAAACGATTAATCAATTTGCCAAAATAACCTTCGAACTTTGACAATGGAAACGTACATCCAGTGCAGCTAATCATACAAGTTTTTGCTGTTGTTGCCAGTTGATTTCTGATAAGAAACATGTTGCTGCATGTAAATTATTACCCTTGGACAAAATGCGATTTTAAACGTAGATTCCTGAATATTTTCGAAAGCAAGATACGAGTGTTCAGAGCTTTTTATTATCTTTTTATAGGCTTCCTTTATTTATACATGTAACTTTTTTTCATTTTGACTTATGTGATGTTTACACACGTTGAATAGGTATAGAAAACATAAATTCACATTGATATTTTGTTCTCAAAAAAGTTAAATCCTAATCGGCATTTCAGTTAATTTCAATTAATTAGAATGAAATTTTGTTTCCTTCGCTTCTAACATTTTCCCCCTCAGTGTGAGGTATATATGTTTTTAGCTTATTTCATCATTTTCATATTAATGATAATAGTGTTCTAAATATCTTCAAAAAAAAAAAAAAAATATTCGGGTGTAATAAGTTCTTGAAGCCTTAATGGGTCCTGGTATTTTTACTGTGAGGAAGTACATGTACTAAAACGTACGTATATTGGATGAGAAATTTTTCGGAAGTTCTGCGTTCTTTAATGCATTCAGAAAATAGGATTCTGTCGCCTAGACTGCATGCTATAATTTCTCTTTGGGACACAACGTTGGAATTCTTGAAAACATGCATATATTATTAATAATAATATTAGCGAAGTTTTTCCGCAACATTGGTGAAGTCGCAAAAATCTAAAAAGATAATTTAACTAACTTACGCTTTCAATTTTTTTTTTTTTAATTCATATTGAGTTTTAGTTTTATTCTTTTTATGATTGACAATAAATAATTTGTCATTACAAATATGACTTCCACTTCGATAAAAAATATCGATCAATCTAGTACAGCCTCGCCAATTGAAATGAATGGAACATGAGTTTTGTAGTGGTTTTCAGCGAAAACTGATTTTATGGTGAAAACACAAATTTCCATGGTAAAACAAATTTTTTTGAAATCGAACATGAAAACGATATTTGTCTAAAGGAGGTATTATCGACTTTTAAATCAAATGTATGCTTATTACCGGTGATATTCTATGAAATAATTTATCAATTACTTTACTTAATTTTTTATTTTTTTTAATTCTGTTCATTAAAAAGTGTGTATAACAAACATATGTGTTGTTTTCCTACAGTTATCATAAACTACGTACTCGATGCAAAAGGAACACATCTCTATCCATAATTGTTTCTTCAGCATATCGTGTAGCTTCAGAATTTTGAGGACATTATTTGTAAAATAGTTTAATAAAGAATTTTGGTTAAATTTTATAAAAAAAAATTATTTTAGGGTTTAAGAAGCAATATTAAACAACTACCAACGTTTGCCGAATTAACGAAAGCTATCAAATCACTCTGCTGACAGCCCTCAACATGAACTTGAATATTACCAGTCCATCGACAAAAACACGGAAAATACAAATTGAACAAAATGTACCCAGTGGTTCTGTTCGGAGAGGTCCTTATGCTATAGAGCGCAGTATTAATCCAAACGAAGTTTTTATTAACCGTAGATTTGGTAATTTTAAAAAGCATTTTTTTTACTTGAAATTTATAAGCTATCAATATCAGTGAGAACTTATTCGATGGTGAACATTTTACTTGATAAATGTGTAAAAGAAATTATTGGCTTAAATCTACAATCAACATTCAGTAACTTCTGCGACGTGATCAACTTTCGTCTGGAAAAACAAACAAAAACTACAATCAACATTTTATGGCATAAAATAAGAAATTATTTGCTTAAATCTACTATCAACATTCAGTAACTTCTACGACGTGATCAACTTTCGTCTGGAAAAGCAAACAAAAACTACAATCAACATTCTATGGCATAAAATACAAGTGAGTAAAATTTAGCGGAATTCGTAGGCTTCTTTAAAAGGTAAATTCTATACTTTTAATAGGAATAAAAATAAAGTCAGCAGGAATTAAATTTTGATAATTTTAGATACGCTTTACTGATGGCGTCATTACATATTTGGTTTTAGGCAAATATTTATGGGGCTAGTTTTGCTTAGGAGTTCGACATCTATTAGTATCAAGACTATTATAAATAATAAGGTCAATTATTTAAAGGAGTTGAAAAGCTAGGCATATTCTTATCGTTGTAAATGTTTGAATTATTGCTTGCAGTATGAGTTTATTTCATACAACTTTTTCTAGTAATCTCATAATAATTGGCTAGTAAGTATTAATAGGAATTTTCAATTCTGCAAAAAAAAGGTGAAATTATTTTTCAGCTACTTTAATAAGTAAAGCAACGAAAAGAGGAATATCTACAACTTTTACAGGTCCCTAGACGGGGTTTAACAAGCCACAACTACAATAACAACAACAACATAGTATCTACAATCAACAAACCATTGATGGATAATTGCAGCCACAAAACAACTGAAACTACAATCAACATTCAATAAACTTCGGCAACTTGGAATTTAATACTTTGTGACACCTGCGGATTGCAACAATCAACTCGAAACTTATTAGACAATGTAATTAAAAGCTTGATATAAATACATAGATGAAGATGAAATTTAAATTCCATTTAAAAAGAATTCATTCAAATATTTAATTTCTTGCTTTGATACGTAAAGTAAAAAGACATTCGAAATATAAATCAATAAATTAAACATAAATTCATAGTGTTTTTTCAGAGTAAAAATTAAAAAAAGCAAAACTTCTTGAAAATTTTTTAGAGCCACTTTGGTTGCATTTTATAATAAAAATAATTTTAAGAACCCATAATGACTGGTAATAACTATTTGTATAAAATAGTAAAAATTTTCGTAAACATTCAACAAAACATGCGGAAAACATACGGAAATCGTTGTTATTTATACATACATAATTGAACAAAAACAGTATTTATTTATGATTCTAATTTATGTATTCATCGTAACCATAGGTGAAGGCTCAAAACCTTTATTTGAACGCGACGACATCGTTGTAAACCCTGAAGCACAGCCTAAGCATCAAACTTCCAACAGTGCGGAGGAGGGAGAAAATCAATCTCGGAAAGAAAGTCACAAATCGACTGTAAGTAAACTATATCACCGTTTTATAATTTTAAACATTACAATAAAAAACACCTTTCACCTAAAAAATGGTTAATGTCGAATTTAATTAAAAAAAAAAAGGATTCCAGCAGCCCAGAAAGATTTCGTAAATATCATAGTAGTCACAGTGATAAAAAGTCAAACAGCGATAACAATGGTACGACACGGCATACAAAGGCACACCAACCATCAAAAGACAATCACAACAGAGCTGGGAAGCAACGGTCCTTGTCACCACCTCCAAACCGCCAGGGTACAACGCCAGAGAAAGTTCCCTATTTTATAGACGAAGTTAGGGAGCGTGATCGCATTCGTCGTAAATATGGAACAAGATCTAATAAATCGCCGTCATCGCCAGTTTTGTCATCTAAGTTTCGTCGTAGACGCAGTGATTCAAAAACTATCTCCCGTTCAATTACACATTCCGCTGAAAGAAGTAGAAATCGTACAAATGCTTATGGCGCACATTCGCGACGCTCAGCTTCAGTGGATCGTTACATGAGCAACGATAGCAAACGTGGTCGTGAAAATTTACGTATTGAAAAAGACCGTGTTGTACAATATCGACACTCTAGTCACAGATCGGAAGAACGAGAAAGGTATCGTCGTAATCTCAGCCCGTGTTCCCGTAAAAGATCTCGAACACGTTCACGAGAACGTCGAAAGCGTGATCGTACACGAAACGACGAGCGCCATAGACAACGCCATTGCAATCATGATGAGGATACAAATGAGGAGTTAAGCCAAAGAAATTTAACACCACCCCAAATAATAACCATTCCAGTGCCAGTCCCAGCGGATTTCATGAATTATGCGTATGTAAGTAAACAACCACAAGGTATTGTCAAAGGTGTTTTGCAGAACATTCCCAGCTGTAAAATTTTTGGTTTAGCAAAATCCTTAGTTCTTATTAAATTAAAATTTAGTGTTTTTCGTTGTAATTTTTTGTTTAATTTTATATTCTTCATAGCCGGCTTGGCCAACTCAAACACAATGGCCTCATTCTATACCGCCGCCAACGCGATATGGTGTTCCCGCGTATCATATGCCAACGGTTTTCCCCGCAACTTTTATGCCACCATTGCGACCCCCATTATCACCTTACGGCTTAGCTCCTCAGCCTGTGCATTACTCTGGACGGGGATATAGATTTCCTCCCCCATATGCGCCACGTCCATGGCGTCCTAATTTTCGTCCAAAAACACAAAAATAGTAGCCGATAGAGTCTAATTATATGATCAGATAACGTAGCATAAAATCTATTTTCGTAAATTAAGACATTAACTATAAGCGCGAAGTAAAAAAGAATAATAGTTTTAATATTTAATGTTCTTTTATTTACAAATATATATATCTATATATATGAATAGAACAATAATTTTTCTTTGATATTATTTTCGATTTTTTGATAAAATTACCGTACTATAGATGTGTAAAAAAATAAAAGCAATAAAATAAAATAATAAATAGATATGTTATGTTGTAAAATAACATATTTAATTAAATAAAAGGAGGAAAATAAAATTTTGTAAAGTTATATAGAAGTCATATATCTTATTACAATTTAATTTATTACAAATTAATAGTTTAAAATGAGAACATGGATTGAAAAGTAGGAAGATACAAATTGCTCTACTCTTATTTGCTGTTTATTGCATGGTTAAATGCTGGATTTTGATGCATACTAATAGTGTTCCAATCTTAGCTTTGATATTTCATACAATATTGGACAAATGTAAAAATATTTACATTTAATCTAAATTATTGACTTTAATAAACTACAATTATCATAAGCACGAACGAAGTGTATTATGCCGAATGGGCTCATCTATATGTTTTATCTTGAGAATTTGATTTAGACATCATTAAGCCCATTACTCTTGTTCGTTTTACTCACTTGGCATACATTCATTAAACTCTTCTACCTTCCAGTTGTAAATAAATTACAATACTTATTTCGATTTTTCTATTTTAACGCGAAAATTCTTTTCGATTTTTAAAAATTCTACAAAACTAGAATTTCTGTTCTTTGTCTAAGATTAATTTCTTTGTTTTACCTATAAACAAAATTAAACCTTTGCTTTTGATTTGATAATTAACATTATATTTCGTGCCACCTTTTCTTCTGGTGTTGTTTGAAAGACTTCACACCAAGTCAACTCGCGGACGAAATTGTAAGCGCAGCGGTGGATCTCTAAAACGCCAGCGCGTTACATACACAAACTTCAAAGTGTGATCCTTGCCCAATAATTCCTCATTGCACAATATGTCGATCTAAAAGAAAGTTTATATTTAATCTAATGTAAAAAAATTTGTATAAATGATTTTCTATGCAATTAAAAATTATTTCGCAACTTAATTTGCACTTTATTAGCCAAGAATTACTAACCTCTCGATATTTGTCAATGCCATTTAAAATTTTCTTGGCAACTAACTTTTTTAAATGCGTTATAGTTGCCTGTGAGCTACAGCGAATAAAACGCCGTTGCAGATTTTTAAAGTTATTGCTCATACATTCGAGGCTTACATTCACTTGTTCATCGAGTCGATGGAAATCAGACTCTGCATGTGCTTCGAGCATCTTCTCATCATCGTCATGATTTTGTGGCATATCTTTGGGGCAGGGAATGTTTCGACTTTTATAAAAATCTCTTTCACGCCTCATCTCATCTAAAAGAATTGAATAAAAAATTTAGCATATTTTTTTCGTTAGTTTTTTTTTTTTTTTTTACAAATTACCTTCTTGAAGATTGGGCACTAGCTTATATACGATATCCTGCATCGTTCGATCAAAGCTGATGTATTGCAGTGGATGCGATTGATGAATGACATTGTCGCAGGTGGGGCAGGTCTTTTTTTCCTCCAAATGTTTTACCAAGCAACTTTTGCAAACTAATCATAAAAATTGTTTAAAAATCTATATGTAAGTATTAGTAATAAGTAGTATAATTTACATGTATGCAGACACTCTGTCACGGTAGTAGCGTCAATGAAGTAACCCCCACATATTTTGCACGTAATGTGCGGATTAATGGTCTTAAGTTTAACACGACGTTCCATGACTTTGTTTACACTTTTCTGCAGTACGTAGATCGCAGGTATACTGCAAAACTTCTGTAAACATTGCACTTGTGCCCAAAATACTCTAGGGAAAGACAATTTACTAGCAATATATGCAAAGTTTTGTTTCAGGTAAAAGTCAGCAAGCTCATAAGTGTAATTTTCATCACTGTTCCATTAGTTATTTATATATTAGGCACAATTGCGGTTGCTTAGATGACAACCGCAAACTATTCCAATTTGCCTTGAGATGATTCTGAGATTGACACTTGCTGTAAATTATATTCGTTCATTAAATTTTTGGTACATTATTAACCCAATACGACGATGGTAAATTCAAACAAATACATTTATAAATGGAAACACTGATTATGATACTATGGAAAATAAGGAAATTAAACAATTATGTGAAACCGAAAATTGACACGAAGACGGGTTCTTGTAATATTTTTTTTATTGAAGCAATGAAATGATTGATGAGAAGGAATGTTGGCTGCACTGGCTGTCAATTTTCAATTTTGTTTATTTTTTCCGAACATCTTATACTAGGCTTTCAATAATTTTAATATCAAAGAACGTAAATTATGAAGAGGCGACATGGCGGTGTTGTTGAATTTTTTTTTTTTTTGGAAATGGCGTGAACAGAATGAGTAAACCTGTGAGGGAATTCAGTATGCTATTCTAACGAGTTTGAGATCGTTAAAAATACTTAGAGACAATTTTAGGGATTAATTGTTAATGTTAAACGACAAAAAATTTCGAGTTGCTAGCGCCATCGGCATAATATTAAAAAATTCGTTAATAAGACTGAGTTTAACACAAATATTTTTGTTACCGAAACTCCTAATTTGTGGGGCAAAGGGCGATGACGAAGAGAGCAGCGTACCGACACTGAACGTGAAGGGCAGTAAAGAGAGAAAAATTTACGAGAAAAAGCAACAAGAGTATTCGTTTGTATACTCAGTCTTAACAACTCGACAGAATTTGCAGAATACCCCATGATATGCATCGTTATCATCGCCGCAAAAATTCTAAACGAATTGAGTTTATACATATTTTCCCAATCCTCGACGATTTTTCCGCATTCGCACAAAGACAATATGAGCCTCGTCGCTTCTTATTCATATCTGCTCTTAAGTAATACTGAATAAACTCAATACTTGATTAATTGTTCCTGCAATCGTAATCAATCTGGCAGCCCTAAATCCTATATCAGCCAGCTGGAGTAATCAACAGTCGCGTGAATTTGTTTTAATAGTACCAATTTTAATACAAATAAAACAGGAAGATAACTTCTAGGTATTTATAAAAATTGAATTTTTGTAAACAAGCATATTTTATAGTAATCTCTAATTAAAATTTGAATTAAAACATAAACTCCAATATCTTTGTTTCTATTATCCTATCCCGCTTCATTTGCCGTATATATGTATGTATATACATACATTCATGAATAGTGCAAAATATGTATGTATGTATTTCGTTTTTTTCTGTTGTACAACAGAAGTATATATATGTACATATGTATGTACATATTATATATCCCAGATTGATATACTTAGAAAACTTTTAAATTGTCTTAAAAACATTTTATTGGTTAGTTAGCGGGCTACGTTGGTTTGCTTAATTTAATATTATTCCAATATAAATTAAATTAAACTGGAAATATAAAGTTTTATTAAAAACTGAGAAAGCTTAAAAAATCTTAATTTTTTTCACAAAAAATACATATTTAATATTTTAAATTATTGAACAATGCGAAAAAGCTATATCGAAAAATTATTAAATTAATTTAGTAGTTAGTAGTTTATAAAAATGAATTATTTTAATGCTTGAGATTTTGACAACAGACCTATTTAAGATATTTCTTCCAAGATTACCAAAAACTAATTTTAGAAATACTTTGCGACTACAATAACAACCATGTTTTATGAACAATTGCTGGCAAAAAGAGTTCAATGTCGTGAAAAAATTATAATCATGATTATTGCTTTTAAAAAGATATATGTATTTAGGTGTGTTGTATTTCTTATTACAAGTTTATTATTTTTTACTTTCATTCTATACAGGGCCACTGCCTTCTGAATAATAAAAATCACGCATACGCACATACATATGTATGCATATGTATACATCAACAGTAGTAGAGTCATTCATCGCAAAAAAGTAGAGAAACTCGTATTTGCTTAACAATCTAACAAGTGTTGCTGTTTCATACATTCCCCCCACAAAGCTCCTCTTAGTACGGCCTAAATTCTGTGGTATTTTCCGATACACATTCAAGCGTCATCGAATTGTGATTTTTAGTTGTGATTTTCTTCTATCAGTGTTCGGACAAAGTGGCTAATTCATTAAAGCAGTGTATCAACATGCTCGGTCGTGTATTGGTCTATGGTGGTAAAGGCGCTTTGGGCGCTGCCTGTGTTTCACATTTCAAATCAAATAACTACGTAAGAATTCACTTCAGAACTTTTTATTATATTAAAACGTGCTAAAATTAAAAAAAAAAAACTTATTTCCAGTGGGTGGGAAGTATTGATCTCAGTGTCAATGAGGAAGCTGATGCTAGCATCGTATTACCCCGGGATTTGGGTTGGGAAGAACAGGAAGCAGAAGTTCTAACAAAAGTTGGTGAAGCATTGGGTGGAGAAAAATTGGATGCTATAATTTGTGTAGCCGGTGGCTGGGCGGGTGGTAACGCTTCGAAGGGTGAGTTAATTTAAGAAGTAATTTTCAATGTATATGTATATTTATTAAAATTTTAATTTAAAGATTTGGCGAAAAATGCTAATCTTATGTGGCGTCAAAGTGTTTGGACATCCAGTATTTCAGCTACTGTGGCATCGCAATACCTAAAGGATGGTGGGTTGTTAACGTTAACTGGTGCACAACCGGCTTTGCAAGGCACACCTGGCATGATTGGCTATGGCATGGCTAAAGCAGCTGTACATCAGCTAACACGCTCTTTAGGTGGCAAAAATTCTGGTTTGCCTACGGACTCCGTGGCTGTTTCAATATTGCCAGTCACTTTGGATACTCCAATGAATCGCAAATGGATGCCAAAAGCAGATTTTGGCACATGGACTCCATTAACTGAAGTTGCTGGGTAGGTGCATATGCCATTACATACTTTCTTTATTTTTAATTTTAATTTTAATTTCAGTATCTTCCTCAAATGGACCCAAGGATTGGAGCGCCCAAATTCCGGAGCTTTACTGCAGCTCATAACTAAAGATGGCGTTACACAATTGGTAGAAGCTAACTGAAATCTGGCATTTATTGTAGGAAATTAGAATATTCCGACTCAAGAACGTTAGGAAACATCCTGAATGGATGCAAATATATATATTTGTTGAAAAGTGTTGTAGATAAAAAATATATGTGTATGCTCTTGACAGTAGAAATTTTTCGATGCAATAATCTCTCTGTCTATAGCCTAATCTACAGCGTTCACAACATAATAAATATTAATGTGTTTTAGTACTTAAAATAAAAAAGTAAACAAATTTTGTGTATGCATTATTATGTAGAGATATAGAAAGTTCAAAATTATTTGATAACCTTCTGTTATCGCCTAATAAGGCAGAAATCATGGTATGCTTTTAACACAAAAAATTATATGGCATTCAAGAGTTATCACAATTTATTTCATATGGCCAGTGAACTCTTATAAAATATTAAAAAAAATACATAAAGACCTCCACCACTGCTCTCCGTTCTCCAATAGCGAAGACAATTGAGACCTCGCTGCTCCCGTCTCTCGCACACCATCTAAGCTCAGCATTGCTTGCGTAAAGCGCACAGCAACACAACAGTACTTAATGCCATAAACACTCATATGGTTCATGGCCTCAACAAAAATCGGCCCTGTGCATGAACTGTCAGTGCTACTATCGGATATTGAGATAGTAGACTCTACTCCTACCTATCCAAACTCGAACCTGATGTACCCAACGTATGACCCGCATGCAACGAGTCCCCGCATGACACTAATCACATCTTTGCATGCTCACTCAACCCGCCTCATCTAACCCCTCTCTCCCTCTGGTCCGAACCCGTCGAAACAACACGTTTCCTGGGCCTCCCGTTAGGTGACCTTGATGACTGAGACTGGACCTACTTGACCCTAGTTGGGGTTTTCTAGCCGCTACAACAACAATAACAGAAGTTACGTAGAATTTTTACGTATAATAAATGGATGTTCGGAACAATAAAGTTAGTTAAGTTGTGACAGATCAAAATTAAGATTAAAAGTAACGAAATATAAATAAAAAATAAATAAAAGTTTTAGTAGATAGAGAGCGTCCATAAACCACGTAGCCATATTTTAGGTCTTCCTGTACCCCTCCTTCCCTTTATCAAGGAACGTATATGAATACGTTCTTTGCCTTTATATAGCCTAACTGGTATTTTCTTGTAACCTTCCTGCCCAATGGAACGTAGTTTTGTATATACATATTGTAACGTTTGTCGTTGCTACCCTCGTTGATTTCCCAAATCCTTCGAGTCCGATCACTGGATTGCTAGATAAAACTCCCAAGATTTGTTCGTCTGGCCTCTTAACCGTCAGGAACTAACTCAACGTTTATTAAGTCTTCAATAATTACAATTCTTTACTATAGCCAATGGCCTATTTTAAAATTCTTTATTTTACACTATTATTCTCTGCTTCACACAGCTTATCCGTTTCTAAAACACACATACCTCACAGCAATGTTAACTCCACTGAGTTGTCTACTCGTCTCCTCTTGTGATAGCGGCTGCCTCTCTTTTTATACCTGTAGATGACCCAACCATTCTGTTCACGCGCTTAAGGATAGGCTGATTATTCGTTTGCCTGCGGTAGCTGCATCTACTTCGTTCATTTTTAACGACGTGGAATTTCCTTTAATCTGTCTACCCTTTTGTTTGTCCTTGGTAAGGGTAATTTGCATTATACAGACGCTTCTTTATTTTCTGTCCTTTCGGGGAATTGCATTTACATTGTCACTTATTTCAATCTGTCCTTCGTATTTGGGATTTTCGTCACAATATTTATTTTATTTTAAATGAATAATAGGGGTATCCTCTTTGTCTAGGAAATGCATACTATGCAAATATTTCCTATGGAATTGTGCTAGAGATCGAGAGCACCTTCGTTGCAAAATTTTGACATATTCAAGTGAAACAGGTGCACGGATAGCAAATTTTTCCTATCCGTGCAATGGCACAACAACAAAACACATGCAAAAAACATATTGTTACGATCTTGCTGATTAACCTCGATGATTTCCTTAATCTTTCGGGTACGACCTCTGGATTGTTAAATAAAATCGCCAACTTAATTTGCAGTCTCTTTATTTATAAAGACTTAATTAATGTCCTTTTAATTATTCGGTAATTCACAATTCAATTACAATTTACGTTACTATTTACAATCACTTGTATACAACTTTCACAATGTACTGTTTTTATTACTTTACTGTAATGTAATCTCCACGAGTTTAATTCACAACTGATTGCTCTTGCAGTCGAATGTCGTCCTTATATACTTGTTTGCTGCTTGAAAAACGAAACCCCTGGAATAATCGCGTCGTTTACGATCATCCTCTCGGTTACGATAATCGTCTCGTACGCTCTAGAAGATGCCAGTTGTCGGCTCCTCTCTTTCATCTGTCATTCGCTTCGCATTTTCGCCACACTGCCCTCCACCTAAGTCTGATCGTCCCGATCAGACACATTCGCTGTTCCAAACGCAGCAAGCCTCTCTAGGTGGACCACTTTCATCTTGTTTCTCGGCCTCCCTACAGTTTGGATTCGATACACTACGTCGTTTAGTCGTTTGATTATCTTGTATGGACCTTCCCAATTGCATTGAAGTTTTGGGGACAAACCTCTCTTTCGTTGTGGATTGTACAGCAACACCAAATCTCCATTTTGGAAGCCTTCGGAGTTCATCGCCTTGTCATGCCGAGCCTTCATTTTGTCACTCATAATTTGAGTTCGCTGCCTCACAAGAGCATGTATCTCTCTTAACTCTTCCTCGAGAACAGTAGACGCTTCCTTCCCAATTCTTCTCGCATCACCAGTTATTCCAAATTTTAAATCGCTGGGCAACCGAAGTTCACTACCAAACAGTATCCTGGCAGGTGTTTGACCTGTTGTTTCATGCACTGCGGACCGATATCCCATCAGGAAAAACGGTATGTGTACATCCCAATCATCTTGATTCTTGTCCACTACTTTCCGCAAGTGCTCTTCCAGGGTCCGGTTGAATCGCTCCACCATGCCATCTGATTGAGGATGCAGGGCTGTCGTTCGGGTTTTGCGAATACCAAGTATCTGGCACATCTCCTGGAACACCGCCGATTCAAAGTTTCTTCCTTGGTCTGAGTGCAATTCTATAGGTGCACCGTATCTGGTAACCCAATTGTGAGTGAATGCATCCGCAACTGTTTTCGCTTCCTGGTTTGGAATTGGGTAGACCTCTGCCCATGACTTCGTGACTTTGGCCCTTTAGCTGCAATGCACTCCGTGCAATTAGCAATCCACTCAGCGACCGATTGACGACAGCCAACCCAATAGAACCGCAGCTTGATCTTCTCCAGCGTTTTTGTAATGCCTAGGTGCCCTCCACTAGGACCATTATGGTATTCCTTAAGAACATCCGGAATTCTTAACCTCGGAACTACTATAAGCTTCCGAGAGCACTGGCCATCTTCACTTTCCCATACTCTATGCAAACAGCCAGATATCAATTCTAAACTGTTCCATTGTGCCCAGTATGCTTTTGCGATGGGACTTTCCGCTGCCATTTGTTCTTTACTTGGCCGTCTGTTCACCTCCAATCCGTGCATTACCAATTCCAAGTCCGGATCTTCTTGCTGACATTTCCTTAAGTGACTTGCCTCCCACTCTTCTGCTGATGTAACTGTCATTAGCCGGACGTCTATTATGTCTTCCTTACCCTCGGCTTTTGAGCAGTGCTTACATTCCAAACTACATGGTCGACGGGACATAGCGTCAGCATTTCCGTGCGTATTACCCTTTCGGTGCTCGATGGTGAAGTCATAACTTTGCAGCCTCTCAATCCACCGTTCAAGCTGCCCTTCGGGATTCTTGAACTGTAGTAGCCACTTCAGCGCGGCATGATCCGTTCTAACGCGGAAATGTTGACCATACAGATATTTGCGGAAGTGTTTAATGCAATCCACCAACGCTAATAGTTCTCTCCGCGTTACGCAGTAGTTCCGCTCTGGTTTCCCAATAGACCGGCTATAGTAGGCAACTATCTTCTCCTGCCCATCAATCACTTGCGAAAGTACCCCTCCTATGCCATAACCACTAGCATCTGTGTCCAGAATAAATGTTGCACCTGGAACCGGGTACGCTAGCATAGGTGCAGTGCATAGTCGTTCTTTTAAAGCTTGGAAAGCATCCTCTTGTTCAGTTTTCCACTCGAAAGATTTATTTTTCCTTGTGAGTTCATGGAGACGATGAGCTACGCTGGCGAAATTCGGAACAAAGCGACGATAGTAAGTACACAGCCCAAGGAAACTTCTTAATTCATGCAAATTTCTGGGTCTCGGCCAATCCTTCACTGCTTCTATTTTTTCCTTCGCAGTACACACGCCCTTCGTGGTTACTTGATGACCTAAGTAATTCACCTCCTTCTTGAATAAAGAGCACTTCTTAGGACTTAGTTTAAGACCAGCGCCAGCTATTCTCTGGAAAACTTCTTCCAAATTACTCAGATGTTCGTCGAAGCTCTTTCCCAATACGATTATGTCATCCAGATACACCAAACAGGTCTTCCAGTGTAGTCCTTTGAGCACATGGTCCATTAATCTTTCAAAAGTGGCAGGAGCGTTGCATAACCCAAATGGCATTACCGTAAATTGCCATAGACCGTTGCCGGCACTAAACGCTGTCTTCTCTTTATCTTCTTCACTCACTTCTACTTGCCAATACCCGCTCTTAAGGTCAAGTGTTGAGAACCATTCTGTGCCAGTTAACGAGTCTAGTGTATCATCGATCCTGGGCAAAGGATAGCTGTTTTTCTTTGTAACATCATTTAATCTCCGATAGTCCACGCAGAACCGCAACTGGCCATCTTTCTTCTTCACGAGTACCACCGGAGAGCTCCATGGACTTGCCGATGGTTCGATAACATCGCTTTCGCTCATTTCCCTAATTATTTGGCCAACAGCGTCACGTTTGGCTAGTGGAACGCTTCGAGGAGCTTGACGAATTGGTCTTGCGTCACCAGTATCAATGCTATGCTTCACTACGTTGGTCCTGCCTGGTTTGTTGCCATCCTTGTCGAATATGTTGGAGTATTTGCGGATCATCTGACTGGCCTGGTGCATGTACTTGTCTTCCAACCCTTGCGTCCATGCATTGATATCTTCCTCCATCTTCTTGCTGCCAATGGAGTCGATTCCAGATGAATCATTGCTGTTAATAATGGCTTCTACCTCTTGACATTGCCCTAATACAGTTCCACTAGGAATTTTTACTGATGATCTGAAGTCATTTAATACTCTCACTGGGATGCGTCCATTCTTTCGTGTCTTAGCCAGGGTTTTTCCAATAAGTAAGTCCAGTGTAGAATTTTGTGCTGCTTCAACAACCCACAATTTGTTTGTCCCACAATCTCCATTAATTTTCGCCCAAACAACTGCTTCTGACTTCGGTGGAATCAGTTCACTGCCTTCTAAGACCACTTGTTTGCTGCTGTATGTGGAATCGTAGCCAATGCTTTGTGGTACTTCCATGTTCTTATACTCCATAACCTTGTTATTCAAGTCGATCTTGATACCTTGCTCCATCAAGAAGTCCACTCCTATGATTACCTCATCTACGATCTGCGCGACTATAAAGCTGTGTAGCACCGTCACATTCCCTATTGAGACCTCACATGTTACTTCTCCCACCACTTGTGCGTCCTCACCAGTCGCCGTTTTCAATATTGCTCCAGGTAATGGTCTCACTTCTTTAGCGATCAGGTCAGTTCGAATGATGGAGTGTGATGCGCCCGTATCCACTGTTAATTTTCGCGCTCGTCCATCCACATATCCACCAATGGTATTGTTGCTCGTTTTCCTACCAATTTGCGAGACTGAGATTATGGGGCATTCAATTGCAGGAGCCAGCATACGCCCTTTTAGACTGGCTCGTTTTAGTTTAACGACTGAGAAGTTGATGGTTTATCCTCCTCAGCCTTCCGTTTGCGCTGTCCTTCCTGTATTCTGGAACCCGTTTTGCATTCGCGTGCGAAGTGACCAGGCTTTCCACATTTAAAGCATTTCCCAGCCTGATTCTTGCCACCAGAACGATTCATTCCTTCTAACGACTTCAGAGTTCTCAATATTTCGGTCATCACATCTGCTGTTTCAACCTCCACTTTATTAACTTTGTATGCTGGTCTGCTTATGAGTGCCGCCGTTTCACGTGTTTGAGGATACGCCACTGTTTCAGCGAATGTTAACTTTGGATTCGCATATGTCTCCCGCTTGGTATAAACGTATTTTATGCCGCTGATGAATTTTTGTATTTTCACCCGTTCGAGATGCTCACCTGATGCGTCTCCGATGGCTAAATGAGCCAATCTCTCAATTTCCGAGGCATATTCCTGTAGAGATTCATTGGGTTTTTGGTCGCGCTTTTCTAACTCCATCTGGTAAATTTGTCTTCTGTGTTCGCTACCATAGCGTCTTTCCAGGGCTCGCATCAATCCGTCGTAATCATTTCTCTCATAATCAGGTACAGTTTGTAAAAGTTCTGCCGCAGGTCCTTCCAACGCAACGAATATTGCAGCAGATTTTTCCTCCATGCTCCATTTATTTGTTTCAGCCGTCTTTTCAAACTGGAGCTTGAAGACTTGGAAGGGAATTTTTCCGTCAAACGATGGTGTTTTTACCTTGGGAGCGTTCACTGAAGTGGTTGGACGATTTAACTGCAAATCCCGGAAACGACCTTCCAATGTGTTGACTTTGGCTTCAATTAATTCTTCTATTTTTTCTTGCCGACCGTGCAATTCGTTGACTTTGCTCTCAATTAGATCCTGTCTTTCCTTAAGTTCTGCATTGTCTTTCTCCAGATTTTGCTGTATTTGCGTGATGGTTCCTTCTAATCCTTCAAACTTTGCATCCATCTTTTGTGACATGCTGGCATTCTGTACATCCATCTTTTGTGATATGCTGGCATCGACATGTTTTGTGACATGTTGTCATTGATTTGTGAAATGTTTTGTGAAATTGCAGCCAACAACATGTTCATGTCCATACCGGTAGATGAGCCAGGGGCATTTTCTTGAATCTTACCTGATGGCTGCTCCAACCCCTTCGCAGAATCAATAGCTTCTAGCTACGAGACGATTATCGTAACCGAGAGGATTATCGTATGGACGAGATTATTCCGGGGGTTTCGTTTTCAAGCAGCAAACAAGTATATAAGGGCGACGTACGGCTGCAAAAGCAATCAGTTGTGAATTAAACTCGTGGAGGTTACATTACAGTAAAGTAATAAAAGCAGTACATTGTGAAAGTTGTATACAAGTGATTGTAAATAGTAACGTAAATTGTAATTGAATTGTGAATTACCGAATAATTAAAAGGACATTAATTAAGTCTTTATAAATAAAGAGACTGCAAATTAAGTTGGCGATTTTATTTAACAATCCAGGGGTCGTACCCGAAAGATTAAGGAAATCATCGAGGTTAATCAGCAAGATCGTAACAATATGTTTTTTGCATGTGTTTTGTTGTTGTGCCATACATTTTCTAGACAAAGAGAATACCCGTAATATATTTGTATACGTATTGTGGTGAAAATGCGAAGCGAATGACAGATGAAAGAGAGGAGCCGACAACTGGCACGTTCTAGAACGTAAGAGGCGATTATCGTAAACGACGATTATCGTAAACGACGCAATAATTCCAGGGGTTTCGTTGTCACGTAGCAAACAAGTATATAAGGACGACATACGACTGCAAGTCAGTCAGTCAGCAATCAGTCGTGAATCAGTTGTGAATTAAGCTCGTGGAGATTACATTACAGTAAAGTAATAAAAATAGTACATTGTGAAAGTTGTATACAAGTGATTGTAAATAGTAACGTAAATTGTAATTGAATTGTGAATTACCGAATAATTAAAAGGACATTGATTAAGTCTTTATAAATAAAGAGACTGCAAATTAAGTTGGCGATTTTATTTAACAATCCAGAGGTCGTACCCGGAAGATTAAGGAAATCATCGAGGTTAATCAGCAAGATCGTAACAGTATATTTATATCATCGTACGAGCTAATAAATATTTAGTAATAAATTACTTAATAAATATTTATTAATAAATAATTTATTAAGTGAACTTATTTTAAATATTTGTTTTCTCCAAAGAAAATACGTGACTATAACGTAGCATTTCAACCAACCCCTCAAACCTCTTTACCGATCTATGTGGTCATGGACAATCCCGTATGAATAAAAACGTCCCATTGCGATAAAACGCAATGTGAAATAGGCCTTATTTGCGCAAGTCTGTATCTCCAGTCCCAACTTTTATCTGGCAGCACTGCAAAAAAACAAATGTGAGTTCCTTCCAAAAAAAAAAATTTTATTTTGCCAAAGTTCCAGAAAAAGGGTAAAGTTTATGGTGGACGCCGATCTTCTTTGTTTTGTATACTAAAGAAGTGAATTGAAAAGATACAAAGGACAAGCTGCAGGACATTGGCTTTAAAGCAAGCAGTATTTAAGAACGCTCGCCTGGTGAAGTCGTGGAGCATCTCTACCAATGAATAAACGAAATAATGTATGTTTACTTGAAAAAAAAAATTATCAAAAGTTCATAATATTATTAATGGAAATATTACTAAACAACACTTAAAAATGAATATTGTTTCATATAATTGCAGGTACGTTTGCCTCCTGAGGTAAATCGTCTTCTGTACGTACGCAATTTGCCATACAAAATCACATCGGACGAAATGTATGATATATTTGGAAAATTTGGTGCTATAAGGCAAATTCGAGTGTAAGTAAAAAGAAATCTATAAATTTTCAATAATTCTTTAACAAATAAAGCCGTGCGACTTTTTTTTTCAGTGGTAATACACCTGAGACACGTGGGACTGCCTTTGTTGTCTACGAAGACATATTCGATGCCAAGAACGCTTGTGACCATTTGTCTGGCTTTAACGTATGTAATCGTTATCTCGTTGTCTTATATTATCAGTCGAATAAGGCGTTCAAAAGGCTGGATGTGGACAAAAAGCAAGAGGAACTGAATAATATAAAATCTAAATATAACTTAAAGACGCCTGAGGCACCTTAAAAATTTGTTGAGAGATTGTTCTTTCTCTTAACCTTTATGTTTATTTCTATTTTTGAGGTTCTTTTATTTTATTGTAATTTCTTCAAAATGGAAAAATTTTAAAATTGATTTAAAATTCATAATTTTGGATTATGTTTTTAATGTTACTTAATGATTTCCATTTGTAATGATTTAAAACTGATGTGGCTCAATTCATCAAACTCATATTGTGTCCGTCTGTTTGTTGTTATTTTCATCAACTCTGTAATCTTATGGTTTCATTACCTCATCATCGTCGTCACCATCATCATCATAACATCATTCTAATAACAAGCAATAAATGTAAAATCCAATTTCTGTATTTTATTTTGGTAGATGGGTAAAATATACCCTTATAAAAAACATCAATTCCTTAACACTTATGCCAATGTGGCAACTACTAGTAATATTTTGGGAAATTATTTAATGACATAAAATATTTTGCGACCGATTTAATCTTGTCTCATAATTTTAAATAAATGAATATAGCAAATTGAAATGGGTAGCGAAAATCCATATAGTATTAACATGATTTGTCGGATATGCTTGGATTTACTACAAAATGGAAACTCATACGACCTGTTTACTATTCCCGGACTAGCTCAAAAGCTATGTGCATGCACATCGCTATTGGTGGAGCCCAACGATGGATTTCCAAAGAACATTTGCGGTGTTTGTTATACACGTCTAAATGATATGCAGGATTTCCAAAAAATGTGTGTGGAATCAGTGGAAAAATTTCAAGAAATGGTAGCTAAAAATCTGATAACAGACCACACCATTGCCCTTGCTGCTCTGGAAACAGGAGATGTAATTGCAGATAATCCTAGTATAGACGACGAGCACTCTGACTTTGATCCACTTTTAAATAATAAACTGGAGTTAATAGAAAACGCCGAAGATGTTTTTAAAATGTTGAAAAGTGTGGACAAAGATGTAGTAGGCGATAACGCAGTGAATGATAAACTTGTAGTTTCTGCTCAACACAATAATCTTTCATCAGAGCAGAAAAAAATATTCAGCGATGATTCAGATTTACCAGATAATGAAGGACCTGATTTTGAACCATCTGTCAATCAAGGAGAAGACAATGGTAGTAGTTACGAAAGCGAGGATGAAGAGCCCCTTGCTGCTCGTTTGCGGAAGTCTCGCAGTTCGAAAAGAGCGCTACGAAGTGATAATATAATCGCTGACGGGATTGATCCAGATAAATATGAAGAGAGAAATGAAAAAGATAGGATTAAGCAGCATCGTCGACCTCGCTCAACTGGTGAGGAATCTTCTGCTAGCAGCATAGAATGCCATATATGTCACAAAAAATTCAGAAAAGTAGTACGCTATGAGGAACATATGCGACGCCATAACGATAAGCTACCTCACCAATGTACAGTAGAATCATGTCTTAAAGGATTCACAACGGCTAATGGCCTTCGATTACATATGGAGCACTGTCATGCGGAAACATGTGAAAGTTATCCGTGCCCAGAAGAGGGATGTGGTCGAACATTTCCTCGAACCCGTTTACTCAATTGGCATTTGCGTAAAGTACATAAAATTGCGAAAGAATTGCGGGAAGCAAGGTGTTATACATGCAATCAATGTGATAAAATCTTCCGTTGTCCCATGGCTCTTAAGAAGCACATGTATAAACATGATGGCAAAGAGCTACCTTTCCCATGTAACATTTGCGGTAAACGTTTCGTGATTAACAGTGCACTGAAAGATCATCTTATGAGACATGCAGGTATTAAAAATTACGTTTGCCCTTATTGTGGTGTAGGCAAAACAACCCGACAGGAATGGAACACTCATGTAAATACGCACACGCAAGAAAAAAAGTTTAACTGTCCACAATGTTCGTATGCATCCCACAATAAACAAAATTTGCGAATGCACGTAAAAATTGTGCACGAAAAGATAAAGGATTACGCATGTCAATACTGTGGTAAAACTTTTGGTAAATCGAATGCCTGCAAGATGCATGAAATGACTCATACTGGTGAGAAACGTTGTGAATGCAAGGTGTGCGGAAAACGTTTTCTTTATACCAAATCTTTGACCAAACATCTGAAGACACATGAAAAACGTGTACTACGTGCCATTGAAGTATATCGAAAGCGGCAAATAGAAAACGGGTTCTTGCCAGCGAATGCGCCTGATATACCAATACCCGAGCTACAGTCTACGGAGTCACACACACAAGAAGCACACCAAAAAGTTGCGGAAGAGATACTTAAAGTTTGCGCAGAATCCACAGCTGCAATGCCGAAAAATCCAAGACGCGTTGAACGTGTCGATATATCTGAGCTGGCTGGTACAGCTGTAAATCCTATCACATCTGTAGCAGTACCGTCTTGGTCGCCTCAGATTAATTTTATGATGAAAGAGGGTCCTTATATTTGTTCCGATTGTGGACAGGGCTTTAATGGTCAAGGAAACCTGAAACGTCATCACCGTATTGTGCATGAAGGTGTTAAAGATTTTGCTTGCCGTTTCTGCCATAAACGATTTGCAAAAGCACAAACTTTAAAACATCATGAGATGACTCACACTGGGGAAAAGCCACATGAGTGTAGCAATTGCGGCAAACGTTTCATTCAGTATGTGGCATTAAAACGTCATATGAAAATACATATGAGCAAACCACCGCCTGTTATACCATCGAGTGTGTATGAGGCACGTGAAGAGCTAGAGTTACAAGAGCGTAAAAAGTTGGAAACTAAGCGTAAAAAGCTTGAAGTTCGAGCGACCATTGCTGAACTGGCTCGTGTTCAACTGAACGAAATGAAATTGCAAGAGCCTAAGGAAGAAGAAGATGCAGGGAAAGAAGGTGCAATAAAAGAAAATCAGGAATTTATAAAAATCGATCCGATGTTGGAGTTAGAAACGAAAAGGGAAATAAATTCATGTTTAAGCGACTTTCCACACGTAGATACCGGTGGTAGGAACACATAATAGTGAAAACCGCCGGTTTTAATAGCACTTAAACTAGAAAGTTATTTTTATAGTATTCGAATACGCTTTAATTTATTAATGATATAATCTTTTATTTCTACATGAAAGTAAACAGTCAATTTAAAGGACAAGTTTTGATCAAAAAGTTTTGAATTTTTTACATAATTGTTAAGAAACTTTAAATGTGTATACGTACGTAAATCACTCTAAATGCTGTAAGCAGCCATTATAATGAGGAATTGTAGTAGAGTATACTTAAACATTGATACAGGTATATTGTAGGAATATAAAATAATTGTATGTATTAAAATATGAAATAAATACATACATTAAGATTTACAGTTATCTTTATAAGATATATATAAAATTCTCTTTTATTAAGAGTTCTTATAGTCAGTATGAGGAAAAATTCTGCACAAAGCTGTAAAATTTGATTATTTTCGAAGCAGCGGTTAGCTTGTGACAACAAATCTAAGCTTCAAATATCCATGTCTTTTAATTCTTTTTTAATTGTCTCTTTATTTCCACTGAGCTCCACCTCTAATTTGTGCTGTTTTACCGCCTTCGAACGACTGATGGATTTTTATGAGGAGTTTTTATTCAACGCTAGAAATACACTACCTGCTTAGGAGCGACCACAGTTAAAAAAATTAATTTTAAATTTTAAATTAAATTTAATTTTAAATTTTTAGTTGTAGTGACCTTTTAAATACGAAAATTTATGGGTAATTACACTATTTAAGTCTCAGAAACTATTAATATAAAAATATACTATGTTCTTAACAGATTTTGAAAGAGAAGTATCGCGATTACTTGTTCTCAAAAGTTTTTTTCATCTTTCACAAAATGGCAATTTAATTGGTTATAAAACCGTTTTTATTATATATGTTGACAGAATATATAACTTTCCCACCAAACAAGAACACACAGATTTTCCTTTCTTAGTTGGCTGCCGCTTGCCAAGCATAACAAAATGGAATAAAAAAGAAAATAGGCATGAAATTCATGGTCTTTATAAGACAGTAATCTGTCAAAGGAAACGGAAGTAATGTAACAGTAAATTGCAGCAAAAACATTTTCAGCATCGTTTTCCTTGCTGAAGGTTATTGTTGCCAGATGCCATTAATGTATTGTGTTAAGATTTTGCTAATTACCTTGATGATTTCCCAAATCCTTTGAGTCTGATCAGTGGATTGCTAAATGAAAGTCGCCAACTATGTTTTGAGTTTCTTAATTATAAAGAATTTATTCAACGTTCGTTTATTACTCAATAACTAGCAATTCACTTCACTGTTCACAATCACTTAACAAAACTTTTTAGTGTTATCACTAACGAGTTCACTTTAAGATTGATTAGCTCTGCAGTTGTGTTTCGCCCTTATATACTAAATCGTCCAACCGTCAGAAGTGATCGAAATATTCTCGATTCACGCTCTAGAACATGCCAGTTATCGGCCTCTCTTTTATCTGACATTCGTTTTGCAAATTCGGCACAAGCCTCTTTCATGTTGTTGTTGTTGTTGTAGCCGCAGAAAATTCTCCAGGAGAACATTGCGGGAGTGACAGTCCTTAGCCGGATAAAAATCCGGGTCGTCCCGGTATAAAGACCCGACTGTTGCGGGAACTATGGATTTTAGTCGGCTCTTACAACAGGTATGCCTTACCGCGGGTAAATTCTTGAACTCCTAACCCGCAGGGAGAAGCCTCTTTCATCTTGTTTTTTGGTTTCCCAACGGTCTGGATTCGACACGCTGCGTAGTTTAGCCAATTGATTATCTTATATGGGGCTTCCAAATTGCATTGAAGTTTTGGGGACAAACCTTTGTTCCGTTGTGGATTTGAAATCTCCATTTTGAAAGCCCACGGAATTCATCGCCTTGTCATATCTGGCTTTCATTTTGTCACTCATAATTTGAGTTCGCTGTCTCGCAAGAGCATGTATCTCTCTCAACTCCTCCTCTAGAATGCTAGTAACACTTCCTTCCCAATTCTTCTCGCATCACATTCATTCCAAATTTTAAATCGCTAGGCAAACGAAGTTCACTACCAAAGAGTATCCTTGCAGGTGTTTGACCCGTTGTTTCATGCACTGCTGATCGATATTCCAATAGGAACAGCAGTATGTGGATATCCCAATCATTTTCATGTTTATCCACTACCTTCCAATACCCGACTATAACGAAGTACCAATAGCGATTGCCCATTTAAAATAGATTAAAAACGGCAGAAACCGCGTAGAACCGACAAGGTGCATGCTTCAGCTTCTTGTCAGAATATGGCCATACGAACGCATGTCCAGCGATTGGAGCCCCAATAAGCTCTGCCCAGTCCATAAATAGGGAAACCCCACGGTCTGAGCCAATTATCGTGGGATAAACCTCCTCAATATCGCATATAAAAGTCTTATCGAGCATATTGTGTGAGATATTAAAGCCCACAGAATGAACTTATTGGATTTTTCAGTGTGATTTTAGATCTTGGCGAAGAAATCTGAGAAAAGAATCTATACACACCACCTTTTCATCGATTTTAAAGCTGCCATCGATAGCACAAAAAGTAGCTGCCTCTAAGCAGTTTCTCTTAATTTAATATCCCTGCCAAACTTCTCTCTTTTCGGGACTGTTTATTACTACCCCAAATGTAAATATATAGTAGCTGAGGATAAATCATGTAATCACTGCAGTAAAAAAATATTTTTATTTTATTTTAATACCAATTTCCAAAACGTTCTACCGCTTTTAACCAAATATCTATACGTTCTCTAATGCCTAAATAGTACTCGGGTCGTGGCTTAAAAGTGTGCTCGATTTGACGTAGTCTACGTAGATTGTCAAAGCTATTCCATATGCCAGAATTATAGCCGACCATATATGTTGCACCCATTATACTCGATTCAACGGATGTGGCACGCTCCACACAGCTTCCTGTAGCGTCAGCTAAAAGTTGACATACAAAGTCGTTACGGGAGACTCCACCATCAACTCTGCAATAAAATTATGAGAACTTATAAATTGCAGCTTCTCACACCTGGTACCCCTCTTTTATTTCATTAGTTACCTAAGCAGTTTCAAAGGGTATTTGCTTTCTTTTTCAACTGTTTCACATAATTGAACGATCCGAAATACTATGCTCTCCAATATGGCACGCACCAAGTGTGCACGTGTCGTAGAGGGTGTAATACCAATAAAGCCCGCAGCTGCTTTGTGATCATTTATTGGAGGCTGAAATATATTTAGCGGTAAATTAATTGAAAACAAAAGTGATTATTGGCATAACTTACCCCCAGACCACTGAAGGCAGGCGTAAAATAAACACCATTCGTGTCTGGCACTGACTCAGCGATAACTGAGGTATCCATTGGACTGTTATAGAAACCACACTGTTGTGCCCATTCTATTACTGTACCCATATCATGTGATGCTCCTTCCACACAGTAAACTGTACGCGCACGTTCTTGTGTGTCTCTAAATTGCCATGCTACTAGGGGATACATGCCCATCAGTGATGCATGACAATCATTTCCGGTGTTTAGATTTAGAAATGCGCCAGTACCCAATGTTATCTTAACATCTCCACGTTCAAAACATTGTGAGCCCCACATGGCAGCGGTTTGATCACTTAAAGAAGCATCTATAGATATGCGTGTATTATGCCATTCCGATCCTAAAGCATTTGGATGTATATGACCAAAGTCCATGTAACCGTTATCTACAACTTTGGGCAGTAACCAAGGCTAGAAGTATGACAATAATTTTATGAAAACACTGCTGTTTATGATTAGATTTGTCCAGACTTACCTCGATTCCAAAAAGTACTTTCCCCAGAGGCGACCAGTTTAGTGTAAAAGGGTCAAATAGACCGGTGGCAGTTGCTGAAGTTATATCGCTGATATGATCAACATTTTTATCCATACCATTACCAGAACTGTGAAAAGTTAGGTTAATATAATCTTTAAAACATTAAACTTGGTCTCAAGAAATGATATAACTAACCGCAATTTGTAGAGTATCCAGGAATCTAATAGTTCCACACGTGCCTTCTTCTGTTTTAATGCTTCTCGCAAGCGTGCGTTATTTTGTACGGAATGCAGTAGCCTCAATGTGATCTATTTAAAGAAGAAATATGATTTTTAATACCAAACTGCTAGTTTTGCTTTTAACTCGATGGCAAGAAAAACGCGATTAAACTTTTATTTAACAAAAACAATGGTTTGGGTATTGGATTCGAGGCCCTTCATCGAAAATCATTGCTTAAGAACAAAACCTCGGCGTCTTCGAACAATACCCTGCTACAAGCTAAACACAAATACTTGCGCTTGATCTCTGTTCAAGCGTCGACAGAAGTATGTACGTATAACGGGTGATCCATTTCGAGGCTCACTACTTTTTCATAGAAAAAAACACAGAAAATTAAAATTTAATGGGGAATATTTATTATCATTCGAAAGAACATTCTTTGGCATTTATCTTTTGAAGATTATCTCCTTCAAATATTTACCGCGGCTACGTCTCAGATGGTTCATCCGTTTAGTTCAAAGTTCGATGACTCGTTCGAGCATTTCCACTGGCAACTGCGAATTGCACGCCTGATGTTTTGCTCCAAGGCCTGAATTGAAGCGGGTTTTTCCGCATAAACTTTAAACTTTACTTATCCCCACAGGAAAAAGTCTAAGGGTGTGATATCACACGACCTTGGTGACCAATCGACCGGCCCAAAACGTGAAATTATCTGCTTACCGAAGTGTTCTCTCAATAAATCAATTGATTCATGCGATGTGTACGAAGTGGCGTCGTCTTGTTGAAACCAAATGTCGCGGAGATCATGAGCTTTAATTTCAGGCATCAAATGGTCGGTTATCATGGCGCGATAACGGTCGCCATTGACAGTTACGTTCTCACCGGCATCATTTTTGAAGAAATATGAAGCGATGATTCCACCGGACCTACAAACCACACCAAACCGTTGTTTGTTTCTGGATGAAATGGCAGCTCTTGAATCTCTTCAGATTGCTCTTCGTCCCAAATGCGGCAATTTTGCTTGTTGACATACTCATTGAGCTAGAAGTGGGCCTCATCGCTGAACAAAATTTGGCTCGAAAACGTCGGATTTTCTTGGAACTTTTTAAGAGCCCACAGAGCGAAGCGATGTCGCTTGGCAAGGACGAGCGGCTTTAGTTCTTGAATAAGCTGTATTTTGTACGCTTTCAATTTAAGATGTCGTCATAAAATGTGCCAAGTCATTCCATACGTCAGTCCGAGTTGCTGCGAACGGCGCCGAATCGACTCTACACGGTCCTCGTGTACACTCGCAGCTACGGCCGCTATATTTTCTTCACTGCGTGTTGGACGTGGTCTATTCGGTCGAATATTATCCAATAATAAATGCTGGGCCTCAAGATGGGTGATGGTGTTGCGAATAGTACGCTCAGTAGGCCGATTATGTTGACCATAAGTTGAGCGAAGTGCGAGAAACACATTCTTTACAGAACGTGAATTTTCGTAATAAAGTTTAATGATTTGTAAATGTTGTTCAGGCGTAAGCCTTTCCATGATGAAATGCCAAACAATACTAAACAAAAATAACATGACAGCTTAACACGACTCACGCGTGATCTGACAAAAAAAAAGGCTATTGAAAAAAGTACCTATACTTGGATCCTTCTCTATCCCCTCGAAATTATTCGTTAGTGCTCTACAGGCCTTTTCAATTCCTAGTACTTCCGCTTGGAATATGCTGGCTGAATTTGGTAAAAGTAGGGATAAAAAGGTTTTAAGATTTTCGGAGTATACCCCCCGCCTGGCAAGGAGGCTGCTCTAAGCTCCATAGCAGGTCAGCTCGTCATCTCCATTATCTGGGTTCAAGGCAGTAGGAACAACCAAAGGGCTGACGAGATGGCTAAGCTCGGAACTCTTGATTAATTTGAAGCGGAGATAACACCACGACCGTTAGGAACGATCAGGGGAAAGTTTCACTTGCAAATTGAACAAATAGCATTATACAGTTGGAAATACATACCCAACTATAAGATAGCGAAGCAAATCTGGCCCAGGATTGATATGATCAGAACAAAGGACAGAGAGCGTGTTTCAAAAATGGGCCGTCTCTATAAAAGCCTTTGCCGAAGCTGTAAATTAGAAGTGAATAAGGAAAGAATAATCCTCTTTCTCTGCAAATGTCCAGCTTTTCGCAAATTCGGAACAAAACACTTAGAACACATCAGGTACCAAACCTTGAAGAGCTGTTCTCAAAAATCATATTAGATACACAGCGCTAATTCGGTCAGCCCTCCTACCTACCTACCTACCTACCTTGGGTCGGTAAGCAAATAAAGAAGTTTCCGCTCATCCTTTTTCGTATGACACAGAGAGGTTGAAAATGTTTACATGAAAATTCAACATCTATAACCCCAATTAAGTAAGAAATACAAAAATCCATTGCATAGATGCACTTATGTACTTACCTGTCCATTCATCATTTTCAGAACGCTCGCAGCTAAAAATCGATTACTTCGTGTTAGCAAGTAAAGGCCATAGGAAAATATATTCAACGACTTGATTGCAATTCCAGCATTCCACTGATCCACTAACTTAGTAGCACGTAAATCTTTCCATGTGATAAAATTATGGTAATATTCTTGAGTCTCATGATTCCAGGTGAGAAATGTACAACGTTGTGTTGACAAGCCGAATGAGGTTATATCCGCAGGTTTTAATCGTGCTTCTGTGATGTTTAAAAATTAACAAAATTTTTTAGAATATTATTTGTGATTGTATAATATTTTTAGTCATTCAAATCATAATTAAAGTAGAAAGTACTACCACTTTGCTGCAAAATGGAGGTGTACAGTTTTATTTTTAAGCTTTTTCTAATCACATGTATTAAAACAAATCCGTTCTCTAACATAATAACATTCTCTGTGTTGCTATGGCGGTTAGGTACCCTTTTATTTACTATTTTTTTTTTAAATTATGTTTTCTAATTTGCTAGTATTGAATTTAGTTATGGTTTAAACACATTAGCATCAACAATGGCTCCGCGAACCGAAATATCCATTGACGTACGAGTCTTGGTTATTCAACACAGAAAAGAGAAGAAATCGTATGATGAAATTTTAAAAATTTGAAACTTAAGTCCACCAAAGGTACAGACCATTGTAAAAAACTTTGAGAAAAAATGGATCCACCGAAAAAAAGCCGCGTGTTGGCCGCCCGAAGAAGCTAACTTGAAGAGATATCTGAAGGAAGTGAATGATGATTTTAAAGTTACTGCTCCAAAATAAGTCGAAAACATCGCAAACTCATCAAGAAAGTGTGTCCAAAAATATAGTGCCAACACTGAAGCGTAGTGACGGCAGCGCAATGGTTTGGGGAGCGGTCGCGACATCTGGAGTTGGAAAGCTTGTTTTAATTGAGGGTAATATGGATCGGTTGAAATATAAGTCATTGTTGGAAGCTAATCTGAAGACTTCGGTGGACAGCTAGGAGCTTGGCGCAGACTGGATCTTTGAACAGGATAACAATCCAAAGCATACGGTCCATATTGTTAAGGATGTGTTGCTTTAACGTGCTCCAACGCAACTACACACACCACCTGAAAGCCCAGATTTGAATGTTATTGAATATATCTGGGAGATTTTTGATTTCCAGCTCAGCATTACTCAAAGAACGTCTTATTGAAGCTTGTGACAGATTACTCCTTCAGAATTGACAAATTTAGTAGCCACAACGGCTTCAAGCTATTATTGATGCGAACAGTGGACCAACTATATACTAAAAAGATCATGTTACTTGATATTAACCAGAGTTTTTTGCTAAGATAAATTATGTATGTACTGTATGTAGACTTTTGTGCATGTTTGATTTACGTTTTTTGTCATAG
The DNA here is from genome assembly GCA_030068015.2 of Neoceratitis asiatica. Taxonomy (NCBI): domain Eukaryota; kingdom Metazoa; phylum Arthropoda; class Insecta; order Diptera; family Tephritidae; genus Neoceratitis; species Neoceratitis asiatica. The sequence continues at coordinate 48,434,492 of CM061526.1, read as the reverse complement.
CTGTTTTATTTCATGTTAAAAAATTATTTTTGTTTTTGTTTTTTATGATAAGGGAAAATAGTTGAAATAAAATGTATCGTTAAATTTTCCAATAAACCTTTTGGATTTTCAATTCAACGAAAACGGGGGTGTATGTAGACCTTTATCCGCTCTGTATATTATGGACCTTGTTTATATGGCGGCATCATAAAAGATTATCTAGAATAGTTAGATCCACCATTGCCCATATGTTCCTACAAAATTATCAACAGCTATTTAAACTGACTATGAACAGAACCAAAAGTTCATTGCCCTTTCTTGTGTGAATTTTTTAATATGGGAGTGTTCTCCAGACTGGACAAGTAAGCGAAGCTTATGGATCTGGTGTGCCTCTATAGACTAACAAAGTTCGTTCATCCTTTCCGTCTTACTTTATGTTGCTGGCTTAAGTCAGGGCGAGACGACATCTGATAGTCTGTAGAAGTCTTTGAGGGAAAGGTTTTACGAAAGGTTTAAAGACTTTTGCCAATTAGAGATGGTTAATGCCGCATACATTGAAATGATGAGCTGTGTGAAATATATGACACCATTGATAAGTTCAACAAATTAAGAGCCAGCGGGTGAGCCGGTTAGGTCATGTAGTGAAAAGCTATGAAAGTATTCGATGCAGTATTCGCTGGTGGAAGCAGAGGAAATGGAAAACCACCATTCTGTTGGAAAGTGCAAGTAGAGCAGGAATCTGCTTCACTTGGCGCCTCGAATGGGCGCCGAACTGAGATTAAAAAAAATGGAGAACAGTTGTTAACTCGGTTATAACCGCGTAGGCGGTCGCATTAGCCGAATGATTAGATCCCTCCATTTGTTGGAAAACATCAAGACGAATACCACAAATCGGAGAAGTAGCTCGGCCGAAAATCGCTTAAGCGGTTATATAGCGGAAATTATATATGTAAATATGCATATATAGACGCGTGAGCTGTGGGTAGGGCAATTAATAAGAAAACATATTCTCTTCCATAGACTTGTTAAATTTGTATTGAATTTTTAGAGATTTTTGCCTTCTTCTTGCCTTCGATAATTGAAACCAAAAGTGTAGAAAATTCAAAAAAATTCTGCTGTCAATATATATTTCAATAAATTTTATTAGCTTTATTTACTTACCTATAACTGCTGCGTTGATTACTTTAACAATTTTTGCCCACAATGATTCCGGTTCAATTTCAAAGTAACCGGGTAAGGGATTTAGCAAATCTACCTACATACATATATATATATATATATATATATATATATATATATATATATATATATATATATATATGTCAATCACACAACAAAGAGTAGAATAAAAACAAAGTTCTTGAATATTGTTGCTTTTGTATTTTCATATGCAAAACAAGTACATATGCGTATGTGCCGAATATTTACCTACCCTTTCAGCTGATGAGCCCAGAACTTCACATTTAGTGTTGAAAATAAAACAGCGCACAGTTGTGGTGCCAACATCCAAAGTCGCTATGAACACCATATTTTACTATTAAAAATACATATATATTTCTTTTAATTGTTTAGAGCTAGTCGTAAATATTTATAAATGATTTTCGAAACTATTAGATCGTAGAATTATAAAAATGCAAAATGCACCAGAGCTAAGTCGGCGCAAACGATCCGATAGTGAACAATTATCGTTTTTTATGGTTGCAGTTGATAATACATTTAGTTATAAAATAAAATAACAACAACAGTTGGGATAAAAATAATAGTAGTGTGCACATTGAAAACAAAATGCGAGTTGGAATTTCTCAAAATAGCTTTAGGTTAAAATAACTTCGGACGGACAGGGTTTGAGTCCAGCTTCGAGCAACATAATAGAAAATTAAATTTTCTAATTGCGGTCGCCCCTCGGTAGGGAACGTCCAGTCAAGAGTGTATTTCTGACATGAAATAAAAACTTCTCTTAAAAATTCATCGACCGTTCGGAGGCGGTTTAGAAGAAACTGTAGGTCCCTCCACTTGTTGGAGAAAATATCAAAACCCTAAACCACAAATTTGAGGAAGAGCTCGGCAGAAAATCTGATTGGAAAGTGCCAATTATAAATGTATAGATATATATGTGATGATAATGCACCGAAAAACCCTGGTCTAAAAATATGGATTTCCTTTTAATACCAACAAATCTTAAATTTAATAAATCTGAAATTAAATAAAAAATTTGACTAGTTTGTTGGTTTTTAAATATTCAAAGTTCGATCACTTTGTTAGAAATGGTATTGTGATTCACTAAGGTTTTACAGCAATATCCATTCACTCGAGGCGCAGTTGACTGCGGAGATCAGTTTTGTGGCAAACGACTCGTCAGCGAGGTTGTGTACTGGGTTTTGAACCCGTTACGTAAGAAAAATGACATGAAAAAAACATCCAAAAAAGCCTAAAACTTGGTGTTGGATTTGTGGTGGGAGAAAGACGCCGTAGTCGGATAAGTGTCTTGAACGATGTTAAAATTGTTTTTGGGGATCTTAACGCCAGGGTAGGTAATCCGAAGACATCTTCGGCTCAAGTGTCGGTAAGATCAATCACCATTATGAAACACGCAAAATTCCCAAATTGGTTGAGGCTGATTGCCTTGACCCTAACATCGTTTTGCACCACTGTAGATGGAACTTTAAGCTGTATGAGATATTCGACGACATTGACATTGAACCACGAATTAAGAAGCAACGTCTACGCTACGAAACGAATACTTTTTCCGCCACTTTTTGATCTCGTTCTAACGTAATCAATTATAATTGAACTTGTTAAGCGCAGGATTTTTTTGTTTGCTTTGTAATATCCGTCGTTTAAAAAAAATAGTGGAAGCGGAATTTGATTTTGTTATATAAAAATTAACAGAAAAAAAAGAAGCTTTTTCAAAACAATTCAATAAATTATCTTGAAAATACTACTACTATTTTGAGCACAACTGTTATTATGAATTTGTTGTTATTTGATTTTCAATTTTTTTTATATACATACATATACACGCCCACGGTATCAGTTCTCTAACTTTTCCTCTTTTAATTATAATCGTATTTTTTATAGCCCCCAGTTATTATATACACACATCCATATATATGAGTCTGTGTTGGTAGACTGCATTTATACGGACGTATACGTGAATAACAATCAATATGTATTAATGCATGTACATACATAGTTTCCAACTCGTTTATTCTGTTTACGTGTATATCAAAATACTGACTGACGGCGTCTTACATTGTACTTTTCGATTAAGTAGTCAATAAAAAAAAAATTAATGAAACACACATAAAGCAAATGAAAAGTACACAAAACCGAACTGCAAACAATCTGTAAACAATGCCATGTGCTGGAGTATGAACTACTACTAAAACTAAATAGCCGCTGAGCTTGAATTATGAGTATTTCACCCCTGTGGGGCTTTTGTGAATGGACAACGAACTCGTCTGACAGAGCGGCATACTGAGAGCAGAGTAAAGTAGTAGTAGATTTTATTTTAGCCAAGGAAATATCTGTTTTTAATGAAGTATATGATATACTTGAGCTTTTTTAAATTACATTTTGCCTCTTCACGAGTAAAACAAATTATATACCAAATTTCAGTATTCATTTGAGCCTATATCGTACTTACTTTTAAAATGTTATTTTTCTTTTAGGATATTCTATGATTTATTTAATAATAAAGTTTTGCATCTTACTTTTTATTTTTAATTAGTAATATGTTTAAAAATAATACAGTAGTTTTCTGATTTAACGAACATTCGATTCCACAAGAACCGCATATAACGAACAGTTAAATTCTTCGCATTGAGTACTTTAGTACCAAGAAATTTATGGCGGTTGTCATAGATGACTCAGTCGATTTAAAAATAGATAGATAGATAGAAAAACTGATATCTGTTATGCGAAAAGGGTTGAACCATTTAAAAAATTACTTCAAGAAGTTTTGTCAAAGGATGCTATTTTTAATACCGATAAGACCGGCATGATTTACTCTTTCTTTCGACTTATTTCTTCTTTTACTCAAATGCCTATGGAGGGAGCTCCAATCTGCTGAACGGCAGTGGAGGCGCGATGCCCAGAGATGGTGAGCCCGACTACCCAATTGACGTTCCAATTTCCGTCTACAAGGTGCAGGCATCAGCTTCTTTGCAGAATATGGTCGGACATGTCCGATGAATGGAACCTAAGTGTACTCTGCCCAATCCATAAAAAGGGGACCCCACGGTCCTTGCCAATTATCGTGGGATAAGTCTTCTCATTTTCGCATACAATGTTCTATCGAGCGTATTGTGGGTGAGATTAAAGTCCACTGCTGATTGGACCTTATCAGTGTGACTTTGGATCTAGTAAATAGAAAAATCTTGGAGTAGACATCTGTTAAAAGACGCGATCCACTCCACCTTCATCGATTTTAAATATGCCTTCTTTAAAACAAAACGGAGATGTCCCTATGCCTCTAAGTCTGAATTTGGTATCCAAAAATCTTATACGGTTATGAAAACTGATGCTGGACAATACCACAACCCCAGTCAGAATTGGGAACAATCTCTTCCGTGCCGTTCGGTATCAAATAGACAGGGTGACTCTTTATGGTGTGATTTCTTCAACCTGATGCTGGAAAAAATAATAACATAAGAACCGTCGAGCTAAATGGACAAATTACAATATTTTACAAAAGTGTACAAGTACTGGCGTACGAGATGATATTGGTATCATTAGCCATAACAAGCGCACCGTTAGTTCTGCTTTATCAATGTTAGACAAAGAAGGAAAACGAATGGGTCTCGTGGTGAACAAGACCAAGACGTAATATCTCCTGTCTGACAGTCATAACTTTGAAGTTGTAGACAATTTGGACATCTAATGGACGGCACTAGGAGTTTTCTAGAGAAGTTTTGCAAAAGATTTATTGTTCTTTGCGCGTTGGTAACGGTGTATACCGCAGACGATGGAACGATGAGCTATACGAGCTATACGACGCCATTGACATAGTTCAGCGAATCAAGAGACAGCGGCTACGCTGGCTAGGTCATGTTGTCCGCATAGATAAAAGCGCTCCAGCTTTGAAAGTATTCGATGGAGTACCTGCTGGCGGAAGCAGAGGAAGAGGAAGACTTCCATTCCGTTGGGAGCATCAGGTGGAGAGCGACCTGGTATCACTTGGTATTTCTAACTGGCGCCAAACAGCAAAGAGAAGAAACGAGTGGCGCGCTATTGTTGACGAGGCTATAAGCAATGTTATGATATGGTCTTAATTTACTAAAAATGAGTAAATTTTCATTAAATATTAAAGCAATGTAATTAATTTACTTGACTTAAGTGCATTTTCCTTATATTTCAAGTACGAATTTCTTTCCTACAATATGGGAAAATTTCCTAACTTTTTTGATACGTATCAAATTTTTTTACGTTTAGGATATGTTTTTTGAGTGTAGCTCTTTCTGACTCTCTCATTACTTGTATATATATAACCTAGCGAACCCAGCGAACTTCGTGTCGCTTAAATTTAACGCCTTCAGATAAAATCCAGAGTGATAATAGACTTACTACTTACCACTGAATTTTTTACAATGAAAGACCGCAATCCATTAGGATAACTTCACTTTACTATTCAAATATGACGCAGTGATCATATACAAGTATGTATGTGTACTATATGTACACCTTTCTTCGATCTTTTGTTGATCCACTTCCCGGTTTCATGGCCACTTCCTGGAAGAAAAAGTGTTCCACACATATTAATCTAAGGTATAAGGTATCTACTGGTACGTTTCAATTAAATCAATTTGTAATACTATTACTGAATAAAATGTCGGCGGTGCCACGCCCCTTTCAAAATATGATAAAAAATTAAATATCAAATATCTAGTTTGGGCATTCGTAGTGTATTATTTTTGAAAATATGGCAACTTAAATGTTTTTCGAAATACCGAGAAGGGAGCAGTTGTCGACAGATTAAATTTAATTCATTTCAGCAACATATAAAAGGTGATGCAAGTAGAGGTACTTTTTTCAATAGCCGTTTTTTGATAGATCACGTGTGAGTCGTGTCAAGCTGTCTTGTAATTTTTGTTCAGAATTGTTTGGCATTTCATCATGGAAAGACTTACGTAGGAATAACGTTTGTAACGAATGCAGTGAAGAAAATTTTGCGCCCGTAGCTGAGAAAGGTACACGAATACCGTGAAGAGTCGATTCGGCGCAGTTCGCAGCAACTACGCGAATTTTACATAGAGATCATAAATTGAAAGCGTACAAAATACAGCTTGTGCAAGAACTGAAGCCGCTCCGATGTTTTTGAGCCAAATTTCGTTCAGCGATAAGGCCCATTTTTGGCCCAATGGATATGAAAACAAGCAAAATTGCTGCATTTGGGACGAAGAGCAACCTGGAGATTCCAGAGCTGCCATTTTAAAAACAACGGTTTGGTGTGGTTTGTGGGCCGGTGTAATCATCGGTCCATATTTCTTCAAAAATGATGCCGGTGAGAACGCAACCGTTAATGGCGACCGTTATCGCGCCATGATAACCGACCATTTGATGCCTGAAATTAAAGCTCGTGATCTCCGCGACATTTGATTTCAACAAGACGACGCCACTTCGTACACATCGCATGAATCAATTGATTTATTGAGAGAACACTTCGGTGAGCAGATAATTTCACGTTATGGGCCGGTCGATTGGCCACCAAGATCGTGTGATATCACACCGTTAGACTTTTTCCTGTGGGGATATGTAAAGTCTAGTTTATGCGGGCAAAGCCGCTTCGATTCAGGCTTTGGAGCAAAACATCACACATGTCACTCGCCAATTACCAGTCGAAATGTTCGAAAGAGTCACCAAAAATTGTACTCAACGAATGGACCATCTGAGACGTAGCCCAACATTTGAAAGAGATATCTTCCAAAAATATATGCCAAAGCATGTTCTTTCTGTGTTTTCTTCTTTAAAAAGTAGGGACCTCGAAATGAATCACTCGTTACTTATATTCATCACAAAAGTATGTGCATCAAATTTGAACACCGTTTTATGTTAACTATTTATGAGCGTTCCATTTGTGTGTCGGTCCGATTTGCTAGAACTTGTCATGTCAAGTATATTTAAGACCAATTTGGAAAATTATAGTTCTGTTGCAACTGAGAGTAGCAGAACTATACGCCCTCATACCCACTACCAACGTTTTTAGTTTGACGGTCTGGATATACAGAAAAATGTTTTATCAACTGAATTTTTATCATTTCCTCACAAGTAGTTTCCTTGCCATAGATAAGGTGCTCTTTTTCACAATTTGTAAAAAATATATGTACTCAGAGATTATATGGGAATAGATCGGTGAGTTAACTATACCTTTAATAATTTTTGCCTTAATTAATTAGTTTATATTTTTTGTTTGAAATTTTCCCCTTTCCCAACTAAATAAAACACAATTTTGCGGTTTAAGATTTTATATATATTACTTAACTTAGAGCATACATATACAACTACGTTTAATATATATATATATATATATATACATATATATGTATATATATAAATACATATATATGTATATATTTATTTATTTCACTTAATACCTATGTGTTATATTACACGCATTGATATATAATATATTTAAATGATTTAATTTTTAGGTATTTATGAATAAGCTTATTTAGTTCCATGCATATTTTTTTCGTGTAGATAAACTGTAGTTGAAAATAAAAAAATCATATCGCCTGAACCTAAAAAAATGTAAAATATATTTTTGAACATACAACTTGTGAGAGCTTATTTAGCAATTAAATAAATTAGTGATGAGAATTTGTTTATTACAAAATAGCAAGGTAAGTGTAAACCAATAAGTTGTTCAGCTTTCAAATTGTATGCTATTCTGTTGTGCTTACTTTATATATATAGGCTGTTGAATGGATTATTAGAAGTAAGTAAAAGTACATCTGAAATCATTGATTTTTTACGCCGAGTTAAATTTGCGAAGAAATAAATTAATTTTTCATGCTTTCAGTTTTTTTTTTGATTTTTTGCTGTAAGTTTAAAATAAGTAAAAAAAATTTCTGTGTTTTGAAAATTGAAAATATTCTTTAAAACTGAACGTCTTAGAAACTGTCTTGCGAACCGATTTGACTTTCATAGTTGTGTTTGAATTGTATATTTCACCATAGGTAAATATATATTTATGCAAAATGTATGTATTTACTTACATATATGTGCTGTGTTCAAAACATATGCATGCATGCTTATATTTATTTGCCATTAAAATAAATAACCATTCAGACGAATTAATAAGTAAGCAATATGTATGTATGTATATATGTATGTATGTATATATGTATGTATGTATACAAAAGTAAACAATTAGGAACAATTACAATCATATCTTTTCTTACTTATAGCAGCAGGACGTGAAAATATTTCTATTATCTTAGTCACTTATTTAGCAAGTAAATGTTCCAAAAAGTTAATACTTTTATTTTATGAAATACAACTATCAAATTAAATTTTTCTCTTATCCCTCAGTTAATTTATACATATTTATATATTTAATAAGTGTGTGTGTGTGATTATTTAACTGTTTTTTTGTAATTTTTTTTTCTTTATGCAACTGGCTCTTTTATTATGCTTGTTTCTATATATGTACATGTATTTATAGGCTGCGTTGTGTGCTCAGCCTTGTTGTGTGTATTTTTGTTTTTCTTCTACTTTTTATCAAATTTCATTATGGATTGATAGTAAGAAATGAAAAATTTATAAAGAAAAAATAATTAATATTTTTACATGTCTAATGAGTGGCTACAAAGGCTAAGATTATATATTCAGTTTTCATACATATTCATTAATAATAATAATAAGATACATAAAATAAATACATTAAATATATATACGAGTATGTACTTAAAATTGAAATTTTCCCTAATCGTTTGAATTTTGTTAAGGTTTTCTCTTTTGTTTCACTTTGCTTTTGCTTTTGCTTATTCTTATTTTGTATTCCTATAATTCGCTTTGTTTGTGGTTTGCATTCAAATAATTTTTTCTTGTTCTAAATATAAATAATTTTACTTAGTTTTTGTATTTGTTTTTGTTTTTTATTTTTTTATTTTTTACTTACACGTTAAGTTAAAATCACCCGAGATATATACGCGAACGCGACCAAATTCCGCGATGAATTTGGCTTAGGTACATACGAAATCACGATTATTTACGTTACGTTATTTTTTTATTACATTATTATATTATTATTTATATTTAAGTATTAGTAGTTTGTTTGTGTGTTTTTTCTCGCATTTGTTGTTATAATTTTTGGTACATTTAAATTTTAATATTTTTTTTCAAATGTTTTTTTTTCAGCATTGTTATAATCCATAAACTATGTTGGAGACAATTCTATTTAGTAATGTTGTTAAATGTTTGTTTGTATGTATGCTTTGTATTTTTGAGATTTTCATATATTATTTTACCCTTACTTTCGAAACTGTGATTGTTGATTGGTATTTTCTTTTCATTGTGCACAATTTATATATTTCTTCTATTGTCATTAAAATTAAATGCCCAAAAATTTTATTTTGTTTTAGAACAGATCGCTCGCTGTCAAAGGAAGTGTTGAAGAAGGGAGCGTGTTTTCAGGTGAGTAATATTTAAGGTATTTTCTTTTTATTTTGTTTTTTTTAAACTAGTTAGATTTTGGCGCTCAAAAAAAATTCTTAAAATGACATTATAAGTGCAAATCGTTTTTATTTTGTAAAGATTTATGTACTGGCATTCCGGTTTTTTTACACACCATAACCTATTCGTATAGTGCTGTATTTTTGAATACTAATTCTAACCTTGCCACGTTGGCAAAAATTTAAAAAAAAAAAAAAAAAAAAACTTGCAAATATAATTTTGTTTTCAATATTTTTTAAAATCACATGAACGTACATACATTATGTACATTTTGGCACGTATTAATTTCAATTAGTGACTAGTTTGACTCGAAAAAAACAAAAACAATAATTTATATTTTATTTGCTGAATTTACACGCAAGTTTGTATATTTTAAAAGAAAATAAAAAAAAAATCTTCCTTCAACATTGAGAAACGATCTGCATTTTTTTTTAGTTTTTTCTTTTTTTTAATTTTTTGTTGTTGCGATTATATATATATTATATATATATTTAGTTTATTCAGTTTATTATATTATATTAATTGTTAGCTTAAATTTGGATCCGGGGGCGGAGATCCTTATGTATCAGTGCAATAGTTAACGCGAACACGAACGAAAGAGTATACCGACCGACCGATTGTGTACCATACGACGAACGAGTAGTATTTATTACGCGATTTATTTCTTATAAATTTTTTACGTTTTCTATCCCCCATATAAATATTAATGTTTATTAGTTTCTTTTATTATTTTCTTCTTGCTTTTGAATACTATTTTATAATTAAGTGTATATATTCCTCAAAAACATTAGAAAAACAAACAAAAAGAGTGTATATTTTTAAGTTTACTTTTGAGTTGTTCATTTGTATTTGAGTTTTAAGTTAATATCTCCATAAAAAATCTAATTACTAAAAAAGTCTTTAAATCATTCACGTTTTGTAATGTACAATTGTTAGGTAGGTTAGATGTTTCAACTTTAGAATGTTTGATTTTTTTCATGTAAAAAAGTCTTAGAATATATCCAAAAAAACTCAATTTTCGTATTAATATGTAAGTTTTATTACAAAAAAAATGGAGTATTCCAATAGATTCAAAGTATTTTCATTTGTGGAAAATAAAAAAATATTTCATTACTGGCTTCAATTGTTAAATATTTCAGTATTAAAAAAAATTCACTAAATAAATTAAAATATTAATAATACTATTGCCGTCATATTAACAATTATATGTATAGAATTTGTTTAAGTTACACATTTTATATGCATTCAATTATTTTAATTTGATGCGCACCGTTAGTCTTATAGAACCGAATATTTATTTGTATTATTTGTTGTTTTAACGCTAAAACCGATACCGATACCGAATTAACGACAACTCTCTCGTGTATGCACGTGCATACACTATGGACGAAAAGCTAATAACCGAACGAACGAACGAACGACGACGAATATTACGCGAAACGCGAAACCGATAAAACCCGAAACGCGCGCGACTAACATACGAATAATACGATTGAAAGAGCATAAAAGGCATGTGTGAATTTACTTTATTGCAAGCACAATAAATGAAGAAAAAACAATTGTACAAAAATATATAATTATAAGATTTTTAGCAAGCATTAAATATTGTATTTTTTGATGAAAACATCTTGTGGTGTTCACTATGTAATTTATATTGAATTTTCTTTTAAAACAAAAAAAGTTCTTAAACTTAAAAACATCTCAAACACGACGTTCCAATCGAAATCTTCACATCAATGGTGATTTAACTTTTAGAATTTAGAAGTGAGAAATTTGAATTCTGTTAACAGCAAACAAATATATAGAAAAAAAACACATTTAAGTGATATCTGAGGCTGATTAATTTCCCCAAGCCAATGGTACCAATATATTGCAAGGGGTTTCCATCAAGGATTAGTAACCCCAACAATTTCCAAAAAAAAAAAAAAAAAAGTACTATTTTTATGTTGATAAGTTTAATAGTCAAAAAAATAGAAACAAAAATTTAAGTATAAAATAAATGCAATAAAAAACTTTGTGTCTTTAAACGAATTTATTCGCTTCAGTCTTCAGTTTAGTGAAAAAAAAAACAATATCCTCACTTGCAGTTTTCACACATGACTTTACCCTTTCAGACAGTGTTTCATTTAGTAATTATATAATAATTAAGTATATCACGATAGTGTGTTTTGTAAACGCGACGCGACGACACGATGACCCGAACAAACGAACGGATGATGTATTTTACTATACGTATGTATATATAGTAATGTTAATCGATCAAATTGTGGACCGAAGTTATAATAACTATAATAAATAAAATATTTTACCTACAATTTGCTTTTTTTTGTTCTTTTACAAAATTTTGAAATTACTAAAAATCCTACTTAAAGAGTTGTGAAACACTAAGCGAATAAAAATATACAGAGAAGCTATGTATTATTTAGCGTGTATTACTAAATAGTTTGTGCCTATTTTATGTTTCTCCTACTAAGTATCAAGTACATACTTTAAAATCTAAATCAAATTAAATTTTTGCACAACTTTTAGCATTGAATTCAAAGTTTTTCCTTCATGTTAGTTTAGTACATTTAAATACGAACCAATTTTTCGATATTTATATTTATATATATATATATATATATTTATATATATATATATTTATATATATATATATATATGTATATATATACATATGTATATATAGTTTTTAGTTCAAATTTAAGATATTCATTCTATTTTGTTATTGAAAATTTGTGTAATTAATGTATGCATATATATGTATGTATGTATAATATATATATTATGTATATATACTTATGTTAATAAAATATTAGTATTTATATGAAATTTTGTATGCTCACAAATAAGTTTGCTTTTGTTCAAAATATTTTTTAAACTTCAAACTTGAATAAGATTAGTTGTGATTACTATCAGATTTCTATTATTATTAAAGAAAAACTTTGATTTAAATATTTTGTTTGAGGCATGAGCCTTTTTTAAGTTTTTCTTTTCTTCAATCTGAAACCCCTTCTTTATATGTTTTTGCTTTCTCTTTTACCATCTCAAATGTATTTATTGTTTTAATTTTTTTTCTTTGCGTAATGGTTCTTAGCATCGTACTGTTATAATAAAGGATTTGCGTACTTCTAAATTAGTACATCAATATCGCAATTTCCACATATATGTATATATTACATACTATTATAGAGAAAGAGAACCCACGACTGACATTCATATTTATTAACTTATTATTTTGGTTGCGGCAAATGTAAACACACTTTTTCTTATTAGATGTTCTTAGGCCGCAGTTTTGCCGATTTACATAGTTTCTTCCATCTTCAATTATTTCTTTACTTACTCCCCGTGCAATTTTATAGCTTTTTTCTCCACTATCATCGCGGTAGCTTTTTTGTTGCATCCACACTTCTTCCTCATTCAATACCCCCAATATGTAGCACGTTTACGCTTTAAATATTGTACATAGCAACAAGACGTTCCGAAAGATTTTGCGGAAATTGATCCACGAAACGACGCCAATTCTCTTCACCTACTTGTGATTTGAAGCCATGCAATATCTTCAAAATGTCAATAAAAAAGAGAATATTATTTTCAAATTTATTACAATAAGAGTTTTCAATTACCTTTTGTATCATTTGATGCAAGTCTTGTGGCGGATTCACCCATGAAGCCACTGCATCGCAGAAGAATATGAAGTCTGGCACAACACCGCCTGGATTTACGGTAATCATGTGACACATTCCACGAAAAGCAGAGTCCTTCTCGTCATTATCTCTTATATGACGCAGAGATGTACACCTGTGTGTGAAGAGATAGTAAATATTTTATTGCATTCTACTAACCGTTATAATTTGTATGATCTTTTACAGCCGTAATAAATAATTTTTACAAACGCAAAACGAAGAACATTTACTGTTGTTTCTTTTTTTTTTTTTGGAAAATGATTAATAGTACAAATTATAAGTATTTTATATTACATGAAAAATCATAGGTATATAAATAAGAGGTGAAGACTAATTATGTTTAATTCGATTTTTAAGCAGTAATTAGGGTTAAAACTTATTGCATTTTTTTTTTTCGTTTTGAGGGAGAGGAAAAGCTTGATTAATAATGGTGAGGTAAAGAATTGAGAACCGGTTTAATTAAAAAAAAAAATTGTATTTTTAACATATAAAAATCATATATAAAGTGTTACACACCACTGTCGTACAAATTCTGGCAAATAAGGAGCCACTTCAACTGGGCACACATAACCTAGACGACCGATTGTTATTGCTAAAAAACAGAAAAAACAGAAATAAATGAAAATCATAAATTATATTACATATGCGTTTCACAATTATACAAATAAGTTACATAAATATTTTTAAAATCAATAATTACAATGGTTAATCAAATACATAAATATAAAATTTGCTATTCAACTGAAACCATCAATTGTTAACGTTTAGATGTTTGTAAACGAATATGCAGTGAATGTAGCTACATAACATCAATGTATGCATGTATATATGGATATTCGCGATATAGACTTGCATATTACAGATTACATTACAGTACAAAGGAACTTAAAGGTAAACAAAAATTATATCAAGTGACGTACACTTCAAATATTTATCTATAGTTAGGCAATTAAGTGCAACAAATTATACAATTATAAACAATTGCTTTAACAAATTATTAAAATCAAGACAAATTAGATTTTTATATGATACTCATAAATTGTAATGGCATTTTGAATACTGTTGAACGGACAAACAGTGTAAGACATATTCTTTTTGAAAGATTTTATGTATTAAAAAATGTTCAATATCGAACAATATAATAAATTATCATTAATAATCTTCCAGTAATCAAGGTAATTAAAAAAATAACGAATAACATATCAAATGAAATGAGCACTGGAAGTACAGCAAATGAATTTATGCGTTGGCATTTTGATTAGAGCGTATTAACACACAGTATTGATATTTGAAAACAAATAATTAGGGAAATAACGCAGACTCTTCAACTTTATAAATACAGTGACATTTTTAAGAATTGCTTTCTTTCTTTTCTTCTTTTGCCTTGTGCTAATCGCGTTGCCTTTTTGTTTTAATTTTGTAAAGACATGGAACAGGCCATGCACTTTCAAATGAAATTAGAGTCGATAGTTACAGTTGAATTAAGGCGTATAAAATGTGAAAACAAAAATTAGACGTATTCATATACATTCGTTCATACATATCAATTACAATTATATTACATACCCGTATTTTCCAGCAATGTTTTCGGTGTATTCGGCCTGTTTATAATTACAAAAAGTTCATTGAGTACAAGATGTATGTACTGACGGGTTTCTTCACCTAGAAAATAATTAAATGTGAGATTAAGGTCTCATTTAAATATTCTTCAACAGACCTAGTTTCATGCATATTTCACCAATAGCCCATGTTGCATTATTACATACAGAAATGTAATCGGGATTTAGATTTTGACCCAAAATTGGGAAAAATTCTGACATGAAGGGATGTACATGTTGGAAACAAGCTTTGGTTAAGTCACCAAGCAAGGCGAATGATGATTGTCGTACCTGTGTGTAAACAACGTGTATTGAATTAATACAAAGACGTGCATTATGTTCGAAAGTTTTTATATTGATATAGCAATACTTACTTCTGGCAGTACATCTTGCATGCACTGATAGAGCAATTGCATTATATTACTTTTGACCACCAATGATTCAATATGTCCATCCAAACCTTCAGCCAAACCAGATAATAAATCCAATGCAACAATCATGCGCTCTTTATCTGGATGATCAAATCCAGGATTCGTTTTACACGCCTAATATTCCGTAAATTATTATTATATTTCTTTATCTATTCCTATTTGAACTTACCATATCTTGAGTCAGAGTTTGCTCAATAAGTGATATGCAACGTTGATAAACTGGGTCACAATACGGTAAAAATCCAGATTGCAAAGCGGTTGCAATGCTTGACAAGCATTCCAATAAGGGAAATAGATCTTTGTCATCATCCTTTAGTAAGTTCCATTTTTCTATCAGTGGTGGCATTAGTATATCAATGTATTGTGGTTTATTAAGATGATGTCCAACGGAGTCGGCTAATGTACCGACGGCATCATATAGAATAAGCAAATTTTTATGTTGATATTTGGAGAAAGCAAACACTAGAGTTTTCAATATATACTCCAAATACGGCACCAATTCGGTGCAAGCTTCTTCCTCTAGAGTAGCGAATGCAGAGCAAGCTGCCTCTTGTACACGCTTATTGGAGTCTAATATACGCTTAAGCAATTCTTCCATTAATGGTTTCAAGTATTGATCATGTGGTTGATTTACCACCCAATTAGCGTAACGCGATAATGTCCAGCAGGTGATAGAACGTACCAGAGCTTTCTTGTCCGACAGACAGCTAATCAAGTATGGTATCAATTCAGGTAGATGTGGAATCATACCTTGCATACAACCTTCGGCAATAGCACCCAAAGCGAGAACACCACTCTCCTTGATAACCCATTCTTGATGAAATAGAGTATCTTTAAGAATTGGCAAGACAATGGGTAGACATTCTTCGCGGAAGACATTTGCTAGTACGTCTAGTGCTGCTGCGCTACATTTACGCAAATTCCACTCAGAAAGAGAGCTATCATCATCGAGTACATCGTCAAAGTCATCATCGTCATCATCCACACCAGTTTCACCAGACTTTACTGTATGTGTGCGAGATTTATGAAAACGGGGACGTATGTCTTCTTCACGATCTGGCACCATATCGTCCTCTTCAACATTTCCTTTTAGAAGAATAATATCAATTTCAGAGTATCTCATACCGCGTACCAATACTGGTGCTAATTGTTCCAAATAAGGTGCAAGAACTTCTTTGCAGATATTCTGCTCAGCAAGTGATAGCCAAAATTCTGATGCTTCTAATGCCACACCTTCATCGGGGTCTTGTGTTCTTATTAACATATACTGAAAATATAACAAATTAATTTAGTTTTTGAGTGCTTAATTTTACTTGTTGAAATATAATAAGGGAAGAAATTATGAGATGATTAGTAATCATGATAAACAATATTCTAACTATATCCTTACCTCAATGATTTGCGACATATGCGGTAACAAACGATCCATGCGAACTTCCAACAGCATAACCAATCCATGGCATACATTCTTTCTAACTTCATGATCCTCATCAGAAGATAGATTGAATAAGCTTTCAATAAAAGTGTCTATATGAAGCATTAAAGCTTGTGAACGATTTACAATAAATTGATTGATACAAGCTATAGCATGTGAACGTATCTTCGGGCTATTGTGACTGAAGTATTGTAGAAATTTCGGAATCATAACATTTAGTGGACGATTTAATGCTGCAGAATCAAGTATTTCAGCAGAGTCTTCACAAATTTTCTGTAAAGCGCTGAACGCACCCTCACACACATTATAATCTTGAGAGTCTAGCATATCGCATAATGAGGGCAATAGTTGTGGCCAATTCTGAAGTCCGCCATTGCTGGCGATAGTTGTAATTAATATACCAACAGTGGCACGTATAAGTGCAGATGGATCTCCAATAGCTTGTAAGCATTCATGTTTAATATATTCGACAATTTCCGGCTGTAAGTTGTTGCCATGAATGCGTATGTTATTCTTTAAAATCAAACCGCTTAGAGAGCGTGTGGGTTCATCTTCGCTTTTCAGTTTTGTCAGTACGTAAATAAGATAATTATTAAAATCGGGATATTGATTTAATTCCTCCAGTTTCTGCGAATTCAATAATATTTCATTAAATATTTGATAACTATTATGCATCACAAGTTTTTAACAAGGTTGCGATGTCTTATTGTTTTCTAACTTTGAAAATGAATCATTTGATTCTTACCAGTTGTACAGTCATCTGAGTTGCCGTATCCGGCGACTGAGATTGCTTGAGGATTGTAATTATTTGCTGTAAACCTTCGGCCTGCGGTTCCCACGTCATCTTGTCTTCTTTTATATTCTGTTAGGTGGGTGAATTACCTGTAAAAATTTTACAGTTGGGTTAACTCTCAATGCGAACAGAAATTGAAGGTCTACAAAAGGGTGCGCGCTGGTGTCATGCGCATACATACATACATATATGGGAAATGCAGACACGGGTGCGACCACTTTCTTAAATACATATTTATTTGAAAAATGTATACTTTATACTGTACGTGTAATTTGTAAGATTATTATATATTTAAATGAAATTTAAATTAATCGATTGTAGGAAAACTTGCTGATATTCTACCAGCATCAAGCAATTGACATGTCATTCAACGTTTTTTCACTAGTTTTCGCACGCTTTTTTGCAATCAGAATACACATAATTAATTTCAACAATCCGACAAAGCTTACCTCTGATAAACTCACTAAAAATAGATAACACTTAATTGTCTTTAATTTGGCGAATTTTCAAAATGAAAATGATTATTTTTCCGCAATAAAATATTCTTTCACTAACTTTTCTCTTTTTTCCTTCTTGTCTAGTATAATTTTTTCAGGGAACAAAAAACTTAAAATGAAGTTTCGACTTTCGTGGCCCCAGCCACGATCCTTTTCTAACGAGTATTGAAACATCTGATGTGTGAAAGAGTCGGCGTGATATTTTGAAAATTGGCAAGGGATGCCAACATCCAATGTTGTGCCATTTGCATTGTCTAAAGCAAAGAACGTAAATTAATTTACGCTCTTTGTCTAAGTCCCAAATGCCTCGGTAGAATTTGGAAGTATAATCGTGTTAATATATACCACTGCATGTTGAAGCTTTATTTAAATATACAAGAACAATAAATGTAGTGATTCTTGAGTTGAATTATTAATAAATTTCTTCTCCTACAAAAAAGTTGTAAATTTTTGTTACACCTTGTGGTTATTTTATTCTGAGAACGTAGTTTCTACGTTATCTACGTTCTCTGCTTGTTCATGGGTCACACCGTATAATCAATGTGATGGAACCAATGTTGCCACTTTGATCCATTCAGATCCGAATGGATACTTTCTTCGACGAAAGTTTTGGGGATATTTTTTTGTGCTCAGCACAAACTTACATTCCTCTCCAAATAAAGATGTATTGCAACTTTTTTCTTTATTTGAAATATGCTTTCGCCTCAGCGGCATAAACTTAAACTCAAACGTCTGTCACTGAACGCTTATTTTTAATTCACTGAACACATCTTATTAAACGAACCAAAGGACGTAGATTAATAAGAAGGGAAAAGAACAGTGAACTAATTTGAAATTTTTGTTTTATTTATTTATTTTTATATTCTTTGCTTTGGTTCATAGGGGTATTCGCCTTGTCTAGGAAATGCATGCTATGCAAATTGTGCTAAAGATCGAAAGCACCCCCGTTGCAGAATTTTGACATATTCAAGTGAAACAATAGGGGTAATCTCTTTGTCTAGGAAATGCATGCTACGGTGCGCGGATCGGAAATTTTTCCTATTCGTGCAATGGCACAACGACAAAACACATGCAAAAAACATATGGTACGATAGGAAAAATATCCTATACCAGAACCTATGCATATATATTTCCCACAGCTAGCAAGAAGGAAAATGCAACCCAGTGAAGGAAAAGTAACCCTGTGCCTGTGTGGTTGTTATTGTTTCACTTGAATATGTCAAAATTTTGCAACGGGGGTGCTCTCGATCTCTAGCACAATTCCATAGGAAATATTTGCATAGTATGCATTTTCTAGACAAAGAGAATACCCCTAATAACAACCACACAGGCACAGGGTTACTTTTCCTTCACAGGGTTGCATTTTCCTTCTTGCTAGCTGTAGGAAATAAATATACATAGGATTTGGTATAGGATATTTTTCCTATCGTACCATATGTTTTTTGCATGTGTTTTGTTGTTGTGCCATTGCACGGATAGGAAAAATTTGCTATCCGGGCACCGTAGCATGCATTTCCTAGCCAAAGAGAATACCCCTAATGTTCTTTGCTTAATATTTGAGCTAAAAGTATATAGCTGTCAAATCAGTATCGATAACTTCGATTACATCGATTGAACGATAACAATTTCACAATACTTCTTCAAACGCCGGGAAGCTATCTGCAATTTTTGTACCCCCAATTAAATAGTGTGTGTTGATTAAGTTTTTGTTCCATTTGCCAAAAATTAAGTTGATAAATTATATTAAGTTAAATTTATTTATAAATTGCATAACAATATGTCCGACGATGAGGACCTTCAATACGTTAAACGGCAACGAACCCTTCATTATGGTTCTCTTGAGGAAGTAGAGAGAAAGCGCCAAGCTGCAGCAGCTGCCGGGATTCCAGCCACATCAACTGCCACCACTTCTAGTGGCGGAGGAACTTCCAATCAGCTTGAAGATATAGACTCAGATGAAGATTACGAGGAAGTGAAGAAACCATCCGCACCAGCTCTACCGCCGACTTCAGGCGCTTTGGCAAATAAGATTGATGACGATTATTTTGATCTGGAGAGTGAAGTAGCAAAAGATAAAGAAGCGCTGCTCAAAGAATTTGAACGTAAAAAACGTGCACGACAAATAAACGTTTCCACTGATGACGCGGAAATAAAAGCTAACTTACGACAGCTAAATGAGCCAATATGCTATTTTGGCGAAGGTCCAGCTGAAAGACGTCGTCGCTTGAAAGAGTTACTGGCTAGCTTAGGAGAGAATGCGATAAAGCAAAAACAAACGGAAGAAGAAGAACGCAAACAGCTACAAAAAGAACAAGAAACAACTTGGTATCACGAAGGACCGGAAGCGTTGCGTATAGCAAGAATTTGGATAGCAGACTACTCATTGCCGCGTGCCAAAGATCGACTGGAACATGCACGTTCTCTCTTAGATATACCAAGTGCAACACGTGCTGGACGTTTGGTGGAGCTACAGAAGCGTTTACAATCATTGGCGCCGCAGTGTAGTCAAGTAGGTGATACACGTCCAGTTAGTGGCGTGGCATTTAGCGATGATTCCAAACTGCTTATGACATCTTCGTGGTCGGGACTGTGTAAGGTGTGGACTCTGCCCGATTGTAAGCAACTACTAACACTGCGTGGCCATGCAAGCTATGTTGGTGGTGTTGCCTTTCGACCAGGTGTAACACAAGATGATGGAAATGTTGTAGCAATGGCTTCGGGTGGACACGACGGTGCGGTTAAGCTGTGGGGTTTTACATCGGAAGAATCGCTAGCCGATATAACGGGTCATATGCCGCATAGAGTATCTAAATTGGGATTTCATCCATCTGGTCGTTTTCTTGCAACAGCTTGCTACGATTCATCATGGCGTCTTTGGGATTTGGAACAAAAAACAGAAGTATTACATCAAGAAGGTCATGCGAAAGCTGTACACTGTCTTAGTTTTCAAATTGATGGCAGTGTTATCGTAACAGGTGGACTTGATGCTTTTGGACGCGTATGGGATCTAAGAACTGGTAAATCAAGGAAATTGAAACAGAAATTGGTATAAAAAATAATAATTTTTTTCTCTTAACTTTTAGGCCGTTGCGTCATGTTCCTGGAAGGTCATTTAGGATCGATATTCGGTGTAGATTTTTCACCTAATGGCTTTCATATAGCAACTGGTTCGCAGGATAATACTTGCAAAATTTGGGACTTACGCCGTAGACAGCCAGTTTATACAATACCAGCACACACAAACCTTTTATCGGATGTTAAATACCAGCGGGAAGGTGGCAGTTTTCTGGTGACTTCCTCCTATGATTGTTCAACAAAAATATGGTCAAATAAAACATGGCAGCCTCTAAAAACGCTTTTGGGCCATGATGGAAAAATTATGGCTGTGGACATCTCACCAGATTCACAACACATTGTAACGGCATCATTCGATCGTACCTTCAAGTTGTGGGCAACGGAAAGCTGATGTTAAACAGCCGTTAGCACTCGTTTGATGCCTTACTTCTTAAATTTTTGGTTTTCATTAGTCATTAACAAATAACAGATCAAAAGTTATGTAATTTATTTTTGTCACCCTGTTGAAAATTGTAATGTTAATATTGTTGAACTCAATACCGTTGTATCACTTCGCAATGCGAATATAAATTTTTATGTCTCTCGATTCAATGACAATAGACCTAAAATTTTTTAAGGAAGACCGTTGAATTAGCAAAAAACTTTATGTATTTAAACTTTTTTTCTACAGGAATCTTTAGTTTGAAAACGTAAAGATAATTGTACGTTGTAAAAACAATAAAAAATTGTATTTTAATGAAAAGAATAATTACAAAGAAATAAAACCAATTTGTTATGCATTTAAATGGAAGAGAATTTTATTAAAATCGGTTGGAAGTATGCTGTATTTTTGAGTTTTTGGGGAGTAGGCCGTTGGTAGGAGTTTTTCAACATCGATAGCAGTACTTTAATTCGGTACAAATTCCTTATCTAAAATATGCATTTACCTTTGGAATATAATTTTTTACTAAAAAGTGCTTATAAGTTTTTTTCTATTTGATTTATTATTTTTTTTAATTTTTGCAACTTACATTTATAATTACATTTATATATATATATATATATATATATATATATGTATAAGTATGTGTATATGTATGTATATTAAATTGTAACTAAAATTTATCTACCACAGATAGGTTGCATTACATTAAAATTCTATACATTCAATATAACTAGAAATTAAAAACGTACAAAATAAATTGTATTGTAGGTATGTAAATATGTATGTATGTATGTAGGAGAGGTCTGTATGCGTTTTTTTAATGGTTGTATGAAAAAAATGCATTGCCTCGACTAAAAATTTAAGTAAGGAAATTTTAATTTTAATTAAAAAAGGTATTAATTGTTGATACTCATATGTAGGTATGTCCACAATTTTTTATTAAAGAAATACATTACATACAGACATATTATATATTAATTCTCATTTCACTCAAATTGGTTTTTGAATAGAGTACAATCCAAACATTAATTAACATTTATGAATATATATGTATGTATATTTTGTTCTCAATTCAATTTACCTTTGAAAACATTTATTTATTTCATTACTTATTTATTTAACATATAATGTTTATAGTAATTTTAGTCTATAACTGAGATTTATTTTGTTTAAAAATGTTGACATTGTTAATAAGTGTTTATTATACATAGTACATGTGTATGTATTTGTGTAGAATCTAGTTATATATCTTTTATAATCTTTATACGTTGCTATTTACATACGTTAATATATGTATGTAAATACAATATATGTATAAGTAGTTTGCATAAGATAAATATTTGAATGTAGGGTATGATTAAGGGTTTAAATCTACATATGTATATACATAAAAATATGGAAAATGTAAAGAAAAAAATATAAACACAAAATAATAAAAAAAAATAAAAATAAAATTTACTTTTAAAAATATTAAAATTTTTAAAATAGGACACTTAAGGAAATTATGTGTTGTATTTACCTATATATATATATATACATATGTATGTACTAGCATACATAAAGGCGTTTTCAAACAGCCGTAACATGGCATTTGTGCGACAAAATAAAAAATAAAATACAAAAATAAATATGTGTGTATCCGGCAAAAACAAAAATTTTTTTTGAGGTTTCAAAGCTACGAGCATAAAGCAGGATAAGCATTTTAGTAAGGTTATAAACAAATTGATTAAAAAATTTTAAAACTGTTAAAACGCCCTTATGAACGCACATGCGTATGTATGGTATACAAAATTATGAATATCGGAATAGCTTACTTTAATATTTTTCATATTTATGCCACCAAAAAAATATGTTTTTATTATTATTATTATTTTCTTTATTTATCTTAGTTTACTTGTTTTTGTTTTATTTAAATTTAATTTGATTTGATTTATTTCTTTTGATTCATTGTAATTAAATCTAATTTTTTAATTTTTTAATTTAATTTTATTTTAATATAATTTAATTTAATTTATTTTATTACAATTTTTTGCTTTATATTACTTTATTTATTTTTTATTTCATTTTATATTAATTAATTTTATTTTTATTTATTTGTTTTGTTTTATTCTACTTCACTTTACTTCATATTTTAATTTTTTTACTTTAATTTATTTTATTACACTTTTTTACTTTATTTAATTTTAATTTAATTTTATATTAATTAATTTTTTTTTTTTTTAATTTTATTTTTTTTAATTTTACTTTATATTTTAATTTTTTAAATTTACTTTATTTTATTTTAGTTTTAAATTTTATTTATCTTTACTTTGTTTCATTATATTTATTTTAATATTATATTATTTCATTTTATTTAATTTAATTTAAATTTTTATTTTATTTTATTTTATTTATTTTATATTTTATATTATTTTACTTAACTTTATTTTATTTATTTTATTTTAATTTGAAACTATTTTATTTTACTTTACTTTATTTTATTTATTTTATTTTCTTATACTATATTATTTTATTTTACTTTATTTACATTAATTTTTTAATTTTATATTAATAATTACTTTTATTTTATTATATATACTTTTTATTTTTTATTAATTTATTTTACTTTAATTATTATTATTTTTGTTTTAATATATTTTAGTTTTTATATTTATTTTTGATATTATATTATTTTATTTTATTTTTAATTTAAACTTGTTTATATTATTTTACTTTATTATATTATATTTATTGTCCTATATTATATTATTTTATTTTACTTTATTTAATTTTATCTTTTTATTTTATTTTAGTTTATTTTATTTTGTTATATATAATTTTTATTTTTTATTATTTTATTTTACTTTAATTAATTTTATTTTTTATTTTGTTTTAATATATTATATTTATTTTTGATATTATATTATTTGATTTTTATTTTAAACTATTATATTTATTTAATTTATTTTATTTTATTTTAAGTTACTTCATTTTATTTTATTTAATTAAAATTTTTATTTAATTAATTTCATATTTTATATTATTTTACTTTACTTTATTTTATTTATTTTATTTTTATTTAAAACTATTTTATTTTACTTTCCTTTATTTTATTATATTTTTTTCTTATATTATATTATATTATTTAATTTTTTTATTATACTTTTTTAGTTTATATTATTTTAATGATTTTTTATTTCATTTTATATTAATTAATTTTATTTTTATTTATTTGTTTTGTTTTATTCTACTTCACTTTACTTTATATTTTAAATTTTTTTAATTTACTTTATTTTATTTTATTTATTTTATTACACAATTTTTTACTTTGTTTAATTTTTATTTCATTTTATATTAATTAGTTATATTTTTATTTATTTGTTTAATTTTATTCTATTTCACTTTATTTTATATTTAAAATTTTTTTAATTTACTTTATTTTATTTTTAAATATTATTTATCTTTACTTTGTTTCATTATATAGTTATTTTTTATATTATATTATTTCATTTTATTTTATTTAATTTAAATTTTTATTTTATTTTATTTAATTAATTTTTTATTTTATATTATTTTACTTTACTTTATTTTATTTATTTTATTTTCTTATACTATATTATTTTATTTTACTTTATTTATTTTAATAATTTAAATTTTTTATTATTAATTGATTTTATTTTATTATATATACTTTTTTTATTAATTTATTTTACTTTAATTATTATTATTTTTTTGTTTTAATTAATTTTATTTTTTATAATTGTTTTGATATTATATTATTTTATTTTATTTTTAATTTAAACTTTTTTATATTATTTTACTTTATTTTATTATATTTATTGTCTTATATTATATTATTTTATTTTACTTTATTTAATTTTCTCTTTAGATTTTATTTTAATTTATTTTATTTTGTTATATATAATTTTTATTTTTTATTATTTTATTTTAATTTAATTAATTTTATTTTTTTATTTTGTTTTAATATATTATATTTATTTTTGACATTATATTATTTGATTTTTATTTTAAACTATTATATATATTTAATTTTTTAATTTTATTTTAATTTACTTTATTTTACTTTATTATTTTTAGTTTATTTCACTTTAGTCAATTTTATTTAATATATATATTTTATTGTAGGTTACTTCATTTTATTTTATTATATATTAATTGTTTTATACTATATAATTTTATTTTATTTTTTATATAAATTTATTTTATTATATTTTATTTTATTTTCCTTTTTTTATTTTATTATTTAATTTGTTTGCTGCCTATAACTAAATTGTGATTAACTAAACTTGATCTAAACTATTTAATAAATCAACTATCAACAATAAATGCAATAAATCGCATTCTTTTCATCCTTTCTTTAAATTATGTTTATAATCATACGTACTCCATTTCACACCAAAAATTTCCTTTCTGCGTCATGTTAAAGGATATTCTCTTTCACTTCAATGCGTATGCAAACATACATACTCGTACATATATGTATGTATATAAACTAAATACCTTCTCGAAACTTTTCTTTTCAGTTTCATTTAAAGCGAATATAACAAGCAGGTGACCAATAAGACACTCATTAAAATTAAGTTTCACGCTTGTTTTGTTTTGTTTTCTTTTTGTTCTTTTCAGCTACAAATATCAATAACACTATTTTTTTCTGTCGCCTGTGTTCTAGTTTTTTTTCTTTAAACGCTCGTGTCCGGAGCAACCATTGACTTTTTACACTCAGTTTCAGCGGCCGTTTGCTTACCAGGCGTTTCATTACCATCCTCTGGCGTGATGTCAATCCGATGTGCTTTGCTCCATACCACCAAATCCATTATGAATGCCAGAAACATTATGCCGGCGGTGATACCTTAATAATAAAACAGAGAAATAAAACAATATTTATAAAATATACATATACTTGTATAATAATGTTCTTACCCAAGAAGTAATGTCTGAATGTGTCCGAATCGTATAGTGAACATGCTCCGTGCTTACCACACACCGTCTTCCATATCAGACACGCCGAATCAACAACGGCACCATATATAATGGGACAAGGAACATTACCGAATAGGCCTATAGCTGACTGTATGATGCCCAAGGCCATGGCTTTATCTGCATATTTTAAGAAAAAAACACAATGATTAGAATAACACTTTATAAAACTTTTATATAAAAATCAAAAATAATTTTTGAGAGGATAAAAGGGCTAAAATCCTCTGCAAAAAAAAAAATCAATGATTTTTACTTGCGTCTATGTTGTGGCCTCTGCAATGATTTTAAACTTAATTTTACAAATATTACAAATCATTCAATTTTATTATGAAAATTCATGTTCTGTAAAGAACGTGTTTCCGCGCTTCGCTAAACTTATGGTCAACATAATCGGCCTACTGCATACTATTCGCAACACCATCACCCATTTTGAGACGCAGCATTCATTATTGGATAATATTCGACCAAATAGACCACGTCCAGCACGCAGTGAACAAAATATAGCGGCTGAGAGTGTACACGAAGACCGATTCGGCGCCATTCACAGCATCTCGAACTGACTTGGCCCATTTTACGTCGGGATCTTAAATTTAAAGCGTAGAAAATACAGCTTGGGCTGTTGAAAAGTTCCAAGAAGATCCGAAGTTTTCGAGCCAAATTTTGTTCAGCCAGAAATGGGCCTCATTCTGGCTCAATGGGACTTTCGGATAGCCTGCCATTCGCGACGTAAGTGTCGCTTACTTCTAATCAGCGTATGAATTTCGCTGTTAGTTGTAATTTTTATTAAGTTTTTAGTAAGTTTTCTGCTCTGGTGTTGGTCAAATACCTCGTCATCAATACCGTTTTTACTCTCTATTTCGGGATCGGTCTTTGCGTGACTACTCATGTATGTATTTAGTTAGTTTGGAATGTCTGAAGACAAATTTAAGGATTACTGGAGAGTGATTTGAAGATATATCAACATTAGTTTCGGTAAATGCTAAGCTCCCATCTACATTTTTGGTGACTGCAAAGATCAGGATCAGATTTCCTTGGGTCTATAGGCTAGTAAGTTGGTTGCCTTGGGTTGGTTGTTAAAACCGAATCTAGTTTTGCTACTCATGACCGTGTAATATAACTGGCAACCTTTTGGGTTTATTAATCGGGATCTCCAATAAGTATATTTCGGATTGTAATCTCCTCCAGTTAAATATCTATTTCCAAAGGCCATATACAAGTAAATATCTGCATTAGTATTCTCTCTAGCTGTGGTCAAGCACCTTCGCAACATAAATATTTGATGCACAATCTCAACTTTTGGCTCGTTTTAAATTTTTATTTACTTAATTTTTAGTTTTATTTGGTTAGCTTTTTTGCCAAATATCTCCGATAAATTTTCGATTAAAATCAGAGGCGGCATCGATTATTTTATGGTTAGCAGTTGGAATAATCTACAAATGAGATGATTTTCAAAATAAATTATTTAAGGAGCAACACGTTGGCAAGGTTTCTTTCTGGTGTTACAATCACGAATAGAAAAAACGAATTACGCATGGAAAAGTGAACCTTATGCTGTGAATATGAAAAATGCTGAAGGAACGTAAAATCTTTTGTTGGAGACTTAGCTGGCAATGTAAATTAAATCTGGCTGGATTTTTAGGCGAATGAAACTAAATTACGTTATTAAATAAATAAGTACGCCCTCGCTTTGTATATTTTCGTATATTTTGTATAGTTGCACTTCTTAAACTAAGATTATTATTATATGTATTATTATATTGATTTGTTTTACTCACCATTTGGATGTGTGCAACGCATCACAAGCAACATACTGCCCACCTCCGATGTTGAATGCATAAACACACACACGGCAAATATAATAATGAAGAATATGAAATTCTTGCAATTGTTAGCACAATATCCATTGACTGCTTGGTTCTTAAAAGCTGCAAGAACAGATAAACACGCGTACGCAACAAAAAGTTGGTCAGGGTGGTGGGGTAGAGAGAAGAGAAGAGAAGAAAAATGGGGTAGGTTATGACAGTGACTCCGAGGAAATGGGTAAAAAAATCAATCATCAAATTGAAAAAAACAAAATGGAATAAAATATAATAATTAATAAATGTACATTTGCATGGATGTGAGTGATAAATGATAGGGGTATTCTCTGTGTCTAGGAAATGCATGTTATGCAAATATTTCCTATGGAATTGTGTTAGAGAACTAGTGCGCCACCGTTGCAAAATTGTGACATATTTAAGTTAAACAATAGCAACAACCTGGTACAGGGTTGCTTTTTTCTTTTTACAATCTGTGGGAAATAAATATACGAGGTGTGTTCAAAAGAAAAGCTGAATTTTGATTTTTCGCGGGTTGTGTGCATTCGATTATCGATATTTTGTTTTTGTTATAATCGGACACATATGTTTATCATGTGCTTGCATTAGTAGTTTGTTTTTGACAACAGAAAATGTTAGTCACGTTTTTGTGTGGTCTTCGATTTTTGATTTTTGAAAGAAATGGATGAAAGAATATGTATTAAATTTTGTGTTAGAAATAGGGTAAAGTGATCCAAAGTACTTGAAATGTTGACTGTGACATTCGGTGAGTCCACTTTGTCTCAAAAAAAGTTTTTATAAGGGGTACAAGCGCTTTACAGAAGACCGAGAAGATTTTGGTGACGTCCGATGAGCGTCCTGGAGGTGTGACCACGTAAACACGCGAAGAAAAGATCGAAAAAGTGAAAAAAAATTGTTCCTGAAAATCGTCAAATCACTATTAGGGAAGTTGCAGAGGATGTTGGCATATCAATCGTCTGATGTCATTCATTTTTCTCGAATGGTTTGGGCATGAAACGTGTGGCAGCGAAGTTGGTTCCGAAATTGCTAAATTTTGAGCAAAAGCAAGGTCGCATTAGTATCGCTCAGGAGTTCTTGAATGACGTCAGCAACGATCCGGGTTTACTCAAACGGTTAATAACTAGTTGCGAAACGTGGGTATACGGTTATGACGTCGAAACCAAGGCCCAATCATCCCAAAGGAAGGTCGTACAGTTAATAAGGAATACTATAAGGAAGTTATGTAATGTTTGCGTGTAGAAACGATCGGAATTGTGAAAAAACAAATCGTGGATTCTGCATCACGATAATGCACCAGCTCACACATCAATGCTTATTCGTGATGTTCTTGGCCAAAAACAAAACCGTAATCATGCCTCAACCACCGTATTCAGCAGATTTGGCTCCCTGCGACTTTTTCCTATTCTCAATATTATAAAAAAAAACAATGAAAGGAAAGCGTTTTACCACAATTAATGAGATCAAGTCAGAATCGAAGAAGGGCATACCGAAAAGCGCATTTCAGAACTGCTTCGAGGATTGGAAAAAGCGTTGGCACAAGTGTATTGCATCCGAGGGGGATTACTTTGAAGGGAACAAAATATTTATTGATGAATAAATAAGTTTAAAAAAAAAAAACACTAAATTCACCTTTTCCTTTGAACACACCTCGTACATAGGTTTGGGTACAGATAGGAAAACTTTGCGATCTGTGCAACGTAGCATGCATTTCCTAGACACAGAGAATACCCCTAATGTGAAATTAATTGGGAAAATACAATATACATATAAATTCATATGTGCATATGTGTGTGCGAAAAATGTAATTGTAAATATTAGTAGATAAATAAAAGTTAACTCGAGCGTTAAGTGTTCTTTTTAAATGAAGAAAGCTTTTTGAAGTGAATGTTAGTTAATTATATTTGAGGATTAACTTAAATCTTAATTTGAAGGTACTTTAAAATTACAGATTTTTTAACTCTTAGCAAATGGGGTCAAAGCGATTTCTTTGAAGTAGTTTCAAGATATATTAAAATTAGATTGAAGCTAGAGCAACGCTTTACGGAAGATCATGATTGATTATCAACATTTTTAAATGTTTGTAATGAAAAAAATTTCTAACATAAATCCATTAGTCAAAGAAATATGAAAGACACATATGTTAGGAGCCTGAAACTTATATTTGCATTTGCTAGATCCTTCGGTTCAAATCTTACTCGTACTTCTGTAATATAAACTAAAGTTGCATGAATAAGAGAACTTTTATTGAAGACTATGATTTTATAATAAAGGGTGATCTAAATAGAGATGCTTTTTTCAATAGTCGCGTGAGTCGTGTGGAATGCGTAAAGAATGTGTTTCGCGTGCTTCGCTCAACTTATGGTCAATACTGAGCGTACTATTCGCAACACCATCACCCATCTTGAGACCCAGCATTCATTATTGGATAATATTACCGAATAGACCACGTTCAGCACGTAATATAAAGGGTGATTCAGTGTCAGGCTGTTATGTTATTTTTGTCCAGTATTGTTTGGCATTTCATCATGGTAAAGAATGTGTTTCGCGCGCTTCGCTCAACCTATGGTCAATATAATCGGCCTACTGAGTGTACTATTCGCAACACCATCACCCATCTTGATAAGACCGGACCCAGCATTCATTTTTGGATAATATTCGACCGAATAGACCACGTAAAGTACGCAGTGAAGAAAATATAGCGGCTGAGAGTGTGCACGAAGATCGTGGAGAGTCGATTCGGCGCCGTTCGCAGCAACTCGGACTGCGGTTTGATGTGGTTTGTGGACTGGTGAAATCATCGGTCCATATGTCCTCAAAAATGATGCCGGTGAGAACGTAACCATCAATGACTTCTATTTGATGCCTGAAATTGAAGCTTCCCACACATCGCAACAATCAATAGATTTATTGAGAGAACACTCCGGTAAGCAGATAATTTCACGTTTTGAGTCGGTCAATTGGCCACCAAAATCGTGTGATATCACACCGTTAGACTTTTTTCTGTGGGGATATGTAAAGTTTAAAGTCTATGCGGACAATGGAGCAAAACATCACGCGCATCATTCACCAGTTACCAGTCGAAATGCTCGAACGAGTTATCGAAAATTGGACTCAACGGATGGATCTGAGACGTAGCCGCGACCAACATTTGAAATAGATAATCCTCAAAAAATAAATACCAAAGAAAGGAACCTCGAAATGGATCACCATTGAGTTTAAAAAATAAAAATAGTATTAATATCAGAATGCAAATACCTAAATAACTTTAATTTCCAAAAAAAATATATCAATGAAAGTTAAAAGTATTGAATATTACGAAGTGGGTAAATTTTACCCGAAGACCTTTTCAGGGTTAAAAATAGTTGTGCTAATCTAATGAATTTTGCTAAAATGTTACGTATACGCCATGTGATAATTGATGAGAGGAATGATCGTTAGAATTGTGTATATATGTATGTAAGATATGTACGTAGTATGTATATTTTGAAACTTACAATCTGGAATGCATGTACAGTTATTGAATATAGTGCCATTATCACTAGTCGTTGACGTAGCACATCCAGCTTGACAAGTAGAAATGTATATACGACCATCGAGGCCACAAATGGGCGCGAAATTATCCGTATCACAGGAGCAGTTGAGGTTACAGGCTGGCTCGATCAGTGCGGGACTGCAATTGAAGGATGAGAATTTTTATTTATACGCACTTAAAAAGCGCAATAGTGAGGACCATGCGCCTAAAAATATACTTTATTTATGCTTAATTTTTTTTTTTTCAGCATAGCTGTTGCGGAGAAATTCTCCACTAAACTTATACTTACGCATTGCTCGTGCCACTTTTGTAACCAGCGAAATCGCCCATGCTACAACCAACAAACATCAATACAACCATGCCGGCTGAGTAAAAGAGCGCTGTAAATGCAATCCAAGCGGCAACTGAGCGCGCAGATGGTGACAATTTCAATATGACCACACCGGATATAACAATACCAACACCCATAACGAGTATACCACAAAAGGCAGCAATCATGCTGGCATTGTAGGTGGTCAGACGAAATTGCGTTTCGAGATATTTCGGCAAAAATGTATAAAGTCCAGCGATCGGTAATAGATGAAACACACAGGAGGCAGTGCGAAACATTAAAATGTCATTTTTAAGTTGACGGCGTACGGTTTTTGGAAAATCTTAGCGGTTGAGCAAAAGAAGTTAACGTTAAATATTTAAAATTTTTTTTCCATTTTTCTTTTAATTTAAAAGCAAATTAGCAAACCTCTCAGTTTTGGCTTCTCATTCACCTCTGCAGCTGCTGTTGTACTTCCACCTTCACTGCTTTCACCGCTCTTCGCTTCGCTCGGAGAATTGCCACGCAACTGCTTAGGGAATGAGAACATTGCGATGGAGGACAGCAACATTAGAGTACCAATACCAACTGGTCCCAACCACCAAGCACCAATCCAACGTGGATCGCTTGCATCAAAGTCAGGATTTGAGAAGTTCACATACCAACGTGTACAAAATGAACCGACTATAAAACCCGAAGCTGGTCCCAGTATACGTACACCTATGGTTATCGCCATATACATTGGTGATTGTTTACTTGCCACATTATCATCTATATATGGTATGCCCAGCGTGGCAACGGCCGTTTGTCCAATGCCCGAGCTCAGGAGACTAGCGAAGAATATGCATAGTACGATAACGGTGATTTTTGAGTGTGATGCCTGTTCCAATTTCTGTTCTTCATCGCATTCTGTGAAAAGAGAAGAACAGATGAAATTCATTATACGTAAATACAGGTTTCAAAATAATTTATTAAAAGCTCTCTTTTGTTACAATAGATACAGAGCTTTTACGGTGCTCCACCTCGCATCAGTAGTGATATTTATAATGAGACTTGAAGTCTACATATTTATATCGATAATAGGGAAGAAGACAAGCCCTCCTCCAGCAAAAGATGTTCCACTTATGGAATTCCTCGTATTGTCATACATTTATTCTGGATATTTAAGTTTCCCGGATAACTTAAAACTGAAGTTAGATTTAAGGTATTGCACCTTATTAACTAGTTGTAGGAGGAATTCCAAAATTTCATATTATTTAATCACTCTAAACGTAATTCTCTCTTCACGACGAATACCAATTTAACCCAAAATCCTTAGGAGGAAATACCCTCCAACTTGGTAAAATATCTCGGAAGTAATTATTGAAAAAAAAATTAGCTGGCTGGAGTGAGCATTTCATCAGGCCAAAATGAAGACTAGTAGAGAAGTACGGTATTAAATATTTGGGACAAGTGCAACATAGCTATTTACTGGGTATATCAGGCGCTAATAGCGTTACCTTAACAAAGGTCCTGAAAGTGATTCTCGAGAATTTAGAATTGATATATGGCAACATATAGAAAGTAATAACAATGCGAACGGGGATAGGAAACCATGTATGAAGGCGCAAGCCACCTACTCCTTCCTTAGTAGAGATGAATTGTTGATAGGTAAGGTTATCGGTAATACTGAAAACATTCATATATATATATACTGATGGGTCTAAATGCGTGGCAGGCACAAGAGCAGGGGTCTTCTGCGACCACCCCAATAAACAAGGTCGCATCAGAACTCAATGAATACAACTTTGACTTTCAAGCAGAGATTGTGGGTTTTACTGAAGATGCAAAAAGGGTAACCGCTTGAAAGGAAAAATCTATCAGGTTGCTCGCAAATAGCCAAGGAGCAATTAATTGTGTCAACACTAAGTCCAAATGTATGCGACCATGTGAAAACGTAATAAACAGACTTTCGTAAGTACACGTAGTGAATATTCAGGTAATACGGATCTAGAAGGAAATGAAACTGGATCGCGCTAGCAGTTCTGCCACTCTTTAAGCGCCTGCAAGAGAAACACTTAAGGTCCTGGAACATTTTCAATTATTATGGGGTAGTGTTGATTGTAGTCAGACCAAATTGTTACTTGCCTAAAGCAAAAGAGTACTTAGCGGTCTTTGAGGGTATATTTTCAATGCATATACCTCTAAGATATCATCTTCACAAGCTAAGTAAAATGGATTTGGAAGAAAATGGCGGTGGGACAAACTAAAATAATATATAAAATCGGGTGAAATTTTCGCCAAGACTAGTTACGATACGCAGAAGAGCTTAATGAGCCTACTCAGCGGCTTAATTGTGCTTACTTGTGGTCAGGTCCTCAACTTCCCCTTTAACCAACTAAACAAATGTTATCCTCGACAGCCTTCCATTTATTCTGACTGATATCTGATGGCAGTATTAGAAGCTGCTTGTTTAAAGCAATAAGAACAATGGAGTAATATAAGTTTAGGAGATAAGAAAAAATAAAAAAATAAAAACACAGATCGCTGCTTTCAACGTCAGTTACTTCCAGGAACTTTAGGACACTGATTTGTTATGGGGAAGAATTCGCTGATTCGGTACTGTTGTTGGCAGTGTGGAGATTTACACAGACGGGTTCAAGCTTGATGGAAAAGTGGGTGCTAGTGTTATCTTGCGAAACCCGTACACAACCATCTCATTCAGGTTTCACACTCCAGCGTGCTTGAGATCAAGATTTTCGCGATTTTGAGTGGCAAGCATTGCGTACTACCATTTGAAAGGGCAGGGTTCGAGTTCAGGTTTGACCAACATCCAAAATTATAGAAAATTAATTTTTCTAATTACCATCGGCCCTCCGATTGTATTTTTATTGGTAAAAACATTAGGGCTAATTGAAGAAGGAGCTGAGTATAACGAAAATCACTTCAGCGGTTACAAAGCGCCTAATATATATAAGAGTCCTGGCTGATAAGAAGAAGCAAACTACGAATTTGAACAGTCGCATTTAACCAACACACGCTAGGATTTGCTAGGAAATCAAGTGTTTGGAGGCCGAAGAATGAAATAAAATAATTTATTGATAGTTTCAAAGCTCTTTGTTATACCTAAAATAAGTTTCTATCCAATATGTCATCATACACTTACATTAAAAATGATATCAAAGCAAACTCACCCGAATTAGAATGCGTCACATTCCGTCCTGGTATACAGAGATTCAGGTCATGTGCGCTCTGTGATGTCGCCAACAACGCACTCCAGCCTCCTTCTAGTGTTTTCACGTCGTTTGCATTTGCTGTATCATTAATTTCATGTAATCCATAACTGGCATGCAGCATTTGACCATGTAAGGTACGCATTGCGGCATTACCACCACCGTTACCGCCATTACTTAATGTATCAAGTGATTGCATCAACTGTTTGCCAAAGATGAAATGCGGTAGCGAACAAGCGAAAGCTGCAATGGAGAATAAAACCATGCCACAGGCAATCCAACGTGGCCGATGACCACGTCCCGCAAAGTAGGTTAACAGCATAGTCGTACTTATTTGACCCATCTCACTTGCGCTCAAGAGGAAACCTGTTGTTTTCGATTTTATCTGAAATAGTTTCTCGATGGTAGTGATCACCGACACAAAATATGTCATATACATGCCCTGGAGTATGTAGGCGAGCAGAAATACAACCATAAAGACATTTGTCGATGCAAAATTACGTGCCCACTTTGGATGACAGCCAAAGAGACCACAATCGGGCGTCTGCCGGTTGGCGCTGCTGAGCTCGGAATCAGTGTCCGATTCATCGGCCTCACGCGTTCGTGTATTCTTTTGTGTATACAGGCCCGTTAGGGGATCTTGTTCATCATATTTATCTGGTACGCCCAAACCAATGCCATTTTTGCCATTCATTAATGAGCCATTATTGTTACCCTGATGATGATTGACTGGATAGTGTAGTAGACCATTTTTGAGGTTATTTATTTGTTCGGCATCCTTCCATTCGTTGTTATTACTTGTCGTTGTTGTGCCATATAATACAGTGGTTGGATCAGTGAGCTTTTCATTCACCTCTTGTCCTGCCAATCGACAGCCCTCCTCATTGCCATTAATACCTGCCGCTGTGCTAACCAAACTGTTCTCAGGTGAACCACCAGGAGCACCAGGAGGACTGCCGTTGCCTAGTACGCCAGTACCGTTGCTATTGCCATTGCCATTGGCTAGTAGTGGCGTCCAGGCTTGTGTGGAATCACGGCGTACACTATTTTGATAACCGTTTGTGCCGTTGGACGCATTGCCATTACCATTATGTAATGGTGTACCATTCAAACTGGCATCACCCTTTGAGCCTTGATGTTTGTACGGTGGGCTGGTTGTAATTACTGGGAGATTACTGTTTGTGTTTGTTCTTATTTGACGCTGTGGCGATTGATAATTGATCATTTGTGAATTTGCCGTGGTCTCGACATCGCTGCCATTGGGTGTGGGATTCATAGTAAATGTCACTGGTTTCGATTTTTATATATGGGTTAGATGGGATATTTCTGGTGGTTTGGGTTGCTCTGTATTGGAAAGGGTTTGAACACAAGGCGGATATTGGTTTGGGATTCGCCTTATTATCTTATGTGTATTTTACGAGGTGTCCACGGAGTATTCATCCATTACTCTCTGCTGCTGCCATTTACTCTCTGCTTACAATTTGTTTTGTGTTGAGTTAATAATGGCACCAGCGTACATCTGTTGTTGGAACTTCTTTGTGTTTATTGTGCTTTATTGGTGTCTTTATAAAGACACTGGCAGCTGTTTTTCGTTTTTTTTATGATAATCTTTATAATCGGCTGTTTGTGATATTTTGTAGCTAAACGAGGTAGTTTCGTAGTTGAAGGTTGTAAAGTTTGCAGCTTCTGTATTTTATATGGCAGTGTCTGAAAGGAAAAAATATTTTTTTTTTGAGGTTAGATTTATGTGAGACAATCAAATATTGTATGAATTCAGTTATAGTCATGTTAAAGTAGAGTGCATAATAATATCAAATAATTAGTTCTTCAATAATTTCGTTTTTCCTTTATTTCGTTTCTTGAGAGTAACGAATTTTTAAGCAACAAATGTCGCATAATTCTAAGTAATATCGTTGAGAAAACATTTCAATTGTTTTATATAAGCAGAGGGTTTTCCACCTTAGCTAAGCTAAGAAAAAATATAAATGAAGATACAATTAGTATTTTTTTGTTTCTATTTTTAAGTTTTCCTTGTAGTGTTTTTGGCAGTTTCCTATTCAACTTCGAAAACCTAAATAGAAATCTAAAAGATGCAGCTATTTTCTCCATTATTATCATGATTAGTAGAATGAATATAACTATCCAATCCAGAAGTCCGTAGGTTTGAATAACGAAATATTGCAGCAGAGTTTCTGAAATTTGAGACATTATTAGCTTATTGTGCTTCTTCGAAGTGTGTCACTTACACTTGAGTGATTAATTTCGTATTTTTTCGGACTAGTCTTGGCATCAATAAAGCAATGTTAAATTAAACGAGTCTTTCCTCTGCAAAGGAAGGAACTTGAACTTACTCGACGTCATTTACAGGGGGGGGGGGAACGTAGAAAAGTAGGAATAGCGTCCTGAGCCTCTTTATAAGTTGTCTCGAACAGCCGTTGTCTCATAATTTAGTGTGTAAAGCCCACAAAGTTTCGAATGTTCTTCATGTTTGCTAGTAAGATGGGACTCTAGAGGTTTAAAAGTAAGTAGTGAGAGTTGGTCGGAGACTTATGGACAACTCATTTAGTATTTCGAGCTTTTAATCAGCAAAGGGTGATGTTCAGATTCTCACGACACCAATAAAAAAAAGAAAGAGTAGAAGGGTGTTCAACGACTTTCAGCGTATGGCGTTTCGAAACTGTTTATAAGTCGACCTGTTCAGAGGTTGTTATATAGAACTGATAAAGGGTTTTCCAATAGATATGATATGATTTCTATGTGTCGTTTTGACTATTTTTAATATGTCATGATCTGTCTTTTTTTCCTTGTATTCAGTAATGTTTACAATTTCGTTATGGCAAGATATACGCAAAAACAACTTTGCTGATTTTGCCGATTTTTGGAACAACTTGAAAACGATAACGATTTTGTTTTAAGAAAATCACCTTCTCCGATGAGGCTCACTTTCATCTGAGTGGTGCGGTAAATAAACAAAACAGCCGATTCTGGTGCGAAAAAAATCCACAAATTATTCATGAACAACCATTACATTCACCTAAATTAACAGTTTGGTGTGAGTTTTATTAAGGCGGAAGCATCGGTCAGTATTTCTTTCAAAATGGAGTTCGTAGCACAGTTACCGTCAATGGAGAGCGTTATAGATCGATAATAACCAACTTTTTATGGTCAAAATAGGAAGAAGTTGATCTTAACAGCATCTGGTTCCAATAAGACGGGGCTACGTGTCACACAGCACGTGCAACAACCGAATTCTTGCGAGAAAGGCTTGGAGATTCGATTATTTCAAGAAATTGTGAAATTGAATGGCCTTTAAGAAGTTATGATTTGACACCATTAGACTACTTCTTGTGGAGTTATTTGAAATCATTAGTCTTTAACAATACACTAGACTCTCTTCAAGCTTTAAAAGTCGATATTGAATGTGCTATTCATAACATGCGACTTGATTTAGTTGAAAAAGTGCTGAAAAATTGGGTTCATCGAATTCGTTCCTGCAAAAGAAGTCGTGGAGACCATTTGAATGATGTTATATTCAGAACTTAATTGTATCGATTGTACTTCACACTAAATAAAAAAACATTTGAATTTGCTTAACAATTAGTGTGTTTTTTTATAAGAAATCATATCACTCTTATTGGAAACCCGAAGTATTCCGTAAGTATGACATGAAACACTGGGAGATTTTACGCGTGGTATGTCAAGACTTTTTAACTTGAGGTAGAGTAGTTCATGCGAAAGTTAACTTTTTAGAAAGATACTCATGTATAAATTATTTATATTTATATACACAAAAGGAAGATTTTATGTTTCGATCTCTCATATTTATAATTGGTACTTCAAGTTGATGGAATTTTCGGCCGAGCTCCACTTCCGATTTGTGGTATGCATCTTATTGTTTTTAAAACAAATGGCTACCAAACTCTTGCCTTTACTCTATATTAGGTGCTATGAGCGCGAAAAGGAAGGCGAAGGGAGATAGATAATCAAACATATCTATGCGGTGTGACAGCTGAAATACTACCAAAAATCCTAACCCCTCCTCTCCTATTAAAATCAAATTTGAAATTTTACATAAGAGAACCAAAAAAAATACGAATGAGAGTATATACTTCAAAGGGTCCGTAGTTATTTCGAAGTGATGGTAAATCTTTTATTTATCAGAAAAACAGAAAAAAAGGAATGGATTAAAAATCTTATAGATCACCTTAGTTAGCAGGCACAGACATATATATGTATGTATGTTTGTACAGATACATTCTATAATTACGTCGTTAAAATAATGCAATCGTATTTATTCGCCAAATTACACTACAGTTATGTGTACATACATATTTATATAAAGATAGCTCAGTCATACGGTATTCAGCAGGTGAGGCAACTGAACCATTTGAAGGTTAATAAATAACAAATAGCAATTTAAAATCGTAATCACAAATACACACACATATGCATATTTGATGCTGCTCTCGGTCTCTTTTATATATAGTCAGGTTCGTGGGTGTGTATTTATATTTAAGTATGCGTAAATATTGCCATCACTTCGCTCATTACGAATAAAAATTGTAAATAAATTACACTTTCATTTTCAACTCAAATGATAAATTATTTATTGTTAGGTTTTTATTTTCACTATCTTTATTGCACTTTAAGCGCTTTACTGGTTGATTGGTGGCTTTAGTTATAACTGCGATTTCACTTTCAATACAAATATGACCTTGAAACTTCCGAAACTATTTTTATAACTAATTATTTATGTATAAAAATTTTTAGGCACTACTTATAGACAATTAGTGCTCTTATACATATCTGTTCATCCATAAACACTTACATACATACCTACTCAAATATTTGGGTTGGTATGTCAAGTGTTTCGTGTACGCCCCGAATGTAGGTAAGTAGGTGACTCGAATTGTTATCAAACTGATTTTTTTTATTGTAGATAAGTATAATCTCAATACAAGTTTTTTTTTTATTAATCACTATTATTATTTTTTTTTTTTTTTGGCAATATTGCATTGTTGCTGCAACGAACATACACGTCCGTTGATATCGAAGGCAAATCATTGACTAAATGCTGTGAAATAGAACGTTAAAAAATGCAGAAACGCCATTAAAATCCCAACAATGAAGTGCTTTGGTGAAGGGGGTGAGTGAGGGTAGAAAAGAAACAATTTTGACAATAATTTTCATACTTCATGAACAGAAAAAAAATTGATAAATACATAAGCACTGGTATTAATACATATATATGTATATGTATAGTCATATATATATGTATGCACATATAAATTGTTTTATCAGTGCAGTGCAGCCATTTTAGGCCACAGTCACAACCACAGCCAAAGCTACATTCAAAGTCAATATTAACACAGCTTGCAAAAACTGACAAACAAGATTGGTTAGTAAACAATACAAAAAGTTGAGTTTTTTTTTGTATTCTAGTATATAACATATTTAAGTGAAAAATTCAAATCTTTTATTTAATTTTTATATAGAGTGGAATCACATAATTTTTATAAATATGTATGTATGTGTCACTGTACATAGTAAAATACCAATAAGCGTGAGTTTCAGAAGTGAATTCAATGTCAGGGCAATAAGATTTGTTGTTGCCGCGCGTCACAGTGTTGTGTATGCGGCCATATATGCATATAAATATAAAGACTTTAAAAAAATAAGTAAAAGAAAAATTGAGGAATATAAAATAAATTAAAATAATTATTTTATTTTTTAAAATAAATTAAAATAAAATACAATACAATAAAAAAATTCAAACAAGAAATGAAAAAAAATAAAACAAAAACAAAAATTAAAAATTAAATAAAATGAAATAAAATAAAATAAACTAAAATAGAATTAAACATAATAAAAAAAAAAATAAATAAAGTAAAATAAAATAAAACAAAATAAAATTAAATAAAATGAAGAATAATAAAATAAAAATAACATAAAATAAAGTAAAATATATAAAATAAAACGAAATAAAAAATACTACAAAATAGTTTAAAATAAAGTATAAAAAGATAACATAAAATAAAGCAAATTAAATAAAATAAAATAAAATGAAATGAAATAAAGTAAAAAAAAAAATAAGAAAAAAAATACCATGAAGTACAATAGAAAAAAAAAAACAAACAAAAAATACAATAATACAAATAAAAAAATATGAAACAAGATATAATAAAATATAATAAAATAAAATAAAATAGTATAAAAAATACTACAAAATTGGTTAACACTACTAACAATAATGAGATAAAATAAATTAAAATAAAATAAAATAAAGTAAAATAAAATAAAATAAAATAAAAGAAATGAAAAAAAATCAAATAAAAAAAATAAAATAAAATAAATAAAAAAATAAAAAAATACAAATAAAATGAAATAAAATAAAATAAATAAAATAAAATTAAATAAAATACAATAAATTAAAATAAAATAAATCGGAAAAAATAAAATAGAATACAAAAATTAAATAAAATGAATGAATGAAAAAATAAATAAAATGAAAAACATAAAAAAAATAAAATAAAATACAATAAATTAAAATGAAAAAAAAAAAAAAAAATTAAATTAAATAAAAAAATAAAATATTAAACTAAAATTAAATAAAAAATAAAAAAATTAAATTAAAATAAATTAAATTAAAATAAAAGAAAATAAATAAATAAATAAAATAAAATTTTTTAAAATAGAAAAAAAAAAAGAAGAAAAAAAAAAATAAAAAAATAAAAGAAATTGTAATAAAAAACATAAAAAATAATTATAAAAGTAAAGAAAAATTAAATTAAATAAATAAATAAAATGCAATAAAATAAAATAAAATAAAATAAAATTAATAAAATAAAATAAAAATAAGTTAAATTAAACTATAATAACATAAAATAAAGCAAATAAAATAAAATACAATACAATAAAAAAATTAAAACGAGAAATGAAAAAAAATAAAACAAAAACAAAAATTAAAAATTAAATAAAATGAAATAAAATAAAATAAAATAGAATTAAACATAAAAAATAAAAAATAAAAAAATTAAAATAAAATAAAATAAAATAAAACAAAATAAAATTAAATAAAATGAAGAAAAATAAAATAAAAATAACATAAAATAAAGTAAAATAAATAAAATAAAATGAAATAAAAAGTACTACAAAATAGTTTAAAATAAACTATAAAAAGATAAAATAAAATAAAGCAAAATAAAATAAAATAAAATGAAATAGAATAAAGTAAACAAAAAATAAGAAAAAAAAAATACCATGAAGTAAAATAGAAAAAAAAAAATATAAAAAACAAATAAAAAATATAATAATACAAATAAAAAAATATGAAACAAGATATAATAAAATAAAATAAAATAAAATAGTATAAAAAATACTACAAAATTGGTTAACACTACTAACAATAATGAGATAAAATAAAATAAAATAAAATAAAATAAAGTAAAATAAAA
The DNA here is from genome assembly GCA_030068015.2 of Neoceratitis asiatica. Taxonomy (NCBI): domain Eukaryota; kingdom Metazoa; phylum Arthropoda; class Insecta; order Diptera; family Tephritidae; genus Neoceratitis; species Neoceratitis asiatica. Next base: position 48,391,579 of record CM061526.1, on the reverse strand, counting down.
TAAAATAAAATAAAAGAAATGAAAAAAAAATCAAATAAAAAAAATAAAATAAAATAAATAAAAAAATAAAAAAATACAAATAAAATGAAATAAAATAAAATAAATAAAATAAAATTAAATAAAATACAATAAATTAAAATAAAATAAATCGGAAAAAATAAAATAGAATAAAAAAATAAAATAAAATGAATGAATGAAAAAATAAATAAAATGAAAAACATAAAAAAAATAAAAAAAATAAAATAAACTACAATAAATTAAAATTAAAAAAAAAAAAATTAAAAAAAAAATTAAATTAAATTAAAAAATAAAAGATAAACTCAAATTAAATAAAAAATTGAAAATTTAAATTAAAATAAATTAAAATAAAATAAAACAAAATAAATAAATAAATAAAATAAAATAATATAAAATAGAAAAAAATAAAGAAGAAAAAAAAAAATAAAAAAATAAAAGAAATTGTAATAAAAAAACATAAAAAATAATTATAAAAGTAAAGAAAAATTAAATTAAATAAATAAATAAAATGCAATAAAATAAAATAAAATAAAATAAAATTAATAAAATAAAATAAAAATAAGTTAAATTAAACTATAATAACATAAAATAAAGCAAATAAAATAAAATAAAATAAATAAATGTTCCAACTTCGTAAGTGGCTCGCAGGAATCAAATGTTGTTTTAATTTAATTTTTCGATTTGCTTATATAAAATGTTTTTGTACCCCAGTTGTTCAGCTATCAAATTAAAATAAAAAGCTCGAGTGCCTATAATGAATTATTACGAAATCGGAGCACGTGAAATATTTTTGGTCACAGCTCATACGGATTGGTGACACTGTGTGACTTAGAGACATCCATGTCGCCTGGTAAATTTTTTCTATGAATTTTTTTGGCTGTTGTGAATAGTTAATGAGCCAAAGAGAAGAAGAAAAAAACAATTATATTTGATTGCTTTGATAAAAAAAATGTTATTAAAGTTTAGTTGTACGTGTGTCAAATGACTTCGTCGATTTCGTTCTTAATTAATTAAATTAATTAATTTATTTTATTTGTGTTTTTAAGCCGGTTTCCGATTTTTTGAAGTAAATTAGTTTTTAATAATATTATTTTAAGTCGAAAAATTATTAGAGACATTATGTGTTTGTCTAAGCCTAAAGATTATATGGATATGAGAATAAAAGTTTCCAGTCATGGCTAGATTTGGAGTAATATCTGTTGAAATGCGTATTTAATTAGTATTCGAAAGACAAAAAAAAGTATTATTAATAAAGTAAAACAAGGGTTGCTTAAGATATAAAACCACTTCTAGCCAAATAATATTACTCCAGTTTTTGAGTGAATAATAATTTAAATAAATTTATTTTTTCTTTACTCATCATCCACCTTTCATTCTAGTCTACTTATAATGTAGTAATATTTTTATTTAATTGAAAAATTAAATATTATTTTTTTTTAGAAAATGTTGGATTCCCGATTTATACTTTTTGGTTTTTGGTTTTCGAGGTTTTGTGAATTCTTAAGAAATACAATTTCTATTACGTATTTTGAATATTACTAAAAAGTACAATAATTGCTTGCAATGTATATGCATATATATCACAATACATACAATACATATATACACAATCTAAGGCTGTATGTGTGGTTTTTGCTGATAATTCGTTTTTCGTTATCAAAGGTCAACAGGCAAACACATATTTGTGTGCGCATATGTATTTACATACATATACACATGCGCATATGCGCATATATATCACTTCATTTGTTTAACTTGTATTGCATTTTGTATGACGTGACAAAATTTATTATGTACGAATATGTGTTTGTATGTTTAGCGTTGCGTTGTCTGCACTCAAGTGTACTTGAAATGAGATTTTTTTTGTATATACAGTGGCGGACAAAAGTACACAAACAAAAGTGGCTACATACACCTATACACCTATTTTCGTTGAATTGAAAGTCCAAAAATTTTATTGGAAAATTTAACGACAAAGTTCATTTCAACTATTTTCCCTTATCATAAAGAATAAAAAAATTATTTTTGAACATAAAATAGTAAGGCTATGACCAAAAAAAACCGTAAATTCAACATTGACAGTCTACATACAGTACATACATAACTTAACTTCGCGAAAACACTTGAGTTAATATCAGTTAACATGATCTTTTTAGTATTTAGTTGGTCCACCGTTCCATCAATAACAACGTGGAGCCATGGTGGCATCGAAGCTCCTAAATTTGCCAATCTTGAGGGACTAATACTGCCCAAGCAGTTCTTTGAGCAATGCTCAGCTGGAAATATGATTTTTTTCTAATTTTTCGCTCTAAAATCTCCCAGACAAGCTCAATAACACTCAAATCTGGGCTTTGATGGCTTGTGTTTAGTTGCCTGATAAAGCAACCAATCTTTAACAATATGTGCCGCGAGCTTTGGATCGTTATCTTGTTGAAAGATCCAGCCTGCGCCAAGCTCCAAACTGTCCACCGAATGCTTCAGATTAGCTTTATTTTTCGGTGGATCCATTTTTTTTCAAAGTTTTTTACAATGGTCTGCACTGTTGGTCGACTTAAGTTTACAATTTTTTAAAATTCACCATACGATTTCTTTTCTTTTCTGTGCTGAACAACGAAGTTTCTTACGTCAGTGGATATTTTTTTCGCGGAGCTATTGTTGATGCTAATGTATTTAAACCACATTTAAATTCAATACTAGCAAATTAGAAAATATAATTTAAAAAAATAGTAAAAAAGTACACCTAACCGCCATAACAACACAGTATATCGACGTACCTACTAGTAAACCCGTGGTGTATGTAGACTTTTGTCAAGGACATTTTTGCGTTTTTTCACCATTTTCTTATTTTATGTGAGAGAATGAAATCGTTTTAGTACCTGTGAATAGAAAAAGATTTAAAATAAAACTGTAACCTACATTTTTCAAAAAAGTGATAGTACTTTCTACGCAACGAATCAGGCGGTATATGTAGACTTTTGTCCGCCCCTGTATATCAAATTCGGAGCAAATTGATATTAATAAATATTTACGAATAATCAATCACCTGTAAATAATACATGTAGTTATGTGTTTAAGTAATAAATTGTAGATATGCAGATTTACTAAGAAAAGTAAGTGATTTTGTAAATGTCTGTGCTGTGTTTTCAAGTATTTATTAATTTTGAAAATTATTCGTATATTTTTCCATTCGTTAATAATTTAGCACATTTTTATTTACAAATTCTAAATTTTTATTGCCATAATTGCAATTGTTTTAATGAGTAATTTTATGGCAACTGCTGGATTTAGTTTTTGCTTTTGTTATAATCACACTGAAAAAAATTTTAATCGCTTTATAATTTTAACTCAAGGTTGAATATTATTTGATTGAAATTATATAGGAATGAGGTGAAGTAATGACATATGGATGTTGGTACAAAAAATTTATAAAGCAAAAAAGAAAAACATATTAGCATTATTATTAGCAAATAAAAAAAAATAAAAAAATATATATAAACGTTCTTAATAGGTATTAGGCTATTTTTCGAGTATAAAAACAAAATAATAAAAAAATGTTTATTGTAACTTTTTAACACTATATTTATCACAAATAAAGAAGCACACAGTTTTAAGAGTACTTCGAACGTCTAATGGATTTTTGTGGAAAAAAATCGTTTATAAATAGTATTTTTTAGACATGTGGTTTTCAAGAAGAAGTCAAACGCATATAATTTACCGTTGGCCAAGAGTTTAGCTTTATTAAAAAGATAAGGGTTCGCCAATATGTTTCAAAAATGATTTGGTCCAAGGGACCGCTACGGCCCGTTCGAATAAATTTTTAGCCGCGAGGCCCAATATTCCAAGTGGTGTTAAATGGCACGATCTAGAAGGCCATGCCACAGTCCCACGACTCGAAATAATGCGTTCACTAAAAGTTTCCTCCAATAAATTGATTGTTTCGTTGGCTGTACATATGTCATGCAGTGCCATCTTGTTGGAACCAAAATCGTCCAAATCAAAGCCATCCAATTCAGGAACGAAAAAGTCAGGAACGAAAAAGTCATGCGTTCCCCATTGACTATAACATTATGGTCGGCTTCATTTTTGAAGAAATATGGACCAATGATTCAATCTGCCATAAAGCACACCAAACAGTGACTTTTTGAGGATGTAACAGCGTCCAACAATGGCTTATGGATTATCATCACTCCAAATACGACAATTTACGTACCCATTCACACAAAGTGAGCTTCATCACTGAAAAAAATTTCCTTGTAATAGTCGGGATTGGTGGGCATCTTGTTTTAGGACCATTCACCGAACGTGAGACATGCATCATAATCGTTCGGCTTCAATTCTTGCACGAGTTGGATTTTGTAAAGTGGATGGGCTTCAAATTTTAAACGCGATGGCGGGTCTTCTTTGATACTTTGCTCCACAGCAGCAATAGCGTCTTTGTTGCGCACTTTATAGGCGTATCTGTGAATGCGCATTATCCACTGGAGTAAACGTGGTGCGAAACAGATCCATGGTTACTAGAACTACCGACTCTGCTGTGTGATTATGTCGACCTTATATTGGACTCAGCGCATGATGCGTCGCGAGAACCGCACCATTAATTTGTTAATAAATTTTTGCACGATTTGCAAACATTGTTCTGGAGCAAGTGTGTTCATTATGAAATGGCAAACTAAACTGAGTGAAAATTGTATTTTTATACGATGCTTGCGCTTTTTTGAGGGTTGATTTTCGGTATCAATATTTATTAGTACAAACGTGTGTGGAATATATGTATTTATTTCAGGTTCTCAGGTTGACTGGAAGTATTTATGATCCAAAATCATACATCTGAACAAATTGGTTGTATAGGACCTATATGATATAGTTGATATTACAAAATTATTATATCTAAAAAACTGAGAGCAAACGGACGGACAGATGAACTTAGCTAAATCAACTCAGCTCAACATTTTGATAATATCGGTATAAATTTTGATCAATCTACCTCTTCTGGCTGGTACTTACATTCTTCGGACTAAAGTTAATATATAGGAAAAGAAATTGAATTATTTTTGCGGCAAAAAATTTGAAGAGAAATAGGGAATCAGAAGTTTCATTTATAGTTCTGGCCATCCTTTAGTAAACCCCCATAAGCATATTTTAATTCTTTTACTTTTGTCAGACCTTTTTATTAGAACCATCATTGTATTTGAATTTTTTCTGAAAATAATCCACAGCATACTAACACTTATGTTATTATTAATAAACCTCCATTGAATTCTGAACATTTGTAAGCTTTCATTTCGGACATTCTACATCTATATATTGGGTGTTTTATATATTTATATATAGGGTGTTTTTTTATAGAGGTATAGAACTTTAAGTTGGCATTACTTTTCAAGATGCGGCAGTTTTGTTTGTTGGCGTAGCCATTCAACCAGAAGTGCGCTTCATCGCTAAACATCGCTAAAATGGACGTAGTGCGCGATACGTTTTCCGCACAGAACCATTATTTTCGAAATAAAATTGCACTATTTGCAAGCGTTGTTCAGGTCTATTTAGTCTATTCATGATGAATTGCCAAACCAAACTGAGAATAAATCACTTGACAGCTGTTAAATCGGTCGTCATCTTGAAAAGTAATGCCAACTTAAAGTTCTATACCCCTATAAAAAACAGCCTTTATATATATATATATAAATATTATGTTGTACGCTTCAAAAACTCAAAAAGTTCGGCACCGGTTGAGCTGAACTTTTAGCATGATAAAAACCGCATCAAGGATTACTTTTATCTATTTTTTGCATCGGTCACATATCCCCAGGATGTGGACCTGGGACTAACCTATTCGAAAAAATCGTATTTATGCTTTGAGTTGTTTGAAATTTGGTACATAGATAGCTTTTTGCTTAGATGAGCAGGAACACTACCTTTTCCCTTTTAGGGAAATGGACAATGGACCGACCGATCTTGTTTATGGTTCGATTTACATGAATGATGATTTCCAGGCTGTGGACCGCTTTAATTGAGAAAAAAAGGATTTATGCTTCGATTCGGTTGAAATTTTAGATGACATCTATAAGTGGACCATGGATCAGAAAAAAAGTTCAATTTGCTTGAAATGTTTCTTTATAGGAATGGGATCACTGACAGACAGACAAAAATTAGGATAATTTTGATGTTAAATAATTTTTTTCGCAGCGTCATGTAATTTTTCTGTGATCGCGGTTGGGTTCGTTTTACTTTAAATTGACATTTTCATGAAAGACTTTAAGTAGAAAATTAGCGAAACGCACTTACAAATACATAGCTAGATCAATATTACAAAATATTAAAAATTTAAAATTTTGATTTAGATGGAGAAAGTACAGAAAGCCACAACAACGTGTGGCCAGGTCAGCAAGTATTATATTGTGACGGAAATTCCAAATACGAAGGACAGACAAAAGGAGTGGCACTATGATGCAAATTACCCGTACTGAGGACAAACAAATGGGTCAGTGTAAAGGAAATTCCCCGTCGTTAAGGATAAACGGAGCGGCTGCAGCTATGGCAGGCAAACGAATAATCAGCCTATTCTTGAGCGCGTGAACAGAATGTTTGGGTCATCTTCAGGTATAAAAAGAGCAACAGCCGCTATCACACGAAAAGACGATTAGAAAACGCAGTGGAGTTAACATTGTCGTGAGCTGTGTGCTTTAGGAACGGATAAGCTGTGTGAAGCAGAAAAGAATTGTAAAATAAGCCATTGTGTATAGTAAAGAATTGTAATTATTGAGGACTAAATAAACGTTGAGTAAATTTCTGACGATTAAGAGGCCAAACAAACAAACCTTGGGAGTTTTATTTAGCAATCCAGTGATCGGACTTGAAGGATTTGGGAAATCATCGAGGGTAGCTAAGAAAAACGTTACAATATATATTGGGAACAGCGGATTTCACATTTTTTGTTGTTTAATCATAAGAGTATACTTTCAAAATTTGAGAACAGAGCGGGGTGAATTAAGGGTGCGATACAATAAGAGCCTTAAACTTTCGAAACATTTTCTGATGGTTCTTGACTTTGTTCTTTCATCTTTTTGTACAATTTACTTATATTAAAATTCTTTTCTAAAATAATGAAATAAAATGTACTTATTGTATTTTTACTATTTCTTATTAAAATTTTTGCATTAGAGACATGAGGAAGCGTAAAAAAGTTGAATGCTGGATAACTTTTGGTTCATCTCATAATAAAACTATGAGATAAAACCTTAGTTTAATTTTATAAACCTTAGTTTCTTTTCAAAGATATTGACGGATACACAGTTGGAGGAACAACTAAGACTTCAACTCATCATGTCGATCTTATCATTTCGGTATAACTGTTTTTTGAACACAATTTTTATAAAGTTTCACATTCATGAAAGGTATAAAATCACAAGGCACTCCAAATCAAACAGCGAATATGTGAGAGTAAAAGAAAAAGCGAAAATAAGACAAGTCTAACATATACATATGTACATATGTGTGTAATACATATGTTAAGTTTGGTTATACGACTAGAGTTGGCAGTGACGAGTAAAGTTCCTTGACATTCTGTGCTGATGCAACAATCGCAGCGTCAACATCAACAAAACCAACAATAGTTAAAAAGAAAAAACTTTGCATGCAAATATATGTACATATTTACATACATTTGAAAAAAAATCCATACACAAGTGGAAGCACATTCGAAGAAGATCTGAGCGAATACATGCAACATAAAAGTTCGAAACAAAGTACCTAGATACATATGAGTCTTTGACACTACTGTTCGATGGGTTCCTTTTGGATATTTATAGTTTTTGTAGAGAAAATTTTTAAATGCTTTGACTGCTGTTTGGTCATAATTTTTATTTCTTTCAATTTTATTTTGCAGAAAGTCGAAGTTTCGACTTTTTGGCCAGCGGCTTCAAGGCAATGAGGAAAGGTGTATGGAAGAAGACGATAAGCAGTGGCGGAAGACACTAACAACAACAGCGACAGTTTAGCCATATAGCATTAGCAATAACAACAAGTAGTAAAAAATCGCTATGCTTATGGCAAGTTAGCTGGCTGGCCGACTGTCTGCTGTTGATGCAATTTGCAATAACAACAACTGCAACTAACGTTCTTCAACCTGTGCGTCTGTTGTTGCCAACAAGACGATGTGCGATGCGGTAATGATTATGTCGTTTCCATGGTTATTGTTATTGTTGTTGTTGTTGTATTAATTTTTTCCCGCTGGTTTGGTCAGAGATCATTCACTTTGCAGCGATTCTACACGCTTTTGTTCTATACAGATTTGTCTTGGTCTTGGCATGATTTGCGGCAAAAAAAAAAGAAAAGAAAAGAAAAGAAGAGAAGAACCAGCCATTGATTCTCGCCAATAGGTCGAGCTGTGGATGCAGCTGACTAAATATATACTTATATATATTTTCTAAATGCCACACGTATTTGCAAAATACTAAACATACTTAGCGTATACCAAGTGCGGAAGATCAAGCTTCGGTTGATGTCGAACTTAAGTTACCCGATTTTGCTTGTCTGAAAAAGGATTGTGGTTTTGGACTTAACAGATATATGTCAGCTAACATAACCACCACGAATGGAGAATTTCGATTGTTAATGCTCTAAACACACTGCAGCTGGTTTGAAAAAAAAACGCCAATACACGTACAAGTGTGCATATGTACATATGTATATAAGTAGGTACATATGAATGTGCATATTTTCTCGTTTTTTTTTTTGCCTGCAGAATTTTGAATGTGTTGAATTGTTGCTGACGTTGTGTGCCATCCACTGCCGACGTCTGCTGCATCCACTTTCAATCTTGGCCTTTCGCTACCTTCTCGGTTGCAGCCCGTTGTTGTATGCTTTAGCTTCTTTTGATCGTTGTTGTTAGTTTGCTGCTGTCAGAGCACATTGAACTCGATAAGTTGTTGATTGTATTCGTTTGTGTATTGGTTTCTCTTGCTTTGACGATGACGTTTCGTTTGTTTGCTTGCCCTTTCATTCTTTTGCTTTCAGGCAGCCAGGTAGAGGCATTTTAGTGGCATTTCCTTTGTAAGCAAAAAAAAAAAAAAAACAATGCAAATTGCATAACCATATAGTACATATCTATACATACTATATTTTCTTATGAGTTTTGTTTAGTTTAAGTTTCCTTTGTTTACCAGCAAAGTTCTAAAAATGAGTAGAATGCATATATTGTTAAATCTTTAGAACTGAAACTTACTCAGAAAACTGGAGTACCCTCCAAATACAATGTGCATATTTAAATCCCGCTTATCTTGCCGAAAATTTAGTCTTCTTAATTGAGGTATATCTCTAACTACTTCCTATTTCCACACCAACAGTGTGTGCTCTCAAGAATTAATATAATGTAAAAAACTTTCTCTCTATTATTTTTTCTTATTATTATTTATTAATTTTTTATTTTAATTTTTTATTTTTTTAAATTTCAATTAATTTTATTTTAGTTATTTAAGTTTTTATTATTATATTTGTATTTGTTTTATTTTGATTCCTTACTTTAATTTATTTTATTAAATTTAATTTTGTTTGTTTCATTTTAATTATTTTATTTTTTTTCTGTTGTTTCGTTTTAATTTAATTTATTTAATTTAATATATATTTCAATTTACATTTATTTAACTTTACTTGTTTCTATTGCTTTATTTATTTATTTTGATTTAATTTAAAATTTATTTATTTAATTTTTTTATCTTTAATTTAATTCTGTTGTATGTAGGCATAGATTATATTCGGACAGAAAAAAAAATACTCAATACATCTGACTTAAAATAAAAACGTAATTGATTACCATGGAATCATTACAATGTGTGATCAATAGGTTCTCCTCTTCACCTCAACTAGTATTGTTTTTTTAAAGTAGTAGAAAAAGGGAAATTTAGAGAGTAATTTTTATGGCTACATTTTTATCTTAAAATAATAAATAATAATGTATGAAAATTACTTCAGTAATTAACCTCGATAATTTTCCCAAATCCTTCGATTCCGACCACTGGAATGCTAAATAAAATTTCCAAGATTTGTACCTTCGGCACTTAATTCCCAGGAACTTACTCATCGTCTATTTGCTGCTCAAAAATTAGAATTCTATACACTATACTCAAACTAACATATATAGAAAGCAGTATTCGATTTTTGTCACTAAAATTTCTAGAAAAGTAAAAAATAGGACACTGCTTTTGACTTCATGGAATAAATGGGTCATCCACCACTATCCCAAACATGTGAACAACGAGTTTTAAGATGTACAATGGAAAAGCAGAATTCGAATCACATTTTGCGGAGAAACAAAACGGAGTGCTATAAATTTGCTAATCATGTTTCCGTGGAGAATATTGTCGGAAGGAATAAAGCCACATCTGAAAACACTTTCCTTTCTAGAAATTTAATTAGTAACCGACGTATTGTTAATAGAAACATACTCGGCTTGAGTTGATGCATAAATTTTAGAATATTTTATTAAATGCGGCTCACTCCAAGATGGCAAAGATTATACTAATACGTTTTCAAAATCAACTTTAAGGTCTTTCGAATCAAAATGGAGCTCTAAAATTCTCGAAAACTTCTATTCTCTACGATTCCACAACCATTTTCTCATTTTCTTTTTGCCGTTTCTTCTTGTGGCACTTTAAAAAAGTTATGCTAGACACTTGTCCACGTCGTACGACATAAAGCACAGGAGATATTAAGCATTTTCTAGATTCCAAAACCGTATTCGCATATTGCGATCAAAAACGAAATACGAAGTATGTTCAATAACTATCGAGAACTTTTAAATATCGCGGGCTTTGAGAGTAAACCATACAATCAAAGCACGAATAGTTTCGCAGTGATATGAGCGTTTTTAAGGCCATGAAGAGACGTTGAAGAGAATGAACGCACTGAACGCCCCAGCAAATCAGCGTGCGAAAAGTTAAAGAAACGATAAGCTACTATCGAATCATAATTACAGAAGTGGCTGAAGATGCCTTAATTAAAGTGCTGTTAAACAGGTAGCCTTAAAGGAAAGTATTAAGTCCTCATGGACTTTCACTATCAGTTGTAATACTTTTACCTGAAAATTTCGGCTAAAAATGATTTGATTAAAGGAGCGAATGTGCTGTTAAATAGTTAGCCTAAAAAGAAAGTATTAGATCCTCATAGACTTCTAATATAAATGAAATTCATTTACCTGGAACATAATTTTTTCTTTTCAGTATTTTTTCAATTTAATAAATAAATTTTATAACGACTGATATTAATTTAAAATCAAAAAACAGTGATGTCTATGCAGATTTTCACAAAGAAATACTTAAACGGAGTACTCTTAGTACCATTTCCCTAGTTTTTCTCAGTGACTTGTATTAGATTGAGCAACATTTTCATTAAGAATGCCGATTTTGGCAAAATTATGTGTTTGACGCTGCTATCGATCACACCTTTTTCTGATTCCACCATGGATGGTTACAATAATTTTGAGTTGTAAAATATCATATAAACAAGTACATATTACAACACTGTATTTAATTTTGTTTTTTTCTTTTTGTTTTAATTTATTTTATTATTTATTATTTTACTTTAGTTTATTTAATTTAATTTTATTTTTTGTTTAGTACTATTTTATTTTATTTTATATTATTTTAATTAATTTAATTTTATTCTTTCTCTATTTAAATTTAAATTTTTTATTTTTTTTCATTTAGTTTCATTTTATTTTATTTTAATTTATTTAATTTAGATATTTACATTTTTGTTTTATTTTATTTCTTTGTGGTTTATTTTATTATTTTGTTTTATTTCATTCAAATAAGATACACTTTTTATTTTATTTTCTATAAATTTTTATTTTATATCATATTATTGTATATTACTTTATTTCACTTCATTTAATCTAATTTTTTTCTTCATTTAATTTTTTTGTTTTATTGTATTCAATATTTAATTTCATTTTAATTTATTTTATTTCTTTTTTTATTTTATTTTATTTCATTATTTATTTTTATTTCAGTTTATTATCTGATTTAATATAATGCTATTTAATATTATGTTATTTAATTTAAATTGAAGTAAGTTTTTATTTTTTTATTTTATTTTTTTCATTTTATTTATTTGTATATTTTTCACTTTATTTTATTTTATTTCATTGGATTTTGTTTTAATATAATTTATTTTCATCTTAATTTTTGTTCGCTTTGTTTTGTTTTACATTATTATTATTATTATTTTTTTTTTGAATTAGTGTAGCTTTATTTTTTTATATTATTTTATTATCATTTTGTTCATTTTATATTTTTCTATTTCGTTTCTATATTATTTTATTTTATTTTATTTTATTTACTTTTTTTAATTTAATTTTACTTTGTTTTATTTAATTTTCTTCTTCCATTTGTTTTTGTTTGCCTATAATTCATATAATTTTCACACTCAACACTACACTAATACGATTTATATGTACGTGTGGAGTAATTGTTTAAATGAATGGCTGAATACTTCCATTTGAGTGTTTATTTTAGATTTAATTTCAGTCAACGCTTGGTCACTTGCCGTTGACTTTGACCTTCACATTGAATTTACGAATTGTAGCGAAAATTGAGTCGGCATATGCGCATACATACAGACATAAATGTATGTACAATACACATATGTGTATGTGAACATTTGTTTGTGTGTAACATATAAATAAATTTAACTGTATCCGGCAAAGAAATCGCCGGAATTTAATAATGTGATTGGTATATTTATATTTGAGTGTATGTGTATTTAGTTTTTATGTACATTTGCATTGTAATGCGTTACTATGTGTGATATTTATATTAAGACTTTGATGGATTTTATAAGAAAATTTTAGTAGGGAACGAAGGCCTAAAAAATGTTAAAATAAAATTAATAAAGTTTATTGAATTAAATTTAAATAAATTATCAGCTTAATTGAAATTATCAACTTAAAAATAATCAGAGCAAATTAGTTCTGAATTAGTTTTTAGAGTTTGTTATATATTTACCCTTACTTTTAAAACAATAATATTCACTTTTAAATATTTTATAATTTAATATAAAATTAAAGTAAAAAGATTTTAATAATTTGAAATATTGTTTATTTTATTTTACGTATCTTAAGGAAACTAATTCATTAAGACTTGGTTTATGGAGGTAATTTTATTAATAAAAATTTTAAAATCAGAAATTTATTTTTGTGGAGAAAAAAATCATTAAATGCGAAGTCTCATATACATACATATATATATATATATATATATATTGTTTCAAATAACAAATACACGCCAATATGCCCAACAACTGGTCCCCGTATAATTTCTCAACTTAGAAACAGAAAAGTGAAATGTGGCAGTCGCAGCACAATGCACTTGAAATACATTCAAATGATCTCCTATCGATTTCTTAAGCAAACAAAACAAAAACAAAAACCCGCTATTTAACCATAAAAAGACAGCAATGCAATTCGAATAGTGGCCAAGACTGTTGTTAACAGCAGTATCGGCGGCGGCAGCAGCATCAACATTCATAGCCGATAGCCGATAACCCAGGCTACTCCGGGCAGACGAGCTTGACAATTTTGCTTTCAATGTTATGCATTTTGTGTCGAATCATTTGATTGTTGTTGTTGCTGCTATTATTGTACTAAGTCTGGACTAGACCAGACCAAAGCCGTTCATACCACTGTCCAATCAATAGCAAAGTGGAATTGCATGTTATAATCTATGCGGAGGCAGGAAGGAACGTTTAAGTGGCGAACAATGAAGACGACCAAGCTATTAAACAGGTATTATTTATGTAGATAGTATTTAGTTGTGGTTGTAGTGAAGAGTAATTGTGTGGAAAGAGGAAACAAAAATAGTAGCAACAATAAGGAAACGAGTGCATTTGTAATAGTTTCGCAATCGTTGCGCTTGCGCAATATACATGTACATATACACAACAGTCGGCTTGTTAGAGCTACCGCATGACTAACTAACTGACTGACTAGCTGACTGACTGAGTGAATAGTTGGCAAGTTTGCCGAAGTTGCAACATAAAAGAAATCCAATGGCAAAAGCAATGAAAATAACAACAACACAATATAATATACCAACTGTCAATACTACATATCTATGTATTTAATAAACCATCACGATGGAGTAGAAACAGACACCGGTTGTCTATTGCTATTATTATGCTGTGGAACTGCTACATACGTACATTTATACATTAGGATATATAAGTATGTAAATACTTGTATGTATATCCGTTTGTATGCACGTGTAGGAAATGCAATGTGTTACTGAGAAATAATTTCTTTTCTTCTTCATTTTCTTCTTAGGAATCTATATTATGTAACACTTATTTGAGTATGCCTGGTTCGAGTGATGCACTTACCTCAGTTAGTAAATATATATATTTTAACATATTTGACGCTTTGTAACCCCTGAAGCTATTTGCGGTAGAGATCCTCCTCCAATTTGTGGTTTTGAGTCTTAATGTTTTTGCCAACAAATGGAGGAACCAATGGTTTATTCTAAGCCGCCTCCGAACGGCCGATGGATTATGATTATTATGAGGAGCTTTTATTTCGTGTCAGAAGCACACTCGAAGGGCTTGACATTCCCTGCCGAGGGGCGACCATAATTAGAAAAAGTAATTTTCTATATATTTGGATGTTGCTCGAAGCTTGACTCGAGCCCTGGCCTTCTTAATGGTAGTACTTGATGCTAACCACACGGCTATTAAACTCGAAGCATCTCTCGTCGACCCTGAAGTGAAGAATGATTAATAAGCCTTAATCGACTTTTATAAGGAGGGAGATTTTATTCGCATCCCAATGTAAATTTCTTATGCGCATAATAAGAATTGCAATTTATCACTATACAATTGATAGTGTGGATTCCTTAGCCCACCGTTTAATGAAAGCTAGGACTCCTTTAGCCTTATTAGCACAGGAATTTATATGATTTCTAAAAGCTAGCTTAGGCTCCATTGTGACATCCAAGTCAATGAAGTCAGTAACTTGTTCCACATTTTCTGATTTTGAAGCATATAGACAAAGGATTGCAAAGATTTTCTAGAGTAGGATAAGTGTATATTTACACTTGCTTAAATTTAACGACACACAGTTCACATCACACCGCCATATCAAATTATTTAGGTCAATTTGTAACAGTTCTCTATCTTCTATAGAACGAACTGATTTAAAGAGCTTGACATCATCTGCGTACATAAGTGCTTTAGAATGACGAATCACATTTGGCAGAACTTCGATGAATAAGAGGAGTAGTAATGGATGGAGATGACTACCTTAAGGTACACCAAATGCTACTGAAATTTCACGTGAAGCACTACAGTTAAAAACTTCCCTTTGCTTTCTACCTGTCAAATATGACGAAATCCATTTGAGTAAGGATGGTGGAAACTTAAAAATACTTAAAAATAATGTGAAACCTTGTCAAATGCCTTGCTGAAATTAGTGTAAATAACATCGGTGTGATAACCGTTTTTAAAACTATTACTGACATGGGTAGTGAAAAAAAGTTTTTAGTTTATTTCTTTTTTTTCATTCAAACAAATTCACTGTGAAAGGCCGTAAAGAATTTGAAGCCACCAGTCAAATTGAAGAGGCAACTCAGACCGAGATCCGGTATTTGCGCCGGTTCTAAAGAAGACAACAGAAAATGTTTCGCATATTACCTTACCGTAGAAATACAGTACAATAGAACAAGTCCAACGTATAACCAATTAGATCAGGAAGGTATTTGAGTTCAAATAGTATTGCCCAGCATTATTTTTGATGTGGCTCAACTATTCGAAAAGATATGGCATGAATGACTCATATACAAGATAAGAATGACTTTGCCGACAATTTTTTTCAAAACCTCATATCATACAGTTAAAGTTATAAAATTTCTCTTAGAAATGTATTCAATTATAGCTGGTTTGACTCAAGGTAGCGTTCTCGTACCGAAACTGTGTGTCTTTTGTACACAACATCTTATGTAAACTCAACATCCGCAGAGGAGACAACTATTCCATGTCGAAACAAGTCCCCGATTAAAGTTCAAATGTACTAGAAAACCACTTAAAACTTGTTGGGAGTTGGTTGTCAAATTGGCGCAAAAAAAGAAACGAGAAAACTTTTTTGACCGACTGAAGCCCCATCATAATAACAATATAATTATTTTTTTATGTTTGTATCCGAATCATAGCAATTCGTCGATCTATTGCTCTGTTAATCCTTTCCGGAAAGAAAGCATTCTATATGCTAATCTACGCAAAAAAGCTACCAACGGACTAAATTTCAAGCAAACCCATATTGCGGTTTCCAAAATAAACGTAAATATAATGTATGTAAAATAACTTTTTTCATGAAATTCCTTTTTTATCAAACACTACATTCATTAAATGAACGTCCCGTGAACTTTTACATGCTTCGATCCGTTTGAGATAACTTTCGACCACTTTTTGGCACATATTAGGCGGTATTTCAGCCATAACGTGACGTATGTTGGTTTTCAAGTGCTCAAAAGTTAAAGGTTTATCCACATAAACACAGTTTTTAGCGTGAAAAAAGTCCAACGGTGCCAAATCGCACGATATCTTTGGCCAATTCACATCGCCAAGACGAGAAATTACGCGGCCGGGAAATTTTTCTAGCAATAAAGCTATATTCGGCACCACCTTGATGGAATAACACATTGTCCAAGTCGTATTATGCAATTGCAGGCCAAAAAAGTCGGCTATCATACGACCATAACGATCCGAATTGATAGTGAGAGACTCGCCGTTATCGCTTTGAAAGAAGTAAGGTCCAATCACACCTCCGGAACAAAGAACGCGCCAGACAGTAAGTTTTTTTTTGGGTTTAGTGGTCTCTCTTCAATTATTTTGGGATTCTCGAAGCCTCAAATGAGACAATTTCGCTTATTTATGTATCCACCGAGTGAGAAATATGCCTAGTCGCTATAGAAAATTTTGTTGGAAAAATCGCTGTCCACTGCTTGTTGTTCAAGTACCCAATTGACGTAACTACGGCTATGTGAGCTGGACTTTATATAGATGAAGGTGTAAGTCCAAGTGCAAAATACGCCATAATTGCCGTAAGAAAGTCACAGCTCTTGAGAACGTCGAGAAATAGACACATTCGGGTCTTCGGCTACATTTTCACTTACAGCAATGATATTTGCGGTGGAACGAGCAAAATGATGATGCACAGGATATCTGTAACCGATGCAGTTGCTTGAGTAATTGGACGATTGAGTGCACCATAATCTCCTCTTAAAGCAGGAATCGTGGTCACGTTTTAAATCACCACTTTTGTAGTAGATTTCAATAATTTGAACGCATTTTGCGGTTTTTAGGCGATCCATTTTAACTAAAACATAACATGTTTGGTTTGTCAGTTAAGTTTGACAGATGTAAAAATACAGCTCTGCACTTTCGAAACCACTGAATTGATAACCCTTTATATATAAATTGAAGATACACATATGTATATATGTACGCAAGAAAAAAAAAACGATGTTACGATATTCGTTTTGCGACTTACGTCAATGGCGGCTAGGTGTCCTATTAAATTTCCATTGCTGATTCTCCGCATATAAATTGAAAATGCTAAAAATATTGCGCAAAAAAAAAATTATCTCCGAGTTAAACGTAAATAATTCCGAAATGCGTATATTTGAGGATGTTTGTAAGAAAAAATACCACAAAAAATAATGTACATATATTACTGAATAGAATTGAATACAAAAACACAGTAGGAAAATCTTAAGGAAACTTAATAACGCTACTAGTGATGATGATCAATTTTAGGATAAAAATAAACAGAGAATTTATTCCATGGAATAATTGAGGAATTTCGTAATTTTAAATTTATATTTAAATTGCTTTTGAAAAAATTAATGTAGAGAACTTGAGGATGCTGGGGATACAATGACAGCAATCTACTTGCGAAGTTGAGCAGAAGAGCGGTAGTATCAAGGCTAATCACTTTAAAGAAAATCGCTTTACCAACAGGGTGCACGCTTATTTCATACATGTATGTTACATACATATTCTAAAAGTCAATATTGACTCAAATATATGACTCGTCATTCATTGAATGTTAAAAAATAAATATAATAAAATAAAGAGTTTCGTGTACAGTTATAGACTGTATTAAGTATACGCGAAAGTTGCTACTCCATTGTTTCGGATGTTTTTTTTTCTTTTTTTGTTTGGTTTTTTGAATTGCTGCTGGAATGAAATCATTCGGTTGGACTACATACATTAATGACACCTTTTTTGTGCATTGTTTTTTTTTTGTCTACCTCTTCCTTATTTGTACTTTCTCGGTACATTTCTTATTTACCTTTTCCAAGTTTATTTTATTATTTCGTTAAATTGTAAATGTCGTTTCAGAATTTCAGCTCATTGTATAAACATGTATGTAGCTACATACATATGTACAAGTATGTGTGTATGCATGTTGTTTGCAATGATTTTTGTCGCAAACTCGAATTCGCACAAGAAATTATTATTGTATTTACTTAACATAAATTCGAATTTGTTGAAAGTTTTTCCTTTTTTTAATGGAGAAACAAATTGAAAAATTCAACGTACGAGAGTACGTGTGTGTGAAGTATATAAAAATCCACTAATGGATAATTGATCATATAACGGTTGAACGAGTTTAATTTTTTTTTTGGATTTAAAATCTCTTAGTAGAAGACGTGTTTTAAATCATACTTTCATGTGTATGTTAATAAATTTATTTATTTTTGTATTAAACTCCGCGTATAAAAGATAGAGTTTCAACTACTTATCTCAGAAAATTTTCTTATTTCGCTAGGAAAATAATTAATAAAAAACACATTCATATAAAATCGAAGATTTGTATATACGTTTTCGCAAGCCAAAGTATTTATAAAAATAAAAAACTATTCAGAATTCCCTATTTCATTTGCTTTGGATCATACTCAACCTATTCTATTCCTTGAAATAATGGAAAATATAATTTATACGCTGTGGACACGGAAAAACTTTATTTAATTTATTTAAACAAAAATAAAAATATACATTTTTATTTAATTTTAATTTTAATTTTTTTTTTCAAAAAAACTCATATTTTTTCCACAATTAGTCACAGTTAGTCACATTGACCGTTACTTTTGGTAGATTCTTTCGTTTTTTTCTAAAAACTTCTACATTGTTGGGTGAATTTTTTCTGTTTATATACAAACAAACTTACTTACCAGTGCCGCGAACATTGGGGGCTTTTGGGAGTTGAAACGCTCCCATGGGCAAATGGGAATTACATTGTCAGTTTTGTTTTGCATTGAAATTTTTATACCTTTCGTGCACATGAAATGGTATATTAACTTTGGTCCGAAGTGGGTAAGTACCAGAAGGAGAAGAGATAGATCCATCGAAATTTATACTGATCGTATCATAATCACGAGTTGAATTGATTTAGCCATGTCCGTCTGTTCGTCTGTTTGTTTGAACGCGAGCTCTTCCCTCAATTTTTTAAAATATTTCAACCAGATTTGGTGGGAAGATGAACCTATACATTTAAACGATCATTTGTCGGAACCGGCCTGATCGGACCATTATAGCATATATATGACCGATTTTTCAGAATTGAAATTATGGATCATAAATTCGTCGAAAAAACTACCTAAGAACTTGAAATTTGGTATATTACACAAACACAATGAATTGCATATTTTCAAAAGTGAGATTATGATAAAAATTTTGCCAAAAAAAATTTAGGAGCATGAAATTTTGTATTATTCAAAAATATTATGAATTGCATATTGGTACTGAAAATCATCGCAATCGAACTGTTATACCATATAGCCCCCATACAACAGATTTGTACACATATGAGGTTTTGGGTGAAAAATTCGTGAAAACAGCATCTAGGAGCGTAAAATTTTATATTATGTACACATATAATGAATTGCTATTACAATTCGGAAGGCCTGGGTTCGAGTCTAGCCCTCCGGGTATATTTCTGATATGAAATAAAAGCTCCTCATAAAAATCCATCGGCCGTTCGGTGGCGGCTTAGTTAGGCTAGTGTTGCAATCTGGCAACCGGAAACGTTATCGTAAATTTTGACATTTTTGATATATACGTACTCAGAACATTTTTACATTATTTGTTGTTCTATAATCACTTCTAGGCAAATGGATGCCCAATGTAAATTGTGAGTGATGCACAACCATTTGTTTTCCAGTTTTCTTTCAAGAAATTAGGAAAACCAGCCGCAGAAGAAGGATCAGTCTTCACCACGACAATACGAGCTCTCACACATCGTGTGAAACAACTGCATTTTTGACTGGTACCAAATAACTTATTTTTATTCACGTACGTAAAGAAAACTGAGAAGTCAACAATTTTTCATCACCTGAAGAGGCAATAGTGTGATTTTCAATAATTAATATTTGATTTTGATGCCTAATACCGAAATATATAATGGAAATCATTGTAACTTCGAATCTTCTTTAAAAAATGGCTCTAAGGGAAGTCAACATGCTGTTAGATAACAATCACCTCAAAATAAAATATTTTGATAGAACTAAACTAGTTTTGAGGTGTGAGAGCTCCAAAGAAAATTTCTTTAAAATTTTTGAAATTCTTCGAATCATGGCGGGTTTGCCCGCTACACGGCAGCAAACGAAAGGTCTTTTACTAAATTGAAACGCTTAAACTCTTACTTGAGGTCTACAATGAAATAAAATCGTTTGAATGGACTTGCTTCTATTAAAATCCAACGAATTGTTGATGTTGACATAGACTTGGAATTGAAAGAATTTTTTTCCTGCGCCGTGAACAGTCGCAATATTCTCGGCACACACTTGGAATAAAACCATGTTGAAATCTTTATCTTATAAGATTGAAATAAAATTATAATTATCTTAACCACTATTTAATGTCATGAATTAAAAGCAAAGCAAAGTTACTTTTTATTGCTAAATGTTACTTACCTATATCACTATAATAAATTCATTTATAAAGCTGAAGGGAAAATATTTTCAGGCTTTTTTACATATAATTCCTGCACAAGAATCTTATATACATAAAAACACGGCAATTTTTTCTTTACCAATTCATTTACCGTATATGGAAAGGGGTCAATCCTATTCATCAAATTTTATTCGTGAAGGAAACTTCAATCCATAAACCCCCCGCAGTGCTGTGCACGGCTCTGATACCACATACATACATATAGACTTTAAGTACAATAAAAGTTGCGAAATACTTATATGCAAATAAGCGCACATACATATGTGAATGTGTACTTAGCTATTTGC
Source organism: Neoceratitis asiatica (assembly GCA_030068015.2). Classification (NCBI taxonomy): domain Eukaryota; kingdom Metazoa; phylum Arthropoda; class Insecta; order Diptera; family Tephritidae; genus Neoceratitis; species Neoceratitis asiatica. Next base: position 48,370,280 of record CM061526.1, on the reverse strand, counting down.
ACAGAAATTGTTAATAACCAGACCATTTATGATGTCTAATGATTTTGGCAAAATTTGACAGAATGAAGTTGGCGTAGCTCAAAACTTATAACCTTTTTTACCAACTTAGAGTTTATAGAAAACCAATCATGGATAATTTTTTTCCCACATAAGAAAAAAAGACAAATAAAAATAAATTTAAATAAAACTGAAACAAATAAGAAAATATAGTACATTCAAGTGTTCAGAGCAAAGCAATGAACTCAGAGTAAACAATTTTGTTTGTAAATGGTATGTACAAATGTATAGAAATGTATACTATACAAAATTTCACAAACAGACATTACTTTAAGGTATTTATTGTAAAATATCAAGCATGTTGGTTCCTACTTCTCGAAAACTTCATATATATATGTACGCCCACTTAGTTTTTGAATACACATAGCTTTATTTTTGCAAAAATTTCACTTACACCAAAAACTAAATTTTTTTATATTCACGTGCATGCTAATTATTTCTTTAATAATTTTTTTTTACTATTATTATGAATAGATTCTGTGGTGAGATCTTTTATCTGAATTTTACCTGGTTTTTATTTTATTAGTCATTAAAACTTGTATAGGACAATTTAAAAATTAGCTAGAAAAATAAAAGAAATTTCACGAAACACGGGGCCAAATTATTAAAATAAAATTTATAAAAATTATTTCTGTTTCAAATAACTGAAATATTGCTGAAGATAATTTTAAAAGTTTAAAAACAATACTACTAGTTAAATTACCAGACAAATATATGATAAATATTTGTATTAATTCATTTTTATTTTACAAAAATTGCATATAAATTCGCCTTTAGCTGCATAACAATTTTATTAGAGCTTTTTATATTTTTCATTTTTTTTTACAGTGTAGTTCTTTGGGAGCATTTTCTCTACCTGTAAATAGTTTCAAATAATAAAAAAAAAATTTCAGCAGTCAAGTGGACCATAAACAAGCGCAATTTATTTACTATTGCCTCATATTATTCCTTCAACAAGTCTTTTGTTTTGACTTCAGTTAAGCCAAAGTATAAATTTAGCGTGGGCAGAGCCAACGATAATCACGCGCATGCGTGAAGTTACAAGATAATAATTAATATAAGCCATAAAAACAAGTTATAGAATTAAAACGCAAAAAAAAAAATATAAAATCAAAATTCGAAAGCACTTTTTTGCCAACTTAAAGTTTTTAAAATCATTTAAAATATTTTTACTTTGAAGAAAAATATTACAATATATGTAAACTTAGTAATCAGAAAATTTAGTCAACGATGGTATATTGGTAGTATTGAAAATCTATGTCGTAATTTTCGATATTTTTGCAAGTTAAGTCAATTAGAGATTTTTACTCAATTTACAGCAATTGACGGAGGTTGTTAAAAGTTGCGCTATCGATAACAATTTTTATTTAGTCGATAAAGTATTACCTACCTCTAGGAAACCTAATCTTAATATAATTTTTGGCGCAAATAGAAACAAATTGGAAAAGGTCAACGAAAAGCAATGAGACTTACTAAATTAAGATGCATATAAGCGAGGCCGGCGATAAGAACGTGCTTAAACAAACATACATACATATGTACATATATGGTGCTACAACGCGTCGTAAATTACAGTAATTATATTTGTACGTGATTTCTTAATTCAGAGTGAAGGTGATAATGAGATGAGATTGGGAAATACTGTGTTACATAAGGGTAAAATATATTTAATCTTTCACTATGTTTTATTTTTTATTGTTTAATACAACACATCTTTATTATTATACCAAGCTTTTAGGTAATACGGTAAAGATACGCGTAATTCAGGTAAAATCAAAGAGTCAAGGTTTGAGTGATTACTCGCTTTAGACAGTAAGCAATATTTTAGGTAGAGATAAATAAACAAATTTATATCTAAAAACCAATTAAATAAACCAAATAAATTAGAATAAAATAAATCTTAATAAAATAAAAAGAGATAAAATGTAGTAAAATAAAAAATAAAAAAAAAGATACAATAAAAAATAAAATAAAATAAAAAATTAAATAAAATGATATAAAATAAAATAAAATATAAAAAAATTTAAAAAATGAAATTTTTTTTTTAAATAAAATAAATAAAATAGAATAAAATCAAACAAAAAAAAATTGAAAAAATAAAAAATACAGAAAAAAAATTAAAAATAAAATGAAATAAAATAAAATAAAACAAATAAAATAAAATAAACTAATTTAAATAAAGTAAAAGAAAATAAAATAAAAAAATCAAAATGTATTAATAAAAATTGAAGCAAAATATAATACAATAAAAAAATATATAAAAAAAATTAAATTAAAATAAAATGATTTTAATGAAATAACATAAAATAAAATAAAACGAACTAAAATAAGGTAAAAAAAAAAACAAATTAAAAATTAAATAAATTAGTATTGAAAAGAAATAAATTAAAATTAAAAAATTAAAATTAAAAAAAAAATAAAAAAAAAATAAAATAAAATAAAATAAAAGTTTATATAAAAAATAAATTTAAAAACTTAAAGAAAAAATATTAAGAAAAATTAATAAAATAAAACAAGGAAAATTTAAATAAAAAATAAAAATAAAATAAATAAACAAAGTAAAATAAAAAGAATAAGGTAAATTAATTTAAAATAAAATAAATTTAAACTTAATAAAGTAAAATTTATTTGAGTTAAATTAAACTAAAGTAAAATAAAATATTGAGCAGCACTAAGAGTTCCGTTATACTAACCACAATATGCGTATACTTATGTCCATAAGTACGTAACGAAACTTTAAACACACTTTTTGTCTCCAAAAATTTTATTGAATTGTTCGTGAAATTTAAAATGCAATGCTTCGCACTCAGTATTGAATAGCGGAGTTGCGTGACTTTTAATAAGTTTCCACGAATTTTGGTATTGTTGGAAAGTGGTAGCAAATTGGTACGCATGGGTGTGCCTGAATGGACTGCGCTAAACACGCACCAAATGTTGTATCGTTTGCATTGACGCCAAAACATATGTATGCATATAAGTGTGTGTTTGTATGGATATTCAAAAAATTAAAAATTTTAGTTATGAATACAAATTAATGAATATTGAATGCGATTTTAAATGATTTTTTAGCTTTCTTTGGTAACTACACCGTGTACGCTTACTTTTTGTAATAACTGTAATTTTATGTGCATTGAATTGCAATGCAATCAGTATACGTGCTTTTTGTATTGATATTGATATTATATAAAAAAACTATTAATTTTTTTACAACATACGCCGCTATGTCTTTTCATTGTAAAACAAAACTTTAAAATACCGGAAGAAATTTTAATGAAATATATATATATATATTTTAAATGACTCACCTTTTTCCGTTTTAATTGGTTTCTTCCTGTTTTTCTTTAATGAATATTTATTTACTTTTAGAGTATGTATTGGTTCAAATAAATGCAGACATTTTGAAGTAGTATGAAGTTGTTGTAGTACGTATGTGTATATATGCGTAGTTTTGAGATTTTATTTTTCAGCACGTTGTCAATGCAAATTTGTTGTTCTGAAAATACAAAATGACAAAGAATCCTTTAATGTAGTGAAAATAATTTTTTTTTAATTTTTTTATTATTTATTTATATTTATTTATTTTATACTATAAATGTGCTTTTCATGCATTCACGCAATCCCATGCTTTGCACGTCAGTAGAATTGCGTACAAGAGTGCAAGCAATAAGTATGTGATAATGCATTCTGAATCTGCATATTCAAATACATATGACAATGTATGTGATGGTAGTTGCATTTACATACATCTACTTTGTGTATGCATTCCGTTTTCCTTTTTTTTACATTTATTTATTTTTATTATTTCATCTACATTTCAATTCAGGCTGTCGAGTTGTTTTTCAGTTGTCGTTACATATGTACATTGTCGTTGGGTTGTGGGGTTACGAGTGCGTCCGACAATTAAGCAATAATGCGATTATTAAGCAACAACAACAGCCTGCAAGCAGCATGCATACAGACTAAACTGGGTCATGTTCTGCCTTCATTCTTTATGTCGTCTTCCGTTTTCGACTTCTACGAGTAAAGATACATATGTATAGATGTATATATGTAGATTTAAGAGAACTTTCAAACTCACTTTCACATATCCACACACCTACCTTGTAAATCTTGTAATATGAAAACTTGTACTATATGTATTTAATAATATATTTTGTTGGGTCGGCTGTCCGTATTAAATTTTTAATGTTTTTGAAAGAATTTTGCGTAATTTTGTTCAAATGATCTAGCGTTACCTAACTTTGTGAAAATGGCTTGTTATATACTTATATATAATGTGGTCAGAATTTAATTTAAAAAATATATACAATAACAAAATTTCTATGAAAATCTCAGATAAGTTATAACTATAACTGAAATTTTTATTTTTAAACATAGAAAACGTTTAAGAGAAGTGGTGGAGAGGAAAACTTGGTATATTTAGCTCGTCGGTTCTCATAGAAGAGAACCGAATCACCGCCATATGATAATATTGATTGCTCTAAGAAGGTAAGCCTACCCCCGGAACCATCTGTTTTTCTATTATAGTAGAAAAAGAAATAAAGTATCTATTTAGCGCTGAATTTAAAGTGGCAGGGAGACCCGCGATCTAGAGTACAATCGTTAATTTCCAGTCAATGATTATTAACCCGCAACTCACAGGAAATTTAACACAATTAATGAGGTATTTTTTAGTTGAAAACTTCAGCCTCATAAATCTTCGGCTTGTGACTACGAAATATGGCCATTGGCAGCTCGAGGTTCAATGTCTTTTAATTTTATATCTGTATACTCTGGTGTACCAAGGTCTAATATTGGCTCAGAATAATTTTGTGTGGATACTTTTATTACTGCAGATCAGACCGTTTTACTACTCGACTCTCTTTCGGGCTTACCTAGAGCACTTATCAATGTGATATTCTTCAATTAGTTGGCGTTTGCCGAGCTCTTTAAACAGAATAAAAGGCGTACGAATGTTTCTTTTAAATGCCTGGCTTGCACTAATTAAGGCAATAGTAGACGTATACAACTCGTATGCAGTTTTTTGAAAGTAAATATTGTGTATAATTCGAATCTGCTACAAGGAGAAGAAGTCTAAAATAGCTCTGAGTTGAAAAAAGTGGAGAAGAACTGAAAATGTGCATGCATCAGCTTCTTTGTAAAGTTTGGTGTCTTGAGTGATGATTTGCACCCCAGTGTGCTCTGCCCAATCCATAAAAAAAGGAGATCCCTGCACCGAATATTCCGCGATATGTCTCCCCAATAACGCGTGTAAGGTTCTTAACTAGTGTCTTGCGTAGAAAGCCCTGTAATAAACTGATGCTTAGCAACACCAAAGTTCCGTAAGAATCGGCAAGGACCTCTGCTGGCAATTCGATAGTAAACGATTTTTCAGACGAGGTGACTCTTTATATTTTGACCTCCTCAATTTAATGTTGGGAAAAATAATGCGAACTGCAAAGCTAAACGGACAAGATCCAAGTGCGCCATTAGTTCTGCTTTCTCAAAATTGGGAAAGAAAGTGAAGCGAATGTGTCTGGTAGCGAATGCGGACAATACGAAATATCTCCTCATCAAACAAGCAACCAGCCAGTAAGTCCTTACGTTATTGTTATTGTTGACAGTCATAATTATGAATAATGGCAGCCTTGAAATATAACGCAAAATTAGTCTTGTCCACATCCGATTAGTCGGTACTAAAAGCTTTCGATAGAAAGGTTTTGAGTACGGCTTATGATTCTCTTCGTATGGGTGCTGGCGAATGCATGATATATACGACGACATTAACATATGCACATATTTAAGGGATCTGAGAAACAGCGGCAATACTGGCTGGGTCATATTGTACGGATGGCGAAAACACTCCAGCTTTGAAAGTATTCCATGCAGCATCCGCCGTTGGAATCAGAGGAAGAAGAAGATCTTTACTGTGTTAGAAAGGTCGGGTTGTGAAGGTACTTGACATCACTTGATGCCATCAATGCCGGGAGCGGCAAAGAGAAGGAGCAACTGAGGCGCTAGTGTTGGTTCAGAAGTAATTGCATAAGCGTTGCCTACACAACTAAAAAAGAAGGAAAAAGAAGTTTTTTAGTAGGTTAGAAAGAGGTAGAAGTCAGTAAAGAAGTAATCCAAATAACCTTCTAAAGTTGAAGCAGACGGAATGAGGATTAGTGAAAGATTTTTTTAGGAAAGAGAGAAAAAAAAACAACAAGTTTATTCGTAGCTTAGTAAGATGTAAAAGCCAGTAAAAAAGTGGTCCAATAGACCATTTAAAGTATATACAGAATATGAATATGTGGGAGACTTTTTTAAGAAAGAGAGGAGCAAAATCTGGAGAAGTAAAACAAGAGTTTCTTTCTTAGTAGGTTAGAAAGGGGTAGAAGGCAATAAAGAAGTAATTCGAATGACCAACTGAAGTGTAGACGAAATGTGGATATGTGAGAGACTTTTTTTTAAGAAAGAGAGGAGAAAAATCTCGAGGAGAAAAACCATAAGTTCCTTAGTACTTTGGAAAGAGTTAGAAGTCAGTAAAGAAGTAGTTCAAATAGCCATGTAAAGTTGAAACAGACGGGATAAATGCTTCAACGGAATGAGGATTAGTGATTAGTTTTTTAAGAAACAAAAACTCGAGTAGAAAAACAATGAGCTCCTAAGTAGGTTAGAAGTCAGTGAAGAAGTAGTCCAAATAACCATCTTAAGTTGAAACGGAATGGAGATATGTGAGAGACCATTTTTAGGAAAGAGAGAAGTAATATTTCTAGCGCAAAAAAAAGTTAAGATAATATCTTTGAGAAGGAATGCTAGTATGTTTCATGAGCTAAGATGGCGTTGGTTTGAAAAAAAAGAGATAGAACCTAGAAATTAAAAAAGAGATCAATAAGCGATAATTTTGAAAAACTAGAATACTAATAAACCTCTAATTCTGTAAAATATTTATAAAACCAGGAACAGCGATTTTTTCAATGGAAAAAAACAATATTTTTGTGCAGGCATGTATTGTTAGCAAATATCACCCGAATTTTATTGAAAATAATTTCATAAATTTTAAAATGCATAAAAATACAATATTGTAGCTTTGTTGGAAAAAATTCATTGTGTCTAAATCGAGAACATTTTTATTTATTTAGTACATTGCGACCTTAACATCATTGAGAATATTAAAAAATAATAAATTACTTACAATTGCAGATGTGCGTGAAACTGAAAATAAATGTCAAAACGAGAAAATAAATGCAAGTAAAAATTAAAGGCAAAAGCCACACGTACACACATAACCATGCAAATGTCTTTATAGAAACAATAATTATGTACATATACATACATACATATATATATATATATTCCTGTACATTTTAATTTAACAAAAGATGCCAATAAACGAACACTGCTCACGCAATTTAAATATGCCGACATTCGTACACGCTTACTGAAACGACTATGTAGATACTATTGTTAAGCAGCAGCTGATAGCTGTTGATTGGAATATTACAAAAAAATTATATGTTTTAACATTTTTTTTAAACAAATATATATGTATTTCCCAAGTAAATATCCTTTGTACATATATAAATATAAACTGTTTTTGGTATATACATACATATGTACATACATATATTCACGTAGTGCTGTATTGAATGCATTTCCAATTGCTGGCATTTGTATTGTCAGGCCTAAATGCTTGACTGCCGATATGAGACATTAAGCGCCCGTTCACCGCCCGCGCTATTTCCAGCCAATGAATATCGATTGGGGTTGTGCATGCACGTACATACATACATACATATCTGCTGCTGCAGAAGTATGCAGAAGTTTATATTTTGTATATAAAAGTATATTTACTATCGTGTATCTATCTATGTGTATCTGCAACTGCAAGTCGGTCATTGTAGTTCTGCTGCGTGTTGCCATGTTGGTGTTGTTATATGTATGTACATATATTGATATATGTGCATTTGTATATATAGTGTGTGCGCCTTTGCGCAATTGTGAAACAAAATTATCAAAGGCCTTGAGCCAAAAAGGAGTGCATGACTTGCATGCACTAGTGCAACCAAAAAGAAGAAAAATCAAACAATAAAAAATATAGTAGAAATACATTTTTGATTACATTGAAATGTATGTAGAATTTGCGCACAAATAACGGTATATTTAGCAACACACAAAGCAATTGAATTAAGTAGAAATCTTTTTTCTGTTGTACTCAATCCAATTTAATCCATATTTTAGCATTATATAAATAAATATTATTTAAGTGGTTCTTAGAAGCCACTGATTAGATTAATCAGGAAAAAACCGGTTTCTCTACCAGTTATTTAATTTATTTTATTTAAAAAAATGAAGAAAAATACTAATAAAAATTGTATTTAAATTCTGTTAACCGCCCTCAAGATGATGAAGAAGAAAATATATTCTAAAAAAATCATTGAAATATTGCAATATGTGGCAGTGCGGTTTTGCAACTGATGGGCGTGGCAATATCTCTGTATTATTTAATTCTAATAAAGAGAGTTTGGAGTTCATTAGAAATTCTGTCAATATTATTTCATTAGAAATTCCGTCAATACAAATAGTGAATAAATAGTGAAGTAAATTGTAAGTTATTGTATAATAAATTAATATTGAGTAAATTCTTTATAATCAAGAAAGTGCAAACATAATTGGTGACATTTATTTAACAATCCAGTGATCGGACTCGTAGGATGTGGGAAATCATCGAGGAATTTAAATCGTTTTGTGGTGAAACTTTTTATTTTTTCAAAAAACGTACTTCGACTCTATGATTGAGGAAATTTAATAGGAAAACGACAAAAACTAATATACAATAAATTTCTAACAAATATTTTATAAAAGAAAAATATAAAATAAATAAAAATGTTCACCCTAGACGCCACAGTACTTCAACAACAAGTGTTGAAACTGAAGAAAATTGCTATGGACAATCATCAAATTATTGTATTATCCAAGTAGTCGTTGAGGATGACGGTTTATTGGCAAGATCATGCCATACAAATTTTGCAGAATGTTTGGACATGAAATGTGTGGCATCGAAGGTCGTTCCAAAGTTGCTGAGTTTCGAACAAAAATTTGTCGTATGAAAGCCGTTCAGGAATTGTTGAATTTTTTTCAATAATGTTACCGATTTGCTTAAAAGTAAATTGATGAATCAAGGATATAATGGTTATGAAATCGAAATTAAAGCACAATTGTCTCAATTAAATAAGAGCGCTTCTTCGTGATTCCGACATTCAAAATTTAGACAAAACATAATCGAGACAATTTTAGAAAATTCAGACAAAATACAATTCCGACACTACATAAAACAAACATAACAAAATCCCGGTCGCAAAAATACAGATAATGCAATATCCAGACAAGTCAAAATTCCAAAACAATATAAAATCCCGACAATTTTCTATCAATTTACTGAATAAATTAAAATTATCTTTTCAATGAAATAGGGCATTATGCACGTCATTATGTTAGAATATATATATATATATATATATATACTCATATATGATTGTCATTTTATAGCCGCTGGAGCGAATTTTGGCCGAGCTCCTTCTTTGATTCGTGTTGGGCGACTAGATGTTTTTCAAAGAAAAGGACCTCTAGTTTATTCCAAGCCGTTTGCGAAAGGAACATCTTACATGGATTATAAGAAGAAAGGTTCCATGTGGCATTTAATTCCTGTTTAGTTTGTTAATATATTGACTATACATTTCTACGTACCTTGCATGTATAATTTTTTAGTGGAAAACAATTCGGATATAGACCAAATATAGAAACAATTAAAAATTCGTGTAATTTTTTAATTATTTTTATATTTTGTCTGAATTTTTTGTCCGCATTTTTTTTTGTCTGGGTTGTGTCATGTACGGATTATGTTTTGTCGGGATTTGGTCGTGTCGGGATCCTGTGTTCCGGAATTTTGTATTTCATGATTTTCTGTGTTAGGATTTGATTATGTACCCCAATTAAAGAACAAAGGAGAGCCAAGCCCAAAGAAATACCAAGTTCGAAGGAATGTCAAAGTTTTGCTCACTTCTTATGCGCCGTTTGCGTGCTACAATATGAGAAATATCCACAGTTGTGCAGAAAGACAAAAATTCACAATTCACAAATGAATAAATTTCTGGCCAAAAATAACACCATAATCATGCCTCAGACACCATATTCACAAGATTGGCCCCGCGGGATCTTCTCCTACTTCCAAGATTGTAGAGATAAAAAAAAAATAAGGCATACTAAGGTGTACTAAAAAATGGATTTAACTACTTCCACGACAAAAATAAAAATTTCTGAATAAATATTTTTTTTTTAGATAAGTGAAAATTTCCCTTGTATGGATTTACAGAAGAAGTGTGTTCTCACAATTTTTATTTAAATTTTTGCTTATAAATAAATTAAACAATTTGTATGAATAAAAAAATATATTATTATTTTTTGATTTTTCCACACGGTAGTAAATAATTGCCAGTTGGTTTTTTTTGCAGAACTAGTTTTTTTTTATTAGACAACACAGTTTTTAATTAAAGGGTACAAGGATTTATATGCCAAATATTTTATCAGTAATATTTTGCTGCTAAACCCATTTAAATATTGAAAATATTTGTTAATAATCAAGTATATTTTCCATTTCGATTACGTTTTCGCTCTCCGCTCCGCCACAATCGTAATTTGGTATTCTGAGTTACGATTGAATCGAAGGAAGAGGAGGAAGAGATAATACTTTTCAAAATCAGCTGATTGCATGTGAATGTATCAAATAGAAAAAAAAAACAAAGCAAACAAATGCAAACTATTTTGCATAACTCAAATAAATATAAATAAAATCAGGGTTTTACCGTTAAATTGAATCAATACATTTTTGTTAAAATTATATTATTTAAGTACACGAAAGTATACAATCGAAGTGTTTTCCGCCAACTAAATTAAGACGTACAAAAACGTAACTACGGTCGAAATGCAGAATACATAGCATTGGATGGAATCGTAAGTTACGAAGATTGATCGTAATGCTGAATACCAAACCCGCAAAACGGAGAAAACCTCTACGTTTCATGTTATAAAACCAGAAGTAGAAGATATAGACCCATCAAAATTTATACCGATGTGACCAGAATGACGAGCTGGGTTTATTCAGTCATGCCCGTTTTTCTGCCTGTCTGACAGCCGTCCGTCTGTTGGTTCTTGAGATATTTTAAGGAAACTTGATATGCGGGTATATTTTGGTTATGTATTGATCATTTGTTTGTTCCGGCCAGATCGATCGACTATATCATACAGCTCTCATGCAACCAATTTGATCAAATATGTATATACATACTTGAAATACTGACACTGAAAATCATCGAAATAGAATTTTGAATTTTTCAATAAATTTGATATTGTCATGAAAGGTATAGAGACTTCGGCATGGCCGAACACAGCTACTTCATACTTGTTTTATTTTATTTTTTTGTATTATTACATATTACACATACATTAAATGTAGGTGTTACTGAGTTCCCCATGAGAAAAAAAGTTAATATCGGCTAAACTTTTCGGTAGGAGTCTAAATAAGGTGTCATTACTTCAACCACGGCATGTGCAAGCCAGAGTTCCATTCACTGTGGAGCACTTGCATTGACTAGTCGAAAATTACGCGACATATTGTGGTCCGAATTGTTTTATTTGCTTTCCGAGAACGCGGATAGTATGTAGTATGAAGGCCATAAAGCGTTTCATTTGATCCCAGATCAGTTTACCGGACAGTAGAACATAGAGGTACTAAAATTAGTGTATGAGGGTATTTTTTTACTATGGTACAGGCCTTTTGTATTCGATTAAAGGCAACATTGATGGCAAATTGTAAATGAAAATCACAGAGTTGACTATGCTACCACACGCTGAATGGAAAATGCCACTCAAATGAACGACAACAACCATATCAGCAAGTTGACGAAAAATTGGTTTACTTCAAACGGAGTTGAGGTTATGTGCTGGTCGTCTCAGTCAATAGACCTTAATATAATAGAGAATCTTTAAGCAAAAGTCAAGGAATCTGAAGGGAAAGGGAATTCGTCAAATACAAAGCAGTTAAGGAGTGTTGGGAAGAAGGCATGGAAGGGCATTCCCCTCTAGAAATCCAAGCTTTTGGAGGACTTCACGCCTAGAAGATGCGCAGCTATGTTATCCAACAATGGTCTTTCGACGAAGTACTAATTATTTAAGCTTTATGTTATATTATTATAATGAATTAATTGGTTTTTGATGTGAAATGCTCAATACTGCTATTATTACCCAGCGTTAACATTTTTGTTTACACACTTTGTTAATTATTTAAAGAATTAAAGTGCTTCTTTAAATAAATAAAATTTAAAAAAATTGTATTTTTTAAAGAAACCTTATTTCTCGTAAACTTGAATATGAAGAATTAAATAAAATAATAATGACTGTAATAAAATTAAGTTACATAATTTTTTTTTCTTTAATTGAATTCCTGGATTACTTCGAGCACAGTTGTAAAGGGTGTTTTTTATAGAGGTATAGAACTTTAGGTTGCAATAAAACAACGATGGATTATTCGATTGACATGAATTTTATTTATCCGAAAGATAATCTTGTGGCATTACATTTTAAATATGATTTCTGGCATATGACCGCCACGGCTGGCGCGGATGTAGTCCAATCTGGACGTCCAATTTTCGATGACTTTTTCCAACATTTGTGGCCGTATATCGGCAATAACACGGCGAATGTTGTCTTCCAAATGGTCAAGCGTTTGTGGCTTATCCGCATAGACCAATGACTTTACATAGCGCCACAGAAAGCAGTCTAGCGGTGTTAAATCACAAGACCTTGGAGGCCAATTCACAGGTCCAAAACGTGAAATTAGGCGGTCACCAAACGTGTCTTTCAATAAATCTATTGTGGCACGATCTGTGTGACATGTTGCGCCGTCTTGTTGAAACCACATCTTCTGGACATCATGGTTATTCAATTCAGGAATGAAAAAGTTAGTAATCATGGCTCTATACCGATCGACATTGACTGTAACGTTCTGGCCACCATCGTTTTTGAAAAAGTACGTACCAATGATTCCGCCAGCCCATAAAGCGCACCAAACAGTCAGTTTTTCTAGATGTAACGGTGTTTCAACATACACTTGAGGATTACCTTCACTCCAAATGCGGCAGTTTTGTTTGTTGACGTAGCCATTCAACCAGAAGTGGGCTTCATCGCTAAACAAAATTCGCTTATGAAAATCGGGAACAACGGTAATCTCGTTTTGGGCCCATTCGACGAATCTACGCCTTACTTGAGTCTATTCATGATGAATTGCCAAACCAAACTGAGAATAAATCACTTGACAGCTGTTAAATCGGTCGCCATCTTGAAAAGTAATGCCAACTTAAAGTTCTATACCTCCATAAAAAACACCCTTTATATACATATATATAGGTATATATATATATGCTTCAAAATGCTCATAAATTTGTCTATTTATATTTGAAGCCATTATATACGACTTCCTTAATAATTTGCTAATAATTTTTAAAAGCATGCAATTTTGAAAGTAAAACACACAATTTTTTAAGCTTCATATTCAATTAAAAATATGAAATAAATTTCATTTTAATGCTTATAACTCCATTAAATACCCCAGTACACGTACACACATACATACGCATGTATGCACTTACGAAAATGTCGCGCCGCTTAATGTTTTTTTCTTTCGATCGAAACTTTCAATTCGAATAATAAATTTTATTTATAAATAAATCAAATAGTTGTTTGACGATAAAAACCACTTCACATGCTACATATGTATATGAACACTAAACACAACAAGAACAACAACAGCACTAATGCAAACACACACACATTGCACTGTATAGCAGAATAATAATAAAATACAGCAACAACACAACAGTATTGCACGCTGCTAGCCTGCCTGGCTGACTGCCTGACTGTTTGTGTCTGCGTCAATTTAAGTGAAGATAAATGAGAACAACTTAAAAATGGTAAACGACACATGCAATTGCATTGAGATAGGTCACTCACACGACGCGTCACATGCAAGCAAACATATGCATATGTATGTACGAGCACATATATATATATATATATATATATATCTATATTTCACTGCATATGCATGCCATAAGCTTATGTGTGTGTATATGTAAATATCTATATGCTGCATGTATGTTGGCAAACAGGAGCCGGGGTGCAACTGCAATGCGACACTTGCTCTTTGCAATGAAGCTTGCGTATGTATGTACATACATATGTATAATGGAAGTTATGAGCAATAGCACGAATTGAAAGCTGAGCGGGAGCGTGGTTCAATTCAGCAGAGAGTGAATGTAAATGCAATTTTTTGTTGCATTAAATGGTGGTTGAATTAAAACAATTTTTTTTTCTGAGAATTATTAAAATTATTAATTGAATAATGAAGAGCGGAACAGCGACGTATAATTATACAAAAATATATATGAATTTTTTTAAATTTTTTTTTTGAAATCCGCATAGAGAAGTCCACTTTCTTAAAAAAAAATTATTTAAATTTTTTTTTTTTAAATACTTTATGTTTGTATATATAAATCAAGTATACGCCCCCACCAACTCACTAACTATGTTACATACAAGTAGAAGTACAAGCCGCAGCGCTGTCGCCATAATATTACATATAAATAGCTGAGCTAGACGCGCCTCCTCACAGACTCAATTTCATTTTCATTTCACTCTCAATTGCATCTGGTTTATGTGCGCACCGTCGCTATCTCCTCTATGTGGTAATCTGCTCAGCGGCAGCTGCATGCAGCCAAACAGCTTTTTAAGAGTATGACGAGCGGGTATACCTATCTACATATGCACATATATATCTGTTTGCCCGGGCTAGCTGACTGGATTGCATGCGCATGCACTTTGCACACATACACACATACATATTACTTGTATTCGTACAAATCTAGCTGGTATCGAGTAGCCAGTGTATATGTGCACTCTCTTATATGATTTTGCAATTCATTTTCTATATGAATGCATTTTGAGATTTTGCGAGAGTTGCGAATATATTCAGTTACACGATAAAGAGCTTACTGAGCGTAAGTAAGTTTTTGTTTTTGTACTTTTAAACACTTTTTTAGCTAGTTAGTTGAGCCGCATTAATGAGGAGAATGCATTTTTATTGAGATGTAACTATGTGGCTGCATACATATGTACACTTATATATGTATATGGCTATGTAAGTAGACTTTATAAGCTACACATATATACTTTTTTATAGTTAAGTAATAAGTAAATATCTGTGTAGTATTGAAATGCTAAGCGTTTTAAAATTATTGTAAATTCATCCGGTTATTTGTAAACAAAAAATAGAACGTTGTTGTTGCTGTTGCTGTTTTAATAAAACTAATATTGTATGTAAAATGTATTAAATATTGTCTTTTAATTTGCATTTCGTAATAAAAATGATCAACCTTTGCACACACTTAATAATTTATTGTAAGACTATATCAGAGAAAAAACATATTTTTGATCACAAAATGATTAAAATTCATTTAAGTAGTTTATAAATAAATAGATCGTTATAAAAACTGCCTTTAGGTTTGAGCTGTCTAGACTCTAGAAAAAAACTAATTTTAATATATGTTTATAATTTTAAATATTACAACAACAAAATTCGAGAAAATATACTCACAGAGAATAATGATTCTATTCAAATTAACCTAGCAGAAATGTATTATGGAGATCACTATCACTTGAAATTTCATTAGTACTTAACACTAGTCCCTAATGAACTGATTTAATACTCAGTGTAATTAAACTAACACTTTGTTAAATACGAGAATTTGATCAAGAAATAACTTTTCATTATTTTCAATTAATTCTAGTAGATGATCCTGTCCTTTAAAAAAATGTACAAATATAAATGAATAAATAAAATATTATATAACTAAAACAATAAATACAACATATCGTTCAAAGTAAAAAACAAATAGTTCATTAAGTAAAAAAATTCTAAATAACTAAATAAATAATTTTAAGCTTTTCCAATAGAAAGCATTAAGAAATCCCTTTTCACATTTTTAATTAATTTCATCGGTCTTATCAATTTAAAAAATTTTCTAACAAAATAAATAAATGAATAAAATATTACATAAAAAAGTGAACTTATTCATTGTAAAATGAAAAATTAGGTAATAAAATAAAAAAAATATCGAAATAGATAAAAGGATCCATAAATGAATAAATAGTTCAAGAAATAAGAAATAACTAAATAAATAAATTACAATTAAATAAATAAATGAATAAATTAAAAAGTAATTCATTAATTTAAATAAATAAAAAGAATACCCCAAAAATAATTAATAATACCAAAAAATATATAAATAATTAAATGACTAAATTAATTTTTAAAATTAACACAAAAATAATTAAATGATTATATAAATTAATAATTAATTACAATAATTCAAAAAAATAAATGGTTAAACATATAAATTAACAAAGAAATAATTAAATATATGCATGAGTTATTAAATAATTAATAATTAAATAAGAAAATAGACTTGATTTATAATGGAACGATTTCCGACATTCCTTGTCAATTTTGGTTTTTCGACAATTTCGACAGGAATGACGGAAAATCGTTCCATTATAAATCAACACACCACCCTGTCGGAAGATTAACACAACAAAAGGAATCAAGAAAATAGACCTTTAAAAGTAAATAAATAGGTAAAAAAATAACAACAAATATTTACATGAATAAAACGATAAAACATAATTAGATGGTCAAATAATTAATTAAATAAAATATAAATATAGAAAAACAAACAGTAAAACAACTAAATTAATGTATAAACAAATAATTAATTTCAATACTTTGAATATAAAGGGTGTTTTTTATAGAGGTATAGAACTTTAAGTTGGCATTACTATTCAAGATGACGACCGATTTAACAGCTGTCAAGTGATTTATTCTCAGTGTGGTTTTTGCAATTCATCATGAATAGACTCACGCCTGAACAACGCTTGCAAATAGTGCAATTTTATTTCGAAAATAATGGTTCTGTGCGGAAAACGTATCGCGCACTACGTCCATTTCTTTTTTTTTTTTTAGCGATGAAGCGCACTTCTGGTTGAATGGCTACGTCAACAAACAAAACTGCCGCATTTGGAGTGAAGGTAATCCTCAAGTGTATGTTGAAACATCGTTACATTCAGAAAAACTGACTGTTTGGTGCGCTTTATGGGCTGGTGGAGTCATTGGTCCGTATCATTGGATGTAGTGCGCGATATGTTTTCCGCACAGAACCATTATTTTCGAAATAAAATTGCACTATTTGTAAGCGTTGTTCAGGCGTGAGTCTATTCATGATGAATTGCCAAACCAAACTGAGAATAAATCACTTGACAGCTGTTAAATCGGTCGCCATCTTGAAAAGTAATGCCAACTTAAAGTTCTAAACCCCTATAAAAAACACTAAATCTAAACTAAACACACCATAACTAAATCTCGCCACCAAACATTTTGTTATTTGAATAAAAAATAATTAGAAAAATAAATTTAAATAGTAGTAAATTAAATAAATAAATGTAGTCATCATATTATATCATATGGATATATAGGGTTTTCCAATAAGAGTGATAAGATTTCTTTAAAAAAAAACTATCTGTTAAGTAAATTCAAATGTTTTTTATTTAATGTGAAGTACAAGCGATACAATTAAGTTCTAAATATAACATCATTCAAATGGTCTCCGACTTTTTTTTGCAGGAACGAATACGATGAACCCAATTCTTCAGCACTTTTTCCATTAAATCAAGTCGTATGTCACAAATAGCACGTTCAATATTGACTTTCAAAGCTTGAAGAGAGTCTGGTTTATTGCTAACGACCGATGACTTCAAATAACCCCGCAAAAAGTAGTCTAATGGTGTTAAATCACAACTTCTTGGAGGCCATTCAATGTCGCAATTTCTTGATATAATCGAATCTCCAATCCTTTATCGCAATAATTCGGTTGATGCACGTACTGTGTGATACGTAGCCCCGTCATGTGGGAAGCAGATGTTGTTAAGATCAACTTCTTCCAATTGTGGCCATAAAAAGTTGATTATCATCGCTCTCCATTGATAGTAACGGTGCTACTATCTTCATTTCGAAAGAAGTACCCAATGATTCCACCAGACCAATAACCACGCTAAACTGTCAATTTAGTTGAATCTAATGGTTGTTCAAGAATAATTTGTGGATTTTCTTCGCACCAGAATCGACAGTTTTGTTTATTTACCGCACCATTCATATGAAAGTGAGCCACATCGGAGAAGATGATTTTCTTAAAAAAAAATCGTTTATGGTTTTCACGTTGTTCCAAGACAAAATCAGCAACATCACGACGTTCATGGTGGCCAATGATGAAATTGTAAACATTACTGAATACAAAGAAAAAAAACAGATGACATATTAAAAATGGCCAAAACGACACTTAGAAATCATATCATCTCTATTGGGAAACCTTTTATATGTAAATAAATATTTCCATGAAGATAAATATACATAGCTAGATAAATAAATAATTAATAAAATAAAATATAATTAAATAAATAAAGGACAATAAAATAATTAAATTAATATATAAATAAATAATAAATTGCAATAATTTAAATAAATAAAAAGATAAAGACATCAATAAATAATAAATAATTATATAAATATATATAAGGAAATAAATAGTTAATAAATAAATAAAAAATAATAAATTTCTAAAACACTAAAAAATAAATAAATAGGTAATAAAATAAAGCACATAATAGCATGAAAAGAAACTTTATTATATAGATAAATAATTAATTAAATAAAAAATAAAAAAATAAATATATATGTAAATAAGTAAGTAAATAGATAATTAATTAGGCAAAGAAGCAAATAACAAAAAAATATATTCTCTTTTTCTTACCGAAATAAAGAAATAACAGTGGTTTAGGTGCCGAGAAACTGTAATATTTTTTTAATATGAGACACTATACCAGTTACTTCCATAGAAATGATTTTGGTTTTCGACTTAGATATTTTACTTGAACAGAAAAAAATTTATGAAAAAATTACACTGACTAAAATGTACATAAAATCTCTCATTACGCGATTGAATTGGAATGACGAAAGAATAAAATAAAAAAATATTTTCGTGATGACAATGTATGTATAATTGAAAACCTCTAAATAAATCTTGGTACCAAACAAATTTTTTATTTGTTAAAATCAATTAACTCAATATTAAATAATTAAATAAATTAATTCAAATAGTAAATAATTAAGTAAATAAATGTAATTATTAAATTACATCATATACATATGTATATTGGTAATTTGTAACTGCTGAAGTGATTTTAATTAGCACATTTAAAAAATTTATGGTGTGCGTCCTGATGTTTTTTCGAATAAATGGAGAGACCTACAGTATATACCGCGCTGCTTCCAAGCGGCTGATAAGTTTTTAAGAGGAGCTTTTATATCATGCTAGCAATACTCTCGGAGGGATTGACATTCCCCGTAGAAGAGCGACCGCAACTAAAAAAAATTGATTCAAATAGGGTTTTTTACTTAATTTATTTTCAATATTTACGTGAATCAATTGAAATAATAGAAATATCCATTTTTTTTGCTTATCATTTTATGCTTCCTCTTAAACATACTTAAAGCAAGCATTTTTTTTTTTTTGGATTACTTAGTGACCTAAAAATATTTATTCAAACGAAATTTTGGCTTACTGAATATTTTTGCATCAGCTTTGATTTGAATTTGGCCAACTTTGTAAATTTTAATGAGATTTTAATTTCTTGTGTGGGCAAGACTCGCCCACCTTAGATTTTAACAAAAAAAAAAAACCAAAAAACCTTTTTTTTTCTCAGAATATTAACACCCCTTTATTTTTGTTGTTGTCAAAATCAACTTTCAAATTTTTGTTGTTTTTTTTATTTATATACTTTTTTTTATATACTACGGGAATTGGGTAAATGTCGAACAAATCTTTGAGCGTTGAGAATTCAAGCCGGAATGTGAGTAAAAAGAGTAAAATCAGTTGCTATACACTTTTCTTCAAAAAAAGCTCGCAAAAAAGCAGAATATGAAACAGTATTTGTCGGTAAATTCAGAATGAATACTTCAAGGGCGTCATATCAAAATCAACCATTTTTCATTGCGCATGCTAACTAGGTATGACGTCAGAGAGGTTAAAGAAAGAGAAAAAACGGAGAAGTGAAGAATATAAAGTAATATTGAAGCGTATACAAACACGCGCACACATTTTGTGCTCCTCTGACGTCAATCTGTCAAAGGAAACGAAAGTAAAGTAACGGTAAAATAATACAGCCATCTCCAGTTACAGTAGCATGCTGTACCTGTGTGTTTCATGAAAGAAATCACTAAAATAAGGGTTGACGGCTAGAATGTTAACATATATACATATGTGTTTTTGAGCGTTTACATGTGAGTACATACATGACCAAGTGAGAGGAATATTGTGACTAGGTCAACATTTTTCATAATGACATATTGAAAGGGCTTATATTAGAATTGAAAGCGAAACTCGCCTATGCATTGAAACTTATCGACGTACATATATAAATACGTCGGTGTGTACTGCACGAAAGGTCGTTGAACTTTCGTTTGCAGTGGATTTTTATGATTTTTCTTTCACTCTATTGAAGGGGTTGTAGGTATGACTGCGGAGATTTCCAGACAACAATGAATTATATAAAATTTTGTTTGAATGTGTTGAGTTCTTAGGGTAGTGACAATGCTACCACAGACGTACAGAAGTAAGTATTTCTTCAAGTCTTTATACTATTACCTAAAAATCATTTAAATTTATACCAATCAACACTCCAAATATTTTGCTATAATTCAAATTATTATTTTATTTCGACCAATCATTAGTATGCAGTGTTGATGTACATAAATATTTCAACTATGTGAGTGTATGTATGCTGAAGCATGCAGTTGTTGTTAAAAAAAAATATACTAAGCAAACTCGTATGCATCGTCATCGCCACTGTATGACATAATTAGTGAAAGTGAAATTAACTAAATGCTTCAACGACGACATCATCAACAATAACAACAACAACAACAAAACATGCAGCTAGATATTTTTCATTGGCTATGCCAACGAACATTGTCCAGCAACAAACGCCAACACCATCATTACCAATAACGCCAGCGCTATCGAAAACATTAAGCATGTCCAAACACAGAGCTTATATGGCTGCATTGATGGCATTTGATCAATACACACACACAAATATTTATATTAACAAAATACTCGTATAGTTATATGGTTTGGTATGCCATCGCTGTTGTTAATGCAAATAAATTAACAGTGGAGTACAGTATTATTGAATTGATATTTGTCTATTAAAAAATAATTCTTTGTTGTTAAGATTTTCTTAGTTAGCTAGGGCAACAAATATTGTTTAATTTTTGATAAATATTTTCACTCGGAAATCTGTTTGGTAAAATTCTTAAATTTTAATTAAAATAGTCACAGTATGAGGATATCCATCCAGTAATGACACTTTTTTTTTTAACTCGAAAGACTATATACAGAATGATTACATTCAAAGAAATTTTACAAAATTAAGGGAAAATCACGAATTTATGTTAGTATTAAAAAAGGCTAAAATTAAGTATAATGGGTATCTTTTTAGACTTATGGTTTTCAAAATGAAATAAAACGCTTATGAATACGAATTTAACTTCGTACTAATAAATTCCAGCCGATAGGTCCAATTTTAATCTATTCTTGCAGCAATTGGCGATGTATGTTAGTAGTAAGGAGCGGAATAACGGCGTCAAAGGCTTATGTGCCTAGCCAAGCGACTTCACATAACTCCACAAAAAATAGTCAAGCGGTGTTAAATTGCACGATCTAGGAGGCCACGCAACACCCTCATGAGCTGACATAATGCGTTCACCAAAAGTTTCCTTTAATAAAATGATTGTTCCGTTGGCTGTATGCCATGTAGTGACGTCTTATTAGAACCAAAGGACCTCAACATCAACATCCTACAACTCAGTCAACATCCTTCCAAGTCTATAGCTTCTTCATTGCGCACTGTATCGCATCTCTGAGGATGCGTATTATCCACCAGAGTAAATGTGGTGGGAAACCGATCCATGCTTGCTCGAATTATCGACTCTGCTGGACGATTATATCGACCGAATATTGGACGAGACCCGCAATGCGTTGTGATGTAAATTTGCATGATTGGCAAACGTTGTTCCGGAGTAAATCTGTTCATTATGAAATGTCGAATAGTCAACCTCCGTAGAAAGTATCGCCTCATTGAAAATCAAACGTCTAAAATAACATCAATTATTTTAAAAATACAACCAGGTCTGTTCAGAAAGAATCGCGATAAACACAAACAGTTTTCTTCGATGACTGGGGCGCCATGTGTCATGAGTTCTTGCTAGAATTGTATGGTCCATAACTAATATTATCTGGAAGTCATGCACCATGATAACGCCATTGCGCACACATTGTTGCTTGTGCGCGACTATTTGGTCAGTAATGGTGCCGCATCCACCATATTCCTGACACCTAGACACCCGAGATGTTTTTTTTTTCGCAAAACTGAAGAGGTCCATGAAAGGACGATAAAGATTGCATTGAAGGAGGACCCGAACAAGATCACAAAAAATTACTTTTAAATGTGATTTGAGGATACGGAAAAGCGCTGGAATAAGTGCATTATATCTGGAAGCGACTACTTTGAAAGATACAAAGTAGATATTCACGAATGAATAAACACTTTTTAATAATGGCAAAATTTTCTATATTTTTTGTACAGTCCTCGTATAATTTTGTATGTAGTATATTTTGGCATACCATTATGTGGAAAATTGTAGTCGCTAACCTAAGAAAATGTTGGTAAATAAACTAATTAGCATAACAGTAAAAACTGTTTATTTACTAGTATACAACTAGTTGCTTTGCTGATGTCCTCACAAGAAAAATGCGATGAAAATGTGATTGGGATAGGTAACAAAGTAAAGAAATAATATAATTTATGAGTATCGTATGAACTGAATTGTTCCGTTTTGTTCAAGCAATTGATTTATTTGAATGAAATGATTTCCATAAATTAATTATTAAAAAGGAGGAAAACAATTGTTAAATATGCAATATAAAAATTTATTCCCAGCTAATAAGATTTTCAGAAGAGCTTATTTAGAAAATATGTGGACTCGAGCTACAATACACGTGAACATATAACTTTTTATGTAAAAATTTGTTTATCAGATCACGAAATCCGTGAACGTATCCATACGTCACTAATTAAAGATTAGAACAGCCGTGAATGGATAACGGAACGTATAACAGTTGCTGTTAAAGTATTTTTCTATCGGTTTAATCACCCCAACGCCATCACTAGATCCGAAATATAAAAATTAACAGCGGTATCCAGATTACTTTGATAAATAAAGATATTTTTGAAGAAATCACGACAGTTCCATATCTATTGTCACTTAAAGTAACGTTAGAAACTTTCGTTGAATTTAAAACGTACTGAATGGTATGCCAGTCATACCAGTCACGTAATTTTCCATTCTACGATTCCCGATACGTTTGCAGACGTGGCGCACTTCGGGCACTGATATTTTCTGAACATTTTAATTGTGCAAGTTGAGTGCAGTTAAATTCTATAATAAATATATTTTATATAAAATTGATGGGTTACAAGGGAAAGCGGGTTTTTATATAAAATAAAAAATTGCTGATAAGGTACAAATAGGTTATATTGAAATACATATATCAGTATTCTCTCGATCAACAAAGACAAAGCTCATCATTCTCGTCCAACTTTTTGGCGTAAAAGCGTGAACGCTGACAAGATCCCACGAGTCTACCTTAAGAGTCTTCGAAGGAAAAATTATGTGTAAAATGTATGGTACTGCGTATGGCCAATGACAATGACGATTAGATAAGAAACTTACTCAAATTCGCTAATATTGCAACTGAGAGTGTTCTCTCCATATCAAGTTCTTGTGTTGGCAGCAATGTCAGATCGGGGAACATTAACAGCTGATGAGCAAAAGGCAACAGTACTATTGTGGAAATATAAAATCCACTGTTTTAATATCAAAAGAAGTTTGCTTTAGTAGGAAATATTAAAGAAATTATTGTAAACACAATGTTAAAAACGAATAGTCATATAGTCTTCCGGTTTATGTGGTTTTCAGTGTTTGATTCTCTTCTACTTCAGGTACTTAAATACTTCGGTTCAAGATTAATATACCATTTGAAGTTCATGAAATGTATAAAAATTATTTTACAATGCCCCACATATGCAGGCAACACTGTTGCGATTAGCAAGCGATTCTTCCATTGAAACATTGCTTTGAGTTTTATTTATTTGCTTTTTTTTCGTGCTCTCAACGGCATTCACATTCATCAATGGATGGATGCAACGCGACAGTTGATTTGTGGCACTGTTGTTGAATAATTTGTTACTCGTGCTTGTTGTTGTTGCTATTGTAATGAATATTTGAAATGCACCATTGCAGATCAATGCCATCGGCGGGCAGGCAGTAGCAATGGCAACAACAGCAATTGTAATGACTGAGAAAAACACAATCAATACATTGGAAGTCAAATAAACGTTGTAAACATACATATAAATGTGCATATAAAAGTTTATATGTATGTAGTACATATAAACAAAACCAACAAACAAGCACTATTACATTGTTTTTTTTTTCGTTTTTGTTGCATTAGCAGCGGCTGTTTTGCTGTTTATTTATTGTTGTTGCTGCTAGCAGTAGCAGTTGCTGCGGCTTTTGTTGCTTTGCTCGTTGCGAGTTGATGTGTGTTTGATCAAAAATGCCAAATGAAATGGAAATGAAATTCCAAATGAAAACGAAACTGAAAAATAATGATTGCAAAATACACAGTTACATACCTATGCATATATATACATATACATATATGTAAATATGTATGAGTAAATGTGTATCTAACACAGCTGAACTGAAAATTTAGTAAAAAGATATACAAACGAATAGGTAATTTGTATGTATGTTTGACATACGAGGTATGTTCAAAGGAAAAGGTGAATTTTGATTATACGCGGTCTGTGTAAATTCGATTATCGATATTTTGATTTTGTTATAATCGGACAAATACCTATGTTTATCATGTGCTTACATTGGGAGCCAATTTCGATTAGTAGTTTGTTTTTGACAACAGAAAATGTTAGTCGCGTTTTTTAATGCTCTTCGATTTTTGATTTTTGAAAGAAATGGATGAAAGAATATGTATTAAATGTTGCGTTAAAAATGGAATAAAGTGCTCCAAGGCACTTGAAATGTTGACTGTGGCATTCGATGAGTCCACTTTGTCTCAAAAAGGTGTTAATAAGTGGTACAAGTGTTTACAGAAGGTCAAGAAGATGTTGATGACGATGAGCGACCTGGAAGTGCAATCACGCCAACAAGTGAAGAAAACATCGAAACAGTGAAAAAAATGTTTTTGAAAATCGTCGAATCACTATTAGGGAAGTTACAGAGGACGCTGGCATATTAATCGATTCATGCTTCGTTCCGAAATTACTTAATTATGAGCAAAAGCAATGTGGCATTAGTATCGCTCAGAAGTTGTTGAATGACGTCAACAATGACCCGGGTTTGCTCAAACGGGTCATAACTGGTGACGAAAAGTGGATATATGGTCATGACGTCGAAACTAAGGTCCAATCATCCCAATGGGAGCTGCCAGATGAGTTAAAGCCGAAAAAGTCACGCCAAGTTCGATCAAATATGAAGGTTTTGCTCACTGTTTTCTTTGATTACAATAGTGTGGTGCATCACGAACTCCTTCCTAAAGGTTGTATAGTTAATAAGGAATACCACAAGAATTTATGCGATGTTTGCGTGAAGCAAACGCTTGGAATTGTGGGAAAACAAATCGCGGATTCTGCATCACGATAATGCACCAGCCCACTCATCAATGCTTATTCGTGATTTTTTGGACAAAAACAAAACATCGTGCCTCAACTACCGTGTTTATCAGATTTGGCTTCCTGCGACTTTTTCCTATTCCCAAAACTAAAGAAACCAATGAAAGAAAATCGTTTTGCCACAATTGAAGAGATCAAGTCAGAATCGAAGAAAGAGCTGATGGCCATACCGAAAAGCGCATTCCAGAAGTGCTTTGAGGATTGGAAAAAGCGTTGACACAAGCATATTA
Source organism: Neoceratitis asiatica (assembly GCA_030068015.2). Classification (NCBI taxonomy): domain Eukaryota; kingdom Metazoa; phylum Arthropoda; class Insecta; order Diptera; family Tephritidae; genus Neoceratitis; species Neoceratitis asiatica. Next base: position 48,343,995 of record CM061526.1, on the reverse strand, counting down.
TATCCGAGGGGATTACTTTGAAGGTGACAAAACAGATATTGATGAATAAATAAGTACTTTTCAAAAAAATGCAAAATTCACCATTTCCTTTGAACGCACCTCGTACATAGCAGCTTTACAAAAAATAATAACAAAGCGGCGAGAGCAGCATGGTAAGGCAGCTACTTTGGCTTAATTAAGGTGTCTGCTAGCATTTAAATTCTTAGAAAGAGATCTTCTGAGACACCGTCGTAGGTATGGTCCTATATTTTTTACATACAAGGACGCTTATCCCGCAGACGCTTTTCCTCCAAATGTAAGATTCAGATGAGTATTTCCACTATTCTTATTCTTATTCTTCTAATTCTGATTATCTTTCGTCATATCCTTTTTTCATGTCTTCAGCCCTAAACAAGCGATTAAATAAATATATTTACTTTTTCAGAAAATCATACCACCCTAATAAACATGCATACAGCGGTGTGTTCATTAATGCAAATCTATTATGTGTGGGTTTACCCGAGACTGACCTCTCTAATGCATTAACGCCTGTTGGATGCCAGCAGTAGTTGAGCTTCTCGCAAAGTATAAGGTGTAGTGCATCATTATGTGTGGATGAGCGCTTATATTATTGTTTTTACTGTTATTGTGAAGTGGTGCTTGTTTGTTGTCTTGCCTTACCTGTTGTTGATATAATTAATGAGGTCAAAAGCAAATTCTTTACTAAATAAATGTCTATGGTTAGTGTTACTAGTGTTGAAAATACGGGGGTACGTGCTGGTGGGGTACTTATACTTCTGGGTATGCGGTTACAGTCGCAGGGCTATACCCAGTTCCAACTATTTCACGTACCTCGCAAACTTGAGTAACCCTTGAGCGGGATGTAGTTACCAATCCGTGTGAAGTCTTGGGTTACGGCTAAACGAGAGGAAGCTTCATTGGGGACAGTCCGACATATACGATTTAAGGGTTCGGTGAAGACTAATTAGAATGTCTGTTCACCACAGTTGCGGTAGCGAGTGGGAGTCGGACTTGAAGCAAGCGCCTCATTATGTTAAGGTGTACAAAATTTAAACCTACTCGCCAAAAGTATTAATCACTATGATTTAAGAGTATGTATCATTTAATTGCGGAGGTGCCACTCCCCAGCATGTGGTGGTTCCCATATGACTAAATACTGACATCAACGCTTTCCAAAAAGTGCGGTGGATAGGACAAGGACGGAGATGAGCACGTTTACTAAAGCGGTCATATAAAGCAGCGCAAATTTATCTTCAGATTCGTGGTGGGAGAGAGACTCAACCGCCGAGCCCGGTGGATGAACGTCTAGACACAATCTGCATCAAAGCGAAGTTCTTCAACATATCGCTGAAGGAAAAGGAGGTCGATGTGATCAAGCTGCTTATTTTTGAGCGCCTAGAGCGTACTTATGAGCGCTGCCCCCGCTACGTAGTTCAAATTATGTTTGGGGACTTCAATGCCAGGTTGGGCAAAGACGGTTGGTATCTACGACACAACTGTCGGAAAATACAGGCTCTATGACAAAATATCTTCAAATTGATTGAAGCCAGTCGACTTCGCCGGGATCCGAAATATGCTTGTTTATTTCACTAGATTCCAGCACAAAAAACACATTAAAATACTTGGCTTTCTCCGGATCAAACTCAGAAGCAAATTTCTCCAATGTTTTGAACGTGCGGGCGAAGGAAGGTTCTACGTTGAAAAGATGGAACCACTCATCAGCAACTCGATATAATGGAGCTGTGTAACAGAAGAAATATCGAACTGAAGGGGAGAGAAAACGGACTACCTACCTTGCAAGTGGTCGATCACAATTCATGCAGGGTGGGATAGACATCGTGAACTGAAGAGGGAAGCGATACGCATATGCAGACAAAAGAGAAAGAGGACAAGATGCGTGAGTATGAAGAGCTTAAGAAGCTGCCCGACAGGGGTATTGTGTAATTTATGGAAGAATACTTCTACTGTCAGTGAAAATGGAACACCAGGAGATTTCGAACTCGATTCCCCAATCCATTATGATGGAACAGCCTCTTTGATTTCTCACAGAAATTGCAAGTTTAAAATTCTAAGTTCTTCAGCCAAAGTAGCAGCGTTTGGCAAGCTTGATTTCTTTATTCATCAACTTTATCAGCAACTGCTAATAAACTTTATATTCCTGAGAGTGGAATTTTTTTTGGACCAACTAATGTAATATACAACGACTCAAAAAATAATAAATAATAATTGTAACAGCTGTCTGTAAGTAACGACTTACATACAAACATACATACATATTAAGGGCTGGCGGTGTGTTGTTGTATCTACTGCTGCAGCCGTTAAAATTAATTACTGTTGCTGTTGGCATGTTAGTATGTGCTTCGAACGAGTTGTTTAAGCTCATTTAAATATTTTTTTTTAAATTTAAGTCAACATACTCGGACATACATATATACATACCAATATATGTCTGATCACTTGTAGTACGAAACAGCAGATAGGCATTTTACAGATGACATACAAATGCTTTTACAAATGTATGTGCGGACATATATGTAAAAGCTTACATACATTTCATTCTGAGCTACTTATGTTCATATTCATGTACATATATATTTCGCAATTGTGTTATCAGTTGAATTTTATAAACTTGTTTACAAATGCTGTTCAACATGTCGCTTCTTTATTACGAGTCCTCAACATTTTTGTTGTTGTTTTATATTTATTTTTTATTTTTTATTTTTATTTTTATTTGTAAAGCGAGTTTACTTTATTTTATTGCACATGCATATATTTGCTGCTGTTGTTGTTGTTGTTGTTAGTTTGGTGATTTTGTGAAGTAAAGTATATACATTGTCATCTCCATTGTTATTTCAGCTTTACTAGATGTTCCCAACTGCATTCTCATTTGCTGTTACCCACATTCTAAACATATATACATAAGAGGGTTGCCTTATATATATATATATATTGCGATTTGGCAACACCAGTGTTGTAATTTGGCAACTAATAACTTTTTTTTTATAAAGTTTGACATTTTTTATGTAATACTACTCAGAACGTTTTGGCACACGAGCGCTATTGGTGTAGTTTACAGTAACTTCAAATATTCATCTCGCCCAAAAATGGAATTAAATTGCGAACATTTTCGCGCGATTATTTTTGACAACTTTTGACGTTTGACGTGGATTAACTCAGCAACTGTGCATCGATGAATTCAATTCATATTTTGGCGACGAAACTCCATCAAGAACCAGTTTTGGTAAGGCGAATATTCCAATATGAATTTCGTGAAGGTCGTTCAAAAAAAGTTGTTGTTCCGGAAACTATTGATGCTGTGCAAAAACTGATATTACAATATCGTCATGTGGCCTATTCTAAGATTGAGACATCAATAGGCATTAGGTGGACCAGCATAAATACCGCATGAACATTTGATTGTAAAAAAAAATGTTCACGTTGGATGCCACACAATTTTTAATCGCTCAAAAAAAGGCTTGTGCCGCTTGGTCGAGAATAATGTTAAAAAATACGATAGCGGTGCTTTCGAAACACAGCTATGGGGCTGAAAATAAATGGCAGTCGTCAGTATCTGTGTTTCAATATGAGTGGAATAAATCAAAAATTGTTCGCACACGAAGCACTTCCAAGCAAATGGTTGCCTCTTCTTTGGAAAAACTGAACCTAGAACAATTTTGAGTGGAACACAACCATCTGTCTACCAGTCGCCTTCCAAGAAATCAGACGACCAACCGCTGAAGACGCATCACCCTTCATCACGAAATTGCGAGTTCACACACTTCTACCAGAATAATGGCATTTATGAGCAAGCAAAAGATCGATTTGATGAGTCATCGATCGTTTAGTCTTGACTTGTGACCGAATGACATCTTTTTATTCCCGTACGTAAAAAATAAACTGAGAGGTCAACATTTTTCGAGACAGTTGATGCAGTAGATATCTCACTCAGGCAAAATTTCTTCGACAATTGGTTCAAACGCATGTAAAAGTGAATATACTTTAATAGAAAATATTTTGAAAAACAATAAATAAGAAATATATAAGGCAACACCCGTGCCTCGAATCACATAATCTCTAGTTCTGATGTTTCACCAACTCAAATAATTAATTAGAGTGCTTTTATTTCTAATTTTTTTCTATTTTATTTTAATTTTGAAAACAAGTTACATCTTTTTTACTTTTAAACAGAGCTGCATTTCTATTTAGAATACGGCCTCTATAGGTTTTAAGGATATCGAAAGAAAAACTGTACTGGTGAGCACTACGTTGAAAACTACAATTGAATGACCACTGAATCCAACTATTCATCATCTACGAAAGAGCACAGCTCCTTCAAAGAAATTTGAGGTGTAACAGCCAGCTGGGAAACTCATAGCAACGGTCTTTTGAGACTCAGAAGGAATATTCTTGATCGACAATATTACGCTTCAATATTAGAGTGAATAAAAGAAGTCATTAAAATGAAAGGAAGGGGAATATTAACGAAAGGTGTGCTGCTTTTGCCCTAAAATACGCCCGTCCAAAAGAGCGGCGTTGCGTTGACGGCCCTGCATAAGATTGAGTTTTATATTTTTAATCATCGATCCTACATTCCCGACCTGACCACGAGTTATTATTACCTGTTTCTATAAATAAAAAAATAGGTGAGGGATAAAAAAAATCATCACCGATGATGAAGTCAAGGAGGAAGTTTTGGCGTGTTTTGAAAATAAAAATAAACCATTTTTTGGGGGGTATAAATAAATTAATTGATATAAAATATGTGAAAAATATATCCGTCTTGCAGATGGATATATTAAAAAAATTAATTGGCTTTATGAGGACCTTTCATTTGAGGTCAGATATATACTCGGCGAGGATGACATTCCCTGCCGAGGATCTACCGCAATTAGAAAAATTTATTTTTCCATAATTTTGGATATTGATTGGACTAGGTTTTGAACCCTCGCCTTCCGAATGGCAGTACGCATAGCTAACCACTCGGGTATTGCGACCGCCGCAAGAGTATATTTTGAATTAATATGCTTAGTTACTGTAAATACAACACTGCTCCTGTCAATTTATTAATAGCATGTTGTACTGAGATAGCTGCGCAATTTAGTTAGGTTTTGACAGCCATTGAAATCAGAAGACTCGTGAATTTTAACAAAAATCGAAAAAAGGGAGTTTCGTGTGCTGATTAAGCATTAAATTTTGCGAAAAGCCCCATCATCGAAACCAAGGAAGGACTTGATAAATTCAATGGCGACTCTGTACCATCAATTTCAATGGTTAAGAAGTGGTTTGCTGAGTATAGTTGCGGTCCTACCAGTGCAAGTGACGTTCAACGCTCAGGTTGTCACATCAGAAATCGTCGATAAAATCCATGGAATGATATTGGACGATCGGGGAATAAACGTGCGTGAGGTGGCTGAGGCTATAAACATCTCAACTGAGCGAGTACATCACATTTTACATGAATATTTAGACATAAAAAGCCATCCATGCGATGGGTACCGCAATTGCTCACACACGATCATAAGCACAACCGTGTAACCGCTTTAAAGGAGTATTTGGCGATATTCAAAGGCAATTCGAACGAATTTTTGCACCGCTTATTTATCATAGTTGAAACATGGGTCCATCACACCAAACCAGAGATTAAAGAACAATGAAGACAATGGGTTTCTCCGAGTGAACGCGCACCAAAGAAGGACAAGGTGTGTCCGTTGGCTAACAAAGTCATGGCCAAAGTTTTTGGGGATGCACGAAGTGTCATTCACAACGATTACATTGAAAAGTGTAAAATGATCGGCGGCGAATATTATTCAGAGCTTTTGAACAGTTTCGATATTGATTTGAGACAAAAACGAACGAAATTTAGCGAAAAAAGGGCTGTCCTATCAGGACAATTCACCGGTACACACGTGTATAGTCACCATGGCAAAAATTTATAAATTGGGCTACGAAATGTGACTATTTCAAATGTCCAAACCTGTAGAAATGGCTGGGCGAATGAAGAGATTCGGATCGAATGAAGAGGTCATCACAGAAACAAACAAACGTCTATTTTGAGAGCTAAAAGGAGACTATGTTGAGAAATAGAACACACGGAAAAAAATATTTGATTCAAAAAGTAACTGAATTATCAAACCACGCTCATATTATCGGATACTCTCTCTGCCGTTTCTTGCTTTAGCAGTAGCACAGTCAATAATCAATAATACACAGGCACTTTAAGTATACCAAACATTTTTGTTCAAAATTTCCTTACACTCTATTCGTGTATATGAAATGGCGGCCAAGCTCATTACCCACTAACAGAACAAATTTAGGCCAGCGCCCGGTAAGAACTTACAAGCAATTAACACGCTCAAGTAATCTTTATATTGTCCCCATGGTTTAACCTTATAGAAAAGCTTATTCTCTTGACCATCTCGTTGAAGTTTTGGACTATCCCAATTACATCATTACTACATATAATGATCAGCAGTCAGTTGCGATTTTTTTCATTTTAACTTAGGAGGGAGAAATGTGGTATCGGCCGAAGGCCCACTAAATCGCCTTTAAAACTTGCTATGCTCGAACAACACTGATATTATAAAAATCTAAGCCGATTGCATTAAAAAAAAAAAAACAATTACATAAATGTCTAAACAGCTTAGAATTGGCGGTGTGTATCAATTATTATATAATTATTTTCGTTTGTCACATCTCATAGGCGCATACATACATATGTATGTACGCACTCGTGGTATATGCGGGAATAACTTGTTCTGTCTAGATACATACATACATATGTTAAATCACTTTTACCTACATACAAATTGAAAAAAAAACAAGTGTGTGTGCATATGTATGTTTTAATGTAAATATATTTTTTGTGTATGTATGTATTTTTATATAATGTAATTTTTCATTTGACATGTCGTTAACAATTTGCTGGCAAATTACTAGCAATTGTCTACATATCTTTTTATATATGTATGTATGTATGTATGGATGTACATATGCATATACTCCATACATGCTCATGGTTCGAGTGCGGCAAATCTAGTTTAGTAGAATAATTTGTATTGCCTATACAATATACCTACAAGAAATATATGCACATTCATACATACATATATACACTTTCAATTATCTGCGCTTGCTGCTGCTGCTGTTGTTGTTGCTGTTGTTGTTGTTGCTGTTCGACTGACAGTGGCACTAGTGACGCACTTGCAACATTATTTCCAACATTTGTCACATTTGCAACATTTGCGTTGGTGTCTATACTTACACACATGCATATGGATGTATGCATGCATGCAAGCATGCACGTATGTAGGTGTATATTATTATGTCAGTTGTTATTGTTGTTATTTGTGTGTTTGTGTTGTGTGCCGTGTGGCACATAAATAAATTGAAACGTGGCAGGCCGGCTCTGACAATTCATCTCGAATGATGGACGGGCTGAATTGATTATAATGAATGTGAGAATGACAACCGACAATTGAGTAAGTGAGTGAGTGATTGAGTGAAATATATGTAGTTATACTCGTATGTATATCCATATGTGCACTTACATACATATGCACAGTAATACATACTTACGTTCATACATTCTAATCAAACTAATGAAATGAAAATGGAATTGAGAATGAAAAGTGTTGAAAATTGAAATTAGAATAAATGATGGAATATAATAAATTAAAGTGCAAGTGAGTGAGGCAATGAATGATGATAGACAGTGTGAAAGCGACGCCTTTTTATGCTATTAGTTTCTTTAATATTCTCAACTTGTCTGCTAAGTGTTGTTGTGTCGATGAATTTACCTTATTTGCATTAAAAGCTCGTCAGCATTCTTGTTGATTTTAGTTTGTAATCATTTTTGTGTTGTAGTTTTGTGGTACAATTGTTGTTAATTTAGCTGAAATATGATAAATGAAAAAAGCACTGATTAGTCTCAATTGGTATTGTGTATATGCATTTGTAACAATTATTACAAAAATTAGAAAAAATGAAGAAAGTAGTGCTGTCTTCCAACAAGCCGAAGTCTTTATACCTCCTTTCATAAATCTATAAAATTTATTTAAAAATAAAAAACCCGATATAATTATAATTTATATAACTATAATTTTCAGTTTCAATATTATTTTTACATGTGAAAAATACCAAATTTTGAGCTTTTATATGCTTTTTTTTGATGGATTTTTAATCAAAAATCACCTAAGTGAGTAAGTCGGTTGTATGGGAGCTATATGTTATAGATCATGCATACTGCGGCCCAAAGTTAATATATCATGAAAGGTATAATGAACTCAACGTCGCATGTCTTGAAGATGTCGTGAACTTTTTGGAAAGTATTGGTCTAATTTAAAGGGTGATCAAAGTATAGGTGCTTTTTTCAATAGCGTTTTTTTTTGACAGATCACGCGTGAGTCATGTCAAGCTGTCATGTTATTTATATTCAGTATTGTTTGGCATTTCATCGTGGACACATTTACGTCTGAATAACGTTTAAAAATCATTAATTTTTATTACGAAAATTCACGTTCTGTAAAGAATGTGTTTCGCGCGCTCCGCTCAACTTATGGTCAACATAATCGGCCTAATGAGCATACTATTCGCAACACCATCACCCATCTTGAGACCCAGCATTCATTATTGGATAATTTTCGACCGAAGAGACCACGTCCAACACGTAGTGAAGAAAATATACCGGCCTTAGCTGAGAGTGTACACGAAGACCGTGTAGAGTCGATTCGGCGCCGTTTGCAGCAACTGGGACTGACGTATGGAACGACTTGGCGCATTTAACGTCGAGATCTTAAATTGAAAGCGCACAAAATACAGCTTGTGCAAGAACTGAAGCCGTTCGACCTACTCAAGCGACATCTCTTCGTTCTATGGGCTCTTGAAAAGTTCCAAGAAGAGCCGAAGTTTTCGAGCCAAATTTTGTTCAGCGATGAGGCTCATTTCTGCCTCAATGGGTATGTAAACAAAGTAACTTGCCGCATTTGGGAGAAAAAGCAACCTGAAGAGATTCAAGAGCTGCCATTTCATCCAGAAAGCAGGAAAAACCAGGTCCATATTTCTTCAAAAATGATGTCGATGAGAACGTAACCGTCAATAACGACCGTTATCGCGCCATGATAACCGGCTATAACCTGAAATTGGATCGTGATCTCGGCAACATTTGGTTTCAACAAAACGGTGCCATTTCCCACACATCGCATTAATCAATGGATTTTTTGAGAGAACACTTCGGTGAGCAGATAATTTCACGTTTTGGGACGGTCGATTGGCCATCAAGATCTGTGATATCACACCGTTATACTTTTTCGTTTGGGGATTACCAGTCGAAATGCTCGAACGAGCCATCGAAAATTGTACTGAACAGATGAACCATCGGAGACGTAGCCGTTGAAAGAAGTCCCTGAAAATGATTGTAATGATTTTTGAAATTTATTTTCTTTCTTCTGCGCCGGGATACTCTGGCATTCTTTTAAGCATCTATTGAGCTCATGTCTAAAGGCCGGAGATGAATTCTCTGCTAATCTCTCCTGAGCCGTCTTTTCTTGGTTACCAAATTTGTAATGTCTTTACTCTGGAGACCATTGCTACTTTGTCTCCTATGTGTGTTAGGTTTTAGATTGGCGTTGAGTTTTTCGCAGCCAATTGTAATGCTGTAAAGTTCTCAACTGCGGTTTGCGGTTTTAAGTGCGAAGTTATGATATTTTGTATTTAAGCGATGATCGCAATTCATTGAAAACTAGGAACATAAACAAGGCCAGTAATCAGACGATAGATCAAAAAGTGATTTGGTAAAAGAGTGATGATGTGAGAGTACCCAGATCGAATTGAGCAGTTAATGGTGTATATGTATCCCTCTGGACTATTTACTTCCGAAAATTCCCGAGATAACGACTACAAAGCGATGGAAGCAGACATGTGGGTAGCAGAATAAAATCTGGAAAGTTTTTTCCGAATGCAGTCGAATAACTCGGTAGTGGAGCGAGTATGAATATAATAATAGTAGCATTTCTGACAGCTTTTATCAATCGGTATCTCTCAGCTATTTGGAAGAGTCTTAAAATTGTTCTTTCCTCAGTTTGTAAGTAAGCATATCCAGATGTGTACCACATATCGAAGAAAAAACTCGGTAAAAATCGCTCAAGCGACGGAATATCCCTCGACGATAGAGATGTTGTTTTTGTTAAAAAGGTGTTAAATAGAAGATCTTATACAGCAGCGACATTTCTATCATCCTGTTTCTCTGTTCATTGACGATACTTATACTTTTCTCTTATCAGTGACTGATCAGAAGTGATCTACTGATAGCTGGCAACCCATAGAGCAGACACTTGTCGCTTGTAATTGACTAGTGGTCTCCCGATATCTACTGACCGTCTTAAGATGGCCATCAATCATCAACTGCTCACCTATTCTTACTATCTATACACCGGTTAAACATCAACTTATAGTTACCGCTCGCCCACTGGCAGTCGCTTCGTACCTACCGTGTGAAGCCCAAGAACCCAGTAACGCCTTAAAAGCGAGCTCTTATTCCACCAAGCCATTTGCATTATGTTATGCATCTTTAGCATTATTACAAACTCTGAGTTCTTAATTGGTTAAATCTCTATTTCCTTCATGGGAGAAGATAATATTTATTTACAAATTTTTGAAGAGATATATTCTGATGAATTTCCACAGTGTGTTCTTAACTTAAATGTTAGATTTCATTAGATTAATTTAAATTTAATCAGTTTTTCACAACTCCAAAACGAAAGGTAGTTTCCTCAGATTGTTTTTGGATCAAACTTCAGTATTTTCTAGAGACAGAACCAGGTTGCAAATGATGCAGTTTTTAAAAGTGACTCCTTAAGTTGCGTGTTGTCAGGAGAGATAAGCTGATCCATTTTAGCTGAGCGGAATGGTTGGTAAAAATTTGTTAATTTCCTGCCTTTGTTAAGCTTTGTGGAAAATTCGCATAACAAATTTGTTTCTTCCCAATTTAAAAGTGGTTTTCAAAAATTAATCTTAAAAATAAAATTTTGAGATTTATTTTGTACATAAGATATATATACTTTTGCAACTCTCGTATGAAAAAAATTACAAAAATACTAAAAACTAGAGCATTTATTTTTGAAATCTTTCACTTGCATGCAACACTGCAATATATGTACATGCCTACACGGTGTAACTTAAATAAAATGAGCTGTCTGAGAGTGGGCAAAAATCTGGGTCAACAAAATTTCAAAAATAGCCACAAATACTAGTAGTGAGTCGCTAAGGCATTCCAACTACACATAAAAAATAATTTGGAAATTAAAGAATGGCATAAAAAATGCTTTTACTTGACAAGTAAAATTTTTCCAATTTGGAATTACGCAAATTAATTAATCATTAATTTATGTTATATGACGCACAGACTTAAGCTCGTAGGTCAGAAAAGAAACTTCGGCGACGAGAAGTTTAGGTTTTGTTCAAAATCAGTAATTTGTTTCGTTTGTGAAATCTGGACTGACGTATGGAACGACTTGGCGTATTTTACGTCGAGATCTTAAATTGAAAGCGTACAAAATACAGCTTGTGCAAGAACTGAATTTGCTCGACCTTCCAAAGCGACAGCGCTTCTCTCTATTGGCTCTTGAAAAGTTCCAAGAAGATCCCACTATTTCGAACCAAATTTTGTTCGGCGATGAGGCCCATTTCTGGTTCAATGGGTATGTAAACAAGCACAATTGCCGTATTTGGGACAAAGAGCAACCTGAAGAGATTCAAGAGCTGCCATTTCATCCAGAAAAAATAACAGTTTGGTGCGGTTTTGTGGGCCGGTGGAATCATCGGTCGATATTTCTTCAAAAATACGAAGGTGAGAACGTAACCCTCAAAGGCGACCGTTATCGCGCCATGCTAACCGACCATTTGATGCCTTCTCACACATCGCATCAATCAGTGGATTTATTGAGAGAATGCTAGAAAGAATGTTCTTTCGAATGATAATAAACATTCCCCATTAAATTTGAATTTTCTGTGTTTTTCCTTTAAAAAAGTAGGGAACCTTGAAATGGCACTAACTAGATGCCGGTCATTGCATGCAATCTGTCGCATTACTACTTCTTTGAGGTCTGAATGTATGTCAAGATGGTGGTACCAGGAGAGGAACCCCCATTTATACTTTTAGAAGTACACTAATAAAGGCCTTCAGCGGCCAGCTCCCATCTAGGAATATTTTGAAGGTATGAGCTGATCAAGTATTCAGCGTGAGGCCTCTTCGTAGACGTGAAAGGTCTTCGATGCACAGATGTGTGTAGTTCTCTAGTTAAGATGAAAAACAAGGATTCTTATGAGAAAGAGATACAATAAAATTATTCCATTAAAAAGTGATACAATCTCTTCCCAGCACATCAGCAGTGAAAATATTTTAAAGATTAATCGGTATCGGTGCGGCAACACAAAACAAATCTCTGACTGGCGCAATGCGTCACGCTTCATTTGCTTACTATTTCCATGCATATTTGTATACTCGTATGTATGAGCTAAGTTGAGGAATGGTGCAACATTTGCAATGCAGTGGGTTATTTTTATTATTATTTTGCGGAATGGAGTGAGGTGTAGGGGAATGGAGTGCAGTGGAGTGCAGCGTGTAATGTCAGACATGAGAGTTTCACCCACAACAAAGCAAAGCGCGTACCAATCACCGGTGTGGGGTAATTTTTTTTCTCAACTTCTTTTTTTCTTCTTCCTCTTCTTCGTTATCCGTGTTATTGTTGCTGGCTGTAGTGTGTTGGTGGACGAGGAATGGGTGAATGAATGAATGAATGAATGAATGAATGTTGGTTTGACTATTGATTTTGCGATTGTACGCTCCTATTTTTTAATTTCTTATTTTTTTTTTAATATAAACTTTTTTGTTTTTGTTTTTTCTGACAAACGCTTTTGTTACCATTTGACAGCGACAGCGTTTTCCGACAAATTTATTGCCTTTTATTCGCGAAAACTTCTTTTTTCCACCATCCCCGTCTAACGGTACATACATATTTCACTTTCTATTTTACTATGCAAAAAAAAAAAACAAACAATTGTAACAGTTGTTGTTGTTTTTACAATTACTGCAAAACTCCCCAGCGTCAGTTGCAATAATACTCGTAAGTACATCGGAAACAATAACATCAATCGTGCCTGTGGCGATGTTTTCATGTGTGTATGTATGTATGTATTTATGTATGTTTAGTTGTAGGTGGCATGCCGCAAAATGTGGCAACATGTAATGCACTTTTATCTGAAATGTTTGACTTTTGCTTTTTGCTATTAAAACTATTTCATTCGACCTCCAACAAGGTGGGAGGTCGTGCACATTTGTAGATGAAAGAAAACCCAACAATAGCAATGATTGTTGTAATTAAAAGCATATAAGACTGTGTGCTTTACGTTGTGAATACACTATAATAAATTAAGACGACTATTTTGATTAAGGATTTTTATAGTTTCAAAAAAAAGAAAAAAAAAGAGAAAAAAGGAAATCCGACAATCAATGCTTTGAGGAGGAACTGCAAAATATACTCTTTCCTAAAATGGAGAACTAGCGCATAATTTAAAAGAAAAAGCTTCAAACTTATGTGAAAAGGTAGTCTGACACTCTCGCGGATTCTCAGCTCTTCTTAATTTTCCAACTGGTTCAATCATGGTCTACTCTTAAATAAAATAGGCTCTTTAACACCAGCTCCACAACAAAGCTAATTCATTTTTCATGCGTTTCGTATACATGAAATGGTATATTAACTGTGGTCCAAAATATGAAAGTACCACAAAAAGAAGAAATAGACACATTAAAATTTATACCGATCGTATCAGAATGACGTGCTGAGTTGATATGTTGTATATGTTTAAACGATATATTCAACCGATTTTTCAGATTTAAAATTTTGGGCCATAAATAAATAAAAAAGTACTTAAGTACGTGGAATTTGGTATACTATATATACATAATAAAATGCATATTGGTTTTGAAAATCATCGAAATCGGATTAATATATAAGTATAGCTCCCATACACCAATATTTTCAGCTGTGGAGTTTTGGTCAAAACTCAGTCAAAAAAGCATTTAGGAGTATTGAAGAATTGTATGTTGGTAGTGAAAGTCATCGAAATCGGAATATATATCATATAAGCCCCATACAATCGATTTGTTCAGATATGGGGCTTTGGATCAAAGATCCTTCAAAAATATCTAAGAATGATGATCTGTCTTTTTTTTCATTGTATTCAGTAATGTTTACAATTTCATCCATGGACCAACATAAACGCGGTGAATTTGCTGATTTTGCCTTGGAACAACTTGAAAACTATAACGATTTTTTTAAGCAAATCATCTTCCCCGATGAGACTCACTTTCATCTGAGTGTTGCGGTAAATAAACAAAACTGTCGATTCTGGTGCGAAGAAAATCCACAAATTATTCATGAACAACCCATACATTCACCTAAATTGACAGTTTGGTGTGGTTTTTTGTTTTGTCCGGTGGAATCATCGGTCCGTACTTCTTCCGAAATGAAGCGGTATAAATCGATGATAACAACATCAACTTCCGACAAGACCACGGTCATGCAGTACGTGCAACAACCGAATTATTGCGAGAAAGGTTTGGAGATTCGATTATTTCAAGAAATTGTGACATTGAATGTGATTTGTGTTGTGGGGTTATTTGAGGTCATTGGTCTTTAGTAATAAACCAGACTCTCTTCCACCTTTAAACGTCAATATTGAACGTATTGACATACGACTTGAGTGGAAAAAGTGCTCAAAATTGGGTTCATCGAATTCGTTCCTGCAAAAGAAGTCGTGGAGGCCATTTAAATGACGTTATATTTGAGAACTTAATTTTATCGATTATAAAATTTCATTAACAATTACTTTTTTTTTGTTTTTTAAAGAAATCATGTCCCTCTTATTGGAAAACCCTATATTATATAAAATAGGCCCTATACAACCGATTTGTTTAGATATGAGGTTTTGGATCGAAAATTCTTCAAAAACATCTAAGAGTGTGAAATTTAATATTCTACAGACGTAAATTCATTTTCGTATTGATACTGAAAACTATAAAAATCGAATTTTGCGATTTGAAATGAATTTAATATGTTCATGAAAGATACAAAGTCTGCGGCATGGCCGAAGACAACCGTGTTTTTTTTACTTTACTTTGGTGTAATTTATTTTCTCATTTTATTATAATTTTTTCACTTATTTTATTTCTTATTTTATTTTATCCCATTTAATTATATTATATTTTTTTTTAATTTTCTTACTTTTTAATTTAATTTGATTTAAATTTATATATATGTATATTTCTTAAGTTTTGAACTTTAGTTTTTTGAATTTCATATTTTACTTAATTTTACTTGTTTTTGTATTTTATTTTACTCTATTTAATTTATTTAATTTTATTTTTTATTTAATTCCTTTTTATTTTGTTTTTATTTTATTTAATTTTAACTTTTTAATTTCTTTTTACTTTTATTTTATTTTATTTCAGCTTATTTTATTTCTACTTATTTTATTTCAGTTTATTTTTTATTTAAATTCTTTCCTTTAATTTCATTTTATTTACCTGTATTTCATTGTATTGTATTTTATTTTATTTTTTTATTTTATCTTAATTCACTATGTTTTAATTTTTCATTGATTAACCATTGGTTCGTGCTGTGGATATCCCAAGTTCGGATCCAATTCGATCAAAGGTGTCTGGAAAGTAGTCTCATACGGAAACGTAATGGTTTCCGAAGTAGCTATGACTTTTACCGTTCAGATAGTTGTTGTAATTTTTTCACTTTTCTGAAAAACAAAATATGTCTTATACAGCTCGAAAAACTAATTGATACTATATTTTATTTTATTTATTTACTTATTAATTTTACTTGAATTTATTTTACTCTTGTTAATTTAATTACATTTTATTTTGTTTTATTTCGTTTTATTTTTACTTAATAATTTTTTTTTACTTTACTTATTTTTTTTGTTTTGTTTATTCTATATCTTTTCATTTCTTTATTTCATTTCTTATTGTTTTATATTTTTTAATTTTATTTTTATTTTGGTTTGTTTGGTTTATGTTATTTATTTTATTTATTTTATCTTACTCGTATTTTTAGTTTTCCCTCGTTCCTTAATTATTTTTTTTTTGCATTTTATTTTACTCTATTTAATGTTATATTTGTTGTTTTTTTCATTTACATTTTATTTTTTTAATTTTTTATTTTTTTTTATATTTCTTTGCTTTATTTTGTTGTGTTTTGTGTTATACTAGCGGACCCCAGCGTGCTTTGCTATCCTATAAAAAAAGAAAGAAATGACACAATATTTGCTTGACGCGAAAAAAAATTTTATTCTTAAAAATAAGTAAAAAAATTTTTTCATGTTTATTCTCATTTTCATTTTTTTCACTCTTTCTCTCTCTCTTTCAACACCGCATAAAAAGTAATGTATGCGTATGTTGGAATTTTACATGTATTTGTTGCTGTTGCATGTATTTCGTATAGGTAGCGACCAATGTTCACTAAAATGGTTATACATACCTCTGGAACGGCTATGCCAATCTCATGAAAACTTCCCATTAACCTTCTCCTAATATCCCTTTATAACTGCTTGGTGCATTTTTATCCGGTTGTTCTCAAGTTATAGGCGTTCATCAAAATTTGCATTGATTTTTATATGTATGTAGATTATTTTTTATTTTATTACATTTGTGATTGTTAATAAAATTTTATTTTATTTCATTTTATTTAATTTAACTTTTTCTGAATTTATTTTATTTTATTTTATTTCATTATATATTCTTTGACTTTATTACATTTCATTCTTATTTTATTTGAGTTTATTTATTTTATTTTAATTAACTTTTTTATTTGAGTTTACTTTCATTTATTTTTTATTTAATTAATTAATTATTTATTTTATTCTTATTATTTCTTAACCAATTGTAATTTTTAATTTTTTTATATTCTATTTTATATTCTTTCATGATTTAATTACTTTATTATTTAATTTTAATTTTTTAGTATAATTTAATTTTTTTTTCATGCAAGAGAGTATATATTATGACAGAGATTACTATATTAAACGCCATTGACAAACCTTGAACCACTACCCGATCCTTCACCGATTTTCTAAACTTCCATGCCCGCATTTATATGCACAACTACAAATTCACACATATGTAGGTATGTATGTTAGTTTGTGATGCCATGTACAATGAACATTCACTTTCAAACTAAGCGAAGCGTATTCAAGACTCCAAATAAGCACTGTAAAACGCATTACGCCTTTTTGTTATTATTGAAGTTATTGTTATTTACATTGTTATATTGAATCATAATGAATGCTTGTAAGTAAATGTTTTTTGAATAACACTACTATGTAGAGTTGCGTTCACAACTTGTACAAAAAACAAAAACAAAAACAAAAAAAAACTAAAAATTGCACACACTTATAGGCATAAACTGAATTTTTCAACACGCTGGCTTTTTTCATTATTCTTCTGTTCAGTCGCTTTTGGTTTCAAGCACACAAGCGCACACACGTACAGCTATATACATTTGTAATAAACAAATGTATGCAATTAAGTATTAAAAATAGCTGGCGTTTTGATTATCTGCATATGAAATTACAAGCGCATTCATATACACACATATGTATGTTGTGTATAACATATGTAAGTATACGTTTGCGGCTGCGCGCCAAAAAAGTGTTATTTCATTAGTGAATGCACTCTTACGCGCTTTGCCAATATGGCATGTATGTACATACGTATGTGTTTACGAGTATGTAGCTCTTACATTTAGCTTATTGTCGATTTTATGCGCATGCAACGCTCATAGAGCTCTTCTGTTGTGCATCAACATCGTCATCATCGTCATTATCAACATCATCACCAACGTAAAGATCATCTGCAAAGTCTTTGATACCAAGATGCCATCTCCATGGATTTGCACCAACGCATTGCAACATGCGAAACGTGTTTCCTTTAAGCCATACACACACACACAACACACACACTATTTATATGGGATTGTATGTAAGAGGAATATGTACATGCATAAGAGCATATCTTTAGAGGGTACCAATGCACTGCAAACTGGTATATCCAGTTTATGAATGATTTGCATTCTTCTTACAGCATCTATTAAATGAAAGAAGTTAAAAATAAATGAGAAAATAATAAATAAGGAGGCGCTTAGTTGGGGCGAAGCATGAGTATTAAATACCTGGAACATAGTTCTTGAGAAGTTTAATAATAGGTTTAGAATTGGTGTCATATTTTTACTGCTTAGTAGTAGAGAATACCTAACTACCTCAGGTAAAGGACCTATTTTTAACGGAATTAGAATCATACTACAATTTTAAACGATTTGGCTGTCAAATAGAGGATGGTAAATTGCAGCTTTTTATTGATTTCATAATGACAGCTCAGTTGCATGAATAGCCTAGGAACCCTTTCAGAGATTTGCCACTACAAAGCTTAATCTCTACAGAAAAGTTTGACGACATGTTATCATTTTTACATTGTAGCATACTTCCAGGCTTTCTCTCTTCACATCACAAGCGGAGTAGAGATAAATAGAATGTATCCAATAAGTTTGTGCATACTTTTGAATTAGATCAGTTTGAAAAATTTCTGAGAAATCGAGGACACCGACTTCGCAAATACTATTTTCGAAAAACTCGCTTGAAATTACGATACATGCTTTGTAATAATATGACGTGGCCTTAAAAATTCAGGTATATATCTGAAAATATTTCTTGGATCAGCTTCAATATTCAAAATATGTACGTATACGTAAATATGTTAATATTTGGAAGATGCAGAAAAAACTTTATTTTTTGAAAATTGTATCTTTTTTATTTAATAATCTGTTAATTGTATTGAATTCATTTTAGAGAGAACCAAAAACGTATCATTAGCTGTGATCTTTTGCAACCAACGTTATTTCAAACTGTCTTATTTTCTTCATTTATTTAACAACACTGTTTTTTCTGTCAAAATATCTAGGGCGAGTGATCAACTTCTTCTAATCGTAGCCATAAAAAGTTGGTTATCAACGATCTATACCGCTCTCCATTGACAGTAACGGTGCTACTTGTTTCATTTCGAAAGAAGTACGGACCGATGATTCAGACCAGACCAAAAACCACGCTAAACTGTCAATTTAGGTGAATGTAATGGTAGAATCGACAATTTTGTTTATTTACCGCAACACTCAGATGAAAGTGAGTCTCATCAGAGAAGATGACGTTTACGGTGGTCCATATATGATGGTCAGTAATGTTTACTTACTGAATACCATGAAAAAAAGTGACAGATCATGGCATTTTAAAAGTGGCCAAAACGACACTTAGAAATCATATCATCCCTATTGGAAAACGCTTTATATGTAAATATATGCAGTTATGATGTATATTCTTATCAACTTGCGTGAGTGGTGTGCGGATTAAGTCAGGGATGACATATTTTCTAACAGGTTTGTGTTGAGATAATGTATGTGTAAATTCTTTAAATGCCATTCGCACCGCTGCCAACCCAAACTGCTTATTTTTCATGGTGCTCTGCATATAAGTTAACAACAAGTTGGTGCTCTTTTGTAATTTGGGTGCAAAAATACAGCTGAAAAAAATTGATATTCGTATCTAATGCTAGTTTTTAGTGATTAAGTAGTTGGGTCGAAAAGTGTCTAAAGACGTCAATTGAAAAAATAGATTTTAACAGATGTAAATGATTAGAATTAATTTCCAATTTGATTCAAGCTCGGGAAACTCAGCGCTCGCGAGCACTTTTGAATGCCGCTGGAATTAGGTATAGTTTCGAAGAAAATAATTTTTAATAAACTAAAGGACGCTTATGTTACTCCTGGAACACGGCTAGGTAATTTTGAAACCAACGTATCAAATTTACTCCTATACGATATAATCTAGACAAAAACACTATCAGATTTTTGCTCTAAGAAATTTGCTTTGCAGTTCTCAATACAACTTTTCTCCTTAAATTAGTCGTCTTAAACTTATTAACCTTCCTACAGTTGCCACTTGTAGGAAATGCATTGTAAAACTTAATTTGTATGGTTAAATAATAGTAGGCTAGTTTCTCTTCTTCTTTCTGAAATTAAGTTTAATGTTCCGTTAAGAACATCAAAACATTTTTGTACTATCGGTGCACAGCTGTAAAAATTTGTTTGAATTCCATAAATCTTTGTGTTTTCATTTCACCGTACCAGCGCGATTGATATTTATTTGAGGGGTTTGAGGTGGGTTTAAAAATTAAAAAAAATCGATTTTTATTTTTTGTTGTCTGATTAAATTGTAAAATATGTTTAAATAATCTCCTAAAATTTCAAATCGATCGCAGTAACTGTGACTGTGTTAATTAGAAACTTTAAACGCGTTTATCTCAAAACTCTATTTTTTAAGCCGGTGGCCACGATTTATCGAAAAGTTATAAAGCGATTTTGTTCAAATTTGGCACACATCTTTGTAATAACATTATCTGGTCATTGACCGAAGGAGTTTTTTTTATTACAACTAATTTTTTGCAGCCAATGCATGGCGAAAATTTGATCAAAAAATGCGTTTGTTTGTTCAAAGTCTGTCAAGTATTCAAATTTTAATTGTTTGTTTCTTTCTTCGTCCAATAACGAAATTTATCCATGTACTAACGACATATTTTTGGTTTTTTGATTTTAGATGAACCAATAATGAGTTATGCATTTTCTTTAGAGACGTCAAGGGAGATGAGGTACCAACGGCTGAGTTTTCGGAATTTTTGAATAAAAATTTCACACAATTCTGTTTAAATATGCATCTTTGATATGGAGAATTGGTTGTATATAATATATGATGGTACATATAAAAAAATAGTGAAAATTCCTTTTTTTAACCTCTGAAACTCACCTAACCCCTTAACTGGCTTCTTTCATATTAAGATAACAATTTGGTCGATTCTCAACTAATCATCAGCAACAATCTAAGTGTGAATTAAGTTAGGTATTTTACAGCTGATGAATATTTGTTGCGCAGCTGAACTTTTATAGTTCTCGACATTTAACAAACTCTTTCTCATCGTGACTCGGTGTTAATGAAAAACAAAACGTGCCGTCTGCGCCCCTCGTGCGGATGGGAAGAAGGTGAAAGATCGCAATCGTAACAAAGTTAGAAGTATTAGAGCCGTTGACAAGTTGAGTTACTCGCTTAGAAATTCGGATTCATTGAACTAGCGTCGATAATATTAAATGACAGACAACAAAATCGTTTGATATTCGTGCAGAAATTCAGGATAAAAAAAAAGTCCTTCATATTTACAGTAAAAATTTGGAGTTTTTTAATGTAAAAAATTGGAGATTTATACAATTTTTTGATCTAGATATTTAGTTGTGAGCATCTCCGAAATCTGATCCCTACAACACCATACTTTGACTTTGATACAAAATTTTGTGAAAATAGCAACTCTTTTGAGTGTTCTAGTATAAATAAAGATTAATTCAGTTTTACGCTGCATATTGTATTGCTAGATGGCGCTAGTTTCGAGTTCTTAAGTAATCGTCTAATATTAGACGTTTTATTTTGCACCAAACCAAAAGAACGCCCAGCCGGCTTATTTTCAACAGAATTTTATCTGATATTTTTTAATAAACTTTTGAAATTTGACTGGAATTTCCCAAGAGTTTTGACGTTTAGCGAGAACTTCCAATGGGGGTTTCAGTGCCTCTTTTTATTTATTTATTTTGCAACACTTTAAGTCAGGTCGGTTATTTGTTAAGCGATTTCAACTGAAACCGGTTAAATTAACTCAAGTTGTTTATTTTGTGCTGTTGTATTCTATATTATTCGATAACCTACCTAACGTCCTTTTGCAGGTCGGGTGTAAGAAAAAACGCCTATTAATGTTCTCGCTATACGCAATCTCTAGGTTAACAAACTTATTATATCCAAGTAAGACCAGACATTTCGCTGAGAAAAAAATGTTACAAAAGTGTAAAGTAAGAAATAAGCAACTCTGCGTGGCTATGTGGCAATTGTGCGCTGGTGATGTTGATGATGATGATGATGATGATGACGATGCTATTGGTGCGTTGCTGCCTCTTCTTTGTGCAATGTGGGCAGTTTTCTAGAGTCATAAATTTTTGCCTTTCAAGTTCAAGTTGAAATGACGTTGTGCGCTGAATGTGTGGTTGCGCCGACTGACGCATCATGCTGCACAGTCAGCAAGCAACACTTGTTTATTTGTTGCTATTGTTGTTGCTGCTGTTGTTTGTTTATTTGCTTGTTTGTTGTGCTCACACACCAAGTCAGTGCCTGCTCAATACATTCCAGCTTGTGTTACATGAGCTTTGTGCGCGGGTTCGCGTTTGCGAGTTTCAAGTTTGTGTTGTGAGCGTGACTTGGCTTAGTTAAGTATGGGTTTGTTGCAGCTGCATTTAGCCAACCGCCAGCCACTTTTGTTACCACTAGCAATATCATCACCATCGCCATCACCCCGTAGTCACCACTACCACCAACTGCTGTTTCGTTCAAGGTGCATGCAACATGCAACAACATTCACTTTCTATCGTTCCCCTGTGTGAGATTCTATCTCGTTGTTGGCAGTCAAGTTTACATATTTGCACGATTTTTATATTCCTTCAAACTGCTTCTCTTGTGTTTTTTTCTTCGTTTTTTACTTTTTTGCTGATGCAACATTGTATTGAATGGGAAATTTTCTAGAATAATTCTTGGTAAAAACCTGTAATAATAGTATTACTAAGCCAATTTACGAGTTTTTCCACAGAATTCTAGATTGGCTAGATGGAATGGATCGACTGGATAAAATGATGGTGTGTTGATTACTTTCCTTTTGGTTCAGTAGAAGGTGAAGTACAATAGATGCTGAGATATACAGGTACATGATACTTTGCATTATATGTATGTATGTTTGTATGTATATGTAAGTGTGCATTATATATGTGCTTAGAACCACTCATATTTATATGGTTATGATATAAATAATAATATAACTTGTACTCGTCCTTTGTGGTGCGTGTCTTTGATGTGTGGCTAATGATGAGTAATTTTGACATTATTTTAGCAATAAAATTTTTTATAACAAAAACACGTAGATATGTTTACAGGTAATCAAATAAATAGACGACTGTCTTGTACACCCATTTGACTCATTTTAAATTGGAAACAAGACAACTATAGGCGATGTGTATAACGCTTAAGCTCATGAGGCCTGGAATCTCTATAATATTAAAGTAAATTATTCTGAACTTAGTACCAGAGTACGAAAAACTCGCCCGCATCAGATCGCTTGATGGCGATCAAAAATTGGCTGATCCGCCTCGATCTGAATAGTTGTGATCTAGCAAAAAAAAAAATTGATCTTGTGATTCCATGCAAAGAGTTCGGTCGCAGCTAACCAAAACGATCACTGCTTCGATCGATACCAATTTTGATAATTGTCAGACTCGATCGTGATTAAAGAAAATGAACGAATATTGCATTTTGATCGTTCGCGATCGAATTTTTCCCTAAAACTACTTAGAACACTTTTTTGTATATCTGAGAAGATATTAGTCTGCATCCTTAGTCGATGCGAGTACGAGTATATGGGACACTATACAGTTCTTAAGGAATTTGACATTATTGCTAAGGTAATTTCTTCTTTACCATAACTACTCCATGAGAGGACTGGGGCGAATAGAGCCACTAAAGGAAGGGACTACTAAATTTCTACACAGATGTGTCGAAAATGGTCGGAAAGGATGAGTGAGGTGCCTTCAGTCGATAAACACCCATTAACACTAGTTTAGGATTCCAGACCATTGCAGAGTTTTTCTGGCGAAGATCGTTGTATTAAGGAAGGTGGATTCACTGCCTTTGAGAGTGGTTTTTGTGACACCGACCAAAATATACCAATATTGCTGTCCTGAGTACACTGCCCGATGACGAATTACTTCATATGATCACCCCCGCATCCTAGGTGGGTCAAACGCTGGAAGCTCGCAATCGCTAATGAGCTATACTATTGTCGGACAAGACGTAAGTCGGTGTTGCTCTGACCAAATGTACAGGTGGGTTTAGGAATAAATTAGCGATCGCTAGACTAGGACATCCACGTGTGTATTGGTAGCTATTTCTGGTCCAATATGAGCAAGAGAAGTTTAAAGAAGCTACTTGTCCTTTCAAGATAAAAACTCTCACATATGGTGGGCGCTCTGACTGTGCAATTGATGTATGCCTAGCGAGGATTGATATTTTACCTGATTCCGACTGTCCGAGTTGTCTAGAGAAGAATATAAAATCGTCTATAAGCTTCCTAACCAAATCTAACCTAACTTAACTTCTTCGCAGAACTCATTTTGTTGTTTTAAATCAGACGTTTATTTTTCTTTCATACCTATTAAGGATAGTTGTCAAGATCACCCGAAAATTTTTTACAGTAGGGTAGTTTTTGGACTCTCCTTTTCTGGACCACAACTTTGAATTGTAAGGGGAAGTGAATAAGGAGAAATATACTAAGGATGAACTTAAAGTTTCACTGAGAGTGTTGGAGTCTATTACTAAGGGGCGATTGAAGGCCAAAAATGTTTCTAAAAACTTCTCTGTGTGTGAAAAAAACTAACAAATTAGTAAAGCTCTATCTTTAGAGTGGTAATTTTAAGACAAAATCATATCGGTGGCTCAATTTGGATATATATTAGGTTAATTTTTGCTATTCCGTTGAATATAGACTTTTTCGGCACTTTTCGTGTATTTACGATAGTCGTTTCAACAGAGCGCGTTTTCTGCAGGCCTGAAGTTCTCCTTTAGGACTCAAAGTAAACATTTTTGTTATTATTTATGCATAAGTGAACTAGTATTTAACTAGTATGAACCTGATGCACGATCAGACAGTTGTAATTTCATACGCTTAATATAGTTGTATTAAAACAGTAGTGGCTTGTATTACAAGAACACTATTTGTTAACTAGTGCATTTGACTGCATATTATCTTGGCCAATTTCCACTTAAAAGCTTCTTTGTTCTTTCTTATTGCTTAACTGAACTTTTACGATTGCACACTTTTATATTTATTATTGTAAAAGTTGTAAAGTTCGTTTTTACGGCCAAACGATGCGATGTGTTTGGAAATTTTTACATTCACACACATTCACAACAAGGTTTGCCTTTTGCAGGTTCTCAACGCTATTTATGTATGCATGTGTGTGTGTTTCGCTGTAATCTGCAAAAGAAAAAAATTGCCGCAGCAGCAGCACACACAAGGGTTTTTGGGATCACTGTACGGCATAAAAGGAGATTTATCGTCGGCAAAGATTAACTGCATGCAGAGCATGGTGGAAGCAACAAAACGCAAATAGCACAAAAAAACAGGAAAAAAAATAAATAAATCTGCACTGCAGGTTTACAACAAGAACGAAATAATTGAAATTAAATACATGCATGTTGTATGTACTTATACACACATATGTATGTATAAACGCGTATGTATACTATGAAGTTCATCATACTAAGAGCAAGCATGAATATTCTACAGAAATGGTACTATGAGCAGAGATAAATGAGTAGAAAGCAGAAATGTGTTGTGTAAATGTGTATATTTACAAATATATTATATACATACATATACGCATGTATGCTTGTATATGTATGCATATTCCTTTTCTGTCTCAATGTCAAAGCCGTCGTGTTATTGAACCAATTCCAGGCGGCTGACTGCTTGGTATGAAGGGCTTTGAGTGGGGCGCATGAACGGGCACATATGTTACATATGTACATACATGTGTATATGGTGCCGCGTAGAACGTCGCTAAGCTCTGAGCTGCGACGCTTCGCCTTCCACTTTTGGTGTAACAAGAATGACTATGGTCATGGTACGACTGTTGCCCGGCATTGCCATGGTGCTGTTGTAACAGTAGCGTAGTTAACGAAGGACACATGCGATATATATATAAGTAAATATCTTTATATAGTAGTAAGTATACATAGCCCGCGGGAAAATAAACAATGATATTTAAGACAAGATAGTAAGGGAGGAGTGAGGTGAACAACATTAACGATAACAACGACACTAGTAACATCAATATGATCAACAAAAACAACAACAGAAACTGCAACAACAGCAACAAGAACAACAACACGAGCACCAACAATAACAAGCAGCGAACAAGTAACGTCGATCAAAAAAAGTCATCCACACAGCGGTAGCCATTGTGGAGGCGTCCTTTGCCAGCATTGACTTAGTGACAGATTTTTCTTATGCTCTTCACAGCAATTATGTATGTACATGTATGTACATACATATGTGCACATAACTATTGCACCGCCCTGTAGCGTTTTTTATTTTAATTTTATTTGTTCATTGACATTGAAATATCTTCTTTCAATTTGCGCTAATGGATCACTTGAAGCGCGTGCAGAGTTGTATGTCAGTGGTGTTGTTGTTGTTGTTGTTGTTGTTCTGATTTTTATTGTCAGATTGAATTGACAGTCGGAGAATGATATTTTTTGAGTGTGAATATGTATATATGTGCATGTGTATACTTGTGGAATGGCAGCGAAAATTATTCAAGAAGTTTTATTGTACAATAAATCTGAACATACATACATACATATATGAGTAAAATGTATTGATTAATTTTGGTATTTTATTTTAAAAGATCTCATTATTTTTGTGTGTTTTGCTCTAAAGTATTGCCAAATTTTTTTTTCTCTAACAGTATATAATAGAGCCCCCGATTTTGTTCAAACATTTTCGAGCAATGCGAGCATTTGAGCAACGAGCGCTCGCACACCTGCTGATTGCTCATTACTCGAAAATTTTACGAGCATTTCGAGTATTTTAACAAACATTTTCACCTTTTCATTCGAATTTTTTATTATTAATTTTAAATTTATTTATGCAAAGTGTAAAAATCATAAAAATGCCAAAGAATCATTGACAAACAAAATTAAATTTTTTTGTTCTGGTGAGCAGTTGAGCAACGAGCGAGTATCAAGCGTGCATCGAGCTGCTCGTAGTGCTCGATACCCGGGTATGTAGAGTTCTAGTTTATACCCAGTTTATTTATATTTATATATACAAAATGAATAAATAAAATTTCAAGTGAGACAAATCGGCACTAATCGCTGTTGCTTAGCAACTTTTAATTTATGTTATGAAAGAAGGCTACCTGACGCCTTATGAGAAAGTCTGAAAGTTCATTATAAAGGTTAGTTTAGGTTGAAGTGGTCGACTTCTTGGAGAGCCACATGACCGATTCAACGTCCGCGGCGTGGCCAGACACATTGTATTAATATATGCACTTTCTCTGATGTCTTCTGATTTAAGAACAATGCCGTTCTTTACCAAAGAAATACGAGGTATGTTCAAAGGAAAATATGAAAGTTTTGCTCATTGTTTTCTTTGATCACAATGGTTTTGTTCATCATGATCTCCTGCCAAAAGGTCGTACAGTTAATAAGGAATACTACAAGGAAGTTATGCAATATTTGCTTGAAAAAATACGGCTCAAATGATCGGGATTGTGGAAAAACAAATCGTGGATTCTTCATCACTATAATGCACCAGCTCAAACATCAATGCTTATTCGTAAATGTTTGGCCAAAAACAAAACCCTAATTATGCCTCAGCCACCGCATTCACCAGATTTGGCTCCCTGCGACTTTTTCCTATTTCCAAAACTAAAGAAATCAATGAAAGGAAAGCGTTTTGCCACAATTGATGAGATCAAGTCAGGATCGAAGAAAGAGCTGATGACCATACCAAAAGTCCATTTCAGAAGTGCTTCGAAGGGGATAAAATAGATATGGATAAATAAATAAGTACTTTTGAATAATACTCAAAATTAACCTTTTCTTTTGAACGCACCTCGTACATACTTTGGACCTTTTTTAATTGATAGGTGAAAGTCATGAATCCTTTCCTTACTTAGTAAGGTGAACTACCGAATGCCACTTGTTCCAGGGTTCCCTCACAGTCTCTGCACATTCCCTGCATTTCAAGTAGATTTAATTTAAAGGCGCGATAACAGTTAACCCTAACAGCAGCAGTCGGAGTCTGACTGGTTTGAACTTAATATGCGGTACGTCTTATTTTCTGCAAATAATTTTCGCTTAATCGATGGGCATTTGTATGTTCCCAAAGTCTAAGAGCTTCTTCGCATAATAGCGTTTCCTGTGCGTGTGTTCCTTGATTCTCCTGAATACATAGAACTGCTAAGCCAATAACAACCTTCTGTTCTGAAAGTACGTACATTGCCTTTGATATCCATATGTGCTGGTACACAATAAAGTTAAAGTTTGCTTTTCATTGCTGGTTTTCCGATTGTTTCCTAACATCGTGTCACGATCATCGATTTCATTCTACATGCTTTACAGACCGTATAAATGAGAGTTCTTTTTCTCTTCTCTCTAGCTCTGCCGCCATTTTTGTAACAAATATTTTGGCTTGAAAGATATTGTTCTACTTTGACAGCTCAAACGACCTTCTGGTCACTGGTTGAAGGCAGTAAACTGCCACGTTTACTCTCCCTGACTATATAGATAAGTACGTGCATGGAGGGTCACACTACTTTACGAACCAAAGAGGTGATCTGGTAGCAGACATAATTACTTATAGATAAACTGCTTCTTCAGCCCGCTTAATTGCGACTCATATAAAATAATCGCATGTGGCGAGCTTAATATAACCAAAGTTGGAATAGACACTCTACGTGTTAAGGACAACAAAGCAGCGGAGGCCGATGCGGACCGGGGACCTAATCAAAAAACATTTGTAAGGAATTTTAAACAATCTTACTTTCTCTCCCTCAAGCAATTTTTGAATTAATTCTGGTAAGCTCCTCCTTCTCTACCGCTAACGCGATAATAGCCGTATCAACAATAGCGCACCAGTCGTTTCTTCCCTTTGTTGTTTGGCGTCAGTTTTAAAACCCAGTGAAACCAGGTCGCTGACCACCTGATCCTTCCTTTTCCTCTGCTTCCACCAGCGGTTATTCAATCAAATAGCGCAGCCGTTGTCTCTTGATTCGCTGAACTATGTCAATCTCGTCGTATATCTCGTACCGCTCATCGTTCCATCGTCTGTGTTATTCGCCGCTGCCGACGCGCAAAGGACCATAAATCTTCCGCAATACTTTTCTCCCGAAAACTCGTAAAGCCAACTCAGTCGGCATTGCCAATTCTTCTACAATATATGTCAGGACGGGAATTTTGAGCGACTTGTAGATTTTGCTTTTGGTTCGTCGAGGGAAGACTTTACTTTTTTATTGCCTACTCAGTCCAAAGTAGCACCTTTTGACAAGAGTGATTCTGCGTTGGATTTCAAGGCTGACATTGATGGTGTTGTTAATGCTGGTTCCTATTATAGAAGATTCTGCCTGGGTTATTTAGTTGTGCAGCTCGTATTATTTTCTCCAGCATCACATTGAAGAAATCACACGATAAAGAGTCACCTTGTCTGAAACCTTGTCTGAAACCTCGATGAAACGGTGGTGTGTATCGATTCTTTTCTCTCGGGTCTTCTCCAAGATTTGGCGAATGGTGAATATTTGCTCAATGATAGATTTGCCAGGTCTAAAGCTACACTGATAAGGAGCTTATATGCGATAGATAGGAGCTTATATGCGATATTAAGGGGCTTATCTCACGATAATTGGCGCAGATGTGGTCACCCTTTAGGCAGATCACACTTAGGTTCCATTCGTCGGATATGCCTTCGTCTGAAGCTGCAGAGAAGCTGATGCATGCACTTTGTCGGTTCTTTGCCGCCGTATTTGAATAGTTCTGCCGGTAAGCCACCGGCTCCCGCCGCTTTGTTATTTTTTAAGCGGGCAATCGCTATTAGAAAATACTGGTGCGCTACACCGAGAAAATTTAAACTTTTTGAAGGTCACACAACTACTGTTATATAATAAGAAACCGATTCTCCATCGGCCTCAGCCACTGAGTCATTAATTTCGTTCTGAAATCCATCCCAGAATCATATTTTCTAACAAGTGTTATTTCAGATTAAGCAGGTAGTCGACAAAGAAAGACAAAACTCTAAAAGTAAATTTTCCATAAATTTTAGGCTATATTTTGCAGAAGCTTAGACGTTGACCACTTTTGATTAGTCGGAGCAAATCAATGCTTTAAATGCATTTTTTGTGATGTGGATGGTACGAAATAATGGTCTAGCGAAATAAGAATACTTAAAAATAAATTGCTTAACTTAATCCAACGTAATATTCAGTTTCAAGTACAATTATGTTACTTATAGGCAGTGTTGTACTATTGATAGCAAAAAATTAGTTTCGGCTGATTTAAAAAAAAAACTTTGAAACACTCTAAACTTGGTATCAAAATTTTCTAAAATAAATGTTATAGAGTTCTGAGTCCGATTAACTATATTATCGTCCTATCACTACAATTTATCCGAGGCTCGTTTCTATCCTAAAGAAAGCGCAATATTTCCTTGAGGGTGGCTTGGGTGTGATAATGACTGTGTTTAAATCGCGATTTAAATATATATTTCAGGAGTTCGGATACCCATCTTATTCTCATGTAGTTGGAAACTGTGCATGGGGGCAAAAGAAATTGAAATCCTACTCCATTCGCCCACACGGGTGTAAAGTGAAATTCCGACGCAAAAAATTCCGAAATATAAAATCCACACTTGACACAATTTAAATCAGATATATTCTAGGCACGACAAAATTCCAAGCAATCATATCCAAACACGACAAAATCTAGACAAAAAATCCCGACAAAATATTAAAATAACAAAAGAAAAATGCCGGTATTTTTTCTTGTTTTTTTTTTCGCTCAAAAATATGCACAAAAGATACCTAGAAAGTAGTGAAATAATTCTGTTTCCATAGAATGGATTATTTTCATAGAATAGATTGCCACTATATATATATATATATATATATATATATATATATATATATATTTGTCGAGGTAAAGAAATGTCGGGATTTGTTTTGTTTGAATATTGTCTTATCTTTATTTTGCCTTGTCGTGACTTCGTTATGTTCTGTCTGGATTTTTTAAAATTGTCTGGATTATTTACAGTCTGGATTTTGAAAGTTTGGATAATGGAGTGCTTCCCACCTACGCACCAAGCTATATAGGCAAATAAAGGGTAGATGTACTTTCTTCAACAGCCTTTTTTTGACAGATCACGCATGAGTCGTGTCAAGCCGTCATATTATTTTTGTTCAGTATTGTTTGGCATTTTATCGTGGAAAGACTTACGCCTGAGCAACGTTTACAAAACATTCAACTTTATTACAAAAATTCATGTTCTGTAAAGAATGTATTTCGCGCGCTTCTCTCAACTTCTGGTCGACATAATCGGCCTACTGAGCGTACTGTTCGCAACACCATCACCCATTTTGAGACCCAGCATTTATAATTGGATAATATTTGACCGAATTGGTCACGTCCAGCACTCAGTGAAGAAAATATAGCGGCTGTAGCTGAGAGTGTACACGAAGACCGTGGACAGTCGTTTCGGCGCCGTTCGCAGCATCTCGGACTGACTTGGCCCATTTTACGTCGAGATCTTAAATTTAAAGCGTAAACAGTTTGGGCTGTTGAAAAGTTCCAGTATGTAACCAAGCAATATTGCCGCGTTTGGGACGAAGAGCAACCTGAAGAGCACAAGAGTTGTCATTTCATCCAGAAAAAACAACGGTTTGGTGTGGTTTGTGGGCCTGTGGAATCACCATGATAACCGACTATTTGGTGCCTCAAATTGAAGCTCGTGATCTCCACGACATTTGGTTTCAACAAGACGGTGGCCCTTCCCACGCATCGCAACAATCAATAGATTTTTTGAGAGAACACTTCGGTGAGCAGAGAATTTCACGTTTTGGGCCGGTCGACTGGCCACCAAGATCGTGTGATAGCACACCGTTAGACTTTTTACTGTGGGGATACGTAAAGTCTAAAGTTTATGCGGACAATCTCGCTTCGATTCAGGCCCTGGAGCAAAACATCACGCGTGTCATTCACGAGTTACCAGTCGAAATGCTCGAATGAGTCATCGATAATTGGACTCAACGGATGGACCATTCTGTTGATGAATATCGGAATTGTGTTGTTTTTTTCCTTCAGAAAGGAGGACACCTCGAAATGGATCACCCGTTATAAGGTCGAAGTCAAGAGAAAAATGCTCGCTGGAGCAAAACAAAAAATAAAAGCTTGAATTTCGTATTTAACCTCAACTAAATAATCGAAAATTTATTAGTAGCAATGCAAAGAAAATTATCATTATTTACATACATACATATGTACATATATAAATTTACTTTCAACTTTCAGTGCCAACTTGCAATTTGGTGCAACACAAAAGTTACAAAATAAGAAGATAAAGCCTAACGAACAACAACACACCAAACCGCAATGTTTGTTTGTGTTAAATAAAAAAAAATGTATGCATTTACAAGCAACAACAACAACAATAACAAAATAGCACAAGTAAAAAATATTAGAAATAAATACAAAAAAAAACACAAAAAAGAGAAAGAAAGAAAAAAAAAAGACATAAAAAAAAACAGAAACATTGCATCAACATTAAATTCATTCATTCAGCCAACCGCAACCGTTAAATTGCTGAATTTGTTAAACAAAATTGTATACAAAGTCTACCGATGCTAAGCATTTTGTTGCACAACAACACAAACAACAACTGCGGCAGCATTGCACTTAGTACATATCACCATTCAAAGTAAAAGCATTTATGTTGATTTATATGTGTTTGTGTGTGTGCGTGTTGTGTGTATGTTGTGTATGTTTGTACACATGTTTGTAAACGCCCGCAAGAGGCAAATAGCAATCAGTTAAGCATTCCAACCGCTCATTACACATTTTTCTAGCAACGTCATCGTCACTACATACTATACATAAATACAGACGAAACATACACACGAGTACGTACATACAAACATGCCACATTTGCTTGTTGACTACTCTTCGTTTGATGATGTTGGAGGTGTTACCGCTTCAACATGCCATCGAACATCACATCACCGCAAGTAACGGCCTCTTGCACTTGCCAAAATGCACATAAAAAAAAACACAATAACAACATTAGCAGCAGCAACAGTGGCAACAATAACAATATGACTTGAAACAAATTGTAATGTGCAACAACGCAAGCGCGTGGCATTTCCCAAGGCATTCTCCATCACTTTTAAATAAGTTTATGTGACTTGCGCATTTTATTTGCAACAACCCAAAAGTGTGGAGTAAGGAAGGAGCACATTTCGGTTGGTATCAAGTATACATAAATATCTAGTTTGTTAAAGTGTCAAAATTTTAACGAATTCCGTTGGTCACATCGAAATCTAGTTGGTAGCTGAGAAAAACTTAGTTTAAAGATTTTTAATATATTTTATAGTCAGTTCAGTTAGTGATATAAAGCTCCTGGATTTCCTAAAAAATTTATTGAGTCGCCAGCGCTGTCTTCGTAATTTCATTTTTTTCTAATTGCAGACGTGTTTCGGCAGGTAATGTCAATACCTGCGAGTGTACATATTTCTAACATGAAATAAAAATTCCTTATAAAACTCCATCAGCCCTTCGGAGGCGGTTTAGTATTAACTGTAGATTCCCCCATTTGTTGGAAAAATATTAAGAAAGACACATACCACACAAATTGAAGCAGGAGCTGGGCCGAAAATCGCTTCAGCGGTTACAAAGCGCCAATTCTAACCCCATCTTCCGTCACCTAATAGAGACAAACAAGGAAATGGCTCGGATCTAACACTTACTGAAAATAGGGCAGACGTCTAACAGGTAGATTCTTTCTCTCAACTGCATGTAACTTCGCAATCTCATTCCTTGAACTTGAGATTTCTGTATATATTTTGATACTTTCAGATCCCAATGAACCGAGCGACCAGTCAGCGTTCCAATCAAAAGCGACTTAGTGCGTCTTAAAAGATCATTCGTTCTTCCGACATACAGCTCAGATCAAGAACATCTTACACTTGCATATGTCACGATATTTGACCAATCCAGTAGGATCTATCTGTACAAGAAAAAACACATGTGGGCACAGAATTTTCATCGCCGCTACTGTCCGGGAACCTAATTCATCGGTGCCCATTCTCAAATCCTTAGCAGTAATTCTGCTGTGATCCGGCGCGCAAATCTACCTAACCACTGCGGGTTAGGGGTTCAAGAATTTACCCGCGGTAAGGCATGCCTGTTGTAAGAGGCGATTAAAATCCAATAGTTCTCGCGACAGTCGGGTTTTTATACCGGAACGAGCCAGATTTTTATCCGGCCAAGGACTGTCACTCCCGCAATATTCCCCGGTGCCCAATTTGGGGTATTTTCTGCGGTTACAACAACAAAAACAACAACACCGAAAAATAACACGATCCCATTGAGAGGAAGTTCTGGTACTCTTTAATTAGCCTTGAGTGTATCATAATTGCAGGAAAAACCAGAAAGGCGCCTTGCTGTGAGATTAACTGCTAAAGTGCCGTACAGAAATGAGACACTAGAGAAGTGGATTTATCACTTCCTTGTTTGCGGGAGTTTATGTATGCTACACTGGTCCTCCAGAGACCCTCTCATCTAACTTGATATTCTCAACTGATATAACAAAGTTTTTGGACAGCGGTAAGCGGATTTATTGGATTCCAATCCATACATAGATCAAACAAGAGGTATGTATACTAAAACCATGCCTCGTACCAAGGGTCGTCTGCGAGTAAGGAGAGCAATAAGTTCGCCACATATCGCTGAACTTAATTCTCTTTATAGTTCAGACTTTTGTCAACTCAACAAATATTTCATACTGATATATTAGAGGGGTCAAATGGCGAGACAAATAATTCTAAGTCGACTTCCCATAACTCTCCGGCTCTAGAATATTGTTTTTAAGTGTTTAAAAGTTCGCATTGAAATATTCTTCACAAACTCTTCCACTTGCCAGTTGGTATAGAAAAATTTCAGGTTGTCTGTAATCTGGTGGAAGGGAAGTCCGATATTTCACCTAATTAAGTAGTTTATAAGAAGTTACGACTGAGTTTCTCCTCCAATATATTGGGGTCTATTGAGAAAAAGAAATCAACTTTATCTAAGCCACCTTGGAACGGCTGGCGGATTTTGGAAGAAGCGAGCTTTTTTCTATCAGAAGAACACTCGGAAGTATTTTTAATCAAAGTCGAAGGCTAAAAAATCTGTAAATTGTTGATGTTCAATGCCCGCACCAATTATCATCATGTTCCTAGCATATACTTATACTGCTAATCACTCACTGCTGCCACCGCTAACTCGGTAATTTTGTTGCTTTTGCTTAGAACCGTTAAATGAACAGTACCAAGTGTAAAAATAGTTGCTTGTGGTCTAACTACCTGCCAAGCTGAGCTAACTAACTACACTTCAACTACTTATGTGCACCGCTCTGTTGTTCACTGTCTCGTCCGCTTAGTCGCTGTTGCTGTGTGTTGCCGTCGTTGTCTATGTTGGGGAATACCGAAATTCGCGTCATGTGGTGGCAAGCAACGCTTGGCTTAAGCGCATTTCACTTTCATTATGATGATGCAGTTTTCATTTTGTTGCATTTGCAATTGCAATTGCATTACACGGTTGTTATTTATTCGTATATTTGTTTGTTTGTTTGCTTGTTATTTGTGGTGGTGCCAATTGCTTGTGCTACTAAGATATTGTTGTTGCTGCTGCTGTTGTTGGTGCTATAGTTTTTGTTGTCAATTGTATTATTTTTATTGGTTTTTGGAATGTGGTGGCTGTGAAATTTTTTTGAACGAGACATGCATATGTATGTACACGTACATTCATATATATATATATATATATATATATATATATATATATATATAAATATATATGAGTAAATATGTAAATAATCTGCTATGCACAACATGCTTCGTTTAGTATGTTAAACAAGTTGTTGTAAAGTTTTTTTCGACAGCTTCGACTTATACTAACTGACCAAAACAACAACAAAAACAATAACAACAACATCAACAACAATATTAACATTATAAGGTGTGTTGATAACACATTTTTGTTGATTTTTAGTGGAATTTATTGTGGCAAATGGAACGCTACATCAGCTGCATGCATATGGACTATTAAGGTTGCTTGTAAGTAGGCACTTATAATAAAGGGTGATTCATTTCGAAGATTCCTACATTTTTAAAGCAAAACCCCAGAAAATTCTAATGTTTATTATCATTCGAAAGAACATTCTTTGGCATTTCTTTTTTGAAGATTACCTCTTTCGAATGTTCGCCGCGGCTACGTCTCAGATGGTTCATCCGTTGAGTCCAATTTTCGATGACTTATTCGAGCATTTCGACTGGTAACTGACAAATGACACGCGTGATGTTCTGCTCCAAAGCCTGAATCGAAGCGGGATTGTCCGCATAGACCCGAAACTTTACATATCCCCACAGGAAAAAGTCTAACGGTGTGATATCACACGATCTTGGTGGCCAATCGACCGGCCCAAAAACGTGAAATTGTCTGCTCACCGAAGTCTTCTTTCAATAAATCTATTGATTGATGTGATGCGTGGGAAGTGGCGCCATCTTGTTGAAACCAAATGTCGCGGAAATCACGAGCTTTAATTTCAGGTATCAAATAATCGGTTATCATGGCGCGATAACGGTCGCCATTGACGGGTGCGTTCCCACCGTTGTTTTTTGTGGATGAAATGGCAGCTCTTGAATCTCTTCAGGTTGCTCTTCGTCCCAAAGGCAGACCATTATATATCCATTGAGCCGAAAATGAGCGTTTTAGCTGCACAAATTTGGCTCGAAAATGTCGAATATTCTTGGAATTTTTCAAGAGCCCATAGAGCGAAGCGATGTTGCTTGGAAAGGTCAAGCGGCTTCAGTTCTTGCTCAAGCTGTATTTTGTACACTTTAAATTTGAGATCTCGACGTAAATTACACCAAGTCGTTCCATACGTCAGTCCGAGTTGCTGCGAACGCCGCCGAATCGACTCTCCACGGTCTTCGTGTATACACTCAGTTACGGATGCTATATTTTCTTCACTGCATGCTGAACGTGGTCTATTCGGTCGAATGTTATCCAATAATGAGTGCTGGGTATTAAGATGGGTGAAGATGTTGCGAATAGTACGCTCAGTAGGCCGCGCGAAACACATTATTTACAGAACGTGAATTTCGTAATAAAGTTGAATGATTTTTAAATGTTGTTCAGGCGTAAGTCTTTCCATGATGAAATGCCAAATAATACTGAACAAAAATAACATGACAGCTTCACACGAGTCACGCGTGATCTGTCAAAAAGAAGATTATTGAAAAAAGTACCTCTTCTTGGATCATACTTTATAAACACATATACACATAAACTCGATGTTTATGAGCGCCAGGTTTAACCTTCATAAGTTTCGAAATATCGGCTTACGAAATGAAGACTTCTCTGAAAATACAAAGGCAAAAATTTACAAATAGACGCTCATGCTTGTGCTAACCTTGGGTAATCTGTTCGTAACAGAAGTGGAAGGCGGTCTCGTCTACTAGTGAATGGGCAATGAGGAGCTTGCATGTAATTTTTTGGCCATTTTCATGACTAAGTCACTGTATCATATTTAGTACACTTGAACCCTGTGACTTTTGGCAGCTCTTAAGTTTGCAGAAACTCACAAAAGGACAGTGCCTTGCGACAACTGAGGAGATGGAAACCGTATCGCTGCAAGAGCTCATATCTGAGTGGGTCGCATCACATACATTAGAAGGAGGCGAACCAGATGGCAAAGAGAAAACCGAAATTTCATTCCTTTAAGCGGTACCCGGTTCCATTAAGTAGATGATTTGATATAAACTAACAGCATTTATGCATAACACAATTCGAAGCTTCTACTGTTGAGGAATAGCGACGTTCAATTGAAACCGTGGTACTGAAAAGTCTTTTCAAATCCGAAAATAAAAGAGAGCAAATCGGTAAGAAACCGTCTATTGAAAGTAAAGGAACTCGCCAAATAAGGGGTCTCGTCTGAAATCCAATTTATTTTGCCTGTCATGAATACATTTGAACGTAAGCTTTTCACAAATCGGATTTTATTAGAATGAATTAAATGAAAACAAAATTTTTATGGGCGATCCCGATTGGATCTTGCTCGTTTCATTGTATAACTATTTATGGGGGTTCACACATAACTCCATTCTCTATTAGGAAAGTTGTGCTGATGTCAAGCAGGCGCAAAAGTTTCTAGACAGGTTCATTAATTTCATTGAGCCAGACATTCGATCTATTGTCGATCTATTCGATCTGTGACCTATTTAATGGCTCCTCACTCCGTCGGCAGAGTATCGAGCGTAAGTAGCGTTAAGGGATTACAGAGGTTGGTGATGCGTTTCCTACATGCTGACCAAAAGTTCGTTATTTTAGGAATAAACTCAATTTGAATTAATTAATTCTTAAAAATTAGCTGATGGATTTTGTTCTATAGCTGAACTTTTTAAGTTCTCGGCACTAAACAAACCCCTGCTCATCGTGACTCGGTATTGATGAAAAAATAAACAAGTTCCGTACGTCGTGCGGATGGGCGGGAGGTGGGTAAACCGTTGGGTTTAATAATAATTAGAGATAGAGATAGTTAAAGCAAGGATATTAAAAATAATGCTATGCGTTTCACCTTTGACATCCTGCTAATATGAGTATCTATATCTCCCCAAAATACACATTTTTATAGAAAGTGAAGTTTAAGCTGTCAGCATTTTTACCAACTTGGATACGGCTAACTTTTGTCATTTTGACTGGAAATAAACGAAAGGAAAATATGAGTTGCTCTCATTCGAAGCGCGGCTTGTGGAAATGTGTCAGTGTTGACTAATGTATTATATATAGCTATATATGTATCTAGTATAAATGTAGAGCTGCAGTATACCATCATGCATAAATATGCATTTATTTGAATATGTTTACCAGCATCTTTTTTGCTTCTGCCGCTGCTGCTGCTGTTGTTGTTTATTTTTTAATATTTATTATGGCTGTAAATTAGACTTCGCATTGTTGACTTTGAATTGAACTTGACTTTGAGCGAATTTTTATTACTGAGATTTACTTTCAACATAAACATTTTTTTTGTACAATTACATACTTTGCAATTGCATACCATAACGAACGATGTATATGAAAGCTCTGTGTGTTTGTTTTTGCTATTTTTTTTAACTATTTGTGTTAAAATATTATTAGTTTTTTTTTTTTGATCATTTTGTGGAAAGTTTTGAATGTTATGTGAAAATATACATAGTTTATTTGCGTCTAAAAATAGCAATTGAAAAAACAAAACATTAATGTGTATGCATATATGGCCATAGCGCAATTTTGATGCTATAAAGAAATTAATTTTTTATTAACAGCATTTTGTGGTAGAAATATTTCGACGTCTATCATATTAATTTGCAGTTGATTTTCGGGTAGAATATCCTCAAATAAGTAAAGGCCGAATACCCTAGTCAGAAACAATTTCATTTTACTTTAAAATGAATAAATGAATTATTTTTGTTCAAAACCGGACTAATTAATTTTTCCATTATGAACTAGTATAAAACTAGTATATATCTGACCGAAAACTGACAGTTGATATCCCGTAAGACATCTCCGTGTTAAAATGGTCCGTTGCTTGTATAGAATAAAGATAGTTGGTAGAGTTCGATTTTGTCTCTCTCTGGCACCAACAACTTCAATAGTTAAGAAGTGGTTTACTGAGTTCCGTTGTGCTCGTAGCAGTATAAGTGACGTTTACTTCGTCCGAAAGTGGCCATCACGCTAGAAATTGTCGATAAAATCCATGAGGTTCAGGCTGTAGGTACTGAGCGAATACATTACATTTTACATGAATATTTGGTTATGAAAATGCTATCCGCGCAAAGGATGCCGCGATTGCTCACACAGAGCGATGTTAAACCGCAATCTAAATGAATTTTTGCAGCGTTTCGTTACCGTAGAGGAAACATGGATCCACCACCACACACCAGAGACCAAAGAACTATCAAGACAGTGGGATTCTCCGGCTGAAAGTGCATCAAAGAAAGCCAAGGTTGGTCTTTCGGCCAACAACGTCAAGGCCACAGTTTCATTCTACATCGATTACATTGAAAAGTGTAAAAATATCGGCGGCGAATATTATTCAGAACTTTCGAAAAGCAGCTTTGCTTCACTCTTTTTAATAATACATATGCTGGTCCTGCTTGCTACATGGCTGTCACCTGACCGCAAAACGCGCACCCACAT
This sequence comes from Neoceratitis asiatica, assembly GCA_030068015.2. Lineage (NCBI taxonomy): Eukaryota > Metazoa > Arthropoda > Insecta > Diptera > Tephritidae > Neoceratitis > Neoceratitis asiatica. Next base: position 48,303,765 of record CM061526.1, on the reverse strand, counting down.
CGATCATATTGCCATTGAAGAAAGACGTGTATCCAGTATTTTAGAAGCGTGCGTTCCGAGGACCTATTATCGGATCATTATCTTGTCGTAGCGAAGATACGCACTCGGCTCTGTGCAGCAATGTATTCCCGTCAACAAACACAAGGAGGGTTCGACGTTGAAAAGCTCCAATCACAGCAGACAGCCCGCTGGTTTTCTGCCCGACTCTTGCACCTTTAAACTGTGTGCTCCCGACGTACCGCCGCTACGAAAACAAATGGTTTTCAACATTGTGAGAAAAAAGTCTGGTTCGATAAGGAATATCGAGCTGCAGTGGACAGAAACTACCTACCTTGCAAGTGATCGACCATGACAAGTGTAGAGTAGGATAGATACCGAGAGCTGAAGAGGGAAGGGAGCCACATTTGTAAAAAAAAAAAAAAAAAATACAAAAAGCCGCAATGCGTGCCGATAAGGGTAATGCTCAAAAATTCTATGAAAAGATGCAGCAACAGAAGGTTTCAAAACCGAAACATACTCATTTAGGTAGCAAGCAGTAATCTGGTGACAGATTCCCAGAGCATACTAAGTGTATGGAGGAACCACTTCTCCAGCATGTAGAATGGCAAAGAAAGTGAAATACCCGCAGATGGTATAAATATTCCAACACCCGACTATGATGAAGTCCGAATGGCGATTGCCCGATTAAAGAATAATAAATTGGTGGGAGCCGTTGGCTTACTGTTAGAGCTATTCAAATTCGGCAGCGAAGGACTGACAAGGTGCATGCATCACTTTTTTTTATGTGGAATATGGTCGGAAGAAAGCGTGTCCAACATGTGGAACCTAAGTGTGATCTGTGAAGGTTCACTCGTCACTGCTGACAGTCATAACTTCGAAGTTATAGAAAATCTCGTCTATCTTGGGACCTGCATCAAAAGCACTAAAAATGTCAGCCTTGAAATCCAACGTAGAATCACTTTCTCTATCAGCTGTTACTTCGGACTGAGTAGATAATTGAAACACAAAAGTGGAAGATGTCGATATCCCATGAGTCGGCTTTCACTCGTCAATTCTACGACAGTAAAAACGGAGATGTAGCTATTTTTTGTGTAAAGATGAGAACAGCGACATCTTGCTCTGATTTATGGGAAGATGAAATATCTCCCAACAAGAAGACGATTTTGATAAGCTGAATATATTAACGGTAAACCCCCGCTGATAAGACAGTGTTATCAATAACTGCATGTAACATGCAACATGTAAAAACACTTAAGTATTCTTTGTTTCAATTGGTACTTCCCAAATAAGCTAGATAATATCATTTCAACAATTCTGAAGACAATGTGAATCCCAAATGAATGCATTGCACAAGCCGCACTTTTGAACTTTTAGAATTGAAATCATATAAAAACATAGCGTATTAGCGAAATAAATATCAATCAGTGAAAACCCGTTATAACTAGTATAGAAAATATTCCACCCTTCAAACAAAAACAAACAAAAAATGGCAAAGTTTCTTTTCCTGTTCATCTGCTGCGCTAGCATTGCACTGATCACTGCCTTGCCACTACAAGCTGATTTGGTTGTACAGGATGAAGGACAACAAGCCCTTCTATTGAATCGTCATGTGCGTTCACCCGATGGTGGCAACGCTGGTGTTGATGTTAATCAGGATGGCGCCTCGGCTCATGTCAATAAGAATATTTACACTAGCGATGATGGAAACTTTAAGGTGGATGCCGCTGCTCAAGCTCATCATGATTTTCATACTCATGATAATTCTTACGGTGGCTATGTGTCTGGTTCGTTTAGTTGGTAAATGTTCCAAATGCTAATGAAGTGCAAATGCGATGTAATATTAAAAATGAATATGAAAATAAATCAAGCTTTGACTTTTACTCATACCGTGTGGACTCCTTCCAGGGAATTCAGTTTAATGAAGTCCCTTGTTGATTTATGAGATAGAGAGAGCAAGTGAGTGAAAGAGAATAACATAGAGAGAGAAAGGGAAATAGTCACCCTTGGCAGGGAAAGCCATCGGCCATTCGGAGGCGGCTTAGAATAAACTGTAGGTCTCTCCATTTGTTGGTAAAAACATCAAGACTCAAAACCACAAATTGGAGGAGGAGCTCAGCCGAAAATCACTTCAGTGGTTACAAAAAGCCAAATGTAAGGCATGCCTGTCGTGAGAGGCGACTAAAATTCAATAGTTACCGCGACAGTCGGGTCTTTATACCAGAACTACAAGAATTTTCATCAGACTAAGGAATGTCACTATCGCAAAACCAAAGACCAAAAACCTATTGAAAAAAGTTGAAGCATAGCACATCCATAAATCTATTATTTTCTAATAGAAGATATAAAATAAAAACCTTTGATTTGGAATAAGCATAATTATGTACTGAAAGGCCTTTGTAGCTCTAGGGAACATCTACGGGTGGAGACAGATACTATGTAATCGGAAAATCAATCGAATAGAAATCTAGTCAACTATAGTATAACAATAAAAGTTCTTATGCTCGCTGGTAGGTCAACTCGACATGGGGTCCCCGGTAACGAAAAAGCTTACGAGTTAGCTAAGTCAGGCGAATCTTTTTTAAATGCGGAGTTAATACCATATCAGTCAGGAACGACCGGCATGTACAATGAACCTGTCCTGCGCTGCCGAAGCTGCGAACTAAAAGGAAAGAGAAAACAGTTGACCATTTTCCCTGCGATGTACACCTCTCTCACGCCTTCCACATAGCACATTTCGAGCTCATCAGGTAAAAAACCTTGAAACGATGTTTACAAAAAAACTTTTCATTCAGAATACCAATAGGTTCGAGCCAAATGACGAAAACTGATAGCAGGAAATTATGATCTTAAGATAGTGCATCGAAACGGCGGCGCATTTTCCGTTAGTTGGGCCAGGGGATAAAAGTTATGTACTGAACTGACTCCGAGTATAAGAATCCTTAAACAGAATGGAGCTTGACTAACAAGATGACTAGTAGATGTTCGATAATTTCTACTGGAACTCTTACTAATTAGGGTAGGTAGAGGCATAGGAGACAAAATTTATTGCTTTGAATAAAGAATAATCGATTGAAAGCTCCAAATTGTTTTAACTTAATATAGCAAAAGTACTCTGCGGACCAAACTGACGGTTTAGTGATTAAGTCACTGCAAGAATTCATGAAAACCAGAGGATCGAAAGTCTAAAAGATCGAACAGCAAAAGTTGTGCTACTACATAGCAAGAATGTTACTGGTAATAATTCAGATCGGAAGGGCTGGTATAATATCATTTAGACAATTTGATTGGGTTTCCAAGAAAAAATGCAGGTAGCCTGAAAGGATTGAAAAATTTACATAAATACCTCCATATTAAGGATTTGTTGACGGGCCATTTTAATGCAAGTAATATGAATACATTCCACAACTCCTTGGCAGCGGTCTGAATATCTCTTGTTTCTCTGGCACCGCAGGCGTCGTCGTAGATTACTTTATGCCTCTCAGAACCTTCAAATATTGTCTAAAGAAATGGTTCACATAATGTCCTGGGCACTTTTAACCTACGCTGTCACTAAATTTTGGTGTTGGGAAGCTTGAATTGTAGACATACTAAAATGCTACCTGCATTCACAAATCGGAATGTGGAATCGGCTGAGTGCAGAGCATGAACAGCTGAAGCATTACTTTGCGAGTGTCCAGCCTTCAGCTAATTGGGACGTCACATCTTTCACGATGATTCCGAAAGGGCACACACGGTTGGAGGAAATTAAAACAGTTCATTAAATCGAGCAAAGTGTTCGCAAAGGCATAGCTGGGATATGCAGGGAAGCACAATGAGTCTATTTAATGGGTTAGGTGAAGCCTTGCGGTCAAGCCCTGAACCTTTCCTTTCTCCCAACCAAGCACATTTTTGATAAAATAACAGAGGAACAAAATTTCCGCGTTTAAATATTTTTAGCAGCAAAAAGTAAGAGAATTTTTCATTTACATTTACATGTCCTTATGTTGACTGATTTTTATTTTTATATTAATTATAAATAATAATAACAATATATATATTATTTATATATTTTACTCTGCTGCAATCCTCGTGAAATCACACGGCTTCGAAGAAGCATTCCATTTTCCTTCTTGCTACGGATATTTAAAGCCATAACTTTCACCGAAAAAATTGTCGTGCGCCTGCACTACGATCTCGACTCGGCTTTATTATTATTTCTATACCATTGCGGTGGCACAACAACTGGTCGATGCCATTTCAATTTCGGATCTATTGTGGGTTTTGCCGCCAGTACCACACTTACGCACAATGCGAAGAACAGTAGAAAAAGTTTTAAATCCATGATATTTTAGAGTTAACTTTCGATTGCTACCACTGGTATGACTTCAATAATTGTACTGTGCACGAAAGGTGTTGTTTCACCAACTTTATAGCGCTTAAAAGTGAAATGTACCCTTTAGGGGTAAATACATTCTGTACTCAGCTGATAAGGTATTGGGGAAGACCCGAGCTTTATTGGAAAAAAAGGAATTTTTATGTATACGAGATGCATTTTTGAAATCGCAAACAAAACAATGATAACTGAAATTGAAAATAAGCAAGAACAAAGCATTCAAATATATGTGCGTGTATATATTTGCAGGGAATTGGGATTCACCAAAAAATATTTGTTGCTTGAGTTTCATATATAAGTAAACGGAAAGCACATGTGTTGAGTGAGCAGAGCTTTAAGCTTCAAGTAAATTGTTTTGTAAATTTTTCAGCTAAAAATGTTCAGTCTTGCACAGTGTTTGGCCCAAAAAGTTGAGAGATTGTCCTGTAAGTGAATATATTGGCAATCAAATTAAAAAAAAATCGCTTATAAAAGCTTAGGAAAAAAACTTTGGAAACTTAGGAGACTTTCGAAACAGTTGATCCTTAAAGATACATACAGTTTTTGCGATATAAAGATATTTTTAGTGGTGTTCCTTAGGCGGGAATCCTTAAATCGAGAAACTTAGGATGAGAAAAAATGATAAATTGAACATGAAAATTAAAAAGTGAAAAGTGCACAGCTAGCTGCGAAACTGTAAGTCAAATGCAGAAAGATTCGAGCAAACCTGAGTAAATTTATTGATTCGAGAACTTCAGGAACAGCAAGGCAAAGGGTTGAGAGCGGTGATCTGTTTGCATATCACTCCAAACAGTAAGTATGTATATTTGTGCCATATTTTTCCATATATCTCGTGTCATTTCGAGGAGGACTGATAGACTCATTAACATCAATTCAGCGATAATAAAAAACGGACGACAATTTCTTTACCGGCTACTTCTGCATCACGTTCATATGTACCTACATTTACGCTGAAATGCCTACGCATTATCTGTTTATAAATTCATAAAACATATTATTGTTGTATAAAAATTAAAGAAATGACTAAATCAAATCACCGGCAACACAGCAACATATATTTGTAGAGCATATATATGTATGTAGAGATCTGTGGAAAAAAGTAGTTCAAATAAGTTCGTTCACCTATTAACAAAAAAAACTAAACACCCACAAACATACATACATATATAATTATTTTAACTAAAATATTAGTTTTTCTTCTATTTCCTTCCTACTTCTGTTTTATACGTCTTCTATTCCTCATTTTATTTTCTTTCTTTTAATGCGTGTGCTTTTAGTTATTTCTACGCACTTGTTGCTAGTATATTCTGCGTTTGTTATTGTTATTTTTTTTTTTTTTTTTAGTTGCGGCTGACTTCGAGATTTTACTTTTGCTTTAGATACGCAATCGGAATGGAATTTTTTTTTATTTTTATAAATTGATAACGAAATAGTTTGTGGGGGGGATCAGCATCAGTGACGCCATCACAGATAACTTTGTAGTGTGAAAACCATTTGCATAGAAAACAAAATTATACATATTTTTTTACACAGTCGGTCGAATTTATGGGTTATCAACTGTGTAAATTTTGTTATACACATTTGCTAAGATATCTACGTACAACTAATTATGAGAAATGAGAGCTTTTATTTTTAAAAGCATAATTATTTGTGATATTGGCTGTTAATTTTGATATTTATTTGGAGGCAATGATATTGATTTTATTTTTTTGTTTTTTTATATTTCATGTTGTTTTTTTATTTTATTTTATAATTAAATTTATTTGATTAAATTTAAATTTTTCGAATTCTATTTTATTTGATTTGATTTCATTTTAATTATTATTATTTTATTCTATTATTTAATGTTATTTATTTATTTATTTATTTTTTTATTTTATATTATTTTATTATGGCGTTTATTTTAGTTCATTTCGTTCACATTCAATTTAATTTACTTTAATATTTTTCAATTTTAATTTATTTTATTTTGCTTTATTTCATTTTAATTTATTTATATTTTTAATTTCATCTACTTCTAATTTATTTTATTCTATTTTATATCATGAAAAAATGAAATTTATTGCATTTCTTTTGTTTTAAATTTAAATTTAATTTAATTTAATTTTAATTTTTTAATATTATTTAATTTTTTTATATTATTTTGTTATATTTTGTTTTATTTTGCTTTAATTATTTTTATTCGAACTTAATTTAATTATTTTAATTCCTTTGATTTTTTTATTTAATTTAATTTAATTTTATTTATTTTCATTTTGTATTAATTTTTTATTTAATATTATTTAATTTTATTTAATTTTATTTTATTTAATTTTATTTGATTTTATTTAATTTTATTTAATTTAATTTATTTTATTTTATTTTATTTTATTTTAATGTTTTTTTGATATTTATTATTTAAATTAATTTTTTAATATATATTATTTTATTTTAATTTATTTATTTTATTTTATTTTATTTAGTTTGTTTAATTTAATTTAATTTATTTTATTTTACCTTGTTTTACTCTATTTTATTTTACCTATGCAATATTATAATTTTCTTTATCGTATTATATTTCACTTCATTTTATTTAATTTAATTTAATTTTATTTTATTAGTTAATATTATATATTGATTTATTTTATTGTGTTCTAATGTATTTAATTTTTTTTATTTTATAATATAGGCGGCCACGATTAGTTTTGCGTACTGCCATTCGGAAAGCCTGGGTGCGAGCCCAGATTCGAGAAAGATCCAAAACTATAGAAAATAAATTTTTCTAATTGCGGTCGCCCCTCGGCAAGGAATGTCAAGCCCTCCGAGTGTATTTCTGACATGACATGAAAGCCCCTCATAAAAATCCATCGGCCGTTCGGAGGCGGCTTAGAATAAACTGTAGGTCCCTCCATTTGTTGGTATAAACATCAAGACGCAAAACCACAAATTGGAGGAGGAGCTCGGCCAAAAATCGCTTCAGCGGTTACAAAGCGCCTAATATATATATATATATATATATATTTTATAATATATTATATATTTATATGTTATATTATATATATATTATATATATTATATAATATATTTTATTTTGTTTTCTATTTTTATTCCATGTTTTTAAATTTATACCTTATTTAAATTAATTTTGTTTATTTTATTTCAATTTACTTTATTTAATTTCTTTTTATTTTATTCTTTGCTCCAAGGCCTGATTCGAATTTGTTTTGTTCGCATATAATTTAGATCTTACATATCCCCACAGGAAAAAGTCTAACTGCTCACTGAAGTGTTCTCTCAATAAATTAATTGATTGATGCGAAACCAAATCAGGTATCAAATAGTCGGTTATCATCACGCGATAACGGTCGCCATTGACGGTTACGTTCTCACCGGCATCATTTTTGAAGAAATATGGATGATTCCACCGACGCACAAACCACACCTAACCGTTGCTTTTTCTGGATGAAATTGCAGCTCTTGAGTTTCTTCTGGTTGCTCTTAGTCCCAAATGCGGTAATTTTGTTTGTTTACATACCCATTGAGCAAGAAGTGGACCTCATCGCAGAACAAAATTTGGCTCGAAAACGTCAAATATTCTTGGAACTTTTGGAACTTTTCAAGAACACATAGAGCGAAGCTATGTCGCTTGGGAAGGTCGAGCGGCTTCATTTCTTGCACAAGCTGTATTTCGTACACTTTCAATTTAAGATCTCGACGTAAAATGCGCCAAGTCGTTCCATACGTTAGTCCGAGTAGCTGCGAACGGCGCCGAATCGACTTTCCATGGTCTTCATGTACACTCTCAGCAACGGCGGCTATGTTTTCAGCACTGCGTGCTGGACGTGGTCTATTCTGTCGAATATTATCCAATAATGAATGCTGTGTCTCAAGATGGGTGATGGTGTTGCGAATAGCATGCTTAGTAGGCCGATTATGCTTACAATAAATTAAGCGAAGCGCGCGAAACACATTCTTTACAGAACGTGAATTTTCGTAATTAGGTTGAATGATTTGTAAACGTTGTTCAGGCGTAAGTCTTTCCATGATGAAATGCTAAACAATACTGAACAGAAATAACATAACAGCTTCGATACGACTGCCGTGTGTCAAAAAAAGGCTATTGAAACAAGTACCTCTACTTGGATCACCCTTAGGTATTACATTATTCAATTTAATTAATTTTTTTATCTCTTTTTAATTTAATGTTATTTTAGTTTTAATATTATTATTTTTTTTAATTGTTTTATGTATTCCAATTTACTTTATTTAATTTCATATTAATAGTTTTTTAAATTGATTATATTGTAATGAATTATTTCTAATTATACAATTTAATTTTATATTATTTTATTTCATTTTATTTTATTTTTTTATATTTTATTCTATTTTATTTTATCCTTAATTTTATATTAATTTTTCTTAATGGAATTAAATAAATTTAATTAAATTTTTTTTTTAATTTTTATTCTATTTTATTTCAATTTATTCCAGTGTTTATATATATATATTTATATAGTTTATTTTATTTTATTTTCAAATAAAATTGTCCTTTTTATAAAAGTTTGAACGGAAAACGTATTAAAAACAAATTTGAATAAATTATTTATAAAACTTACTTCACTTAAAATTTATTTTCGATTTTTTTTTTAAAAATCTGCAATGAAAGAAAAAGCTTATATTATTTTTAATTTTTGATAAAGAGTTGTAAACTAAGTTTTTTATAATATATAAAACATGTAGATGCTGTATGCATAAGTAACTTTTTATAGAATTTGCTGAGTAATGATGGAGGATTTATCGAATATCTGACTTATAAGTGTGTTTTATTTTACGCTATGACAAAAAGTGAAAATGACTTCATGATTTTAGTTTTTATTGATTTGGTCTTGCTATACTTTTTGTTTACGCTTTGCACTTGAATTTCTATACATACATATATTTCTATACTGATAAAATGATCGAATTTTCAATGAAAGATCACACTGCTCGCATTATTAATAGCCGCGACACACGTGTGAACCATTAGGAAACACCCATTCAGGTATTTTCACTTTTTTTCGGCACAAATGTCGCATTGTTGTACGTAAAATTTGAATATCTCATTCGAAACTCTTCATGGGCGCATACATACATACATATATTAATATGTTACATACAACATGCTCGTTACACATTGCCACCGCAGCAATAGAAAGTGTCGAATAAGAAAAGTGTGTTGGTTGGCCAATTGATTGCTTCGTTGGTTGGTTGAATGTTCAGTTAGGTGTGCTAGCATATGTATGTGTATAGTTATGTACGCTGTAGGGTATAAGCAATCGAAATGATGATGATCACTTGAACTCGTGTGTATGCAATGGGTACTACGCGCGTATGCATAAGAGGAATAATGTGATACGAGTATCGAATTGCTCAAAAAGCCCGCACGCACAACAACAAAACTGGCATGTAGACAAATATAAAATGAAAAATGAATACCAAATAAAACGAAAATTAAAAAAGCAAAAAAAAAAAAAAACAAATAAATAAATGAAAAAAAAACTTTGTATAAAAGGCGTACATGCAAGTGACGAATAACTACAATTCATGCCGGTTTGCTATTATCATTTGGTACTTTCTAATTTGCAATCACTTTACGCCTTAACTACAAAGCATGAAGATGAATCGAAAAAATTTAAATAAAAAAATAACAATTGAAAATATATTTTGTTTTTATAAATGTACGTCTTTTTTCGGTTTGACAATAAAAAAAAATATATTTATAAAATTAAAAATGGATATCGGAAATAAATGCACTAGAATTTTATACAATTCAATATATTTTTTATCAGATTTTAACTAAATAGTTGAATATCAAATTAATATTATCAAAATATATTGTCATTATTTTAATATATCTATATTTAATAAACAAAATTTTATTTAACTTTAAATTTAATTCAGAGAATTGGCAACAGTAGAAAATGTTTACTTTTAAAGCTATTTCGAAATTTTCAGCTTATTTTCAGGAATGTATATAAGCAAATAAAGTTATAAGTCATTAATAAAATTAGTTTTTGATAATAGAAAATTTTGTAAATTACTAAATATAAGTTAAATTAAAGTTTTTAGTTTAATATAAAGGGGGGGGCAAGTAGAGTTACTTTTTCAGTAGCTTTTTTTTGACAGATCACGCGTGTGTCGTGTCAGCCGATTCGCCGCCGTTCGCAGTTATGGAACGACTTGTCGCATTTTACGTCGAAATTTCAAATTTAAAGTGTACAAAATACAGCTTGGGCTCTTGAAAAGTTCCAAGAAGATCCGACGTTTCCGAGCCAAATTTTGTTCAGCGGTGAGGCCTGTTTCTGGCTCAATGGGTATGTAAACAAGCAAAATTGCCGCATTTGGGATAAAGGGCAACCTGACGAGATTCAAGAGCTGCCATTTCATCCACAAAAAACAACAGTTTGGTGTGGTTTGAGGGCCGGTGGAATCATCGGTCCATATTTCTTCAAAACTAATGCCGGTGAGAAAGTAAAGTCTACGCGGATAATCCCGCTTCGATTCAGGCCTTGGAGCAAAACATCACGTGTGTTGTCATTCGCCAGTCGAAGTGCTCGAACGAAACATGGAAAATTCGACTCAACGAATGGACCATTTGAAAGAGATAATCTTCAAAGAATAAATACCAAAGAATATTCTTTCCAATAATAATAAATATTCCCCATTAGATTTGAATTTTCTGTGTTTTTTCTTTAAAAAGTATGGAACCTAGAAATGGATCACCCTTTATTACAACTTCAGTCTGTTCTATGAGAATAGCAAACGGAGAAGGGATCAATGCATGAAAATTTGTACAGAATTCGAAGAGAGGAAGAGTTAAGAGGATTTGGTGTTGCGACTTATGCAATCGGCAACACTATCGGCAACACTAGTTACATAATTTCGCTGTAAGTTGTTAAAGTTGACTGACAGTTTTAAATTTAGTCCAACAGCTTTATATATCGAGATGTGATAAAACGAATTTAAAAAAAAAGTGTAAGTGATTTTCTATTTCTTTTAACTTCTTAATAGTCAACACACTTTTAACAGCTATTTTCTTGGACTACCTCTGCCGTCTAAAAACGGCCTTCGCACAGTCGTATAACCAAACATGCATACATTCGTATATACAATATTTTATTATCTACCTAAAAAAATTCCCAAAAATTAACAAAAACTTCCATGATTGATATTATATCAGTGGAAATATCAAGCAATTCTGAGCTAACACGTTTAGTGTCAAAATTTTTTAAGTGAAACTACTTTAAGGATTTATTCTAGTCTAGGGGGGATGAATTTTATGTAACCTTTGAAGCTCCGTAAAAAGAAAACAATCAATATTTTTACTATTATTACTATTATTATTATTATTATTATTATTATTATTATCTTTTTATTAGTTATTTATTAACATGAAAAAATACAAAACAAAATTTTAATTCCATGAATTAACATCTGACTAAGTGGAGAGCCGTGAAAAATTTTCACGTGCCCATACCCACAATTTTAGCCCTTCTAGCAATCAGAAAAAAAAAATTATTAATGTAGAGGCAATGTGTGGAACTGCGGAAAAATCAAAAAATGTCACGAAATGGCGACAGCTTAAAAAAATATTTAACCTTTTTTTTGACTTTTGAATTTTTTAGCAATAGTGAAATGACGAATTTTTTTTAAAATAGTTAATTTGCGGATGAGCGTAGTTCCAGACATAAAGAAGTCTATAAAGATGACTCTCCAAACATTTCAAGTAAATCGGTCCAGTAGAACTTGAGAAATCGTGGGTATCGTTTTAAAAAAGATGATGTTTCGAGAAAAAGTTTCGCGTAAAGACCGAGCCGGTATGGATGCCACGTCAGCAAAACAGAAAACGAAAATAATTTGAATTTTAAAAAATCCTCTTACATACATGTTTTTAAACAGTTAAACTTTAAAAAATGCAAAACAAATGGAATTTTTCAAAATTCTAGACTGCAATACCCCCTCAAAATTTTTTGTATCATGCTTTTCATGCATTTCCGATAACACTAGTGCTTGTTACTCGTACAGCGATACGTATAAGCAACTTACTTGTATAATTAAATACAAGCTTAACAATTTCTGTTGGTAAAAACATGAATTTAGGGAAAAATCATATTTATTTATATAAACAATAAGTTTATATATTTCTATGTTCGATATATACAGCTACTGCATTGAATAATTTTTATAAATTTAAAGTACATACGTTATTATTATCGGTGTTAAACACTTGTACAAATTTCTTTAATCTGCTAAAAGGTTAGGTGGATTTGTAAATGTAAAAAAACGATTTTTTTGTCTTATTAAATTGTAGAGGTTTTTAAAAATATTCTCATAAAATTTCAAATCGATCGGAGTAAAATTTAATCAGAAAATGTTGTTTTTTGTTCAAAGTCTGTAAAAAATTCAAATTTTTGTTTGTTTCTTCCTTCGTCCAATAACGAGATTTATCCATGTACTAACGAAATATTTTTGCTTTTTTGATTTTAGAGGAACCAATAATGAGTTATGCTGTCCACGGCGAGAGCATTTTCTTTTGAAGCGTCGGTATTTTCGAATAAAAGTTTCACAAAATACTGTTTAAATATGTATCTTTGATATGGTGAATTGCTTGAATGAAATATATGATTTTATATATAAAAAAATATTGAAAATTCCTTTTTTTAACCTCTGAAACCCACCTAACCCCTTAACATAATAATAAAAACTAACCCATTAAATAGCGGTATGCCCACTGCAGTTGTATGTAACCTTCTACCATAGATATATATGTACTCTTACTTACTTGCTCTTACTTGACAGTTTGACTGACTGATTGACCGACTTGCTATCAATTTCTTAAATAACTGCGTATGAAAATCTGTATGTAGTAGTGTTGCGCCGACTAAATTCAAGTCCCAAAATACAAAATATACTCTTATACATAAATACAATAAAATAAATGCAATAATACCTAATTGTTATGCCAATATAATTGTGTATATGTATTAAGTTTTGTGTGTGTGTGTGTGTGTATATGCATGTGTGCGTGCATGCGCACTTTATGTCAAGTTCAAGGACTACCAATTAAATAAAATACGCAGCAACAATTGTAAATGAAGAAATGTCGGAGTCAGTGCTAAGATATACACAACAATGGTATGTATGAATAGCAGGTGGTGTGTGAGAGAGAGGAAGAAAGAGTGTTGTGATAGACCGGCGAACAAGATGTAAAATAACAAAATCAATAATTGCCATACTAGGTACTAATGGCTGGTAGCAACGAAAATTAAGGCAGTAGAAAAAAATGAATATTTAGTAGAGAGAGTATTAGTTTGCTTTTTTACTTTCATATAAATACTTTTTAAACATTGTTATGTAGTACATTAGGGTGATTGAAAATAAATTTTGCATATTTTACTTTAGAATTTTTTAAATTTTTTCATCTTAACTCCTTTAAAAATAGGGAATTTAGCTCTCTGTAAACGTAACATAAGGTAAAAATGAAATATTGTTTTAAGTAGGCATTTTTGTCTCTTTTGAGTCATATTATCTGCGATCTAGTACTTAGAATTATACAATTTGTTATTTTATTTTATTTAATGTAGAAGAATTTATAACAAAAATCGTTGCTTCATTAAAATTTTAAATGTTATTAATAAATGTAATATATGGGGCTGATGGATAAGTTAGTGACTTTTTGAATTTACGGCGCAGTTGGTGTAAAACTAACACTGCTTCCGCCAACTGTTATCGATTAATAGACTGTTATTGAATTTTGAGCAAGATGCACCATTCAGTTGTGTTTGATAGCCATTGAAAGCAGACGACCTCTTGAATTTGATCGAAAATGGCATTATTTTTTGCGTAAAAAGCCATCACCGAAACGATGGAAATACTCGATAAATACTTTGGGGAAAATGGATTTTTTTCCTTTTAAATGATATATTATGGTCTCCACAATGTTATCCCGAAAGATTATGACATAAAATTTTTTTAAATGCCCCATTTTCGTTCTCTAGTTGAAGCGTCTGTTTCGGTTAGTAAGGCATACTCAAAACTTTAAATGCGTCTATCTCAAAACTGCTTTTTTGCAAGTTGGCCGGAAACATAACTCAAACAATTTACAATCGATTCACTTGAAATTTTGACAACATCTTCAGAAATACATTATCTACAGAAGTACGTAGGATTTTTTATCTTGCATGGTTTTTTTTATTAACAAATTTCGAACAATTTTTTAGGCCAAATTGTTACTTTTTCGTTAGAGACCCGCCATTTTGTCAAAAATGCATATATAGAAAAAATTCTACGTACTTCTGTAGCTATTGCTATTTTCAAGCGGAAACCTTTCAATAACTTATTAAAATAAAAAAAAATACAGGAGCTGTGTGTCCGGCCGTGGTTCCCCAAAAATGAAGACATCCTAGGCAAAATGCTGTATAGCCGCCATTTTTAAATTAATTTTTCTTAAAAAATAGTTATAAGCAGTTAATTATATATATAATAAATGCCTTTTGTCAAAAATTAGGTTTATTAAATAGTTTTCCCGAAAAATAATCTCTAAAAATTTAGTGGTTTAATTTTGTGGCCCTCTAGAGTGGCCAAACCCTTTAAGAAGTGAGTAGCGTACAAGTGACGCCGAACGTTCAGTTCACCCTAAAAAGAAACATGAATCCACCATCCACACTAGAGACCAAAGAGCAATCAAGACTTTGGGTTTATCCGGATGAACGTGAATCAAATGAGGTCAAGGTGGGTCTGTCGGCCAACAAAGTCATGGCCACAGGTTTTTGTAATGCACTAGCTTCCTTTCCAATCTATTACCTTGAAAAGGGTAAAGCGGTAGCCGGCAAATTTTATTCAAAGTTTTCGGACCAATTCGATATTGATTTAAAGCAGAAACGAACGCATTTGACGAAACAAAGTGCTCCTCCATCAGAAAAATGAACGGGTGCACACGTGTGTAATCATGCCAAAAATTTATCAATTAGACTGCAAGCTGTTACCCCATCCAACATATTCTACAGGTTTAGTTCCTGCGACTATTTCTTGCTTAAAAACCTGAGGAAATAGTCGGGCGGTAAGAGACTCGGGTCGAATGAAGAGGTAATCACAGAAACAAACGGCTTTCAAGTCTTGAAAAAACTTATTAACATGGAAAACTTAATTTTAGTGTATATTTTGTTGAAAAAAAATCGAAACATCCAAGGAAGTGACCATTTTTTAATAATTTTTTTTTATATTAACTATTTTTTTTTTAGCAAGAAAAGAGAAAAAACACAATCTGAAATTGTTTTCTCAAAAATGTTTTTAAAAAAATCTCTAAATTGTTGACTACGTGCTGTTAGGTATTCGAAAAAAAAATGAGCGCTTACATATTCTATAATAATTTTATACGAACTTTCGCCGAATGTTCTTTGTACAATTTTATTAAATTTAAAAAAAACCTATTTATTTTCCAAAAAAAAAAAAAAAGGAGAAATAGTTTTTCAACAACAATAATCAAGCGTAATTATTGCGCAATTGACAAAAATGCCGATACCCATACGCAATGGTGGACTCTAATGCAATTTCCTTTTCCTCTACAAGACAAATTTTCCGCAAGAAAAACAAATAACCGGTATTAAACTATTAACAAAAAAAAACTTTGTTGAATGAAGTAAAAGCAACAATTATCACATCTCGGCCGCTCTTTAAGCTACGCACCTTTTTAACAATTCTTGTAAATACATACATACATATATGCTTGGGTACGAATATGTGTTCGCTTAACGAAGCAAACAACAGAATAGCTTAAAAAGAACCGGCAAAGTGAGTTTGGAAAATATAGAAGAAGGTAGAAGAGAAAGAAAATAGTGAAAAGACGAACAAAAAACACGCATAAGAATAGTAAAAATTGAAAGCAAAATTTCAGAATATATTGACAAAGATTTCACTTACTTTTGCTTATAATATAAGCTAGTTTTATAGAAACACGGAGCACATACACATACATATAGGCGTCTGTGTGTATGTATTGTAACTTCATTACATATATTTTTCTAATATCTACATATATATGTATGTATGCGAATACGAATACATTAAGCCAACGAGTCAAGTTCAAACTTTGCCAGTCACGCATGCTTGAATAGAATAAAGAAATCAAATAGTTGTTTGTGCGTGTGTGTGTGTGTGTGTATAGTTCTAAATAGATTTATAGATATGTATGCTTGTATATAGGCACTAGCCATTTGTCAATTGACTATATGAAAGCAAAATGTTGACGAGCACAACTTGCTGATTGCTCGCAGGTGGAATCACAGATGGAGTATGTCGGTATACATATGTCTATATGTAAGTGTTATAAAAAGTGCTTTTTTTTGCTAAAACATGTACATTTATGTATATGTGAGTAAGCAAAAGTGTGCAAATATTTGGTAGAAAAACATTTCAACTAAATAAGCAAGAAGAATTTAGTGTTGAGTTATTGTTAAAATATATATGTAAGCAATTTCTATAATTATCGGAATTATTCCAAAAATATACATATAATTCTGCTTCCTTTCAAATTCAAGAAATACCAAAAAAAAAAAATCCACACATATATTTTCTAGAACAGTCATGCATACATATATTTTATTCAAAACAAAACCAAAAGTGAAAGAAACACGCAACAAAAAATATCTCAAATATATAACAATGACTTTGAATTTTAAAATAGCAGAGTAGGAAAACAATTCAATATATTACCACTACTTTAAATTCTTTCCAGAATCTAAGTTAGCAGTTCCAAAAAAAAAAAAAAAAAAAAAATTCAACAAACAAATTCAGAGTAAATAAAACATTAGCGAATAGACTTAAAACGTATGCAGAATACCAAATTTTTTAATTTGAATAAATATACGTACATACATACATATTTACACAGTTGTGTGTCTTTATGTATTAGTTCAGCTGCTGAAAATATATTAGCATTTGTGTAGAGCTACAATAGAGTAGCATTTATGAAAAAAAAATTCAAAAAAAAAATAAATAAGAAAATCCAATAAAAAAAAAAGTAAATTAATATATAAAAAAAGAAAACAATTAAAATGAAATAAAACAAAATAAACTGAAATATAATAAAATAAAAACAAATAAAATAAAACATTTTAAATTAAGCAAACAATCTAATAAAATTAGATAATTAATATAAATAAAAAATTAAAAAAATAGTAATAATTAATATAAATAAGTTAAATTAAATTAATTTAAATAAAATAAATTCTAATAATATAAATGAAAAAAGGAATTTTAAATATTAAAGCAAAATAACATAAATTAAAATTAAATGGGATGAAGGAAATAAACAAAACTATTAAAGTAAAAAATTTAAAAAAAAAAACATATAAAATAGAATAAAGTAATATAATACATAATATAATAAAAAAAGAAAACAATTAAAATTAAATAAAATGAATTATATTAAACATATTAAATTAAATAAACAATCTAATAAAATAAAATAAATAATATAAATAGAAAATGAAAAAGAAATATATAAAATAATAAATCACTATATTAAATAAAATTATAATAAATAATTTAAAATACAACATAATAAGTTAAAATAATATATAATAAAGTCAAATAAAAAAGGAAAATAAAATAAAAATAAAAATAATATCACAATAATAAAAAAAAAATGTTAAAAAATAACTAATAGAAAAGATTTTAAAAAATAATGAATAAGTAAATTAATATTTAAAAAAATTAATTAAATTAAATTAAATTTAATAATTTATAATCAAATTGAATAAAGAAAAATAATTTATAATAAATTTAAATAATATAATATAAAATAAAAATATAAAACTAAAACAAGATAATAAAAAATTAAATAAAAATTGGAAAGTAAAATAAAAATAGAAAGTAAACAAAATATTTATTTATATAAAATACAATAAAATTAAATTAAATTAAATTAAATAAAGGAATAAAATTAAATTATATAAAGTAAAGCAAATAAAATGAAACAAAATAAATGAAAATAAAATATATAAATCTTAAACGAGACAAATAAAATAAAATAAAAAATAGAAAGAAAGTGAAATAAAATAAATATAGGAAAATACAATAAAACCAAGCCTAAATAATTAAATTAAAAATATAAAAATAAAATAAAATGAAACAAGCGAAATTTAATTTATTTTAATTTATCTTATTATTCTAAAATAGTTTAAAAAAGAAAATTAAAATAAAATAAAATAACTAAAAATGAATTAATTAACAAAATAAAATTAAATTAACATAATTAATAATGCCTGAATGTATGCAGGATTGCAAAAATTCACTAACCCATCATTAAATAAAAATAGCGGTTAAATATTAGCGCATTTAATAGTTGTTGATTAGTAATAAATTGAATATTACAACAACAGATTGCATGGCAGACGTTGCCTAAGTGGAGCACTTGCCTATGATGTCAGAAACCGTTGGTTCGATTCCTGGCTAAAGAAGTCTGATGAGGAGATGTGGTGATCTACGAAACAGTTGTCACTTCTACCAATTTTTCTTTGTTGTATAACAAAATATTCAATTCAAAAAAATTCTAACAAGATATGCCTTTGAATAGAGCTCTTTTACTTATAACCACAAAATAAAATTAAATTAAATAAGAAAATAAAACAAATTAAAATAGTTGAAATAATATTAAATTAAAAAAATATTAATATAACTTAATATAAAATAATAAAAAATGAAATAATTAAAAACTTCACAAATTATAATAAAATGATGTATAGAAAAATAATATTTTTTTTGGTATTTATATATTCTTAAAAGAGCTATTTCTGCTGCAATCAGTGCGTAATGCCATTCGTAAATTCAGGGCTCAAATTATCGTCTGACCAACATCCAAGATTATAGAAAAATAATTCTTCTAATTGCGATCACTGCTCGGCATGAAATATCAACCCCTCCGAGTATATTTCTGACATGAAAATAAAATTTCCTTATAAAAATCCATCAAACTTTCGGAGGCGACTTAGAATGAACTGTAGGTTCCTAAATAGCTTGGAAAAAATATCGAGATGCACACCACAGATTGGAGGATGAGATCAGCGGAAAATCTTTTCATTGGTTTTAATTAGATATATATATATATATATATAGACATATATATATATATATATATATAGACATATATATATATACATATTGCAGTTTTTAGGACAATCCTAATGTCCCGCAAACTTATTCTCATATATTTCTTCACAAAAAAAACGTGTTTCTAAGAATTATTAAAAAGCATCAGTTTTTTGCGCATTATTATTTCTTTCCATTTTTTTCAGCTTTGTCTGCTATTGTTGTCGTTTATCTTTAATTATTGTTTTGTTTAATTTTTTTTTTGCTATTAAGTTTTCTACTTAAGCGCGGAAGACTTTTAAGCAAGCCGATAAGATTTCTATGTTAAATGCATGTACAAATTTAAGTTTTTTGTTATTACCAACGAAAAACAGCTGATATAGCGCTGAAAAAATAGCAATATATGTATATTAATTAAGTTATATACTTATAAACTTTTTAACCTGCAATCGTTGCTTATGGAAGCTTCACTAAGAATACGCCAGTAATCACTAATACAACCAGATACATTTATTTTTTCTTCTTTCTTCAATAGCATCGTTTAATGAAGAAAAAATTGTGGAAAAAAACCTTATAGAAGAGCATTTCAGAACTGGATTTTCTTAATTCTCAATTAAGTATAAATCTAAATTTTTTTTCAGGTTTTTTCTTTGTGACCATCAAAAAGTCGCTTAAAACTGAAAGTTGGCCTAAAAACACAGTTAACTAAAAAAAATTGTGCTTCAACCAAACACTCAAGCGCACGCGTAACTAAGGTGTTACCACTGTGTGTGTGTACATATATACATACCTAAACAATAACACAAATTAATTGTAATTTTTCCTAGTATGCATACACTTTAGTTTATACAAAGATATTTTAATCGTGTTCAACGTATTCGAAAAAATATTTTTGACAAACCACCGGCGAATAGCCAAATAGTTAAATAGCATATGCACATATGTATATATGTAGTTATGTATATATTCAAAACTTATATTTGTAAGTACAAGTGTATAAGCAAACGAATTTGGCTGAGACGGTGCAAAGCTTCACATTTAAACTCCAAAATGATAAACACTTTAGACGACCATTATATATTTCTATGAGATACTCGCACTTATGCATGTATATATACTACTTATTTTTTTTATATATGGATACGAAAACCTCGTGATATTCAGCATTACTCTTTGCGTTTCTACTTTGTCTACAATTTAATCAGTGAATGATTAAAGAGTGGCTTGAATTTTTATTGATTTAATTTTTTATTTTTGCCAAAATTAAGCAAACAAGTTCAGTTATGGTTAATGTTGATGAGGCGTGGTGAGTAAAATTTGTGTGGTTCAAGCAAAAGTGTAAAAGCGCACATATAATATATAAAATGTAAATTTATTTATAATTTTAGTAAAAACAAATATTTATGATCATTTTTGTATTAATTTCTAATTAAAATATAACTAATTGTATTTAAATACTTGTTTATCAAAAGTTTTATCAAAGGTGTTATGGGTTTTTATTGCCTAGAGAAATTTTGCTAATGTGCCAAATGCCGAAGTAAGCTGAATATTACTTTTAACGCATGATTAAAATCAATTTTAAAACAACATCTTCGATTTCAAGAACATTTTTCCTTTAGATAGTTCTTTGTTTTTGAAGTCCACTTGTGTATAATACCAAATTTCATGCTCTCAGATACAGTTTCGACAAATTTTTCAACCAAAATAACAGTTCTGAACAGATCGATGGTATGACCGATTTGGTTATTTCGGACGAATGATAAATACAGCATAAAGCCGCAATAACTGAGTGGTTAGCACTGCGTACTACCACGACAGCCGGTTCTACGCACCGGAGTTGACCCGGATTTTATCCGGCCAAGGGTTGTCACCCTTTCGGCGACCTAACCCCGTTTAGGTCATCAGGTAACTTTAGTGCATCAATGGAGCAACACTTCGCAGCAGGCCTCCTCCAAATCCTTCTCATCAGGTCTGGCGTAGAAACCAACCCTGGCCCCATGCTGCTAGCGCCCAGCTGCGCCTCTAGCCTATATGGCAGTGCCTTCTGCACATTTACCCACTTTGGGTAACTCCCCCCAGGCCTCTACGGCCCAACGGAGCTCCCCGCAGCATGAATCCCAACCTTTCCCCCGAGACACTTCAGACTCATACAGTTTAACTGCAACGGACTCTAAGGAAAGATCGACGACATAGTCGACTTTATGAGCCGGGAGTACCTGCCAATTGCTGCCATCCAGGAAACAAAACAGAGCGTCTGCTCAGATCTATTGTGCCGGGCTGGCTATAATATAATAAGAAAGGATCGCGAGCGAGATCATGGTGGAGGCTTGGCCTTAATTTTACACAACACCTCACAGTATGGTCTCATCGACGGTGACATCGACGCAGGGATACTACCCTAGAATGTCAGGGCATAGCTATCCGGTCAGGCGGTGTCGAGTTCGAAATATTTAATATATACATTCCTCCCGTTATAAGTTGCCCAGTTGGATACCGTCCTGATATAGGTGCGCTACTCAGAGGCGACAACCGTTTGGTTTTGGGTGACTTTAACGCGCATCACGATCTTTGACATTCCTGCCTGTCAAATGATCGTAGAGGAATGGAGCTGGCGGAACAGATAGATGATTCGACGTTCTGCATAATAAACGATGAAGCCTCACCAGGATTATGGGCAACTGCCATAGCTCGCCTAATATAACAATAGCTAGCGCTGGTCTGATAAACTGCATAGATTGGCGATGCTGACACTCGCATCAGACCATTTGCCCATAATCATCTCGATTGACAGTCCTCCCGACTTCGTTTCCGTGGACCACCGGACATTTGTTAACTTTAACGAAACTAACTGGCCCGGCTTTACGGAATTTACTGAGAACGCTTCAGTGCTCTCCCCACTCCCACCAACGTCCTATCTGCAGAAAAGACATTCCGCAAAATTGCCGTGTCTGCTGAAGGCCGCTTCATACCTGCAGATCGCATTGCGGAAATCCGCCCTCATTTCCCCACTTAAGCGGCGGTTATAGCGACAAGGCGCGACAAATTACGCCTGGCGGATCCCGGTGATTCCCGTATTAGGGAACTTAACGCCGAGATTCGGAACAAGGTCAATATCCACAAGTGAAGTGCTTAAGGTCCTGCAATCTCTCATGTGGGGTGATCAAGCTCTGGGCTACAGTTAAATCGTTGTCTAATCCGACGAGACGTAATGATCGGGTGGAAATTTCATTCGATGATCACGCCTCGTCGGACCCGAAGAGGTGCGCGAGCTATTCACACTGCACCCTTCGGTTTACAAAACGAAAAGACGAGTAACCCGCCATCTACGCAAATTGCCGAACACCAGCGCGACGCTTGATTTCTCCAGGGAAGAGGTTCAGGGGGTTATCGGGAAGACGAAAGCATCCAAATCCATCGACCCCGAAAGAATAAGCACGCTGATGTTAAAACATTTGGGAGGAGCGGGAACAGACTATCTCACCAAGGTTCTCAATCTGCCTCTGACCACTCTAATTATACCCGACGTGTGGAAACTGGGTAGAGTGGTCCAGCTATCGAAATACATTCCGGTGGGTCTTTCTACCTCTCCTTTTGCTACTTGTATACATCAGTTCAAACCTAAAACTAATATATTAGTTCATATTCACGAAAAGTATAAAAAATCTAACACCGCGTGCTAAGAAAAAAGTTGCTACTTTAGGTGCATTGTTAAAAAACTCGAAAATATGCATCAAAGACTTAACTTGAGAAATTAAAAGCTGTCACAAATTGAGAAATATTCAGTGCTAATACTAATTTAAAATTTTTATATATAATTTTGGTAAACCGATTGAGCGCTGGGAACTATTTTTTAAATGGGTAGAGTTGCCAAAATAGCGAAGGCAGATGGGGTAAATTTTAATATAATTCTACGAAATATTTAGACACGAAGGTGAGATTGATAAAGATTGATAAATTTGTGAATTTATACCTTGGAAAACTAACTCTTACCTAGAAGAGACAAAAAAAGCAAAAGTACATGGAAGGCAAACATTCATGTAACGCAAAGCTGATGAGCAGCTAAAGTTCCTTATAATATGTTTATTTAATCCCTTCAAGAATGTTCATAAAAATATATTCATGTATTTCATTTGATATATATATAATATATATATATATATATATATATATATATATAATTCTTTTGTAAATTTAGCAGTCTTACTTCAGATCACAATAAATATGCAATAATTTCGGTAAACAATCCCACAATGATAACTCTCTACCCACAAATCAATTCACAAAAAAGCCACAAAATGTATTTCCCACTTTTTCTCGATACTAACTGAAAATGCAAGTCGACTAACTTGTTCGCCAATGCAGTTACACCCACATACAACATACTAATTGTATATGCATACAACCACATGCTCGTAGAAATATTTACATGCAGGTGGAAAGCTTAAAAATTTAATAAAAAATTAAATTTATAAACACCTACATACAAAAAACAAAAAAAAAACATTTCTATAGATACCTATAGGTAAGTAATATCTACATCTATGTGTATATATATTCATATGCTTACATTTATATTTGTCTATATATGTTTTTAACAAAAATGGAGAACTTTTGGTTAACTGCCAACTGACTTTAAATGCGCCAAGCACACTTTATAACCGTTAAGCTGCAGTCAACTCGGGGTCGTTGGGTACAATATGATTTGCTGGTTGACTGGTAAGCTGGCAGTACATATTCGTATGTACTTGAATAGCAAATATTTTGCATCATCGTTTTTTATTATACACCTATGTATGCAGCAACGTCTTGACAACACATTAAGCCTTGACCTCAAATAATCGTGTGGGACTAGATTTTGGATTTTTTGTTTGTTTTCTAATTAAAAGTAAAAATTTACAAAGTTACAAAGATGATTATTACTCTTGCAAAGCTAACAATTTTTATTTCACTACTCAATGAGTGGCAGTAATATGTTTTGGATGGAGATGTGATATTTTTTTTAAACAGATTTTCAAAAAATGCATCAAAAGAACTTAGAAATATTGCAATTTAAGTTCAAAGTTTCCACTTTGTTTCAATTAGAGTTGATTTCCTCCCTTTTTATTACCCAAATGTGTCATATCTACTACTTTGCTTCACTAAATATAATATTCTAGATAAAAAATTAGATTAGAGATCAAATAATAAAAAAAAATATATATAAAATTTCTTTAAATAGAGTCTTAATGACTGAAGTACGAGTTTTAAGAGCAGAAAATTAGTATTGGGATTTCATTTCATTGTCAGCATAAATATTGCGCGCCATTTTAAAGGGTAGTCGAAGTAGAAGTACTTTTTTCAATAGCCTTTTCTGACAGATGACGCGTGAGTCGTGCCAAGCTGTTGTGTTATTTTTGTTCAGTATTTTCGTTTACAAATATTTTAACTTTATTACGAAAATTCACGTTCTGTAGAGAATGTGTTTCGCGCTTCGCTCAACTTATGGTCAATAAAATCGGCCGACTGAGCTTACTATTCTCAACACCATCACCCATCTTGAGACGCAGTATTCAATATTGGATAATATTCGACCAAATAGACCACGTCCAGCACGCAGAGAAGAAAATATAACGGCCGTAGCTGAGAGTGTGCACGAAGACCGTGGAGAGTCGATTCGGCGGCGTTCGGAGCAACTTGGACTGGTGTATGGAACGACATGGCGCATTTTACGTCGTGATCTTAAATTGAAAGCGTACAAAATACAGCCGGTGCAAGAACCGAAGCCGCTCGACCTTTCCAAGCGACATCACTTCGCTCTATGGGCTCTTGAAAAGTTCCAAGAAGATCCGACGTTTTCGAGCCAAATTTTGTTCAGCGATGAGGCCCATTTCTAGCTTATGGGTATGTAAACAAGCAAAATTGCCACATTTGGGACAAAGAGCAACCTGAAAACATTCAAGAGCTACCACTTCATCCAGAAAAACAACGGGTTGGTGTGGTTAGTGGGCCGGTGGAATCATCGGTCCATATTATTTCAAAAATGATGCCGGTGAGAACGTAACATTTGGGTTTACACGTGATCTCCTCGACATTTGGGTTCAACAAGGCTGCGCCACTTCCCACACATCGCACCAATCAATAGATTTATTGAGAGAACACTTGGGTTTGCAGATAATTTGGGCCGGTCGATTGACCCCGATGATCGTGTGATAACACATCGTTAGGCTTTTTTCTGTGGGGATATGTAAAGTTTAAAGTCGATGCAGACATTCTCGCTTCGATTCAGGCCTAAAAGCAAAAAATCTCGCTGGTCATTCTCCAGTTACCAGTCGAAATGCTCGAACAAGTCATCGAAAATTGCACTCAACGGATGGACCATCTGAGACGTAGCTGCGGCCAACATTTGAAAGAGATAATCTTCACAGTAAATACCGAAGAATGTTCTTTCGAATGTTAATAAACATTTCTCATTAAATTTAAATTTTCTGTGTTTAAAAAAAAAAAAAAGGAGGGAACCATGAAATGGATCACCCATTATAAGAAATATATTTGCCACGCCCACTGTTCACAAACATCACATACGAGTAAACCATCTGCTTAAAATCCCAAATTTGCAATGTTAATTTGATTGAATTCGGTGTAACTGCTCTGTTATACAAAGTATGGCAAGTGTCACGTCCCCTTTTTAGAATCCGACAAAGTTCTTATAAACCATGTGTAATTTGGTCGGAATAAATTCATAAGTTTTGCTGAATTCAGTGAATCCGTTCTCGCGCTACAATGAAATATCGAAAATGCAAACTTATTTTCATATAAGTGCAAGATAAAGAGTTATCAGTGGTATTTAGTGGTTTCGAAAGTGCAGGGTTGTATTTTGACATTTGTCAAACTTAACTGTCTCACCAAACATGTTATGTTTTAGTTAAAAGTCAGACATTACGAAAATGGATCTTTTAAGAACCGCACAATGCGTTAAAATTGTTGAAACCTACTACAAAAATTGTGATTCAAGCATGGTCACGTGTCGTGCCTTAAGAGGAGATTATCGTTAGAGCAGATGATCGTCCAACCACTCATGTAATTGGTAAAGTTTAAAAAAAAAAAATTTTAAGAGTCTTTATCTGTTACAAATATTGTAACAACTGAAGCCATCTGACCATTTACAATGCCATAGTTTCGTTTATTTGAAGCTTTAACAACAAGCGAACATTCCAAAAAAAATTTTATTCACCAGCGAGACAAAGTTCTCACTCAGTGGATACATATATAAGCATAATTGTAGCATTTGGGACTCCTAGGATCCTCAAATAATTGAAGAGATGCCACTACACCAAAAAAAAAACTTACTGTCTGGTGCGCTCTTTGGCTCGGAGGTGTGATTGGACCTTACTTCTTGGAAAACGATAACGGCGAGACTGTCACTGTCAATTCGGAGCGTTATGGTCGTATGATAACCGACTTTTTTTGGCCTGCAATTGAAGAACATGACTGCGTAATATCTCGTCTTAGTGAGCTTATATTGTTTGTGCAGATAAACCTTTAACTCATGATCACTTGAAAACCAAAATTCGTCAAGTTATATCTGAGATTCAATAAGTGCCAAAAAATGGTCAAAAATTACCTCAGACGGATCGAAGTTTGAAAAAATTCACGCGGCGTCAATTAGATGATTTATTGTTTCACATATAATCCCAAGGATCAAAATTTATATTAAAGGAGGAATTTCATGAAACAAATTATTTTAAATACATTTTATTTACTTTTATTTTGGAAACCGCAAAATGGAAACTGTATATTCATATTTTAGCCGCAGAAATTAATCTAATAAGTTCCAGATGGAAACTAAGTGAAAACTTTTGCGAAATTTTAATAAAAAAGAATATATATAAAATAAATATGAAGAATATGAAGTAAATATCAAAAATATATTCGAAAATAGAAAAAAAATGTAAAAAAACTATGAAAAATATATTTTCATCAGATTTTAATTAAGAATGTAAATAAGTAAGTCATTAAAAACATTAAAAATTTACTGACGAGTTTGTAATCCACTTTTTGTGTCAGCTTCAGGTAGCCCAAAGTCTACTCAAGCAACATTTTTTTTGTCTTACTGAACCTTACTCAAAAAAATATATTTTTATTCAAATTAATTAAATAAATAAGCATAAAGGTAAGTGTGTATGTTTGTTAGTAAAACTACATATACCAGTACATAAAGCGTCTATTCTTTTTTCATGTCTTGCTTATTTCTGGTTTTCGTTCACTTTTTTTTCGTAAATGTCACAAGTACTTTCTTCTATGTACTTAACATGAATATTTAAACTTATGTATACAATCAATGTATATACATACATATATGAACATACATTTGCATGCTTGTAAGTGCCTTTAATGAAAAAATGGCACAAGTGCGTTATTGATATGGTTTTTGTAGGTACCGATTCATACATATGTACATACCTAGATACTCATATGTTGTCCATATTAACATATGTTTGCACTCCTAGGCTGTCTTACATACTTGTACTCAACATGTCGATTATTAAGCACATCATTTTACATCTTATATACATACGAGTGAGTACATGTACATACTTATATGTTAAACATGTACATATTTTCTGGCAACATTGACAATTGCTTCACTTTTATTTTTAGACTTCCATCCAATCCAATTGCGCTCTTTTTGACTTTTCGTTTTTCTTTATTCATACACTGTTTAATATGCTTGCACGTGAACATATCAGACTACTTTTGGTTTGGAATTTTGACACATATGTACTCGTACATACAAGCATAAATATGTATGCATATGTAAATGAAGGCGTTAAATAAATAATGAAAAAGTTGTAAAAATGCTATTAATTGTTGTAATTTAGTGCTTACATTTTCTTTCGTCTTCCCTATTTTACAATGCTCTGTCGTTGGACTGAGTATCAGTGCCAAAGCTTTATATGGCTGATTATATTTTTTAAATTCTTTGGTAAGTCATACGACGTGGCGCACAAAGAAAGTGTAATTTCATTAATTAATTATAAATATGTTACTAAATTGAATAATTAATATTTAAATATATATATATATATATATATATGATATTAGATATTTATTTTGGTTTAGAATTCATTTTTTTTGTTTAACAGAAAACGCGTGTTGATAAAATATTGCTTTTGAAACGAAAAAATAGAATTGAAGCAAAAACTTGGCTTGATGACGAGTTTCCGCACATTGCCCCCAGGAAAAATAACCATCAAGGATTGGTATGCTAAAATTAGGCGTGGTGAAATAAGCACCGACGACAATGAACGCAGTGGACGCCAAAAATAGGTTGTTACCGACGAAGACATAAAAAAATCCACAAAATCATTTTAAATGATCGCCCTTTAAAGATATCAACAGAACATGTACATAATATAATTCACGAATATTTGGGTACGAGAAAGTTCTTTCCAAAGTGGATCCCGCGCGAGCTCACTTTTGACCAAAAACAACTACGAGTTGATGATTCGGAGCAGTGTTTGGAGATGTTCAAGCGTAATAAGGCCGAATTTTCGCGTCGATATGCGACAATGGATGAAACATGGCTCCATCATTTCACTCAAAGTCCAATCAACAGCCATCCGAGTGGACTGCACACAAAGAACCCGCTCCAAAACAACAGTCGGCTGGGAAGTTTATGGCATCTGTATTTTGGAATGCTTATGGAATAATTTTCATTGACTACCTCGAAAAAGGAAGGACCATCAACAGGCACTATTAAATAGCGTTTTTGGACCGTTTGAAGGACGAAATCGCTGAAAAACGACCGCATTTGAAGTAAAATAAAGTGCTGTTTCACCAAGGCAATGCACCGCGTGTCACAAATCAGTGAATTCGATGGCAAAAAACCATGACTCGAGCTTCGAATTGTTTCCGCATCCATCGTATTCTCCAGATCTGGCCGAAAGCGGTTATGTCCTGTTTCCAGATCTCAAAAAATGCTCGCTGGGAAGAAATTTTCGTCGAATAAAAAGGTTTGCTTTAAAGCAAAGCGCAAATCGTACTACAAATATGGTATCGAAAAGTTGAAGGGTCGCTATAATCGGTGTATTATCTAGTATCAAAGGGAACTTTGTTGAATAAAAAGTATGAGTTTTGCTAAAAAAATATGTTTTACTAATATTTACATTCATAAATTTCAGTGTCCATTCACATGCATTTTTGTGAATTAAATCCGAGTGTTCTACTATTAATGAATTCTCACTGAGTGTTTTTCTAAAAAAAAAAAATTCGATGTTTGTAGGGTCAGTTTATAGTATCTCTAATTTAATTATAAATAAAAACATTGAGTACATATGCACATATTTCTTTCTAATATTCAAAATTGCAATGGACTTTTCACATAACATTTTTGAATTCACATTGCAGATTCGGATTGTGAAATTGGGAGCACGGCTGATTGTCTCAATAAAAACCATACATTCCCAACTAAAAGTTTTTTGGTTAAATTATTTTTATCAGTGTTTTTGTTGTTTTCATTAATACAATAATCGAATTATTTTTATTTCAAGTATGATGCAGTAAAATATATTTTATTTTTGTTTTTTTTATTTTTATTTTTTTGTAATATGGCTCATCGTTTTTGCCAATCTTCGACGCTCATATATTTGTGTGTGTATTTTAGTGAGATATTCAAAATGAAAACAATTTCAGTCCGAACATGCTGACAACTTAAAATGACGAAACTTTTGAGTGTAACCTCGTTTTTTATTTATTCAACCCCGCTCCCCTCAAGAAGCTACTATTTTTTATCTAAAACATATACACCATTTAGATCAATCGCTTCAGGTGGTGATAAAAAAAATGTTTTTTCTTAATGTTGAGAAAATTTTCCGTTTTTTGCAAGCGGTAATAAAAATAGATCTTAAACTTGCAATATTGAAATATCATAATAAGTTCAGGAAGAGCTCTGGCCCCAAACAGCATAAGATCGGTTAAAATCATAGAATCCATTGAAAAGATTCATTGAATCAGCTCTTTTCATTTATTAGTCACATTTCTGATATTTGAGGTAATTAAAAAATTAATTTATTTAAATATGATTTATTCATAAGAGTATAGAAAAATATTCAATTTTTCAAGCCATTTATTTTTTTTTTCGTTGTTTTAGATTGTAAAATACAAATACATAGAAAAACATTATTTTTTATGTTCGTAAATAAATAAAAAAATGTTGAAGATAATTTAAAAACTTGGTAAATATAATTTATGTTAAAATGAGTGTAACTCCGGTTACTGACATACTTTATTATTTATATACTTTGATTACAAGCAACTAAATATTTTTTAGACCGTGTTTACGGGCGAGTTTTGTTGCTTTGATTGCAGAACAGAGAATGCGGTAGATCGAAATCTTCGCCCACTCCAATGCAAACTAAGAATTTCATCAATAAAAAACGCCCGGAGCAGACCCCAGCGCGCTTTGCTACACCTATAAAAAAAATCAAGGAATTCTAACTGAAATTTTGATTTTTCGACTTTGTTTTAGAAAAGGAAACGAAAAAAATTGTTTTAAAATTTTTTCCAAACCTTTTTCTATTAATTAAATTTTTTTGTAATGTTTTTTGTGTTTTTCATTTTCATTTGTTCACTCTTTCTCTCTCTCTTTCAACACCAAATACAACGTAATGTAAACGTATTTTGGAATTTTACATGTATTTGTTGTTGTTTAGGTGTATTTTGTATGGGTAGCGACCAATGTTCACTAAAGTGGTCATATCTCTGGAACGGCTGCGCAAATCTCATGAAAACTTACACATTAACCTTCTCCTAATATCCCTTTATAACGCCTGAAAATATGGTGAAATTTTATCTGGTGGCTCTCAAGTTATAGGCGTTCATCAAAATTTGCATTGATTTATATGTATATACATAGATAGATAAGTAAACTTTCTTCCGTTTCCATAGCTCTAAACTAAATGGAACACAAATTTAAGAAATGTTTGCTCTAATGAAAGTTTTTCAGTAGGCACAACCTGCGCTGATACTTGGTACTAAGTTGGACAGCAGGCTGTCTAATTTTGAATGAGACGCAGCGGTTGGTCTTAGGGTAGCAGATGGAAAAAAGGAGCCTCTAATCTGCTGTTAAGACCAAGTGTTGAAGTAGTTAATTTAACTTGGTCTCACCAAAGAGCTAAGAAAGGATAGGACTGGCGCTATTATCATATAAGCAGTGCCAGTACCAATTAAACAGACAACTTTTAATTTTTATTGATTAATTTTGAGACTTTATAAGTAAAGGATGATCCTAGTAAAAGTACTTTTTTCAATAGCCCTTTTTTGACAGATCTAGCGTGAGTCGTGTCAAGCTGTCATGTTATTTTTGTTCAGTATTGTTTGGCATTTCATTATGGAAAGACTTACGCCTGAACAAATCATTAAACTTTATTACAAAAATTCACGTTCTGTAAAGAATGTGTTTCGTGCGCATCGCTCAATTTATGATCAACATAATCGGCCTACTACACGGACTGACGTATGGAACGACTTGGCGCATTTTACGTCGAGATCTTATATTGAAAGCGTACAAAATACTGCTTGTACAAGAACTGAAGCCGCTCGACCTTGAAAAGCTCTAAGAAGTTTCGACGTTTTCGAACCAAATTTTGCGATGAAGCCCATTTCTGGCTCAATGGGTATGTAAACAAGCAAAGTTGCTACATTTAGGGCAGAGGGCAACCTGAAGAGATTCAAGAGCTGTCAGTTCATTAAGAAAAAATAACAGTTTGGTGTGGTTTGTGGGCCGGTGGAATCATCGGTCCATATTTCTTCAAATATGATGCCGGTGAAAACATAACCGACAACGGCGATCGTTATCGCGCCATGATAACCGACTATTTGATGCCTGAAATTGAAGCTCGTGATCTCCGCGACATTTGGTTTCAACAAGACGGCGCCACTTCCACACATCGCATCAATCAATGGATTTATTGAGAGAACATTTCGGTGAGCAGACAGTTTCACGTTTTGGGCCGGTCGATTGGCCACCAAGTAATGTAAAGTCTAAAATCTATGCGGACAGTCCCGCTTCGATTCAGGTCTTGTAACAAAACATCACGCATGTCATTCGCCAGTTACCAGTCGAAATGCTCGAACGAGTCATAGAAAATTGGACTCAACGGACTAAGACGTAGCCTCGGCCAACATTTGAAAGATTTAATCTTCAAAAAATAAATACAAAAGAATATTCTTTCCAATAATAATAAACATTCCCCATTAACTTTGAGTTTTCTGTCTTTTTTTCTTTAAAAAAGTAGGAAACCACGAAATAGATAACCCTTTTTAAGCAGCGCCAGCATCAATTGATGAGAAAACTTTTGATTTGTATTGCTTGCTGTCATATATGTAACTCTCTCATAATATATGTATATACTTGGTAGGGACATAAATACTGTTACAACATTAAACACACGCATTCACACGTAAGTAGTTAGACTTTAAAATAAATGCTTTTGAAAAAAATTTTAAGTTTTGTTGGCATTTCAATGATTTTTACACTTTGCATAAATAAATTCAAAAACCCAAAAAAAGTTCTGAGAAAAGGTCAAAGTGTTTGTCAAAATACTCAAAATGCACGTGCTCGGCTCGTAAAATTTTGGAGTAATGAGCAGAGAGCAGGTGTGCGCGGAATCGTTGCTCAAATGCTCGCACTGTTCGAAAGTGTTTGATCAAAATCTGGCGTTCTAGTAACTATATACGAATCTGTGCATATATGTATATGGCAAAATATTCTAATGTTCATTGCCTGAAATAAAATCAACGACACCAACTGTCAAACCCGTTATCATTACGCCCACAGCAGTGTCTTCAAATCTCATTATTGTAACCATTTTTTTATTGAATTAAGCTGCTTCAAACTGTATTGAAATTTTAAATTTTTTTGCCGCTACTTTCTTTCACTTTTGGAGATCATTTGCATGGTAGAGACCGCTTAAGACATTTTTTTTTTCGAATTAACACTTTCTTTCCAATTGAAGTGCAGACATGCATACACATGTATTGATGTACAATACATGTGATTACATTTCATGAATTTTTAATGGATATTCAATGTTGAACCTTTTGCCTGCAAGCGCTATTCTTAACACACAAGCACACTCTTTTGTACTCCTATGTACAAGTATATGCAGTTAATCACATGTGTACCTTTTTATGACTGCTTTTTTATGATTATGTACATGTAATGTATATATGTCTGTTATGCCTGTGCAAAATTTCAATTTCTCTCAATTAAATTAAATTAAAACTGTACCTTCTTGGCTGTTCTTAAGTAGACGTGTGTTGACTCTGCCCATAATACTATATATGTATATTGTATTTTTGATGTTTTTTTTTTTTTTTTGGAAAATACATATATAAGTTTTTTAAATTTCTGTACAATTTTTTTAATTTCACTTTCACCCAAAAAAGAGCCGAGCCACGTTGTAGTAAAGGTGGTTGGTTGGTTGGTTGGTTGGTTGGTCGTTGTCGTCGGTTCGTCCGTCAGGCAGACTCGTTTTTTTTTGGTTGTTATTTTTGCTTTTGTGCTCATTTCGATGTAAATCTCTTGAGCAAATTAGTGGGTTGCAGCTACGAGATCGACGACGAAAGTACAAGATGCCTTCGCTTTTTATTTTATTTAAATTTTTTTCTTTTCGAAAGTGTCACTTTTTTGGGGCACATATACCTATTTAAATACACATTACATACCTACGTGTGACTGTATGTGTGCATTTATATTACATGCACGTGATAAAGCTGTTAATGTTTACAAAAAAACCACCGACATATATATATTATGCTCATAATACATGTATGTATACGTAAGTAGCTGCACGCTTAAGCACCCTATATACGAGTATTGGTATGTATATATGTATGTATTTATTGTTTTAAACACTTTTTGTATACTTTCGCATTTTTTGTATGCAAAATTAGGTCAATGGAGAATCCTTTTTTTTTACTTTTTGCGTTTATTTCGCAGCTTTTAAAATTTTTGAAGAATTCTTTTATGAAGCCTCAATGTATGTATACCACCAACCATTTATACACGCCTGTGCAAATATTTACTCAAAAATTTCTTATCTTCAAAAATTGTTAATTTTTAAATTACACACGTACATGTGTATGCATGTAAAGAGAAAATTTGCGTTTGGTTAATTTAAGAAATAAATAAAAAATTTTAACACAAATCTATTTTTTGACATATTAAAATTTTTTTCTACAATTATTCCCCTCCCACTGATGCAATGCACATATTTCAACGTTTTTTCCAATTGTGATTCCTGTATAATCATCGGCCGGAATGGTTTTCACTTCCTTCAGCGATACTCTTTGAATCTACACATTCAACTCAAAACAGTTTCTCCGAAGCCTTGAATAGCCAGAAGTCGCTTGGTGACAGATTAGGCGAATGTTGTGGGTTTGAAACAATGTGCGTTGAATTGGCGAAAATCCGACGAAGAATCAATGCGGTATGAGATGCATATCACATATTTTATTTTTAATTTCAACAACAACAACCAGCAATGCCCCGGTAAACACTGTTGCAAAATCCGCTGTGAGTTTGGCTGGTTAAGAAGAGTTCTTTGTCAAAACCTGCGGTCATAATTCAATAAGCAAGTGAAGGTAATTAGAATAGACCACAAATCCAGCTTTATCTTTGAAAGAAGACTTCAGATTACACTAAAGG
This sequence comes from Neoceratitis asiatica, assembly GCA_030068015.2. Taxonomy (NCBI): domain Eukaryota; kingdom Metazoa; phylum Arthropoda; class Insecta; order Diptera; family Tephritidae; genus Neoceratitis; species Neoceratitis asiatica. The sequence goes on along the minus strand of CM061526.1, from coordinate 48,268,600 downwards.
AACATAAACGTGCTATTCGCCAACGAAACTTGCATAATTTTACAAAGACAGATCAATAAAGGTTGGCATGGTGAACACCGGAATACAGGCAACCCCACAACTTTCTGGCATTTTGTAGTATTTTCCAGGTGGTGTAATGCGCGGTAAAAAAAGCCGCTGAGCTAACCAACACCAAAATGGTCAAAATTGCTATCTGTCTAGTGACTGAACCAATACCAAATTTCCGAAAGAAGCTAAGGATTATATACCATGAAATTAATGAAAGAGTGCGATGAAAGTTCACGGGGAGATGAAATGGTTAAAACATCTAGATTATATATAATGGTTGTGAATAAAGATATACACTTTTTGTTCGCGTAATCTTGTGGCAACTGCAAAACAGTTATAGGTCTATTGAGAGGTCATATCCATCAAGTGTAGCGATGTATGAGTGCGACATAAGAATAACTTCCCTGTTTCTGTACGGCTTTATCTAGAAAACGTTTAAGACATTAAGATGCTTCCCAGTTTAGATTCATCAACGCCGTACTGAATATAACCATGACGTCCTGTATGCCGATAACTTTAGCTTGAATTAAAGTTAATCTCCTTCTGGCCGAACAGAGGACCAACAGGTTAATGTTCGTTGTAGCAGCCGCAGATTGTAACGTAGCATAACCTAACCTATTTATTTTTGGTGATTTTATAGCAATTTAATTTCTCCATAGTAAACTGGAAGCTCTAAAGTCGAGAGACACCATTAAATATACGTAATTACTACATATTGAATAAATTAAAATTTCCCCCTACAAGGAAAAAATACTAACTGCTAACTATATAAACCAGCTAGATTGTATGAACTAGTTCAACTTCGATCATTTTGTCATTGTAGCTCTTAGCAACTGGGAATCGAGCAAGATCTTAATAATTAAAACAATGCACTAAATTCTTTTTTATATTTTTGGGCTTTTTTTTTTTGCACTTGACACACAAAAGAACATCCAGCTTTTTTATTTTCAACTGGCTTATAATTTGCATTCGCTTTACAGCACTAGGATTAGCTGTCGAAATCTAAAAAAAAATTTATAGTGAAATATTTAAGCCAAAAGCAAGGTAAAATGAGTTATTACATGAATCTTTGGTAAATGAATATATTTAGTTCGATTATTTTCTCTTGCATTCTGATATATAATTCATATTTTATTTGATATTTGTTTTTTTTTAATAAACTACTTTCCATTTTACTGTGCCACTGAATTTTGAAGTTGGACTGAAAATTCCCAAGAGTTTGGCATATAGCATGAATTTCCCTTGAGTTTTTTCGGAGCCCATTCACAATAGCACGACTTTTTTTACTTTGCAACATTATAAGTCAGGTTGGGTATTTTTTAAGCGATAAAAACTCAAATCGATTAAATTATGTCATTCGATAACCTACCTAATGTTCTTTTGCATGTTGGGCGCCAAAAGAAAACGCCTTATGTTATTGTTTACGCGAGTAGCCTAAATTCTTGCATAACTATGGGCATCGGCTTATTTATTCCTGCAAGAATGCAATTCTCAGGTGGTCAGTGAAGTGATACAGCTAAAGTGCTTATTGCTTGCAGATCTGATCTGTTTGCGTCTTCCCATCCCTGCTCTCTTAAGCGGTTTGCGATTGGCGTCTGCACAGCGTCAGATGCCTCTGATGGCATTGGGACAATTTTTTCTAAACAAGCCTAGTGATCAATAAATAAATTCAAAAATTCTTCCCCACCTGCTTAGACAGTTATTTAAATTTAATTAAATAAAAAGCACTTTTTAAAAGTCACAGACTTTAGTAAGAAGAAGAAGAAGAAGAAAATTCAAAATTCCACTAACTAAAGAGTATTAAATTGTTCATTTCAATTCAAGAATTGATATTTTTTGTTGTTGCAATTTTTACAATTTTGCTTAACAGATTTTAAAAAAAAGTCAAATTTTTACACTCTTAGTATCATATTGACTTTGGAGAATGCAATAAATATTTAGCAAAGATAAAATGAAAATTAATTAATTCGGAAATTAAAAATTCTCGAAAATTTAACGAATTTAAAGTTAAATGAAAATTATAGCAATACTTTCAGATTCGGAAGCATCTCGTTTGAGTCAAAACTGTGCAAGCTTTTCAAATAAAAATGATTTTTTCTATTTAATTTTATTATTTAATTTTAGTTTACATACTTCGCATACTTCACACAAGGAGATATTTTTAAGTTTTTCTTTTTGTAGAATTTTTCGTTTCGTTCACACATAGTTATTATAATTTACACTGGCCTAACCCCATTTTGTTGCCTCAGGTTTTAGATCTGAATTTTGGTACATTTTGTGAGTTGATATAAAAAAGAGTTACTTTTGTCATATCAGCTCAAGTTCACAAGGTCGAAAAAAACACATTTTTGCAAAAATATTAATTTATTTTGAAATTATACATCAAGAAAAAATTTCTTTGTGTGATTTTCTTGAATGAGATTCTCCCGGGCAATCACGCTTACGTCCCCAGCACGTCTTTCCATTTCACTTATAAAAGCTTCTAAATCCGTAGCGATTTTAAATTAATTGACGTATCTGAGGTCCATCAAAAATTCCTCTCTTCAATTTTTCAGTACTCAATCCATAGAATGTTTGAAAGAGGAACTTGAAGCATCGACCATTTTGGTCAAGACCTTTAACAAATTGCCTCATGAGCTCTATATTTAATGTACAAAGGTGAAATAATATTTTTTTTTCGTGGAACTAAAGGCTGAGATATGACATTCCTTTCACCAAGAATAAGATTTCTGCTGGTCCAATGACTAGATTTAGCTCGAATATCTCAGCAGCAAATAAAACAAGGGTATTTTGTGTAAACACTCTGCTGGACCAACTCAAAATTTACCATCTTCAAGAACTGCTTTGAGACTGCTTTTACTGAATGAAAATACTCAATGAAAAGTCACCAATCACTTGTACGGTAAGTCTTCAAGCCATCATGACAATATACTAAACTTTCATCAGAAGAAAAAAATTGCAATAATTCTTGTATGCCTTTTAGTGGAGAGGCTTTTTTTGTCGATACTCACTAAAACTCAATATTTTATTAAATTGTTCTCTAATTGCAAGCGAACACATTCGAATTGACTTTCCGAAAGAAAATAATTAAATGGAAATTTCAAAATTCAAAAATCAATTTTAATGTCTAAATTTAGTAAATACAAAATACGCGATATTTTTACTTACCCAGATTCATCAATAAATGCAACAGTTCGTTTTTATTCGAGTAAAATTTGAGGTTCATTTATATTTTTAACACATTAATGAATTATTTATTTTCTGGCATATTTTTAAATTTACTACGCCTTATATTTTCACTGGTGTTGTATTACAATCATTGTATTTTTTGGCGGCTTTAATTTTTTTTTATTCTTTTATAATTAATAGAGACTTTTACGCAGCTATAATGCTTTTATTCCTACATTATTACTTCAAAATGTACTGAAAATTAAAAAACACATAACAGAGGCTATAAGATATTTTTTTTAATAATTTAAAATTTTTTTTGAATTTCTTTAACTTTGTTGCTCATTTAATATGAAATATCTTTATTTTTTTTCTTATAATTTATTTTACACGTATTATTTATGTTTTTATTTATTTTTATTAATATTTATCAAAAAAGCATTTATTTTAATTTTTGTTTTTATAATTTCAACAGTAAAAGTTTAATTAAGTCAAAACTTTATTTAATATAAAATTATTTCATTTCATTTTAGCTTTTTTTTGGAATATTTACAAATGACATTATGTAATTTAATATTATCTATATATATTTTTTACTATAAAAATTATCCCATTATTTTCAATACTTCTAATTGAATTTCCATGAAACATTTTTCCAAAATCAGAAAACATTCTTTTTAATTGTTTACGCATTTCCGTTACACATTTTCGAGGTTACATACATAAAAATACAGGCAGAATTTCATGTACAGTTACTTGCCCATGTATACAACACATTTCAATTTTATTAATTTAATTCTTTTTTTAAATTTGCGTTAAATTTTTTCCAAACAACTTGTCGCACAACGTCAGAAATTCAAAAATAGCTTTAAACAAGAACATAAAAAATAATACAAAAACAATTTGGTATACAAAACGAGAAATATTGACGGCAATGCAAAAAGCCAGAAACCAAAATATACAAAAAAGAAAAAAAACGCAAAGAACTTTAAATGCGAATAATTTAGCGTATGAGTGTTGTGAAACATTTTTTTTTGAAATCCTTATATTCTTATTTAACCTTTGCTTTTAAAACAAATATTTTTATCTTTTCTTTATTACACTAAAAATTGTGCTTTCGAAATACACAGTTAAAAGCATTTCAAAATAAATGACTGTAAATATAAAAAAACTGTATGTAAATATGTTCAGCAAAAATAAATAAAAAGTCGTAAATAGTAAATCGACAGAGTCAAACTATGATTTTTTTTGATAGTGTCAGTAATGATTATACAATCATTTTCAAATTAACTCTTTTATTTTTATTTTTAAATTTATTTATTTATTTTATTTTTATTATTCTTTCTTTCAAAGCCAATCAAACCAACACTGTAAATACTTTATTTAATTTTTTGTTAGCACCACACTAACCAATTTAATTTTTTAACACAATTTTTATACAAAAAAATTTTAAATTTTTTTCTTGACTCTAATAAAATCCATAAAACGATATTTTTATTATTGAAAACACAAATCACTTGCACTCCATCGCCAGGTTGATCGTAAAACTTAGAACAGACGAAATTATCCCGTAAATGTCAAATAAAATATGTATAATATGTATAGGGAAGTCCAAAAACCACTGGTCGCATATGTAAAAATGTATTCACGTTTGGTACGTTTTTAAAACTGATGAATTTCGGGGGATCCGCACTGCAATGCTGCTCGCGATTGAATAATTGCGAATTGTATTTGCGACCAATATTAAATATGCGAACTGCGAATAACCGAGTCGGGTCAGAGCAGAACGGAGTGCCGTGGAGCGGAGCGCAGAGTGGTACAGAGCAACGCCGAGTGGAGCAACAAAGCGTCGAGCAGCACCAACATTGAATGGCTAACTAACTAACTAACTAGCTGGCTGGCTGGCTTGCTGGCAGACAGACGGGCCAGTAAACGGTCAACAGCACAGGCCCCACAATCAAGCAGCGACGATGCCGATGTCGATGTCGATGCCGATGCCGACGCTACGCTGACTAGTGTTGTCGTTTGATGTTGGAGGCGCAACGCAGCAGACGTTGGCAACCAAAATGCGAACGCAGAACACGGGTGCGAAATGTATGTAAGTTTTTGAGAGTTTGTTTTTTTGGTTTTGAGTTTGGCTTCCTACACAAAATAAAAAACCACGGGTGCTGAGTGTTCTCCCGAAATGTATACAAAACTATACAAAGTGTTGGGGCCAGAAAGAAAGAGAGAGAGTGGGAGAGGAAGTTATGTTTTGCTAACAAATTAGTCATCTGGATTACGTTAATGAGGCAGACACTCGAAAGGACGAGGAAAGCCTGTTGTAATTGCTTTTTTTATTTGTATAAAAAACCTGAAAATAAACAAGCTACACAACTTATAATTTGTCAGCCCTCAAGCTGAGCGCAGAACATTGTTATAAGTGCTTTCAGTTACACGTATGTACATGTGATTATTTTTATCAAACTGCTATGATTACCCGCATAAAGTCTAATATTTTTACGTCTCCATTTAGTTACCCAACACTTGCCGGCATTTTACCTTTTTTCTAGGGGACTATAATTTCTACTCTCTAGCTCTCTATGCATAAATGGACAACACTATATATACTCTTAAATTCAACGAAAGTGTTTACTGTGGCAGCTAGAAGAGAGCGTAGAAGTCAGCAAGTAAAAGTAAGAAGGGATACTCTCACTGGCAACAGTTGCTACCAGAGAGTCTCTGTAGAGTCTGCGCAGTGTTTGAGCTGTTAGTTATAGGCTGATAACCAGATAAGCAAAAAACTAATATAATAGAAAAATTTTAGATACAAAAATATCCAACATATGGAGGGATCTACAGTTTATTGAAAGGTTTTTATGAGGAGCTTTTATTTCGTATTAGAAATACAATTGGAGGGCTTGACATTCCCTGCCGAGGGGCGACCGCAATTAGAAAAAGTAATTTTCTACAATTTTGGATGTTGGTCGAACCAGGCCTCGAATCAAACCTTTCGAATACTAGCACGCAACACTAACGGTAATTGTGACCGCCGTGTAGATTAAATATTTATACTCGTACATTCAATAGGTGACTTAGAACCTGTAAAGGTATTTTATCCAACATTTTTAGTGCGCTTATTTAATTTTTTTCAAAAAATTGGAATGACACTTGTTTTTTTAGAATCCTTTCATATCGCGTTAGAAATATACTCTGAGGAATTGTCATTTCCAGCCTCTCCTAAAATCTTGAATATTGGTCTGACCAGGATTAGAGCCGATGTCCCTCCGCATGGCATCAATGGGTACTGGCTGAAAATATTATTTTTCTTTGTTCTTGAAAATGTTTACACAGAGACGCCAAAAATTCATTGTCTTTAAAGGTTCTTAGTAAAAGGTTATCCAAATAGAGGTAATTTTTCAATAGCCTTTTTTTTGACAGACCACGCGTGAATCTTGTCAAGCTGACATGTTATTTTTGTTCAGTATTTTTTGACATTTTATCATGGAAATACCTACCCTGAACAACGTTTATGAATCATTAAATTTTATTACGAAAATTCACGTTCTGTAAATAATGTGTATTAGCAACACCATCGCCCATTTTGAGACTAAGCATTCATTATTGGATAATATTCGACCGAATAGTCCATGTCCAGCACGCAGTGAAGAAAATATGGCGGCTGTAGCTGCGAGTGTACAAGAAGACCGTGGAGCGTCGATTCGGCGTCGACTTGGTGCATTTTACGTCGAGATCTTAAATTGAAAGCGTATAAAATACAGCTTGTGCAAGAACTGCAGCCGCTCGACCTGCCCAAGCGACATCGCTTTGATCTATGGGCTCTTGAAAAGTTCCAAGAAGATCCGACGTTTTCAAGCCAAATTTTGTTCAGCGGTGAGGCCCGTTTCTGGCTCAATGGATATGTAAACAAGGAAAATTGACGCATTTAAGACGAAGAGCAACCTGAAGAGATTCAAAAGCTGCCATTTCTTGGTGCCTGAAATTGAAGTTTGTGATCTCCGCGACATTTGGTTTCAACAAGACGGCGCCACTTCCGGCACATCTCATCAATCAATGGATTTATTTAGAGAACACTTCGACGAGCAGATAATTTCACGTTTCGGGCCGGTCGATTGGCCACCAAGATTGTGTGATATCACACCGTTAGACTTTTTCCTGTGGGGATATGTAAGGTCTAAAGCCTATGCAGACAATTCCGCTTCGATTCAGGCCTTGGAGCAAAACATCAGGCGTGTTATTCGCCAGTTACCAGTAGAAATACTCGAACGAGTTATCGAAAATTGCACTCAACGGATGGACCACCGTAGGATCACACCTAATCGCGGCCAACATTCGAAAAATAAATGCCAAAAATGTTCTTTCGAATGATATTAAACATTCCCGAATAAATTTGAATTTTTTGTGTTCTTTTTTCTTTAAAAAAGTAGGGAACCTCAAATGGATCACCCAACAAAAATGTACACTCAAAATACAAAAGGAATCATGCACCTCATCGAATTTGGAATATCTGTATAAATCTAAATAAGAATTCCACAGATGTTGACTTTCAATAACCTGAGCTTAGTCTGAAAACCCGAATAGTCATTTTTGCTGTATATTCTCTTTAGGAGTCCTAATCCTAATCAAGCGTATAGTTTCCGTTGTGTTAATAATAATTTTGTAAAAATTTGTTTTAACTTTTTATTTAAAAAAATTATTAATTTACTTTTTGTTAAAGAGCTTTCTAGATGTTTGAGTTCGAAAGACTATCTAGAAGTCCTACTAGGTTTCTTCCCTTAAACAGATGAGTCTATGGAGACTCGTGATCAACATTTTTAGGACCCCTAAGAAAGGAATTTGTGTATAATATATATGGGCAACTCTTCCAATTTAAGAGTAAGGTAAGACTATGAAAGATCTTCAAATAGGAACTATACCTATTAAGGAAAACCTAGAGGAGTAATTTTTTTTAATTTTCTTCCTTGGGTTTGAGCGAAATAAAACAATTTCATTTATATTGTGCAGACACACACTGTAAATAGCAGAGAGTGCTGACTTCTGAGCGATGCGAACATTTTAACTGTGAATGAGAGGTTATATGAAGAGCGTGAAATATGAGAAATTAAGAGAGTATTTTAACATATACATATGTATGCTTGTTTGTATGCAGAGGAAAAATTACTGATACCATTATGAGCTAAAATTGTATGAATCGAGCTGTCCATACATACATATAACATATATACATATGTCGGTTTGTCTGTACGTTGTACGTACTTGCAAACAAATGTGCTCGATGTCGAAACGAAAATGAAAATATAGGGAGCACAGTGTTTTGTTTTATCTCTACTTTCGTAGAGAGCGTCCCTACTGTGATATGAATAGTTGAGTTTGTATTGCCATGGTGGTGTATATATGTAAGTGTGTTTGTATCTTTAAGGCTGTCTGCCTTTCGGAAAGTCAGTGATGCTTTTGTGTGTGAATATGTAAATACATGAGTGTGTCTGTGTGCGTGTTAGTGCGTGAATTTTTTTCTACTCTATTTGACATTGTTTTCATTTTACAATAAATTTTTATCTTATTTGACTTAATTTTTGACTCTTTATGTATACATTTTATTGTTTTCTTTCTTTTTTTTTTTGGTTATTTAGTCACTTGTATTTCTCAATTTTTTCAACATTTTTATTTTGTCAAAAGTATTGTATTGAATATTTTAATTTATTACTTTTTCCACACGTTCCGAAATATATAATATTATTTTTAGTGGCGCACGCTGTCACGCTTCTCGATTGCATTTATTGTTTTCATATTTTGAAAGTGTAATGAGTAGATTAGTGGGTATTTATATAAAAGTTGATTTGATAAACCAAAAACAATTGAAAATTCGATTCATTCATTCATTCTTTGGTATTTATTATGGGTTTTGGACGCAATTATAACATATTTATATTTGATTTCATTTTTACTAGCACTGCTTATCATGTTCCTACGTAATTGCGGCTCATGTACTCGCTTATGTATGTCAGATTTATGTAGTGATTAAATATACAAATAATTCACTTTGAAGTGTGTTTATAAACAAAACTTTATGAGCTTTGTTACTTTTCTAGACTTTTAGAAAAATATTTAAAATTTATTTTTATTTTGCTTTACTTTAGTATGTTTTATTTTATTATATTTTATACTAACTCTTTTATTTTAATTAATTTTATTTATTTTTTCTTTTGGTTATTTTATTTCATTTTATCAATTTTTTACTTTACTGCATTTTATTTCACTTTAATTTACTTTATTTTATTTTATTTTCATTTAAGTTATTTCATTTTATAACATTTATTTTCTATTTAATTTAGTTTGATTCAATTTAATTTAATTTTTCTATTATTTTACTTTATTTTTTATATTAGTTATTTTATTTTATTTTATTATTTTTATTCCTATTTTCCACTTTGTTTTATTTTATTTTTTATTTATTTTTATTCATTTCATTTTATTTTCTGTTTTTGTTTATTGTTCTGCTTTAATTTATTTGATGTCATTTAATATATTTAATTCATTAGATTTTACATTATTTTTATATTTTTTATTTTAAAGTGTGATCCAAATAGAGAGACTTTTTTCAATAAGTTTTTTTTTTTTTGACAGATCATGCGTGAGTCGTGTCAAGCTGTTATGCTATTTTTGTTCAGTTTTGTAAGGCATTTCATCATGGAAAGACTTACGCCTGAACAACGCTTACAAACCATTCAACTTTATTACGAAAATTCACGTTCTGTAAAAGATGTGTTTCGCGCGCTTCGCTCATCTTATGGTCAGCACCGATAATGAGACCCAGCATTTGGATAATATTCGACCGAGTAGACCACGTCCAGCACGAAGTGAAGAAAATATATCGGACATAGCTGAGAGTGTACACGAAGACCGTGGAGAGTCGATTCGGCGCCGTTCGCAGTAACTCGTACTGATGTATGGAACGACTTGGCGCATTTTACATCGAGATCTTAAATTGAAAGCGCATAAAATACAGTTCGTGCAAGAACTGATGCCGCTCGACCTTTCCAAGCGATATCGCTTCGCTCTGTGGGCTCTTGAAAAGTTCCAAGAATATCTGCCGTTATCGAGTCAAATTTTGTTCAGCGATTAGGCCCATTTCTAGCTCAATGGATATGTAAACAAGTAAAATTGCCGCATTTAGGGCGAAGAGCAACCTGAAGATATTGAAGAACTGTCATTTCATTAAGAAAAAATAACAGCTTGGTGTGGTTTGTGGGCCGGTGGAATCATCGGTCCATATTTCTTCAAAAATGATGCCGGTGAGAACATAACCGTCAATGGCGACCGTTATCGCGCCATGATAACCGACTATTTGATGCCTGAAATTGAAGCTCGTGATCTCCGCGACATTTGGTTTCAACAAGACGGCTCCACTTCATACACATCGCATTAATCAAAGGGTTTATTTAGAGAACACTTCGGTGAGCAGATAATGTGGGCCGATTGATTGGCCACGAAGATCGTGTGATATCCCACCGTTAAACTTTTTCCTGTGGCATGTCATTCGCCAGTTACCAGTCTAAATGCTCGAACGAGTCATCGAAAATTGAACTCAGATGGACCATCTGAATTTGAATTTTCTGTGTTTCTTTGTGTAGGGAACCTCGAAATGGTTGTATGTAATGTTATTTTATTGAATTTGTATTATGTTATTTTATCTTATTATACAATTGTTTATTTTATCTACTTTTATATTGATATATTAATTGAATTTAATGTTATTTTATATAATTTTAATTATTTTAAATTTTTTTTTTAATATAACCTTTCATTATCTTTTGTGTTTTTTTATTTTAATTTATTATAGCTTCCTTCATTCCTTTTTTTTTATTAAATATCTTTTGTTTTGTTTTTCTTCATGCTAGTTTATTAAATTTATATTAAAATTGTTTAGTTTTATTTTATTTTAATTTTTTGTTTAATCCTATTTAACTATTTTTTTAATATTTTTTTTACAACAATTATTTAATTTTTATTTACTTTCTATTTTACCATTTTGCAGCTAATTTGAATATTCTAATATTTTTCCCATTTTCTAGTATTTTTTAACCTTTTCGTTTCAAACTTTTTTCGTTGGTTTGTCTTCAAATAAGGCTTAAAAAAATCGTTCCGAATCCAGCACGCATGTGAAACGGCACCACGCGTATGCATGCACCGGCCGACAGCTAATTAAATACACGGCGACCGAAAAAAAAAATTAATGTGCGCTCTAGGCAAATTAATCACATTACGTATACTAGTAGTATCTAATATTGTCTGCTTTTGTGGCCGCCACTCACGTTCACATATCACACATCCTCGACGTTGGCGTCTTCCAAGTGTCTATTTATTTATTTATATTCCCTTTTTTGCCGCTCTATCGTAGCGATCACACGCTCAATCAATCATCAATCAACCCGTACACGCAGCAGTCAATATAATGAACGCGGCCAAACGCGTTCGAAGGCGAATCGAAACTGAAAACGAAATTTTTAAAATAACTTCAAATGTACGAAAAAATACATGTGTATGTACGTATGTATGTAGTCGCTCGAGCAATGGCCTATAGATACACTACACACAGATATACATTGTATGTATGTATATACTATGTGATTTGTGGTAATATGTGCGCCTAAAACGGAAATGCGTGAGTTGACGCGAGTATGGCGGAGAGTGCATTGCGCCAACAGGTCCGAAATAATTTGCTCTGTATGCGCCTAAAAACTCTCTTAAAATTACATTGAGCGCATTTGAGTGCAATGAGTATCCGGTGGATTTTTTTTTTATTTAAAAAGCAACAGACATGCATATCTACATCTGTAAGTAAATATAAAAGTAAAATGTGCAAATGAATATGTGGGCAGGCAGGTATTGAGTGCCAGCTCGATAATGAAAAAAAAAAACCAAAACGAAAAAGTCATTAAAACAAAACATAAATAAAGCAACGAACAGTTGAAGAAGTCAAACAAAAATATCCAAAAAGTAAATATTGCATGCACATTTCTATATACATAAATATGTATGTGTACTGCTGGCATATTGTGCTACCCGTATGCACACCAAATGTATCTACAACATTATGACAGTTCATTGTACAGTATAACTGAGGAGTGTAAACATATGTTAGCACATGTAGAAAGTTACATATGTTACATATGTAGATAAAATAAACTAATTTTATGCAATTTTGGTTCAAAGTCTCCAATTAAATATGATCTAAAAAAAATTAAAATTTTCTAAATCCACTTTTATCTAAAAAAAAAGAGTTTTTTTTTTACTTTTTGGCTCTGTTGTGTTTTAATTAATTATGTTAGTATATATTAAAGTCCACATTATCGCGTTCTCTCTCTCTCTCTGTGTGTTAAGTAATTACTATTATTTACCATTTTCTATTTATCATTTGTTTCGGAAAATTCCGTCTCTTTTGAATTGGCTTTGTATTATTATAAAACAAATACTCTTTCTAAAATTTGCAGTTTTACTCTCTTTATCTCTCTCTGTGTTGCTTAATCATTCTCTAGGTGCTGATAACACTGCGCAGACAGAGCGCTCGTTTATATTCATGCACTTCAGCAAGTTACCTCTGGACCCAATGCCTGTTTCAAAATATTATTATTTTCGAGTCATAGTAACGGCATGGCTCGAAGGCGCGCGCCATTAATTTAGTGACTCATTGCTCGTATTCCTAAAGGGTTTTCCAATAGGGATGATATGATTTCTAAGTGTCGTTTTGGCCATTTATGATATGTTCTGATCTGATTTATGATCTGTTTTTTTTTTTAATTGTATTCAGTAATGTTTACAATTACAATACGCAAGAATAACGATAACTTCATCTGAGTGGTGCGGTAAATAAACAAAACATTCACCTAAAGTGACATGATTTAGTGGAAAAAGTGCTTAAAAATTGGGTTCATCGAATCCAAAAAAAATCGTGAAGGCCATTTGAAAGATGGTATATTCAGAACTTAATCGTATCGCTAGTACTTCTCATTAAATAACAAACATTTGATTTTCCTTAACAATTAGTGTGTGTGTGTGTGTGTTTTTTAAGAAATCATATCACTTTTATTGGAAACCCCTATATATGTTGTGTTAATTTAAGTAATATCTCAAGTAGGGAGGTTTAAAGAGCTAAAGTCCGAGGATTTACTCTTGTTGACGACAGATTCAAGAGCAGGTTTTCGTTCCACAGAGGATGTCCATCTTCATTTGTTCATCACCTTTGGAGTTTCCAGTTAAAACTCAATATCCATTTGGGATCATTAACTAATAACGAAGCTGAAGAGTTAGAAGACAAATATTGGTAGCCAAATTGAGAAACGAAGATGATGAAAAAGATTTAAAGGCTTAGTCCAGAGAGCAAATCAAATATATATGTATGGTAGTTGATTGGTTAAAAGCGGAAGTTAAAGACCGGAACACAAGCGGCCACACTTCAGCCATTGAATAGGCTCATTGTGCTTCCAAGAGCGCCTTAACTAGGCGTAAGCGAAAGTTTACTTGGTTTAACGAACTGTCTTTTTTTCATCAGTCGCAGCATCGTCATAGATATGGCTTTTTAATCGACTCTGTATGCTCTACACTCAGCGAATTGAAGGTGATATCTCAGTGGTAGATACCCGGTAATACACTTAAGGACAAGAACATTAAGCTCTCTTTCAGTTTGATCTGTTGGCAATCTATGTTGCCCCGCAGTAGTTCAGTGGTATGCACCTCAAGTGTTCGCTAAGGATACACCACTTTCGACAACATCTGAAGAGGCTGAAAAATAGTCTATGGTGCAACCCTTGCCAACGGCGCATGCAAAAAACCAACTTGTCCGCCTTGTAGTTGTCTCAAGCGATTTTTGGCCGAGCTCTTCCTCTAATTTGTGGTCTTGCGGCTTGATGTTTATACAAGCAAATGGAGTGACCTACAATTCATTCAAAGCCGCCTCCGAGCGGCCGATCGGTTTTTATTTCATGTTAGAAATACACTGGGAGAGCTTGACATTCCCTGCCGAGGGGCGACCGCAATTAAAAAAATAAATTTTCTATAATTTTGGATGTTGGTCAAACCTGGGCTCGAACTCTGGCCTTTCGAGTTGTAGTACGCAATGCTAATCACTCGGCTATCGTGGCTGCCGACTGTCTACAGGTAGCCCGATATATTTCCTTAAGATAACGGTTATTCACAATATCTAATCATTGAGTTCCCATTTACCTTCGTTAATGGGCTGATCACAGAAGAACCCCGTTGCTGATACTGCCTGGAATTTAGACCCATCAATATACTTGTACATATAAGTATCTCTGCAATTACAGATAGTATACCATTCTTTTCTGCCTGTGAAAAAGTGGAGTGTTTACACCTTTCAGAAAGCTTTCTTATCCCAGTCGTTTCGTATGTTTAGCAGGAGCTCTGTTAAAACATTTTATGTATGCTGTCAGACCCATTCAGAACTTTATGTGGCTACTCCTTAAAGTACAGTTATCCATTTTGCGTTTCCAAAATAAACGTAAATAAAAGGTATTTAAAATATTTTTTTTTTCATGAAATTCCTTTTTTTATTATAAAGTTTGAACCTTGACATTATTTGTGAAACACTACATCATTCAATTGACCGCCCCGTGAATATTTCAAACTTCGGACCGTTTGAGGTAATTTTCGACCAAATTTTGACACATATTGGGCGATATCTCAGCCATAACTTGACGAATGTTGGAATCCATGTGCTCAAAAGTTAAAGTTTTTTCCGTATAAATACGGTCTTTCGCGTTACCCCCAAAAAGCAGTACAACGGTGTCAAATCGCACGATATCGGTGGTCAATTGACATCGCCATGAGAAGAGATTACGCGGTCGGGAAATTTCTCTCGCAATAAAGCATTATTCGCTCTTCTTTTGTGATATGTGACACCATCTTGTTGGAACCACATATTGTCCAACCCGTGTTCTTCAATTGCATGGCAAAAAAATTCGGTTATCATACGATCGTAACGCTCCCCGAATTGACAGTGATAGTCTCACCGTTATCGTTTTCAAAGAAGTAAGGTCCAATCACACCTCCAGACCAAAGAACGCACCAGAGAGTCAGTTTTTTTTAGGTGTGATGGCCTCTCTTCAAATATTTGAGAATTCTCTTAGCCCCAAATATGATTATTTTGTTTATTTACATACCGAGTGAGAGATGTGTCTCGTCGATGAAGAAATTTTGTTGAAAAAACTGCTTGTTGTTCAAACAACCATTTCAAAGATCACTAGATACGAAACTCTCTAAAAATATAGATAAATGCGTTCCCCGATTATTTTCTTTGGGCTGGTAATAAAACGAAATACAGGAATTTTGAACAGCTGATGGTAAACAAGCCTTATTACTACTTAATCAATAATGTAACCCACCATTTTTCATCAGAAAATCATTTTAGGTTATGTATATCTTTTCATTAAGCTTGATAATTTTGTATGTTAAAATTAAGAACAAATGTTTTTTGTATTTATTAAAGTCAAATATTTTCCAAACATGCTGTAAATGTGCAAAAATATTCATTTGTTCAATTCTTTATTATCAAAAAATGTCCAAAAATTCGCCAGAATTCCCAGGGCGAAACTTTATCATCGCAGTGGCACGGTTGGAAAATGTTATAAAAAATGTGGGTTTTCACAGCACTCTCACGAGATAAAGAGTTTCATATCTAGTCATCTGTGCCCACGTAACCAATGATACGAAACTCTTTATCTCGTCAGTGCGTCGGAAAATGTGCATTTTTTATAACATTTGTCAGCGATGCCACTACGGATATATTATAGCTGGGTGTAATTGTATCAAAAATTTGAAAATACTGTCCACGCTCGTAGCCGATCATTTAATTTACTTAGCAAACTTTTAAAGTCTGATATTAAGGAAGTTACCAGATTTTCATCGCGCTGGTTAATTTATAAATTAATTGAAATACTTATTTATTATTAATGTTACGTATCCACATTGAATTACGCAAATAAAATACTATAATTTTCGCAAATAATATTGATGTTATTAAATAATTAGGGTGTTTGTGTATGAATAAATATTTTTCGTAACTATTTAACTATTTACTACTATTTGTTCAATAAAATTCTTATATTCTTATATTTATATTCTTATAAAATGCGCATTGCACATATAAACCAATATTACTCTAATTAATTTAAGCTATTTTTTTGTGCATTGGTTTCATGTTCTTTCGCCGGCAAGGCATTTTGTTTTAACTTGGAATAATTTAAAAATACTTCTGGCCTAATTTCAAAAAACGCACTATTTATTAAATAATTTGTTAGTGGATTGTATATGGTAGCTCGATTTTTCCACTCACAGCTGATTGTTGAGACTCGATCTTGTAGTTTGAGCTGGCAACAAACAACAATCGAGGCCCAAAGATAACAGATAAATGTGTAAGCTTCGTTTCATATTACCTTTGACGTAACTACGGCATTGTGAATGGTCAGCTGGCTTCAGTTGATATTTAAGCTGGACTTTATATGGATGTGCCGTAAGAAAGTTCAATTTTTTGTAATAGATATCAACAATTTAATGCGCTAAAATTGTTGTGCTGTTGTTAAGCGATCCATTTTCATAAATGTCTGACTTTTCACTAAAACAAAATATGTTTGCTTTGACAGTTAAGTTTGACAAATGTCAAAATACAGCACAGCATTTTCGAAACCACTAAATGGATAACCCTTTATATTGATTAGACTGTTGAGAAGGTCCACCGAGCCGGATCTTTGTCGAGGTAGCACTCGTTATGTTAGTATGGGCCGGCAGCAATTGTCATTCGAGCCTTAAATCCAATTTTAGCTTGAATCTAACTTCTTATAAATGGAGGAACCATTAAATTTAACTCAACATCGCTGTATTGTAACATGCATATTAGATATGAACCCAAAACTTTTAGCTAATATTATGCACTGCTACTCACTTGCTTAGTCTACCGGAGACAATTGGTGAAAAAAAGGATATGTGCATGGACGAAATTTGAAATAAAATAATCTTTTTACTATTTAAATTCATTTCATTTTATTCATTTTGTTATTAGTAGCAACAAAAAAAAAAGCAAACAAATTTCAATATGTCTTTTTGAAAAATTATGAAAAATTTAACTTCTTAGGAAATAATTCTATTTGGCATAAAATCACCAATTGTTTTAACGTTAAATTGTTAATTTCATACTCCTTGAGTTGTTAATTAACTTAAACTGTCTCGCATTTCTATAAACTCTGTTCGAAAGTATCCCCCACAAATCTTCAATAGGGTTAAGATCTGGGCTTATTACTGGCCACTCCAAAAGAGGTATATTTTTTAATGAAAGGAAGCCTTTAGACGCGCACGCAGCATGGATTCTGGAAATACCAAGAATCACCATAAAGGTTACCAACAAATTCGATCAACCCAAAACTTATTATAAATTTCTGTATTTGCCATCGTGGGTATGAAACACAGCGGAGACTTTCCATTATATCCAAAGGTTGCCCAAATCATCACTGAACCTCCACCATTATTTCGCTTATAGCGAGTTTAGCGAGGCTGCTGTATATCACGCTAGTACTTCAGGACCGTCAAAAATTACCAGACGTGCCCGTATATGTCGACTTTGCAGCTCAGGCAGGTACAGGCTCCCGAGACTCATATCTAACCAATTTATTTTGTGTCAAGATTTGATGGACTCTTCTTCTTGATAAACCTAGATTTAAATGTGCCTTGATTTCCAAGCAAGACATGCTTTGCTGCATTGCTTGCCGCCGAATTTCACGCTTACATCTGTTATCGATTTTAGTCGACCTTCCACTGTGTTTGATTGTATCATAACTTTCGTGATTTTTAAAAAAAATTGTAAATAGTACTTCTATGGCGGTTCACTCTGGAAGCAATCTCGGCAATTTTCTTTCCCGATTCATTGAAAATATTAATCAGTCCACACTCCTCCTCTGATAAATGTGTAGCACGTGAAATTTTAACCTAAAACCATATCCAATATAAATATTTTATGTTAAAAACGAACAGAATTCTTTTTCTTGCAGAGACTCTGTAAAAATTATCACCAATGCACTTCACGTTACTTAATCGCTCTCGAAATGCACATATAATTTTTTCCTACATATAATCTCTGCTTGATCACATTTTTCCAATAACAGTACTACGGATAAAGTTTAAAGAATTTAAACATGGAAATATATCAGAATATAAAGAAAAAGCATCTAGAATACCTAAAAAAATCTTGTTATTAAGAGAGAAGAAACCATTGTGAACAAAAATGCACATAAAATTTTTTCCCTAAGGTACATATGTACCTGTTAAAACTCTTTTTAATTTTTTTCATAAAATGGCCAGTGCTCTAAAAAAATTTCGATTTTTTACTTTGTCGAATTTTTCAAAAATATTACAAATTAATTAATTTAAAGAATATTCATGCCAAATTTCAAGTAAATCGGCTAATTAGAGCTTGAGATATTGTGGTTACTGTATCGAAAAAAGTAGTTTCGAGAAAAACGCGTTTAAAGTGCCGCGTAAAGGCCGAGCCGATATGGATGCTGCGTCAGAAAAATATCTGTATCTCCGAAAATAATTTGAATTTTGAAAAATCCTCTTACAGACATAAGTTTAAATAGTTAAACTATAAAAATATGCAAAAAAATTGAATTTTCCAAAATTCTAGACCCCTTAAAATTATTTAAATATTTTGAAAACAAGCACATTTTCTGCTATTTTAATCTAATTTTATTTTTATTTTTCTAAATACCGCAGATTGCACTATAATCAGCTAAGCTTATGAGATTTACAAACAAATTTTAGATACGGATGTAGTAGGCGAATTGGTTTATGAGTTGTTTCCTTGGAGTCCTCGAGAAAATAAAAATCGTCCGTGTACCATAACTGAACTTTAATAGGATAGGATGTGATGTGAGGGTAAACAAACGAAATTTCGAAATAAATACTATATATTTGCTAAACATTTTTGGTTTGAGTTTTGTATTTTTTATATAAGTATATAAAATTTTTGGATTTCTTCAAATTTAATTCAATTAATAAAGATTTCCAAAAAAAATTTCATAAACAAGCTGGTCTCGTGTATTCATTGCTACTAAATTTCGATTTCAATTTAAAAATAACTTAATTTATAAACTCAAAAATTCGCTGCATTTTTTGAATATTCGAATTAAACAAAAAAAATTATTTAATTATCATTTGTTAATTAATAATTTATCTTAATAATTTTACTTATCATTGAATTATAATTTATTTAAATTCCATCATTGTGTGTTTAAGTTAGCAGGAGATAAAGAAGTGTGGCCAGTAGCGGAATTCGTTAACTTTTATCGATAGGATTTGTCTAATTTTTAACTCACTTCATCGCTTTCACCAACGATTGTGTTATTAAACTAACTCATTTTTAACGACATTTATTAGCTGACATTTACCTTTTATTAAAACGGCGTAAATTTGACATCATAGCTTGTACAGCTATGGAATCATAACATGTTATCACCGAACTATCCATTTTGCATACCTCCCAACAGTATCACCCGACTGGAAGAGGTATATTTTACCGACAGTTATCGACGTTTCTTGCAACGGTGGTAGCTGCCAGTGTGTATGTATACTTTTAAACAAATTTATAATTTTTGTGCACAAATTTCAGAATTTATATGTTCGAGTATAAACGCCAATCAAATTTATATAATCTATATGGTAATAAATAATTATTACGATTTCAGTTTTAAGTTCTTTTGAAAATAGTGCATTTACTTAGTTTTTCTAAATTTTATTTATAAAAATCAATACTGGCATAACAGTAAGAAATCAGCTGATGTAGTTTTGCGGAAAAAATCAAATCGCCGCTGGTAGCTATGGGACGAAACGTCAGTAACGGCATCGACAAGCGGTGGTAACTTCTCATTTACACGGTGCGCTCATATGATAAGCTGTGACAATTTACTCACTTTGCCTAGTTGCAGCGTAAATAAAAATAATTTAAATGTTGAAAATAATAAAATTAAAGTTATTTTTTATTTATTTTTTAATGTCATATAAACAAATTTAGGGCTCCCATTTGGTTGATTTAAGAGATTAGTCTTTAACTACTGCTTCAATGGATACCTAAAGTCACCTGAAGAATTTTATATATATTTACAATAATTTTTTTAATAAATGTTGTAATGAATTAACATGTTATGGCTTCCACTTTCAAAACTATGTTGCATGATGACTCTTCGCACTATATAATTGTGCCGCGCTGCTGAGTATTTAGCATTTACCATCAAAATCTTGAGATAAGGATCACACCTCTCGAACTGTGTTACCTAACAATTGAAAAAATGTGTCGCTTACCATTTGCATATTGATATAATTGCATCCATGGTGGTTGTAATCGGCTACTTTATGATTTCTGGGGCTCATTATTAACACACGAGTGCAATCGATAGCCCCAATAGTGTCTTCGACAAATTGTAAGAATTATGAAGCTAAAATTTCTTTAGCAGTTTGCTGTTCTGTTTGGGTCACGGGAAAATCTGAGAGGAAAACAGCGATGAATACAAGGACTCATAGACGGCTGACTCATAAATATACACCATTGCTCTATAAAGAGACGTTTTTAGCATCCAATTGCAAAGAGTAGCAATGCGGTTACAACCTTTAAGCATTTTAATTGTGCTAAAAATTGAAAAACGATTCTAAGTTACATTATTTACTTGTTTCTATGTAGATATCGCCGATATAATTTTGCTCTTTAGTTGATTACCAAGTTGAGAATTGATTTCTTCAACTAAATACGGGGTTGATTGATATAACTGTCGGAATTTTTTTGCACTCAGCAAAAATTTTATGTACTGGTGAAGGATACGTTAACTGCTCATCTTTAGATAAAACGTAAGCCAAATACTCACACGCCACGATATATAAATTATTTAAACTATTGTTTTATTTATTTTAACATAAATAAAATAACAAATATATTGTCGATGGCGCAAGGTAACGAGTAGTTAACAACAACAGCTGTCACAGATTTTAATAAGTAACGGTTTTTAGCGTTATTTACAAAGGTATGAATAACAGATATTTAAAACTACCTAAATGAAGTAGATTCGCGAAATGCGTAAACATATTTGAAAACTATTTTCTCGCTGTTTTGAGTACAACTACACCTAAAACAATGCAAGAAATAAATAAATATTTTTAAATACCGAAAACTAAAATAACGATGAAGATTTCAATACTAACGGGAGATCCTTCCTAGGTTCTCTACTTTCTTACTTACTTTAAAGAACATAGAAAATTCAAATTTAATGGGGAATGTTTATTATCGATCGAAAGAAAATTCTTTTCCATTTATTTTCTGAAGATTATCCCTTTCAAATGTTGGTCGCGGCTACGGCTCAGACGGTCCATCCGTTGAGATCAATTTTCGATGACTCGTTCGAGCATTTCGACTGGTAACTGGCGAATGGCACGCGTGATGTTTTGCTCCAAGGCCTGAATCGAAGTGACGTGATATCACACGATCTTGGTGGTCAATCGACCGGCCCAAAACGTGAAATTAGTTGCTCACCGAAGTGTTCTTTCAATAAATCCATTGATTAATGCGATGTGTGAAAAGTGGCGCCGTGTTGTTGAAAGCAAATGTCGCGGAGATCACGAGCTTCAATTTCAGGCATCAAATAAAAATTTTCAAGCCAAATTTTGTTCAGCGATGAGGCCTATTTCTGGCTCAATGGTTATGTAAACAAACAAGCAAAATTGCCGCATTTGGGACAAAGAGCAACCTGAAGAGGTTCAAGAGCTGCCATTTCATCGAAAAAAAGCAAAAGCAGCAAAAGTGTATCGATGAAATCACATTCCTTCAAAAATGATGCCGGTGAGAACGTGCCGTCAATGGCGACCGTCATCGCGCCATAATAACCGGCTATTTGATGCCTGAAATTGAAACTCGTGGTCTCCACGACATTTGGTTTCACGAAGACGGCACCATTTCCCAAGCATCGCATCAATCAATGGATTTATTGAAAGTACACGTCGGTGAGCAGATAATTTCACGTTTTGGGCCGCTCGATTGGCCACCAAGATCGTGGCGATATCACACCGTTAGACTTTTTCCTGTAGGGATGTGTAAAGTCTAAGAGGACAATCCCTCTTCGATTCAGGCCTTGGAGTAAAACATCACGCATTTCAATCGCCAGTTAGTAGTCGAAATGCTCGAACGAGTCATCGAAATTGAACTCAACGGATGGACCATCATTTGAATTTTCTGTGTTTTTTTTTCTCTTTAAAAAAGTAGGGAACCTCGAAATATTGTGATAAAACTTTATTACTAATTCACAACGCAGTCATAAAGCCAATTTGGATGTATTTCAACTGTGGAGTACGAACTGTGCAACTAATATAGAAAAATACAGAAGTGCCAGTCCAAAATTCTAAGGGCACTAATGGGCGCACCGCGTTATGCTCGTCACGTAAATATTCATAAAGACCTTGGTATCCTGTTGGTTAAGCCAGAAATAAGTGCCTCACAAAATTGAAAAATCATCCCAATTCTTTAGCTAACGCTTTGTTCAACTCATAAGAAATTCCCGACTGCAGCGAGGAGATGTTCCCGCCTTCTAAGCAGAGCAGATTAGTGCGAAAGCGGCTCGAGGTTAGCTCGAGCTAACACGTATTTTCTAATTTAGTTTTAAGATTTGTACATTTACTCTTAGGTTTATGTAGAATCAGTAATAAATATTAGAACTCCAGGTATCGAGCACTGCGTGCAGACCGATGCTCGCTCGGTACTGACTCATTGCTCAACTGCTCAGCAGATAAAAAAAAAATTATATTTTGTTTGTCAAAGTTTCTTTGACGTTTCCAGCATTTTTACACTTTGTATAGATAAATTTAAAATTAATAAAAAAAATGTTGGGAAAAAAGTCAACGGGTTTGTCAAAATACTCGAAATGCTCGTGCTCGGCTCGAAAATGTTTCGAGTAGTCAACTATAAGCAGGTGTGCGAGTGCTCATTGCTCAAATGCTCGCACTATAGGACAATGCTTCAGCACAATTCGAAGCTCTAATAAAGCTTCTTTTTGCTTATAATGCTTTATGATGCAAGTGTGTTTAAATATAATGAAATTGATAGGAAAATATTAGGAAATATCTTCTGTCATCAAGTAAACAGTCAGCATACTTGTGTCTTGGTACCAACGTCACTGCTGGCTGTCATAGCTTTGAAGTGGTTGGTGATTTCGTTTATCTTAGAACCAGCATTAACACCAACAACAATGTCAGCTTGAAAGTCCAAGGCAGAATCACATTTGCCGGTCGGTGCTGTTTTGGACCGAGTCAATGAAAGCAAATGAAAAGTGAAGCTCCCTCCCTATGAATCCAAACAAAACCCTACGAGTTGCACAATCAAAAATTTTGAAATAAACAAGGTTACATAATAAAGTAATCGTTTAATAAAAAATATGAAGGACATAATACTGATATCTCAACTTATTGGTCTAAATATTTACGGTTATTTTGAAAATTTAAAATAAAACATTGCCTACATTTAGGATACTAATTTAAAGTACGCTTCACTGTCGGCTTTAGCATACTCGTACATACGTATCGATTTAATTTTCAACTATTATTAAATGCGAAATTGTATCTATATAACGTGACTGGCATTTATACAAATAAATAAATATATATATATATATATATATATATGTATCTAAATATGTACATCAACTGATTTGTACAAATTTAATTTCATTCAAGGTTAATCAAAACTTCAGACTACCCGAAACGAGAAAAAGAAGCTTAAAAAAGGAAAAGAAAAGAAAAGAAAAGAAGCCGAATATTAAATAAATACAAATAACTGCCTGCGTTTTATAAATATAAATTTATATGCATACAAACAATCATATGCGTATATATTTATGTACACATTTATACATATTTCTCTATATGAGAACGAGGCAAAATAGTATGCAGACAATCCCTGACCATTGGTTTGATTTGTGGCGTCAACAATTGAAAGATGATATAAAAATCGCTATCAAATTTGCTCGAAAATAAATAAATACATTCGTTATGTTTATATACATAAATAAGAAGTAAATCAATTTTGAATTGGTGTTGGCTGGCGTACGTATAAATATACAGATGCTCACGTCGTGAGCTCAATTGAGTCGACATTGACATTGAATATATTCTTATAATCGTATTGAAACGTTATTGGCCACGCAGCAAGTTACGGTTTCTTTAAGATATTGAAATTCGAGATATTATCTATTTAAAAACAATTTAGGAACCAGATAGAGACAAAAGTGTGGAAAAGAAGAAAACATCTCTTTTAGAGAGCCATTGGTACAGTGCTTTGTCTTATCTGTGTCCTTTACTTTTTGATCTTTCCACTAAAGTGAAGGGTTTCGTCTGCCATCAAACAGAATTCCACCGAAAACTTTCAGAGATGAAGTTTTTTCGCTTATCAGAACGGGACCTAGTCAGTGTTGCTTTCTGTTCATTTGCTGAACTATGTAGGTGTCGCCATATATCTCGTAAAATCTTCCTCTCGAAAACACCTAGTGTCGACTAATTAGATGTCATCAGCGTCCACTCTACTCTACCATATAACAGTACTTAAATTAATAGTTTTCTCCTTGACCTAAACGGAGTTAAGTCGCCGAGAATGTGAAGGTCATTGGCCGAATATAATCCAGGGCAACTCCGTAGCCTAGAGGTCCAACTTAAAAACTCCCGAAGAAATCTGAAGCAATGAATTCCTCAGGGTGGTGTCCTCCCTCCGCTTTAATTTAATTTGTAAATTTCGAAATTCCCTCCACCCCTAGAGGGCGTTTTCCTGAGCTCATATGACGATAAGCGGCGACTTCTTCACTGCACTACAACTACAAATACGACCAACGAAATTCTCGGCTATCCTTTTCACCAACTGGATGGAGGAGTATTGGCTCGAACTGAATGCTAAAGTCGGTGACGTAAAAATTCCGACATTAAATGAAACCAAATTACTGGGAGTCACTTCCGACAGACTCAACTCATTCAATCCGCATCCAGCTCCGATTCCTACCAAAATACAGAGCCGCAACAAAATCTTTAAATCGATAGTCGGCAGCAAATGGAAGAAAGAGGAAGCTTACCATGCAAACAATCGGCCGGTCATAAACTACGCTGCAACGATCTAGACGTCGTCATTAGCAAGACGCAAAATAAGAAGTTACAAGCCTGTCAGAACACCGACACCATCCTGACAGATACTTATGAGGAGCTGAGCCACCGCCTGGGCACAACATAAAGGGAGTACTCAACGTGAAGGACCCTATTCAGCATCATAGAATCAAACTGCTGAGCGGAACAACAAACCGACAGGTTCCAAACGCCGTTCACAAAGAGTCCGTCAACACTATCATAAACTGTCTTCCCAGGAATGTCGTTTTCGGAATCCAACCATTAACCATAGCAGTGGGAGAGCTAAAGCTGTTCCGCGAGACACAATAATACTCAACCCCTACTCATCCAAATTTGAGCCTCACATACCCAAGCATATTTCCTCTATGTAATGATCGTATGACACTAACCAACTCTTTGCATGCCCACTAAAACCAACTCATCTAATATCCGGTCTAAACCCGTCGAAACAGCTCGTTTCCTGAACCTTCCGTTAGATGACCATCACGACTCAGAATGATTTTGTCTGCTCCTAAGCGGATTTTAGCTAGCCGCTACAACAACAATAGAAACGACAGTAATTATGAGCGACTTGTAATATTTTGTATTTATTCGTCGAGTGGACTTTCTTTACTTCTCAATTTCGCTCTGGATCTCAAGCTGAAATTGTTAGTAGTGTTGATTTTGGTTCCTAGAACGACAAGATTGTATAAAACTTCAAAATTATGGCTTTGAAAAGTGAAATCGGTACCACAAGGTATGTCCACTGGCAGTTTGTTTGGTGAAAGGTTTGAAGCCGCTGCACCTCTAGTAAACAGTCACTGCGATTAGATTTCTGCGAGTCCCTCATCGTGCATTTTATTGAAGGCCTCTCTCTAGTCATGTGACTGTAACTGACTTTAAATAACCACAAACCATAAAAATGGCTTCAATTTAAGCAACGATGTTGACTGAAAGTATTATATAATCTTCTTTGGACAATTTAACTCCTCTGTGTCGCCAGAAAATTTTGGGTAAGAATCACCTCTGCCTGGGCTGCATAGGTTTTAACTGGTGCAAATGATCTGAAACAGTCTACAAAACTGGCTTTCGATTATTCAAAATATTATGCAGTCTAGTTTCACTATCCATTGCGGGGCTCGCAGACAGCATATGAGGCTCTTGAAGTCATCTCGACACCAGCGCTACCTCTAATTTTTTTAGGAAATATTTAAAAAGGGCGATTTCGCAATTCCCTACTTTTTTAAAGAAAGAAGGAAAAAAATTCAAAATTAATAAAGAATGTTTATTATCAATCGAAAGAACATTTTTTGGCATTTATTTTTTCAAGATTATCTTTTTTAAATGTTGGCTTCGTCTGGTTCATCCGTTGAGTCCAATTTTCGGTGACTCGTTCGTGCTTTTCAACTGGTAACTGGCGAATGAGACGCGTGATGTTTTGCTCCAAGGCCTGAATCGAAGCAGGATTGCCCGCATAGATGATTTTAGACTTTTCATATTCCCACAGAAAAAAGTCTAACGGTGTGATTTCATATCTCTTGATGGCCAATAGACCGCCCCAAAACGTGAAATTATCTGCTCACCGAAGTGTTCTCTCAACAAATTCACTGCTTGATGCGATGTGTGGGAAGCGGCGCCGTCTTGTCGAAACCGAATGTCACGGAGATTATGTGCTTCAATTTCAGGCATCAAAAGTCGGTTATCCTGGCGCGATAACGGTCGCCATTAACGGTTGCGTTCTCACCGGCATTAGTTTTGAAGAAATATGGACCGATGATTCCACCGGCCCACAAACCACATCAAACCGTTGTTTTTTGTGGATGAAATGGCAGCTCTTGAATCTCTTCAGGTTGCCCTTTATCCCAAATACGGCAATTTTGCTTGTTTACATAGCCATTGAGCCAGAAATGGGCCCCATCGCTGAACAAAATTTGGCTCGAAAACGTCGGATCTTCTTGGAACTTTTCAAGGGCCCATAATGCAAAGCGATGTCGCTTGGAAGGGTTGAGCGGCTTCAGTTCTTGCACAAGCTGTGTTTTGTTCGCTTTCAATTTAAGATCTGCGAGCGGCGCTCGACTCTCCGCTATATTTCCTTCACTGCGTGTTGGACGTGGTTTATGCAGTCGAATATTATCCAGTAATAAATGCTGGGTGTCAAGGTGGGTGATGGTGTTAAGAATAGTACGCTCAGTAGACCGATTATGTTTACCATAAACTGAGGGAAGCGCGCGAAACACATTCTTTACAGAATGAGTGAATTTTCGTAATTAAGTTGAATGATTTGTAAACGTTGTTCAGGCGTAAGTCTTTCCATGATGAAATGCCAAATACTGAAAAAAAATAAACACGACTCAGGCGTGATCTGCCAAAAAAATGCTATTGAAAAAAGTACCTCTACTTGGTTCACCCTTTATTTAGAAAGTTTTCGAATATCAATATAATTATGCACTAGAGACGGTTTTTCGAAATACCTCCATTTTAGCGCCATCTATTGGAATAATACCACCGAAGCAAATTACAAAAATTATACCACAATATGCCCATAATTGAAAAGTCCGTACAATTTCACACACAAACTTTGCATATATGAAGAACGATTTATTTGTTCAAGTTATTTCTAATACTGCTACTATCAATATGAACACAGCTGTTGTATATGCATATGTGTATATGTATAGCAATCAAAATGAATGATTTTCTACGAAGAAACCAAATCTCGCCCAGACAACCCGCGTAGGTTTCTTTTCCAGAGTTTTTTTTTCTTTCTTTCTTTATTTTTGGTGGCAATCAAGCTTATACGAGGTGACAGAATAAATATGTTTCAAGGTCTCCGCCGTTGCTTGTTTTGTCTAATAAATGCCCTTGATTTTGATTATTTTATTTTATTGCTATTATTGTTATTCCCGAATTTTTTCTCTCTTTCAACTCTTTGATCGAAAATGTAGACACAAATATTATCTAACACGAGCTGGTTGGAAGTAGGTATGCATGTAGAATGTATGAGTGTTGGTGTATGCAAAGAAACGGCTGGCAGACGCTGTGGTGTGGAGTGTCAGGAAGAAAGGGAGCATCCACACCAACAACGGCAAACAAAAATACATTGGAGCTATATACATACATAGATCAAGAATAACCGCTAAGTAGAAGGAATTGTCGCAAGGTGAGGAGGGGTTTGTCTACACGAGTCACTGTTCCAGACAGCATAGAACGTCTTAGACAGTGGTGTAGACGGTATTATGCTGTTTTGCTGTTGTTATTTTCAAATTTTTTTTATGATTGTTTTTGTTTGTTTGTTTTTATTCTGTTTGCTTTTGCTGCAAACTTACTTGTGCATGTGCGAATGTGCGAATGTGCGAATGTGCAACCTTTTCAACCTATTTCGCTTTGTGGGGGGCTGGTAGCATGTTATTGTTATTGTTGTTGTTGATTTTATTTTGCCGGCAAAACTTGTCTACCAAAAAAAATAAAAACGTGTACGCATTAAATCGAAACACGCGCAGACACTCACCGACCGAAATTCATCTCATCGAGGCAGCAAAAAGGACATTAGAAAAAAAACAGCTGCGGCTGAACGAAATGGATTATAGGAGAACAATACGGGAAGCGCCAATATTTGCAACCATGTCATGTGTGCGCTTGTGTGTGAAGTACAAAAAAAAAAAATGAACCACTGAGCATCGTTTGGCAAAAAATTGAAACAAAATTGAAATCAAAACACAAACAAAGAAAAAGGTAGAGATGAATTCTGATGAAGCCGAAAATTATTTATATATTAAGCGATATTCGGCCGGGCTGCTACTCGAATTTGTATTTTGCATCTTGATACTTTTTGAAATAAATAGAGAGCACCTCAGTTTTTTCTTAGACGCCCCTGAACGGCTGATGAATTTTTATGAGGAGCTTTTATATTAGAACATACAAATACATAGAACTATTGGGTTTGGGGTCCACCAACACCTGCCTCAACCTGTCTCACCTTGACGACGGCCCCTGCAAACATTTTAAGTATCTATATTTGAGGGCATGCACCTGGAATGTCCGGCCTCCTAATTGGTAAGGTGCCACTGCCTAGCTGTTTGTTGTTCTCTAACGACTAAAGGCTGACAAAGGTCGAAAAGCAATGGACGGCACAAGCACGGAAGACGTGGGACCTTGTGAAATCTACTGCAGCGGCCATATAAAGTAGCGCAAATTTTGGTATAAGATTTGTGGTGGAAGAGAGACACCGTCGCAGGGTTCTGGTCTTCGCCCCGGTCGATGAACGGCTTGATGATTTGCTAACGACTCTCGTTGCTTCATTATTTTTTAAGTGGGTTATCACTTCTCGAAGTTTGTCGTAGTCGGGTGTTGTCTATTCTATGAATACCTAGAACGCATCTAGCGCTGTCTCCGCCATGATGTCAAATTGGTGCTTGAGGACTTTAACGCCAGTGGATGCAAAGAAAGTATCTACGGCACAATTAACGACTTGCCCAGAGCCCGAAATATGTTTCTCTGTAGTACTAGACTCCAGCACAAGAAAATTTATCTACTCGACAGCAGGAGTGCAGCTGTCTGAGAGCACTCATCAGCAACTCGATATAAGGGAATAGATGCAGAAACAATCAGATTTCGGGAAGGCTAAAAAAAGAGCTGGTACTATGATGATGGCTGTGTTGTAGTGAAGAGAAAGCAGACTACCCACCCCGCAACTTTACCATCGACCACAATACCTACAGAGTGGGATTGATAGCGATAACTGAAGAGGGAAGCAAGACGCGTTTCCAGGCAAAAAAGACAGAGTCCGAAATGCGTGAGTATGAAGAGTTTGAAAGGAGGGCCAACATTTGTAATGCTCGAAAATTCTTTGAAAAGATGCGTCGACCAAAAGGGTTCACATAAGAACCAAGAAGGTTGACAGATCAACTTACTTAGAATTTGAAGAGAATACTTCTCTAGTCCGCTGAATGGCAGTGAAAGGGAAATACGCAGAAACAACACCCGACAGTAGCCGTTGGCTTACCGGCTACCGCTATTTGAATATATCAAAGACGGTGGCGAAGAACTGACAAGGTGCATGCATCAGCTTCCTTGCAGAATATGGTCGGACAAAAGCATTACCGATGAATGGAACCTAAATGTGCTCTTCTCAATCCAAAAAAAGGGAGTCCCACGGTATACGTAAACTATTTTTTGATAATCCTTCTTAATATCGAATATAAGGTCTTATCTATCGTATTGTGTGAAATATTAAAGCCCGTCGTCAACAAACTGATCGGACCTTATCGGTGTGGCTTTAGACATGGCAAATGAAAGCGAAGTCCAAACTATACGAACTGCTCATTATTCCCGTCCTGCTATATGATGCAGAAGCGCGGAGGATGTCATCATTATGGCGTTAGCAGTTTTCGAGAGAAAGGTTTTGCGGAAGATGTATAAGCCTTTGCGCATTGGCAACGGCGAATACCGCATACGATAAGACGATGAGCTGTACGCGCTCTGACTATGAAAGTATACGATTCAATAGCCGCTGGTGGAAGTAGAGGAAAAGGAAGACATCCACTCGTTTAAAGTACGGATTGGTTTCGCTTGGTATTTCCAATTGGCGCCAAACTGCGAGAAAAAGAAACGAATGGCGCGCTGTTGTTGAGTCGACTATAATCGCGTAGGCAGTGCCAACGGCAATGTAGTAGTGGTGTGCTAATCGAGTTATTTCAAGCTCGAACTTTGTGGTAATCGCTCAAGGTTCAGAAGCTTAACTACCTCCACACTCTATTCTCGGTATCAGGGAAGAGGAAATGATTGGAACTCCTATCTTTAGCTAATGATTTACTTAAGTTGCAGAATTAGAAGTTGATGACAAGGTCTCGATAAGGGGGGTGAGAGGATTCTTGGCAGGCCAGTGGTAGATCGTGATTGATATAGCAAGCTGTTTGCGTTACCAAGATCATAATTTTCACTGACATCGGTAGACCATTGACTGATTAGAATTCACGCTATAAAGTTTGAATAGATTGAAAGAGAAAGTGAAATAATCTAAATCTTTCTTTAGGGCCATTATCTAGGATCTCACTCAATGAACATTTGTGGTTTTATCGACTAATAAGTGGTTCTAAAGTTACGCCATTCTATGATAATTCCAATACCAAATCGCATTATTTAACGTTGTTACCATTAACCGTTGTGTGAACAACCCTAATATATCCTAACAAATATAATTTTTTTGTTTGGTGTTTGATCTTTTTAAACTTCCTTTTATTCGTTTTGGATTTGCAAATTTCAAATGAAGTACATACATACATACCGCAGACTCGTCTCCTTCTAAGCAATATCTATTATGCTTGATGAATTTTTTATATATATTTTTTTTATATAAATTTCAGTGTGTCATATTTTTTATTTCATCCAATTTTTTTTTTGTGTTTCTGGCGTCCGAGTTTTATGGCATTTGAGAGAGTCTTTCAAACATCATAAACTTATATGTGATTATACTTACATATATATACATATTCATACATATTGTGCGTGTATGAAAAAACCAGTAGCCACTTCTCTGTATAATATTTAATATTTATGCCCCAACGGCATAGAGTCAGCGCCAGGCGATCCATGTTCGTGTTTGACTCTTCGATTTAACTGATGATGATGTGATTATAATGGTCCATTACCACCTACCAAGTTATGAGTTTATGTGTTTATTTTATGGTGAATACGAATATTGTTAGTTTTTCACTTCTTAAGTGAGTTGCGCTTTTTAGGATGATATTTTAAATCTTTTGCTGTTTTCATCATCAATTAATTTATTATGTTTGCACCATTTTGGCGTTAATTGCGGTCCTAAATAATTTTACGCTGAATGAAACGAAGATTTGTATATATTTGTATATACATATGTGAGATATGAAAACACTTATTTGTTATGTGTTTTAATAGACTCGTAATATTTGTGACGTAATTTGAGAATGTTACAAAAAAAAAAATTAATTAAAATATATAATCGTTAGATCTATATTATTGTATTGTTTTGATTGTTATGTTGTATTTTACACTTTGTGCTCTAAGAGACTTAATTGATGCTATTCAGAGCTGAACTTGGTTTGAAATTTAAATATATGACTTTTTTTCTATAACTTCGGTTATTTATTTGGTCCGAGTTCGAACCCGTACTCCGTTTTATAGTACACAATGCTAATTACTCGGCTAAAAAGCTAAAACATCTTAGTAAAGAATGTTCCATTTCGAGGTTTCCTACTTAAAAAAAAAACACAGAAAATTCAAATTTATTGGGAAATGTTTATTATCATTCGAAAGAACATTTTTTGGCATTTATTTTTTGAAGATTATTTCTTTCAAATGTTGGTAGCGGCTACGTCTCAGAGGGTCCATCCGTTGAGTCCAATTTTCGATGACTCGTTCGAGCATTTCGACTGATAACTGGCGAATGACAGGCGTAATGTTTTGCTCCAATGCCTGAATCAACCGTCCTAAAACGTGAAATTATCTGCTCTCCGAAGTGTTCTCTCAATAAATCCATTGATTGATGCTATGTGCGGGAAGTGGCACCGTCTTTTTGAAACCCTGTGTCGCGGAGATCACGAGCTTAAATTTCAGGCATCAAATAGTCGGTTATTATGGCGCGATAGCGGTCGCTATTAACAGTTACGTTCTCACCGTCATCATTTTTGAAGAAATATGTACCGATGATTCCCCCGGACCATAAACCACACCAAACCGTTGTTTTTTCTAGATGAAATGGCAGGTCTTGAATCTCTTCAAGTTGCTCTTCGTCCCAAATGGGGCAATTCTGCTTGTTTACATACCCATTTAACCAGAAAAGGGCCTAATTTCTGAACAAATTAAGGATCAAAAACGTCGGATCTTCTTGGAACTTTTCAAGAGCCCATATGGCGAAGCGATGTCGCTTAGCAAGGTCGAGCGGCTTCAGTTCTAGCACAAGCTGCATTTTGTACGCTTTCAATTTAAAATCTTGATGTAAAATGCGACAAGTCGTTTCATACGTCAGTCCGAGTTGCTGCGAACGGCGCCGAATCGACTCTCCATGGTCTTCGTGCACTCTCAGCTACGGCCGCTATATTTTCTTCACTGCGTGCTGGACGTGGTCTATTTGGTCGAATATTATCCAATAATGAATGCTTGGTCTCAAGATGGGTGATTGAATGATTTTTAAACGCTGTTCAGGCGCAAGTCTTTCCATGACATTATTGAAAAAAGTGAATAATCCTCGATGTTTTTTTGTTTGTTTGATATCAGCATTCCAATTAATTGTTTTATTTCATAAGTTTTGTTTATTCTTTCAGGTAATTTTTATCAAAAATCTCTTTTTGCGATGTGAAATCTACGAAAATATTCCTCAGAAATCCTTGGACGATCTTTTATGCTGCATTGTAATTATTTTTCCTTTTAAATTTCCACCTGGACGCAAAATAAATTTTTCAAATATGTGGCAAGAATAAAATGCAATATTCTTCAGAGCTTTTTGAGATCTCTCTATATTTATGTATATACATATTGTTATATTTAATTTTTGTGAAATCAATCAAATCAAAATTAAAACTTTCAAACAGCTAGCAACCCTGCTCATAAATATTCTTGAATTAAACATTTCTTAAATATTTTCAACTTGACACTAATATTGTATTATTTATTATCTTGCACTTTAAGCTTTTTAAATTTGTGTTTAGTTAAATTATCTTAATCCTATATATGATTTAAATTACCAATTGAAGTGTATAAAAATTATCAAACAGGTGGCAACTATTCTCAATAATTTCTCTACCATTAAGCTATAAAAGTATATTTATTCCGATATCATATAGTAATGTGTAATTTATTTTATTTATTTTTATTTATTATATTAAACTAACATATTATAGACATTCACAATCGAACAAAATTACAAATTCGCGTACAAATTTTTTGTGAAAATTAATCTCGAAAAATTAAAATCAATAACCTGAGACCTTGACAAATCATTCAATTCTCGGAGAGCACGAGCAATAGGCGCGTTCCTAGCATAATTAGTTCTATAGTTTGCCTCCTAAAAGGGGTATGTAATTCGAAGATTTTTCTGCGGAACATTAAAGCAAATCCGCTCCAATAACACAGGACAATCAACGAAGCCGTTTATTATTTTGTAAATAAAGGACATAGAAAGAACACTTCTTCCTCTATCCAACGTGCTCAGATTTATTAATAAGAGCCGCGAATCATATGACGGGATGGGTAAATTAAACCTAATCGAGCGCAGAGCAAATTTAAGAAAAATATTTTGGACTCGCTCGAGCCTGCTAATTGATAATTGATCATAAGGCATCCAAATAATAACAACATATACTAGATTAGAGCGGACAAGAGCAGTAAATAGGAGCTTACAGGTATACGGATCTGAGAATTCGGATGTATTACGCCTAATGAATCCTAAAACCGAGTACGCCTTAGCAGAATAAAATTTATATGACTGTTAAAAGAAAATTTGGAATCAAAAATCACTACGAGGTCTTTAGTTTCAGTAAGATTATTTAACGCATGGCTATCTATACAGTACTGTGAGTTAATACCAGATTGACGCCTACAATAAGTTATTTGAAAACATTTACTGACATTTAGAAAGAACCGAGACTTCAAACACCATAAATGAAGATTATCCAAGTCACTTTGTAGGTTCGCCACATCCTCTGCATCCTTCACTACCGAGAAAACTTTCAAATCGTCGGCGAAAATCAAGTAATTAGAAGAAGAAAAACTCTTATTTATGTCGTTTACGAAAAGAATAAATAATAGCGGCCCTAAGATGCTACCTTGGGGATCACCAGACGTCGCAATAAAATTTTTTGAAAATGCCCCATCAATTGTAACCACACAGGATCTATTAGATAAATAGGACTTGAACCACTCCAGCAAAGAAGAGTGAAAACCTAAACAGGCCAACTTATTTAAAAGAATTTTGTGGGATACTCTGTCGAATGCCTTACCGAAGTCAGTATAAATACAGTCCACCTGAAGACCAGCGGAAATTGCAGATATGCAATATTCACTAAAAACAATTAGATTTGACACAGTAGAGCGTCCGGCGACAAAACCATGCTGATTTTCACAAATTAACGATTTTACCGCAAAATATAGTTTTTCTTTTACGACAATTTCAAACAGTTTTGAGACTGTTGAAAGTTTCGAAATAGGTCTATAATTACGAACATTGCTTTTACTACCACTTTTGAACAAGGGTGTAATGGTAGTTACTTTTCAGTCACTAAGAAACGTACCTGACTCCAGTGACTTGTTAAAAATTATTTCTAATGGTATTGACAGCGCTGGACATCCTTTAAGTAAGACCGCAGTAGTTAACGAGGATTTAAGAGATAGCATACCCTTCCTAATGTCTTCCGAAGAAATTCGGAGGCTTGATGATGGAATATCAGATTCAAAATCAGGTGATGGCATATCGTCAGATACAAAGTTGGACATAAATAATTCCGCAAATATGTTAGCTGCATCAGTGGGGGTAGTAGCACACTTCTCATCAAGCATAACTGCAGTGGGAATACTCGAGATCGACTTCTTGGACTTTACGAAACTCCAAAATGATTTTGGATTAGCTTTAATGTTCTGCTCAGTACTTCGAATGTACGATTTATACAGGCGATTGTTTAAAGATTTGAAATCTTTGCAATATCTCTGATATTTTACTAAAAGTGAATGATTTTTATTCGCTTTAAATTTTTTTAGGCATTTATTTTTAAGATTTTATAGTCTTTTTAAATCTCTGTTATACCAAGGTCATTTGTATGGCTTTTTCTTCTTTTTGGGAATGCAATTCAAGTAAACTTGATTTATAACAGATTTAAAAACTGAAAAGCATTCTTTAGTATCCAAGCCTAAAAATGTAACATCCCAGTTATAATCTAGAAGGGAGTTAGTTAAACTTGGATAATCACATAATTTAAAATTTAAACAGTCACTATTACTAGGCGATATGGCTAAAAATTTATAAAACTCTATTTGAATGTCTAGTGGCACATGATGAATACTAGCATCAGAGATCGGCAAAATGCAGTTTGATACTTAAAACTTCAGATTATCACTAACAAAAACAAGGTCTAAGAGTCGAGTTAAATTATTGTATATACAATTTATTTGTTGCAAATTTAGGCTCAGAAGACTATCCAAAAAATACGATTCTTGAACAGTAACAATATTATAAGGGGTGAGCGCCGCACTTATTAAATTAATGTCCCATTTAATACTGTTAAGGTTAAAATCACCAAGTACACAAATATGACTGTCTTTTACTTTACTTAAAGGCAGTGACAATACATTGTCAGCATGAGATTTATATAGATCAAAATTGGAATTAGGTGGAATATACGAAGCAATTATATACATAGCTCCAAATGATCTAGCACCTTTAATACATATAAAGACTTGATCAAGCAATGAGTTCTCATTACAAAGTGTTACCGAGAATGCCCGATACTTTCGCCTTACAGCAATGAGGACACCACTGCCTCTTGCACAACCAGTTTTCGCTTCATCACGATCCTTACGGAAAACGTCATACAGTTCTGATCGAAGAATTCACTGTCATGAAAATTTGCATTCAGCCAGGTTTCAACAATGACGAAGATGTCATAAGTCTCCTGTGAACTGTATTGAAAAATTTTGATTTTGTTCTGAGGCCTGAAATATTTTGGTAGTATATTTTCGGTCCTCCAGAAGAATATAAAGATACCTTGCAATCGGATGCAGGCCTACTATTGCCTCTGTTCACTTCTCTTGCTAAGTTGAAAAAGGCGGAACGGCTGAACCCTCACTTTATTAGGCCACATCTCAGCATTAAACAATAATTCATACTGCGACTCAAAGATGCCCAGCTTAAAGCTTACTCTATTGGGAGCAAACTTATCCAGATCATTTTCAGCAACATTTGTAATGTGTTATATATTTAGAATATTTTTATAATATTTTTTATATTATTATTTTTTTTTATCTTTATTCAAAAAGTCATTGAGCTGTCAAATCACCCTCGTATAAGAAGATTGCAAATTGATAATAAAAATCGTCGAAATCGAAATACTGTAACATATTAATTCAGTACATCGACTTTTTCAGATATGAGGCATCCGTCAAAACTCTGTCATAAAAGCATCTAAGAGAGAAGTATTCTACACACACAACTTCAAATAAATATTGGTATTTAAAATCATCAAAATCGGAAGACTATATCATATTACTTTCCATAATCGATTTTTCAGATATGAATATAAATATTTAATCACAAAAGGTATAAATAGGCCTTCGGCATGACCGAAGGCAGCACTTCTTTTTCTTCTTGAAATATTTATTTAAAATTTGAAAAATAAACTAAAATTGATTACCTCATCACCCTAAAATTGTCACGACTTTCGAAGTGCATAAAACCAGAAAAAACCTGCTTCGCGTATTGGGTCCATGGCATTCAAAAGCATATTTATCCTTATGAAAGTTAAACTGATTTTTAAAAATTTTCTTAACAAGATTGCCATTAGAACCCAGTATCATTATATGGAAAAAAAATCTGATAGATTCTTTGAATTTGTGATAGCTACATACATACATACATATTTTTCATAAATTTCTGAGAAATTTACTTGAGCTTCATGGACCACACATAATTTTGTCATAGAAAGAAATTATTCTTTCATTTAAGAGCAAGAAAGAAATTGAATTCGAAATTTCTATTTTAATTTTTTTTTTCGAAATATGTTTAAGGACTAAATTTTCATCTACAGTCCGTTCAAGGAACAAAGATTGCCTTTTTCAGAATTTTAGCAAAAATAATTTTTTACAGAATGAATCTTTAGCAAGTAGATTTTCCAATATACAAGCACAAACTTACATTCATACAAATAAGGTTTTCATTTCAAAAAAACTAAATAAATGATTTCGACACTATACCATTTGTAGGCTTCCCACTGAGTTGTGGCACCAACAATAGCGATAGCAACGCCAACTGTTGCAGCATAACAAGGCCAAATCGATTTCTGACCAAAACCACTTTCAAAGAAACCCAATCAACTTTGTCAACTTAGTTCGCCGGTGGCCAAAGTACGATTACACTATTCTACGCATATACGAGTATGTATGTGCACTCACTTTATACGAGTGGCTAGTTGTTGGTGTTACATATTTACACTTACAAATGGTAAGCCATTTAGCCACTAAGGCCACATACGGTCGTCAAACTTTGAAATTAATTTGAAAACCGCAAAAATACCTACTAGTACATGTGTGTTATTTTTTATATAATTCACTAAAGGTATTCAACATTTTAGACGCATATAACATACATATATACATATGTATATATATAATTATTTATTTTTATTGAATGTCTCATATGGATTTTAATTTAATCAAGTCATTTGAACGTGTCGATTGGTCAAAGTGATGAAGTATATTGTCAATTCGCATAGCTGCTCGGTTGGTTGACGTTCAGTCGAGCGTATACCGTTGTCAATCGCCAGACTATGCGTGCTGCGTGCCACTGTCGCTTAAAGTGGTGGAGTACAATGGGCGGTGCACAGGCGAAAAGCGTAATGGTACGAGGAATTGCCTTAGAGGCGTTGATTCTACTGCGGATACAGCTCATCTGTTCAGTTCATACATCTTTTGAAGTAATGGTGCTAATCAGTGCTATTCTGCATTTTGACTCGAAACGAAATTTTCTCCGTTTTCGGATTTGGTATTCTGCTTCCGTTTCAATCAATCTTCGAAACTCTCAATTCTAGCCAATTCTATGTATTCTGCATCTCGAGATTAGTTACGTTTTTGTACTTTGTAATTTAGTTGGCGGAGAACAGTTCGACACAAGAGCAACATGAAAAATTAAAAATAAGCCCTCCACCTCGATTAGGTGGAGATAACCATGTACTTGATTGAGTTCTTGCGCAAAAACATCCAAGACTTACCTGAAAGCATTTTTGTTAAATATTAAATTCTTTCGAATCCAAATAAGTGAATTTACTATAAAAAAAATTACTAACTGCAAGCTCGATTCCTTAAAATTCATCAATCATCTTAAATGGATAACACTCGTCTGGCAATCCTCATGAAATATCGCGGTGGCTATTAATTCAGTTTAACGTTAAAAACACGATTTCATTTACAGGGTAATCCAAGTAGAGGTGCTTTTTTCAATAGCCTATTTTTGACAGATCACGCGTGAGTCGTGTCAAGCCGTCATGTTATTTTTGTTCAGTATGGTTTGGCATTTCATCATGGAAAGACTTACGCCTGAACAACGTTTACAAATCATTCAACTTTTTTACGAAAATTCACATTCTCGGCTCACTAAGCGTACTATTCGCAACACCATCACCCATCTTGAGACCCAGCATTCATTATTAGATAATAGTCGACCGAATTGACCAAGTTAAGCATGCAGTAAAGAAAATATAGCGGTCGTAGCTAAGAGTCTACACGAAGACCGTGCAGAGTCGATTCGGCGCCGTTCGCAGCAACTCAGACTGAGGTATGGAACGACTTGGCGCATATGGACTCTTGAAAAGTTCTCGAAGATATTCATAAGCTACCATTTCATCCTGAAAAAAACAACGGTTTGGTGTGGTTTTTGGGCCTGTGGAATCATCGTTACATACTTCTTCAAAAGTAATGCCGATGAGAACGTAACCGTCAATGGCGACCGTTATCGCGCCTTGATAACAGACTATTTGATGCCTGAACACAACGCATCAATCAATGGATTTATTGAGAGAACATTTTGGTGAGCAGATAATTTCACGGTTTGGGCCGGTCGATTGGTCAGCAAGATCATGTGATATCACACCGATAGACTTTTCCCTGTGGGGATATGTAAAGTCTAAAGTCTATGCGGACATTTCGATTCAGGCCTTGGAGCAAAACATCATGTTAGCCTCAGTTACCCGTCGAAATGTTCGAACGAGTCATCGAAAATTGGGCTCAACGGATGGACCATCTGAGACGTAGCCGTGGCCAACATTTGAAAGAACTTCCCCATTAAATTTGAATTATCTGTGTTTTTTTTTTCTTAAAAAGAAAAGGTAGGGAACCTGGAAATAAGCTAAATATTTGTATTGGTTTGCTTCGGTGTGTCTTAATTTCACACATTCACATGCAACCAGCTGATTTCGAAAATACACTCTCTATTCCTCATCGATTCGCTCGTAACTCAGAATACCCAACCATGATTGTGGCGGAGCAGAGAGCGGGAACGTAATGGAAATGCAGAATAGCGCTGAATAAATTTCAATTTAGCGTGCACGTCGGTTCATGTTCTTGCTCGTGTTGAATTTTACATAAAAACAAACATATCTCTGAATATAAGTGATAAAATAACTTCTAGCTTCTCATGGAAATTAATCAACACCACGGAACTAAAATTGTAGAAAAATAGATTTTTTTTAAATTTTTTTCCATAAATTTTTATCTTCTTTTCCAGCCCAAAATAAAACACTGTACGCTAATTCGATTTGCGTGATAGAATTTCAATATACAAAATTCTGTTGTTGCAACCATTAGAATTTTCCACAGAAGTTACAAGCATAGGCGTCTCGCAACCGGATAATAAATATGTATAAATATGTAAATGTTGCAATGCAAATTTTTGACTTGCATATTAGCGAATTGGTTTTGCATATTTTATTTTCGGGTGCGGTTTTATTTTTCAATTATAATATTTTTTGTGTGTGTATTTGAATGCATGTATGTGAATG
This sequence comes from Neoceratitis asiatica, assembly GCA_030068015.2. Lineage (NCBI taxonomy): Eukaryota > Metazoa > Arthropoda > Insecta > Diptera > Tephritidae > Neoceratitis > Neoceratitis asiatica. The sequence goes on along the minus strand of CM061526.1, from coordinate 48,227,474 downwards.
CAAAAATATATTTCTCAAATTAGAATGGCTAAACAAGATATTATTTGCAATTTATCACGAAATTGCTCTAAATTGCATGAAAAAATCCAGTTATTCTGTGTCATATGATATAATTTAAAAATTTCAAATTCTGCTCAACTAATTTGAACCAAATTTAGGATATATTTTCATTCGACAGGTGTCGCAGGTGTTGAATCCCGAAATTTTTAATAATAGTATCCATTCCTATTTTCTTACCCTAAAATCCCTTTAATATAATAACTACGATGGATTGATAAGTCAAATAATTTTTTAATTAAATATATATTTTTATTGGCAAATAAACGTTTTATATTTTAACATAGTCTCCTTTTAGCAATATAAATTTAGTCCATCGTTTTTCCAATTTTTCGATTCCTTCCAAATAATTAAATTCCCAAAATAGGTGTTTGTTTTTCTGATGACCTCTTCATTCGACCTGAATCTCTTACCGTCCAATCATTTTTTCAGGTTTGGAAAGAAGAAGTCGCTTGGTGCTAAGTCTGGAGAATATGTTGGATGGGCCATAGTGACGACTTACATATGCACCTATGGATTGACCTGATGGAACTACACTTTCTTCGCCAAATTCAATCGTTTCCGCTTCAAATCAATTTCGAATCTGTCCAAAAGCTATGAATAATATTCTCCGGTGATCGATGTGAATGTCCCTTCGTTCATTACAAAAAACTGTGGCCATGACTTTGTTGGCCGGCAGACCCGCCTTGGCCTTCTTTGTTTGGATTTCGGTTGAAAATCGCTAAGTTGTTAAAATATTTATGTAAAATGTGAAATGGTTACAGCCTAATTCACCTCACGCACTTTTATTTTACGATCTTCCAATGTCATTCCATGGCATTTATCGACCATTTCCGGCGTGACGACCTCTTTTCGGTGAACTTGGCGTCACTTGTAGTGGTGCGCTCACAATGAAGCTCAGTAAACCACTTCTTAACCATTGGAATTGATGGTACAGAGTCCCCATAGCATTTATCAAGTTTGTCCTTAGTTTCGGCAATGGTTTTTTTTACTTAAAAATTAATACTTAATCAGCACATGAAATTCATTTTTTCAATATTCCTTAAAATTCACTAGGTCGTCTGATTTCAATGGCTGTCAAACAAAAACAAAATGGCGCTGTATGCTCAGTACTATCTAGTTCCTATTAATCGATAACAGGTGACGGCGGAGGTGTTGAATTTACAGTAACTGCGGCAAATAAACAAAAGTCACAGACTTATCAAACAGCCCTCACGTTTGAAATAATAATGCTTGGCTGCACAATGCTGAACAAAGGCATGCTATAATAAAATTTTGTATTCAATCTCGTGGAATTAAGCGTCCAAGTAACCACTAAAATTGGAACAGAAAATACAAACTATTATATAAGTATAAAATAATTCATTATAACGGGTGATCCATTTCAAGATTCCCTACTTTTTTAATGAAAAAATTTCAATTTTAATGGGGAATGTTTATTACCAATTGAAAGAACATTATTTGGAATCTATTTTTTGAAGATTATCTCTTTCAAATATTTGTCGCGACTACGTCTCAGATGGTCCATCCGTTGAGTCCAATTTTCGAGGACTCGTACGAGCATTTCGACTGGTAACTGGCAATGACACGCGTGACGTTTTGCTCCAAGGCCTGAATCGAAGCGGGTGTGTCCGCATAGACTTTAGGTTTTACATATCCCCACAGGAAAAAGTCTAACGGTGTGATATCACATGATCTTGGTGGCCAATCGGCAGGCCCAAAACATGAAAATATCTACTTACCGAACTGAAATCAAATGTCGCGGTCATCGCGAGCTTCAATTTTTGACATCAAATAGTCGGTTAACATGGCGCGATAACGGTCGTCATTGACGGTTACGTTCTCATCGGCATCATTTTTGATGAAATATGGACCGAAGATTCCACCGGCCCACAAACCACACCAAACCGTTATTTCTTTTGGATGAAATGGCAGCTCTTGAACCTCTTCAGGTTGCTCAAATTTTGCTTGTTTACATACCCATTGAGACAGAAATGGGCTTCATCGCTGAACAAAATTTGGTTCGAAAACGTCGAATCTTCTTGGAACTTTTCAAGGGCCCATAAGGCAAAGCGATGTCGCTTGGAAGGGTCGAGTGGCTTCAGTTCTTGCACAAGCTGCATTTTGTATCAATTTAAGATCTCGACGTAAAAAGCGCCAAGTCGTTTCATACGTCAGTCCGAGTTGCTGCGAACGGCGCCGAATCGACTCTCCATGGTCTTCTTGTACACTCTCAGCTACGGCTGCTATATTTTCTTCACTGCGTGATGGAGGTGGTCTATTCTGTCGAATATTACCCAATAGTGAATGCTGGGTCTCAAGATGGCGATGGTGTTGCGAATAGTACGCTCAGTAGGCCGTTGAGCGAAGCGTGTGAGCGAAGCGCGTGAAACACATTCTTCACAGAACGTGAATTTTCGTAATAAAGTTGAATGATTTGGAAATGTTGTTCAAGCGTAAGTCTTTCCAATGATGAAATGCCAAACAATACTGGACAGAAATAACATAACAGCTTGACACGAATCATGCGTAATCTTTTAAAAAAATGCTATTGAAAAAAGTACCTATACTTTGAGCACCCTTTAAAATAACAACACAACTATTTCAAAACAAAAATTAGGAACCATAAATGGTAAATTTTTTGAGATTATATTGACAATTTTATATAGTTTTTTAGACCGATCTGCTGATAAGTATAATTAAAAAATAGGTAACTCTAAAAGTTTTTGTGTCTTTGTTTTTCTGCTTTTGACCAGTTGATTTATTGTGTATTTCTATTGCATACACCTATAACTTGATTTCGCAATAAATGCATTCCTGAGAAATCGAAACTAAAACCACGAAAATCCAAAATGCACTGAAATAAGCTTAATTTAAATTTAATTTTAAATTGTATTATGACTCTCTCTACCCACTTCTTATTAAATTTTTTTACTAATGACGCTTTTGCGAATCGGTAATAAGTGACTGTGGATGTACTTTATATAATTTTTGCTTTTTATTTGTCAATGCTTTTTTTATCAATATATTATTAATTATTTTCTCACTTTTTTGGTTAATATTATTTATTTGAATAAATAAAAATTAAAGGAGTAAAAAAAGAAGAATATAAGAACTTTCTTCTAAGCCACATAAGAAAAAGGAATTGAAAATGTCACAATTTACATCTTATGGCCATGCTTATGATGTCTTCTAATTCGCTGGACATATGGGAAAACATGGAAAATAAAAGTTTTCGAAACTAGTTTAAATATAATTTAAGATCTTTTACTTAAATAAATTGTTATTTCAGAACGTACAGAAATATATTTTATTTTTGCATAAGGAAATATCACAAAATGTAAATCAGACAACACATACATATGTATATAGACTGAAATTCCAACAAAAAATTCATAAATGCTCATATATTGGCGAAAGCACGGGCCCTGAAATATATCAACAATACTAACATCGGTCACCATGATTATTGGGTGCGACTTCTGTTATCTGCATGTTAAGTCGGTTACTTTTACGCTAAAAATAAGTAAAAAATTATGATTTTGATTAAAGTTTGTTTGTTTTTTCTTTGTTACCAACGGTAAAATATCAGTTAAAAGCAAACTTTATGAACCAAAAATTAAACTTTTTAGTTTTTTCTAATACCTAGAAACCCAAAAAAATTATTTTGTTTGTTGACCGGAGTAATCTGACTTATCATATACATATGTATATATAAATCAATGCAAATATTGATGAACGCTTATAACTTGAGAACTACCAAAACAAATTCCACCAAATTTTCAGGAATTATAAAGGCATATTATTAGGAGAAGGTTAATGTATGTGTTTTCATGAGATTTGCTCAGCCGTTCCAGAGATATGACCATTTTAATGAGCATTGGTCGCTACTCATACAAAATACATGCAACAAGCAAAAAATACATGTAAGGTTCCAAAATTCGCGCACATTACATGGTATGTGGTATTGAAAGAGAGAGAGAAAGACTGAAAAAAATTAAAATGATAATAAAATTTAAAAAAATTTCTGGTTTAAGAATAAAATTTTTCGATTAAAACAAATATTTTGACATTTTTCATACAAAGCTAGCACTTTACATTAGATTTTCTTGATTTTTTTTATGTATACATACATATGTGTAGCAAAGCACGCTGGGGTCCGCTAGTCTGATTATAAGTTTTTTGACAATTAAAAAGTCTGATTTTTTCCAGGCTTCCAAACACATTTCTTCGCTTAATTAAATTAAAATATTTTCGCATTTTTCACATTTCAAATTTGTTTTGTTATTTCAAAAACTATGATATTTAGCTGTCCGCATCCCATAACATCCAAAAAAGTACAGAATTAATAGATCAAGCAAACGACACTACTCGATGATCGTACAATAAATTTGGATTGCTTTGAAATTCCGCATACACCAGAATATTGTCTTTCCTTGTTTGTTGATACGAAATATGTAGGTTGGCAGGTTTGTAATTAGAGTAAGTTATTCTTGAATATTTAACATATGTATGAAGATGAAATTTGCAACAGTTGCTTCGAATATTTTCTTTTCAAATTAAGATACCTGGACACAAGTACAAATTGTATCGAAAATACGGGACAACGGAAAATTATCTCGGCCGCAACTGGTAGTATGTAGTTGTTTTGTAGAAACTTAATGGCCGCTTGGATTTAGAGTATATCATACTGTTTTGGGCATCCCCGCTGTGTTAAGTAACCAAAACATCTGCCGATTCAAATCATCGCTTAGATCGCTTAGTGGAACCCTCAGTCCATTTTATCGTCGCGTTTTGGTTTATCAATACAAATAGGTATGATTCTGTGATCCCAAACTGTGACATCTTCTCAGAAAGCAGAGGTTGGTTTATATAGGTATTTAGGATTACAGCACGTGCCTAATTAGCGACATTGATTTATTATCGTTAGATCATTAAATTCTTTCTATCGGAGTTTTCTTATGAACCCGACCTGCAAAAGAACGTCAAGTAAATTCTCGCTAATGTCAAACTGTTACGAAATTTTAGAATGCAAAAGAAAAAAACGAATTAAATATATTTATTTAACAAAGATAATTCGAAATACCTCATTTATTGTTTTTCGCTTAAATATTTCACAAACAAATTTGCTTATGTCTTGACAGCTAACACCAGTGTTGTAAAATCAATGCGAAATACAAGCCAGTTGATAATAAGCCAGCTGGGCGTTCTTTTGCAGTTCGGATGCAAATGAAAACGACTCATGTCGTTTCATTATTACTTTCAAACCATTTGGTATCCTAAATGAAACTACTTATATTTCTTATGAAATTTTTTCATTTTTCATATTAACTTATTCAACATTTTGTTCTTGAAAAACGTAGACTGTGTCGAGAATGACAGAATAATCGATCACCTTCATCTCATTTAAAACTAAAAGCTGCTGAGAAAAACTGAGGAAAATTTTAAAAAGTAAAGGATAAGCGCAATTAAGTAGATTTTTTTCTACTGTGGAAGGCGGAAAGGAACTTCAAACCATCACATAATTTGAGAGATAGCCAACACAAGAAACCGGTACCTGGGCAAGTTCTGAAGAAGAAGAAGAAGCAAAAAAATTTCCACAAATAACTGAACGCTGGCTAGGTCATGTCGTCCGAATGGATGAAAGCGCTCCAACTTTGAAAGTATTCGATGGAGTATCCGGAAGCAGAGGAAGATTAATACATCCACTCCGTTGCAAGGGTCAGGTGGAGAGCGACCTGGTACCACTTGGTATTTCCGACTGGCACCAAACAGCAAAAAAAAATGAAGCAGTTGCGCGCTATTGTTGATATTTTATTCAAAAAGTTACTGACTTATCAAACCACCCTTGTACGTTTTCTTTTAGTTGACACACCCACGTATTCATAGTAAATGTATATCAGCAGTTTCAAAATATGTGATGAGGATATTTTTGACTTCCTTTAACCCCAAGGCACATGTTCATATATATTCGATCCTAAAGAGATCTCTAAGTGTAGAAACAAAGCATTCGTTAAATTCCATTAAATACACATACTTATACATAAATATGCTTACAAGGCATCTATACGCAGCTACCCATAAAAATGGTCAAAAAACTTTATTAGCAACAAATCTTATGGAAAGCTGAAAAAGAAATAAATTGAGTTAAGGCAAAGTTGATGGGACAATTTCCACCATATAAACAAATGTCCATGTATGTATCTCTGTGGTATAGGCAGCAGCAGCTGGGCAATAACACCATCAACGTCAACGCTAGTGATGGATATTCCATGCTCCATGCAAGCAACACTCGCGTGCAACGCTTCCGATTACAGCAAGCACTCGAAGGGATCATGTAGAAGAGGGTGGATAAGCAAAAAGATGGACAAATAAGTAAGTGGTTTCTTATGATATATATATATATATATATGTGTGTATGTGTGTGTGTTTGTGTGTCGTGGCGTCATTGATGCAACGATTGTGATGCGAATAGACGTCAATGTCCTCTGGCCCTTTTTTATACATATATGCAAGTATGTACACTCGTATGCATGTGCTCCCCTGCGGGATATTAAAGAAAGAAAAAACTTTTCGCCGCCTGTACCGCCTACAGCTGCAAGCTCACACACCAAACACAACGATTTCTTTTTTTGTTTTTTTTGTTTTTCGGTGTTTCTTGTCAAGCCATAATTCTTTGATGCGCTTCTGTCACCACACCTCCGTCCCGCTTCAATTCATTTCACTTCGTCAGCCACATTCACCAACCACCTTCTACATTGAGAATATACAGGCATATCCATATACATACATTCATTTACATTTATATGAGTGGTTTGAGCGCCTTGTTCGTTTTGGTCCTCACCCCTGGCCATTTGCTGTGGTCATACATACAATAAGCTGTTCCAACACTAACGGTTTAAGGGTCAATAACACTTTTTAGTGGCGAAACATTTGTTAACGAGCAAACAAACGCACGCACGCGCATACGCATTTCTACAAACAACAAAAACCACAACAACAAATTCTCACATTTTATGCACCAAAAGTTGCAGTCGAGTTGATGGCGACCGGTGGCGGTGTGGGTGCGGGCCGTTTCGAAACTTTTTTTTCGATGTCGTTTCACTTCGTTTCGTTCTGTTTTGGGTTTCACAAAATTATACGCAGGTGTACTGTGTGTAGAGGATGTTTTAATTATGTTCGCCATACAGTGATCTTATATAGTCTTATCCATATGAACGCGGTTTCGCCATGAAGGGTTCCACATTTTTTCTTAACCACCTCCAAACGCCGGATAGATTTTAATGAAAAGTTTTTTTTTTCATTTTCGAAATACTTTCAGAGAGAGCTTGAAACAAAGGGGTGATCCAAGTAGAGGCACTTAATTCAATAATCTTTTTTTGACAAATCACGCGTGAGCCGTGTCAAGGTGTCATGTTATTTTTGTTCAGTATTGTATGGCATTTCATCATGGAAAGACTTACCCCTGAACAACGTTTACAAATCATTCAACTTTATTACGAAAATTCTCGTTCTGTAAAGAATGTGTACCGCTTCGCTCAACTTATGGTCAACATAATCGGCCTACTGAGCGTACTATTCGCAACATCATCACCCGTCTTGAGAGTCAGCATTCATTATTGGATAATATTCGACCGAATAGAACACGTTCAGCACGCAGAGAAGAAAATATAGCCGCCGTAGTCGAGAGTGTACACGAAGACCGTGGAGAGTCGATTCTGCGCCGTTCGCAGCAACTCGGACTGACGTATGGAACGACTTGGCGCATTTTATGTCGAGATCTTAAATTGAAAGCGAACAAAATGCAGCTTGTGCAAGAACTGAAGAAGATCGACCTTCCCAAGTGGCATTGCTTCGCTCTATGGGCTCTTGAAAAGTCCCAAGAAGATCCGACGTTTTCGAGCCAAATTTTGTTCTGCCATGAGGCCCATTTCTAGCTCAATGTGTATGTAAACAAGCAAAATTGCTGCGTTTGGGACAGCGGTCCATATTTCTTCAAAAATTATGACAGTGAGAACGTAACCATCAATGGCGACCGTTATCGCGTCATGATAACCGACTATGGATTGGACAATGGATTTTTTTAGAAAACACTTCGGTGAGCAGATAATATCACGTTTTGGGCCGGTCGATTGGCCACCAAGATCATGTGATATCACAGCATGAGATTTTTCCTGTGTGGTTATGTAAAGTCTAAAGTCTATGCAGACAATCCCGTTTCGATTCAGGCCTTGGAGCAAAACATCACGCGTGTCATTACCAGTCGAAACGCTCGAACGAGTCATCGAAAATTGGACTCAACGGATGGACCATCTGAGACGTAGCTGCCAACATTTGAAAGAGATAATCTCCAAGAAATAAATGCCAAAGAATATTTTGTCGAATAATAATAAACATTTTCCATCAAATTTGAATTTTCTGTTTTTTTTTTTTAAGTAGGGAACATCGAAATGAATCACCTGATGATCCGGCTCGTTGAACTCGCTGATAGCCACGAGCTACTTCCCCTCCCCTGCAGAAACCACAGTTTCAGTATCTAAATAGGGTAAAGAAAAAAAATGTTGGTGTATGGAATCATTCTCAACATAACTTGTCTAAGCAAAATAGTTGAAATGATTCAAACTACCGTTCTTTTAAGAGGAAACTAGATATCTGATTAGAATATCACCCACTATGCACTGGATTGTGCATACAACCATTTTCATTCCCCATATAAACCATCAGGTGTTAAGTGTTCTGTTTCCTTCGAAGCGAGCTCTTTCTTAATATTTTCTTATTTATTTTTTTCGGCTCATGGTTTTCATTAGCTCGCGTTGCTTCATAAAGCAATTCAATGTTTGCAGATTTTTGATCTTTTTGTAAATTTCTCGTAATTCTCTCGCTCTCTCTTGCATTCGCTTTCTTTTTCAGTTAATTTTTTTTTTTCTTTTCCCTGACTTCCCTATATTTTTCAAAACTCATTTTTAATAAAGACACTGTATCGTTTGGGATAAATGCTTAATGATGTACGAATCACTTGGTGTGCCCGCCAAAGCTGAATACGTCTGGCTTATCCATCCAAACCCTACGTTGTGGTTTACGTTGTGTGCCGATGTTCGTGAGTTATGACGCATTTGGTTATGTCTCATTGTCTCTTTGGCATTTTTAAGGTTTACACACACCTCTTCTGTTCACGTTTTCATTACATTTTTAGCAAATCAGGTAAGATTCTGTTTGCCGCATCATCTTTGTTCGGTTTGCTCATTTTGTTTTGACGCAATTTTACAAAGCGAATAAATAACAAATAAAGTCACAATTTATGAACTGTATGCAGAGAGAGAGATAGAGAGAGAGAGAGAGGGTGAGAGAGAGTGGATGTGTGTGTCCATTTAAGATGCATTTTTCGGTTGCGCGCCGCCGGTGGATGCCGCAGGTGAGGAAGTCAAATGCCGGTTGTGCCCTGTCTCATGCGTTGCGATATCGGCGTGTGACGTACTGCCGTTGATGCTGGCAAAATTTGGCACAGAACTGAAATTAAAAATGAATTATGTATAAAAGGGGCTTACCACATTCATACGCACTTAACGACATATGTACATATTTACAACAATATACGAGCATATTTTGCTGCCAATCAGTGATGAGATTTTCGGTTCTTAATACCATTTTATATATGTATATTTTTGCTATGAGTAAGCATAAAGCTTCCTTGTAAATTAAAATTAACGAATTATAAATTGCATGATTACACGCTTATTAACCGTTATTGGTATTATCATTATATTTGATGAGATTTTATTTGTATGGAATTCTTTTTGTAAGAAATTCCTGCGCTTTGTTAACTGAGCAAACCTTATTTGCGGAAACAAATGGATGCATATACACCTAGTAAAAATAAGGAATCTAGTCCGAATTTGAGGTGAGCTCGTTTTCTTTGAGAGAACCAAATGCAACTTAACGACTATAGATCGGTGAATTCACTTGCATTTCAGAGTAACGTCTCGTTAGCGACTATAATTACGCTCGATTTTCAAATACTTGCATATTCAAGTTCTTTTTTCAAACCTTAAAATATTTTAGAAATATTATTAAAGATCTTCATTAAAGATTTAACGAAAGAGATATCCAAAGTTTTAAAAAATTTTTTAAATACGGATTTTTTCCTGTATTATATAAAACGAAACGAATGTAAATAAAAATTTTTTTTTTTTAGATTGTTTAATGCGGCCTGTAATTGTTTTTGGTTATAAGTAAATGAGCTGTATTCAAAGGCCTATTTTTGTTAGAAAAATTATTTTTAATTGAATATTTTGTTATACAACAAAGAAAAATGGGTAGAAGTGACAGCTGGTTCGGAGATCACCACATCTCCTCATCAGACTTGTTCTGCCAGGTATCGAACGGACGGATTCTGGCATCACAGGCGAGTGCTCTACCAACTGAGCCAACGCCTGCCATGTATTAAGTACGCTAATATTTAGCCGCTATTTTCACTTAATGTTGGGTTAGCGAGTATTTGCTTTTATTGCATTATGAAAAAAGTCGGTCGAATAAGACTACCTTCAACAAACCAAATTCTAGACGAGCCATAAAAGAATATATTAGAGAAAACTTAGATCGTCTAGGTCTCGAAACTATGTTGCACTCATTTTTTATTGGGGTGTACGTTTTTGAACGCCTCAAAAGTCAGGGTAGGCAACAAAAGGTATTTTAGTCATTGTTTTTGTTCTAAGTTTCAGCACAAAATAATTCTTCAAACTACTCGGTTGTATCTGGATTGAACAACTCGCAGCCACATTGATCATATTGTGATAGAAGCACGATATCTCTGCAGTGCGTGGCGGGATAGATATCGAGAACTGAAGAGGGAAATGAGACGCATTTGCAGACAAAAAAAGAAAGATGCCGAGATACGTATAAAGTGTTTGAGAAGCTGGTAAACAAGGGTAATGCCCTGCTTAGACAGCTGAGAGGGTTTTCACTCGATTTGCACTCCTGCTCTCTGAGAGCACTCACCAGCAGCTCGGTATAAGGGTACTATGGGACGGCATTTCAAAATCCCTACGTACAGTTCCAAATGAAACTACTGGATTTCGGAAAGGTAGGCTGCCTACCTCGCAACGTTGCTATCGGCTTGTGGGATATAGATAAATACCGAGAACTGAAGAGGGAAGCAAGACACATTTGCATGCCGAGGTCTGTTGTATAGGGGCTATATTATATAGCAGTCCAATTACGATGATTTTCATTACCAATATGCAATTCGTAATATGTGTGGATAATAACAAATTTCATGATCCTAAATGCTTTTTTGACTGAGTTTTGACCAAAATCTCAGATCGGTGTATGGGAGCTATATATTATATTCGTCCGATTTCGATGATTTTCAGTACCAATATGCATTCATTATTTTCTGTGTAGTATACAAAGTTTCACGCTCTTAGGTACTTCGTGAATTTATGCCCGGTTTTTACATATGATCGTTTAAACGTACAGATGAACTTTTCTACTAAGTTTGGTCGAAATATCTCAAAAATGAGAGACTAGGGACAGACAGACGGACAGACGGACATGGCTAAATCAATTCAGCTCGTGATTCTGCTCCGATCGGTATAAATTTCGGTGGTTCTATCTCTTATCCTTCTGGTACTTACATACTTCGGACCAAAGTTAATATAGCCTTTCATGTACATGAAATGCATAAAAAAAAGATGCCGAAATGCATAAGTATAAAGAACTTGAAAAGCTGGGTGATCTAGCGATTGACGCCAAGCATACACTGAATTCATGGAGGGGACACTTCTCCCGCCTGCCGTATGACAGTGAAAATGAAATTGCTGGAGATGGCGAATCCGATTCCTCAATCGATGACGATAGAACAGATGGTCCACTGTCCAACCATGAAAAAGTTCGAGCAACAATTGCAAGTAATTGCAAGCCTGAAAAACAACAAAGAGGAGTAAGCGGATGGCTTATCTTCTAAGCAGTTCAAATATGGCGGAGAAAAACTGATAAGGTGCATGCGTCACCTTCTTTACAGAATATGATCGAACGACGCACTTTGACGGTTCTTCGCTACCATGTTTGTATAGTTCCTGCAGCCGTTGTGCTTCAGGTGAGAAATCGATATACATACTTCGTCATAGTCAAATAATGGAATATCTATGACATCGTGGTCGATTAGAAATTCGGATTACCCACCTCTTGACGTTTCACGTCGACTACTGTTTAGCAGGTTGGAGAAACTTTGCCTCTATAAACTCAGCATGCTCTATGAATAAGCATGCTCCTATCTTGGAATCGGTCTCCTCTCTACAGATATCAATATAACGGAGTGTAGTTCTGACCACTGCTTTCAAAGCCTCTGAGAAGTACATAACTGGCGCTGCATAACAGCCTAAGAGATTTCCAGCCATTCTCGGAAGTATAATATAATTCACCTTCGAATGTCTGTTACCAAAACCGAATAGGAGAAGAAGATTGTGGTCTTAACCCCTTAAGAAGAGAGCTGCTGTTTTTATGCTAGTAAGTAACATCTAATGGAAACTTCGGAAAGTGAGCTATTTAGTCGTCAAAATGGTGAAGAGAATATAATGTAAACGTTAAAAACACATACTGCACATCTACTGCAGATCGGAATCTGCTATAAATCAAGAAAAGTTAATCCTGCTACAGTAGTAAAAACTTAATCGTTCCTAAACCCGACTTTATTTGAAGTAAATGTGTCTGACCGGACTGCAGATGCCCCCCGTATAATTAAGAGGTAGTGAGGGTGCTCAGTGCTTGTCAATATATATTTATTAATTTTTTGAAGATTATCTCTTTAAATGTAGGCCGTGGCTATGTCTCAGAAGCTTCAAGCCCTGAATCGAAGCGGGATTGTCCGCATAGACTTTAGACTTTACGTATCCTTACAGGAAAAAGTCTAACGGTGTGATATCACACAATTTTGGTGGCCAAGCGACCCGCCCAAAACGTGAAGTTATGATTGATGCGATGTGTGGGAATTGGTGCCGTCTTGTTTAAACCAATAGTCGGTTATCATGGCGCGATAACGGTCGTGATTGAGGGTTAAGTTCTCACCGGCATTATTTTTGAAGAAAAATAAACCGATGCTTCCACCGGCCCACAATCCACACCACACCGTTGTTTTTTTTTTTTTTTTTTGGTGAAATGGAGTCAGAAGTGGAAGTCATCGCTGAACAAAATTTGGCTCGAAAACGTCAGATCTTCTTGGAACTTTTCAAGAGCCCATAGAGCTAAGCGATGTCGTTTGGGAAGATCGAGCGGCTTTAGTTCTTGCACAAGCTATATTTTGTACGCTTTCAATTAAAGATCTCGACATAAAATGTCGTTCCACATGTCAGTCCGAGTTGCTGCGAACGTCGCCAAATCGACTCTCCACTGCCTTCGTGAACACTCTCAGCTACGGCTGCTATATTTTCTTCACTGCGTATGGGTGCGCGAAACACATTCTTTATAGAACGCGAATTTTCGTAATAAAGTTGAATGATTTGTAAACGTTTTCGTAATAAAGTTGAATGATTTGATTTGTAAACGTTGTTCAGGCGTAAGTCTTTTATGATGAAATTCCAAACAATCCTGAACAAAAATAATATAACAGCTCAACGACACGACTCACGCGTCATCTGTCAAAAAAGGCTTTGAATAATTTTCCTTCTGATTGATACCTCCTTGTCATTATCGTAATGACTTTATTGAAATTTCTTTGATAAAATACATCTCATCTATCTAAAAAAAACTTCCATAAAGCCGATTAGCAGCAAGATGATTTAGAACCACTAGTTTTCAAGAGTGATGGGAGCGCTGGCACTTTTTATACACAAGATAGATTTATCGCCCAGTATCTTAAAAACAGCATCTTGACTTAATCAATTCACATCGAAGAGTTGAAGTTCACGCCCTCTGGAACTTTCTTTCAATGGTTTCAATTAATATTTCCCATACTCTGTATTGGCAACAGTTATTCGGTTTGTCAGTTCAGTTCAAAATGAACAACATAATCAAAGACGGTCTAACTATGCACACATATTTACCGCTTTGAGAACACCTCATCTCTTTGGATACTTAACTATTGGTTTTAGTAACGGAACGGACAAATAAGGACACAACTTTATTTTATGGGTTAAATGAAGAAATTTTATACAAACATTTTCGCAAAAGAACTTCAGACCGCTGGCGATAAAACAAGTTATAAGAATTTATGCGTGTAAAAGTTTATAAAAATTCCTACAACAACGTGAACAATACATACAAAATATATACATACATACCTATATACATATACAAAAAAAAAGCTAAGAGGTAGCGGAAAAAAATTAAACGATGGGTGTAATAAGAATTTAAATTTAATAACATACTTGAAAGCATCAATAATGCCGAAATTGTGGTAATGAGATTCGGTAACTTTTTTTTCATTTCTTTTTTACGATACAACAACGGTACTGGCACCTTTACTGCCACTTCCATCAAAAACCACCGAACGTCGTGCCAGCATGAGGAGTATTTTATCAAAGCAGCAGACAAGAGTTTAAAGTGAAAAGTTCTTAAGGGTATAGGGAAATAAGGGCATCATACACGCATACACACATTTGCACGCGACTGCTGCAGGGAGTGTTTAAGAAATGAACCTGTGCGCACGCGCTTTAGTATTGTAAATTACGAGCATACCGATGCTTGCTGCTGTATGAATGCGTTTATGCTTGTTATTATGCGTTGAATACATTGTAAAGATACAAATTTGTGATAATAAAAATTCATATTTTTCATTGCTTACATATGTGCGTGCGTATCATAAACTGCATAAACGCCCAAAAAATGTATGCAAAATGCTATTGACGGAGTCTGGCAGAAAGGGTGTACAGTGGGCAGCATATAAAAAGCGGATGGTAATTTGAATGTGATTAAGATATTTTCAGTTATTTTTTTAATTATTTGAATGGCTTTTGTGTTATGTATAATAATTTTTATAATATAGTGAGCTAAAAATCATTTTAAATCAGCCTTTTTGAGGAGATGTGGTCATCTCCGAAACTATAGTCTCTTCTATAATTTTCTTCTTCTAAAATCGTTTTTTTGGATTAATCGCAATTTAACAAATATTTCTTTAAATCTTTTTATTTAATTTGTGCTTTTTATTCAGAAGAACATATTTTTCAGCCATCTATCACACTGTGCCCAACTTTCCTGTCATATTATTTATTAAATATTCATAAGCACAAATATTTTTTATTGAATATAAATTACAAATCATGCTGCCGAGTTAATGTTATTCGTAATTGATATGTTCGGAGTTTTGGAGCAGGTTTAATTCATACATACCTGTATATTTACAAATTTATTTATTACAAGATTATAGTGGGAAAATAAATATATACATACACACATACTTATATATATAGGGTAAATTATACACCACATTTTTTTTACCTTCCCATATATTGGACCAAGTAAGTGCACATACTGTACGAGTACAATGCATATTAGGGGTAGCACGTAGAAGAAAACTTTAAAAATTAATTTTTATAGGTAAAAAGGTTAAAATTTATACCAATCCTTTCTTGGGTACATCATATTTCTAACGGTTATCAGTGGTATGCTATTATAACGATTTTCGAATCGTTAAAAATACTTTGCGACAATTTTAACGATTCGGGCAATCGCTGAACATATTTTAACGATATTCGCTAACGGTTGATCAGCTATTGTCCTTAACTGCATGATAAGTTGTTAATTAAACCATCGACAAAAGATTCCAAATTTTATTTAGTTTAAAATAAATAGTATAAAAGGTGAAATAAAATACAAATCGGGAAATAGCCAAAAAAATGTCGTTGAGTATTTGGCGTATATTTTATCCCAAGATGAGGAAATAACGCAATCTTTGACAGTGGATAGAAGTTTGTTGCGAGAAGTTAAAGTTCCTTTCAACTTCAGTGAAACATAATTTCGAAAGTTATATCAATGAAGGGGTTAGGCCACTCTAGAGGGCCATAAAATATGTTTTTTAGAGATTTTTTCAGGAAAACTATTAAATAAATCTGATTTTTGACAAAAGGCATTTGTTATACATATATATACTATTATACATGATTATAACTATTTTTTTAAGAAAAATCAATTTAGAAATGGCGGCTATACAGCGTTCTCCCTAGGATGTCTCCATTTTTTCGGGAACCACGGCCGGACACACAGCTCCTGTAATTTTTTTATTTTAATAAGTTGTTGAACAGTTTCTGCTTGTAAATAGCAATAGCTACAGAAATACGTAGAATTTTTTCAATATACGCATTTTTGACAAAATGGCGGGTCTCTAAAGCAAGAAAAGTAACAAGCCTAAAAAATTGTTCTGTATATGATGTATGTATTCCTGAAGATGTTGTCAAAATTTCGAATGAATCGGTTGTAAATTGTTTGAGTTATGTTTCCGGCCAACTCGAAAAAAGCAGTTTTGAGATAAAAACATTTAAAGTTTTGAGTATGCCTTACTGGCTGAAAAAGACAATTCAACTAGGGAACGAAAATAATGCATCATTTGAAAGAAAAGAAAATCCATTTTTAGAAAATTCTAGAGTAGCCCCTTAATCCCTGATTTGGTTGATGAAATTATTTCTCAACTTGAAAGCCAACTAAAAGGCAGAAAGATAACAGCTATATCTACAGAAAAACGGGTAAATAATGCAACTTTCAAGTGTTTTTCAATTTTTAATTTTATTAAATTTCTTAAAGGTTTTAAACGCCTTACATTTCGCAACTGGATGCTATCAACGACCTGTTGGAGAGCAGCAGGGGATAGCCATGAGCCAGTCGTCCATAAGCCGCTCTGTACATAAGGTAACAGACGCGATAAACTGTTCGATGCATTTCCTAGACAAAGAGAATACCCCTAATATATTTGCGTTTTGTTGCAAAAAGTTTGTTGATATAAAATAGGCAAAATTTTACAAAACTTTCATTGTAGTCTCTACTTTTAACGCACACCCCTAATGCTGAACGGTTTCTTCGAAAGAAAAGTGTTGTTTATTATCCATATGTAAATATGTGTATGTACATATTTTTCGTAAATTATATAAGATTACAGTATTTGTATAAAATGTTCTTTTATTTTATTTACTGGATGGCGTTAAATGACAGTTAGTCTCGGTAATTACCGTCAAATAAGTGTTATTACAGTACTGCAATTTGGCAGCTACAACCTGAACGGCGCAGAGTTCGAAACTACTAATTGAATTTTTACACGCCACAATATTAAAAGAGATAGTATGTGAATATAAAAATATGTATGGACATGTTGTTAAGGTACTACGTTTTCCAAAATAAACGTAAATAAAATGCATTTAAAATAATTTTTTTCGTGAAATTAATTTTTTATTTTAAAGTTTGAGCCTCGACATTATATGTGAAATTTTATAGCATTCAAATGACCACCTCGTGAAATTTTGCAAACTTCGATCCATTTGAGGCAATTTTCGACCAAATTTTGGTACATATTGGGCGGTATCTCAGCCATAACTTTACGAATGTTGGTTTTCAAGTGCTCAAAAGTTAAAAGTTTAACCGCATAACCACGTTCTTTCGCGTAGCCTTACAAAAAACAAGTCCGACGGTGTCAAATCGCACGATTTCGGTGGCCAATTGGCATCACGAAGGCGGGAGATTACACGGCCGGAAAGTTTCTGTCGCAATAAAGCCATATTCGCTCCTGCTTTGTGACATGTGGTACCACAAATTGTCAAAGTCATGTTCTTCAATTGCAGGCTAAAAAAGTCGGTTATCATACGACCATAATGCTCCGAATTGACAGTGACAGTCTCGCCGTTATCGTTTTTCAACGGAATAAGATCCAATCACACCTCCTGACCAAAGAACGCACCAGGCAGTAAGTTTGTTGGGTGTAGTGGCCTCTCTTGAATTATTTGAGAATTCTCGGAGCCCCAAATACGACGATTTCGCTTACTGATGAATCCACAGTATAAGGTATGGTGCTACGGTTGTTATGTGAGCTGGACTTTAACGGGTCATACATTTCAAAGTTTCCTACACAGAAAATTTGTTTATTATCATTCGAAAGAACATTCTTTGGCATTTATTTTTTGAATATTATTTCTTTCAAATGTTTTCCGCCGCTACGTCTCAGATGGTCCACCCGTTGAGTCCAATTTTCCATGACTAGTATGAGCATTTCGACTGTTAACTGGCGAATGACACGCGTGCTGTTTTACTCCAAGGCCTGAATCGAAGTAGGATTGTCCGCATAGACTTTAGACTTTACATATCCCCACAGGAAAAAGTCTAACGGTGTGATATCACACGATCTTGGTGCCCAATCGACCGTCCCAAAAGTGAAATTATCTGCTCACCGAAGTGTTTTCTCAATAAATCCATTGATTGATGCAATGTGTGGGAAGTGGTGCCGTCTAGTTGAAACCAAATGTCGTGGAGATGACGAGCTTCAATTTCAGGCATGAAATAGTCGGTTATCATGACGTGATAACGGTCGTTATTGACGGTTACGTTCTCACCGACATCAAACTACACCAAACCGTTGTTTTTTCTGGATGAAAAGGCAGCTCTTGAATCTCTTCAGGCTGCTCTTTGTCCAAAATGTAGCAATTTTGCTCGTTTACATACCCATTGAGCTAGAAATGGGCCTCATCGCTGAACGAAATTTGGCTCGAAAACGTCGGATCCTTTTGGAACTTTTCAAAGAGCCCATACAGTGAAGCGATGTCGCTTGGGAAAGGTCGAGCGGCTTCGATTCTTGCACAAGCTGTATTTAGTAGCTTTCAATTGAAGATCACGACGTAAAATGCGCCAAGTAACTCCATACGTCAGTCCGAGTTGCTGCGAACGGCGGCCGAATCGACTCTCCATAGTCTCCT
Organism: Neoceratitis asiatica; assembly: GCA_030068015.2. NCBI lineage: Eukaryota > Metazoa > Arthropoda > Insecta > Diptera > Tephritidae > Neoceratitis > Neoceratitis asiatica. Next base: position 48,208,536 of record CM061526.1, on the reverse strand, counting down.
ACACTCTCAGCTACGGTCGCTATATTTTCTTCACTGCGTGCTGGACGTGATCTATTCGGTCGAAGATTATGCAATAATGAATGCTGGGTCTCAATATGGGTGACTGTGTTGCGAATAATACGCTCAGTATGCCGATTATGCTGACCATAGCTTGAGCTATGCGCTTGAAACACATTCTTTACAGAACGTGAATTTTCTTAATAAAGTTGAATGTTTTGTAAACGTTGTTCAGGCGTAAGTAAGTCTTTCATGATGAAATGCCAAACAATACTGAACAAAAATAACATGACAGCTTGACACGACTCACGCTTGATCTGTCAAAAAAATACTATTGGATCATCCTCTATATGGATGTAAGCCCAAGCATAAAATCCGCCGTAATGTGCCGTAAGAAAGTCCCATCTCTTGAGAACTTCGAGAAATAGACATTCGGGTCTTCGGCTACACTACTTTCACTTACAGCAAGGATATTTGAGGTTGAACAAGCAAAACGATGATGCACAGGTCTTACAATATCCATAATCAATCCAGTCTCTTTAAATTTCTTTAAAATTTTTCCAATTGCTGTAGTAGTTGGACAATTATGTGTCCCAGAATCTCCTCCTAAAGCAGGCAACGTGGCCACGTTGGAATCATCATTTTTGTAGTGGGTTTCAACGATTTTAATGCATTGTGCGGTTGTTAAGCGATCCATTTTCATAAATGCCTGAAGCATAACTTGTTTGGTTTGACAGTTAAGCTTGACAGATGTCAAAAAATAGCCTCACACTTACGAAGCTACTAAATGGATGGCCGTATATTTAGGATGAGAACAAGCACCGTCAGCTACATTGCTGCAAATTTTAATTTGTTCAAAAAAAATTAATTTACATTGCCAAAAAAATTAGTTGTTAAGTAAAGTTTGACAACAAATATTTGAGTTCAGAGATATAAATATGGAAATATTTCGAAAGTTCCAAATTTAATATACTTTTCCCTCCATTTATGCTCTGAAGGCAAAAATTGCTGTAAATCCTGATTTTCATATATCGTTTTAATATACGTTTATTTATAGATTTGTTTTATTGACACTATATATGTGCGTGTAAATATTTATTTATTTATCTAAACATGAATAAGCATTATTTTACAAGTTTACCATTGAACTTGACTGTTAACAGCTTAAAGGAAAATAGTAAACAAATAAATTTAAATACGTATCTGTACATACATATTATTTATGTGAATTTTCACATGATACCATATTATGTAATTAATTAAACAGTACTCATATGAGTATGTAAAAGTGCTGAGTGCACATTTTAGGGTTTACATACATTAATTTAGTTTTATGAACTTAATGTCAAAATCAATAAATTTGTATATACGAATATTTGAGGTGTTTTAAAGAAATAAGTTGTATTGTTTGGTTTCTCAGGATAAATACATTTGCTTAGCGTTTTTTTATGTAAAAAATTAAATTAAATTCTGAAAAATACTCGAACTTGTAACTTTTTGGCAAAAAAACAACAACAACGTATTCATGTGTTAACTACCATATTCACCAGATGCTGTCTTATGCGATTTATTCCTGCTTCTAAGTTCGCTTAAACCCATGAAACTACACCCGTTTGTGACGATTGAGCAGATAAAAACCGAATCGTAGGAAGAGTTTGAAGATATAAATACAAAAACATGCTTACCAGAGCTGTTTCAATGATTGTGAAAAACTCTGCCTCTGTTGTCATTTATCTTTAGCTGCTTTAAGGGGGACAAAATAAAAATTCATCTATAAATAAATATAATAAAAAATAATGAAAATTAATGGTCTTTTTAAACACTACATCTGGAATATGTACAAAACATAGTTAAAATACTTTGTAGAAGTGAGAGCTACAGTTCAGTCGCTATGCCAAATTCCTACCCTTGCATCCATGTTGCTCACCCTGGAAGCATGAGTAGCTCTTACCCGAAATGTGCGAACAAAACCCGTGAGAAGCCTTGGGTAACGGCTCAAAGAGGAAGAGGGGGAGCTTTAGTGGAGCCACTAAGACATATCCGGTTCAAGGTTACACTAGAGTCTTCTTGCGGCGTCTGTTCACCAGAGGTGCAGTTTGTTACATAAATGTGTTTTTGAATTATAACTACTCGTACAGTGAAGTTGTGTGTTGAGTTTGGCAGCCGTCGTGCAGAAACCAACTTTAATGAAAAACTTAACAATGCCGTGCAAAAGAGACCCCACTTCTGATGACGAAAACTACAAATTTTTTAAGGACCACGATTTGTGCATCTGAAATGTCCAGTCCCTTAATTGGGAGAGGCTTGCATGCTCGTAAGGCAACACCGCCGTAAGGCTAACAACAACGCCGTTCAAGAATTGTGATGGACGGGCAAAGGACGGAAACAAGTAATTTCTTGTGATATGTACTACAAAGTACTTATAAAATAGCGTATATTTTGTGTAGGATTTGTTGTAGCAGAGAAACTCTTTCGCCGACTCCTGTTATTCAACCCGATGGATAAACGTTTCGCCACATTCCGTTGGTTCCTTGAAGTTGGTTCTGTTGTTACCATTAAATTATCTTCGACTTCAAAGCTATGACTGTAGACAGGGATGTGGAAGACAAGAGTCGAATGTTTGATGAGAGGTGATATTTCGTCATGTCGCAGTTCACTACCACACCCATTTGCTTCCATACTTCATCCAGTCTGAAGAAAGTTTGTATCTTCTCTGTTTACCTCTGTAGCTCGTAGTATTTTCTCCAGCATTGGTAGTGTCATAGAGAGGAGAGAAACCTGATTTGACACCTTGCTTAGTATCGAAGGACTGAGAGGACCGATCCTAACGGAGCTTGCGCTGATGCTCAGCGTCAGTTTACACAGCCGTATAAGTTTTGCAGGAATACCAAATTCAGACAGAGACGCGTAGAGTCCTCTTATTTTGGGTTAGGCAGAGCACACTGGGGTTCCAATCAGCATGCATACAATCATACGACAAAATTTTGCAAAGAAGCTGATGCATGCATGCATGATTTAAGAGATTTCTAGGCCACTTTAAAATTTTCAGAAAATGGACTTTTTTTCTTTCAAATGATACGTTATGGACTCAAAAGTGTTATCCCGAAAGATTATGACAGATAAAAATTTCTAAATGCCCCATTTTCGTTCTCTAGTTGAAGCGTCTGTTTCAGTCAGTAAGGCATACTCAAAATGTTAAACGCGTTTATCTCAAAACTGCTTTTTTGCAAGTTGGCCGGAATCATAACTCAAGCAATTTACAATCGATTCACTTGAAATTTCGACAACATATTCAGAAATACATTATCTACAGAAGTATGTAGGATTTTTTTTATCTTGCATAGGTTTTTTTTTTATTAACAAATTGCGAACAATTTTTTAGGCCAAATTGTTACTTTTTCCTTTAGAGACCCGCCATTTTGTCTTGCATAGGTTTTTTTTTTATTAACAAATTGAGAACAATTTTTTAGGCCAAATCGTTATTTTTTCCTTTAGTGACCCGCCATTTTGTCAAAAATGCATATATTGAAAAAATCCTACGTACTTCTGTAGCTATTGCTATTTACAAGCGGAAACCGTTCAACAATGTATTAAAATAAAAAAATTACAGGAGCTGTGTGTCCGGCCGCGGTTCCCGAAAAAATGGAGACAACCTAGGGAGGACGCTGTATAGCCGCCATTTTTAAATTAATTTTTTTTAAACTAGTTATAAGCAGTTAATTATATGTATAACAAATGCCTTTTATTTAAAAATCTCAAAAAAATGCCTATTTTGTGGCCCTCTAAAGTGGCCTAACCCCTTAAATATAAATCTGTCGGCATTTATGAACAATTAGCTCTCTCTATCGTGATACCCAAATCAACTCACCTTCAAGGAAATAATATTCAATCTCAGCAACAAATAAACGTTTATTCTCGAAGATTTCTGATGCATACATTATATGTATGTCTACTCATTTCTGCATGTACTTTGCAAAAATAATTTTTTCGGTACAACAAAAAATGAAAAATTCAATAGCTTGCAAATTGCATGTACATTTTAATTGAGTACAATTCTTGGCGCATAGTTACACAATAAACACACGATTACATACTCGCCAATACTATTACTTATATACGAGAGCTGTTTGATAATTCAGTAACTTTTTGAATTTGCCACGCAGTTACTGAATATACAACATTGCTCCCGTCAATTGCTGTAAAATATTGAGCAAGCTGAACCATTCAATTTGTGTTTGACAGCCTTGAAAGCAGACGACCTCGTGAAATATAACGAAAAAAAGAGAATTTCGTGTGCTAATTAAATATATTTTTTGCGTAAAAAAGCACCACCAAAAAAAAAAAACAAGGAAAGAGTTAAGAAATACTATGGGATCTCTGGCACCAGAAATTTCAATGTATAAGAAGTGGTTTACTGGGTTCCGTTGTGGTCGTACCAGTGCAAGTGACACCGAACGTCCAGGTCGCCCAAAAGTCGTTGTCACAACAAAAAATCAATCGATAAAATCCTTGAATCCGATCCGGAGAATAAAGGTGCGTGAGGTGGCTGAGGTTGTAAAGATCTCAACTGAACGGGTACATCACATTTCACATGAATATTTGAACATGTAAGAGCTATCCGCGCGATGGGTGCCGCTATTGCTTCATTTCGTTACAGTAGACGAAAAATGGATCCACCGCACAGCACCAGAGGCCAAAGAACAATCAAGACAGCGGGTTTCTCCGGGTGAACGTGCACGGAAAAAGACCAAGATGTGTGTGTCGGCCAACAAGATCATGGCTATAGTTTCTGTGATGCACGAGGTGTCAATCACATCGATTGCCTTGAAAAGTGTAAACTGATCGGCGGTGAATATTATTCAGAGTTTTTGAACAGATTGGATAATTTTTTGAAGCAGAAACGACAGCATTTCGTGAAACACGTGTTTAGTCACCATGCCAAAAACTCATTCAGCAATCTGGATCGAATGAAGAGGTCATCCCAGAAATAAACGCTTATTTTGAGGTCCTTGAAAAAGCCTATTATTTGGAAGAAATATATATTATTCAAAAACTCACTGACTTATCAAACCACCCTCGTGCCTACATATCTTAAACGAAGCGAGCTCGATAAAGATTTTTTTTTACTTCTCATCTACTCGAATTTTATGATAAATTTTGCAGATTTGTAAGAGATGCAATGGAGGGTAAACAACACTAACGTTCACATTATTAAGCATAGTTAGGTAATATTTAGGATCACCCAACTGGTGTATAGATAAATGTTTTTATTTTTTCAATAAAAAAAAGTCTTATAAGACTCATATCACAAGCTTCTTACGCTAATGCGTATACCTTTTTAATTTTTTAAATTCTTAGAAAAATATGCAGGAATTTTGGTTCTATATGGTGGTTCTTTACCGTATTTAGTGAAAATAATACTCTTGAGCCAACGTGTTTGTACTACAGTTATTTTACAGTTTCAAATAAAATGCAAATCTTAAGAAATTTCTGCATAAATTGTTTTTTTTTTACAGAGAAAAAACTGAACTAGTTCACATCAAAATTTGAATTGCGACGAATAAATTCAAATGAAAACAAATTGTTTGCAAACCAAATTTTGTTTTGACTACTGAGAGATTGCAATTTAGATGAATAAAAAAACTTTATTTCCGCTAAAACATCGATTGTTGTTCTACATAGCATAAATAAGCCAATTCAAATTTAATTCCGAATTTTTATTTAAAAAAATACTCATGTTTTACGGCATCGTCCTCGTCTACAACAAAGTGGAACTAGTGCTATTCACAAGGAGATACAAGGTTTCCGCTATTAATCCGACGGTAGTACACGGGATTAAACTTCGCCAGAGGACGAAGACAAAATTTCTAGGAGTATCTTAGACAAGAAATTAAACTGGAGAGATAACATAATTCACAGATACGAGAATACTGCTGCTGCCCCCTATACACGCAAAAGAACTATTGGCAAAAGACCAATTCTCCAAATGAGGCTCTGAATACAATACTCAATGTCATGCCACTGAACTTGGTGGTATATCAGTCGGCAGCAACACTCAAAAATATTGGATAGATAGACTGAAACTTGAGAACACGAATCGCCGGAAAGGAAGAAAGGAATGATATGTACTATGCTCTAGGTGGCAGCCTGGAATACAAGGTGTATTCAATGGAAAAGGTGAATTTTGAATTTTTTTGAAAAGTACTTATTTATTCATCAATATATATTTTGTCCCCTTCAAAGTAATCCTTCTCGGCAATAATAGACTTGTGCCAATGCTTTTTCCAATCCTCGAAGCACCCCTGAAATGCGCTTTTCGGTATGGCCTCGTATACACGGAGGAATTAGAACTTGAGGGGAGAGTAGATGGTGATGTATTCTCAAGAAACACTCCCACGGAACTCTCTTTCTGGCGTGATCATGGCAGTATCTCTCAAGCGGATGTGTCTGCTATTATGGAGGTAACAAAGCAAATCGAAGACAGCTTTAAAAATAAGTACACCTTAATTTTCAGCGTTAGTCATGCAGCGATAAAAACTCATATTCGTTGCATTCTAAAATTGTGCTGGACTTTCGCCGATCTCTGCAAGGCATGGCCAAACAGAACAGACTGTTGATGAATATTGGAACGAGTTCCCGTCGTCCCTTGTCAAATTTGGTTTTGAGACAAACCGGTTTCGGCGACACTGAAGATGGCAGAACGCCGAAACCGGTTTCTCTCAAAACCAAATTTGATTCGTTCAACGATCAACGACACTGAAGATGGCAGAACGCCGAAACCGGTTTGTCTCAAAACCAAATTTGACAAGGGACGACGGGAACTCGTTCCAATATTCATCAACTTTTCACCCTGTCGGAGAATCAACTGAACAAAACCAGAAAAGACTGTCTCTCACGTGCGTCTCTGGTCATAGAGACACCGAGAGAAACTGTAAGGCATATGAACTCGCTATGCATGGTACGATCAAGTAGATTCTTTTCGATAAAGAAAGCATCTATATGCCCCTTGCAACTTGCGAGCTGCTTCTCAAGTAATTTACATATGAGTAGACCGCGTTGAGGTGAATCAAATTATAACTTGCCGCAAATCTGGGCAAAGCTGGCCGAAATGCGAGATCATGGTAAATGTACTCCTTAAAAAGAAGGGACATGTCCAAAGTAATACTCGTAGAAGTTCCGATTGGATGACATATAGAGATACTAGGGGCTCCTCATAGGAGATGCCATAGGAATAATGGGTGAAGGAAACGATCGGAATATTGGGACCAAACTGTTGGATGGTCTATCCAAGATCGCCGACGTTAAAGTCATGGATTTAATGAGGTTAATCAGCGAATAGGAATCCTGATGGTCAAGTTTTGTGGTATTACGATGGGTCTTATTCAGGCCTAGGTATAAACGATAGGATAGATCGGCAGCCACTACAACCTAATCACACTTACGGCTGAAGATTTTCAAAATATGGCAATAAAAGTGTCATGAAGCATGTAAGCAAAGGACACACTTGAGGGTAGACCAAAAATGAAAATACGAGGTATGTTCAAAGGAAAAGGTAAATCTAGAATTTTTTTGAAAAGTACTTATTTATGCACTGCAACTCCTGAGCGATACTAATGCGACATGGCGTTTGCTCAAAATTTTGCAATTTCGGAACAAACTTCGCTGCCATTCGTTTCATGCCCAAAACATTCGAGAAAAAGCAATGAATGGCATGAGCCGAATGATATGCCAACATCCTCTGCAACTTCTCTAATAGTGATTCGACGATTTTTAAGAACAATTTTTTTTTACTATTTCGATGTTTTCTTTCCTTGTTGACGTGGTCGCACCTCCAGGACGCTCATCGTCATCAACATCTCCTCGGTCTTCTGTAAAGGCTATTGTCAAAAGCAAACTACTAATCGAAATTAGCTCCTATTATAAGTACATGATAAAGATATATGCCCGCGAAAAATCAAAATTCACCTTTTCCTTTGAAAATACCTCGTATTCAGAATTTAAAAAAATTTATGTCTGGTAGATTCTAATACCGCCAAATTGCGACGAGTTATATTTTTAATCATCTTTAAAAGTTTTGATTTTGAAAATTAGGTTTTAACGAGAAAGAACGGCTGTCTTCGGCCATGCCAAAGTATTTATACCTTTCATGAACATATCAAATTTATTGCGAATTGCAAAATTCGATTTTGAGAATTTTCTATGTCAATACCAACCTGAATATATGTTACGACTGTAGAATACCAAATTTCACGCTTCTAAATTAGTTATTTAGCGGATTTTGATCCAAAACCCCATATCTGAACAAAATGGTTGTATATATTATTAGGTATTCCGATTTCGATGATTTTCAGTACAAACATGCAATTCTTAATATGTGTGGATAATACCAAATTAATTTTGAAAGATCGATCATATATATGTTCTAGTATTCCGATCTGGCCGGTTCCAAAAAATGATCGTTTAAACGTATAGGTGCATCTTCCTATCAAATTTGGTTGAAATATCTCAAAAATTTTGGAACTAGTTTGCGTTCAAATAGAAAGACGGACAGATGGATATCGCTAAAACAAGTCAGCTCATGATTCTAATACGATCGGTATAAATTTGGTGAGTCTATCTCTTCTCCCTCTGGTACTTACATACTTTGGACCAATGTTAATATACCATTTCACGTACATGAAAGGCATAAAAAAAGTAAAGGCTCTGTGAACTAAGAAAATAATATAATTTTTTCTTTTTTTTTTACTATAGAAAAAAGGCGTACGACGAGTCTAATACTTTTTATTATTAAAAGACTTTGACTAACGATGGGTTGGTTTCTTTTTTCGAGGTTTATTTGCATAGATATCCATATATACAATGTTTGTTTTCTATTAATGAGAGTATGAACAACAAAAGATCTCTAGTCGCAAGTAGCACGTAAAGCAATAAAATCAAATGTAAAAAAAAAATAATTTCAAAATTTATGGCGATATTTTATTCATAAAAGTCTAATAATTTATAGCAATGCTGTTTATTAATCACAAAGAAAATAGAAATAAATTTTATACAAACTTTATTTAGTTCAAATGGCGCATATATCCGCAAGCGATCATTATTAAAAAAAGTTTTTAATTTCTCTTCAATATACACACATATGTATGTGCATATGCTACAAATGCATATATTGGAGTAGAAAAAAATAGAAATAAAAATAAAAATAAAATGCTTACAATAAGAAAAATTAATAAAATGCCCGCGACCCAATACGCTCTATTGCATATTGATTTGATCGTATGCCACTCACTAACTTTGAAACTTCTGTATATGCTTTTAAGTCACGTTCTAAGTGCATTGCATTGCATTTCCATGAATTTCTTAGAATAACCGAAAAAAAACTTTGGCCGTCAGCAGGCAATTGGTGTTTGCCACTGGCATTCTAATCAAATGCTTTGACCAATTGATATGGCACAATATACACTAATGCTCGCATATAAGTATGTCTGTATGTGTGCGTCTGTAATAAAGTAAGTACCATCAGCAGACTAGGAAACCATTTACGCGCATTCGCACCAGGAAATGTGACGCGTGGAGTTATCTAATTTTATTCATTGGTACGCAATGGTTTGGGGGAGACGATTGATTGGATTGGGTCGTCACAATCAATAGCCATGATGACATAATGATTCACACATGCATACATATGTATGTGCGTATGAAAGTGTATACAATATTCTAACCTAACTTGCATTCATATATACGTACATATTTGTATATTAATTGTATGCCGAAGCTTTTCCGCTATATAAAATGATTTGTGGTGTTAGGAAGGAGGAAGGGTCAATTTAATTGATTACAAACATACACTTCTACATATATAAATTAGTTGTAAGCATACTATCATAGTAAATACATAACTCATAATGATCGACCCTATGGAATAAACGTAAATTTATTTCTTTGTTCATTAAGTTGTGCTTGTATGTGTACATTTTGTGCAGAAATACTCGCGCCATTCATTTTATGATGCGTGTTTTCATGCATACATACAATAAATATACGACAAATTACGCAAATAATTGTTTTTAAATAAAGTAAAAAAAAATTAGGTCAGAATTTAATTTAATTTAAAGTGAAGATTACATTTTGCCCTCAGCCATGAAGAGGACTGGTAGATCCCTCAAAGGTTTATTTCACTATGTAGTAAGTTTATGTTGTTGTTGTTGTTGTTGTTGCTGCTGCTGCTGCTGCTGCTGCTCCTGCTGCTGCCGATTTTGTACTTCAAATGGAGTGCATTTAATTGTGCTATGAAAAGTATTATTATATACTTTAATTGTTTTGCTCATTTGAGTAGTTACCGGAAGTTTTTCTTCTATATCTGAATTCCCAGTATGACTATGTGGCTTAGTTGCATGAAATTACCTTCTGAATTTAAAAACTCTTTAACATTTACGCAATTAAACTCGTTGTCAAATACAAACTTTTTTATTTTTCCTTTAATTGCTATAAATTCTCTTAATTTTCCTATATTTGACTGTTTCTATGCAACTGCATGCTTAGAAAATTTGCCTATAAAAACAATGAAAGAATGTTTTGAATTAACATATGTGTCAACGATTTCATTATCATATCTGAAGGGGTTTCTGTGAGCCTAAACTTATTCTTAATTGAATTACGATCATATTTTGAAGATGTACAAATTTCACAATTGCTTATTATCTTATCTAGTACGTAAAACTTCAATTGCGGATTATAAGTTTGATGTTAATTTCTTCATATGTTGGAATAATTCCAGCATGACCAATTTAAAATTTTTGAAAAAGTGCAATTTGTTTATTTATTTCATTTTCGTCTTGTATATCCCTCGCGAAATATGAGCACTTGAAAAATTTTAAATTAGTTGTAAAATAATCTTTTATTTTTATTTGAAATTTCTTCAATTCACAATCGTTAAGTTCACAAAAAATTGCTACTTAACCTTTCATACTATGCTTTTGAATTACATCTATTACCGTTGTATTTTTAATATCATTTTTGTCAATAAATATTCGTTGATTGCCGAAAATATTCTCAATTTCCATCTGCTTATTATTTGGTATTATTATTTGTATTTTGAATCGGTTAACTACTATGTTTAGGATTGGAAAATAATTATTTAACTGTTCCTCTTGAGAATGAATTGTCAACACCTCTAGTGAATCATAAACACTAATTAATGTTTCTGAATGATTATTTAACACTTCAGACTCATCAAGATTTCCAATATTTATTTCGTTAGTATTTATATTAATGCGACTAAGAAAATCTGCAAGTCTATTTTCATTACCTTTAATGTATTCAATTTTTGCATCATATTCTCTAAGTTCTACTCTCGTATTAATATCCTTACCGGAAAATTACGCTTGTAGCTACTTAAGTGGTTGATGAATGTATGGACGAAAATATTTCACTGCCCAAACTATTGCAAGTAATTATTTTTTCAATTGTAGCATAATGCCTCTCATGATCATTTAAAGTTCGTGAAGCATACGCAATGGGATGACCATCTTGAAGAAGAGCAGCACCAAGGGCGAAATTATTAGCATCGGTTATAACTTTAAATCTTTTACAAAAATTTGGATATCTTAATATTGGTGCATTTGTTATAATATCCATTAGTTTGCTAAAAGAAGAAATGGAATTTGTATCATTTTGGTTAATTTTGTTTCCTTTTTTAGACAATTTATCATTGGATTTGCTACTTCTGCATAATCACGTAGGAATTTTCGATAAAAACCAGTTACTCCAGAAACGGCTTTATTTGTTTAATAGCTTTTGGTATTTTAATATTTTTATTTTGAATTACTTTAATTTTTTCTCGATTTGGTTTTACGCCTTCAGGAGTAAGAATATGTCCAAAAAGCTATCTACTTGAATTTTTAAATTAGTTTTTCGTAAAGTATGAAATATATATCGTAAATTTTGAATATGTTCTTTCAATGATGAACTAAAAATTAATATATCATCCATATAAATTACAAATATTTTATTAATAAATTCACGAAATACTGAATTCATCAACCTTTGAAATGTTGATGGTGCATTTTTTAGTCCAAAAGGCATTCTAATAAATTCATAATGACCACTAGGTGTCGAAAAGGCTGTCTTTTTTCTATCTTTTTCTTTTACTTCAATTTGGTAAAATCCTTTTGCCAGATCTAAAGTGGTAAAATATTGCGCTCTACCTAATTTATCTTAAATAGCATTAAGATTTGGTATGGGAAATTTATCATCAATAGTGTATTTATTAAGGAGCCTATAACCTATTACTATCCTCCATTTTTTGATTCCTGAATTATCCAACTTTTTTGGAACTATCCAAAGAGGACTATTGTATGGAGAATTGCTTTGACGAATAATTTTGTTTTAACATATCTTTAATTTGCTTATTAATTTCTTCTTCGTGGATTTGTGGATATCTATACATTTTTGAATAAAGTGGTGTATCCGTATTCGTATTAATTTCATGAAAAACGTTATTAGTTGCTGTCAATATATCACCTTCTTTATAAAAAATATTACGGTATTCGCTCAGTAAATTTTTAAGTGCAGCAGTCAATAATATTTAACTGATTTAATTTAATTTTTTCAAAAATATCTACGTTTTTGCTAATTGAACCGTCGAGACTACAAACTGTTTCATATATAAAAAAATGTATTCCTCTCACAAAAATATTAAGGCTTTGATCTTCCATATTAATTTTTGCTTTGAAGGCTCTTAAAAAATTTTGACCTATAATAGCATCATAATTTGTATAACTAAAATTTATTATTTTCCAAGAAAGAGTACCAGTTGAATTAAATTCCTTTGGAAATGGGGTAACAATTTTTTGAACAACTTCAATTAACCCATTTAAAGTTTTAAATTTTAATGGTCTTTGAAGTGATTCAATTACATAGTTTCCTAACAAAATATCTGGTTTCATTATACTCGTATCTGAGCCTGTGTCTATTAGACATTTTATCTTGTCCTTTCCTATTGTTATCACAACTATAGGTAGCTTAAATTCTGAGGCTGTGTTAAAAAATTTACTTCCTCTTCATTTACACATTCTTGTAGGTTATCTATTTCCATGCATTTGTTATTTTGAAAATATTGATTTGTATCTACACTCATATGTGAAATACGTGTTTGATTTGATTGATTATAATTACCATTTGGTTGAATAAAATGTTTTCTATTATACTGTGGTAGATCTTGATAACTCTTATTTTACAATTATTTGAAAAAGATGAACTAAAATTTGTTGCTAAATTAGGCTTTACAATATTTTCATTATAATTATCCAATATTTTTCTTGTATTTAAAGAGGGAGAATTTATATTTTGCAAAATTTGAAATCTATAGCTTTTTACATTGTTTTTCCAATGTTTAAAATCGATAGCTCTTTTATCATTTAATAACTTAAATTGAGACTATTTAATTATTATATTATTAAGAGATTCATGTTGATCAATATGAATACGTACTAATCCATCAATTTTTTCTAATAATATATTAACTAAATCTCTATCTATCTACGTTCTCTGGCTTATACAAATTAGGTTTTGTCTCATCAAACATATAAGTATATAACTCATTTATATTAAATTTCAAGAATTTGGAATAATTCATCCAAATCATCTACGAATACAGCTCTACAATAATTGAAAATTTCTGCATACGTTTTCCTTGGTTGAAGACGTTTCATAATCGTTTTTTTAATTTGCTCCCAATCAAGTCTCCAACACGTTTAAAAATACATCCCAATATTTTCTCGTTAATTATTATTTTAAGACGGTATTATTTCAACTGCATATTATTATTTATAAGCTTAAAGGTAGTAATGAAATAATACAAGATCAAGTGCAAAGTTAACACGTAAAAAATGTATATGTTCTTTTATTCACTGTATGATACGAAGTGAAGTGGTATATCCAAAAATGTACAGAGTATGAATTAGCAGAATATTAAACAGTTAGAAAGTAATGAAATGAAATAGCTGAATATAATGACGTATAAGAATGTGCCACGTATCAAAGGATTGAACGAAAAGTAGATAGAAGTGGTGCCATTAAACAATGTTGCTTCTTAACAGGTAGCATCAACAGATTTAATGAAAGCAATTGGATTATAATTTGCATCCAAAGACTTTAATCGACGGAACTGCTGCATTATATCTTTCGGCTGCATATTTAAATTTATGCTCTCACTTACTTGTTGTTGTTGTGTTACAAACACCGTTGTATTAATTGCTATTGTTGCTGTAGTAATTGTTGTTGTTGTTGATTTATCATCTCTTCTAATTCCGTAACTTTTCTTCTTAAGACATCCATTTCCTCCAAGAGCAAATATTTTCCAATTGATATCGAATTTAATTTGCCGATTTTTTATTTAATTAAACAATGATTGCTTGAAAGGCTTCTGCTTCTTCCAAAGTTATAGGTCCGATAGGTCGACTGCGCCAAATAAATATATTAACAGAACATCTTTAAGGATATCCAGATATTTAGAAATAAAATAATAAAATTATAAACTAGGAAAATTTAATTTCCTTTAAAATTTAATTTTATATAAAAAAATTACAATTTACGACATCGCAAAGACAAGAATCCAAAATCAACTAAAAAATTAAAAGTTATAATATTTTTTCAAACTGAAAAATTCAATGCTTTTAAGATTCATTTAAATTAAATGTATAAAGTATTTTTATGCAAAGTAAAAATCTTTTTAGGTTACTTATAATATATAAGGATTTAACTCGAATGCAAAGGTGGTGTTTCCAATAATTATTTATGATGATTCTGTCGTACGGTGAGTCAGGTCAATTGGAGAGTCCCCGGCCTGACACATAGATGGCGCTACTAGAATTAATTAATTTATTATTTTTACTTAACTCTAACCTTCAAAAGACGCGTGTGGAAATTTGGCAGCTGTCGGATCATTAGTTTGTGAAGAATAGAATAGAATAGAATTTTGAGTGCAGCGATTTTTGTTATTGTGGAAAAAATGGATAAAAAACAGTTTTGCGTGTTGATAAAATATTAATTTTTGAAGAGAAAAATACAGTTGAAGCAAAAATTTGGCTTGATGACGAGTTTCCGGACACAACCCCAGGAAAAACAGCCATCAAGAATTGGTATGCTAAGTTAAGATGTGGTGAAATGGACACCGAAGACGGTGAACGCAGTGGATGCCCAAAATAGGTTATTACCGACGAAAATATCAACAAAAAATCCACAAAATGATTTTGAATAACGGTAAATTGAATCACGAATATTTGGGTATGAGAAACTCTGTGCAAAGTGGGTGCCGCGCGAGCTTACTTTTGACAAAAAACAACGACGGGTTGATGATTCGGAGCAGTGTTTGAAGATGTTCAAGCGTAATAAGACCGAATTTTCGCGTCGACATGCGACAATGGATGAAACATGGCTCTATCATTTCACTCAAAGTCCTATCAACAATCATTCGAGTAGACTGCATACGATGAACCCGCTCCAAAGCGTGGAAAAACGCAAGTTGGTTGGCAAGGTTATGGCGTCTATATTTTGGGATGCGCATGGAATAATTTTCATTGACTACCTTGAAAAAGGAAATACCATCACCAGTGACTATTACATAGCGTTATTGGACTATTGGAAAGACGAAAACGCCGAAAAACGGGTGCATATGAAGTGATCATCGAAAATGTATCACCCTTGAAGGGAACTATGTTGAATAAAAAAATTAAATTTGTTGAAAAATTTTGGAAAAAATGTGTATTTACTTTGGTAGGCCGAGGATTTTTCAATTGTCCTGTTACGTTAAATAAGGCGGGTTCGAATATGGGTAAGTAGGAAGTTTAACCTACCATAATATCCGGTTTCCCCAGTATATTTCGGTTCGCGCTGAGGATTCCACTGGCGCCATTCACTGGAAAAAAATTAATAACACTGTTGCCTGGAATTCTGTGAATAGCGATCAATGCATGTCGGTAGTACATCGCGCCCAACAGCTGTTATAGGTATTGCTGAATGAAGACAATATAGTGGATAGTTGTCTTTTAGAGGTGCTGGGTAGCAGTTCTGCTTTCAGACGTGTCTGTAAGTGTGATGTGGGGTAGCATTCCCACAGATATTGCTTGAAAGGCATACCTTTATGCATCTTAAACGAGCACATAGATGTTTCGCTATACAGTTGGTGTACTGCAGTAGCATGTAGATGACCGGCCGATAACCTGTTACTAGCTACGTTGCTTTGTTTTTACGCCAAAGTGTTGCCGGAGAGCTGGTGATTCGGATTCGGCTCTGTAGTTTGGTGATAGTAACTTTAAGTTATTAACAGTAGAAATTTCCAAGCGTTCGACTTTGATATTTAGATTAAGATTAAGATTTAGATAACTATAATTTAATTTCAATTTAATTAAAAGTATTTTAACATGGTTTTATTTCAAGTAAAACGACTCCCTGCACTTTCTGCAAGGCTGATCAATGTGCCGATAACATTGCGACTCTTCAAGGCACGGTAACTAATTCTTTCAATACGAAGTCATTGTATACCTCCACGTTTCTATGGATATTGATAAAAGCAAGTCCATTCAAAGGATCTTCATTCATTGTTGTATATAAATTTGCCCAGATCTTCCGATGCTTCAAAAATCGATCATGTAGATGTGTCCAAGTATGAAATGTAGATGTTAATGCGATAATAATCCTGAACGGTGTAGAAAATTTTCTTTCAACAAACTGAAAAATTTAAAAACTTTTCATGTAAAACTCAACGCATCACAAAATATTAAAGTAATGAAATAATGAGTGATCCATTTCGAGATCCCTACTTTAAAAAAAAAAACACAGAAAACTTCAATTTAATGGGGGAGGTTTATCATCATTCGAACTAACATCCTTTGGAATTTATTTTTTGAAGATTATCTCTTTCAAACGTTGGCCGCGGCTACGTCTCAGATAGTCCATCCGTTGAGTCCAATTTTCGATGACTAGTTTGAGCATTTCGACTGGTAACTGCTGAATGACAAGCGTGATGCTTTGCTCCAAGGCCTGAATCGAAGCGGGATTGTCTGCATAGACTTTATACTTTACATATCCCCACAGGAAAAAATCTCATGCTGTAATATCACATGATCTTGGTGGCCAATCGATCGGCCCAAAACGTGAAATTATCTGCTCACCGAAGTGTTCTCTCAATAAATCCATTGATTGATGCGATGTGTGAGAAGTGGCGCCGTCTTGTTGAAACCAAATGTCACGAAGATCACGAGCTTCAATTTCAGGCCCACAACCCACACCAAATCGTTGTTTTCTCTGGCAGCTCTTGAATCTCTTCAAGTTGCTCTTCGCCCCAAATGTGGCAATTTGGCTTGTTTACATACCAATTGGGCCAGAAATGGGCCTCATCGCTGAAAAAAATTTCGTCGGATCTTCGTGGGATTATTCAAGAGCCCATAGAGCGAAGCGATGTCGCTTGGGAAGGTCGAGCGGCTTCATTTCTTGCACAAACTGTATTTTGTACGCTTTCAATTTAAGATCTCGTCGGAAAATGCGCCAAGTAACTCCATACGTCAGACCGAGTTGCTGCGAACGGCGCCGAATCGGCTCTTCACGGTTTTCGTGTACACTTTCAGCTACGGTCGCTATATTTTCTTCACTGCGTGCTGGACGTGGTTTATTCGGTCGAATATTATCCAATAATGAATGATGGGTGATGGTGTTGCGAATAGTACGCTCAGTAGGCCGATTATGTTGACCATTAGTTGAGCGAAGCGTGCGAAAAACATTCCGTACAGAACGTGAATTTTCGTAAAAAAGTTGAATTATTTGAATGATTTGTAAACGTTGTTCAGGCGTAAGTCTCCATGCTGAAATGCCAAACAATACTGAACAAAAATAACACAACAGCTTGGCACGACTCACACGTGATCTGTCAAAAAGGGCTATTGAAAAAAGTACCTCCACTTGGATCAACCTCTATTTACAAAGTTTAATTATTTCCAAACACACTAATAGAGATAAGATCCCTACAATATTCGCCCTTCCAGAGAATTAATGTTGAATAAATTTAATGTGACTTTTCCTTTGTTCCAATATTATATTTTGTTCCAATATTATTGTGGTAAGAAGTATTAGATGTTGGCAATGTTTCAACCATTGCTGGTTTTAATCTGTCAATGGGAATAGTTTTGGTTTCATTATTAATATCAATTTTAAATTATTTTTTGTGTTTTTCAGTAACCTTATACGGTGCCTTTATAAGGCTGTTGTAAAGCACGTTTATTAATTATACGTACTAAAACGAAATCACAATTTTTTAAATCTTCCGGAAAATAAATACTTAAAGCAGAACTATGATAATTAAGAGACGAATGGACGTCTATACATTTTTCACGTATACATTTTAATATTTCAGACGAAGTTGAATTTTCAGAAGATGGAACGACGAATTCCGCGGCAACCGTAGAATTTGTCCGTAAACCATTTCAGTTGGTGTAGCTGAAATATCTTCTTTGAATGTTAATCGCAATCCTAATAATATTAAAGATGCCATCATACCAATCTCTGGTTTCATTTCAAGCCTTATAGAAGATTTCAATTGCCTGTGAAAACGTTCTACCATATCATTAGCCTGGCGAAGGTATGACGAAGTTGCAACTTAATGACTTCCTAATAACTTTGTTAATTTTGAAAACAATTTAGAAGCTAATTGGCTGGTCTGATCAGTGGATATTTACAATCGAACGTCATACAAGCATACTTTAATAAATTTAAATATGTCAACATTTTTGTAAAGTGAAATAACTAATTCTATAAGGAGAATCTGTCACAACAGGTTTTAAATTTTCTTGCAAGTTATCGGTAAGACAAATCACGGTAAAGGTGCAAAAACACGAATAGTAAATGTCGAAGTCAGGCAAGTATTTTTTTCGAAGACGAGTTGTGGACAGAACAAATGAAAGCGAATTGTCATTCGAGAGTACGACAATGGAAAAGTCAAGGCAGTGAGCCACGGCCGGACGGTCGGTGATGACATACATAAAGACCGAGAAACCTACGAGTATGGTAGCATGTTTCCAGTGCGGCGGAGATCATTCAATTTCGAAATGTGATAAGTTTAAGGCACTAAAAGAATTTGCAGTATAAAGAGCTGCCAACGATACCACAATCAAATTTTATATAATGAAGAAACCCATCTTCATTACGACCAATTGCACAAAGAGAGTACAACTCGCAGCCATTGTGGAACTGCCACCATGTACAAATAAGCAGTTGTTCAAAACGCACCGGTTACCATGTATGGGCCTAAGGCAAGTTCACAGCGGTGGCAATGTTTGACGAAGGTTCTGCAATAACAATCCTGCAATGGTACGATGGCAAAATGGTCACCGAGTAGTCGTTCAAAGTAGGTTTAGAGATTGCATGTTCCTCAGATAAAAAGAGATTCACGTTGAAACATGTGCACACTGTGAAAATTCTAAATTTGCCGAAGCAGTCCTTTACAAAAGATGATTTCGAGCATTTGAGAGATTTGCCGTTACAAGATTACAATAACACAAAACCGTCTTGCTTATTGGACTGAATTTAGCACATCTAGGCGTTACCACAGCTTTAGTTCAAGCTGATATGGGAATTGCTAAAACGTCGTTGGGTTGGGTAGCATATAGTCTGGCGAAGTTCGCGACTAAAACAAGTCTTCGAGTACTTCACACGCGAGAATAACAACATCAGCATCAGCTCGTCTCTGACTACTTTATTGCGGATAATTTCGGTTTTAATCCAACATCAGTCAGTCTAGAACCTGACGCCGACGGCACTGGGCTATCACAACTGCTTCCGAGTAGCAAGGGAATGGCGATGAGGCGTTTGCTGTCGGAATTTTCTCTACGTTGCAATCGCGAAATGTCAAAATATGTGGACAAAAGAATATCTCAGAACGTTAACCAATCAAAAAATCAGCACACCACATACACAAGCCTGGTATTTACCGAATTTTTTTGCCGCATTTCCCCGTTATCAACCCAAATAGGACCAGAAAACTCCGTTTCGTTTTCGACACCGCAACAACAGTCTTATTGAAAGATCCCGAACTGGCGCAACCCCTTATACGTATATTAGCAAATTCGTAAGATGTTTTCGAGTGGTGTGTAACAATTCAATTGATGTAACGTTTTTCATGGGTAAAACACGCACCGCGCGGAGAAGCTTATGTCTATACCACGACTTGAACTGCAAGCCGCAGCTCTAAGGACGAGACAGAGCAAAATCTTTGTCAACAGTCACGATTTCAAAATCAGCCGGGTTTTGTTTTGGAACGAATCAAAAACAGTTCTCTAATGGGTTAACGCTTCAGATAGGAACTACAAACCATTCGTTCATCGCATCGCTGAGATTTTAAGTGTGTTTTCCCCCTGCAGTGGCGTTGGGTACCTACAGACATCAAATGTGCAGATGCGGCTACTCGGATTGCCACTGGATCAATGGTACAGAATTCTTAAAGAACGAGGAACAGCAGTGGCCGTCCACCAATAGCGTTCGTCCTAGCTTACTTCTGGAAGAAGTTAAAACGAACATATAGTCAGGCAAGTAAACCTCTAATAGATTTTACGAATTTTTGTTCGTATTCAAAGCTGAGACTGACCGTCCGCTTGGGCTAGCCAAAACGTTAATTAGGAAGAAGTCCGTGCTCGTCGACTTAGACCTGTCAAAGACCTTAATTGCTGCCGGAATTGATCAAACTGAGCACATAGTTAGCAAACTAGTATAGCAGTAGTGCTTCACAAACGGCATCGCGAGACTTTGCTCATCACGTAAGTTATATCGACAAAGTATAATATACAACCTTACGCTTTAGACAGACGAAGAAGGCCTCTTACGACTGAATGGTAACATACCCATACCCATGTTGGCTCAACATTGATCGTCCAACACTTCCACGAAAAGTATCACCAACAGAATGCTGCAGTCACAATCAACGCCATAAGACAAAAGTTCTGGATTCCAAAGACAAAAACGTTCTTAACGAAAGTGCAACGAAACTGACGGGCATGTAAGATAAAGAAAGTCAGCCCCTTTGCACTAGTGATGAGACAACTGCTCGAGGATCGCCTAACTCCTTATGCCCTCCCATTTTCGTATACCAGCGCCGACTTATTTGAGCCAATTAATGCCTCAGTCGGCCGCAGGAGACAGAAGAGGCGGGATGTTATTTTCACCTACTTGACTGTAAGAGCAGCGCATATTGAATTAGCCGAAAACTTTTCAACGGATTTGTTCATCCTTTATCTACGGTACCCCTGTGAAAATCAGGGGTAATATAGGCACGAGCCTTAGCAATGATCAAAAAGAGTTGGATAACTCCGAACGACTATTCCACACAGACCGTATTCAAACAGAGGCCGCTAATAAGTACATAGAGTTGACATTCAATTGACCATCCAATCCCAGTAGATGGCTGTTGGGAGCGGCTGATTAGAATCGTGAAATCTTTGCTGAATCATACTCTCTACGCGGGGTGGCACCAAGAGTTGACACCCTACAATCGGTTCTTATAGAAGCTAAGAATATCAATAAACTCTCGCCCGCTAACTGGCTTACCTTTCCAACATGAAGATGATGAGGTGCTCACTCCGAATCACTTCTTTATGGGCTCCGTTAACACCGTATTTCGTCCTTCCACACGTCTGGCTCGGCTAACCCTAAGGTTAATCTTTGGAATATTCATGCGTGGAGGATTGTTGGTAACCCAGCGAAATCTGGCCCACAATTGTCAACAGTTACCGTTAAGCGGTCGTCATTAAAATTTGTCAAAGCTTTCTGATTTCTTTTTGGAATCAGAGCGCAAAGCAAGCAAACGTACCAAAGAATAAAATTTTAACACATACAACAAGAATAATATATGAAAATATTCTGCAATCGAATATCTTACAAACATACCTAAATACATTTACATATATATACCAATATTTTTATGAACTCAAATAACTAATCCAATAAAGCAATTTTATTACAACTATCAGCATACTTATTCTGTCAGTGGTGATAGGATTGGAGGCTTTCACCTTTCCGATAACGCTACCTCCCTGGCCAAATCAAGTGTCGCGCTGCCGTGTGGCAGTTTGTGTAGGATACGGGTCAATTTGGAAATTGCTTACATATACTTGAGGCTGCCTTTTCCTGATCGTTAACTCTTTAAAGCTCTAAATCATTATTTATTAATCAAACATGGAAGTAATAAATCGCGATATTTTCAAACATCAATTTGAAATTTGTCTTACTTATGAACAATATAACAATAAAACAATATTTTCACAGGTATTTGGTTTTGATTAATATTATATTCGAAGTATACACTCTCTGCCCCGAATCATGCTCTCAACTAATTGTTTTGAGATTGATTTGTGATTTTAAAGAACAAAATACCTTTTAACCTTTTTTCTGATATTTCCAAAGGCGATTAAAGCTTAAAGCTCAACGCAAACGTGCAACTGCAAAGATAATTAAAAGACAAAGCAAATTACATTTAATTAATCTTATTTTATTAAGTTCCTACATATCCAGCTTTACAATACCAACACACATTTCCTTGATATTATAGTTAAGTGCCACAGAAACTACGAACCCGATTCTTTAGTAGAATCACGATAAATAGGATGCCAACGGCTACGGTGAAGACTTGAATGTTAACAATTTTAGAATCCAATACTGATTTCATCAAGTTGTGAAAAGTTTGACTGCGCATTTCATTACTGCAGCAATCTTCCATTTTATTCTTTTGTCAAACTGCATCCGTTATGGGCCAGAAGATGTCTTGAGTTCCAACAAGAATATGCACCTGATCTTTTTTTAGTACAGTTTTTGTATGCACAATTTCGAAGTTATATAAATAAAATGCACACAAATGCTTCATACGAATTCCGCTAAATAATATTATCGAAACATATTATTATAGTAGAAAAAACAAAGAAATTTGTTGTATGACAAAAATACAGCTGAGGATTTTATGTTGACGGGCTTCAACAGCTGATATGCTTACGTCATCTCAGACGTAATACAATTTTGATTACGTTTTGCAGGGTGACCCTAAAGTGTGAAATAAAAATTAAATAAACCTCAAAATAAATAAGTTAAACGAGCTAAAAAGAATTTGAAAAAATAACTAAATAATAAAGCAAAAGACACTATACAATTAAATTTAATAGATGATAAAATATTTCATAATTTCTAAAATTTTACCACTTCCGCAGCCTTCGAGAAAAAAAATTAAACGCATACGGGGTGTTTTCAAAGGAAAAGGTGAATCTTGAATTTTTTGGAAAATTACTTATTTATTCATCAATATCTATTTTATTCCCTTCAAAGTAAAACCCCTCGGATATAATACTCCTCTTCCAACGCTTTTTCCAATCCTCGAAGCACTTCTGAAATGCGCTTTTTGGTATGGCCATCAGCTCTTCGACTCTGACTTGATCTCATCAAAGCAAAACGCTTTCCTTCCATTGGTTTCTTTAGTTTTGGGAATAGGAAAAGTCGCAGGGAGCCAAATCTGGTGAGTCGGTGGTTGAGGAATGAGTGCACACTGATTCTTCCTATATTTTGTAATTCTAATTTAAAAATCATTTCAGAGGCACATACACAAAATCTGTTGTAAAAATAAATATCGATAATATTGTTGAATTAAGCTATATATTTCATTTGCGGCTTTTGTACGATGCACAAACTAGTTAAATTAAAATTAAAACTTATTCATCATTTTCGAAATCCTTGGGATTCTTGCGAGACAAGTGGTGATGTTCACGTTCAACCCAATCATAGATTAAGTAACCAACAATGAAAGCTGAAAAAAATAAAAAAAATATATATATTATAAAATTTCCATAAGCTCCATAGTTAACAACTTACGTGGTGCTACAATGAAAATGTTGGAGCGGATGCGGCTGAAAATGTTGGGCACACCTTTGCTTATCGCCCCAGCGAACGCACGTTGCTCGAAAGGCGAGAGCTTGTAGGTGACAATTCCATGCACTTTGGCCAAGTTGCCGAAATGGGCTCCAAGCAGGGAAGATGTGACGCGCATTTTGGTTTGGCTGCTACAAATTCTCTACACTGGAATTATAAAGTAACAAATATTCACCATTTAGGGCATCGCTTTATATGTCAGCAAGCTAATAGATGCACAATTATTTGTATAAATATGCAAATTGTAATTATGAACATTTTTGCAATTTTTTTTTTATTTCGCAGTCCAATTTGGGTTATGTAATTATTTCGATTTGCCACCAAACTTTGTGGCTGCACCGGGAGCTTATTAACGTTTGTGCGGATTTTAGCAAAAATATGCATATTTATAGCACTTTGTTCTATGTTGTAATTGAATATTATTTTTGGAAATTATGCACACAAAATTCTTTTATTACCTCGTTCAAATGAAAACACCAAAAATTGAGTGTGCTACAATCGGCTCGACAATTTACAACACGATGAATCAAAAAAAAAAAAAACATAGCCCCAAACAGATGGTGCCGGACAGTGTTATCAACTCCAAAAAAACCCCTTTAGCTCTAAAAGCAACATCGTTCTAACGGCAGTCGTCAATTCATTTAACATTTGACAATCAGTTATTGCCAGGCTAAATAATTTTGGGGTTTCCTTTCAAACTTGTTACGTACGATTTAAGCGAATAATCTTTTAAAATTCAATGTTTAATTCAATTTATCTCAACGGGCATTTAATAAGCAATGGCGAAAAGTTGTTTAAATTTAAAAAAGAGTTTTTGGTGCTACTTCACATAAACAAATACGAGATATCTACCAAACTTACCGGAAATGCACTTCTGCAACCGGAAAGGTTGAGTTTTTCGTTCATCGTGTGAAATTTAGATGTTAGTAATTGTGTGTATTTACGATTGTTTTGTTTTGGAAACGAAGGGCAGGAACTGAAATGGAGCATGCGAATTATTCGGAATTAATTTCCCTTCTAATAAAGCACAACATAAAATGGTTTTCGTTTATTTTCTTTCAACGAAAAGTCCTATATAAAGATGAATGCACAACGGAGTCAACGAAGCCTAAAGAGATGTTTATAACCGAGCTTTTGGAAAATTTAAGTATATATGCGCATTTAAAAAAAACGAGTCTATTATTTATATGAGAATAGGTTAAATGTAGGAAGCAGTTCATCAGCAAATTTTTTAATTTAATTATACATATATTCCTAAATAGTCATGTACAACGTTCTATCTGTTCTGCTTAGTAGAATATGTTCATGTAAAGTACATTCAAAGAATGGGGAATTTTCTTAAATTTGCTATCTGCATAATTGATTTTAATTAATAAAGCATAGATAGTAATTCAAATTTCTACGAAATTCAGTAAATATCTATCTGAGTAATTAGATTTGACTCATCAAATTTTGTGTAAAACAGCGAACTGATAAGTGATGTGAAGAAAAAAATATTCGATGCCCATTGAAAGCTGACGTTAATATATCGATGTCTGCATATATGTACACATTGTTACAGGCAAACTTCCACATAAAAAACTTCTACATCAAGAAGCTCTCTGCATTACGAACTAATTTAAAGCTCTTCTTTAAATGTATTTTATGCAGATGTAAAGAAAAAATTTTAGAGCCGAAAAAGTTATTTTCATATGTTTTTGTTTCCTTAAAAAATTGTTCTGTTGCGTTTTCTAATATAAGGAAAGGGCCACAAATTCTCATTGCTCTTGAAAAAAGTCGCAATTAAGTGATAAAGAAAGTTGAGAACTCCTCCTAGTAGCTTATCAATTATCTTGGAAAACAAACCTGAGATTTTTGAGGACATTGAAGTAGCAATGCTTAAGAATTTGCTGAAATCTTAGGTCACAAATAATTTGAAGCGAATACAGCTTATTTAGTAAACATTCAAAAAACAGCACGGTATTGTTCATAAAAAAGCTTATAAATGTAAAAGTAATAATGCTAACATTCAAGACCGCAATGATTGGATAGATAACGTGTTGCCAAGCCTGACACAAAAATATAATGATGAAAACATCTTTAATGCTGATGAAACTGGTTTGTGTTCCAAATGTCCTCCACATAAAAACTCTGATATTTTAAAAAGAAAAATGCTTCAGTGGAAAACACAGGAAAGAGAGAATTACTCTCCTAGTTGGTAGCGAGATGACTGGATCAGAGAAGTTGAACTTGCTTGTTATAGGAAAAGATAAAATCATATATATTCACGTTGCTTGAAAGAAATCAAATCTCTAGGTAGCTACAAATTCAACAAAAAAGCATAGATGAGAGCTGAAAGTTTTCCAAAATCCCTCTTACGGCTGAACAAAAAATTTGTTTCTCAGAAAACAAAATGTAAAACAGAAATTGCAAAATATTGTGTTTGCTTATTTTCCATCCAACATGACTTCAGGCCTTTAGCCAATAGACCAAAGAATTATCTTCAACATACATACATTATCGAAAGCGATTTTTGACAAACATTTTAAAACAAATCAAGAAGGGAAACCCGGACTACGGAAACATGGAATATAAATCTGAAGCCAAAAACAATTTCAAATTGTTTTAGAATGTCTGGTTTTTCAAAAAAGTAAATGCAGTACTTGGCGGCTCTTCATTTCGAGTAGTAGTAGAAAACACTGATGAATCCGTGGAAGAATACGCAAACGTTGGTATTTATTTGCAAACCAGAGACAATCGTTTCGAGGAAGGTACCGATTTTTTCAATAAATAAAAAAAATTCTGCATAACAATCTAGTTTTTGGGTCCCAAACGAGTTCGTTATAGTGAAGTTCGACTGCACATACTGAGCGTATTTTCATTGTACCTACCTTAAATTCCAGCACAGCGTCTATATAAATGCTCGAGTACAAATAGTTTCATAAAAAAGCATTTATTTTCAGATAAAATGACATGTGTAAAAATCGTAGAATTTAAATGTATAGATGTGTTTCGGGCCTATTGCGCCAGAACTTTCTATAAATGTACGTATGTATATATGGAATGTGCAACGGTATTTACAAAAGAGAAATCGATTTTCTATACTTCTATGAACTTAAGTACAAATATATGGAACTTAAAAATATTGTATATATGCAATGCTACATATATACATGATATTCAACTGTTCGCATCTGTCTCTAGCTGACTTAATGACTAGTATTTCAAAGGCAAAGGCATAGCTTATAAAAAATTACGTTGTTGAGCTTTAGATGAGACCTTATATCATTAAATTACTATATTATATGGTGTTATGTACAATGTTAATAACATACATATGTACATGAAGAGAAAATACTTCTGTTTGCTTACTTACAATATAGAATAAAATTAACTTAGACAATAATCATTTGGTGTGAATATGATGCTAATTGATAAATAATACTACAATGTTCTTATGATTATTTACAAAAAAAAAATTAAACTTATATAAGTTCGCTTAGATATTATATCAAAAACAATAGACAAATGTCCAATAGAGCGCATTAAAGGCTAAAAACATTACAGGAAATAGGAAACGTGAACGCCTATCGATCCACATGGCAATCTCTTGTGGTGTCATTGTGGTGAATGTTGTGTGATCAGCCATTGCTTCTTGCTCCTTGCCATTCATATCGTAACCTCCATCCTTATCCATATTAATGACGTGATCAGTGCCATTGCTATTGCGCTCGCTCGTCACTGAGCCTGTATCTGCGCACTCGGTGGTGATTATAGGTAGATTCTGAAATGAAATGGAAGAAATGCAATTAAAATGCTTTCAAATTCATATCTACATATGTATGTATATTCATTTGAAAAATGTATTAAAGCCGACTAGAAATTTGTTTTTAACACTTTATTTGGTACTGAAAAATATTTATTATTCCATTCTACATTATAAAAGGTGATCCATTTCTAGGTTCCCTACTTTTTTAAATATAAAAAACACAGAATATTCAAATTTATTGGGGAATGTTTATTATCATTCGAAAGAATAATCTTTGGCATTTATTTTTTGAAGATTATCTCCTTCAAATGTAGGCCGTGGCTATCTCAGATGGTCCATCCGTTAAGTCCACTTCTCGATGACTGGTTCGAGCATTTCGACTAGCAACAGGCGAATGACACATGTGATGTTTTGCTTCAAGGCCTGAATCGAAGCGGGATTATCCGCATAGACTTTAGACTTACACATCCAAACAGAAAAAGCTCTAACGGTATGATATCACGCGATCTTGGTGGCCAATCGATCGGCCCAAAACGTGAAATTATCTGCTCACCGAAGTGTTCTCTCAATAAACCCATTCATTTTATGCGATGTGTGGGAAGTGGGGCCGTCTTGTTGAAGCCAAATGTCGCGGAGATCACGAGTTTCAATTTCAGGCATCAAATATTCGGTTATCATGGCGCGATAACGTTCGCCATTGACGGTTACGTTCTCACCGGCATCATTTTTGAGCAAATATGGAGCGATGATTCCACCGGCCCACAAACCACACCAAACGGATGTTTTTTCTGGATGAAATGGCCTCATCGCTGAACAAAATTTGAATCTTCGAAAATGTCGAATCTTCTTGGAACTTTTTAAGAGCCCATAGAGCGAAGCGATATCGTTTGATAAGGTCGAGCGGCTTCAGTTCTTGCACAAGCTGTGTTTAGTACACTTTCAATTTAAGATCTCGACGTGAAATGCGCCAAGTCGTTCCATACGTCAGTCCGAGTTGCTGCGAACGTCGCCGAATCGACTCTCCACAGTCTTCGTGTACACTCTCTGCTACGGTCGCTATATTTTCTTCCCTGCGAATGGACGTGGTCTATTCGGTCGAATATTATTAAATAATGAATGCTGGATCTCAAAATGGGCGATGGTGCTGCGAATAATACGCTCAGTAGGCCGATTATACTGACCATAGCTTGAACTATTCGCTCGAAACACATTCTTTACAGAACGTGAATTTTGGTAATAAAGTTGAATGATTTGTAAACGTTGTTCAGGCGTTAATGATGAAATGCCCAACAATACTGTACAAAAAATAAGCATGACATGTTGATACGACTCACGCGTTATCTGTCAAAAAAAAGGCCTTTGAGAAAGGTACCTCTACTTTGATCATCCTTTATATTTTGAGGGTTCCTTATTTTGCAGTCGTATTTAAAAGAAAATTTTTAACTTTATAAATATTTAATTTTTTATAATGATGGATATTTTTATATAGTTTATCCGAATGACCCTGTTATGGGTCAATTGATTAAAAACCTGACGAATTATAAAGTTTGAGCTTAAAACGTGAAAAAAACTTTCTCCTTGCGACTACAAATAGTTTTAAGACTTATCAAACCTTATATTCGTTAGATTTATAGTTAAACTCTTCACAATTTACCAAAATGGAAACACAGTTTAAATGCCACTTTACTTACATGCACAGTCAAGTAGTTATTAAAACCAGGATTTGAATGTCCTTTCAGCACACTCTCCGTACTGGATGTTATATTATCGAGACTGGAGCAAGAACGCGTGCGTGCAAGATTGTTCTTATTTATATCTCGTCGTGTTGGACGTGGTGTTAGTGATGCTTTCACAATATATTTGCTATTCACTTTTTTCAATTCCACATTTTCTTTTCGCCGCCAAATTGTATTGACGAATGCGAATTCCACCAAACTGCCGAAAATGAAGAATGTACAACCGAGAAACCAAATTTCAGATACTTTTATATAACTGACTTTGGGTAAAGCTTTTGTTTGTGAGGAGGATAATGTGATGAATGAGAGCATGGTGCTGGTACCTAGAAAGAGATGAATCGTACTATAATGTAGTTTCTGCGCAAGGGAGCAATTCAATATGAGTTATATTTTCAATTGGGAAACCCGACTTACCTAACATAATACGAGGTGCCGATTGATCGGCCTGCAGCCAAAACGAAACCCATGATATCGCAACGATCATCATAGATGGCAGGAAGTAATCGAGTAAATAGAAACCGGTCTCACGTGTTAGATGAACCGTAAAACTTAGCGAACTGTAGTTGCCCACTAAAAAGTAATCAAAAATTAAGTAAATTTTTTAAAAGAAAATACATAAAAAGAATCTACACATAAATAATAATTAATCATATTTTCCCTAGCTCGGCTTGTTACTTACCAAATGAACCATGCCGCAAATTTATACCATCCGAATTCACGATTGTTTCATTATACCAAAAGCTTTGCATATTGTATTCGGTAAGATGCATTTCGGGATCAAAGGAGATCGGTGAATAAGTTTCCCATTTGAGTACCATCTCCGTTTTATTGTACATCCCTAGAATGCGAAGAACAACATTAGCATTTCATCAAAATTTTCTAATTTTTTTTCACTTACAACTCTCCAAAACAGTCGAGCAGAATTGTTCATCGAAGGGAAATTTCTTAAAATTCATATAACAATAAAGTGTCGCTTGCAACCGCTGTGATATGACGACACGTCCTTCGGGTGAAATTGAGGTGAGCACATCCTTCTCATCGGTACCCAAAATACTTGAGTCGCGCTCATTAGCAAAAAATATGTGTGGCAGCCATAGGCGCTCGCTTAAATGCTTCTGTCCGATAATGTTGTCATTTCTCTTTAATTCTTTGTAAGAGAGACGACTATCGTTGAAGGTCAACTGTAACAGAGCGTGCATTTTGAATTGCAATAAATCTGAATTGAGATTTTGTAGAAAATATACGTAGATACGCGCTTTAACCGTGACTGGCAAGCGTTCGCCATTTTGACCATATTCTGTGGAGCAGAAATATACAGACATATGTACATAATCCGATTAGGAAATTCGCTTTGGAAAACTTACCAATTGGTCTTTCGAGACGATCATAACGACAAACATGTGTTAGCCGTTGTATGAGTTGTGTTTGTTGTAAATTTGTCGCATTTGAGATCGGCGGGCAGTCTTCCTCCAGCTCTTGAGACGTTCTGGAAGGAGAATAATAATAAGAATATTGAAGTGGAATAATACATACATAGGTATGTTGTTTAAATTGAGAAGTGGAATAATTTTATTTTTCTAGAACCTTATAAAAAGATGTATAAATTCTGATTAAATCACAGCTTGAGGCATAGGGAATCACTGAGTCTATGGAGATTTTGACTCATAAATCAATCTATCAATTTTTTAACAAAACCAAATGATTGCGCTACCGTTCTTTCCCATGCGAAATTTGTTTTCTTCACAATGAAATCTTAAAAGATGGCAAAGACTTCCCTAACTCTTAGTGGTGTTAACCAAAACATGTGAACCGAAACAAAAATTTTTGGGCCTAGTACAGCGCCATAATCCCAATATAAATATTATACAGATAAGATTACAGATTTAAAACTTTCATTGTCAAGAAAGAGAGATTAATTTGAAAGATCTGCCACTGGACTTAAACATATCAAGCGAGATGTTAAATGAAATCTTTAACACCTTACCATCGTGTGAGCTATCAGTCAGCAACACTTGCTCCCTTCGTATAAGCGAGTTAAATCAGGGCAGCAGCAGACACTAAGTATGCATATGACGCAAATCCATAGGAGAGAACAATGGAACGGTAACTTCGACGATGTCTTCGATGTCTTCTAAAGAAATTCACCGTTTGGACCCTCTCCCGAAATGTACTCTCTTGAAAAACATACTCTCTTGGGGCCTTCACAGGCAAATGCTTGATAGGAAAATATACAAAAAGGCTGGGGGTTGCTTTTATGAAATGCTGCAAAAGCTCTAAAAACAATGAGAAAGGCCTTAAGAAGTGATATTTTGTATAAGATATTATTGCTGCTCCCATAACGATGGTAAGATAACATTAATGAGTCATTTTTACGCAGGTTTCCTATATCCTATGTAGCGTGACTGTAGCCTTCGAATTCTGTCAATTTTCAATTTTCAATTTAGTCTGGGTAACCTTTATATATATGTAAATCTCTGCTTATATAATAGTCCAATTAGCCAAACTTTGTCAAATGCCTGAGCAACATCAAGGAACATTGCTGATCTTACATGTGTAGCGATTCTTTGCACCTGCTCTATTGTGCTGTGCTTTTCTCTAAGGTCGAATTGGTGACATGGTGTGGTCTGTTTCGATTATAAATTCGGTTTTATTTCTTCAATAAAAGTAACCAACATACCTCTCTACCCAACTCAAGAGAAGGACAATAACAGATCTGTCATAATTAATTACGGAAGAATATTAAATTGAAATGATTTTTCCAATGGGCTCACTCATAGTTTTAGTTTTCTTAAGATTAAGCTTAAAAGCTTAAAAACATACATTTTCGAGCAGTTTTCCCGGATATCTACAGCTCTAATATAATGGATGTTCTAAAAAAAAATTGGAACTTCATGAAGTACATGTTGAAGTTGTTAGAATTCGCATCTTTAAGATATATTGGCGCCGGTCCTCAGAATCGGTCCTAACAATTTAAATCGATTTTCACCCAAGGTCTCCTTTTCTGCACTAATTTCTTTATTCACCACTTTTCTTGTGTGAACGTTTTCTTTTAAAAAGAATGTAATGATCAATTTCCGTTTGAATTTTTGGTTTATTTACAGCATTGTTTGGACGATTGGTTTGCATTTCAACATACTCTTTGCTAAACTTCGGTGTTGCTGAAGGAACTGGGAGAGTTGTCTTAAGGGCAATTGAGTCCACGAATGGGCTGGTGAAGTTGTCCTGGCGGCGACTATGTTCTTAAAGCAGAAGGCTCATTTTCTCCTTCTTGTCTTCGCTGTTGATGCTGTTTCGAAATGACAGTGCGTTGTTTTAGCCCTTGTTTTTGCAGTTCGCTTTGCCTAACATTTCCACGCGATGTGGAGCAATTTAGTCTCATTTTTTCTCAAAACAGCAAACAAACTTTTTGTTATCTTTATATTTCTTTTTTAATGTTGTTGGAGTGCCAATCTATTTATTGAAATAAATAAAATAAATTTGTGAAACTGATACTTAGCTCTTTTTCGCTTCAGTTATGGTCACAATGAGCATCTCAATAATTCATTTAATGTACACAGAGTATTCAAAAAAAAAATTATATAAATATATGGTCATTCCATATTAAAAGTATCCGGCCTCTGCGCGATGTTCTTCGTTTTGGCCTATTTGGCATCTGGCTTAATTTTATTTTAAAACTGACAGAAATTGAGCAGAAACACTTTTTAAAAATTATTCCCAGAAGTTATAGTCGTGAAAAAAACAGTGAATATCAGTGGCGTGGTCCTATGAAATAAGTCACAAGTTGGTTAATAGTCAACAGACTTAAGAAAATTTAGTATCACAGAAAGCTATCGCATTGGGCTACATATTTATTGCACAAAATTTAAAAAAAAGATAGTGTGTAATATTTTTTTAAATTTGTTTCCTTTATTCAAAAAATACGTTTAATATTCTCAAATATTTTTGACCGAACAATATTTATATCACATTCCCAACATGGATTTGTTACAGGAAAATCTACAACCACCAATTTACTTGAGTTCACTTCTTACATCATCGATGCGTTCAGAAAGAACGCCAGCGTCGACGTAATATATACCGACTTTAGCAAAGCTTTTGATAAAGTGTGTCACTCGTTGCTAATTAAGAAACTTGACTTACTGGGTTTCCAACCAAAATTTTTACAATAGATCTCCACATATCTGTATGTAACTCTTTCCAAAATAAACATATAATTATATACCGAATATCAAATTTAATTTACTATCTATAACAAACACTCTATAAGAAATGAATAAATTGTAATTAGTAAACTTTAAACAGTACTTGTCACCTCTACTTTAATTCTCTTATACTGTAGATATTAGTTTAAATATAAGCCGAAGGTCCTGGCAGCCAGTGCTTTAGTACGTAAGTGGAATAATTATTAATAATTGTTTCTCTTTTAAATAAATAAATAAATAAAATAGATCTCCATATATGTGTATGATCGAACTCAAAGAGTAATGTTTAAGAATTCCGTTTCGGATAGCATTAATGTTTCTTCAGGAGTACCTAAGGGTAGCCATCTAGGCCCGATTCTGTTTTCACTATTTATAAACGATATATCTTCTCAGATAAAATTTTCAAAATTTTTAATGATTCGGATGATGTAAAAATTTATAAATCTTACACGTTGGCTAATGAAGGTAACTTACTACAAACAGACATAAACAGCATGGTTGAATGGTGTAAAAGAAATCAGATGCCCCTAAATCTTAAAAAATGTAAAGTTATGTGTTTCTCCTGAAGAGCCACACAGAAAATTACTTACACTATAGATAATTAAATTTTGAACAGTTTCACCCTTTAATTTACCTGGGGAAGACTATGGACCCAAAACTAAACTTCACACATCACATTGGTGTGTTAGTCAACAAAGCCAAAGGCATCTTGGCTCCTGTAAAACGTTGGTCAAAGGAGTTTAATGATCCTTATGTTACTAAAGCTTTGTATATAACATTAGTAAAAAATATTCTTGAATACGACTCGGTGATTTGGAACCCGAGATATCAAATCTACTCTGACGGGATAGAGTCTATTCAAAACCAATTCTTCCTATTTGCCTTAAGAAATTTGCATTGGGACTCTCAGTACAATCTTCCTCCTTATACTAGTCCTCTGAAACTTATCAACCTCCCTACTCTCACCAGTCGGCGGGAAATGCTTGGTGGTTAAAATAATAACAGGCTCAATTTCCAGCCCCCTTATTCTCTCTGAAATCAAATTTAATATTCCGTTCCATTGTCCCTTGTTTCTGAAAACTTGTAAAATGAATTTTGAATTTCCCGAGCCTTTGCATTGTTTGTGTCTTGATTTCAACTCTCATTCAAGTACATTTGACATATCTGACTGGTTTTTTCATATTAAGAAAACTATTTTGTCGACTCTCAATCGTTCATTACTCTTTATTTTGAAATAATTCTTAAAAATCAACTGATGAATTTTGTTCTGTGCGAAGAAGGCTTGTGCGAAGAATACAAAATTGGTTTAAGAATCGTTTGAGCTCCGATTTCTTCCGCTTATCTTTTAAAGAAATATATATTGGGCAACCCCTATAATTAGCAGTGTGATTTTCAACACAATTGATACACTTTGTAGATTCAAAAGACATTTTTGATAAGATGCAATAATAACGGCTAAAATTGTCGGCAATTATGACACTGGACAAAAGTAATGCGCTTATGTGGTTCCTCTACGGAAATACAACGGTTAAGAAAGTACCACAATTCATAAATGGGATGAGAAGGCACCAATTTCTACAAGAGCGTACAATATTTGCCTCATGCCGATGATATTGACAAGAGGTGCTGCCGAAAACTACCGCAGTAAGGCCTTCAGGTGTGTAACAAAATATAAATTATTTGCAATTGCCACCAAAAATATGCTCCTAAATAATAATAGATACCATATTTATGCCTAAAATTCAAAGCAACTCTATGACAAGTTATATAATTAGAACACGTCGAAAACCTATATTTGAACATTTGAGTTATTTTTGAGCAAACACAACGACACTTCTTCTTAGGTTTGTCTGCGAATATACAGCTATAAACAATATTTGAATTCGAAAAAGAACAAACAAAAAATTTCATTTTAATATGCGAATAAAATGTAGGTGTTAATAAAAACTGTCAATATTGCTGATATAAAAGAGATCAGCCATGACGAAGTCACAGTTGTTTAAGTTCAGTTGACAAACGTGCTGTGTAAATATTTACTGGGACAGGAGTAAATAAAAAGAACGCGCTCATATACATATGTTCACAGCAAAATATAGCTTATATGCATATGTAGTTATATGAATATTTGATCATTTTGCGCTACTTGCATTTTATTAAAGGAATATGTAGATTATAGCAAATAAAAGATAAGTGAAGTTGCTGTAAAATATTATAAAAAATAATATAATAGATAAATAAAAATATGTCAACAGTCAAATGTTGGCAGGAAAAACCGTAAAAAATTAATTAATGAATTTATACAAAATTTGTAGCACAGCTTAACCCGATCGCGCATGTAACGACAAAATTACAGCGATTTGCGTATTGCCGTAAACTGTTCGAGAAAAATGTACTTATGTACATGTGTACACATGCATACATAAATATGCCTACGTATTTGCGCACATTTCGAGACCTAATCCCTTGCAAATAACATTTTTTTAACTGTTGGAAAATTTTAATAATATTTTTTTAACCTTCACTGATACTTTCAAGGACAATTACAATTATATTTAGTTTTACCGCTATATTTACATGTTTTTTAACTTTTTCACGTTTTTTTATTTGTATTTATTTTTACACATTTTTTCTTTAGAACGCGAAGCTTTACATTTTTATGATTTTTTTTTTTTTTTACCAACTAAGCACTTAACGCTCTTTTCTCGTTTATTCGATATGCAATATAAAATTTTGTTTAAACAATTTTTCATTAATTTGTACATAAGCACCTCACTATTATTTACATCTGGATTTTCTTGGCTCATTACTGCTATTGTTTTCTTTGGAAAAAATAAAATAAAAAATGGTCAGAAAATATAATAATTTTTATTGCTTTTTAAATGCTTTCACAGTCGCATGTGCAATGTGCCTTTGTTTGTTCATTAGCGGCACTTAATAATAGAAGAAAAGTAAATACAAGCACACATACACTTGTATAATCACACAAATGCATGTTGTAGAATAAATTTAATTAAAAATTTAGTACAGTACATATGGCAACCCTTTCCAATTTTACTTAAATTTTTTTATTACTTTTTTAATTTTTTTTTTTAAATAATGTTAGTTAGGTTTTTACGGAAATTAGTTGAAACAGCTGCTCTGGCAGACATATATATGTCTCATATATGTTACATAGCTACATATTAGCATATACAATAAAAAGCACTCTGCGCAAACAAAAATTAAAAACATTTATACAATAATTATTCTACGACTCAACAAATATAATAATAAAATTGGATATTCTAAATTTAGAAAATGTCTCTTTCAAAATTATTACGACTTTTTAATAGACATCTGTTCGTCCGTTTTGAATTATAACGAAATATGAAATGATTATTTGTGGTGCCCTAACTGTTGCCTCTTAAACTCTCCGCGCTCATACACCCGGCGTTCTTCTTTTTACAATAACCAAAAAAAAAATGAATGAATTTTTTTATCACATCTAAATAAACTTAAAGCTTACATAGCTTATATGCAAAATTAAGCCATATTCATTTACCATGAGCTGCAGAGATCGGTTTGTGTTTATACCCAACGCATGTTTCGTTTGATGTATGTAATTTAAAATTGTATCTACCGCTGTTCCCTATTGATTCGTAAGCAAAAACTCACGTTATCGTATTTTGATGACTCAAACACTCATACTCAAACGCTATAAAACAAACTGTTTCCAAGAAACAGTACGCACCAATACTTCAGTTAGAGATCACTTCCTTCGAAGTGAGACTTAAACCAATTGGAAATATATTTTGATTGAATAAAGCTGGATGATGTTGATAATGATTTCCTTGAGAGAACAATAATAGAAAATATAACTAACGCTAGGACTGCTCCGACATTTGGAGTCAATAGAATTTGAAGCGCACAATGCCTGGAGAACTGGAAAAAAATTTGATATTCGAGCGCGAGAGAAATGGACGAATGAAAATATTACATTAAATATTCGTTGGTGTAAAAGATCAAAATAAAGGCATTCCAAGAGGGTAGTTTTGATAATAATTTTCATCAATTATTGAAATGAAGTGACTGTAAGAGAACTTTCTTAGTAAATGAATTTTATTAAGTTGTGGTGAAGAATGCACGTGGTCTGCAGAAAAAGTATTTATACGCAATAATTGAAGTGTAGAACTAAAAAACCAGCTTAAAAGAGACTATCAAGCAAAGACAAACATCGAATCGAAAAATCTGGATGGCGCATCATGGACACATTGCCTTAACTAATATAAGATGAGGGCAAAAAAAGAATTCTGGATTAATTTGAATAAAAATTTGCATTTTTAATAATTTAAAAACGCTGAATTCAGAAATGTTATTTAATTTTGAATAGCTCTGACAGTTACTTTTAGTGTGAATTTCGCTCAATGTTTGAACATCCATCTTGCAGGACAATGCAATTTTTTTTGATTATTTTAAAACAATAATCGTTAAATTCTACAATAAATATCATTCAGAATATTTCCAATTTTCTACCGGCAGGTTGCCTTGTCTTCGACATCGGTTTGTGTATGACGATGATAACAAGATGTTAGTGCTGCAACGTATTAATGTGACATTTTCTTCCCCTGCGGTGCTATCAAGAATCTGAGGAAACTAATAAATTTGTAGTTAAAACTTTATCTGATAACTGTGATGTTTTTAACTAATTGACAAACTATGATTTCAGCACGGTTACGGTTTTAAAAACCACTTCCGAATGGCTGACAGATTATTAAGAGAAACTTTTTATTTCACGTCACGCATACATTTTAAGGGTTTGGTATTCTCTGCCAAAAAACGAACTCATTTGAAAATTTTTCGGATTTTCAAGGTTCAAACCCATGATCTTAAGCATAGTTACTGTAGTCGAAGTTTATTATTAGCACAAATTATATCGAAATATAGAATATTTTAATTTTTCTATATCGATGCTGCGTTCTGTCTTCGCGTAATGTGCTTTTTGACTTTGCAAAAATGTCCTACTTTCAAATATTGCAAAATATAACAGATTTTTTCAACATATAAAGAGATACAAATTCATAGTTTCAAATAAAGGAACAATTTTACATATATTTTTATTTATTCCATCACAAATTACCACTTTACATGAACTATTACAAAAACTAGGGTTATTTTGGTTATGGCGTCAAATAGGGTTTTCCTATAAGGGTGATATGATTTCTAAGTGTCGTTTTGGCGTTTTAATATGTCATGATCTATCTTTTTTTTCATTTTTCATTATAAACGTCGTGAATTTGCTGATTTTGCCTTAGAACAACTTGAAAATGATAACGATTTTTTTAAGAAAATCATCTTTTCCGATAAGACTCACTGTCACCTGAGTGGCAAATAAAAGAAACTGTCGATTCTGGTGTGAAAGAAATCCACAAATTTTTCATGAACAACCATTACATTCACCTAAATTGACAGTTTGGTGTGGGTTTTGGTCTGGTGGAATCATTGGTCCGTACTTCTTTCGAAATGAAGCTGGTAGCACCGGTACTGTCAATGTAGAGCGGTATAGATCGATGATAACCAACTTTTTATGGCCACAATTGGAAGAAATTGATCTTAACAACAACATCTTATGCCAACAAGACAGAGCTACGAGTCACACAGCCCGTGCAACATCCGAATTATTGCGAGTAAGGTTTGGAGAATCAATTATTTTAAGAAATTGTGACATTGAATGGCGTCGAAGAAGTTGTGATTTAACACCATTATTGTGGGGTTATTTCAAGTAATTGGTCTTTAGCAATAAACCAGACTCTCTTCAACTTGATTTAGTGGAAAAAGTGCTCTAAAATTGGGTTAATTGAAGTAGTTTATGCAAAAGAAGTCGTGGAGGCCACTTGAATGATGTTATATTGAGAACTTAATTGCATCGATTGTAGTTCACATTAAATTAAAAAAAACATTCAAACTTCCTTAACAATTAGTGTTTTTTTTTTAGAAATCATATCACTCTTATTGTAAAACCCTGTTTATTCAAAACGTATTTTAATTAAATTTTGTATATATTTCGTATTCCCTAATGACTTTTTAATTATAAAAATGCAGCATCAACGTTTTATTTCGAGAAATGTATTTTTGACACTTTTTTCCGTGAATGGTTTATACATAATTACGTTCTGCCTGGATTTTTCAAAAAAAATGTGTGAATATAAATAAATATTTTTGATGGAAAACTTGAAATGTAATTTTTACACTGGAATAATTACATTTCCAAAAATATAAAACAAGTTCAAACAATTTCTATTTTTGCCTGCTGAAGAAGGTAATTTCTTGCTCCACTTTAACATAATCATCAAAAGTCTATTGAAGAACTGATTTGCCTCATACGACTACTTAAAATATGTAGTGATAAGGGTAAAAGTCGTAAATATTTTTCAAAACTTCTCTTACGAAAATTTCTAAGTTCATTTCATCGGATAGGATCTAGATCCAGAACTTTTTATTAAATATTTAATTTAATTTTAACTTTCTCATCTTCAGCGAACTCATTATGCATTGCGTTATACTCAAAACTATTTTTTAGCAGATGGTATATCTGAAATACTACAACACTTAATATTATATTGATAAAAATGTATTATTTTTATTTACATAACATATAAAATATTGTTAAAAAAGTTTTAAATTCGACACAAAATGATCTCAACTGATGAGAAGGCTAATATCCATCAACTAAAGATTGTTGTCTCATCGGACGCCAAAAGAGTAGAAAATAAAATAAAATGAAACAAAATAAATTAAAAGAAATTAAAATAAAATAATAATAAAACAGAAACAACAAATAATATGAAATAAAATAAAACTAAAATATATTAAATAAAAGCAACTTAAACACACAAGAACATATTGTCAAATAAAAGTAAATTAAGCGAAGAGAAATGATATGTACCAAACAAATAAAAAATTAAAATGAAACAAAAAATGTAGCTGAATAAATAATATAAATTATAGAAATAAAAAATTAAATAAAACATACTAATAGTTGAATGAAAAATTTGAAGGAAAACAAATGGAACTCCTGTATTAAAGTAATTTTCTGCATTGACTTAGCAACTGGTTACATTACATTAGTTAAGGAAATACATTATTTTTACCCCAAAATATGTATTTTGTTAATGTTTAATTTTTTTTACGCAAAAATATGTATATATTCGATTTCTGCAAATATTTTATAGTTTTTTTTTTTTTATATGACTAGTGAATAATACTTTTCGTTATCCCAATATAGTGGAGTTTCAGTTACCGTAAACTTTGAAGAGGATTCAATTAACCGGCAGAAAACCAAATTTATTACTTATAAAAATCTACTTGTAAAAAAGAAAAAAAAATTCTATATGAGAATTATTTTATTTTTATTTTGGCGCAAACATGGCACCCACTCAAATCAATTCGGTCAAACAAGTTTTTGTATAGTGGAAATCACAAAATATTTATGAAAACATGTGCATATGCACACACACATAGGCTTATATATATGTACGTAAGTGCAAAAATTGCAATACGTCATATATGCACTTTCGATTCAGTTTTTTTCATCGCGATCATAAACATTAATTTTTGAGGTTAAGTCAACCTTCAACTATCGAATCTACTCGTATTTATCTCGTCGCGCCAGTGCGTATGAGCAACAATTACAATGGTATACATACGTACATATGTACACACAAGCTTTTAGTAAAGATTTCATTATCAATTCACTTGTAAATACATACGTATGTACATATTTAGCATCAAACACACCGGTTCTAATGCAGAAAAAAAAAGAAAAAAACTGAAACAGAAAAGTAAATGAAAAAAAAAAACAGTTACATGAGTTCACGCAGTAGTCAGCTGAGTAAATATTTTTCTACTATGCTTTGTTACACATTCGTACAAAAATTGTCGCGTAAAATAATGAAATAAAATAAAACAAAAAAAGCGTGCCACAAATTTTTGTAGTTCAAGGAGTTGCGGATCTTGTTAGCGGCACATTGACATAACATTTTTACT
The DNA here is from genome assembly GCA_030068015.2 of Neoceratitis asiatica. Taxonomy (NCBI): domain Eukaryota; kingdom Metazoa; phylum Arthropoda; class Insecta; order Diptera; family Tephritidae; genus Neoceratitis; species Neoceratitis asiatica. Next base: position 48,166,885 of record CM061526.1, on the reverse strand, counting down.
AATTAGCCGTGTTCGCCGTTAAAGTGTGGGAGTTAGAGATTTTTCCTTTTAAAGTACATTTCTCAAAAATCGAAGAAATAACAGTAAAAATCTGTAATTTAAAAAAAAAAAGTATTCGAAAAAACATACAAACAACAGACAACAACACTTCTTACTATGACAAGCAAGCAAACATTTGGCTCTTGCCGATAAACTTACGCTGTTGATAACTGTGTGATGGTGACAATAAAGCTGAGTAGCAACACTTTGATCACGACATGAAAGTATGTATTCCGCATATTGTTTGTTGGTCTTAATTTTTCCAATAACTTCCAATTTTTTCTTCACAAAATGCACTAAAATTGTTTACCGTTATATTTTATACTTCTCAACGCCGAGATCTGCCCGCAGATTCAAAACCGTTGCACTGCTTTTTATTACGTTTCAAGTTCAATATCACTTATGCTTTGAACAGCTGTAAAATTTGAGTTTGTATTTCTTCGAATAAAATATATTTTTTAATATTTTTTTTTCAACGCCTGTTGTTGTTGCACAATCGTTTTGCAATAATAATTAATTTTTGGCGACGTCTGACGTTGTTGTCGTCTGTCAACACAACACTTGCAGCGCCTTTTCTACCAGCTATTGCTCAAAAAAAAAAAAAAAAGATAACAAATTCGCTCACTCACAGCCCGCCAACGATCGAGTCGGTATTTTTCTTTCAGTCCAGCAACGCGCGCGCTCGTTTTCGAGATCCACACGAGTATTAAAAAATGTGTTCGTTATTTTCTGTAACGAACGTCTTTTCGCTACGATAACTGATTTCTATTTGAATTGGAGCGTTGGTTGGTAGCGCTTGAAATACTATGTGCTGATCTCCGAAACTGAGTAGCAATGTTGGTAGCATGAACAAATATTAAACAAAAAAAATAGCAAACGAACAAATACAAGTAAAGTAAGTTAAGAGTACATACAAACATACTCTATGTGCATTGCTGTATTTACATTTTTTTTATTGTTTTAAGATATTCTCTCTTGCTGCTGATAACTTGGCAGACACAGATTCGCAAATGTTTTTTTGTATGTTGGAAAGTACGGGTGTGAGTCTAGATTCTCAAATATACCGTTCATTTTAAGATCCATCTCAATTTATACCGTGTACGAAATATAAATACAAAAAAGTTAGAAATTTTGTTACTTAGAAACATTTGGATTTTGCTTTTCGAAGAGGTCGAAACTTTCTTTGAACTGTAGTGGCGTTTCTATATTATACGAGGGCTGGTTGATATTTGGAGTGGTATTTTGAATTTGAGTTACCGTAAATACAACACTGCACCCGTCAACTGTTACCGATTAATAGGCTGTGTTTGACATCCATTGAAAGCAGACAACTCGTGAATTTTAATGAAAAAAAACCATCATCGGAACCAAGGAAAGACTCGATAAGTACTATGGCAACTCTTCACCATCAGTTTCAATGGTCAATAAGTGGTTGACTGAGTTCCGTTCTGGTCGTGTCAGTGCAAGTGACGTCGAAAGTTTAGGTCGTCCAAAACAGGTTGTCACGCTAGTAATCATAAATAACATCCATGGAATAATATTGGACGATCGGTGACGGGTATATCAAATTTCAAATGAATATTTGAACATGAAAAAGTTATGCGCGCGACGGGTGTCGCTATTGCTCACACACGACTATTAGAGCAATCGTAAAGCCACTTCAAACGAGTGTTTGGTGATGTTCATCGCAATCCAAACGAATTTTTGGGCCGCTACGTTACCTTAGACGAAAAATGGATCTACCACTCCACATCAAAGACCAAAAACAATCAAGGCAGTGAGTTTCTGCGGGTTAGCATGCACTAAAGAAGGCCAAGGTGGGTCTATAAGCCAACAAGGCCACCATTTTTTAGAATGCACGATGTGCCATTCACATCGATCACCTTAAAAAGGGTAAAAGGGTAATATTACTCGAAGGCGAATATTACTTAGAGCTTTTAGAAAAATTCAATAACGATTTAAAGCAGAAACAATGTTACCATAGAAAAATTTCATAAAATGGGCTACGAACTGCTACCCCATACAACATACTATCCAGATTAAGCCCTCAGCGACTGTGATTATTGGCCGGAAAAAAAATATTTTGGTCAAAAAGTCATTGACTTATCAAATTACGCTCGTAGTTCTCGTCTTCCTAGTTTTTTTTTCTGAAAATAATTTAATAGATTTCTTGGAAAATGAGCTTTAATGGCTGAACACACTTCCTACATCCAAGCTCCAGAAGAGCGGTGCGTTTAACTTCAACTCCTTTTGGTGGTGAGTGTCTTCATGTGTGTCTTACAAATAGATGAAGCTTCAATTTTATTATCCGGGTCGTGGATTTTTGTGAGAAGCTAACATTTCATAAACCTCAAAAATACACTTGAAGTTAGTAACAACCAATCCTTCTGTGCAAACAACTATGCCGAAGAACTCATGGTGTATAGAATGGAAAAACAATTCTACAAGCTAACAATATTCCTGCTATTACCACATTCTACATTCCATTTCAGAATTGCAGTGAAAATTTCCTATATAGATTATCTATAAAAGATATCTGATAGACATAGATTGATAAAAAAATATGTCAATAGTAAAAGAGAAGCCTCAAGAGTTATTTCTGTCAACAATTTTTCATTTGAGTTCGCTGTAGTTATACTACAATGAGTCAACTCTGACTCCATATTCATAAAACGCTTTGTAACTGGTGATGAATTTACGGGTTACGAATTTGACATGCAGACCGGGCTTCCAACTAAACTGAAACCAAAAAAAAACACGTTAAAGTCGACAAAAGTCAAGGTAATGTTAACTTTTTGCATTGATTATCGCGGTGTGGTGCACTGAGAATTCTAGGTTAGACGATAAATAAAAAAATATTACCTGCATCGCATAATAAATATTTGAGAACAATAAGAGGTCGAAGAGGTTAGATTTTTGGTAAGTAAAGTCATCACATGACAAACACTCACAGGGCAAACATTTTGAACGAATTTCTGGCCCAAAATTAAAAAAAAATTACCTCATATGGCTTCGAGCTAACTTTATCCACTTTCCAAAACTCATGTTAGCACGTGGAGATATCCGCTTTACTCACAAAAGTCTTATAATATGATTCGTGTTAAATAACAATGTTGAATGCTATGAATAAACTACAAATCAAAATTGGGGCCAACTTAGCGACCGAAAGAATTCAGACAATTCCTTCAATAAGACTTTTTAAGAGAGCATTTCCCGATAATCCTTACGTACAGAATAATCCTAAATATTTGTTGGAATTCTGTGAAATAAATGTACTTTCTTTCATACACAATTGACAGATCTCACAGAAGCGATCTTCAAAACCAAGCCAGCAGACGTCATTATCATAGTCGTGACCACCTTGAGTATACAAATGATATCCAGTAGAGGTCACTACACTAAACAGAACAATGGCTAACCTGAACGGACCGCACCAAATGAGCAGACACCTTCTTGCGGGCGTAGTTTAAAATGTAATACCATGTAGCTCACGATATGCCAATAGTGTCTCCCTTGCCACACTATATTTGAAAAATATCTATAGCCATAACAGAAATCACGCCCGATGTAAACAATCCATAGCACGATCGCAAAAACTATCGAGAAGCAGCACAAAGGGAAGTTGAACTTAGCAAATCTGGACTTACGGTTATCTTTTCAACGGAAGGTCAAAAATCAGATCAACAAAAAATCTAAAAAAAATTACTCAACAAATATTATTAATGGTATAAAATCAATTTAATGTTATCAAAGATAATGTTGTCTCTTAACTTTAAAATTTTCTTCGTACGTCAGTCTTGTCGACGTATCGAGTGAGTATAAAGACAAAATATTTTTTACCGTATTGTTGCCACCCATACAGATCACACAAGTCGGCTACTAAGTAAAATTGAATATATGCAGAGAGAAATTGTTCTCCATGAGAAATTTAGTTAATTTTGAATTGGAAAATTAATTATTTTTTGCAACATGAAATTGATGATAGAACAATGTCGGTTGGTTAAGGGGATATTCTAGTCTAGAATTAAAAAAAAAATCGATTTGTTTTTGCATATTTTTAAAGTTTAACTATTTAAAAAAATGTCTGTAAGAGAATTTTTCAAAATTCAAATTATTTTCGGAGATATAACTGTTTTGCTGATGCGGCATCCATACCGTTTCAGCCTTTACGCGAAACTTTAAACGCTTTTTTCTCGAAACTTCGTCTTTTTCAATAAGATACTCACGATTTCTCAAGTTCTACTGGACCGATTTACTTCAAATTTTTGAAGAGTTATAGACTTCTCTATGTCTGGAACTACGCTCATCCGCAAATTTAAATTTTACTTCTTTTCAAAAGATTCGAATTTTATTTTTCACTTATTTTTTTTATTTTTTCCAACTAATTATTTGAGGTGAAAAATGGAAAAATGCTGAACTAAATTTGTAAACTAGAAGGAGGCGATGTTGAGAAAAAAAACGATAATTTGTTGAAAAAATATATATTTCCTTCGAAAGGTCACTGATTCAAAAATTATTCTTTTTTAGAAATAAGTAAATTTAGGCTTGACGGCACAATGATGTGACCACTAATTTGTTGGAAGAAGATCTAGTAGGTACATCCTCCTAAGGAGTAGAAGAAAACAATATTTTTAGTAATATTTCTATCACTCTTACATGTAAATATTGTTTTCATTTATGATTCTATTCACTTATCTATCTACATATGTATATTCGAAAACATATTTCGAAATATGTCGGATGTTATGAACTTTGGCTTGCGAAAATTGTTTCACTAAAAAACTTTGGATTTTCTGGTAAAATTTGGCTCATATTTGAAATATTTGAGATAAAGTTTGCTAAAGTCTTCCTCTCAGGTGGCGTTATAGAAAATCTAAGCTTATTATTTGATCGAATTGTCTAACGATTACTTCTTCTACTTTATTGGCCTAGGCAGTGCTTGCACGATTACAGCCGACTTAACGAATGCACGCCAGTTGTTCGTTCTTTTCGCGTTAATTTGAAACACCAAGTGAAGCCAAGTCCTTCTCCACCTGATCTTTCCGACGGAATTAAGGTACCATATATCAGGAAGTGAATGATAAGCAACTTGTAGGGTTTGGGGACTGTCAATAGCGACGGGTGAGCCAAGACGCGAATGGGCGACTGTTTTGTTTGATTATAGCAGATATTTCGTCTTGTTCTCGTTCACAACCAGATATATTCGCTTTGCTTTTTTGTCTAACCTGGGGAAAGCTGAATTAATGGCGAGGTTGTTAAGGCCAATGATAGCACAACACAGTCATTGTTAACTTTTGTAAAATATTACAACTTGTCTGCGGCTCTTATTAGTACCTTGAGCTTTGCGGCCCTTATTACTTTTTCTGGTATGTCTCAGCCTCAGCTTACACAGCCGTATAAATTTTTAGGGGATACCAAGTTCAGATATAGCGACGTCGGAGCAGTTCCTTTTCGGGATCTCAACGGCTGTTTTAAAATTGACGAAGTGGAGGTGAATATCTGATCAATGCTAGATTCAAGTCTAAAGCCACACTGATATGGTCCAATCAGTTCGTTGACGGTTAGTTTTAATTTTTCACACAATACGCTTGATAGGATCTTGTATGCGATATTGAGGAGACTTATCAAGCAAGATAATTGGCGCAAATTGTGTGGTCGCCCTTTTTGTGGATTAGGCAGAGCGCACTTAGGTTCCAATCGTCAGGCGCTCACTCATCCAATCATATTGTGCAAGAAAGCTGATGCATAGCCAAATGTCAATTCTTCGGTGAAGTATTTGAATAGCTCTCCGATACGCCTTTGGCTCTCATTACTTTGTTTTTTTTTTCATTGTAGGCAATTGCCAAATGAAACTTTCTCTAGAATTTCCAATGTTGATCTGGCTAGGATTCGAACCCATAAACCACATGGTATCTTCGAAAAATGTCTTGGTAAGTGATTATCCATTCCGAATTGAATTTGGGTCACAGTGTAATAACGCGAATATTTGCTAGTAATCAATCAAAAAAAAGTTTACTCAAATAATTAAAAAATACAAATATTAAATTTTATTTTGAGCTTGTCACTTTCAGCGATGGATAGCTATATTTTCCTATCGCATTAGTTAATTAAAAACTTATATTTTTAATCTGTATATTTAGCCATCAAACAAGTAGCGGTTTTATGTTGACCAAAAGAAGCCAATTTAAAAAAATCTTCATTTGATTACGTATACGCCCGAGCGCATCATTGAATATTATAAAAAATTATTTACACAGATGTACATACAAATGTATATACACATACATATAAACAAGCCTAAACAAAAGTGTTTTCAAAAATGTTTGCATATTGTTTTTAATTTCAAGCGACACGTTTTGCGAACGTTTTTTACCAGCCCACATACCAAATTAGGCAGCAGCAGCAGCAGCAGCAGCAACAACAGCAAGCACAACAACAATAACAGTAATAAGCAACTAAGCTTTTAATTAATACAGAACCAACAATGATATGAGCATTATTTACATACATACATACATACACTTATACTTTTGATCGTAATTAGTGCATGTGGTTGTTATTGTAATAGTAAAAAAAAAACTTTGAGCGGTAGAATAATGAATAAAAATGCATGTCAGAGACCTTATGGCAATACTATCTGTGTGCAGAAGTAAAAATTGCCAATAACAGTTTATTGCACCTTTAGTGTTAGCGCTTGAAAACAATATGCGCAACAACAGTAGCTACAACTAACAACAACAACAATAACAATTTCCTTTTTCATATGCAAATTAAATATAAATTTTAAATTATGTTTATCGGAAAGTTACTTGAACTCATCAACACAACGTACATACGGGTATGTAGTTGAGGAGCGGAAATCACAAAGTATATATACACATATATATGATGTATGTGGTGTACGTATATGTAAATATTTAATTAGTTTATAACTATTATTTATCATATGTTATATACTGCCTTACCAGCAAGAGATGACGATATTTAACTATGAGTAAATTTTAAAAGCTTTTAATTAAAAATTTATCATTAGAAAATTATTTGAAAAAAGATTAAGTCGCAAAGAAACCCAAAAGAAGTGATAACGAAACGCATTCTAACAGAGCAAAGATAAATTATTTTATTTACGTTTGTATGCACAGTGTATAAAGACATAAATAAAAATGCATTACTAATGGTAAATATTTTCGTTTTGAATTTATAGCGGCGTTTTTTGCGAATTTCACTTTGCACAGTGGGTTAACTTTGTGAAAAAAAAATTGTTTTAAATGGCTCCCAATGTATATATATGGCGCTTTGTAACCGTTGAAGCGATTTTCGGCTGAAACGATTGCTGACCAAAATAACCGAGTGGTTAGCATTGCGTATAAAAATAAATTTATTTTATTTGTGATCGCGCCTTGGCAGGAAATATAAAATAATCCGAGTGTATTTGTCACATGAAATAAAAAGCTCCTCATAAAAATTCTTTAGTCGTTTGGAAGCGGCTTAGAATAAACTGTAGATCCCTCCAAATTGAAGCTATCAGATTCACCGACGATCGCTGAATCGAGTTGACAGTAGTACTGTCTGTATCGAACTAAACCTGACCAGACTAACTTCTAAAGTTTTATTTTTTCCAATCCCACCGGTTGTATTTTTGGCATAAAAATATTAATTTAAGGGCTTAGGCCACTCTAGAATTTTTGCAAAATGGATTTGTTTTCCTTTCAAATGATACATTATGGTCCGAAAAATGTTATTCCAAAAGATTATGACAGATGAAAATTTCTAAATGCCCATTTTCGTTTTCTAGTTGAAGCGCCTGTTTCAGTCAGTAAGGCATACTCAAAACTTTAAACGCGTTTATCTCAAAAGTGCTTTTCTTTCAACAATTTAAAACCAATTCACTTGAACTTTTGACATCTTTAGAAATATATTATCTATAGAAGTATGTAGGATTTTTTTATCTTGCATAGTTTTTTTTTTTATTAACAAATTTCGAACAATTTTCTGGCCAAATTGTTACTTTTTCCTTCAGAGACCTACAATTTTGTCCAAAATGCATATATTGAAAAAATCCTACGTACTTCTGTAGCTATTGCTATTTACCAACGGAAACAAAATATTAAAATAAAAAAATTACGGGAGCTGTGTATCCGTCCTAGGTTCCCGAAATAATGGAAACATCCTAGGGAGAATGTTGTATAGCCGCCATTTTTAAATTAATATTTCTTAATAAATAGTTATAAGCAGTTAATTATATGTATAATAATTGCCTTTTGTCAAAAATCAGATTTATTTAATAGTTTTCCCGAAAAAATCTCAAAAAGCCTGTTTTATGGTCTTAACCCCTTGAGGTAAAGGAAATACTCTGAAATGTATTTACTAGATTCACAAGTGTTTCTAGAGTTTATGGGGGTCAATCCTCCACTCAACACAGAAAAAGTTACGTATATTTTTTTTAAAGATAACTGTGAGCGGCTCCGTCAGCCTTTTTATTTCGCTCAAATCGTACAAAAACCTCCTATTTCTCATTTTCGGAAATAATCGAAAATATCTAGTATTCATCATGAATTTCAGAGCCACATCAGCTTTGGCTTAATCATCTCCACATGTTATATAGTTCGACCTCAAAGAGTTAGGTTAGATAGTCAAGATTGATCTACAATTAAACCTCACATCATTATTTGTTAGGTAGGTTTGATTCTCAGAAAAAAAAAATTCTTAATATCTTTGGCTTAAACAAATGGCTTCTTCATACAACTAGAAAATACCTGTTGAAAATATCAAATCCATTCACCCAAAGGCACTATTATTGTTAATTCTATTTTTAAGTTGACTTCAGTCCTGCTTTTTCCTCTCTACACATTATATAGTTCAACTCGTCAAGTGATAACTGAAGCTCACATCTTTTCCTTCGACTGAGGCTGGATTGAAAGCCAGAGCTTAAACGGCTTGTACCACCAACGGCACTTATTGCACGAATGCCTTTAATTTTAATAAAACAACTTGATATGCCCGAAAAGACTTCTGAATTAATGCAATTTTCGCATTACTTCTAGGAAAACCCAATCTCGAGCAAGTGCAACAACGATCGTGATCTCAGTAAACGGACATAGAGATATACCGGTCAACTGAGTAGCGGACGAGCTTATGAGAGAAGGAAACATCTTAATTAACACAAGCTCAACGCAGGTATATGAGCTTAACGCGGGTATACCTCTATTCATAGCAAAATATATGCTAGCATTTGAATTTTCCTATAATTTATGGCGTAATGAAAATACTTTTAAGGTGATAATATAGATTTGGTCATCGCTAGGCGCTAAAAGCTCAAGATTTACTTCCCCTGAACCTATTCTCAATCAGTAGCACTACTGAACTTATATTAGGACATTGTTTAAAGGGAACTCAAGATAAAATAATGGGATCCTGCACAAATGACTTTTGTCGCAGCTGCAGGGACGTGGGGCAAACACTGTGTACCGAACATTACTTTTGTCACTGTCCAGCTGCACTCACAGCATTTATCAGACAAACTAAATGGTTCACGCATTTGAGAAAGATATAGGATCCTCATTCGGTCCGTTCTCAAAAGATGGCTCCACCTGCAAGCTGCAGCCGATCTTGGAAGCGACTATCTATTTCTTTGGAAAAATTTTACATCTGTCAACAATAATTAGTGTACATCAGCGTCTGTTTTTGGATACGCTGACATGGAAGGTCTTGCACAACCCGTAGAATTCTTCAGACCTTACTCCTTCCGAAGACTGGCTTTTTTAATGGATACAAAACCGTTTGGGGGGTCACACATTCGAAGACAGAACGGACTCATTTCTTAGAGATGGTATTCGAAAATTATCAAAGAGTTTTGGAAAAGCAGTTGATTCCGACGGACAATACTTTGAATGATATCTTTTTTCCAGACCCGACTGTCCATCCGTATGTTTGACCGCAAACTAGTCAGTCAGTTTTTGAGATATTTCAACCAAACTTGACAAGAAGATGCACTTATACATTTAAACGATAATTTTTTGGATCCGGCGAGATCGGACAACATATCATATATTTTTAAGATTTGAAATTGTCGCCCATAAATCCGTCAAAAAAAAGGTTGGACCTGACGGAAAATTACGAAAATTCACGTTCTGTAAAGAACGTGTTTTGCGCGCTTCGCTCAACTAATGGTCAACATAATCGGCCTACTGAGCGTACTATTCGCAACACCATCACCCATCTTGAAACCCAGCATTCATTATTGGATAATATACGACCGAATAGACCACGTCCAGCTTGCAGTAAAAAAAATATAGTGACCGTAGCTGAGAGTGTACACGAAGACCGTGGAGACTCGATTCGGCGCCGTTCGCAGCAACTTGGACTGACGTATGGCTTTGCGCATTTTACGTCGAGATCTTAAATTGAAAGCGTATAAAATACAGCTTGTGCAAGAACTGAAGCCGCTCGACCTTCCCAAGCGACATCGCCTCGCACTATGGGCTCTTGAAAAGTTCTAAGAAGATCCGACGTTTTCGAGCCAAATATTTTGGAATCATCGGTTCATATATCTTCAAAAATTATACCTGTGAGAACATAACCGTCAATGGAGACCGTTATCACGCCATGTCAACCGACTATTTGGTGTCTGAAATTGAAGCTCGTGATCTCCGCGATATTTGGTTTCAACAAGACGGCGCCACTTCCTACACATCGAATCAATCACTGAATTTATTGAGGAACACTTCAGTGAGCAGATAATTTTACGTTTTGGACCGGTCGATCGGCCACCAATATCGTGTCATATCACAACGTTAGACTTTTTCCTGTGGGGGTACGTAAAGTCTAAAGTCTATGCGGACAATCCCGCTTCAATTCAGGCCTTGGAGCAAAAAATCACGAGTGCCATTCGCCAGTTACAGTCGAAATGCTCGAACGAGTCATCGAAAATTGGACTCAACGGATGAACCATCTGAGACGTAGCCGCGGCCAACATTTGAAGGAGATAATCTTAAAAAAATAGATGCCAAAGAATTTTGTTTTGAATGATAATAAACATTCCCCATTAGATTTGAATTTTCTGTGATTTTTTCTTTAAAAAAGTAGGGAACCTCAAATAGAACACTCGCTATATCATATAACACCCATACAACCGATCTCTTAAGATATGAGGTTTTCCGTCCAAAATCCGTCAAAGAAGCATCTAAAAGCGTGGTTAATATTGACACTGAAAATCATCAAAATCCTATTTTGCGTTTTGCATTAAATTTTAAATGTTCTCTTCTTCTTGTTTTTAATTTATTTCATAACAGAAACGGCCGATCTTTAATTAAACAGTTTGTTGTCTCCTCTTCTTTTGTTTCTCTCTCCAGTTCCTCGATTAGATGTGTTACATATCTATATATAAATTTGTTTATATTTTTTTTTTTTTTACTTTTATTTGCCATTTAATTAAAACTAACAAGCCCTTTCACCATTACCTTTCCAACTAACTTTATTTTCTTATATGTATGTACAAGTACACACAGAGCACGTCTGTTTTCCATATTATCTAATATGTTGTTTTTAGTTTTATTTATTTTTTTACGCCAACGTACATCTAAATACAACACATACATATGTAAATACTGATATACTGCAACATCTATCCAGATTTTTGTTCCTTCCAGCGTGAGTCAGACACAAACAGAATTTATCTCACAAAAAAAAAGTGACGACTTTTCGTATGCTTTTGAAAAACTCACGTTTCAACTGTAATAAACTGAAACGTTTTCTTTCATCATTTACTCTGTAATCTGTTAAAAGGCACTACACAATCGTACATAATGAGCTGGAGATAAAAAAATATATATAATTCTTATCATCTTTAAATATTTATTGTACTTTCAACAGTTTTGCGGTATTTAGTAAGTCAGTCAATTGTTTTGAAACAAAATGGAAAACAAAAACAAAAATTGTATGCAAAAAATTGCCGAACAAAAAAATTTACGCTCGCGCATTGTAATTTTTTAACAATCTGATTTTCAAAATCAAAAGCCTTTGTTAGGTATTAATTTATGATAATATCTGAATAGTTTTGACATTAAATTGAAAAACGTCATTAGCATCTTTTGTTTAAATATTTAATATTGCTGAAGTCATTCAATGAGAATCAGTGATTATTACTCTTCTTTGTGAACTCAAAGGCAGTAAGTATTGGCCTTCATATGTTGACATATATGTAGGTTATAAGAAGTCATGTTCTTCGTTCATAACAGAACAGAGCCACCTAGAGCCTGGCTTTGAGAAAACCTTTGAGGTCTGCGGTCGGTTAATAGCAACAGTTTGACGGCGCTCTTGCAACGTCATCTTACAACAAATAATAATAATTCTAAAAAATGATGCAAAGCATAAAGCTGGAGTAAGATGTGTTTTCTCTCCCAACTCTTCATTCAAGCTGCCGGACAACAGCAGGATGCTCCCGGCAGTGTCGTTATTTTTCCATCTAGATTGATTGCTAAATTTTCATTTACTTAGCTTTTTTCAGAAAATGCTTTACCTATTTTTGGCTTACATTCAGGAAAAATCAAAATTTTTCTCAAGTTGTACGAAAGGACAGAGTTTTAATGGGTAAAAAGTTTTAAAACATCGGAAAGAAGGAGAGACTATTAAAAATTGTGCTTATTAAATAGAGATTGCGCTACCGTTATTCACAATTACGAATTTTGAAAATCAGATGCTGTTTTGCTGAAGTCTTTTTTTCGAACTATAATAAAATAACAATGCAAAAATAGAGGTTTTTTAATATTTTGTATGTATGTATTGTGAAATGATGACGTAAAAAATCGTTGGCTATTCTCTATCATTCTTGACTTATTGGCTAATTTTAGCTTCTTTTTTAGAGCCATTTAGCTGGTTCGCCAATGAAATTCGCACAAAACTGGTTCCTGGCCTTACACTAAGCTGTAAAGCTGTAAAATAAAGTGTAAAATATATTCAGTGACAGTCAGTCAGCAATAAAAGTTCTAGGTTAGCCCATGGAAGACTCTAAAATGGTGCTAAACAGTCGCATATCACTTCGGGAGATGGCTGAAAAACACCGACCAATATAGAAATCGCTTCTTAAGAACTTTATTTGCATGAAGTGCGACCGGGGGAAATCGTTTGGTATTCACTCAGTGACAAAGAAAGACATTTCAAAGGTAAGGGAAAAAAGCCATTTAAAGGTATCCCACACTGTCGAGGCATTGCTCCATAGGCTGGAGGCCCTTTTTGGATGATAGAGTAAGTGGTTTAAAACCGTTGAATCGATTTCTCCAATTTACGGTGTGCATATTGATGTTTTTCTTACAAATGGAGGGACCTACTCTTTTTTCTCAACCATCTTCGAACGGTGGACGAATAATGATACTATTCCAGTTTATTCTAAGCCCTCTCCGAACGATCGATGAATTTTTTATTAGAAGCTTTTATTTCCTGATAAATACACTCGGAGAGCTTGACAAAAAATTAACTTTCTATAATTTTGAATGTTGATCGGACCAAGATTTAAAATCTGGCACTCCGAATGATAGTACGCATTGCTAACCACTCGGCTATTACGGCCAATCACTGTCACTACCGAAATATTCCCCGAAGCCCAAATTGGAGAATTTTCTGCGGTTACAACAACAACAACAACAACACTCCGAAAAAGATCAATTTAAAGTTAATGGGAATCCTAACGGTACATTGCCATACAGGAACATCATTCAGAAATACTGTCATATGCTGCAGGAGCCATGGAAATGAAGAGAAGGAGGAAATGATTTTCCACCTGTTCTAAGCAGATATAAAATTCTGAATTATAGAGCCACCTTTATAGATAGCCTTTGCCGTGTGGCAGAAACGAAAGTAAGAGCTAGGGAACTAGTAAATCCAAGTGAACGAAAAAGTAGCTGCAAGATTAAAACAATGTTCGTGATATCACAATGAGCCTGTTTTGGACTAAATGAATCGATGTTGCCAAGTCGGCAAAAACTTCTATCTAACCTAACCCTCTAACTACAAAACTTCAACCGAACTCGCTTTTCAAGAGTTTCTATGATTCATCGAAGGATTCGACTGGCCATATGCCAAATGATTTAGCTCGAGGGGAGAACATGACAGTCTTCTTCTCCTTGGATTAGATTAGAACTTGTGAAGAAACTCGAAAGTGGATAGGTAATCTCCTTCACGTGCGTATTTCTCTTCAGTTGAGAGTAGCAAGGAGCCGATTCCAATCTCGAAAGCCACAGGTGGCAGCGGTGCATCGAAAACGCTTATAAAGGATGATCCAAGTAGAGGTACTTTTTTCAATAGCCTTTTTTTGACATATCACACGTGAGTCGTGTCAAGCTGTCATATTATTTTTGTTCAGTATTGCTTGGCATTTCATTATGGAAAGACTTACGCCTGAACAACGTTTACAAATCATACAAATTTATTACGAAGATTCACGTTATGTAAAGAATGTGTTTCCACGCTTCACTCTACTTATGGTCAACATAATCGGCCTACTGTGAATACTATTCGCAATACCATCACCCATCTTGAGACCCAGCATTCATTATTGGATAATATTCGACCGAACAGACCACGTCCAGCACACAGTGAAGAAAATATAGCGGCCGTAGCTGAAAGTATATACGAAAATCGTGGAGAGTCGACTCGGCGCCGTTCGCAGCAACTCGGACTGACAAATACAGTTTATGCAAGAACTGAAGCCACTCGACCTTCTCAAACGACATCACTTCGCTCTATGGGCTCTTGAAATGTTCCAAGAAGATCCGACGTTTTCGAGCCAAATTTTGTTCAGCGATGAGGCCCATTTCTGGCTCAATGGGATGTAAACAAGCAAAATTGCCGCATTTGGGACAAAGAGCAACCTGAAGAGATTCAAGAGCTGCCATTTCCCCCAAAAAATAACGATTTGGTGCGGTTTGTAGGCCGGTGGAATCATCGGTCCACATTTCTTCAAAAACTTTTATCGCACCATGATATCCAACTATTTTATGCCTGAAATTGAAGCTCGTGATCTACTCGATATTTGGTTTCAACAAGGCGGTCACCTCCCGCACATCGCACCGATCTATGGATTTATTGAGAGAACACTTCGGTGAGCAAATAATTTCACGTTTTGGGCCGGTCGATTGGCCACCACGATTGTGTGATATCACACCGTTACACTTTTTCGTGTGTAGATATGTAAAGTCTAAAGTCTATGCGGACAATCCCGCTTCGATTCAGGACTTGGAGTAAAATATCACACGTGTCATTCGCCAGTCACCAGTCGAAATGCTCGAACGAGTCACTGAAAATTGCGGCCAACATTTGAAAGAGATAATATTCAAAAATGCCAAAGAATGTTCTTTCGAATGATAATAAACATTCAACATTAAATTTGAATTTTCTGTGCTTTTTTCTTTGAAAAAGTAGGGAACCTCGAAACGGATCACCCTTTATTTGCAAATATTTTTGCTTTTAAAAGCATACTTTGTTTTGTTTGTAGTATAGCATTTAAGGTAAGAATATTGCACTTGGTAATCCAATCTCTCTATTGAAAGCTATAGTTCTAACGTAGTTCATTTATCTTGTTGAAGTATACAAAAATTTGTATATATGAAAACATAGTTTGCAGGTTTTTGAAAATCTGGCAACTTCAATCGGTCTGGTCATTTAAATGATAAATTTCTAGACTTCTGCAATTCCCACCTTACACATACAGCGATATATCTAAAAGTAAATACGTCCCCATCTGCTTTACTTCGGTAGTTAATTACTTCCAGCTAAGTCTAAATAAATAAAAAACGCATACGATGATTTTGCATGCGGTACATAA
Organism: Neoceratitis asiatica; assembly: GCA_030068015.2. Lineage (NCBI taxonomy): Eukaryota > Metazoa > Arthropoda > Insecta > Diptera > Tephritidae > Neoceratitis > Neoceratitis asiatica. Next base: position 48,151,029 of record CM061526.1, on the reverse strand, counting down.
CATATTTTTTTTTAGATAATCGCAAGCAATAAATCGATCAATCTCAATTCAAGCAATTAAATTTCGGTAGTTAATTATTTTTTATTATTAATTAAATGTAAGTAGTTCTTGAAATTGGACATGCGGCCGTTTGAATTATGAAATAATGATTAACAAAGAAGATAAAAAATGGCAGATAATTTATTTCTAAGTAAATATTTATGTGCTTATCTTTGTAAATCAATTGATAAGCCGTATTTCAGCGTTACCTGAGAGACACCTTAATGAGGCAACTGGAAATTTGTATACTTAGAATATTATTTGATGTATCTTAGATATTATGAATGTGAAGAGCTTACTCATTCATCAAAATGCCAAATCAAGAGCTGGTATATTGAGGAATACTGCGCTGCGGTCTCCTATCGCGCAACACGATTGTTGGTGAAGGTATCAAGATCTGAAGAGGAAAACAAGATATAAGTACATGCAGAAATGAAAAAAGAGTGTGGAGTGAGAAGAGTGAATTTATGAAGGATTGCTGATTTGCAACGATAATGCCCTAAATCTCAATAGATGACAGTGGTATAAGCGTTCCAAGACTCGACTATTGAAGAAGTTCGAATATCGATTAGTTGCGGCGCACAGTGTCACCGTCCCATATGTAATAATAACAATAATTGACGTTTTGTAACCGTTGAAGCGATTTTCGGTCAATCTCCTCCTCTAATTTATGGTATACGTCTCGATGCTTTCTTCTAATAATTTAATGGACCTACAGTTTATACCAAGCTACCTCAGAAGGGTGGTTTGATTTTTATGAGGAGCTTTTATTTCTTGGCACAAATACACTCGGAGGACTTGATATTCCCTGCGGGAGGGGGGGCGACCGCAATTTGAAAAATTAATTTTCTATAATTTTGGATAATGGCTTGCAAAAGCCCCGAAACGAAATTTAATATCTTAATGCCAGTACCAAATACATGACGTGCGAGAAACTCCATAATCATAAAAATATCTAATCATGAAACTAGAATGTTCAAATCTCTCCTAAATTTGTATACAAAAATAGTTTCATGGGTGCATTACAGCAGTGAATATCCTACATGCATGCTAAGAAACTATAAAGTTAACTAACTGGAAGTGGTTTCGAAAGTGCAAGGCTATATTTTGACATCTGTCAAACTTAATTTTTAAATCAAACGTGTTTTGTTTTAGTTAAAAGTTAGACATTTATGAAAATGGATCGCATATCAACCGCACAACGCGTTAAAATTGTTGAAACCTACTACAAAAATGGTGATTCAAACGTGACCAAGTTTCGCTCTTTAAAAGGAGATTCTGGTGCACATAATCGTTCAACTACTCAAGCGATTGGTAAAATTTTAAAGAAATTTAAAGAGACTGTACCGGTTAGGGATATTGCAAGGCTTGTGCATCATCGTTTTGCTCATTTCACCTTAAATATCGCTACTGTGAAAATGTAGCCGAAGAGCCGAATGTGTCTATTTCTCTACGTTTTCAAGAGCTAAAAACGTTTCTTACGCACTTTCAACTTGAACTTACACCTACATCCATATAAAGTTCAGATCACACAACAACTGAAGCCAGCTGGCCATTCACAATGCCGCAGTTACATCGATTTGGGGGGCGATTGAACAACAAGCAGTGGACCACGACCTTTCCAATAAAATTTTCTTCAGCGACGAGGCGCATATCTCACTCGGTGGGTACGCAAATAAGCAAAATTGTCGCATTTGGGGCTCCTTAACTTAATAACGGCGAGTCGGTCACTGTCAATTCAGAGCGTTATGGTCGTATGATAACCGACTTTCTTGGCCTGCACTTGAAAAACATGACTTGGTTCCAACAAGATGGTGCCACATGCCACACAACATGAGCGAATATGATTAATGCTGGTTCCTAGATAGACGAAATTATCTCCAACTTCGAAGTTATGACTGTCAACAGTGACATGGGTGCCAAGTCGCGTATACGAAGACTGTTTATTCGATGACAGGAGATATTACGTCTTGCCCTCATTCATAACTGCGTTGCATTGATATCAATATTATTATTGTAGAAGATTGTACCTAGATTGTACCTAGTCTATTTATTTATCTTGCAGCTCGTATTATTTTCCCCAGCACTAAATTGAAGAAATCACACAAGAAACAGTCACCCTGTCTGAAACCTCGTTTGGTATCGAACGGCTCGGAAAGGTCCTTCCCAAATCTGACTGCCCTTCTGGTATTATCCAGAGCCAGATTACATAGCCATATGAGTTTGGTGAGGATCTCAAATTCACACATAGCGGCGTAAAGGCAGTTCCTCGTATTGTCACATCTATACTTGTATATAAAGCTTGCTGCTTCTAAGTGTGATTTAGTAGTCAAAACTTACTGAACCCTTTGGATCTGACTGTACTGTCTTTGAAATTAAATAGCGGCCTGCTTTTTCTCGTACTTGGTGCCTAATATTAATTTAGTTATTTTACTATACAAAACCAAATAATTTAAAATATTTACACATGAGCAATTACTGTTACTGAGCAAAATTTTTTCTTCGAGCCGAGCATTATGTTTGTCAATAAACTTTTGGTACATTCTATTTGAATGAAGCAATTATTGTCAGAATTTTAATTTTAGACATGCTCGCCAAACTAGGTAAAGTTAGATTAATTAGAGCGGTTGCGGCTAAATCTTTTTTTATGATATTCTTATACACACTTTTCTGCGTTACAAAATGTAGAAACTGGAAAACTGGTTTTGGATACATTTTCGTTTCTCAAAGCAAAAGATTTTATTTGATGCTTCAAAATTTTACAAAACCTTTTTTTATTTAACGGCATTTAACATGTTTTTTTGCCCGGACTTCCTCCAATTCGTGGTTTTTAGTCTTGATGTTTTTTCAACAAAACAAGAAAATGATAAGTTGGCAGATTTAGAAAACTTCACATGTTATTAATAATATAAAACGGCCAAAGTGACGTCGAAAATTCAGGTCGCCCAAAAGAGATCGTCACACCAGAAATCGTCGATGAAATCCATGGTATGATATTGGACGATCGGAGAATAAAAGTTCGTGAGTTGGCTGAGGCTGAGGCTGTAAGCTTTTCAACTGAGTGGGTACATCACATATTACATGAATATATGGATATGAAAAAGCTATCCGCGCGAAGAGTGCCGCGATTTGTCACACACGAATATATACACAGCCGTGTAACCTCTTTAATGGAGGATTTGGCGATATTCAACCCCAATCCAAACGAATTTTTGCGCAGTTTCGTTTCCGCATACGAAACATGAATCCCTCAACCACACCAGAAACCAAAAGAACAATCAAGACAGTGGGCTTCTCCGGGTGAACGTGAATCAAAGGAGGCCAAGGTGGATCTTTCGGCCAAGAAAGTCATGACCAGAGGTTTTTGTGATGCACTAGGTGTCATTCGCATCGATTACCTTGAAAAGGGTGATCACTGGTGCTTTAGCAATTTTTATTTCTCCTGAACATGCTCTCAAAAGATTTAAGCATTGCTAGAAAAATTAAATTTCTCAAAATGGCCATACAGACAAATTTCCATGAAATTTTCTATGCTACGTGTGTCTGATCTTGAAATTAAATTTCAAAATTTTTCACCATCTCGCAGCGAACAAAGACAAAACATTGCAAGTCGCTCATCATTCTCGGTTTGCTATAAAGGGTGATCCATTTCGAGGTTACTTACTTTAAAAACACAGAATGTTTATTATCATTCGAAAGAACATTCTTTGCCACTTATTTTTTGAAGCTTATCTCTTTCAAATGTTGGCCGCGGCTGCGTCTCTGATGGTCCATCCGTTGAGTCCAATTTTTGATGACTCGTTCGAGTATTTCGACTGGTAACTGGCGAATGACAGGCGTGATGTTTTGCTCCAAGACCGGTATCGGAGCGGGTTTGTCCGCATAGACTTTAGGTTTTACATATCCCCAAAGGAAAAAGTCTAACGGTGTGATATCACACGATCTTGCTGGCTAATCCACTGGCCCAATACGTGAAATTATCTGCCCACCGAAGTGTTCTCTCAATAACCGCATATTGCGGAGATCTCGAGCTTCAATTTCAGGCATCAAATACTCGGTTATCATTGCGCGATAACGGTCGCCATTGACAGTTACGTTTTCACCGGCATCATTTTGGAAGAAATTTGGACCGATGACTCCACCGGCCCACAAACCAAACCAAACCGTTGTTTTTTCTGGACGAAATGACAGCTCTTGAACCTCTTCAGGTTGCTATTTTCCCAAATGCGGCAATTTTGCTTGCTTACATACTCAGTGAGACAGAAATGGGCCTCATCGCTGAACAAAATTTGGCTCGATAATGTCGGGTCTCCTCGAAACTTTTCAAGAGCTCATAGAGCTCACTTGGGAAGGTCGAGCGACTTCAGTTCTTGCAGAAGCTGTATTTTAAACGCTTTCAATTTAAGATCTCTACGTAAAATGCGCAAAGTCTTTCCATACGTCAGTCCGAGTTGCTGCGAACGGCGCCGAATCGAGTCTGCACGGTCTTCGTGTACACTCTAAGCTACGGCCACTATATTTTTTTTACTGCAAGCTGGACGTGGTCTATTCGGTCGTATATTATCCAATAATGAATGCTGGGTTTCAAGAGGGGTGACGGTGTTGCGAATAGCACGCTTAGTAGGTCGATTATGCTTACAATAAATTAAGCGGAGCACGCGAAACACATTCTTTACAGAAAGTGAACTTTCGTAATTAGGTTGAACGATTTGTAAACGTTGATGATGAAATGCCAACCAATACTGTCAAAAAAAAAGATATTTAAAAAAGCACCTCCGCTTGGAAACCCCTTTATATGGCAGAAGCTTGGACGGCACTAGAAGTTTTAGGGAAAAAGGTTTTGGGAAAAATTTCATTTCACTTTCACTGAACTGTGAAAAGAAGAAAAGACAGGGGTTCTTTTGTTAACTTAGCCATAATCGCAAAAACGGCAAAAGATATCCAGAGGCTTTACCGTTAACTAGTATTCCTATTAATACAAAGAGTAACATCTTATTGACAATAAATAATCATTTTTGTATTTTTTTTTGCAAATTATAAACGAATTTATATCAGCTCACTTGCAAGTCATTTGCAAATGAAAATTAAAAACAACAACAACAACATAAATAACACAACAATTTAATTAAAAAATTATATCACATGAAACTTATTTTTAACGATACACATGACGTCCATTCGTTAATCTTTTACTGTATGCTTTTCATATTTACTCTGTGTATACGAGTACATACATTCATCTCGTATATAGTAGTTATAAAGTAATTAGGCGTGAAAACAGTGAAAGGTGAATCTAAATTTAGGTATTAAAATAAACATATCTACGCAGAAATGGCAATGTGATCGTGCATCGCACATCGCACACGCCGGATGCTAGCTTGCGCCACAAGCCAACAAATATTATTGTTTTTTTTGTCTTATTTTAATTTTTTAATGCAAACGTAAAATATCTGTAAATAACTTGACAAATATAGACAATTTGCAACAACAAAAAATGTATGCAAAAATTAATTTCTTCACCTTAAGGTGTGTTTACATCTGCATATGAGCAGAGCATTTATTTTACTGAGTCCTGAAAACTTTAACTTCAACTCGAGTGAAGTCCAATATAACCATAATATTCAGTTGTTATTACCTTTCATGTATTATGTCGATCGTATCGGAATGACAAGTTGAGTTGATTTAGCTATGTCCGTCTGTCCGTCTGCCATTCCGTCTGTTTGAAAGCAAACTAGCCTTAATTGAACGAAGCTTACTATGTGGGTGAATTTTTGTAATGCATTGATTATTTGTCGGAACCGGTCAGATCAAACGACTATATCATATAGCTCCCATACAACCTATTTGATCAGATATACGATTTTGGATCATACATACATGACATGATACAATAAAGCTTCTAAGAACATGAAGTTCAGTATTCTAAACAAATATGACAAATTAAATATTGATATGAACTGATAGCACTGTAACTTATAGCCACCAAACAACCGATTCGTTACGAAATAAGAGTTTGGGTCTAAAACCCGTCGAAAGAGCATCTAAAAGCGTGAAATATGGTATTCTCACACAGAAAACCATCGAAATCGGAAGGCTTTATCATTCAGCCCAAATACAACCGATTCGTTCATGAAATCATGAAACATTTAGCTCTTATGGGATTTCATTATCCTGCCAGGACTTAAAATGTGATATTCAAGAACTTGATTTCAAAGATACAATACGATCGTCAGTACGAAAATATGTTCAATATTATCTCCCAAAGACAACCAACTTAGTGGCCTACGTACCCTAGGGAATTACCGATTTTATTGACTTCAGTCATCAAAAATGTAGATAGGAGTTTAGCATTTGCTGAAACCAGTGCTCATATAAAAGCTATCTTAAAATGGAGAGAGAAACTGATATTAAGAACGATACTTGTTTTTAACGAAGCAGCAACTATAGCAACTAACAGCGAAATCGAATTGCTGGTTAGAAACAAGGGACGTTTGCGTCGAGAATAGCAAACACACCGATCGCCCGATGCAAAAACCCGACCTAAGAGAGTATTCTAGTCCAGAATTTTGAAAAATTCGATTTCGGTTTTTCCGTAGTTCCAGACATTGCGACATTCCTCTAGATTAATAATCTTTTTTTTTCAGATTATTGGAGGGTCTTAAATCGTGACAATCTTTCACGACTCCCCACTTCATCAGATGTTAATTCGTGGAATAAAAAAAAAAATTCTATTTTTTTGTATTTTTCTCCTGTTCATAATTAAGAAGATGGATGATAAAAATATTGATTGCCTTTTTTATGGAGCTTCAAAGATTACATAAAATTCATCCCTCTAGATTAGAATCCACTGTCATCTTAAAAATTTAAAAGTGGCATTAAGATACGAAGAAAAAAGAGAAAAGATCCTATAACGTCAGTGTCTCCCAACGTTCCTATTAAAAATCGCTATGAAAAGCTAGCAAAAATCGCAAGCCAACAATAAATACTGAAACGTCATTGAGACAACGTAAGGGTTCCTGAGCAAAAAATGAAAAAGAAAAGGCGACTTATTTTGCGGAGCACCTTAGTACAGTATCCCAAGCAAATACTGCTTTAGATAATGCACTCTTGCCACTAAATTATAGTGTTTCAAGACACACTGTTTCTGGCGGAACATCTGTATCTGAACTTAAGAAGTTTATTTAAGTCCTAGATCCAAAACATCCAAAACCCAACCCTGCCGCAACTATTGCCTTGCTTTTCCAAATTTTTCGAAAATATCTCCTTTTCTTCGTGAAAATTACATAATTCTAACACAAAAATTAGGGTTTCGCATAACACTTGGCACAATTGAGCAACTATGGGTACATCGTATAACTAATGCAATAAGAAAGGCTTTCGAATTCGTTAGGAGTATTGATGGAACAATGTGCCTGTTCCGCAACTCCTCAAGTAGCACGTTTTTTTTTTAGCTGTTGTATACTCGATATTGTGTGTTTGCGTATTTTTCTTTCTAAAAGTGTCCATAAATGCTCAATTGGATTTAAGTCTGGTGACTGTGGAGGCGTGTGTAGTTGCTTGGGGGCATTGTAGATCAACCAAAGCCGAACAATTTCTGCTGTGTACTTAGGATTATTATCGTGTTGAAGATAATACCCAGCTTTTAAACCCAATTTTTCAGTACTCGACCGCAAATTACGTTTTAAAATGTCTGAATATATATTCCCATCAATTGTTGTCTCCACAAATTCTAAGTTGTCTGTGCTCCATCATACCACCACCTCCATGCTTCACAGTTAAAAAAATATTACATTTGCCGTTTGCTTCACCTTGTTTACGCCATACAAATTTGTCGAAAATACAGTACTTCGATTCGTCGGAGAACACATTGTTCCAAAACTCATTTGGCAGGTTTATATATTCATTTGCAAAATCAATTCGTTTTTTTCGTTTAATAGGCGAAACTAGAGGTTCTTTTCGTGCTACTTTGCTATGCAAACCTGCCCGTTTCAAAGTTCTCTGCGAAGTAACCACTGAAATATTTTTCGCAAACCTTTCTTGTACATCACGTGCAATTGAGGATGCTGTTAACCTCGAATTTTTTTTTACCGCATTCAATATTGACCGTCTTTCACGGAGCGTTAATTTCGGTGGGCGACCAAATCTCGGTTTTGAAGTGATAACTGAAATTTATGCGATATTCCTATCAAACGTGCAATTTGGCGATTTGAATTTCCTTCCTGTCAAAATTTAATAATAATATTCCTTTCGTCTACACTGATTTCTTTCCGATTGGACACAATTGCAAATTTTTAGATCAAGGTTATAAAATTAAAATATTTTTTATTAACAAGGTGAATACAATAAACTATAATCAAAAATTTGCGGAGATACCTTTGTTTGGTGAATTGGAGCGAAAAAAAATTCCGTCAACATTCTACCTTCAATACTGCATACGAAAAGAAAATTTTACTTCTATAAATTTATTAGTTTAAAAAATATTTTCAAAGGAACTTTTTGTATTTAGCTGCTTATAGACTTATGACGCTGACTGTATATATAAACGTCTTGATATTTTTGCCAACAAAAGTTAGTTCCTTATGAGTTACAGAAAAATAGCCAGCTTATGTGATTCGCAATTTTTCATTTCATTATGTATTATTATTATAATTTTTTTTTTTTTTGCATTTAATTTTTTGTTTTGCAAACATATTTTACAGAATTAAAAACTGTCGCACACGTTAATGAATTTTCTTTATTCATGTGTGATAATTTTAAGCAAATATTGATATTTATTATGTGTACAAAAGTATGTAGTATACTTATATAAAGTAGCAACAAAATTTGCAAAGCAATAAAAGCCATATTATTTACCTACAATATTTTTGCTTTGAATGCATTTGTATGACGACAACCAAAATAATTTACCATTTCCCTGGGTTACTTACGTCTGTGTTATCTTTTCATCTGTACATAAATGCATAAATTCACATAAACAGAGCAGAGGATTTCGAAAAAATAATCATTAATCCATAAATAAATAATAAAAAAAAAAATCCTAAATTCATGTTCTCCAGAATTTAATTCAATCATGTTGTAATTGGAAGTGAAAAATGTGGAATGATGAGCTTTTAACATCGTGAAAGATTTTACGCCTCAATTGGCTGAAAGTAGTGCTCGAGAGTTTCATTCTCTTCTGCACTCAGCTGATTCAACTGTGCCTAGTAGTTTTTGAATATGGTATCTTAGAGGTAGATACCCTGTTAATACACCTACACAGATTTCAAGTTCCCTTTGCTTAGTGCTTGCGACAGTTTAATCTGTTTGTAATAAATGCTCCTCCAAGTCATTCGTTGGAAATACTCCAGGAACTTAAGTGTTACTCTAGGGTCTACTACTTTAGAAAAAATTTTATTGCACTGAAAGTTCTGAGATTGTCGACAGTGACAGCCTAACTGGCGGCGCTTCTTACTCACGCCTTTCGACTTCTTTCTTTTTTCCACTGTAAATGTGTCTTGTTGCCCTCCTCAACTCTCGGTGTCTTTCCGATTGTGTTCGTTTTGCAGTCCATTGGCAGGTTACAAGATAGACACTATTTTTCTCTCCACCACAACACGGAATTTCTCAGTGTATCAGCTCTTCTTTCGAGTCGCGATACGTTGGGGGTTTGAAATTCTCCACCACTATTCCTTTATACCGGGTTGCCAAAAGGTGTTTTCAGTACGTATCTTAGCTGCTACAAGAAAATGGCATGACTACATATTAGGACCTCGGAGAGTACGCACAATGTAAAAGACCGTAGATATGTCTTCTGCCTAACATAATTCGTTGATTTTCGACTACTTTTTGGCTGAATATAAGTAAGTCTGTTCAAAATGGGCAAACCCAACTGAGTATAAATCAAGTAACATAATTCAGAAAGACCAACTCCGAAAAAAACATTGTCTCATGGAAACTACACGTCTAAAAAACACCCTTTTTATAAGAGCTCTGTATAAAAAAGAAACAATTATTTTCTAGACAGATCAAAGTTTAACACATTTTTGGGTGCTTGGAATTTTTTCTTTTTTTTTTTAATTTTCTTTTTGAATGTGAGGATGAAATTAAAAAAACGAGCTCCTCCGCCAATTTGTGATGTGAGTCTTAGTCTTTTTCCAACGAATGGAGGGACCTGCAGTTTATTCTAAACTTCGGAATGACCGATCGATTTTTATAAAGAGCTATTATTTCTTGCCAGAATTACATGCGGAGAGCCTTGGCTCCCTGCCGAGGGGTGGCCGCAATAAGAAAAATTAGTTTTCTATATCAAGAACTCGAGCCCCGGTCTTCCGAATCATAGTATATGTCAAAAAGTAGAATCCTCATGTTTTCTATATAATTATCATGTTTATGGTCTGAGGATTCCACCTTTAAAACACACATGTGCACATACTTATTGGACCTTATCAGGAAGGCTTTAGACCTGATAAATCCACCATTGCCCAGATGTTCACCAAACGCCAAATCTTGTAGAAAGTATCTGAGAAAAGATTCGATACACACCACCTTTTCATCGATTTTGAAGCTGCCTTCGATAGCATAAAACTAAGCTGCCTCTACGCCGATATGTACGAATTTAGTAACCCTGTAAAACTAATACCGTTATGTAAACTCACGCTGGATAATACCACAAGCGCAGTCGGAATCGGAAAAAAACTCTCCGAACCGTTCAATACCAAACGAGGTTTTAGACAAGAAGACTTTTTATCGTGTGATTTCTTCAATTTGATGCTGGAGAAAGTAATGCAAGCTGCAGAGCTATATAGACCCAGTAAAATCTTCTTCAACAGTGTACAATTGTTGGCTTATCCCGGTGATATTGATATTATTGGTCATAGCAACCGCAACGTAACTTTTGCTTTCTCCAGGTTAGACAAAGAAGCGAAACAAGTTTGCCTTGTTAACAAATAAAGAGCCTTCGCATCTTGGTTCTGACGTCTATCTAGGAACCAGCATCAGCAACACCAACAATTTCAGCCTTGAAATCTAATGCAGAATCGATCTTGCCTACAGATGCTACTCTGGACTGTGAAAGCAATTGAAATTGCCGAGAGGACTCTCTATGAATCAAAACCAAATTGTACACGTCGCTCATTATTGGCGTCCTGCTGTATAGTGCAAAACCGTGGACGGTGATTTCCAATGAAACAGCACTAGGAGTTTGCCACAGATGAAGGAACGATGAGCTATACGAGTAGGAGTTATATACAGCCTTGACATAATTCAGCGAATAATAAGATAGCGAATAAGCTGGCTAGTTCATGTCCTCGGAATGGATGAAAGAGGTCTAGCTCTAAAAAATTTCGCTGCAGTAACCGCACATGGAAATAGAGGAAGATGAAGACCTTAACTCCGTTGGCAATATCAAGTTCAGATGGACCTGGTTTCGCTTGGTATTTCCAATTGACGCCAAACTGCCAGAAGAAGAAACGTATGGTGCGCTATTGTTGATTCGGCTATAATCATGCAAGCGGTGCATACGTATTTAAAAAAAAATCAGACATTAACTGCACCTTGAACAAATTTTTAATATTTACTGAAGTGTCTGAGTGGTACTATATTTCATATTATGTTAGGTCCACGTTTCTTACTCTTATAAATGTTAGTGCTCGTGTGATAAGCCAATTTCAGAATTTGATCTTAATTCTTTAACTGTCTGTACAGTCCAAGAAATTTTTTATGCTGACTAATTACTAAAATACTGGGTTTCGCTAGTAGAAATAAGTGCAAAAATTCACAAAAATTCGCGCGCATCTGCGGAAATAATATCTCATAAATTTAATAAACAGGATTATTTGGAATATGACAAATTTTTTATCTTTATTATGCCACCCATCGACGTAGTTTTTAAATAAATAACATATGCGAGGCACATACACATATCTATTATTTAAACGAATGGAGTCTATTTGCTCTAGGGAGGCTTTTGATAACGCAATTTCTCTCTTAAAAAACAAGTGAAAGTGCTGAGTCCATAAACTTTTATACCCCAAACGACTAAAAGTGGATGTAAATACACACACATATAAATTTACATGTGCATGTATTTATAAATGTAGTTTATTTGCTTTGCAATTAAATAAAATAAGTAGTTGAAACTACTTCCCGTAATTTAAGTACGTTTTTTTTTAAAAAAAATGGTTTAAATTAGAACTAGAAAATGAGACGAATAAGTCTATAAGGAGCATTCCCCCAAGCGAATGTTGAAGAGATTTTTTTAAACAGTTCAAGTGTTTAAAATTAAATAAAATGAGTCAGCGTATAAAAAATAAATATATACTGACATTAGATATGTCTCATGAAAAAGAAGAGGAGAGCATAAAAAACCTGAAAAAATTATTAATTTTAATAAAAAGTAGTTTACCTCTGTTTTCACACAATCTTTTATCTCATCGAATATTTTTTAGGGCATTAGTTACCAACATTTTCCAAAGCGCCGACCCCAACATAAAAATATTACAACCTCACAACCTCAGCCTATTCGTATAACATATTTCCCATGCATGGACCAAGCTTTAAGTAAACTTCATACCAAAAAAAAAAGAGGTAAGGCCAATCACGTGACTCCAACTTTCGACGCGTCAATCTAACTTGATTTCTGCTAAAAAAAAAAGCTCTGTGAAAGACTGCACAACATCTACTAACGCCAAAGGATACTCCGAAACAATCTCTCGAGGAAGCAACCAGCGTACTCTAAGTGCAAATTCATCTATATAGCGTTTCACTATTTAGTTGGGTGTTTGGCGTTATCCTCGACATTTTACTAAATTCTTCGCGAGACTATAATAAAAACTCTTTAATAAATGGATCCTGAAATAGCGGTGACTCTCTTGAAAAACATATTATCTTTCCGGAGATGGGCAAGGCCAGTAGTACCAGATACACTACAAGGCGGCACTCAAGGAGAAATTTTATCTCCTCTGATATGGTGTCTCGTCATAAACATGCTAATTGTGCATGAACAAGAAGGTAAAAACCACTCCCTTCTAGGCCACCCCAAACTAATAGGTATGGAGATCACTCTCTTTACCGAAGTCAAATATCGCCGAAGAATTTTAGATTGTAAACTCAGCTGGAGCCGAAACACGGCGAAATGGTCGAGAAAAGTTATAGAGTTAGACATATATGCCAACAAAGAAGAAGAAGAGTTAGACATATCCTATTCTACGGTGTCAACTCCTGGTAATCGTCATTCGAAAAAACCAACCTTATTACTGGAACACTACCGAGATCCCTTTAAAAAGTTCTGGAAACTCTCCTGAATTTTCTTCCCCGCCAAGCGATCTGCAAGGCAAGTAGACTGAATGCAACTCAGTCTTAGAGTATTTACTCTATGGAAAAGAGCTACCAGCTCCTTCTTTTGCTTTGACAATCTCGTTTTAGGAATGAATAAGAAAATACTATCGCTTTGGATCACAGAGTAATAGTCATCTTTACGGATGATTCAGAACTTAACGAAATAATATGATGCGGAACTCATTCAACAACGTTTTCTTCTTCTTTGCCGTAGGCTGTGATTGGCGCCAATTGAAAATACCTTGGATTTGAGGTCTTCCTCTTCCTCTACTTGCACCACCGAGTACTGCATCGAGCACTTTCAAGGCTGGAATGCTTTCATCCAATCAGACGACCTGACCTCGCCAGCCTAGCCGCTGCCTTTTCATGCGCTGAATTATATCAATGCGGCTAGACGTTCATCCACCGGGGTGAATATCAGGACTAGGCAACGGATTCTCTCTCCACTGTAGTGATTTCACAAGGACCTACCTTCTTCCATCCTTGTTCCGTCCGTCGAAATTCTTAGACGGCGGTGATGTCAATATTTAGTATTACATACTTTTAAATCGTGATCCTTTAAGCATTTGCGGCGTCGTCATCAAAAAATTTGTCTGTCTTGCAAGGCATCTTTAGATTTTTTATTGGGGCAGGATTTTCACGTGGTGGGCCCCAAACTTCTCACTTTAGCTCGCCTCCAAACGGGTGTTTGTTGTCTATCCAGAGAATACTTGGGTGTTTGGCAGGAAGTCGTGAGCTGTTGAGTCATATGTAAAATAATCTTTTCAGGCCACTCCCTGGTGAATGGCAGTCAAAAACTTTTTTCACTTACGTGAACTTCTAAGCATGGTCACATCCTCTAACACTCCCAATTAGTTTGAAGTTACCAGACCACAGTAGCCTCTTTCAAGCAGATCTTATTGCATTCACTGAAGCCATCGCATGGTTGCGCAAATTTTCAGCTACAAACCAATCAGTCACTATATACTCTGACAGTCAATTTGGTTTCTGATCTCTTCAGTGAAATTACACCACGTCTAAAGTGCTTACTTTCAGTACACAACGTCAAGCCAATATTACAGAGTGTACTTTAGCACTACTGAAGTCACTTACAACCGAGCTTCTCCTACAATTTAGGAGTAAATTAAAGGAATTTTAAGCCACTTCCGAACGACTGATTAATTTTTATGAATAGGATTTTATTTCATATGAGAAATACACACGCAGGGGCTGAGTTTGCCTGCCAAAGAGCGATCGCATTTAGAAAAAAAAATTCCATAATTTTAGATGTTCGTATCATAACTTTTGCCCTGTACTGTACTGAATCAAATATCACTGACTACTTATCAATGGAGGATAGACCTTTCAAATGTATTTCATTGTGCCGGTAAAAAATGCTATTTATGGACTGTCTCGTTTTTGATGAGACATGAAATGTATATAAGTATAAACAATTGTGTAATTGATAAAAAAAAATAGTTGAGATGGAAGGCGTAAACTAACAAAATTAGAAAGCGAAAAATATGAAATAAATGTGAATCATTGCAGTTTCTTATTACTGTTACGTGCAAGTGCCCACAGATATTAATAACTTTTTTAACAATTAGCCGAATTTTTAATTGGTTAAAATTTATTATACCTGATTTTGCAAGGCAGTTCATCAACTTTCACACTTTTTTTAATAATTATCTAATTTATTCAGTGTTTGAATGAGTTCCTCCTCCCACTCTACAATCTAATTTTAAACCATCTGTGTATGCATTAAAGTTACGGTACTTGTTTGTCCACTCTTCCCTGGCGGGAAACAGCAAAGGTATTCTTCTAATCCAGGCAAGATGCGATAACCAATCAGTGTGGAACCTTGAGTAACGGCTTAAACAGAGCAAGCTTCAGAGAAGCCACTCCGACATATTCTTACGGGTTAGTTTAATTCTAAATACAGCGTATATTTACCAGAGGTGCGATTGCGAGCATGCAACCACTAGTCATGCAGCAGGCAGCTCGCTATATAAATGTGTCTCAGAACTAAATCCTACTCGCCTAGCGGGGTTATACGCTGGATTTGGCACCCACCAAGTGAAAACCAGCTCCAATGAAAACGAGACAAGACGTCGTATGGGAGATCCCACTTCTGATGGCAATCACTGCAAACGTTCATCCGGTGAACAAACGTTTCACCACAGTCTGCATCAAAACAAACCTCTCCTGATCCTCCTGATCAATGTTGCGATAGACTGAAGTCACATCCCCAGTGTCTGAATGCGTAGCCTCCGGGACCCTAACATGGAATCGGACCTCTATCTTGCGGTAGACACAGATACCATAAGACACAGTACGGGGAAGCAGTTTCCTACTCGACTTACACTCCTACTCTCTGAAAGAACTTCTCAACAGCTTGGTCCCCCCTGCGAGTTAGGGGTTCAAGAATTTACCCGCGGTAAGGCATGCCTGTCGAAAGAGGCGACTAAAATCCAATAGTTTTCCCGACATTCGGGTCTTTATACCGGCACGACCTGGATTTTTATCTGGCTAAGGACTGTCACCCCCGCAATATTCCCCGAAACCCATTTTGGGGAATTTTTTGCGGTAACAATAACAACAATCAACAGTTTGGAATAAGGGAACTGTGGGACGGCAAGCGAAACTATTGGTTTTTGAAAAAGTAAAAAGAACAGAGAGGATTACCGTAGCGCTGTGGAAAGAAAATAGGCTACCTGGCATCGAAAAGCGATAACAAAGCAGCGATAGCTGATGGTTTACCTCAATATCGCATGTAAGGTCATATCGAGCGTTTTGTGTGAATGATTAAAGCTCAGTCAGCAAACTGATTGGTAGCTTCAGAACTGGCAAGTCTACCATTGACCAGATATTCACTATGCACTAAAATCTGGAAAAGATACGTGAGAAGAGAAACGACACACACCACATCTCTGTTGACTTTAAGCCTGCGAGGCGAATGACTCTGGTAGTGAATGAGGGCAAGACGGAATATCTCCAGAATCAGTCTTGCCAACAAGTGCTGCTTTTGACCGAATAAATAATTTAAAAGTAAAGTTCTCTCTCTACAAACAAAGACCAAACTCTACAAGTCGCCCTCCATTTCCGTCTTGAAGTATGGTTCAGAAGCATAGACGTAGCCAAGATCCGATGAGTCGGATTTGTATGATATTAACCGACACGTTTAAGGTTATTCTTAGCGACTCCCACGACAGCCGGTTCTACGCACCGGAGTTGACCCGGATTTTATCCGGCCAAGGGCTGTCACCCTTTCGGCGACCTAACCCCTTTTAGGTCATCAGGTAATTTTAGTTTTAGTGCATCAACGGAGCAACATCTCGCAGCAGGCCTGCTCCAAATCCTTCTCATCAGGACTGGTGTAGAAACCAATCCTGGTCCGAAGGATTATTTCTGCTGCGTGTGCCAAAGACGAATCCACCATTCCTCCACCTTGGTTAGATGCAACCAGTGCAATGGTTGGAGTCATCTTAAGACCTGTTCAGGCCTTAAGGCTCATAGGGAGTGGACCACGAGTTACGTGGTCCCATGCTGCCAGCGCCTCTGGCCCATACGGCAGTGCCTTCTGCACACTTACCCACTTTGGGTAACTCCCCCCAGGCCTCCACGGCCCATCGGAGCTCCCGCAGCATGACTCCCAATCATATTCCCCCAACCCTCCCCCCATCCAGCTCCACATCCCGTGCGAGGACTAATCAGCAGCTCTTAGTACCCCGCACAGTCTGTTCCGTGTGTCAGACCATAGTACGACGGAACGTGACATCAGTCAAATGCAACTCTTGCACTGGCTGGTGCCACTTTCGGTCGTGCTCTGGTCTGCGCACCACTCGTGAGTGGAGTAGTTCATTCGTTGCCCCATGCTGTAGGAGTCTGCCCCCGCCTGTAAACACTACGCAGCCGCCAACTACCACCAATGTGCGGCAACTACCACAGCGGGTTACACAGCTGCAACAGCCAAGATCCACGCACAACTCCCTCACCCCCCGTGTTACGAACGTTCCCCCGAGACACTTTAGACTCGTACAATTTAACTGCAACGGACTCCAAGGAAAGATACGAGATAGTTGACTTCATGAGCCGGGAACGCCTGCAAATAGCTGCGATCCAAGATACTAAACTGAGCGCCCGCTCAGGTCTTCTGAGCCGGGCTGCCTATAATATTATAAGAAAGGATCGCGAACGAGATCATGGTGGAGACTTGGCCTTAATTTTACACAACACCGTGCAGTATCGTCTTATCAACGGCGACATCGACCGCAGGGATACTACCCTAGAATGTCAGGGCATAGCTATTCGGTCAGGCGGTGTCGAGCTCGAAATATTTAATATATACATTCCTCCCATTACAAGTTGCCCAGTTGGATACCGCCCTGATATAGGTGCGCTACTCAGAGGCGAAACCCGTTTGGTTTTGGGCGACTTTAACGCGCACCACGATCTTTGGCATTCCTGCCTGTCAAATGATCGTCGAGGAATTGAGCTGGCGGAACAGATAGACGATTCGACATTCTGCCCAATGAATGATGAAGCCGCCACCAGGATTGTGGGCAACTGCCATAGCTCGCCTCGTTTCCGTGGACCACCGGACATTTGTTAACTTTAATAAAGCTAACTGGCCCGGCTTCACGGAATTTACTGAAAACGCCTTCAGTGCCCTCCCCACTCCCACCAACGTCCTCCCTGCAAAAGATTTTCCGCAAAATTGTCGTGTCTGCTGCCGCCCGCTTCATACCTGCAGGTCGAATCGCGGAAATCCGCCCTAATTTCCCCACCGAAGCGGCGGTTTTAGCGACAAGGCGCGACACATTACGCCTGGCCGATCCCGACGATCCCCGTACCAGGGAACTCAACGCCGAGATTCGGAACAAGGTAAACATCCATAAGCGGTGGGAGGACCACTTAAGATCCTGCAATCTCTCCTCTGAGGTGACCAAGCTCTGGGCTACTGCCAAATCGTTGTCAAATCCGACGAGACGTGATGATCGGGTGAAAATTTCTTTCGGTGATCACGCCTCGTCGGACCCGAAGAGGTGCACGAGCTATTTTAGCCGGCTTTTTACACTGCACCCTTCGGTCGACAAAACGAAACGACGAATAACCCGCCGTCTGCGCAAACTGCCGAACACCAGCGCGACGCTTGATTTCTCCAGGGAAGAGGTTCAGGGAGTTATCGGGAAGGCGAAAGCCTCCAAATCTATCGGTCCCGACGGAATAAGTATGCTGATGCTAAAACATTTGGACCCAGTGGGAGCAGAATATTTCACCAAGCTTCTCAATCTGTCCCTGACCACCCTAACTATACCCGACGTGTGGAAACTGGGTAGAGTGGTCCCGCTACTAAAGCCGGGGAACCCCGGAAATAAAGGAGAGCCATATCGTCCGATATCCCTCCTTTCCCCGGTAGCGAAGACAATTGAGACCTTGCTGCTCCTGTCCCTCACACACCATCTGAGCCCAGCTACACATCAGCACGGCTTCCGAAAAGTGCACAGCACCACAACTGCACTTAACGCCATAAACACCCAGATAATTCATGGCCTCAACCAAAATCGACCATGTGCGCGAACTGTCCTAGTTGCACTGGACCTGTCGAATGCTTTCGACACAGTAAATCATTCAGTGCTACTATCGGACATTGAGGATTCCTCATTACCGCCTAGGTTGAAGAGGTGGACCATGAACTACCTGAGTGGTCGACGATCATCGGTTGAGTTTCGAAGTCAAACATCTAAGCTACGGAAAATTAAACAAGGGGTTCCGCAGGGTGGTGTCCTCTCCCCAATGCTGTTTAATTTTTACATCTCGAGGCTCCCTCCACCACCTGAGGGCGTCTCGCTGATCTCATACGCCGATGACTGTTCGATTTTGGCGTCTGGCCAGGATATTGATAGCCTTTGTTCTTCAGTAAACAGCTACCTCGCCGACCTTTCCAACTTCTTCGCTGCACGACATCTACATCTACAACCTGCGAAATCCTCTGCCACCCTTTTCCACAGCTGGACGAAGGAGTACCGGCTAGAACTCGATGTGAAGGTCGATGGCGTAAAAATTCCGACCACGAACAACCCAAAGTTACTGGGAGTAACATTCGATAGCCTGCACTCCTTCACTCCGCATACGACTGCAATTGCCACCAAAGTACAGAGCCGCAACAAAATCCTCAAATCGCTAGCCGGTAGCACCTGGGGGAAAGACAAAGAAACGTTGCTGGCAACGTAAAAGGCAATTGGCCGGCCGGTCGTAAACTATGCTGCGCCGATTTGGACGCCGGGGACTAGCATGGCGCAGCTGAAGAAGCTACAGACCTGCCAGAACACCGCCCAGAAAGGGAGTACTTGACAACCGCGACGACATACAGCAATACAGACAAGATCCGCTGGTCAGGACGGCGTACAGACAGGCCATCAACACCATTCACCGAGAGTCCGTCAACACCTTCTTGAACTCTCTTCCAGTGAATGGTGTTCTCGGAGTCAAACCACCACCCATCGCAGAACAAGAGCTCGAGCTGCGTAACCCGGCACAATTAAGACCTGGATACTGTAGTAGACTTAACTCCTACCTATCCCGACTCGACCCTGACATATCTAACACATGTCCCGCATGCAAAGAATCCCCGCACGACACTAACCACCTCTTTGCATGCCCACTTAACCCGACTCATCTAACACCCCTCTCCCTATGGTCCGACCCCGTCGAAACGGCACGTTTACTGGGCCTCCCGTTAGATGACCTCGATGACTAAAACTAAACTTGCCTGACCCTAAACGGGACTGGGCTTGCCGCTACAATAACAACAACAACAACATGTTATTCTTAGGTAAGTAGGAAGTACTTTACTGCAACATTTATGGTACACAAACTATTTATACTTCACCGTTAATGTTAATGAAAAAAACACAACGACTATAATTTAATAGTGCATGAAGCTTGTTCTTAAGACTTTTATTGTATATATAGTTTCATTTTTTTTATATATTTCCTTATTTGTTTTGTTTCCTTTTATTTTAGTTTGATTTATTGGTGAAAATAATGAATAAACTGCAGAGAAATAGACTCAAAAGAGATTTTGCATTATCACCTTTTCTTAAGCGCCAACAATGTCGATGTTGTCGGGGTCGGTCATACAATATTTGGTCGTCGCCAATTGTTTTTTTTTTGGGCATCAGTTATCACATTTCATATTTCTTATTCTTCTTCTTCTTGTATGCTCGATACCAAACAGTATGCTACTTTGTCCTGTACTCGATCTCTTCACCGCACGTGCCTTGGTTACAAACAAGCTTTATCTTTTTCTAATATGCAATTGAAGAAATTGTATAGAGCAACATATATGAATATGTGTGGGGGGCTGTGTGTATAACAGCAGTGTAAGTTGCTTATGCCAACGAATGTTGTTGTTATAATTATTCATCTTCTCCTCAAACGTTTGCTTGTTAATCTTCCGTCGATTTAACAGTTGCTGCTGCTCCCACCAATGTCGATATGGATGAAGAATATGACGTTGTCGTTGTACTACTGTTATTATTGTTGTTGTTGTTACTAGAATTATTTGTTTGTGGCGAATCGAGGTATATTTTCAGTGCTCGCTCTCGTCGCGGTGAGTACAATGACGTTGACATGCAACCCAAACGATCGAGACGTAACTTTTCGCGAGCGCTCAACTCACGACGCTCTTCGGTTGTTGGCTCTTTGGGTGCTTTGGTGACATCTCTGTGAAGGAGAGAGAAAGAGTTTCATTGTAATTGAGTGTATAAATGCGAATAATTTTTTTTTTTTCAAAAAGTTCATTAAGAACAAATTAAAATTAAAAATGTAAGTGAGGCAAACAAAAATGTTTAAAAACAAAATTTTGTTAAACCCTGCGCAGCAAACATACTTTTTTAATACAATCAAATTTTCCAAAAAAAAACAAAAAACAATCTACTATCTAAAACTATTTTGTCTGCCGAAATGTTGCTAAGAATTTCGTTGCTTTAATTCTTTTCAGTTTTTTATTTCAATAATGATATTAAGAACAATTTAGGCGATATATTTTCTTTATTCAAAAATTTTCATTGGTGGAACTCAGTAAGCTATAATAACGTTTTTCGGATCGTAAAAAGTACTTAGCGACAATTTTAACGATTCGGGCATTCGCTAAGCACATTTGAACGATATTCGATATCGCTTGATCAGCTGTTGTCGTTAACTACACGATAAGTTGTTCAATAAAAGACAAAAATTTTCTAGTTGTTAGCGCCATCGACAAAGGATTTCATACATCATTTAGGTTAAAATAAATAGTATAAAAGTTGAAATAAAATACAAATCGGGAAATTACCAAAGAAAAAAAAACAAACAAAAATTTCTCTGAGTATTTAAGCATATATTTTATCCCAAGATGAGGAAATAACGCACTGATTCCTTTTGTTGTGTTGATCTTCCGACAGGGTGGTAAGTTGATTTATATTGGAACGATTTTTCGTCATCCCTTGTCAAGTTTGGTTTTGTGACAAACCGGTTTCGGCGTTACGCCATCCTCAATGCCTAATTTCGTTGAGAACGTGATCAGTGGATAGAAGTTTGTTGCGAGAAGCGGAAGATCCTTTCAACTTGAGTAGACCAAAATTTCGAAAATAATATCGATTAACCCCTGATTTAGTAGATGAAACTATTTCTCAACTTGATAGTCAACTACTGTTGGAGAGCAGTAGGGGATAGCCACGAGCCAGTCGTCTATAAGCCGCTGTATAGACGCAATAAACCGTTCGATATTTTTCGCAGAGATTACATTTCCTATGACTCAAATAGAACGACAAGCTGCAAGGGAAATGTTCGCATTTTCAAACTCACCATTTGTTGGAGGGACTATTGGAACTATCGATTGTACTCATATCTTAATCATGAGCTCCAGAAATCTTGAAGAAGCCTGCCTCAACCACTATGGATACTTTCCTCTCAATGTGCAAATGGTAAGAGAAATTCTTGTTGAATAACACAGTTCAATATATGTATTATGTGCATAGATATGTGATCGTAATTTCAAGATTTTGGCGTTAAATGCTAAATACCCAGGGAATCACCTAATCGTTAATGCAAACGACAAAATTCGTTAGTTAACAACTCGACAAATCGTATCGATAAAATTTACAGAATTCCCCTAAAGGTCTGTTTTTATTGTTTCTGACCGCTTTTTATTATTTACTTTTAGTTAATTAACTGCTCTATTATACTTTATTAAGTAAGTTATACTACTTTTAGTTAATATCCTAATACAGGTCTATTTTAAATATTAAAAAAAGGAAATTTTAATTATAACAAAGAAAATAAAAGTAAATATTGAAAAAAAAATTGAGTACACAAATAAAATTAAAATTATATAAAAATAAAAAATAAAAAAATTAAATAAAAAATAAAGATAAATATACAAAAAATAAAAATATATATATATAACTTAAACTTACTTGTAAAAGTAGACATTTCCGCTAACTGTAGCCGTTAATGGATATTTGTATAATGTAGCTGGTATTGAGAACCAACTAAGCGTGCTGTTGATACTTAAAAGAGAAATGTTTGTGCATGGGAAAGAACCGTTTATCTGAAACGAAAGAAAAGTGTTTAAGTGATTTTACGAAATACTATTTTAAATACCGATTACGAGCATAGGAAACAACATACCTTACAATAGGCAATATGCTCTTTTGGGATATCGGTGATTTTTGCCAACTCCTCTCTTATTTCACTTTCCTCTGCAAACATTTTTTTTTTTAATTTTATTTAAATATACAATTTTTTCTTAAATAAATTAGTAAGTACCACTCACTTTCTAACGTAATTTCCTGGAATTTATCCAATTGCAGTTTATCCGCATGCCAACGCCTTACAAAAATCGTAAGACTATCTGCGGCCACTTGTGGACTTACGTCGTCTTCACACTCTTGCACGAGAAACTGTTAATGAGTGTGAAATTTCAAAAAAATCATACATATATTTATTAGTTTTACATATAGAAAGTTTTTCTAATGTTATCCATATAATACTTTACCTCCGCACCTGCCGTTGAGCGTAAATCTGAACTTAATGTATCATTATCGCCCAAAATTTCAATTGGATTGCGTCCACCCTTCAACCACAGACGGCAATTGCTTAAATTAAGCGTTTGATATTTAGCATCAATGCGATGTAATTTAGCTATGAGTTCCTTCTTTGCCTCGCCCACCGTCATGCTGCCCTTATACACCCATTCACAGATGCAGGGCAATTTGCCAGTATCGTTGTCCAACTCTGACAATCGCATAAATGAGATCTTCGCCTTTTCTTCATCCGGTTGCAACACTTTACCCAACTGAACGTTCAACGTTTCGCCTGTACTCACGAACAGCACTGTCGCCATCAGGTCAATGACTTCGTATTTGTGTTGTAGCTTAAAATAGTTTGCGGGTACACCGATTAAAGATTCAACATGTCGCGTGAATGTTGACATTTTCATATGTGGATCCACAATGATTTTATATGAATGTGTTGGTTTGCGTGCCAACTCCTCATTTGGATCGTTGGTACTACTACTGTGTATGCGCGATGAGATGGTACTGGGATCGACTGTATCTATCTTGTCGGCATAGAAAAATTGTGGCGTGCTGCCGGTACGTGAATGCGTTGAGCTCTCCAATGTATGATCGGGTGTCATTTGGAAAAGATCGTGTATGCGTTTCAGCGAATTCGCTTTATTATACGCATCATCTTCGGGACTGGACAGATAAGGCGAATGGCTGGTCGATGAAATTTGACTATCACCGCCACCGCATCGATTATTCATCGATTCGACAAGTGTACGATCGCCATCGCTCAAACTGCTATCCTCAGAATTGGATTCTTGGCCGGTCAGCGTAGTGGCCGAAGTTGTGGCGGGAAGTAATGGTGATTCGCGTGCGCTGCTGCTGGTTGTACAGTTCTTTTGTGAGAGATTTGATGTGCTATCACTACTGGATGGACTAAGGACATTCGCGTTCATTTGTACAGCGTCGACAACGTCTGAGCTGACCTGTGGTAGGAAAAAAAAATTTTAAATTAACGCAAATTAATTATTTCGATTTCCAAAATAAGAAAAATACCTCAATTGTAGGTGTTTCCAAAGCGGGTATATCCAAAATCTCTAAAGTACTCGCATCTGTGTTGGGTACATTTAGGTAAATATGCGTTAAACCTCTAAATTGTTCTTGTGCGATCTCTTGCAGATCCTCCTGCGTTATGACTTGCTGCTGCATACCATCCGCGACTTTATCACTATCTTGAGGTGGCGCCGTATCGAGCGCAACAAATGCATCAGTCTTTACTGTGGCCAATAGCAACTGATTCTCGTTCAAATTCAGTCGCACCGCAATCGAATGTAGCAAAGCGGAGTTGGCTTCTTTCGAGGGCGCATACACAAGGTGTGGACCATCCAATTGCATTTTCCACACATTCACCTTATACACATTCCACGTACAACCGCCTGGCTTATAAATCTCAAACTCTTGTCCTTCTTCTCTAGTTTCTAGCAGGAATTCTAAAGATTCTTCACATTGCCGACGCATTTCGCTCAACGTCGGATCGCTAATATCTTCCAGAGATTGAATAATCTGCTCGCTCATATCATCATAAACTACTAAGCGACAACGCGACAGTGGCGCAAATTTTTCCACATTCAACATCTGATATGCTGATTCCAGCACAGATTTTACATTGAAAGTACTCACGTATGCACGTACGGATTTCATTTTTTTCAACTCTGGATTGTAGAAATTCACGTGCGGTTTTATCAATTCCTGCACAGATAGATCAGAGGCGGCAACACAATGACGTGCAGAACTACGCGTAACACGTGTCTCCTCTTCCTCGTGCAATTTTGGTAACAAGTGGGTGATATGTTCGGGGAAGTCGAGAACTTTAGTAGCAAACTCATTACGTTGTGGATCTATTTGACGGTACATTAACATATAGGCATTCGTGCTTGAGCTATAAACGCTGGAGTAGTAGGCGCGACTCGAGCCACCACCAAAAGACTTCTCGATATCTTCCTCAGTAATCTAAGTGGAAAGGAGAAAATAAAATATTTAAGTAAATTTTAAAATATTATATTTTATGTCATAAGAATCAAATAAATAAAACTCATGTATCACTATATGAGTAGTGTCAAGCCATTAAAGCATATTTTCAAGCCGGCTCCTTTCACAACTATATATGGATCTGTAGTAGACTTAACTCCTACCTAATAAGAATCGGCACCAACATACCCAACAGATGACGAAGCTGCCGTGAGTCTCCGCACAACAGAAACTACTTCCTCACAAGTCCCCTTAAACAGAATCGAGTAACACCTATCTCCGTTTAGTACACAAAAAGCTCGTTTACTAGGCCTTCCGTTAGATGAATTTTGAAAGAATTTTATTGAAAACTATACTATTCAAGAAGAGGTAAAGTTTTTTTTTTGGGTTTTTATTTTGCTCGACAGTTTGAAGTATATCACTGAGAATTTTGGAAATCTTTAGAAGCCAAACCATAGGTCTACACCTGACAGATGTAAGCCGAACCACCACCTAGGCACATCAGGAAGGAAGTACTTGACTACCGGGACGACATACAGCAATACAGACAAGACCCGCTGGACATGACGGCGTATAGACAGGCCATCAACACCATTCACCGAGAGTCCGATAACACCTTCGAGAACTCTCTTCAAGTGAATGGTATTCTCGGAGTCAAATAACCACCCATTGCAGAACAAGAGCTCGAGCTGCCTCGTGAAACCCGCGTAACCCTGGCACAATTAAGATCTGGATACTGTAGCAGGCTTAACTCCTACTTATCCAGACTCGACCGTGACATATCCAACACATGTCCCGCATGCAACGAATCCCCACACGACACTAACTACCTCTTTGCAACCCCACTTAACCCGACTCATCTAACACCCCTCTCCCTTTGGTCCGAACCCGTCGAAACAGCACGTCTCTTGGGCCTCCCGTTAGATGACCTCGATGACTGAAACTAAACTTGCCTGACCCTAGACGGAGCTGGCGTATTGGCGCTACAACAACAACAACAACAGATGTAAGATTTCGATAAGCTCAGAACTGCCTTTGAGCTGCGAGCAAGCCAAAGATAATTGGATAGGACAGAACCTTATTGTTGCTGTTGTAGTGAAAATATTCTTCAAATTAGTTTTTGGGGAATATTGTGGGAGTGACAGTTATTGGCCAGATAAAAATCAGGGTCGTTCCTGTATAAAGATCCTACTGTCGCGGGAACTATTGGATTTTAGTCGCCTCTTACAGCGGGTGAACTCTTGAACCCCTAACCCGCAGAGGGAGCTAGGTAACTATGGCCAAAATGTAAGCAATAAGCAATGAAAACGGATTTCATAACATTTTTATACACAAGTCATCGTGACTATGCATTAAAAATAATGTATGACGAAATAAAAAATTGATAATAACCCTCCATCGTACTCACCGGCGAAACAGTTTGATCATTGAAACAATACCACTCATTGTTATCGAATTCCTTTATGTAAGCATAATAATGACCGCCCGAAGCACTGCCCGAATGTATCATAATAGCGAATAGCTCATATAAATATGGGCCATTATCATGTTTTATACGCTGTTCGACACTAGCATTGCTACTGGTTAAACGATGATCAGTGCTGGTGCTCATATCAATGCCCTCGTCATCATCGTTCATATCATTTTCATGTTGACTTGAGCTGGCGGTGGTAGCAGTGCCGCTACAACATAAATCCTCCTCCATAGCTGAACCACTATCGGTGGTGCTGCAATCATCGTTGGTGGTAAGTGCCGTAACGCCATTGGGTATATAACCATTTGTGGCAACATTGCCAATACCCACCACGCCCGCCGCGGTATTTGTGGAAGTGCTGGCCGCTTGATCCACCTGATCGGCAGGATTAATAAAACTATTCAAATTCAACATTTGTGGGAAAGTAACTCTGTGAAGGAAAAAATATTTCAATTTTTGAAGAGAGCTATATACGTATGTAGATATGTTTGCGACTTACTTGTCATTCAATTTGATGCGATGCATGGTTTGATAGTCAAAATCAAAGCGTTTCAGATGCAGCGTCAATATGTAGGGAAAGTTCTTAAACTTCAAACCTTTATGTGCATCACATTTCTTATTACATTTCTCGCAAAAATATTGATTATTGCCATCGAGCGTTTCCGGTTGCACGAAAGCACGCAATGCTTCTTCAATGCTGCCGTAGGCGACAGTACTGCCAAAGGGGCGTACCGGCAGTGGTATATCGAGAAAGGTGTCGGCGCGTGTCTTCTCCGTATTACATTCCAAGCACTTGACATAATCGATCATTTTGCCTTCATACAAACTGGCAATCAAATTCATTTGCTTAGTATTTTTAAATTTATGCTCCAGCGCATCGAACATAACACGACACAATTCCTGTATGTCATGCTGCTGCCAAGCTTCGGTCGAATCCCAACCAAAACTACGCGTCAAGTCTGTCGTCTCTACAGCAGATTTCTTTGATGTCTGCAGATTGAGGAAAAGTTTCTGCAGTTGATATGGTATATTTTTGGCTTCGTTGTCATTATCAAACTCCCACCGATAGAGCGCATTGCGGAACTCGGGTGTCATGAAGAGAGCTTGTAGCAAACTATTTAGATAACATGTCATCGCTTGATTCACCAAGCCCACATAACCATTACCGCCACCGCCAGTACTAAATGTCGACATAGTAGCGCCGGTTGTAGCAGCAGTTGTGGTGGTGGTCACACCGGCTGCTGAAATTGGTTGTAATTTCTTGCCCAAGCGAGTGATATCACGTTCCAGCGTCAGATTTGGGTACATTTCACCCTCTGTAAGTGGGCCGTACTTGGGACTGCGTGGTGAGGTGTTGCGTAATTT
The DNA here is from genome assembly GCA_030068015.2 of Neoceratitis asiatica. NCBI lineage: Eukaryota > Metazoa > Arthropoda > Insecta > Diptera > Tephritidae > Neoceratitis > Neoceratitis asiatica. The sequence continues at coordinate 48,122,778 of CM061526.1, read as the reverse complement.
CAGCAATCCATCACCACCAAACGGTTCTGTCTCAGTGGGGCTAGCAGAGGCACCAAGTGCCAAATCGTCATCGGATAAAAGCTCTGGATCGGAAAGTGGACTCAATTTCAGAGAATGTGTCATTGAGGCGGTGTTTGTGGTTCCGGGTTGGGCTATTGCACCCTCTGTGTATGCGGATGTTGATTCCTCGTCACAAGTTGACGACGAAGCATCACCACTGCCACCGCCCAAGTCGTTCAACATGTCATAATTCGTTGATATATTCTCGTTGTGTACATTGACTTTGGTCATCATGTCATCTGTATGTTCGTTGCTAGCGTTGTGTTCTAAAACTTCCTCTTCGCTGTGACCGTTTATTCCGCCATTTGTAATACCATTTGTTGTTGTTGTTGTAGCGGCTGCGCCATTTGTAATAGCTGTTGGTGCGGTTGTTACTACTGCCGCTGGTTCTGCTGCTGCTGTTGAGCCATTGGCTGGGTCAACAGTGACATTGGCGTCGACACCATTGGTTACAGTTGGCGGTGTTAGTGGAGTTGGTGAAATTGATGGAATTGACGGTGTACTAACTGCTTTAATGCTATTCGTATCTACGTTCGTTGCAACATTTTCTTTTGTTTTGGTTGTGGATTTAACTGTCGCTTTGGGTGATGTTGACTTGGCTGTTGACTTATTAGGTGACTTTGAAATGCATTTCTTTTTACTGGTTTTAGTTAAGGGTTTTAATGGTTTAGTTAAATCCAAGCGCTTCTTCACATCACCATTCCAGACACCAGACGGCAAGAGGACAAGTACATTCTTTTCATCGGATGAAAAGCCGGGTATGCCGAAAAGTAAATCATTTTTGCGGGCATTCAAATGAATCTGAAATTCAAATATATATATATACATATATATATATTAAAACTTTATTCAAATTGTTATAAAAAATTGAATTTTTCACTCACCAGTGGGTTGCCCGCCGAATTTGGTTGCAGTACCAAATCATACTCTTCGTAGTGATATTGTGTACTGATATTACGAAACACCTTCTCCACTGTGTACGGTGACCGCACAACAATGTTAATTTTCTTTTGCTCCGAGCCAAGTGTGAGGTCATGCACCACACACTGTGTGATTTTATCCTGGCTTAATTGGACCATATCGCTGCCGCAATCGTCGCAATCGCTAGAATCTGTAATTATTGAATGAAAATAATATTTTAGTCATTGTGGACAAAAAATGTAAACAAAGTGTAAGAAATTTGAATACCATGCTCAAGGGTGACCACATATGAATAAAAAATAAATAAATTTTATAATAAATTTTAAATTTATTTAAAATATTTGACAAAATCTAGTATTTCTACTAAGGGTAGGAAATTTATAATTATTATAATCCGTTAAAATTGTAAATACCTCCATTTGAAGATTCGCAAGCACTCGAGAAGTGCGGGGAGAGGTTATTACATATACAATATAAACTCTGTAAAGTAATTAAAGCAATATTGTTTTTGTCGATGCTATTATCTATATAAATGGTGATCCAAGTAGAGGTACTTTTTTGAATAGCCTTTTTTGACAGATCACGCGTGAGTCGTGTCAAGCTGACATGTTATTTTTGTTCAGTATTGTTTGGCATTTCATCATGGAAAGACTTACGCCTGAACAACGTTTACAAATCATTCAACTTTATTACGAAAATTCACGTTCTGTAAAAAATGTGGTTCGCGCGCTTCGCTCAACTTATGGTCAACATAATCGGCCTACTGAGCGTATTATTCGCAACTCCATCACCCATCTTAAGACCCAGCATTGATTATTAGATAATATTCGACCGAATAGACAACGTTCAGTGAAGAAAATATAGTGGACACACCTGAGAGTGTACACGAAGATCGTGCAGAGTCGATTTGGCGCCGTTCGCAGCAACTCGGACTGACGTGTAGAACGACTTGGCGCATTTTACGCCGAGATCTTAAATTGAAAGCGTACAAAATACAGCTTGTGTGAACCCCTCGACCTTCCCAAGCGACATCGCTTCGCTCCACGGGCTCTTGAAAAGTTCCAAGAAGATCCGGTTTTCGAGAAAAATTTTGTTCAGCGATGAGGCCCATTTCTGGCTCAATGGGTATGTAAGCTGGGATGCTACCGCATGGATCATCCCAACAGGCACCTGCTGGAAGCTGAACCACCACCTAGGCACATCAGAAAGGGAGTACTTGACTACCGCGACGACATACAGCAATACAGACAAGGCCCGCTGGACAGGACGGCGTACAGACAGGCCATCAACACCATTCACCGAGGGTCCGTCAACACCTTCTTGAACTCTCTTCCAGTGAATGGTGTTCTCGGAGTCAAACCACCACCCATCGCAGAACAAGAGCTCGAGTTGCCTCGTTAGACCCGCGTCATATTTTTTGAGAAATCGTTTGCAAATTTAGATGTATTTGAAACTGGTGATGATTTTGCGGTTTTCGACGTAGCATCGAAAAACTCGATGGAGAATATGCAATCGGGCTACGAATCTTTACAAACACCTGAAGTGGAGGTTGCAGCGTCATCAGCGAGTTCAGAGGGTGAAGAGCAAATTTTTGTTGGTGCTAAACGTAAACGAGGTAGACCTAAAATATTGAGGGAAGGCAGGCCACGGAAAATTTTCGTCACAGAGGAGCAACAAGAAACTTTAAATAAAGTAGCGACGACTTGTGCGCGAGATCCAGTCAACGTTAAAGAGGCTATGTTGGATGGGTGCTCTGAGTTTTGGCGAGATGCGATGCGGCAGGAATACGATTCCCTAATTAAAAATAAAACTTGGGAGTTGGTAACTAAACCAGATGATAGAAATCTTATTGGCTGTAAGTGGGTATTTAGTACCAAGAAACGAGCTGACGGTATAGTTGAGAAACATAAGGCAAGATTGGTTGCGCAAGGTTGTGGCCAAAGATACAAAGTAGACTATGAGGACACGTATGCACCAGTAGCGAGGTATTCTACAATAAGGTTAATCCTCGCGTTAGCTGCTCAATACAAGCTGTTTGTTAGCCACATTGATATAGTGCCTGCGTATCTCAATGGTGACCTGGAAGAGGAAGTTTTATGAAGCAGCCGGAAATGTTCATAGACAAAGATAATCCAGAAAAGGTGTGCACAATTAAGATCTGGATATTGTAGTAGGCTTAACTCCTATCCAGACTCGACATATCTAATACATCCCCCGCATGCAAAGAATCCCCGCACGACACTAACCACCTCTTTGCATGCCCACTTAACCCGACTCATCTAACACCCCTCTCCCTTTGGTCCGACCCCGTCGAAACAGCACGTTTTCTGGGCCTCCCGTTAGATGACCTCGATGACTAAAACTGAACTTGCCTGATCCTAAACGGGACTGGGCTTGCCGCTACAACAACAACAATAACAACCGTTATCGCGCCATGATAACCGAATAATTGATGACCGAAATTGAAGCTCGTGATCTCCGCGACATTTGGTTTCAACAAGACGGCAAGAGAGAACACTTCGGTGAGCAGATAATTTCACGTTTTGGGCCGATCGATTGGCCACCAAGATCATGTGATATCACACCGTTAGACCTTTTCCTGTGGGGATAATTAAAATCCAAAATATATGCGGACTATTCCGCTTCGATTGAGTAAAACAGCACGCGTGTCATTCACCAGTTACCAGTCGAAATGCTCGAAAGAGTAATCGAAAATTGGACTCAACGGATGGATCATCTGAGACGTAGCCGCGGCCAACGTTTGAAAGAGATAATCTTCAAAAAATAAATGCCAAAGAGTGTTCTTTCGAATTATATTAAACATTCCCTATTAAACTTGAATTTTCTGTGTTTTTTCTTTAAAAAAGTAAGGAACCTCGAAATGGATCACCTGTAAATAAACTCGATAATTCAAGGCTAAAGAAGTGGCCAGTTTCAGAGGGTTGGCACTAAGTTGCTAGAAGGTGTAGAGCGTGTGAAGACTCATTGCAAGCTGACCAGTTGGGTATAACGATAATTAGGAGTTGAGTTTATTACAGTATCCAGTTACGGGGCAGTTAAAACTCTTCGTCCGCAATAGGGTTTTAACAACGTCATTCACGGGCGAAGAATTAAGTATTGGTTGACTCTAGGCGTTAGGGCCTGTCGATAGCACATGTTGTTTTGGTAACCACAAAAATATTCCCCAAACTGGTTTTCGGGGAATACTCGGTAGTGCTAGTTCGTATACAACAGGCATGGCTTACCGCTGGTAAATTCTTGAACTCCTAACTCGATGGTACATAGCGTCCAATTAAATATTGCGGACAAATTCACCTGGAGGCAAATCTGCCTTAAGTAGGTGCTCTATTGCAGATATACACATTTGGAATATGGACGCTTGTGTAGGCTGTCAATTTTAGTAAATTTTGCTTGTTAGCACATTTCGTACGAGAGACGAAATATTCCGTTTTCAGGTTTCTTCGACTCACTCGACGATTTAAGGAACTAAATATATAATTTCTGGTTACGTTACCAGGGTAACCCCTTAACGAATGGTTAGCAAAGAAGTGAATGTCGACCTTCTGAAAGTGTAACAATCAGCTGAATGCAATGTTTTAACAGTCTGAATATCCGGAAATACTTTGTCCAGGTAGAGAAAATGGACGCCCTTGATTTCGTGGTTAAAATGAGTAAATTTTGCAAGTCAGTAAAGAAGCTGAAAGTGAGGAAGGCCTTGTTTTATTTTTCTAAGTTTGGAGGTTTGGCGTCGAAGTTCTAAAGACGATTGTCGTAGACTAAAAAAGAAAAGAACATGTAAGGAAGACTAAGTTCGGGTGGAACCGAATATTAAATATCATCTAGGCAGAAGTTTAAAACTCACTATAACTCTCACATAAGTCAAGTAAGAACGAATTTTCTCAACAAATTTCTTATATATGCGATCCTCAGTCCACAGATCGGTTAAAAAAAGATCTGTTATATGCGAAGAAGCTCTAATTCTGGACCTATGTCAACCACTTCCCGTACGACTTTAGTTCCATCAAAAGTAGATGTAAATATACGACCTTGGGCCAAGCGCGGCATAGAAAGTAAAAAGTTTGCTATATGGGGCAAAGACGCAGTTGTTGAATTCTGTCAAGTGGTTTCTGAGCTAAAAGTGGCCACGTCTAACCGAAATTTTGATTGCACATGTATTTACTGAATTATGGCATTCATAATTTTCAAAATTACCGTTGCTCATTTGCAATACCGTCCGTACTTAAGACCCAAATTATGTGATAACCTAGTTTCATCAAAATATCTCAATCCTGATTTGAGTTATCGCGTACATAAACGGACTGACGGACGGACGGACAAACAGACATGGTTAGATCGATTCCGCTCGTTATTCCATGAAGCTTAATAAAGTATAAAAACATCGAAGGTTCTAATCTGGGAACCATCTTATTAAATTTCTAAAATCAGGAAACTCATGACCGACCTTTCAGTTATTTCTCAATGTAAGTCTGAAACAACAAAGGTTTCTTTATCTCATCCACTAAGTATCACAAGCCACATCCAATCACTTGTTGCTATTAAAACAGTCCTTATCCGAATTTTAGGCGCGCACTTACAGTTCAAAAACCCGACGAAGCATTTCCAAAAACAAGAAATTTTAGTACCTCATGGATAGTTACGACTTCGAGGCTTTAATTCATAAATTCATAGCTTCGTACAGGAAGCCCAATTTTTAATATTCAAAGAAGCTAAACTAAATGTTGGAAAACAATCATCAATTCATTAAGGGGTCAGGCCATTCTAGAGGGCCACAAAATAGGAGTTTTTGAGATATTTTTCGGGAAAACTATTAAAATGTGATTTTTGAAAAAAGGCATTTATTATGCATATAATTAACTGCTTATAACTCGTTTTTAAAAAAAATTAATTTAAAAATGGCGGCTATACAGCGTTCTCCCTAGGATGGCTCCATTTTTTTCGGGCACCACGGCCGGACACACAACTCCTGTGATTTTTTTATTTTAATAAGTTATTGGAAGGTTTCCTCTTGAAAATAGCAATAGCTACAGAAGTACGTAGAATTTTTTCTACATATGCAATTTTGACAAAATTTCGGGTCTCTAACGGAAAAGGTAACAATTCGGCCTAAAAAATTGTTAGAATTTTGTTAATAAAAAAGCCATGCAAGATAAAAAAGAATCCGACGTACTTCTGTAGATAATGTATTTCTGAATATGTTGTAAAAATTTCAAGTGAATCGGTTGTAAATTGTTTGAGTTTTGTTTGCGGCCAACTTGAAAAAAGCAGTTTTGAGATAAACCCGTTTAAAGTTTTGAGTATGTTTTACTGACTGAAACAGACGCTTCAACTAGAGAACAAAAATCTGTCATAATCTTTCGGAATAATGTTTTTGAGACCATAATGTATCATTTGAAAGTAAAAAATCCATTTTCCGAAAATTCTAAAGTGGCCTAACTCCTTAAACAGAAATTATTATTTTTCTGTTTGTACATTCATGCAGAAACTTATGTTTTTTTCGATATTTCAAAATTATGGTTTTTTAAGAACATACTGTAAAACTTTTTGTAAGGATATTTACAATACTTTCATTCTACAGCTGTTTCAACAGATTCCGGTTCGGTATATTTTTAAAATGAACTTGAAACTTTAAGTTCATTATCTCAAAACTACTTTTATCGGCATAGTTTTGTAGAAAAAAACTATTCGATCGGAAGCCCAATCATCTTTTTATTGCACAAATTTCATATATTTTTATTTGAATAATCGTAAAAAAAAAAAAAAGATTTTTAGTACTTCAAATTCAAAAGCGAGTCATTTTGTCAATTTTAATTTTTTCTACTTAATTCTAATTTCAACGATAACTGCATTCTTACTGACACAATTTTTTTGTTTTAATTATTTCAGATAAATAGAACAAAATTGGCAACATCGTCCAGGTCCAAGTTTTCGTGAGGGTGAACTTCAGCGCCATTTTTAGAATATTATGAAATTAAATTAGAATATTATAAAAAAAATTTACTTTATTTAAATTTTTATTATAAAATGAGTTTAATAATGCCTAAAACTTTTAAATATCGCTTTTCATTATTCAAATATTAGGGTTTCGAATAAGAGTAATATGATTTTTTAAAAAAAAGCACACAAATGACCTCCACGACTTCTATTGCAGGAACGAATTCGATAAACCCAACTTTTGAGCACTTTTTCCACTAAATCAAGTCGTATGTCATGAATAGCACGTTCAATATTGACTTTTCGAATCGAATCTCCAAACCTTTCTCGCAATAATTCGGTTGTTGCACGTGCTGTGTGAAACGTAGCTCCGTCTTATTCAAATTCTTCCAATTGTGGCCATAAAAAGTTGGTTATCATCGATCCATGCCGCTCTCCATTGACAGTAATGGTGCTACCAGCTTCATTTCGAAAGAAGTACTTACCGATGATTCCACCAGACCAAGAACTACACCAAACTGTCGATTTAGGTGAATAGAATGGTTGTTCATGTATAATTTGTGGATTTTCTTCGTACCAGAATTGACAATTTAGTTCATTTCCCGCACCACTCAGATGAAAGTGAGCCTCATCGGAGAAGATGAATCATATTATCCCTATGGGAAAACCCTTTATAAAAAACTCACCATATACCTCAAAATATCAAGTTCTAGAATAGAGAGAACCCTTAATGAAAAAAAGAAAGAAAAATAATTTTTGGACATGTTTATTTAATAGATATTTGAAGGATGCACATCCGGCTTTTGCATGTAAAAGAGCATAAAAAAATTTCGTTTGCGAAAATCATACAACTTCTTGAGAAAAATATGGGGAAATAGTTGAAAGAACATAAATACATAAATATGTAGACAAAAACGCATGTAAAAATAATTGTGGCGGCAACAGTTACTCAAAACAGCACCCAAAAATGGCCAAAATAGCGTGACTTTGTATAAAATGCCGAAAAAGTAGAAGCAAAAACAAAAAAAGATAAGAAAAAATAATTAAAAGAAATTAAAATTTTAAGAATAAAGAATAAAAGATACAAACGCACATATGTTTATATATTCAAAATACGTGCAATAACACAACACAGCACTAACTGTGAACAAGGCAAAGAAATTAGCTGAGAAAACAGGAAATAAAATCGAGATATCGAATCTCACCGCAACCACACCCGCTACGGCTGTAGGTCGAGGCAAAACATTTGGCCATAGGCCAATTGGGTTTTTTTTTTGGTTTTTGGTAACGAAAGCTAGTGAAAGAAGAAGAAAATGAGAAACAATGCAAGGCAACACCTCTCACGTGGCAACTGACAAATCGAACTCACTAATGAGACGTATGTATGTATGTTATATACATACATATGTAAGGAAAACTTACATATATACATATATACATTAATTGAATTACATACAGATTTGCATATAATTATGAATTTTCTTTTGTAAGCGTACACTGTGTACGTACATCGGGTACACATGTAAAGCAATAAATTTACAATGTATATATATATATATATATATATATATATATATATATATATGTATTTGTATTGTTTTTAAAATTTCCATCTGTAATTTTTGAAACAATGTAATATTTTCCATTCTTTAAAATTTTCTCTTAATTCCCCTTTTCCTTCACTACACTCACGTGTAGAAATATTTATTGAACTATTCAAGAGCCGAGTGAATCTTTGATTTTATTTTTCCTTGACTCATATGTAAGATTTTTTTTTACTTTTTTTGAAACACAGACACACCCATTGGAGACAACAACACTTCTCTATGCTCAGATGAATAATACATTTTGGTATTTTTGTAAAGCAAATTGTTGAAAACTATCGACCTTCTACATTTATGTATTCCAATTCGACATATGTATACTGCGTGTACACCAAAATAATATACATATTTACATTCTGACATACATTTATAAATATACAGCGTCATGTACCAAGTTAGATATTAAAAAAACCACATCACAAAAAGAGGGGCACGTGGAAAAGAGAACTCTCAGATCAAAATTAACGGATATTTGGCCTAAAATATTGAAAGCTTCTTCCTCTCCTTTCATTTTTTTCTTTAATTTCATTCATTTTAAACTCAAAAGATAACAGATTATAAGCTAATGGTTCCACATTCGAGTCAGAACATCTGATCGTCGTAAAAATCAAACAATTTACACGACAGTTGGGTCTTTATACCGGAGCGAGCCGGATTTTTATCCGACTCACGAAATATTTTGCAAACCCAATTTGAAGATACTTTTGCTTACGGTCTTTCGCGCAGCCCCACAAAAAGAGTCCAACGGTGTCAAATCGCACGATCTCGGTGTCTAATTAACATCGCCATGACGAGAGACTGCGCGGCCTGGAAATTTCTCTCGCAATAAAGCTATATTCGGTCGTATTCTTCAATACGGTTATCATACGACCCTAACGCTCCGAATTGACAGTGACAATCTCGCCGTTATCATTTTCAAAGAAGTAAGGTCCAATCACACCTCCGGACCAAAGAGCGCACCAAACAATATGTTTTTTTTTTGGTGTGAAGGCATCTCTTCAATTATTTGAGGATTCTCGGAGGCCCAAATGTGACAATTTTGCTTATTTACGTATCCACCGAGTGAGAAATGTTCCTCGTCGCTGATGAAAATTTTGTTGGAAATATCGCAGTCCACTGCTTCAAGCAGACAATCGACGTTGTGAATGGTCAGCTGGGTTCAGTTGTTGCATGAGCTGGACTATATATGGATGTAGGTGTAAGTCCAAGTGCAAAATACGCCTTAATGAGCCTTAAGAAAGTCCCATCTTTTGAGAACGTCGAGAAAAAGACACATTCGGGTCTTCGGCTAGACTTTCACTTACAGCATCGATATTTGAGGTGGAACGATCAAAACAATGATTCACAGGCCTTACAATATGTGTAACCGATCCAGTCTCTTCAAATTACTTTAAAATTTTACCAATTGCTTGAATAGTTGGACGATTATGTGTTCCATAATCTCCTCTTAAAGAACGAAACGTGGTCACATTTGAATAATCATTTTTGTAGTAGGTTTCAACAATTTTAACGCGTTGTGCGGTAAAACAAAAAATGTTTGATTTGTAGTTAAGTTTGACAGATGTCAAAATGCAGCCATGCACTTTCGAAACTATTAAATGGATAACCGTTTATAATAATGTATGCGATATGTTTTTCTAACAAGACATATTGATGGGAAAAGCTGCAGCAGATTCTGCTATCAGATCTAAGAGATGGAAACAAAAACGATTTGAATATACCAATATACTAAACCAGCTCGCAACACCTGTAAGTAAATCAGACTACTATTAGTTTTTTATAGCTGCTTCCAGATGAGGATACCCTCTAGATGTGAATGGAGAAGGGGTTTCGAAGGAGAGAAAGACATCATCTCAATCTATACCGACGTTTCCAAAATCGATTTCGGAGTAGGACGGTGGCTACTAGGCTACTAGGCGAAATGGCTTTTCGGTAATAAAAAAAAACAGTCGGGTTGGCCAAGTTGGGAGCCTCTATTAACGATTTTTTAGTATGTTAGAACTGAACAGATTAAAATCTAAATCCAACTGTAAGACAACGAAGCAGATTTGATCCATGTATGACAGGACAAAAACAAAGGATCTATTAAACAAGCCTTGGATTCAAAGAGATAGAAAATCAATTACACTTGTACCCTCATTAAAAATGTATACTTATTTTGTTCCAATGACATCCAGTTCTTTGTGATATTAACATATTCATTTCTAACCTTATTTACGTTCCATTGTTCGAATAATTTCATTTAGGCGAGTGTGTAACTTTTGGATTCAATTACGTTATATTTGGGTTAAATACTACGTCAATATGCCACGAACTGTTCAATCAACGCCGATAGTATATATCTTGTTAACTTTTAAATCATAGCGTCAAAATTTCACATCATTAATTGAACACTTTTTTGGATCTCCTGTTAGGAATCAAGAGAGATCTTGCGTTCCACATAACTGCTGTGTAACGTATGTGAGACTCCAATTAGGAGATTGGCTAAACAACAAGCTAGACATATATCATTTGCTATACCAAACACATTATCCACTATCCACACTTATCTTCGACCAAAAGACCTATCCTACATGTCCAGAAATACTGGATTCCAGTGAAGAATTCGTCCTAAGTTAGCACTACACGGTATCTCAAGATATGATGAGATGAACCATTAATTTCAATAGGGAATATTTGTAGGACCGCAAATATGACAACTGATAAAAAATAAGACCTTTGAAGGAAAACTGAATGGCCAGAAAAAACTTGCCTGGCAATGTTTTGTGAATTTTGTCCAGAACTTTCTTGGAAACCATAAATCAGAAAATTATAACGATTTAATAAAAAGAACTTATAATGTCATATAAAGCATTGGAGTGTAATCTGCCTTTAAAAATACATAAGCTGGGCTTTCATTTGGATATCTTTCCTGCAAATTTTGGTGCTGTGAGTGACGAACAAGGTGAGAGGTTTCTAAAGGCAATTTCCTTAATAGAAAAACGTTATCAAGGGTAATGGAGTCCAGGGATGTTAGCAGGGACTTAGAAGGACCTACCAAAAGCAATATATGCACGAAAATTATAAATATTTACTGTAAATTCGGCAATAAAGTTTTTCCAAGGGTAGATTTTTGTGTTTTTTCTGAAAACAGTTGTTTTGGTGTCACAATAAGACCTGATGTGTACACATCTTTTTATTGATATATTATTGTTTGGTGGCCCTAATTCATTAAAAATTTGATATAAATTTTCATGAAATTTCAATTTTGGTGACCAGTGTTGTACATTGTTTCTCTATTAGTGTCCAGCTCTCTCACAAATTCGTCCCAGAACACTTAAAATCCATTAGGATAATGGAGTGGTTAGCGGGGCGTGCTGACATTTGTAGGGCAATGTTTCTGATTCTGGTCTGACCAACATCCAAAACTATAGAAAATTAATTTTTCTAACTGCGGTCGCCCCTCGGTTGGGAATGTCAATCCCTCTGAGTGTTTTTCTGACGTGAAAACATCGAGCTGCACACCACAAATTGGCGGTGGAACTCGACCGAAAGGCGCTGTAGCGGTTACAAAGCTCCATTTATATGTACATTAGCTTAAAACGATCTTCGTACAAGAAACACCAAAAGTTCCTTGAAAATCTATTACCGATTAAGATACTTTTTCCGCCACCATGTTTAGGTACTTTGCGAGCTTCCTTACTTATGTCCTTAGCACAGATTTTAATACGATATTTTCAAGTTGAAATTTATATTCATTTGCGTATTCAGCCTCCAGTACATTTATGTTGCACTTATCGCTATGAAAAATCCTGAGTAAGGGTATTTAACATTCACACTATATACTTGGTAGGGACATAAATACTGTTACAACATTAAACACACGCATTTCAATAGAAGAATTGAGCATACCACATAATTCCCATATGATTTATAAAATAGAACCTGTAAAGCGTTAGTCTGTATCGGGAATTCTAAATTGTGTGAGTTTCCAACATGGAATGGTCAGATAATGAAAACCGTATCGCTGTTATAGCGCTTTTTAAGTGTGAAATGAAAAAAAGGTGATATTTTCAAAACACTCCGTCCGCTCGGCATTAGTCGCATGTTCGCCTACCGGTGCATAAAACTGTTTGAGGAGACTGGGGATGTTACAGACCGCCACCGGTCGGCCGTCCACGCACAGTTCGAACGCCGTAAGTCATCAAAGCTGTCAAATCAAGAATTCTGCGAAATCCGCTCCGAAAACAGAAAATCATGGCCCGGGAGATGAATGTTTCGCAAAAGTCCATGAGTCGAATTATTAAAAAAGACTTGGAACTTGGGGCTTTCAAACGCCGTACCGGACATTTGTTTGAAAAAAATAGGGTGGTAAAATGCAAACGTCTTTTGGTGAAGCACGCTGATAACTTGCAAAGAAAAATCTTGTTTACCGATGAAAAAAATTTTACCGTGCAGGAAAAATTTAATAAACAAAATGATAGGGTGTAGCACGGTCATCTAAGGAAGCATCTGAACTGGTTCCACGGGTCGAAAAAGGTCATCACCCAGCTTCAGTCATGGTTTGGTGGGGTGCCTCTTATGATGGGGTAACTGACTTGCATTTTTGCGAACAAGGGGTCAAAACATCGGCCAAAATTTACCAAGAATCTGTTTTGGAAGCTGTTGTAAGACCACTTAACCATTCCATGTTCCAAAACCAATCATGGACTTTTCAGCCGGCCCATAAAGCTAAAACGACCCAAATCTGGATCCAAAACAATTTACCAGCATTCATTTCATCTGAAGAGTGGCCCTCTGGCAGTCCTGATTTGAACCCGCTGAATTACAAATTGTGGACAGTTTTAGAGGACATGGTTTGCCACAAAAGATACCCCAACTTTGATTGCTGTGGCCAATTTCCCAATGGAGGAGGTGCGTGCGGCTATTGATGATTGACCAGTCCGACTTAAGGCGTGCGTGAAGGCCAAAGGCGGGCATTTCGAATGAATACTGCTTTTTTGTATACAATATATATCAATAAATATGTAAAAAAAAATTGGTCCAAAAACATTTATTATTTTTTATTTTATAGCATAAAATGTGTGTAACAGTATTTATGTCCCTACTAAGTACTTGTACCAACTAAAGTCAGGCTAGGCAAACGAGCCATTGCTTTATGGAAAGCTAAAATCCCTCTACTTCTTATTTATGATCCACTCAATTCAAAATATTTTCAACATGAAGTTGTTATTATTTTCCTTGCCACATACTCGTATGCATGCATGTAAATATATTGAATTGTTGTGGTCATCTGTCTATCTACAAATGTACATAAGTATGTATGTGTATGCACGAGTATGCCAATGGCATCAGCAGTTTCCTTTGTTTACGCTCCAATAGTGTTGATTGGCGTTGTACGAAATCTTTCGAGATGATTTTAATTATGAAAATGCAATTCGGAAGAGAAATGTATATGCAAACCTCAATATTAATATAATTTAATAGCAATAATAATAATAAAATATATTAATATTGAGATTTGCATTGCATATATATACATTTCTCTTCCGAATTGCATTTTCATATTTAAAATCATTTCGAAAAATTACTCTAGCGTCGAGCGACAATTATAATTTTGTTACGTATACGCAGTGTTGCACTATTTTTTATTTCTAGCGAAAATTTTTGCAAAATTTTAAAATAATAATATTATTTACTTCTAATTTTTTTCTTTCTAACTTTATTTAGCAATATGAAGTTATATGTACGCATTGTTGTGCTTTTTACTAATATAAATAATTGCGTGATTGGGTATATTAAGGAGCCGCCAGACGTAGCAATTAATCAACTTCAAATTGCATGTCAAAATGAGAAATTTCAAAATTTGATTTCAAGAGCAGTCAGACGTGGCTTAAAATTTTTTATGTCATTGAATTCCAGCTTCTGGAAATTAGCCAGAAAGGCTATTGAAATGAAATTTTTCTGAAAATACTCAAATCCTCTCACAGCACTTTCAAGAGAAACAAAACTTGCTACTCCACCACGAGCAATTCGTACTTTATTTTCAGAAATCAAATTGCAGACAAATGATGGCAGTTACACACTACAATTTGTATTTCTGCAATTATATACAATTAATTACAGAAATTTGACAGAATATGCGAGGCCGTAAAAAAAATTGCGTGAAAATTGCTACGTCTGACGGCAGCTTTAATATTTTTTTTCCAAATATATTTTCTTAATCTATTATACGATGTTTACTTGTTTGATCTGTATCTAATAACTGAAATTTAAAAAAGTGTAATACAATTCTTCGGGTTCACCTTGTGAAATTACAGCTGTCATTGGCTGAAGAAAACTCGCGAAGCCATTTAATTCTGTAGTATGTAAACCTTCTACGAAAGTGTGAGAAAATGAGCATAAAGGTAGGCAAATACAAAATACCAGAAAGCAGCTTCTATGAAAGGAAATTAATCATAATAATACACGTGTGGAGCCTTGGGTAATACACATAATCGGTTTAAGAATTCTTAACTTATTGCAGCGGATGTAAGGCATGAATCAAACTATTCGCTCTGTAAATTTGTCGAAATCGTACTCTGGGCTTCGAATCTGCAACAAAAAACACGACTCCAATGTCATAGAGAACTATCACAACAAAGAGCTGTGTAAACTGACTCTGAACAAAAATTATTAAGCTCCCTCCCGCGACGTTCGATACCAAATAAGGTTTAATACAAGGTGACTCTCTATACTTCTGCTTATTTAATCAAATATGAACTATGTGAATCTCTGCCTTTTCCAGATTTGATAAAGAACAAAGAGAAGGGATATGACAATGAATGTGCACAAGCAGCAATATTTCCTGTAATCAAACAAACAGTTATCCTAGTTTGGACTAAGTTGGCAATTGAATAATTAAGTCGTATTTCGACGAGTACTGACTAAGCTACAAGTCGCTAAACATTCCTTTCCTGCTATATGATGCAGAAACTTGGACGACTCCTATATTCGATGAGTCGAAATTTAAGACTTTGCGAAGGATTTTTTGGAACACCACAGATGATGAAAATATGTTCTATATAAGATATTGGCTAGATTAGACCAAGTAAATAGAGAAACACCAAAAAGTTCAGGTTGGATAGGGATCTGGCATCTCCTGGTGTCTTCAATTGACGCCAAATTGCAAAAACAAACAACTGGCATGATATTGTTGATTCGGCTATGGGCAAGTAAGCGATACCGAATTCAATTCAGAAGAAGAATCTCTCCGATTCAGAAAAATCATTTATCTGTGTTATAGGTTTATATAATATTTGAATGTATTTTCAAGAGCGATCCAAGAAGAGGTACTGTTTTCAATAGCCTTTTTTTGACAGATCACGCGTGAATCGTGTCAATCTATCATGTTATCTTTGTTCAGTATTGTTTGGCATTTCATCATGGAAAGACTTACTTAAGCCTGAACAACGTTTACAAAACATTCAAATAATTCAACTTTATTACGAAAATTCTCGTTCTGTAGAGGGTGTGTTTCGCACGCTTCGCTCAACTTATGGTCAACATCATCGGCATACTGAGCATACTATTTGCAACACCATCATCCATCTTGAGACCCAGCATTCATTATTAGATAATATTCGACCGAATAGACCACGTCCAGCACGGTGTGAAGAAAATGTAGCGGTCGTGGCTGGGAATGTACACGAAGACCGTGGAGAGTCGGTGTCGTTCGCAGCAACTCGTATGACGTATGGAACGGCTTGGCAAATTTTACGTCGAGATCTTAAATTGAAAGAGAACAAAATACAGCTTGTGCAAGAATTGAATCCGCTCGACTTTCCCAAGCGACATCGCTTCGCTCTATGGGCCAAATTTTGTTCAGCGATGTGCCCGATTTTTAGCGCAATGGGTATGTAAACAAGAAAAATTGCCGCGTTTGGGACGAAGAGCACCCTGAAGAGATTCAAGAGCTGCCATTACATCCAGAAAAACAACGGTTTGATGTGGTTTGTTTGCATTAATCAATGGATTTCTTGAGAGAACACTTCGGTGAGCAGATAATTTCACGTTTTGGGGCGGTCGATTGGCCACCAAGATCGTGTGATATCACACCGTTAAGCATTTTCCTGTGGGTATATGTACAGTCTAAAGTCTATGCGGACAATCAGTCGAAATGCTCGAACGAGTCATCGAAAATTGGACTAAACGGATATGGACCATCTGAGACGTAGCCGCGGCCAACATTTGAAAGAAAAAAAATAAATGCCAAAGAATGTTATTTCGAATGATAATAAACATTAAATTTGAATTTTCGGTGTTTTTTTCTTTAAAAAATAGGGAACCTCGAAATGGATCACCCTTTATAAATCGAACAAGTATTGCGTCTTGATGTTTTTACCAACAAATTGGATGGACCTACAGTTTATTCTAAGCCGCCTCCAAACAGCCGATGGATTTTTATGAGAAGCTTTTATTTCACGTCAGAAATACAAGGACTTGACATCCCCGCCAAGGGTCGACCGCACTTAATTTCATAATTACATCAATTTCTTCAGGTATCTATCTTTTGAACGTTAAATTTTATATTTAATTAAATGTAAATATTTTTCGCTTTAAAAAAATTTAAACGCTTGAAAAATATGACATAACTTGTATAGAATGAATGTAGAAAAACTATAAGGAGGACTTAATTGAGTGGCAGGCCAACTTTTGAAGGACGTACGTATGTGTGTAAGTATATTATTATTATTACTTTTTTTTCGTTAGACAAGTGGTTTAGTAATGATGAATAAGGCAAAAACTTGTACAAATACAGTTGTATTTATGTATGTTCATATGTACTAGCAAAAACATAAAAGCTCATGTGCATATACACCATTACACTAACGTTGTTGCAAGGTGAGAGGTTACAACAACTAGGCTTCGGCTGTGATGCAGAAAAAAAAACAAAAACGAAGAATTGTTGCCGACGTGCTATG
This sequence comes from Neoceratitis asiatica, assembly GCA_030068015.2. Classification (NCBI taxonomy): domain Eukaryota; kingdom Metazoa; phylum Arthropoda; class Insecta; order Diptera; family Tephritidae; genus Neoceratitis; species Neoceratitis asiatica. The sequence goes on along the minus strand of CM061526.1, from coordinate 48,105,299 downwards.
TGGCATATTCCGCTACCGTTAGCTGCCTTGCTAATCAATGCCGCTTGGGGGCTGGGATGTCAGGACGATAATCTTCCCAAAGACACTCGTTTAGGTACATAATTGCATGCATATCTATGCTTAGGTACATATGTACATATGCATGTATATATGTATGTATATGTGTATGCATGTATATATTTACACATGTATATATGTATGCGCATACAAGTACCTCTTTGTTGGCAATAGTATATGGTGTGACGGTGGTCATGGTAGGTGGTATTTGGCGCCGACAAACTATGCAACACCAAAGTCAAAATGCGCCATATATAATTACAAATGCGGAACGAAAAATACCGTTAGAATGAAAAATACATTCATGACACTATAAATATTATTGGCGATATAATATAAAAGGTTGTTGTTGTTTTTTTTCTTTGCTTATGAAATGTCCTTGTGGCCAAATTGATATTTTTAAATATTGATTTTAGAGAATTTCGTGCATTCAACCATATTGCTTGTTTCTGCAAGAGAAATTTAAAATTTTTTGCAACAAATCCATAGTCGTCTTAGAAAAAACCCTCAGACTGTTGTTGTAATTTTTCCACCTTTCCCAAAAACGAAATATGGTCTGATGCATGATACAGCTGCAAAAACTAATTAATGTGATTTTATTAAATTTCTGGGTTAAGAAACTATCTACTTAAAAAACAAAAAATTTGAAAATTTTAGGGATTTTTTTTTTAATTTTTTTTTTTTTTGAAATAGTTTGGGATTTTTTTTAATTTTTTTTTTTTTTTGAAAATTGTTTTGAAAATATTTTAGATATTTTTTAAATTTAAATAAGAAAAAAAATTGCGTTTTCAAGGTGTGAAAAAAAAACAAAATCATTTTCATAAATATGTAAAAAAAATGCGAAGGACGAAATTAATTAGGAAAAATTAAATTACTTCAAATATAAATATATAAACAAAACTAAAAATGTATACAGATGTGTAGCAATCTATTTTAGCACACAAAAAATATATTTTATTATACCCGGTGGGCAGTGAAATAGTTTTGCCAAAATGTTGCTGTTCCATTTTATTTATATCAACAAGCACAAATGGAAATACATACAGATGTATATGTACATATCTATTGTAGTTGATGAAGGAGACGAACCGTTTGCTACTCGTGTGTTATGAAAGTTGAGTCATAGATTAAAAAATAAAATTCCAAAATTAAATTTATTAAAAGTGGCAGATACAAAATTATGTGTTTATCGCTTCAATTCATACAATTTAATTGAATAGGAAATAATACGAAAATATTTATTCAAATAGAATAACGCAAAAATGTAAGCAAAATGTTTTGAAAATAATTAATTTAATATTAATATTGTCAACATGCATAATTCGAAGTTAAGCAAACACTTACATTTTATACCACAATTTATACTTATTTCATTCTATAAGAGTAGAGGCGAAAATTCTTCATACTAATGACGTTCAAATAAACTTATTTTTATACCCAAACAAAAAACAAGAAATGCAATACAAAAAATAACAAAATAAATTTTAAAACTAAAAAAGTGTTGAACGAAAGATTAACATGTTAGAACTAAAAATAAAACATGGCAATGAGTTGTATCCAAATTAGCACGATTCTAATGCTACTGCTGGCGTTTCAAAGATGTTTTTGAGTAGCAGCGTGTTTTTCAGTTGCTATTAATTACTTTTTGACTAACTTTATATTATTTTCATTACTATTATTTTATCTTATTTAATTTAATTTTTTTAATTTATTTTATGTTATATTTACATATTTTATTGTATTTTATTTTTACATATTTTATATTATCTTATTTATTCAATTTTTTTAATTTTTTATTTTATCTTATTTTATTTATTATTACTATTTTTATATTATATTATTTTTTTTTCATTATTATTTTTTGAATTATTTTTTTTATTTTATGTTATTTTATTATATTTTATATTTTTATTATATTTGTATTTACCTATTATTATTTTAATTTATTTCTTTATTTATAATTTTATATTTAAAATTATTTACTTATTTCTAGCTCTTTTTTATTTGATTTTATTTTTTATTATTTTTAATTTTTAATTTTTTTTCTTATTTTCTTATTATTTTTTTTAATATTTTTTTATTATTTTTTTTATTTTATTATTATTTTTTTATTATTTTTTTTATTATTTTTTTATTATTTTTTTATTATTTTTTTCTTATTTTCTTATTATTTTTTTTTATTTTTTTATTATTTTCTTATTATTTTTTATTATAGTTTTATTATTTTTTTATTATTTTTTTTATTATTTTTTTTATTAATTTTTTATTAATTTTTTATTAATTTTTTATTAATTTTTTATTATTTTATTATTATTTTATTATTATTTATTATTATGTTTATTTTTATAATAATTTTTATTGTTACTTTTACTTTTATAATAATTTTTATCATATTATGATCTTTTATTTACTATTTTTATTTTATTTTTATTTTTACCTGCTTTTTTATTTTACTTTAAATTTTTTATTTATTATTTTATTTTAGTATTTTAATATTAAATTTTAAATCAATTTTTGTTTGTTTTTAATTGTTTATTTTGATTTATTATTTTACTATTTTTATTTAATTTCTATATTTTTAATATTTTTACTTTATTTTATCTTTTTTAAATAATTTTTTTTGTTTTATTTTATATTTTTTATTTTTTATTTTTTATTTTTTTATTTTCTATATCTTTTTTTAATTAGTTTTTTTAGTGTATCTTTTTCTATTTTTTTTCTTATTTTATTTCTATATTTATTATTTTTAAGTTATTTTCATTTTTTTTCTATTTTTATTTCATTTTTATATTTTTAGTATTTTTAATTAATTTTATCTTTTTTTATATCTTATTTAGTTTATTTTTTTATCTTTTCTTATTTTATTCCTATATTTATTTTATTTCTTTAATTTTTTTTCCTTTTTATATTTATTTTATTTAATCTATTTTTTATTTACTATTTCATTTTGTCTTTTTAGTTTTATTTCTTTGTTTATTATTTTTATTTCATTTTAATTTTTTTAATTTTTTACTTTTTTTATTATTATCATTCTTATTTATTATTTTTATTTTATTTTATCTTTTTTTTTATAATTTTTTTTACATCTTTATTTATTTCTTATTTGAGCTTTTTTTGTTTATTAATTTTTTTTGAATATAAATTAAATTATTTTTATCACTTTGTTATTTATTATTTTCATGATATTTTATCTTTTTTATTTAAAATTTTTGTTTTGTTTTATCTTGTTTACTTATTATCTTCGTTTTATGAAATTTTTCTTACTTATAAAAATTTATTTTATTTTTATTTTATTTTTTTAGCTTTTCTAATTTATTATTTTTATTTTATTTTCACATTTTTTAATTTATTACTTTTATTTTAATTAAAATTTGATTTCATGTTTTTATCATTTTGTTCATTTTTTATCATTTTTTTGTTAATTTCATCTTATTTTATTTTATTTTTTTTTATTTTATATTTTAGTTTACATTCTTTATATTTTTTTTTGTTTGTTTACCTTTCTTTATTTATTTATATTTCATATATTTTTTACCTTCTTTTATCAATTTTTTAATTTCTTTTTTTGTTTGCATTCATTATTTTTTTATTATATTTTCTTAATTTTATTTTATTTTTATTTATTAATTTTAATTGTATTTAATATTTTTTATTAATTTTTGTATTTATTATTTTTATTATTTTTTATTTTTTATTTATTTTTTATTTTCATTTTGAAAACTAGTAAATTCCAAAAAAAAAAATTCGAAAATGACGAGGCGCATCGTTATTCATATATCTATTATGTATTTAATAGACACTTATATCTATTAAACGGTTAGTAATTTGCTCGTTCGTGCACATTTTGCAGCCGGCATTAAATTAGAGGAGAATACTCATACAAAGTTGAGATTTCAGAAATTTTGCTTAATTTTTTCGTAATGTATAATAGAATATATTCAGACTTAAATAAACTTTTTCATGTTTTTTTTTTAAAACAAAAAAATCCAAGAAAATCTTATGTCGCCGTCGCTGCAGAAAGTTTTCGAAAATTCGCATTTCAATAAACCCCACACCCACATGCGTGCTTTCATGCTCATACGTTGTGCAAAAAAAAAAGAAAAATATATATATTTTTAAATTTTTTTTTATGATCATCGCAACACAGAAAGCACACTGTTCAATGCGACTGGCTGCTTCGGCGACACAATTTCACCAACGGGAGCACACATTTTCAGGCTATTTTTAAAAATACATATTTTATGAATAGATTTTTTTAATTTCATTTTACTTTTAGTTTTTTTTATTGTAGAAAGAGAAAATGGATAAGTAAAAATTTCGACATTTAATTTAACGTTGCATATAAAAATTTATAGCCATGTACATATATGTACATATGTATGTATATGTATATGCACTTATTCTACTTAAGTAAATTCTTGGTATTTTTGAGTAATAAGCCACAAGTGTTTTCCGCCAGTTAGAAATCAAACCAAAAGATTTTTCATAAACAAGAAATTCGCATGCAGTATACATTTTTCGGTGATTACGAAAGAGTTGCAGATATTTTATATCTTTATACATTTGTTCATCGAAACTTACTTATTTTAAAAACACAATTTTTTTATTCAAAATCGCCTTTCACGCACTAATTTTGATTTTTGCACTATTAAATATATATATATTTTTAATTATTAATTTATTTTTATTCATACATTAATATATGTTTAATGCATATACATATGTATGTATTAGCGCCGCACCGTGCCGAGTCGCGTTCACGTTCGCTGTAGTTGTTGTTGTTTTTTGTGCAAAATAAAAGAAAAGCACATACACACACACTCTTGCACTCACATTCACATATTTATTTTGAAGGCGTTAGCAGATTGGACGGCGATAAAATCATTTGCACGGACCGAGCTTCGAAAACGAAATGTGTCGAATTTTTGAATTTTCCAATTTGAAAAATAACCGAGACACAGCATCAGTCGGCACAAACAGTGAGATGGTGTATTTCTTTCTGTTTCCTTGCCGCTCATTTAATACAATAATGCAAAGAGATGCGTTGCATGTACGTTACGAAGACTCTGTAGAACAATCAGCCAATTTTTTTTTCATTTATTTAAAGCAGAAAATTACTTATTTTAAAATTTTTATTAATTTTTAATTTTTTTTTTTTTTTGCTTAAATTAAGTATGCAGAGAGAAACAATTCCGTTTTGCTGAGGTATCTCTTAGGAGAAATTTAACTGTAATCATTAAATATATGTAACCACTTTAATGGACACTACTGTATATCAAATATAATTATATATTTGCGGATTTATAAACAACGGTTCTCTGAGAAAACTTTTCAATACTTTTATTTCAATTTGAGATTATTTCTCTTTAGGATTTCCTCTAATTTTCACTTATTTCAAATACTGCAAACAAGCAGTTTTGAAAATTCTTATGCGAACTATGATGCAAATTATTCTTCATAATGCTTTGAACGATTTGTTGTACTGACACTTTTAATTATCGTCAAAATATATTTTCGAATTGTAGCGCACAGAGCAAGAGCATAAGCACTATCTGCGCGCTGGGGTAGGCGTACAAGAAGTGCTCAATATTTTTATAGCAAAAATTATGTTCACTTAAGAAATGTATTTTGATCGAGTAATAAGAAATCAAACAAAGTAAATTAAAAAAATAAATTGATATAAAATAATAAAGTAAAATGAAAAATAAATAAAATTAAATAAAATTAAATAAAATAAGACAGAAGGATGAAATAAAAAAATTAAGATAAAATAAAATAAAATAATTTAATTAAATGAAAATTATATTAAATAAATAAAAAATTAATAAAAACAAAAAAAAATTGAACAAATGAAATCAAATAAAATGAAATGAAATAAAATAAAGTAGAATAAAATAAAATGGAAAGAAATGAAATGAAGCAAAATAAAATACAATAAGAAAAAGTGAAATAAAATAAAATAAAATATAACAAAAGAGATGAAATAAAAAAGTTAAGACAAAATAAGATAAAATAATTTATATAAATGAAAATTATATTAAATAAATAAAAAAATTTAATATAATCTAACATAATAAATTGAACAAATTAAATCAAATATAATAAAATGAAATAAACTAAAGTAAAAGAAAATAAAATAATATAAAATAAAATATAATATAAAAAAATTTAATTAACTTAAAATAAAATAAATTTAAAAAAAATTTAAACTAAATTTAATTAAATAAAATTAAAAAATTAAATAAATTAAATTAAATAAAATGTAACATAATAAAATATAAAAAATATAAAAATAAAATAAAATAAATAAAACAAGTCGAAACAAAATAAAATAAGAAATAAGAGTAAAATTAATAAAAATAAAATAAAATATGACGAAAGAGATAAAATAAAAAATTAAGATAAAATAAAATAAAATAATTTAATTTAATTAAAATTATATTAAATATATAAAAATTAAATAAAATTAAACAAACCAAATTGAAAAAATGAAATAAAATAAAATAAAATAAAATGAAATAAAATAAGAATAAATAAAATAAAATAAAATAAAATCAAACAAAATAAACTGAAAAAATTAAATGAACTAAACTAAAATGAAATAAAATTAAATTAAATTAAATTAAATAAGATAAATTAAATTAAATTAAATTAAATAAATTTCAAAATATGAAATGAAAAAAAATTAAATAAATAAATAAGACAAAACAAAATTAAATGAAAATAAGTGAAATAAAATAAAATAAATTTTGGCAAAAGAGATAAAATAAAAAATAAAGATAAAATAGAATAAAATCATTTAATGTAATGAAAATTGTTATTATATATTATTAAATAAAAATTAAATAAAATCAAACAAAATTAATTGAACAAATTAAATAAAATAAAATAATCTAATTCCGCAAAAATAAACTTAAATTAAAGCAATTAAATTAAGCAAAACGATATAAAATAAAACAAATTGAGCAAAGGAAATAAAATAAAATAAAATATAACAAAAGAGATAATATAAAATAAGGAAAGAAAAAAAAAACAAAGATAAAAGAAAATGAAATAATTTAAATAAATGATATTTTAAATAAATAAAAATTAAATTAAATTAAACAAATCGCTATAAAATAAAAAAAATTAACAACTGAAATAAAATAAAATATATAGCAATAAAATAAATATATAAAATAAAATAAGTTATAACAAAATAAATAATCTCATTAAGCAAAAATAAACTTCAAATAAAAAATAATAATTTAAGCAAATTCATTGAACAAATAAAATAATAAATAAATTAAAATAAAATAATATAAAATAAAGTGAAACAAAATATAATATATATATATATATAACAAAAATAAAGTAATCAAAAATTAAATGAAATAATGCACAGTAAAATAAAGAAAAATGAAATTAATAAACAGATAAAACTATACATAGTAAAAAAAATTAAATAAAATAAAATAAAAATAAAATAAGACAAAATAAAATAAAATAATATAAATTGCATAAATTAAAATTTAAATAAACGACACAAAATAAAACAAATGGAGAAAAAAATTAAATTAAAAAACAAAACAAATCAAAATAAAATTAAATTATATACAATAGTGAAAATGAAAAAAATTTAAGTAAAATAAAAGACATTAAATATAAACAAAAATTTTATGAAATTAACAACACTACAGCAAATCTATTGCCTGACGCACAGTATCTATACGCCTGATTTTTAATATTTATAAAGTATATAATATTTTTAGTTTGCAATTCTATTTTCCTTTTAAACGCCAAATAGATGCATTAGTCGGCCAATGAATGAGCATTGTAAAATTTATTTATTTTTGTTTTTATTTTATTTTATTGCATAAAAGATTTAATGCAAAATTACACATTAATTGAAATGATGTCCACTTCAAGCAAATATAGCAAAAATGAATAGTTTATAATACATTCATTTGTACACTATTTGCTAAATAAGCGCATATATATGTGAGTACATATGTATGTAAATTAGTGCATATATTTGTGAATTTATGTGCAAATGAGTGTTTAAATATTTTTAAAATTATTTATAAATATGTATACACATGAATAGCCAAATATTTTTTTTGGGTTGTTTAAGTTCATAATGAAAATCCGTTCATCACATGTGCATAAATAAAGTAAGTTATTTGAATGAATGAACAGAATAAATTAAATAATTTTTTTTTCTGCATGAAATCGGTACTCGAAATTATAATCGCGAGATATTGTTTTTTTAATGTTTCTTTGAAAACGAAAACCAAAAGCTTAGTAACTGTAAACTGATTTTTTCTGTGAGTTGTGTTAAAAAAAAATAAGGATATTCGGTAAACGGTCATTTACGCATGAACTCATGATTTTGTGCAAACCAAAATACTTTTACGACTGAAGTTGACTGATTTCTACGTCTAGAAGCGTATTTTAAATAATTCAAAGACAAGTCATTAATAACACTTAAATACGAAGTAAAAAATTGCAGAAAAAATATATAAATTAAACATTTTAATACTGCATTGAAAGTGTGTGCATATCTAAAAAAAAAACATGTATATATATAATAAGTTTGTAAAAAAAATTATGAGCAAAAGAAATGTCTTGCGTGCACAGTCATACATATACGAGTATACATATGAAAATAAAAAATATTGCATTTTTTTCTTACTTTATAATCTTAATGATGACATTAACCTCATTATTTATGTGAATTCCGATTTGTTTTTTGTTTCAGAGACGAATTATTAAAAAATAAGGATAACATTGCACCTGTTAACAATGAATGACTGATTCCATTGTATCTATATTCATATATGTACATACATATGTATCTACATGAATATTTCAATGTCAACATTTCAAGCACAAAAGTCCGTTGATCGTGTTGTATAGTACCTAGTCCTAGAAGTAATCTTCTGAAAATATATGTAAGTACATACATACACACATCCACACGTACGATTAGGTATGATCTCTCGTTTCTTACACAGCATACAAATAGGCAATTGGTATTCCCTTTGCTAATGAACCATTTAGTACAAAATTAATGTACGCTCAACAAAATGTTACATCAGGAACGCACTTATATCTTATAAATAGTATATATTTATAGCAGTTGCATTCAAAAACACACATATATATCTATATCCATGTATATCTTAATACTACGATAAAGTTACTGTAAGATGCGGTCCGGAAATAAAGATGCGTGCATTTTTTTATTGTATTTTTTGCAAACAAACAGAGCAACTGCAAGCAAAATGTGTGTACATATGTACATATGTGTGTGAATCCACGATAAAAAAAACAACAAGATCACTCCACTAACCATCGTGCGTGTATAAAAATACACATCATAGTGTGCTGAAGGTTTTTGACCTGCTTGATGTTGTGCATATATGCTGATGTACATGCAAACATAAGAGCAGTGGTTACGGCCAACACAGCTTACAAATTTACGTGATTCAGTTGCTCTACAATAAATTAGAAAAAATGTTGGCGGCGCTTATCGTTCTATTGATATTCTAACTTATAATAAGAAATTATTATTCATAAAACGTTATATTAGTATTGAACGAAATTCATATCCATATGTACATGTGTGTATATTGGAGGTTTTTTATAGTCATTTTTTAGCACTTTCACTCGAATTTCAACTTTCGATGTAATTTAGTCATTCTATACACAATTAAATTATATACTTTAATAAATATATATATGCGTGCAAGAATCGTTGCGCTTATGAGATATGTTATATACTATTTACACATTAATTACCTCGATACTAGTGCATAATAAACAATATTGGTTATTTCTAAAAAAAAATTAGCAAAACTAAATAAATATTTAAAAAAAAAAGTGGCGAGAAACTGTAATTATACCCTGCGGGTGAGGGGTTCAAGAATTTATCCACGGTAAGGCATGCCTGTCGTAAGAGCCGAATAAAATCCATAGTTCCCGCGACAGTAGGGTCTTTATACCGGAACGACCCGGATTTTTATCCGGTCAAGGACTGTCACACCTGCAATGTTCCCCGAAGCCCCATTTGGAGAATTTTCTGCGGCTACAACAACAACAGCAGAAACTGTAATTCGTTACACTAAATTATTTTTCAATCATTCTTCACTTCTATTCTATAATGCATTCTTTTGAATTCAATTCCTTATTCATTATAATTTTTTTATTTATATACCTACATATCTAAATAATAATAAATATAATTACATGTGTTGCAATCTGTATACAGCGGGTAGACCGGTAAATTAATGAGCTGATAATCAGCGTACATTAAAATTATTGCTCACTCAGGGCATAACGACTAGCAGTTTTTATTTATAGAAATTTATTGCTAAATATAGAGAATGAGATTACAAAAAATAAATTATATTAACAGCGAGAGAAAAACAACAAAACCATAACAATATGACGTTTTCACTTTTTGGTCAGTAGCTTACCTAATTCAATCATTTTCAACTGATGTGGTTAGTTCAATACCAGAGCAATAACTCCTCCTACGAGTATTAGCAAAATTTGTTCGATATTTTTTCTATTGAAGTTGTTGTTTTTTTTTTTTTACATGCAGCTGTAATATTTTTAATATTTTGTTAATTCAAGCTCATTATGTCCAAGTGAATACTTTCAAAATCATTGCCTTGGCTGCTCCCTTGAATAGGTCAATAAATAAGTTATATGAATTTTCGTTTACTAGTATCTCACTTTGGTCACTTTTATCCGAATAGTTTTTATGTTTACTCAGATTTATGGCTAAATGTGCATTAGTTTGTCTAAGCTATTTAGTGTGTTTATTATTTCCGTAACATATTTAAGTTTGCTCTCTATTAATTATGTTGAAAATACCTTCACCGAATTATTTTCTACAGCAAACAAATTTTTCAACATCTAATATTTCCTTATTTTCGGCCGACTTTTCTCTTACTATTCTTCATCCACACACCAGGTGTTGTCTTGTGGAATTTATATATGTATTTAATAAAGAAATGTAGATGGCGCCCTTGAATTTAGCCGTTTAGTTTTAAGGCGAATTCATACTATCTAGAAAGAGCAGAGAACGTAGAAGACAGAGAAGGACCAATTACGAAAAATCGTGTAAAACGTCAAGAATAAGCCAGAACATCTCAAGGGAATTTCACCACTTCGCCAGAATTTAACAGAATTGGTTTTTGGAGCGTAACATATCTGAGCGTAGTAATAATAATTATGCTCCGAAATGTCCGTGCATAACATTGCTATATGTTAACCATAGATAACAAATTTATTTACGTATGCTTGTTATCAAAATAAACGAAAATATTATTTTATATAAATATTAATAAATTTTTAGAATAGAGATGAAACAGATAAAACTAATTAATGGATTTCATACTTTTTTCAAATGACTTTATAATCTGATAGCAAAAATCAATTCAATAAGCGTTTATTTAAAAGAAGGATTGTTTATTCATGGATATTTTTGCAATTATAAATTTTATTAAATCATAAACCTCATAATAAATAGTTTGGTATGCTGCAATATGACATACATATGTACATGTGTTCGTTTATACGCAATCGCAGAAATTGATCTGTGTCAAGAAATCAGTATATACATACACCCATGTCCAAAACATAGAAACATATTATTTGCATTAGAGATCGTATACATACAAACTTCGTTTACTACACAAAAATCTTAGCAAATTACAACAATAACATTTTCATTCATAAACGCATGCGCTATACAACAAAGCAAAGTGCGTTCATTCAAATACCACCGCACACATGCCTTCTTCTACGTTCTCTGATTATTCTAAGTTCTCTGCCCAATTTACGAGACCGTCATGCCGCTTCTTATTCATATACGTTCTTTGATGTCGGTTTCTAGAAATTTTAGAAATCAGGTGATCTCAGCTGTTTTCGAATGCAAACAAACAGAATGACAGTTTTCATATTAGTTCTGTTAGTAATGCAGTAATGTTGTTAACTTTTCATGCATAATTAGTCTCCGAAAATCTCATCTTTCATCTCTAAAAATTTTCAATTTTTTTAATTTTATTCTAAAACACTCTTTCGCTTCTTATTCATATACGTTCTTTGATTAATGGTAACATTAAAAGCTGAATTATGTCTACTTAGAAAACTTATACTTGAACTAATTAGAGTCTGATACCAGAGAACGTATTATGCGTTCTCTGCTGATACCTTTACAAGCTGTATTTGAGTTGTAGTTTGATTCAAGCAAGGCGAATTTAACATGGGAAATTTACTATTGCAGCGAATTCCAGTTTTTTCACCGAAATTTTCAAAATTATTTTCAGTGTATGTTCAAATAATACTTTTCATGGAAATTATAAAACAAAAAATCGCTCTGATATAGAGGTAAAAAGAATTGTTAAAATGAAGTTAAAATATAAAATTAAATACAGAAATATAAAATGTTATTTGAACATTATCGAGCTTGATCGAGCAACATATTTTGCCAATCAGCTGATGCAACAATTTCGCTTCGTCTGAAATTACCTTGGTAAAATTACACTGAAAATATTTACTATATGTTTAAAACTGAGATTTAATAGAGCAAATTTTGCATTTTCAGCGCTCCTAATAACATTTAAATATTTCATAAAATTCTAAATCATTTGTTCAAACAAACAAAATATGATTTCGTCTCATCATCTGAAATCAAGAGACTTTTTTAAACTGTTGCATTCAATACTGAAGAAATTATATCCAACCTAGAATATTAACTAGTGTGAATTTTTTTTAACATTGGTTAAAAAAAATAAAAAAAATATCTGTGATAATAAGTAAATGAGCTTTTACAACAAAGAAAAATTGGTAGAAGTTACAGCTGTTTCGGAGATCACCACATCTCCTCATCAGACTTTGCCAGGAATCGAACCGACGGATTCTGACATCACAGGCGAAATTATCATCAGAGAAAAAGAAATATTCTAAATTGATCTGATGTGTTCGAACTCATAAAAAGTTTTATTTAAAATTCATCGTAAATTTCCTGAGTTTTCAACAAATAAAAAATTTAAAATTATTTGGGAATTCTCTATAACTATAGTGTACAACATCCCACGAAAAGGCAGAGGAATAATTTGAGGGGAACAACATCAATAATTAGAATAATATTTTAATAAAAGTAAAAGTCTTCTTTTCTTTTTGAATACTAGTTTATGTACTTTCAATTTATGATAAATTAAGAAAATTCAATAAAGAAACAATTTGTTATTTCATAAAATTATGAATAAGAAATTTCGGCAAAAATTCAATTTTGCAGGATAAGCATTAATTTTTGCACTAATATGTACATATATGTATATAGATATAAAATTGTTGAAAATTTGTTTTTAGACTAACTGTTATAAAATACTTTCAAGCAGTTAAATAAAATAAATACACACGATAAGATATAATTTATGGTTTCCTACGTTTTATAATAATTTCAATTGTTAAAACTTTTCCTAATCTTTACATATGTATGTTTGCTTCTATTAACTAATAATATAAATTATAATAATTTTCATATACATATGTATAATGTTATTAGTTCATTAACTAAGCTTCAATACAATCTTTATTTTTACATATTTCATTTAATACATGATACGTGTACAACTTTGGTATTTGCACCAAATATATATCTTGGAATAGATATGTTGCCTATTTTAATATTTCTGATACAAATTATAAAAACTTTAACAATAGGAGTGAGCCGTATAATTTTACATACACTTTTTCTCTATTTGTTTAGAACCAAAACTTCAAAGTACTTGTGTATGTATGTACCACTCGTGAACTAAAACGCACAATATTTGTATGCTTTTATATGTATATATTATAAAATGGCTCATAAAAAATGCTTACGCCTTCTTTACATCGATATTCTTCTACACTTTCCGATATACTCGTATGTATTTGTGTTCCTTGCGGCGATTTTCTACTTTGTATTTAAACTGCAATATTTTAGTTACTTAGAATTAGTTTGTGTATATGTATGCTAATATGTAAAAAAAAACGATTCCATGCATTTTCGCTAAATTTATATTAAGGTCATTCATTGGTTTTTTTTTCTTCGCTGATAATCAAATTTTGCATGGTATTGGTAGTGACTTTGATTTAAAAGAGATAGCAGTGTTGATGGCAGTTTTCTCCTGTGCAGATACGCGCCACTGCTTTCACTATTATGCTGCCAATAAATTGCGTATGTTCTTCGGTGTATTATCCTCGTTGAGATGCTTTGTCGTGTAACGCAGTGCATTCAACAAAGGTTCGGCTTTTATGGCGGGCTGAGCTTGTAGCAAGCGGACACATCCTTTAACGTCTACATGTGAGCCGCGTGCAAATGCACCCACTGGATGTACGTGATCATACAAAATGACGAGGCCAACCATTACTCGCAACACAAGTAGATGTGTCTCCTCACGTTCGATTTGCTGCAGCAATTTACTGTAATTGTTTCATGTTAATACATATATATATATATGTATATGTATATTTATATGTGTAACTGCAAGTACTTACGGATTCTCGAGCATTCGCAGGCAAACTTTCGCCATTGTACCAAGTGTCTCAGTAGTATTTTCGACATCGTCGGCGTTATCGTTAACAAATTTAGAAGTCGCTTCGCTGAGTACTTTAAGCATGGGCGTAGCGTGTGCGTAGAATAAGGACATGCGGTTCGCCAACTCTGTACTCACTAACATATCATTGGTTTGATCGATACGTTGTCGACTGACAATACGTCGATAGTAACTGAAATCGTTTTGTATTGCGGGTGTTTTCATCTGAAATATTAATTAATTTTTTTTCATAGAAGTAATTGAATCTCAAATGACCCTAAGTGACATACATATATAATTAACTCATATCATTCATTACCTTATATTCATCAAATTTCAGCACAAACTCTAGAATTTCGGCTAATTGTTTGACCAATGCTTGTTGTGTCTCCAAATGTTGTGTGGGATTGAGTTTCCCACCCACCAATTGACCTAATAATTTCGGAACTACTTTTTCCATCTCCAAAGAATGTTCGTAACAACGTCTCAATTTTTTCACCAGCGGCAAAACAGCATCCCAAGCTTTTTCCTGACATTTTGGTGAAGGATCAGCTATAGCCTCTCTTATTTCTTTACCAGCACCCTTAAAATATAAACGTAGAAAGAATAAATTACGATTTTTAATAGAGAAAAAACTTCTTGTTGTATTCATTTTTAATACTTATATATAAATTTATTCATTTTTACAAATCAACTTTACATCAGCTGTGCTTTTTGTTCTTTATATTTATCTACTGACCACTCTGAAAAAACATTTCTATTTAGTTTGGAATCGCACTTATGACACTCTAACTAGTATTTAGCACTGTTACCTATTCGGCGATCGCGCCAGTGGAATGCATGCACGCATGTCCATACAAAAGTACGTACGTACATACATATGTATTTATATGTATATATATATATGTAAATAATAACAATAATTTAAAATGATTGGTTGAAATTGTACGATGACCGGATGTGTTGAAACATATTTGGAAAGGCAATGAGTGTAGTACCTAAATGTAAATTACGAGAATCATGTTCAATAGAATTGGTTACATTTCAAGAGGATATAGTTTGGCTTTTTTCCAACTCTAATACTAGCATGAGCATTACTTAATGTTACTTATTTTTGAATTTGATACCGATTTTGTTTTATTATATCAAATTTTCGAGCTATAGGTATGTATATACATTTGAACGTATATTGAAAATGAATATTGAAAAACGTTAACATTTAATTTTATTACAATTACAACTTTCCTCATACGTAAAACAGCGTCAGATCATTAATATTGTTAAGGTGGGTACCTCTCATACTGCATTATTTGTTTCAGCGGCTGATTTTTATAACATCTAACTTCGCTTTTCACAAATATTGTATTTTCAGTTACATCTAAAACACTCTTTCAGAAGGAGAGATCATTTTTTCTTCTTTTTTGACCACCATAATGTACAAAGTACAGGCGTATGTACGCACTCTGACCAATCGACTGACACCATCACTGTCACTGACGTCATGTTTTGGTGAAACATAGTATTTTGCTTAATTAAATACTTACGAATAAATTACTCTCGGTTTTAGGAGAGAAATTATTACTTCGTTTATGGTGATTTACATAAAATTACCAAAAAATATATACATATACATATGTACATATGAATGCGTAAGGAAAGTGTAAATTTACATGTATGAACTAAAAAAGTAAAAGCTCACTCACCTTATAGACTTGGATTTCCTGTAGTACAATCTCCGATTCTTTTAGTACCCGCTCCACTTCTTCAAAAACTTCTCGCTCAGTATCTGTCGGCGCAGCATTTTCGAAGTCTAGGAAAACATCGTAGGATTTTGCTGCGCAGCAATTTGAATCATCTCGTGCCAATAAACTTAATAATTTTCCCATTTTCTTCGGCTGATTAGCTGGTGCAGGCGTCTCTTTTATGCACTAAAAGCGTTTATCCGTATACAATTTTTGTTGTTGTAATTTTTTTTTATTTTTTATATTGTTTCTCTAATTCTTATCAGTGAAAATAACTTGAATTGCTTAATCTACAAAAATATTTACACTTTGTGTTTCATTAATCATCATTAACTGAAACACATATTGCAATTACCGATAAAAGCTTCATAGTCACATTTTCTTATATTTTAAAAATTTTTGGCCACTAGTGTCGGTATTAACGTTTACGCGATCGGTTAGTTACTAATGTTTAATGCGATGGCGCTTTTTGTAGGGTATGTATATATGTATGTACGTATGCGCTATTTACATACATACATATGTAAATCAACGGCCGCAAAGCCAAATCGTCTAACTCGAATTAGAACATTTGCAAAGATTACGTCCAGAGTATCAACAGCCACATAGCCCAATTTTCCCTTTTATAAAACAAAAGTTTTACATAAAAAGCCAAAAAAAAAAAAAATGTAGTGTGATAGGTGATAGTTCTAAAAAATGTTTTTTTTTTCGCGTTTTTTACTTCTGAAGGTTCTTTAAATTTATATAAAAATAAATGGCCGTAAATAGCTATGAAATATTTTATTGTAGTTATTTAATTACAAGGGTACTATAAAAATTTAATATTAAATAATGATATACGAATTAGTTGAAAATGTTCTATCAGCGAGCATATCGAAATAATTACATACATAAATATCCCCATGGAGTCAAATATGCATGCACTCATGTACATATGTATGTATGTATATCAGATGAATATAAGCAGAGAAACAGGAAAACAAAGAAAAGCGAAATCAGAAATGAAATGCAGGGGGTTAATTTTTCCCGTTTACATTCGCATATTCTTAATAAATGCTATAATAGCTATGTGCATATGGATATATGTATGTATGTTCACTTTTATTTGCAGTTAAATAAGTACAAAATTGTATTTATTAAAGCGCTGTCGCTCTGGAGCACCGATTCGGCGTTTGTAAATAAAGCATTATATCAACCGCATTGAAAGCGATTTACATACGTTTTTTGCATGCATACATACGTAAATCCGTATATTTCTCTAAAGATACATCGTTGCTTTCATCAATTTACACCATTGTTCCGACCTTTTATTAAAACAAAATGCATATTTTACATCGGCACAATTGGCATATATGTATATCCAGTTATCAAATTCACATTTTATCTCTGCACGCTTATAACTTTTTTCTCAAAATCATTTTTTATTCAACACATTTTTCATTCGTTTCCGCGGCGAATAGCGAATGCGCAACCAATATTAATTCTGATGATTAATTCTATTGCAATAAGCTTCGTTTCCACCTTACTATGTCGCATTACTGGAATTTCGCATTTTCTCAGTCGTAAACAACTCCCTCCATATTCTTATCATTTCACACACGCCAATAACCTTTGCCAATTCACAAACACTGTTATACATTGATAAAAACTCATTTTCGACAACAAATCACCATACCTAAATTATTTATATACATATGTATATTAGCAATGCTTTTTCTGTGTATTTACTGTATTCACATATGGCTCACTCGTTAGCACACAATTTTACTAATAGAAATATAATCAACTAATTCGATTCGCTGTGAAATATTAACTAAATAAAATGAAGGCAAATTCATTAAATAAATTCGCTTTAAATAAAATCAAGGCGAATTCGAACTTTGTGATAGTGCTGCCAACCGCATTGTCAGTTGATAATAAAATCATTTTCCTCTGCCATAAGGCGAATTACAGTAATTCTAAATTGAAAAGTTTATTTCAATATTTTAAGTAAAAAGTTTATTTATTCCAGCTTTATTATCTGTGAAATGTTGCGCGTGTCTTGCTAATCCCTGCAAATAGAAGGTCTAAACCAATGTTAGTTAGAACCTCTTGTCGCGTTGTGTGACAGATTAACTTTGACGTTTAAGATGAATATATGCAACTTTACCAAATTGCTTACATAAGGTCCCCCTGAGGGTTAGGAGTTCAAGAATTTACCCGCGGTAAAGCATGCCTGTCGTAAGAGGCAACTAAAATCCAATAGTTCACGCGACAGTCGTTATACCGGAACGACCCGGATTTTTATCCGGTCAAGGACTGTCACTCCCGCAATATTCCCCGGAGCCTCATTTCGGAAACTTTCTGCGGTTACAACAACAACAACAACAACTTACATAAGGAATGCTAACGGTAACACAACGCGGGTCAACTATTTCCGCTGCATTGATCATTAACCTTGAACCAAATCATCAAAATTAATTATGAAGATTTTTAACTTCCTAATGAAGAAATAATTGAAAAGATATGTGTTCATTGTGTCACAACGTTGGCGTTTTTCAGTTGATGAAAAAGTTGGAAATATCACGTCTCTTTTTGGTTTTCCTTTTATTTAAATTTGATTAAAATTTAAAAAATTCTCTAAAATTATTTGAGCGATTGAACTCTTTTCCAATAAATACCTAAAGGCATTGGTGACACTTCATAAATTTTTTTAAATAACTGAACAGGCTTCTTATGAATTCGCCCTTATCCGACAAAACAAGAGTTTCTTGTCGATTATGGAAGAATTTTTTGTTATAATCTGTATTTAGGTAAATACAAAACTTAATCACAAAAGCGGTGATCAATGAATATAATTGTAACGGTATTCCCGCTTAATTGGTCTTTGCGTATGATCGAAGCTATATATGAAATATTCTTCAAAATTTTAAAATGTAAGATAATGGGCGATAATATTTATATCGATGGTAGAAATATCGATAGTATATTGTTATTCCAGTATTATATTTTCACATTGTACTTTTTGCTTGAAGACCTTCCAAAAATAAGTACGTACACATACATATGTTTATATAGTTGAAAAGACTTTAATTTTGAATAAAAAACTTTATATTTATTTTTAGTCTGAGCAATGGAACAAACAAACAAAATCCCATTGGACGATATACAGCGGCAGATCTTCGATAGGATCGCCAAAAACGATGTAAATGGTTTCAAGCAATTAATAACTCAGTTGAAGGAGCGTGTTGATTTTGTGGATGATGATGGTATGACACCGTTGCAGCATGCTTGCTGCAAAGGTAACAAGGAGATTGTACAAATCTTATTGGATATGGTGGGTTAATTAAATTTTAGATTTAACACGTGCTAAATTCATATTCTTCTCTTTTAGGGTGCCGATATTCATTTTAACAAACATGGTGCTGATTACACACCGCTACATTTTGCAGCCCTATCTGGTAATACAGAAGTTTGCCGTCTTATTCTGGATGCTGGTATAAACCCAAATAGTTTGAATAGCGTATCACGGACAGCATCACAGATGGCGGCATTTGTTGGAAATCATTCCTGCGTGGAAACGATCAACAACTATGTTCCGCGTAATACATTAGAATATTATACACAACCACAAGGACAACAAAAAGAACCGTTAATATCACCAGCACAACTAGATGCATTTCATCAATTTGTTATAGAAATTAATTTGCACCCAGTGCGCATTGCCCTAAACCTACAACAACTAGGACTGCTAAGAAACCTACAAAGCTTGAAAAAAGCGCTAAACTATATGTGTGAGAAAGAAATGAAGAAGGCAACAGATGTGAATGAACTTATGGCATTTAAATTTCACTACCTCCGTTGGATTGTGTCTGAATTAATGCGTTGTGAAGAGCAGTGCAAAGCTCAACGTAAGGAGAAACCGTCTGAAGGAGATGCCGGCAAACATGACTTTGTGGAATTGTTTATTAAACGCGTCTTAAAAGAGAACAAACTTGGGCAGCTAGAATACGTAGAATTTATTTTACGTGAGTGTGTTCGTGAATTTCCTTTCAGAGAGTGTACAGTCTTTCGGCTAGTTGTTTCCCAATTAACAGCTAAAGATCCACCACCTGCATTAATAGTATTCCGTAATGCCATAAATGGTCATCGTGGTTTTGCGGTAATTTAAAAATATTTAAAAATATCTGGTTCGTGTATTTTTGACACCTCATCTTTTTTCTATTGTATATAGGATGAATCGTCCTATTGTAGTTCGTGTGGTAATGAAAAACCGGACAAAAAATGCTCAAAATGCAAGCAAGTAAAGTATTGTGATCGTGAATGCCAGCGCCTGCATTGGTTCATGCACAAAAAGACATGCGCACGACCTACCTCAAATGTATCAGCTTCGACCAGTGCATCGGCTACGAAAGAGCCAATAGATACAAGTGAACTACAGGAAGAACTATCTAAACTGGCAACTGCTTAAGTAGCATGATTGATGAGCATAAGTGGCAACATTTTGGTACCTCTATCTAAGTTTTTTAATAACCCAACGGATCATATAGCTGTTTAGATTGGACATAGTACATATTAAAATATCTATAAACGAATTATTCGTACAATTAACAGTCAAATATAAACCTAATACTACTGCAGATTATTATTTCATATTCTGTTAAAAAATAAGAATGCAAAGAATTTTGTGAGTAGATGTCAAACATTACAAGAATTGCAATTGGGGTTTTCGAACTTTAAACATTTCTAGGGATTTTGCTGAAATTATGAATTCGGCTAAATAATTTTAGAAAATAAAGTTACAAGGACTGAATCTTTTGAATTCTGCCGTGGACACACGACACCGTAATGGAAGAAATTATTATTTATTATTAGAATTTCAAGAATTTACCCGCGACAGTCGGGTCTTTATACCGGAACGACCCGGATTTTTATCCGGCCAAGGACTGTCACTCCCGCAATATTCCTCGAAACCCGATTTGGGAATTTTTCTGCGGTTACAACAACAACTAAGATTCTCAATTTGCCTTTTACCACTCTGATAATACCTGATATGTGGAAACTGGGTAGAGTGGTCCCGCTGCTAAGACCGGTCAAACCAGCCAACAAAGTGCCATCTCTTGCCTTTCCCCAATAGTGAAGACAACTGAGGCCTTGCTGGTCCCGTCTTTCAAACATCTTCTGAGCCCAGCCCAGCCCATCAGTATGGCTTCCGTAAAGTGTGGGGGTTCCGCAAGATGGTGTCCTCTGTGTTGTTGTTTTTGTTGTAGCGACCAGCCAACCCCGCCTAGGGTCAGGTAGGTCCATCCTTAGTCATCGAGGTCACCAAACGGTGCCAGGGTTACGCGGGTCTCTCGAGGCAAATAGATCTCAGGTAGAGAGTTCGCAAAGGTGTTAAAGGACTCTCGGTGAATGGTGTTTATGGCCGGTCTGCACGCCGTCCTGTCCAGCGGGTATTGTCTGTATTGCTGTATGGAGTCGCGGTAGTGAAGTACTCTTTTTCTGATGTGCCTAGGTGGTGGTTCAGCTTCCAATAGGTGTCTGTTGGGATGATACCGACGATGGTGCCCCGGGCGCTGTTCTGACAGCTGTTTGTAGCGTGTTACTGGTCCCCGGCGTCCAACTCGATGCAACATAGTTAATGACCGGCCGGCCGATTGCCTTGTACGTTGCCAGCAGTGTTTCTTTGTCTTTTCCCCAAGGGCTACCGGCTAGTGATTTAAGGATTTTGTTGCGACTCTGTACTTTGGTGGCAATTGCAGTCGTATGCGGAGTGAAGGAGTGCAGGCTGTCAAATGTGACTCCCAATAACTTTGAGTAGTTCGTGGCCGAAATTTTAACGTCATCGACCTTCACATTGAGTTTTAGCCGGTACTCCTCCGTCCAGCTGGTGAAAAGAGTGGCAGAGGATTTTGCTGGTTGTGGGTGAAGATGTCGTGCAGTGAAGAAGTTGGGAAGGTCGGCGAGATAGCAGTTTAGTTTCGACTTTGGTGTCCTGTCCACACTGTTGCTTAATTGTTTATATTTCCAAGCTTCCTCCACCACAAGAGGATGTTTCTACTTGATCTCATATAGACTTTGTTCATGATATTGATAAACATTTTTTTGAAAGTAAATCTCTATCTCGCCGACCTTTCCCTCTTCTTTATTTCCTTAGCCGAACTTGATATGATTGCACTCCTTTACTTGACACAATTGTCACTAAAGTACATAGCCGGAACAACATCCTCAAATCGCCTGGGGAGAGACAAAGAAACGTTGCTTGCACATACAAGGAGATGAAGAAGCTACAATCATGCAAGAACATCGACCTGAGGGCCGTGACGGGAAACCTATTCACCATTAGATGACCTCGGCAACATAGACTAGTCTTGCCTGCTACTGTGCGGAGCTTAGTAAGCAGCTAAAACAATAACAGAATGGATCGTCAGGACCCCATTAAACTAATAAAATTTTACCTTTTTTAGAGCATACACCATCCGGTATCTCAGCCAATTTTACTTGTCTCTTTGCAAATAGATTCCTTAATTTTGCTGGCTGTCGTAGATGATGATGACTTTTTCTGAAAACTCATTTCCAATGTAGTTGACAGCAGCTACCATGGTCTGGAACATAATACAGTAATGTAGCAGCAGAAGTTATAAGCCATGTGTTTTTAAACCGCTCTTATTCAGGAAGACTGCACTACTTCAGTTTTCTGTTTCGACAACATTCTCTCAAAAAAATTCCAACAGAAAAATGAATGGGACAATGTGACAGTACTGAATCAGAACATCAATAGCCATCCGCATCGACGGCTTAAAACTCAATGGCAAAGTGTGTTGTAGAGTTTGCAATCGACATGAGCGAGAGACTTCCCAATCACTGCAATCGTCTTTCAAGCGCAACTAACTACAATAAGGGAAAATTCCTAGCATCATTTACGCCTCAGAAGGACGGTTGAGCGATTTGAAAAGTTTGCTTTTGGTTCATAGAGAGAGGACTATACTTTTCAATTGACTGCTCAGTCCAAAATAGCACCTGTTGGTAAGAGTGGTTTAGCGTTGGATTTCAAGGCTGACATAAATTAAATAGACGAAATTATGTACGACTTGAAATCCGTGGGAGCCAACAGTGACGTAAGAGCAAAGACGAGAATGTGCAGACTGTTTATTTGATGAAAGGAGATATTTCGTCTTGTCCTCGTTCAACCTTTCCCTTCGCTTCTTTGGCTAACCTGGCGAAAGCAGAACTGACGGTATGGTTGTTATGGCCAATGATATCAATATCATCGGCATAAACCAACAATTGTACACTCTTGTAGAAGATTGTACCTGACCTATAGCTCTGCTGCGCAAATTGAAGAAATCACGCGATAAAGAGTGAGTGACCTTGTCTGAAACCTCTATATGTTTTGCAGAAATATCTAAGTCAGACATACCCGCGTAGAGGCAGCTCCTTTTTGTGCTGTCACAGCTTTAAATATATGAAAAGATTATGTGTATAGATTTTTTTCTTAGATGTTTTCTTCAAGATTTGGAGCATGGTGAATATCTGGTCAATGACGGATTTACCAGGTCTAAAGCCACACTGATAAAGTCCAATCCTCCAATCAGTTCGTTGACGGTGCGCTTTAATTTCTCACTCAATACGCTCGATAGGACCTTATATGAGATACTGAGGAGGCTTATCCTAAGTCACCGCATCTTTTCATCGAATTTTCGAGCAGAAAACATGCTTTTTCTCCACTGTAGCACGGCAATCTTCATCTTCCCTTGACCTTGCCGAAATCCTATTGTTTCTGCAACAGCTGTACATAGGGAGCTTCCACAGCTCCCCTGTATCGAGATGCTGACAAGTGCTCTCATAGAGCAGAGGTGCAAGCTCTGTGTTTGTTGACGGGTATTCTTTGGCTTCTGCGTATATTCGCTGCTATAGGGTAGTGATCCAGCCGATTTTGGCCATTTCGTCTATCTCAACGTGATCGACTTGGTTGCGCGTTTTCGATTTCGAAGACTTCGCCACTTCCCACACATTGCATCAATCAATGGATTTATTGAGAGAACAATTCGGTGAGCAGATTATTTCCCGTTTTGGGCCGATCGATTGGCCACCGATATCGTGTGATATCACGCCGTTAGACCTTTTCCTGTGGAGATATGTAAAGTCTAAAGTCTATGCGGACAATACCGCTTCGAATCAGACTTGGAGCAAAACATCACACGTGTCATTCGCCAGTTACCAGTCGAAATGCTCGAACGAGTCACTGAAAATTGGACTCAGCGGATGGATCATCTGAGACGTAGCCTCGAAAGATATAATCTTCAAAAAATTAAAGCCAAAGAATGTTCTTTCGAATGATAATAAACAATCCACATTAAATTTGAATTTTCTGTCTTTTTTCTTTACAAAAGTAGGGAACTTCGGAATAAATCACTCGTTATTTTTAATTATATTTTACCGTTATATTGATTTTTCCAAGCTTAAAATTTGCTCACACAGGGGATATAACAAGTGCACTTGAGAAGTAACTAGAAACTAAATTAAACTATGCATTAAAAATATTCATAACTATAATACGAGTATATATGTATGTATGTAATTATTTAATTACTTAAAGTAAAATTTACAATTTTTGTGTGTTTAAAACTTCACGTATTGCGTACTACAGGACTTAATCAAAAGCTCAGGTCCGTACGTCGCACATTCAGAAAGCCAAAATGGCAGAAATACTAAAATTATTGCTCTTCGACTGCTTCGACTTGGTGCTGGCGTCGTCTTTTGCGCTGATTTCTCTGACTTCTTCAGACAACAAAGCCGAGCCTGTACTTCTTTGCTCTTCCTGCAAGTGCGGACCGGCAGTAGATGTTCTCATTAAATCAATTGGATGCGTGAACGAGGAGGTGGAGGACGCTTGCTGTAGATAATGCGACTGGGATGGTAACATATTTGTTTGTGCATGCAGCGGATGTGACATTTGCATCAATAATGGCTGCATGCCATTCACTGGTGTCATCACTGGATTAATATTCGTTATAGCTGCAAAGTATGTAGCAGCGGCAATGTCCGTTGGCGAAAGGTTCAAATTCTGTTGCGGTTGCTGCAGTGACTCGCGTTGATACATTGGCGGGTACATAATATCATCATAATATGGTGAAAGACTGCCACAACTCTGTGAACCGATTGAGTTCACATAGCTATCGTCATCACAAGATCCATTCGAACGAGCGCGTTTGCTGGTGGGCGAGTGCATTTGATCATTTATTATAGCACTGTGGTCGTCATCGCTGGACGATGGATTCCTCTGAGTGTTGTCGCCGGTGTCCTCTTCATCAACATTCAACGCACTCAACTTTCTTTTGCAACGTGATTGACCGGTCTCACGAAATCCTTTGGCAAATGGATTGTTATCGATTTTCAATTTTGTAATGCGATCATTCTGAAATTTAAAAAAGGCCAAATGAAATGATTACATATGTACATATAACTCAAAATAATAATAATAAATCAAAAAATATATGTAATTATTGTAAATTATTTAATATTAGGCATTTTCGTTAGGTAGGTTATCACATAATACAAAACAAGCAACTTGAGTTGAAATCGCCTAAACTATACCCGACCTGAATAATAGTGTTGCAAAGTAAAAAAGTGGTACTATTGTGAATAGTCTACTGAAAAATCCTAAGAGCAAATCACGCTGGGCGGCAAACTGTTGGGAATTTCAGGTGGGGAGCAAAACAAACCGCCTTTTATTGAAAATTATTGGAAATAATTCAGAACATCAAAAAATTAGCAGCGTTCTTTTGTAGCTGGCTCAAAAAAAAAAATGCCTCCAACTCGCTTCAAATTTTTAAAGTTACGTAAGCGTATTCGGCGACACCGGTTGTTTTACAACTTTTTTGGAAGTAATTCTTTCGTAAATTACCTATAAATTAGTTTATATTTTAATAAATAAGGCCAAAGAGATTTGGGTGATCCATTTCGAGGTTTCCTACTTAAAAAAAAAAAAAACACAGAAAATTCAAATTTAGTGGGGAGTGTTTGTTATCATTCAAAAGAACATTCCTTGGAATTTATATTTTGAAGATTATCTCTTGCAAATGTTGGCCACAGCTGTCTCAGATGATCCATCCGTTGAGTCCAATTTTCGACTGATTGTCCGCATAGACTTTAGACTTTACATATCCCCACAGGAAAAAGTTTAACGGTGTAATATCACACGATCTTGGTGGCCAATCGGCCGGCCCAAAACAAAAAAAAAAGTTATCTGCTCACCGAAGTGTTCTCTCAATAAATCCATTGATTGATGCGATGTGTGGGAAGCGGAGGTCAGGAGCTTAAATTTCAGGCATCAAATAGTCGGTTATCATGGCGCCATAACGGTCGCCATTGACGGTCACGTTCTCACCGGCATCATTTTTGAAGAAATATGGACTGATGATTCCACCGTCCCACAAACTGCAACTAACCGTTGTTTTTTCTGGATAAAATGGCTGGTCTTGAATCTCTTCAGGTTGTTCTTCGTTCCAAATGCATTAGTTTTGCTTGTACCAATACCAATTGAGCCAGAAATGTGCCTCATCGATGAACAAAATTTGGCTCGAAAACGTCGGATTTTCTTGGAACTTTTCAAGAGCCCATGGAGTAAAGCGATGTCGTTTGGGAAGGTCGAGCGGCTTCACTTCTTGCACAAGCTGTATTTTGTGCGCTTTCAATTTAAGATTTCGACGTAAAATGCGCCAAGTCGTTCCATACGTCAGTCCGAGTTGCTGGGAACGGCGCTGAGTCGAGTCCCCACGGTCTTCGTGTACATTCTCAGCTACGGCCGCTATATTTTCTTCACTGCGTGCTGGATGTTGCGTATTCGGTCGGTTATTATCCAATAATTAATGCTGGGTTTCAAGATGGGTGATGGTGTTGCGAATAGTATGCTCAGTAGGCCGATTATGTTGACCATAAGTTGAGCGAAGCGCGCAAATTACATTCTTTACAGAACGTGAATTTTCGTAATATAGTTGAATGATTTGTAAACGTTGTTCAGGCGTAAGTCTTTCCAAGATGAAATGCCAAACAATACTGAATAAAACTAATATGACAGCTTGACATGACACACGCGTGATCTGTCAAAAAAGGCTATTGGAAAAAGTACCTCTACTTGGATCACCCTTTACATATATAGTATGTATGCAAAACACAATGACTTTTACCAGGTCTTAGTCATATATGTATGTATGTATATATATATATGTTTGTGGTCTACCGTTAGTTCCTACAATAATTAGGAATAAATTTAAGTAACTAATTGAAATGAGAGTACTGAGTAACAAAGACTCAACTAGATATCCCTTCCCTACTGTGCCTTTGTTTAGAAATTAAAGTAAAAAAAAAAGAAAAGGAAAATTACGAACCTGATACGCCGTCACCGCAACGAACTCTGTCTCCGGAAAGACGAAAGCCTGCTGTGCCGCCCATGGTAGCTGTGTGAGATCTGAAGTGCGGATGATGTGCAAACGCGGCTGATACTTATGCATACTGGCGAGCACAATCTGTATTAATCAGTGAAAAAAGGGTGTTAGATATATTAATTTGAACACGACGAAGAAAGTGCAAGCCTACTTACGTGACCATTGCTATCCAAAGTGTTATTCGTCAGTTTAACTTTGTTGAAAATTATGGCTTGCGATTGCCAATGAGCGCCAGTAGCTGGACTATCGGGATGTAGAAACATGCGTTGAGGGCTTTGTGGCTCGGCGCCACCAGCAGGTATCCAATGTGAACCGGAAAATTTGTAACGGCAATCACCAATGGGCACCATTTCGAGTAAAACACAATAATTGGTCTCGTCTTCCAGGCCGGAGACCGAAACACGCATGGAGGGGAACATGCGTCTGAAATAAATATATATATAAATATACATACATATATATATAATTAAATGACAACGTGAAATTAGCGTTAAAATATGTAAATACTAATTACAAATACATACATACATACATACATACACGCGTTGATATGCATGCACGTACGAGGTGAATATGTGCCTATTATGTCGTCATGAAAAAAATTTCCTTGTGAAAAGTGGCAAATCAATAAATCAAATCAAACTATTTACCACTCGGTTAGGCCACAAAATGTAGGCGTTGCATGTGTGATTTGTGGTTTTATATCCACACGACGTATGCATGTACCTCGCCAATGTACATTAAATGCAGACGACGCTTAGATTCACAAGCACATACGTACACATGCATACGAGTACATACATATGCACGGGTTAACAAGTGTGTAATTATGACACGGCAGAAGGCAGAATGCTCGGACAACAAAAACAAATCTTCCATGAAACGAAAGATCAAAATTAGAACCAACACTGCGCACTGACGACTAAGACGCACTAAGGCACTCACTCGGTCAGCCCGTCATAAAGTAGAACAGCAGGGAGTACAACAAATTGGCGCCGTGAAAACTCATTTAAATTGTACAAGTAGCAGGCGATGCGGCACTGTAGAGGATAGTTGTCGAATTGGCTATCTCAGTGTGTGTATGTACATAAATATGTAGCATACAAACATACAAACAACTCGACGCGGCAAGAGTACGTGCATATGTTATGTATGTATGTATGTGAGTATGTATGTATTTATGTAGTGATTATTGAATACCAGCGTGGCGTATCTAGTTTACTACCAAAACAAACTGAATTTGATTAATTGAAAATGACGTATTGCGTCGAAGGGTTTGCGTATGAATTAATGATGTATTCAAGTGGACCAAATGCTGGCTGGCTGAGATGGCTTGGTGGACACTTTAAGTACATGCGCTTGCATAAATTTCACATACATATACATACATATGAACGTATATAGGTGTGCACTGCCGAGCTGATGATCCTTTCGACAGTTTCTCTGTCTCTATGTAATAAAACTGTTTTATGTACAAACTTCTACACTTACATATATACATATGAATGAAGTGACAAAAGTTTTAGTCGACCACTAAATTTTCCGATGATGGAGGAGAGGCGCGAAAAAATTTGGTGAGTGCACGTCACTCTTTTGCTTTACAATTGATTCATCTTAAGTTTTGGTAACAGTTTGTTGTTGTAAAATAATAAATTTATTTTCTCTATGTCAATGTAGCACCCATGTGTCAAATTTCAGGTAGAATTGTAATTGCGCAGACATGCATCCATCAAATCTGTGTAGGTACATACATACATACATACATACGTACGTACATATATACGTTGGTAGACGACAGGAAATTTGGTTAAGTTCATGTGCAAGTCAACCGAAGAAAGGGGCAACTACAAAGAAACAGTTGCTGGCGCTTTGTCGCCAGTTAATTTGGCTGTAAGGGCAGTTTTACGATCACAGTGGCGCCAACGTTGAAGCGCACACGGAAAGTAGTAGGTATGTAATTCGTATTCATATTTTTTTTTTTTTTTTGATACGTAGGTTTATCGTTCACACGTAATTGACTTAAAACCTTTAGCAGCGTATACTGGGGCATCATGATCACCACCCGCTATGATCTTTATGCTCTTCGATCAACTGTGTTGCCAATGCAGCGGCAAGTGAACTGCTACGCGCTACTCACCAAGTAATATCGGAACAAACGAAAAATGCATGGAGGAAGATTTTACATTCAAAACTTTTAAAAATTATAACTAGGCATATAGCCAGATACACTTTCACCCCGCAGTAGACGAGTTGTTGGTTCCAACGCTGGCCAGATCAACATTAAAGTTTTGAGAGTTTTTTTTTTAATTGCGGTCACCCCTTGGCAGGTGATGTCAACTCCTCTGAGTGTGTTTCTGGCATGAAATAAAAAGCTGCTCACAAAAATCCACGAAGCGTTCGGAGGCGACTTCAAAAAAATCGAAAAACTCACCGTTTGTTGGGGAGGCGCGCACCACAAATCGCTTCAGCGGTTATAAAGCGCTAAATGCAATTTCCATTTCTGCATATGTATGTATGTCTGTTTGTGTAGATAATAATATCGCACTCACCTTCCACACTTGGTTATGATCATTTCGGTGCCAATTTTATGGAACTGCCGCCAAAGTTCATTGTTCTCCAATTTCGCCTCCACACCAGGCAATGGTGGACGTGGTGACACAATTATATGATGCGGCATATGAAATGGCAGCATGGGTGGAAAGGGATCTGTAAAAGTGTTGGAGAGAAAAAAAAAACACATCATAAATATTGACAAGAGCACGAGACGTCGCAAAGGAGGCAATATGCCGACGGCTTATTTCTTTTTCATTTTCAAACTTACCCGGTATGCGCTGCATAATTTGCTGTCGATACATTTCATGCGCGATCTGTTGTTGCATTCTCAAATCGATTAACTCATTCATCGTTAACATTTTTTTATTTTTTTATTTTATTTATTTATATAAAAGATTATTGTTTAATTAAAACACCGTTTTGCGTTGTTAACGCTTTGATTAAATTTTTTTTTTATCTCACTCACACAGTCACACAAGAAGAATTTGAACTTCTTTCAATTGAATAAATTTCCAGTTCAAGCGTTTTCGTTACCTTTCCAACCACGTTCACTTCGAAACTAACTCAACTCACAAAACGTTTGCGCTTATCGACTTGAAATTCATGATCGGTTCTCGGAAGCAGCACCAAAACACAACACAACACCACACAATACCAGCTCACTGAAACCTGTTTTTGCGGACAACAACGAGATTTGATCATTCTCCATGTTGCTCACACTACATTGTGCATCTCCCTTTTGTGTAATGAGTGCAAAGCGATCTCTGATTGGTCCGCGTACACATGTATGTATATAAAACGACCAACACTTGTAGCGTGATTGCTGCCCAGCTGCCCTCCATTTTGAAAAATTAACAGAGTTAATTATAATGTTGCCCTACAGCAACAACAAACATGGCTGAGAGTTGAACTGAAATCGCTCTGTCGCTTTTTTTTTAACTCCTCCCCATTTGAGTGTGGTGAGTGTTACATTTCTCCTTGTATTTGTTGCTGCGTTTGCTTTTGTTTGTGTACGGATGGAGTTGATTTTCGTTTTTTTTTTCACTTCAAAGCTGCTGTTTCCATCTGCTTTTTGGCATTAATCTAACTTACAAAATTATGAGTTTCCTTTAGTTGATAATAGATATGTATGTATGCTAGCAGATGCATATACATACATTCACAGCTACCTACCGCTGTTGCAAGCATAATTTGTAATCGAACGTAAACAAACCGACTTCCTACGTATATTTTATCTAAGCACATATAGGCATACATATAGGCATGCATATATATGTTCATAAATACCTGCAATATATGTATATGCAATGCGTCAATGGCTATGGTGTGTAATTATTTTTCACACATACGAGTTAGCAGGAATTGTAGTGAATTCTCTATGCAGACAGACAGACACACAAATGCTTCAAGGTGTTCAGAATGGCGGCTTGATTGTCTCGATTAGTTGTTAGTTGTCTGCATCGTCGTGTTTGCTATTTATGACGACAGGTGAACATAAATATATTTTCATTCCTATATTCAGTAATTTACTTACATATGTACAAATTTTTTTGAAATGCTCTTTTCTTCTACGACTTTTTGGATTTTTGGTTAACAAATTGGTATGCCTACACCAATCGGCACTTCTTTTATTGATTTTATACATTTTTTTTCGTTATTAGTTAGACAGTCAGCATTTTTTCTTCTGGCTTATTTGGAAAAGTGTTTTGGAATTCATAAATTTATGTTTGTTGTGCCCTCCATTTGTATTGTTTTAGAGAGATTTACAATTAGATATATGCATGGGTAGGTACAAGCTAAATAAGTAATTCTTCGTCTTTCTAAATTCCAATATTCTGTTGTAAGTTTCAATGATTTTACTAAAAAAAAATAGATATTTACATATATTTTTTAAACTAACTCAAATCTTTAGTTGAAAATTTCAGTCATTGTGGAAAGAGGAAGCACATTCAAGGAATAGAGTAAATAGTAAAGCTCCGGATTTTAAAACGTCAGCCTGGATATTGAAGGGTGATCCAAGTGGAGGTACCTTTTTCAAAAGCCCCTTTTTGACAGATCACGCGTGAGTCGTGTCAAGCTGTCATGTTACTTTTGTTCAGTATTGTCTGTCATTTCATTATGAAACGACTTATGTATGCCTGAACAACGTTTACAAATCATTCAAGTTTATTACGAAAATTCACGCTCTGTAAAGAATGTATAGGGTGTTTTTTATAGAGGTATAGAACTTTAAGTTGGCATTACTTTTCAAGATGGCGACCGATTTAACAGCTGTCAAGTGATTTATTCTCAGTTTGGTTTGGCAATTCATCATAAATAGACTCACGCCTGAACAACGCTTGCAAATAGTGCAATTTTATTTCGAAAATAATGGTTCTGTGCGGAAAACGTATCGCGCACTACGAGACGAGGAGCAATCTGAAGAGATTCAAGAGCTGCCATTTCATCTAGAAAAAACAACGGTTTTTGTGTGGTGTGGTTTGTGTGCCGGTGGAATCATCGGTCCATATTTCTTTAAAAATGATGCCGGTGAGAATGTAACTGTCAATGGCGACCGTTATCGCACCAGGATAACCGACTTTTGATGCCTGAAATTGAAGCACATGATCTCCGTGACATTCGGTTCCGACAAGACGGCGCCGCTTCCCACACATCGCATCAAGCAGTGGATTTGTTGAGAGAACACTTCGGTGAGCAGATAATTTCACGTTTTGGGGCGGTCTATTGGCCACTAAGATCGTGTGATATCACACCGTTAGACTTTTTCCTGTGGGGTTATGTTAAGTCTAAACTCTATGCGGACAATCCCGCTTCGATTCAGGACTTGGAGCAAAACATGACGCGTGCCATTCGCCAGTTACCAGTCGAAATGCTCGAACATATCATCGAAAGTTGTACTCAACGGATGGACCATCTGAGACGTAGCCGCGGCCAACATTCGAAACAGATAATCTTCAAAAAAATAAATGCCAAAGAATATTCTTTCGAATGATAATAAACATTCCCCCATTAAAATTGAATTTTCTGTTTTTTTTTTCTTTAAAAAAGTACGAAACCTCGAAATGGATCACCTGTTAGAACAATGATCATTAAAGCTTTGAGTCTATTTCAAGTAATTTGAAAAGCAATACATATGTACCATATAAAGGGTGGACCAACTGCTTTTTGCAGTAAAATTTATAAGTTTATGAAGAATCACAGACAATTAAAATCTTTGAAATGCTTTTACGGTATGAATTAGAATTTGAGCAGTTTTCGATGTAACGATCGCGTGTATTTAGGATATAAGTTTCCAATTAATGAGGTAGGTAGGAAAGTTATTATTATTACTTTTTATTTTAAACAGTGTGTTGTTTAAAAAAAAATTTTTGTAAAATGTCTGTGTGAACAAAGAATACTAATCTATTCTATAACATTATTAAAAAGTATTTGTGTAAAAGTATTTAAGTATTTAAATTCTTCAGCTATACTAATAATATGTTCACTTCATTTTCTTATGCTTTTGAATCTTGGATTTAAATTCTATTCAAAATTTGATGAATACGATTTACCTCTTTTCATATATGCACGTTAGATGGATTGGGAAAGAAAAAATGCCGTGTGTTAGAGTGCATTAGGATCGTGTGCAGGGTTTATATGTAAATGGGCCATATCCACTATGGCTATAGCTCCTTCCTATTTTGTTGAACTTAAAAAATGATGCAGTTAATCTAGATTATTAAACCTTCTTTTATATCTTTGAGCTAACTATATATTTGCATTAACATACATACATATGTGCTTACAATATTTGGTTTTTGCGTATTGCAGAGCCAGAGCTATTACCAGAGATAATCAGAGATTACTCGCCACTCAATGTTTTCCACGAAAATGTAAATATGAATGGCTCGAAGTAAGCCACTACTTTGGTCTACGCTTGTGCGCAATAATATTGGACGACTAAAAACACTTCGCAACTATATAGGTGCAACCGAATCGTAAAAAAGTTAAAACAGACTGTATACTAACATAACGCAACGATATATATTTTTATCCAAATCGTGCATATTTTTGTCGATGAATTCTTCTGTATTCCCGTTCCGGCATTTATTTGTCTAGACAAAGTGATGCCTTCGTATACAAATTCAACAAAACCGAAATCCATACAAATATTTGTCTCAATAAGATCGGTATCTGATTTTTTTTTGAATAGGTCGGTCCCTTATCCACTTCCCGGATTTATCTTTCTTGTTTTTCTTGTTTGGTCGGAGAAAAATCCAAAGTTGTGCGAATTATCGAAATCGATAAAGGTGTAGTAACTAGAGCTTCAGATTTTGCTCAAACATTTTCGAGCAGTAGGTGCATTTGAGCAACGAGTACTCGCACAACTGATTATTGCACATTACTCGAAAATTTTTCGATCCAATTGATTAATTGATTAAGTAGTTCGCATTTGCTCACGGGGGAGTTTCAACCCACACAACCCCCTGGTGCGCACGGGCCCGCAGTAGCCCATTCTGTCGACAGCGTTTTTCTACGCATTTTTGATTGTGTGGTCCCTTGAGGCTGCTATGGCGACTTCAATTTCGTGTTTCAAGTCAAGGATCGTCTCTGAATGGTTGGTTCAGCACTTCTTGTTAACGGTTCCCCCCAAATAAAAAGTCCAACGGTATCAAATCGCAGCTGGTTGTGTTAGTTTTTATCTAATTTCTTCTAAACTTGCGGGTCAATAACCAAATAATTAGAACTGGAAGCATTCCGTTAGATAATTTTCTTTTAATTGACCATCGTTTCACGTCATATGTTTTACTTAAAATTTGGCAGATGAGATCTCACGGCATTACATAAAACTATATGAAGCTTTTATTTCATGTCAGAAATGCACTCGAATGGGTTGGCGTACTTTGTCAGGGGTGACGGCCATGAATAGCTCGCCCTCATACCCAAAGTATAATTATTTGGTTAGGTTTGGCTGTCGACGGCTCATAGGTCCTAGAACTCAATTAGACAATTTTATTACTTGTTCTTGGAGAAGCTACATTAACCAGCTCCAGAACGGCCGTTTGAAATGCTAGAAATTTACGAAACGCTTAGTACCAGTCATGGATCAGTAAAGATGGCATACTAAAATAACTTATAGCGAAGGTCTCACGAAGGAAACACATTTTAGTGTAGATGATTCCACCTAGCCTCCGTCTAGGGCTCCTGAAATATGGATCAGGCTGGATTCCCAGCCTATGCAGCCAGCGATCAGTCAGAGTGCATACCAGAAGCATTAGCTGCCAACGCCAGGAGGCTTATGACTGAATGAGGTCTTCCTCTTACTCTGCTTCTATCAACGGGTACTCGATCGATTACATTCAAAGCTGTGGTGCTTTCATCCATTCAAACTACGTTTGGTTCAGAAGACCCTGCAAGGTTTTGGAAAGACTGTCTCCTTCAAATGTTGGCCGCGGCTACGTCTCAGATAGTCCGCCGTTGAGTCCAATTTTCGATGACTCTTCGAACATTTCGACTAACTGGCGAATGCACGAGGGATTGAACACATGACTTTAGACTTTACATAACCCCACAGGGAAAAGTCTAACGGTGTGATATCACACGATCTTGGTGGTCAATCGACCGGCCCAAAACGTGAAATTATCTGTTCACCGAAGAGTTCTCTCAATAAATCCAGTGATTGATGCGAGGTGTGGGAAGTGGCGCCGTCTTGTTGAAACCAAATGTCGCGAAGATCACGAGCGAAGTTACGTTCTCATCGGCATCATTTTTGAAGAAATATGGACCGATGATTCCACTGGCCCACAAACCACACCAAACCGGCAATTTTGCTTATTTACATACCCATTGAGAAAGAAATGGGTTTCATCGCTGAACAAAATTTGGCTCGAAAACGTCGGATCTTCTTGAAACTTTTCAAGAGCCTTCAGTTCTTGCACACGCTGTATTTTTCTATTTAAGATCTCGATTATATTGACCATAAGTTGAGCGAAGCGCGCGAACCACATTCTTTACAGAACGTAAATTTTCGTAATAAAGTTGAACGATTTGAAAACGTTGTTCAGGCGTAAGTCTTTTCATGATGAAATGCCTAACAATATTAAACAAAAATGACATGACAACTTGGCACGACTTACGCGTGATCTGTCAAAAAAAGACTATTGAAAAAATACCTCTACTTGGATCACCATTTATTATTAATTTGGAATCGATTTTCGACCGAGCTTTCCCTCAAATATGAAGTGTGCGTTGTGATGTTGCTCAGATGAATGATAGAACTTACAGTTTTAAGCCACCTCAGAGCAGCTTAAGGCTTTTTATATACAGACTTTTATTTCGTATAAGAAATACACTTGGAGGGAGTTGACATTCACTGCCACCCCGAATTAAGAAAAACTGTAGTTTTGGTTTTTGTTCCAACTAGAATACGAGTCCATGAACTTCAGTATAGTAGTACGCATGGCTATCCACCGGCCACCATGTATGTACGGCTGTGCAAAATGTTATCTCATATCATGCACTTGCACGTACTGCCTACTTCACACACACACACACACAGATGCAAGTGCTTGCGAAGGAATATGGCAAAAAACGGAAGCTGGTTAACAAATTACTTTGTATTAAACTAAAATTTATTTTTATCTTAAAGGAACACATGTCACAGCTACCGTGTAGTCAGCAGCATCGTATACAGTATAGCATCTTAGACGGCAACACATAGTGGCGCTGCCACATAAAAGAGAGATCCGAAATCAGAGATAAGGAACACCACGTTTGTGGATGCGACACTTGAGGAGCCTTTAAGTATTTTACGAGTCCTGTCCTGTGCGTTGTATTGGTTGTGCAATTACAGCACATTTAAAGCTGGCGCCAGCGGTGTACAAAATATCGCTTGGACAGACGAGACGACAAACAATAGCTGCAGCAAGCACGGTTAACCTCGAAGCCAAGCCAAGCCACTTGACAATGTATGTATGTATATACAGAGCATACGGTGCAGCAATGCTTATGCACTTACAAACCAACATCCATACATACATACATACATATGTATATAAATGAATATACAAGTGCATTATCGGCGTCTATTTATGCTCAGCCTGATCTTATTCTCTTAATTTTATTGCCGATGGCGACAAAAACTTGGTCACACATAAATTTATCTCACATACAATGCATTCACACATACTTACATACATGGGCAAGTGCAAGTGTATGTGCTGGCTGTAACAGGTAGAACACAGCCTACTCTAAGTAGATTTTGAAAGGCACCGCATTTCCAAAATTCACACTTTATGACATTACCACAATCAATAGTACATGACACTTGTCTATTCACGGTGAACAATAAAAGTGCTCGTACTAAAGGGTCAAGAGATCACATAATGTACACACAATAGTTTGTCGTGTGTTCTTTGTTCTTTTGAAATATCTAAGGAACATCATCAAAGGTTAGTGAGGTCTCGTTTACTCACTTTTCATGTGACGCAATAGATTTTTATGCACAAAATTTTGCTAATATTCTCTCATGTGTAATAATTTCAGTCATGTGGTCAATGTTGTCCAGACGGCGACACGAATGTTATAAATTTTTTTTTCTTTTAGTTTTCATAAATTACGTCCACCCCCGACTCGGTCACTTTGCTAAAGGCTCCAGAAGGAGTACATTGCAATTCGTATGCACGGCTTTGAAGAGAAAAAAAATATTTGTCGCATCCACGCCCATCATGGACACCGATTTAAGTACGTGTACGCGAACAAGTGCACATCTAAGTTATGTATTTAGTTTGAAAATTTATGGGCGGAAATTTTAACGCCACATTTGAAATGTTGGCGCCACCAAAGACACGCCGTAGAACACAGCGTAAGATTCTATACAATTTGAAGTTGAAACTTTATAGACCATTGAAAGGGATTTCAAGCCTGAAATTAAAATATGCTGGTACATGCAAATACATGTGTACGTAAATGCTTACCGGCTTAATTACGAGTGCTAACAAAATAATTTCACCAAAAGCGATTAAATATTTCATCATATTAAATTAGAATTACTTTGAAGCAAAACATCACTCAGAACGTGAGATCTTTCCAAATCCCAAACCCTTTAAATGTGTAGTATGTATTTTTATTATTTACATTGCATGTATTTGCATGAACTTGAGTGAGGTCCAGCGGCTAATAACAAATATGTTGAACAAAATTTTATGAAACTGAAAAAAATCTCTTCCTTTCTACTTAACTGGCGTAGACACAGCTTTCGCGACTTCAGCGAAGACTACTATAATACGTCAGCCGCTCTATCTTTTTGCTCTTCCGCACCAATTGGAGATACTAAATAAAGCCAGACCCTTCTCCAGCAGATCATTCCACCATAGTGGAGATCTACCTCTTTCTCTCTAATTTAACCAATGATTACTGCTTCGAATACTTACAAAACGAATGTGTTTTCATTCCATTGCTCGTGGTTTTATTATCTGCCATATTCATCGCTGCTGGTATGCAGAGAACAATTAATCTTCGGCAAATCCAAGTCATAGAATATTATATAAGCTCACGCTTCTAAACGGTGATCCAAGTAGGGGTACTTTTTCCAATAGCCTTTTTTTGACAGATAACACGTGAGTCATGTTATTTTTGTTCAGTATTGCTTGGCATATCATCATGGAAAGACTTACGCCTGAACAACGTCTACAAATCATTCAACTTTATTTCGAAAATTCACGTTCTGTAAAGAGTGTGTTTCGTGCGCTTCGCTCTGCTTATGGTCAACATAATCAGCCTACTGAGCGTACTATTCGCAACACCATCACCCATCTTGAGACCCAGCAGTGAAGAAATTATAGCGGCCGCAGCTGAGAGTGTTTCGGCTCAATGGGTTTGTAAACAAGAAAATTGCCGCATTTGGAACGAAGAGCTAC
Source organism: Neoceratitis asiatica (assembly GCA_030068015.2). Lineage (NCBI taxonomy): Eukaryota > Metazoa > Arthropoda > Insecta > Diptera > Tephritidae > Neoceratitis > Neoceratitis asiatica. The sequence continues at coordinate 48,066,051 of CM061526.1, read as the reverse complement.
CTGAGGAGATTCAAGAACTGTGATTTCATCTAGAAAAAACAACGGTTTGGTGTGGTTTGTGGGCCGGTGGAATGATCGGTTCATATTTCTTCAAAAATGATGCTGGTGAGAACGTAACCGTCAATGGAAACCGACTAATTGATGTCTGAAATTGAAGCTCGTGATCTCCGCGACATTTGGTTTCAACAAGACCGCGCCGCTTCCCACACATCGCATCAATCAATGGATTTATTGAGACAACACTTCGGTGAACAGAGAATTTCACGTTTTAGGCTGGTCAATTGGCCACCAAGATCGTGTGATATCACACCGCTAGACCTTTTCCTGTGGGAATATGTAAAGTCTAAAGTCTATGCGAACAATCCCGCTTCCGCTCAGGCCTTAGAGCAAAACATCACGCGTGTCATTCGCTAGTTACCAGTCGAAATGCTCGAACGAATCATCGAAAATTGAACTCAACGGATGGACCATCTGAAGCGTAGCCACGGCCAACAATGGAAAGATATAATCTTAAAAAAATAAATGCCAAAGAAAATTAAAATTTCCGTGTGTTTTTTCTTTCTTTCTTTAAAAAAGTAGGGAACCTCGAAATGGATCACCACAGCAATAGCTCGTTACTTGAAAGTTACATTCGAGCGAAGATTCACTTGGAAAAACCATTTAGATAAAAGATTGCTCTATTTAAATAAAGAATTTGCAAGCTTGCATTGGCTTATAGATTCTAAGTCTAAACTAAGCTTAGAAAATAAAGTATAAATTTTTAATAAGCTTGTAAAGCCATTTTGGACGTACAGGCTCTTTGCAAGGCTTCTTGTTATGCAAAAAAACTCTGCTATTCACAACGATCTCTGAATTAACACCATAAAAGAAGATATAGGAAAAAAACTGCATAAAAATTATTCATTAATAATATAATATCCAAACCATCTAAACTTTCTAGCTAAAAGTTTATTACAGCAGAAAAGAAAAACAACTTAAGTTTGAGCTATGATGAAGGCTTTGCCGCATTAAATTTCTCTAAATGAGTCATATTTTTAATCTATATCCTTTATAATTATTATAATTTACTAGTCATCCTTTATAATATCAATTTTGTTAAATTACTAATTTTGAGTATTTGGTATCCTTAATGATATCATTGTAAACAAATTCTTTGTTAAAGCTAAATTATATATATTTATGATTTATTGCTCTTTGCTTTGTTAAACGATACAGTGGTAATCATTACTCTTATTATATATAAGAATTAGCTTAAGATTTTTGAAATTATTCTTAGTTTCTGGAAAGAAAGTTAAAATAAAATTCTTGGAAAGAAATAAATAATAAACGCAATAATGCGAACAAGCGGAACGAGTGACAAGTGGAAGTTTGATGAATGAGCAAATCAAGTGAGCAGGGGATGGAGGTCCCCATTGCGTTTTTTTTAATCAAATTGTTTACTATGATGATTTGCCTGTGAGAGGAGTGGAGGGGTAGTACGAAGAAAGAATTTCATATAATATCAGGTCCGATATTAGCTAAATAGAGATATTTTGGTATAACCACATAAATACGAGTAAATTAGGGAAAACTGAAATCGCCCTTGAATCATACATATTTTTAGTTGTTTTCATTTTAACATATAGAAAATAATAAAATTTGATAAATATTTGCAAGCATATCTCTACTAGATCCACGATACATACTCGTATCTTATACTCTATAGAAATTCTTGAAGTATGCCGCCAAATTTTAGGGAGACATATTCGATTTTTTCTCTTTTCTCTTGTTCCTATGTGAAGAGCAGAGAGATTATCTTCGCTGGTATTCCAGCGTGTAATAATGTACTCCTTTCAATTCTATTGACCTCCTCTCAACTCATTGTTCTGTGATGATTCTCAAAGAATGTATGTCATCCGTGCAGAATCGCATTGATCTTGTCGCAAGTGGCTGTTGAGTACGGCCGAAATCCTCTCATGGACAACAAATGCTATTAGTTTTTGGATCACGTTAAGAAAAGTAATGCCAGTTTTTATAATAATTTAGAAAAGAAAAAGGATATTCTCAATTCGTCGCGTATATTTTTATGTATGAGCACGAATAACTTTTAGCAGAGTGCTCCGAGTTTGATAAAACTTTATTTTTGGGAAGGATATACATAGCTTGATATTGGTATTTTTGATAATTTAACTTTGTGTTGGATAGAGTATAGCCATCGAAAGTTGTGCTGGTATCGCAGAGAATTTTAACCAAAGTAGTAGGAAAGGGGAAGGATTCATTGATTTCAACGTTTAATTCCGTAAATCCTGTTAACACATTGTTCGCTGGGGATTTTTCCTTTAATAGATAGGTTAGAATGAAAAAATTAACCACATATATTTTAGCGTTAATTGCATGTTTTTGAAAAAAAAAATGAAACCATCGAAAAACTTAAAAACAAAAAATAATATTTTTTATTTTACTTTAATTAAAAGATTCTTGAAGTAATGTAAATACCTTCACTGAACTACACTCGGCGACGTGTTTCCTCACGCAAAGACGGGTCCAGAAACGATTATTTGAGAGAGTGGAGGCTAAAACAGTTTTTTATATCAAACCTAAAGTTAATGTTTTTTGCTGAAAGCTTGGCATTAAATGGCATTAAAAATGCAACTAAAATTACAATTCACGTTTGGTGGCAATTTTATGTGATTTACTTCTGCCTGATTCCAAAGCAATTTGTGAATTCGATTTATCTCAAATACAATATTTCTCAAGGTACGATTATACAAGTACTCTATAGAACTTAGAGCTCTCCCCGCTTAGACGTACACGGGGTGTGACCCGTCGCTTTGCTGTCTCGATTAACTTCGTGAACGCTCGACATTTTCAGACGAAGCGTCGTATAGTAACGTTTGCTATCCATTAATTAATGAAATTGCTACCTGCCGACTCAAAATTATTAAGATATGCTTATGTACGTGGCACGTTCAAACATTCGATTATCGATATTTTGTTTTTGCTATAATCGGACACATATGTTTATTATGTGCTTGCATTAGGAGACAATTTCGATTAGTAGTCTTTTTTTGACAACAGAAAAGGTTAGTCACGTTTTTGTGTGCTTTTCGATTTTCGACTTTTGAAAGCAATGGATCAAAGAATATGTATTAAATTTTGCGTTAAAAATGGAATAAAGTACTCTAAGGAAAAAAAAATGTTTATAATCGGTAAAAGCGCTTTACAGAAGACCGAGAAGATGTTGATGACGATGAACGTCCTGGAGGTGCGACCACGTCGACAAGCGAAGAAAATATCGAAACAGTGAAAAAAATTGTTCTTAAAATCGTCCAATCACTTTTAGAAAAGTTGCAGAGGATGTCGGTATATCAATCGGCTTCAATTTTCTCGAATGTTTTGGGCATGAAATGTGTGGCAACAAAGTTAGTTCCGAAATTGCTAAATTTTGAGCAAAAGCAATATCGCATTAGTATCGCTCAAGAGTTGTTGAATGTCGTCGTCGACGGGTCATTACTGGTGGCGAAGCTTGGGTATATGGTTATGACGTTGAAACCAAGGCTCAATCATCCCAATAAAGGCTGCCAGATGAGCCGAGACCGAAAAAGGCACGCCAAGTTCGATCAAATTTGAAGGTTTTGCTCACTGTTTTCTTTGATTACAATAGTGTGGTGCATTATGAGTTTCTGCCAATAGGTCGTACAGTTAATAAGGAATACTACAAGGAAGTTATGCAAAGGTTTGCGTGAGGCTCAAACAATCGGAATTGTGAAAAAACAAATCGTGGATTCTGCATCACGATAATGCACCAGCTCACACATCAATGTTTATTCGTGATTTTTTTTGGCCAAAAACAAAACCGTAATCATGCCTCAACCACCGTGTTTACCAGATTTGGCTCCCTGCGACTTTTTCTTATTACCAAAACTAAAGAAACCAATGAACGGACAGCGTTTTGCCACAATTGATGAGATCAAGTCAGAATCGAAGAAAGAGCTGATGGCAATATCAAAAAGCGCATTTCAGAAGTGCTTCGAGGATTGGAAAAGGCGTTGGCGCAAGTGTATTATATCCGAGAGGGATTACTTTGAAGGGGACAAAATAGATATTGATGAATAAATAAGTACTTTTCAAAAAATTCAAAATTCACCTTTTCCTTTGAACACACCTCGCACATTAGTTTACAAATTTATTTCTTAAGACTAAATAAAAAAAGTTGTTATTTAGAAAATACTTAACTTATTATCGGTATGGCGGCCATGATAGCCGAGTGGTTAGCATTGCGTACTGCCATTCGGAAGGCCTGGGTTCGAGCCCAGGTTCGACCAACATCCAAAATTATAGAAAATTAATTTGACATGAAATAAAAGCTCCTAAAAAAAATCCATCGGCCGTTCGGAGGCGGCTTAGAATAAACTGTATGTCCCTCCATTTGTTGGTATAAACATCAAGACGCAAACTACAAATTGGAGGAGGAGCTCGGCCAAAAATCGCTTCGGCGGTTACAAAGCGCCAAATATATATATATATATATATATATATATATATATATATATTGAACTATGTTTTAATAATTCTTATAAATGATAGTGTGCCGTCAAATTTTCAACTGATTGAAAGGTTGATAATCTCGGTTCTAAAGTCTAAACATATGAAAAATTTGTTGTACTATATATTGTGATAACTTTAGATCGATTCGTACAGCCTCCACGAGAATATCCCTAATAAAATATATCCCTATGTAAATATGTCCATGCTTTCATATATCTAAAAAAATATATGTGTATAGGTATATACTCGTATGTACTTGCGCTTAGACGTGAAGATTTCCTGCGATAAGCTGTAAAGCAGGCGCCTCATACTAAATGCTAAACAAGTTAAATTCATCGATAAAGATCTAGAGGCAAATAGGGCGATGGCATACATATGTACTCATACATACATCAGACAAGAAACATGCAACTGTGTTGGCTTAGTTGTAGGTAAAGTGCGCTAAGATCATTAAGTACATATGTATATATGTACAAGCGAAAAGAAAAGCCGTCATAAACCAAAATGAGCAGCTGACGGACTCATAATGATGTGCTTCACACGCGTAGATATTATAGCTGACAGTGGTCACCACTGGTGTTGGTATTATTGCTGTTGGTTGGTTGGTTGGTAACGCTTTTTATACCATGTATGCTAGAGGCTGGGGAAGCAATGGTCATTATAACATACATACACGAGCATGTTTGTTGTTGATGTGGCAGAGGTAGCAAAGTAAGCGCCATGCGTGACTGAAACTCTTAAATGTGGCAATGCATCGGTTAAGTGGTGGACGATGATTTAATTTTCTTGACTGTCTGCGACTGACTCCTCGCCTCTAAATAATTTTATTTTTTATAGCTTTATACACATGTGCATTCCTTTCTTTTTTTAATTCATTTTTTATATTTAGTCCGAGATGATCGATGATTTTTTCTCACTGAAGTGATTGCTTTCTGTCCCAAATATTTGCTTACACATAATTATGTATGTGCATACCCACATCTGCGAGGAGTGCTCAAAAAGTATGGCGACATTTGAATAAATACACTCTGGTCCGTGTTGAAAAAGACATAGGGTGGAACAGTGTGCCCCGAAACCGAACAGGCTGTTTGCGTTAGGTTAGGTTGAACTGTTTGAATCTTTCTTACACTTCACACGATTAAGCTCTAAACTGTTTAAAGGCCTTTAATGTTTTCTTAACAAATTGGAGAAGAAAATTGTTCGATTGTTCATTGTTGATTGAAGATACTTCAGCTTTTCCTCACCAAGTTTGACAAACTCTTTCCACTGACCGCCCGCATTCACAGATTACGTATCCGCATAATCCCTGAGTTTCCTGCACATGTTGTCCTCTACCAGACCAAATTTGAAGGCCTGAGATGTAAACAGGCACTGGCCATTAATAGCCGTCCGGATGTCTAACCTCTTAGTTGGTTTCGCGTCATAAATTTTGTAAATAACTTTGGCTATATTGCAGCTCCCCTTTTTCATTTCCAAAATCTTGGCGATACAAAATAGCGTTTTCTTTGATCATCCTGAATAGGACTGTAAGGTCAGTTACTTTCAGTTCTAAAAGGACTCCCCTTTGTCCAGTTCTGTGGCTAAGTCATTAGCTTCAATGCACATATGACATGGTACCTAATAATGGCGAAGTTTTCTTTCCTTACATAGTGAAACTACTACCACGCCTCGTTTCTCGTATTCCTTTTATATTTTTATAGCAAATATTTTGACTTGGTTTGGCAAACTGATTGATCTTCTTATCCCCCATTTCGTCGTTGATTTCATATCTACAACGATGCGTGATCCATTTTATAGACGCCAGAAGCCTTCAGAAAGTCAGAGGACGTAAGTGAGATCAGCAGTCTCAGGAACCAGTTGCTTCCAATTAAAATTTAGTTTTAATATCCTCATACTTGCATGGGAAAACCCCAAACCGCGAAGAAAGAATTAAATTTTTTAAATTTTAAGTCAGTGATATTTTTTTAAAATAATTTTCTCAAAATAATTTTTTGAATTTTTTGTTAGTTGCATCCACTTCGAATTTCGCATCCGAAAAACCGAAGTGGAACAAGCCGAGCCCTATGAATGTTTAGCAGGCGTACCCCAACGCAGCGTCATGGTCCCCATAATCTATCTTCTCTACACTCTGCCTGTACTAGAAGGAACAACCATTGAAACTTTCGCTAATGTTCTAGCTTCTGCGAAACTTCAATGAGGATTTCATGAAATAACTTAATGTCTGTCTTAAATGAAAAACCTGTCTCCCGTCATCTTCACTAAATTAAATATATATACATACCTCAAGCCCTCATTAATATATACATATACATACATAGATACATAAATCTTTTGGAATACATCCCGATAAAAGGCAAACGTAAAGCCACTGGCCTAAAACTCGGACATTTGTATTGGCTCATAAATCGTCATAAAACATTATCTACCCAAAATAAGTGACTTACATACTCAACTATAACAAAGCCAATTTGGACCTATTTGAACAGCTTGGGAGTACAGCGGCGAACTCTAACATAGAAATTCTTCAAGAAAATTCAATTGAAATTGATCTCAATATCTTTGAGGAAATTAAAAAGCACTCCATATCATATAATCTGAGATTATATATTAAATCATCCCAATTGTCAAAAAAAGAGCTGGAACGATAAGGAATGTTGAACGGCAGTGGAGAGTAAACAGGCAATCGTCATCAGATAAGCCTCCTCAATATCGCCGTTAAAGTTATTTCGCGCATCTCGTGTGAAAAACTAAGGCCCATCATCAACAAACTGATTGTATCTCATCAGTGTGGCTTTAAATCAGGTAAATCCACCATTAACCAGATATTCGCCATGCGACAAATCATGGAGAAGACCAGAGAGAAAATAATCGATACACACAATCTTTTCATCGATAATACCACAAGCGAAGACTGAATTGGAAAATATATATCCTAAACGTTCGATAACAAGCGAGGTTTCAGACAGGGTGACTCTTTAACATGTGATTTCTTCAAATATGAAAGAGTGTAGAGAGTATGCAGATGATATTGATATCATTGGCCATAGCAACCGCATCGTAGTTTGCGATTTCTCCAGGTTAGGTAAAGCAGCGAACGAATTGTAGAGTAGTGAGCGAGGGCAAAATGTAAAATCTCCTGTCATCAAATAAACTGCTATCGGATTCGCATCATGTCGCTGTTGACAGTCATAAGTAGTAGATAATTTCGTCTATCTAGAAACCAGCATTGACAATATCAGCCATAAAATTCAACGCAGAATCAGTCTTGCCAATGGGTGCTACCTTAGACCGAGTAGGCAATTGAAAAGTAAAGTCCTCTCTCGACAAACCAAAAGCAAATTCTACAAGTCGCTCATCATTCCCATCACATGCTGACTCGAAAATAAAGACACTTTACTTTATGAACACATCTCGTATAAGTGGTTAGTATGCGCTTACATATGCATATACATGCGTATGTAAATTTGGTGCCATTGAAACAGATTTTGTGGATGTCAAGATTTTCGGAAGCTTAAAGATTCATATTAGTAGTTGAAGTGTGTTGCCTCGTTTTTCATTTATTCATTTTATGTTTGTTACTGTTTAATTGTCTGTCAATGTGATTATTCGTGCCAGACAGACGGTTTTTGTTTCTACATTCGAAAATCAAATATCTACATATGTACATATGTATGTACATTCGTATTTTATAGGCTGGTGAGTGTTGATTTCTTGATTAGGTAAATGAGAAATGTGTAATATTCAGAATTAAAAAGTAAAAATCTCCGCAGGCGGACACTACGTCGCCATCAATGCTAAGATCATTAATTTAATCTTGTTATCTATTTGAAAAGTTTACATATGTATGTGGAAACGATAAATAAGTATGTGCATAAGCACACTATAGTGAAATATAAAATACCTCAAGAATCTGAGAAAGCCACTAAATAGCTACTAAATTTGATAATTACAAAAAATCAAAAAAATATATATATATTTGAGTGGGTCCGTATACATACATACATATATATGTATAAATTATTATGGGAACATTTAGTTATCTACAGATCTACATATGTACATACATACATACTTAAATTTGAATTTTCTTTACAATTGCTTACTTAATCCAAAGCGCGGTGATGAAATTATAAAATAAATCATTTATTGCTGGCTAACATCTTTTCAGAAAGACATAAATACATAAGTATATGTAGGTACATAGATTACTCATGTAGTTCAATACTGAATTAGGTTTTTAGGATAACATCACCGAAATAAGACCTCTTCTTCTTCTTCTTCACCTGATCCTTCCAATGGAGTGAAGGTCTTCCTCTTTCTCTGCTTCCGCCAGCGGGTGCTCCATCGAATACTTTCAAAGTTGGAGCGCTTTCATCCGTTCGGTCGACATGACCTAGCCAGCGTAGCCAATGTCTCTTGATTCGCGGAACTATGTCAATGTCGTCGTATAGCTCGTACAGTTCCATCGTCTGCGTTATTCGCTGTTGCCAACGCGCAAAGGCCCATAAATCTTCCGCAAAACTTTTCTCCCGAAAACTCCTAAAGCCGACACATCGGATGTAGACATCGCCCAGGCTTCTGCACAATATGTCACGACGGGAATGATGAGCGACTTGTAGAGTTTGGTTTTGGTTCGTCGAGAGGAGACTTTACTTTTCAATCGCCTACTTAGTCCAATGTAGAACCTGTTGGCAAGAGTAATTCTGCGTTGGATTTCCAGGCTGAAATTGTTGGTGTTGTTAATTCTGATTCTCAGATAGACGAAATTATCTACGACTTCCAAGTTGTGACTGTCAACAGTGACTTGATAGCCAAGACGCGAATGCGATGACTGTTTATTTGATGACAGCAGATATTTCATCTTGCCCTCGTTCACTACCAGACCCATTCACTTCGCTTCTATGTCTAATCTGGAGAACGCAGAACTTACGGTGCGGTTGTTATGACCAATTATATCAATATCATCTGCATACGCCCACAATTGCACACTCTTGTAGAAGAATGTACCTGGCCTATTTAGCTCTGCAGCTCATATTATTTGCTCCAGCATTAAATTGAAGAAATCACACGATAGATAGTCTCCTTGTTTGAAACCTCGTTTGGTACCGAACGGCTCGGAGATGTGCTTCCCAATTCTGACCGAAATAGGACCTGGATGAGATAAATCGGGAGCTGCATAGACTATTGTGCGTGTCCGGATTAGCAATTTTTAGTATTGAGATACTTCAAGCTTCACAACAATAGAAGCGCTTCTTTTTCTTCATGTTTACAAAGATGGATTTAAAAAAGCTGACGTTGTGGAGGTTTCAGAATATTTTGCTGAGCCAGTAATTCGGCAACACTGTTCAACTTTACTTTATACGTGGACACTTAACTATTGAAGGAAATGTTCTCTTCTTCTTATAAGACAGGAGAACATTTTTTGGGGAGTAATCAGTAAGTAGTTTAACGATTGCGAAGTTAAGGTCCGATTCTAAATATTTCCATTCTTCATAGCGTGGGATACAAAGTCTCTTCGCAGCATATTCGGGTTGTCACGTAGACGTTTATAAGAAATCATTAAATAATAAATTCTAGTAAATCCACCGATGTGTCAGGCCGGGGACTTCTCAGTTGAAGTGTTACATATTGATGTTTATTTTTTTGTACCTTTCGACGTGGATTAACTCAGCAACAGTGCAACGATGAACTTAATTTAATTTGGCGATGAAGCTCAAGGACCAGTGTTTATCGATGGTATGGTGAATTCAATAGAGGTCGTAGATCACTCCAAGATTAATTTCGTGATGGTCATCCAAAAGCAGTTATTGTTCCGGAAACTAATGATGATATGAGTAAACTAATATTGCAAGATCGTCATGGGATCTCGTGTCTCGTGTCGATTGGTTGAGAGAAATGTAAAAATAATACGAAATCGTGACAGGTGATGAATCGCGAATTTAAGCGTATGAATCTGAAAGCAAATAGTAGTCGACTGTATGATTGTTTCGAGATGAAACGAATGGCGTAGTAAGCAAGAAAATTGTGGCAACGCAGAACAGCCTTTCAATAAACCAGAAAAACCAACTGCCAAAGGCGGATCACTATTCACCACAATTCGAGTTCTCACACATTGACTGTAACCACTGCATTTTTGAGCACTCAAAACACCGATATGATGAGTCATCCACCATAAAGTCTTAACTTGGCACGTTTTATTCCCGTGTGTAAGAAATAAACTTAGAGGTCAACGTTTTTCGAACTCTGAAAAAGGCGGTTGGTGCGTTCAGAATGGAAGTTTTGGAGATACCTCAAAAAGGGTGGCAATTGTTTCAAACGCAAGCAAAAGTGCTTAGATCTTCATGGAGATTATTTAAAAAACAATTAAGCTAATATCGATGATTAATAGTTATGTTTGTTTTCAGATCCTGAAATATATAGTGCAACCCTTGTATGTACTCAAGATAAAAAAACAAAAAAGTTGCTGTAACCAAATGTGCAGGATTAAGAATTAAGGCCATCTAAAGTTAAGATATAAACAAATTATTGAAATTATTGGAATTTTTTAAATTACATTTTTTTTTATATACATTTTTCGAGAGTTTCAAATGTTCGCAAAGCTGAAGAACCTACGTTCGACCAACATCCAAAATTATAGAAAATTAATTTTTCTAATTGCGGTCGCCCCGCGGCAGGGAATGTCAAGCCTTCCGAGTGTATTTCTGACATGAAATAAAAGCTTCTCATAAAAAAATCCATCAGCCATTCGGGGGCGGCTTAGAATAAACTGTTGGTCTCTCAATTTGTTGATAAAAATATCAAGGCGCAAAACTACAAATTGGAGGAGGAGCTCGGCCAAAAATGGCTTCGGCGGTTACAAAGCGCCAAATATATATATTTATATATAAAGGGCCTACGAAATTTACGAATTTTTTAGTCACGCGGTCATTTTGAATATTTTTATGTAAAACTTTGAGAGCAATTTCCGTTGGAAAATTTAAATTTTTAAATAAAAAATAAAAAAATAAATAAATTTTTCCCCTTTTATGTGTCTAAAGGTAAATAAGTAAGCCCATAAATATGCATGTATGTAAATATATGGACATCCTGCTGGATGTGAGGCTATGAGAGTTGAAAGAATTTCCATCTCCAAAATAAATCCAAATGCACTTACTTGCCTGTTGTTGTTGTTGCAGTTAAAGTATGCACATTCCTGTATTTTGGAATTTTTCGTGGAATTTAATATGTATTAATTAGTTTGAAGATTTCTTATACACGCAACGGTAATTAAGTGCAATTATATTTTTATTTGCCATGTGTGGCGACAACATGATCATATTAATTCAATAATAAAATTATTGGCTCCAATGGTGCATCAACCCGACGAATTCAGAATTCAATTTGGTAACCTGCAAAAAAAAAAAAAAAAAATACTCACCAAAAAAATGAAAGGAAAAATGAAGTGGATAAAATATAAAAAAATAATCTTTGGCAAATACAAATATACAATTTGCACTTTTTCGTGAGCATTTTAAGTATGCCACACACAAGCATACAATGAAAAAGGGCCAAACATTCGTAAAATATGTATATATATTGTTATATATATATGTACGTATGTATATTTGTATGAAGTAGATGTAGCAGCATTCGTTGAGGAACATTTTGGAACTTGGTCACGGCATTGGCACGACGACGCGTTTTTGTCATTGTTGATCGAAAGGACATAAGCGAATCGCCGCTCTTCTTCTCATTATTTATTATGAATTCTATAAATATTAATGGCTCTTTAAATGCAATTATAACAGCTAATTAATAATGTGCATTTTTAATCGCAAAAGTTAGCAGAGGCTGCGTTCGACTCTTTTTTTAAGTGTGTACAAAATAAGCCCTAGAGGATGACTACCGATGTACGCTTACTTTTTAGTGTATACATACGAGTATATACATAAATACGATGTGCAAGGTCGTACGCAAAAGGGTACTTTGGGCCAAGAATAAGTATTAAGCTAAGTTGTGTTCTTTTGTACCCAAACTAAGAGAGAACTTTGAGTTGGCAATCGAAATGTATGGAGAACAATACAAAGCTTAAAACACCAAACTGAGTAAAGCATATATAAAAACTGCACTATGGAGAAAGTCTGAAGCAACAGATTGAGCGATAAAAATTCCCCTTTTTTCTGTTCAATATTGTACATTTATACGCATTTTTTTTTGATAGATTAGCTTTTATATATGTATCTGCCTCTGAAAGTCTTCTACGCCAATTGGAGGTAAATATCTTAACATATGTTGCCAAGATAAGGTACGCGGTGCGGCAGTCTGCTAATGGCATTGTGGTACACCTGGCTACGCTTGCAACCAGCACATCGCTCGTCGGATTCGGGTGGACTCACTGGCGATCATTTTAGATGAAAAATCACACCGCGTCAACAAAAGAAAAATATCGTACCTTTTCGTGAAAGTTGTTAATTTCCATTTATCCAGGTCCAGAGTCGCTATACCCTCACTTGTCTGTCTCGCTCTCCTAAAGCATTTAGCCGCCAGTCCGTCCGTCCGCTTTCACCAACGCAACCGTTCCTTGCTTTGTCCGATCTAGCAGTTCGCCTCCATAGAATCGAGGCTGGCATATCTGACCCTCTCGTCCAATGCTGATTATAGCCCGAATTAATCAGCCCCTAAACCACAAAGGCCTGTTAGTTCACCCTATTGTCCGTCCTGTCCATTTACCCCCTTTACCATCGTGCGCTTCGCTCATCACACACATATTTACCATTTTAATAATTCATATTACTGTTTTATTTCATACAATATTTCACATTACCCACAGTTTGGATTACAAATAACATTTCAAATGTTCGAATACATTTTTGGTCATTTGTTCTTTGGTGTTAGCGGTGAAAGCAAAATTTGCATTAAATATACATTTATATAAATGACTAAAGACGTGAATGCAAAAGAGTGGTGAGGCACTAGGGCTCTCAATTCATCTTTACTGAAAGTAACAAATTACCTATGATCGTGTTTTCTAAGGCGCCTTAGAAGCAAGATCACGATCAACGTGCCTTTATGCACTGCTTCGACAAACTATTTGCCCTACCACCCTCCGATACACCCAGCAATATTGAAAGTATGTCAATCACTTTCACCACTCTATGAAACGCATAAAATTACACTTATCTCAATTAATTGAATACTACACTTCATTAAATTTCTTAGATCTAATCTAAGTTCTAAATTCCTAAGCAAATGTAACGATGTCATTATTCGACGTCTGAACTTTTGTTTTCCACATACGTCCAGGATCAGCGTAAACGTATTATCCTTGATTGCTGCTCAAACTAAGCAAGTTTGCTTCGTAGCCATCAGAGTCGAGCAGAAAGCGAATAACAATAAAAGAAATTTAAAACGCACCAAAGGTCAGAATTTCACATGTATCGTGTTATGGAGACTGTTCCTTGTTGTCTGGGTTTCAATATCAATACGGCTGATACGATTTCCACAATGATAATTGACACACCAAAAGGCTTTTATGTTAGTGTTGTCGAGATTTCAGCGAGGAACTGTAAAACCCCATATGACTGAAGGTTATCCAGAATTTCTTCAGCCTAATTTCAAAGGCGTAATTAGCTTCACAGGCTTCACTATTCTCAACTTCCGTCCGTTTTTTTTTTTAATGATAACTTAAATAACCTTTCCACTTGTTAGCAATATTATAATATCCAACTCTGGTTTTGCTAGCTCACCTGGATTATGTTGGATACAATTTTCTTCTTTTTAATTTTATTGATTTTGAAAAAACAAAACGAACTATGACGAGACGTCTGCACTCTGCTGCGTTCCGTAGTGGTAGGACTTGTTCGGATAACTTAAATAAGTAAACACGCACGCTTGTATTTTGTGCCTGAATAATACTTTCGAACCACACTTTTGGCAATATCACAAGAGTGAGTTTTTTTCGGATTGTTTAATGCGGCCTGTAATTGTTTTTGGTTATAAGTAAATCAGCTGTATTCAAAGGCCTATTTTTGTTGGAATAATTATTTTTCATTGAATATTTTGTTATACAACAAAGAAAAATTGGTAGAAGTGACAACTGTTTCGGAGATCACCATATCTCGTCATCAGACTTCTTTTGCCAGGAATCGAACCGACGGATTCTGGCATCACAGGCGAATGCTCTACGAACTGAGCCAACGCCTGCCATGTAATCTGTTGTTGTATTATTCAATTTTTTACTAACCAACAACTATTAAGTGCGCTTTTTCATTATATATGTATTTTATTTTATTTTTCTTTATTATTTTCTTTAAAGCTCATCAATCGCAACACATATTCCCAAAATAATTAGGAAGCCATCCCCAACTACTTACATGCCCTACCTAGCTAGAACTCCAGATTTTGCTCAAACATTTTCGAGCAGTGTGTTTGAGCAACGAGCACTCGTTCGAGCATTTCGAGTATTTTGACAGAAACTTTGACTTTTTTTATATTAATTTTAAATTTATTTAAGCGTAGTGTAAAAATCATTGAAACGCCAAAGAAATTTTGATAAACAAAAATAATTTTTTTTTGTTCTGCTGAGCAGTTGAGCAATGAGCAAGTATCTAGCGAGCATCGACCTGCCCGATACCCGAGTATCTGGAGCTCTAGTTATAATTTGGTAAGCCAAAAATAAAAAATTGCTTTTTTTTATAATTAAATTAATACATTTTGCTACTCTCAAGTTAAATTAAAGCTTTGGGATTGCATATAATTCTCAGTCAAATGTACTAAGACCCCCTACCCCCCTCATAATTGTTGTGCACACTCTTAGAATTGCCATAGTGGTGGTCTGGTTACTCACTCAGCACACATGCATGCATGCATTTTTTTTGTCAGTGATGATTTTATGAAATTCCCTTTTCGTAGTCCCCAAAATGTGCACACAACTTTGTTATTGCCGGGATTTTGCATTAATTAACCTTATTGATATGTAAGTGATTCAAATTTGTTTGTAGTTGAATATTCACACACTAAAATCATATGCAGAAACATATCTAAAAATGTGTATTTTGTCTGCGTTCTTGCTTGATTCTTGGTTAGTTAGTAGTTTTAAATTGATTTTAAATGGCTTTTGTGCACTAATTTTATTTCGATACATTTGTTTAATTCAGTATATGTATGTACGTATGTTTATATGAGGGTTCTTACTCTGAGGTTTAATTTGAAAGTTCATTCTATTCGAAATCCAAATTTTATTCAACTGCATATTTCAAGACGAATACGACGATATTAAAAGTGAGAGCAGAAGAACGAATACAACAATTCCGGTGTGATTTGTATTCACTTTTTCGTAACGATTTTCAAAATCAAGTAAAATTCATTAATTAAATTGAACAATTTGAAGTTCTTATGGCAGCGAATTCAACTTTTTTCATTCATAGAACACCGAGGTTGTCGAAATTATTTTTCAGTTTATGTTTTGTTTGCTTGAATTTGATTTGATTTTTTTTGAAAATAAAACTATTAGAATTGCGATTTTGGCGATAAAGAGTGGAACAGAGTGTTTGCGCAAATTTAAAAGCCAAAGAATTTTCCATGATTTTGACAATAACTACTCAAAAGCAAAAAACAAAAAAACAAAAAAACAAAAAAATACATAGAATTTTTGTATTTATTTTCCTAATTTCGCCTTTAAAAATTCTCTGCGTGTTGTCTTAATAAGTATTTTAAAGATTAATAAGAAATGAAAATCATTTAAAAATAGACCAAATGTCTTCTGAAACAATAATGGTAAGATGCAGATGATGTTCAAATATTGGGCGAATGCTATAGAGATCTATTAGAGATAAAAATATAGTATAGTAACAAGGAAAAAGTGCTGTCTTCGACCATGTTGAAGTCTTTATACCTTAAATGAATATATCTTCTGATTTCCATAATTTTCAATACTAATATTTAATTGAATTATTTATTTAATTTTGTATTTATCATGGTCAATAATTTTGTCAAGTCTGAATATTGTATTTGGGAATTTTGTGCACAATAGGCAGAGAACGTAGAAGACAGAGAAGGACCAGCGCGTGTCGTTTGTCAAATCGTTCCGATTTTCCAATTAGCCTAGAACAGCAATAGGGAATTCACACCACGAAATCTCAAGGGAATTTCACCGCACTTTAACAGTGAGCGGGCAGAAATAATGCTCAAAATGAGAATGCTAGTATGTAAAATGAGAAAATGCATGCAAACTAAATGTAAAATTGATAAAGGCTATGCAAGATAAATGTAAGAATGCAGATGGTTATTATCAGAAATTTTGAACTTATATATTTTTGGTTTTTGGCTTTTAATAATTTTTAAATTTCATTAAATATTCCTAATATTTATAAAATCATATTTTTTCCATATATGTAACTACCAATTTCTTATACTTTACTAATAGTTTTTTTAATGATAAAATATTATATTTTAATATTTGAAATATATGAATGGAAATATATTATATTTTAATACTTTATTTAAATTTATTAAATAATAATTTATTTTTGGAGGCAAATATAAAAATAAATAAGCAAATCGAAATTCATTCATGCATATCAACATATGAGTGTACGTACGTACACACAAAAAAGCGTAATAAGAACAAGCACGCATGCTCATATGGATATACATACATATTTATACGCACATAAAATGATATGTATATACATACATACATACATATGTTCATATGCGCATAAGTCAAAGCGTACACATCCAGCAGAAAATACCGCTAGTTAAATTTGCAAAAAATGCCCTTGTGGACCATGTTTTTTGTATTTGTTTTTTTTTTGTCACCGTTGCGAAGAAGCAACTTGTGAAAATGTTATTGTTGTAATTTGCTAAGATTTTTGTGTAGTAAACGATGTTTGTATGTATACGATCTCTAATGCAAATTCTATGTGTTTGCACATGCGTGTATGTATATACTGATTTCTTGACACAGATCAATATTTTCGATAGTGTACATATATACGAACACATGTACATATGTATGTCATATCCAAACTATTAATTGATGCTTTAGAATTTATCCTTGAACTTTTTTCAGGGGTATAAATTAATAAAATAATAAAATTACAACCCTTAATTCGACGGCAAATCAACATTTTTATTAATCAGATAACCCTTCCTTGCTCGATCAGATTATCAACATTTTTATTGAAAAATCAGATAATTGAAGTTTGCTATCAGATTATAAAGATATTTGAAAAACTTATGAAATCTATTAATCTAGTTCAATCTGTTTCATCTCTATTCTAAAAATTTATTAATTATATATAAAATAATATTTTTTTATTTTCGTTGTTTATTTTAGATAAGCATAGCGTATACGTAAATCTTTGGTTAATCTATGGTATAACATATAGCAATGTTATGCACGGACATTTCTGAGCATAATTATTATTACTACGCTCAGATATGTTACGCTCCAAAAGCCAATTCTGTTAAATTCTGGCGGGAGTGGTGAAATTCCCTTGAGATGTTCTGGCTTATTCTTGACGTTTTACACGATTTTTCGTAATTGGTCCTTCTCTGTCTTCTACGTTCTCTGCAATAGGTGTGTAATGCAATTCCGTCGCAAAATCCCGAAATACAAAATTCCGAAATACAGAATGTAGACGCGACACAAGCCAGACAAAAAATCCCTGTAAAATACTAAACTAATTAAAAAAGATCCAAATTTGTTTTTTTTTTAAATATTTAGCCCCGCAGTTGTGCTTAATGCAAAATCTTGTTTCTTGTTAGACCTCCAATACGGTCCGCTAGGAGGCAGTTTAGAATAAACTACAGATCCATTTGTTTGAAAAATATCAAGGCGCAACACGGTGGAATCATTACTAGGTGTGATCAGTAGACTCACCTCACTTCTTCCGCAGTCTTATTTCGGTATTGTTTTTTAAAGTAGTAGAAAAAGGGAAATTCAGAGAATCGATTTTATGAAAACTCTTCGTCAACCCACGTATAATTAGAGTCGACCGGCTCTTGTTGGTATAATTTTAACTTGCGTATAATATATCCAGCAATGTACTCTAACGCGTATTCGTGGAATTGATCCATATCACTTTCTATCTCATAATCTCCCGCACCGACGATACACGCATCGGATTCCGCGAGATACCAACTGGCGTTGCTGCAATGTGACATTCCTCTCAGCAGTAGCCAATCGGTGTTATCAGCTCTCTTGGTACCAAAAAAATGTTCTATTATGTCCTGACTCAGGCGAAATGTTGAATATAGCTTAGAGAAAAAATTTTGTTCACAAATTCAAACAAAGCTCCTAGAGATGTATTACTTATTAAAATACCTTTCTGAAAAGGTAGTAATGTTCTTTTGTTTGGCGCTCTCAACTCTTATATGGCTGAGTCCATCACTGCTGGAATTTTATTTTGCTCTATGAGTTCTATTCCGTAGGTTTTTTTTGCAGCAAAGCTTTGTACAGTTGCTAACTTCGTGTTCATTAAATCGAACCAGTTATTAGTCGTCTATATAAAATCAGCTGTACCACGGGGAATATATAGATCATGACCAAGTTGATGGCAGTGTCTGATTACACTCACAGTGCTAGAATATAACTGCGCTACAAGCCTTACATATTGCCGATCAGAATGGTGAACCGTTCAATGATTTTGGCAAATTATTTGTGAGGTTATTATTTTATTTCGAAAAACATAGCCGGTGTCCAAGAATTGATTCCGCAAGAGTTTTAGCAAATGAGGAGCATCAGCAAAAACAAAAACTTTACCACATTCCTCTGCTGGATGTGAACTCCATGTTCTTTCTAACAAAATTTAACAAAATTATTCAAACACAATATGGATTAGACTCAGGTAAGGTAAAAATATTAACCAGTGAAAATTCCCAATTCTCTCCAAAGTCCTTGGTACCTAGGGCCCCTGTCAGATAATATTCCAACTGCTGGGCACCGTGCCTTTGCAAGCTGAACAATAAGGTCATCTAAATGAGTTTTTGTGATCTTACAGTCAAATCCGTAAAACACGGGTGTTGCTTCCAAGAAAATTTGAGACCTCTTGCTATAACCATTTGCATGTGTTTGACTGGCGATCTCACCGATCTGTAAGAGGATCATGCTCATAACAATTTGCTATTTCATTTGCTCATTTCGTCAAACACCTGCACGCAAATTCCATCTGACAGTTTTATTTTATTTGCGGCTTCCATTGCATCTATTACAAATTCTGTCATGCAATTTAAATTTTTGCAGCCACCTACTCAAAATTGACTCCGCAGGTAACACCCTTCTGATACAAGTGACCAGCTGTATGCAGTGGTAAAGCCCACGCCATCCATATAGCCATACATTTACCTGGCGTTTCAAGCTTCCTAATTTGATTTTTAAAGAAAACAGAACCACAATTTTTACGTAACATGTTTAGCGATTCAATTTCATTTTTTATACGGTACAAATTAGAGCTCCAGATACCAGGGTATTGAGCACTGCGAGCAGCTCGATGCTCAATTGCTCAGCAGAAGAAAAAAATTAAATTTTTTCAATCAAGTCAAAATACTCGAAATACTCATGCTCGACTTCAAAAACTTGCGAATTAAAATGAAGTTTACAAATTCTTGAAATCTTCAGAAGTTATATTCCACAAGTCTTTCCCCATTTTCTTTTTACCGTTTCTTCTTGTGGCACTTTAAAAAAGTTTCGTTTGACAATTGTCCATGTCGTACGACACAAAGCAAAGGAAACATTGGGCACTTTCTAGGTGATAAAACCGCAATCGAATATTGCGATCAAAAACGAAATACGAAGTGTGTTCAAAAACTATCGAGAACTTTTAACTATCGCGATCTTGGCGAGTCCACTTTTAAACTATGCAATCAAAGCACGAAGAGTTTCGGAGTGATATGAGCATATCCAAGGCCATGAAGACACGTTGAAGATATTGAACACCCTGGACGCCCCAGCACATTACCGTGCAAAAAATTAAATAAACGCTTATAATCGACCACCGAATCACAATTACAAAAGTGGTTGAAGATGCCTTAATTAAAGGAACGAATGCCGGTCAGTCTAAAAACACAGTATTCGGTCCTCATAGACTTTCACTTTAAGTTGATTAAGAGAGCGAATGTGCTGTTAATTACTTAGCCTAAAAATACCCTCATGGACTTCCAATATCAGTTGAATTATCTGGAACTTGATATTCTTAAAAATTTCACTATTTCAATATTTTTTTCAATTTAGTAAACAAATTTTATAACGACTGAGGTTAATTCAAAATTTAAAGACAGTGATGTCTATATAGATTTTCATAAAGAAATATAGGGTGTTTTTTTATAGAGGTATAGAACTTTAAGTTGACATTACTTTTCAAGATGCGACCGATTTAACAGCTGTCAAGTGATTTATTCTCAGTTTGGTTTGGCAACTCATCTTGAATAGACTCACGCCTGAACAACACTTGCAAATAGTGAAATTTTATTTCGAAAATAATGGTTCTGTGCGGAAAACGTATCGCGCACTACGTCCAATGATACGGACCAAGGATTCCACCAGCCCATAAAGCGCACCAAACAGCCAGCTTTTCTGGATGTAACGGTGTTTCAACATACACTTGAGGATTACCTTCACTCCAAATGCGGCAGTTTTGTTTGTTGACGTAGCCATTCAACCAGAAGTGAGCTTCATCGCTAAACATCGCTAAAATGGACGTAGTGCGCGATACGTTTTCCGCACAGAACCATTATTTTTGAAATAAAATTGCACTATTTGCAAGCGTTGTTCAGGCGTGAGTCTATTCATGATGAATTGCCAAACCAAACTGAGAATAAATCAGTTGACAGCTGTTAAATCGTTCGCCATCTTGAAAAGTAATGCCAACTTAATGTTCTATATCTCTATAAAAAACACTCTATACTTGAACGGAGTACTTTCAGTACCATTTTTTTCGATGAAATATATTAGAGTGAAGAACACTTCCGTTAAGATTGCCGATTTTGTCAAAATTATGTGTTTGACGTTGCTATCGATCACACATTTTTCTGATTCCATCATGGAGCAACAATATTTGTCAACTGAGAAAAAGTAATTGAAAAATATCTATAAAAAAACGAACAGCCGTCTATGAAAATTATAATACATAGACATTTTTCTATTGTCTATTAAATATAGACAATGGAAATAAGTCCAAAAAATCCGGACAGTACATAATCCTCACAAGACAAAATCCCATCAATTCTTTATCTCGACAAATAATTTACTTTTCGATTTTATTCAAATGTTTCCTTCAAATTATTGAAAAAATTAAAAATTTGTTTTCAATCTACATAAAATAGGCCATTATGGACATATATGCATACATATATATTGCCACTTTAAAACCTTTGAAGCAATTAAAAAACGAGCAGCTGAATTGGCAAAAAAAATTTCACAGACACGTATGAATTTCACGAGCTGTGAGGTTTAAATTGCTCTTAAAATGACCAAAAGGCTGTCAAATGGTGTGATTTTTATTAATAAAAACAAATAAATTCCAATATGTTATAAAAAAATTTTGCTCATTTTCGTAGCTTTCGTTTTTTGTCTTTGTTTTTATTTGTAAACACAATCAGCTAATTAAAACGTTTTGTCAAATATTCATAATAGAGACTTTTGTTGTCTACAATGTTTCGAAATGTCAACGATGCCAAATGTAGACAGTTTTGACAAATGTCGATAATGTAAACAAAAGAAATAGAGCCCAATATCTGCAATTCATTACCGTGCTAGAATAGAGAATTAGGTGTTGTAACATAGGCTTTCCTCAATATGTAATTGGAAATTTATCAAATATTTCCACTCATTTTATTGTCTAAATTTTATATTAAACTAGCATATCGGACAGCTCGATGCTCGCTCGATACTTCCTTATTGCTCAACTGACCAACAGAACAAAAAATTTTAAATTTTCTTTGCCAAAATATCTTTGGCGTTTCAATGATTTTTACACTTTGCATAAATAAATTTCAAATTATTAAAAAAAAATGTTCTGAAAAAATGTCAAGGTTTTGTCAAGATACTCGAAATCCTCGTGCTCGTGATCGAGGAGTTTCGAGTAATGAGCAATGAACAAGTGTGCGAGTGCTCGTAGCTCAAATGCTCGTTTTTCTCGAAAATGCTTGAGCAAAATCCTGAGCTCTAATCGGTTGTAGCCAGATATCTTTATATGTCATGATCTGTATTTTTTTCCATTGTATTCAGTAATTTTTACAATTTCATCATGACAAGATATACGCAAGAACAACGTTGCTGATTTTGCCTTGGAACAACTTGAAAACGATAACGATTTTATTTTAAGAAAACCATCCGTTGAGGCTCACTTTCATCTGAGTGGGGCGCCAAATAAACAAAACTTTCGAGATTGGTGCGAAGAAAATTCACAAATTATTCATGAACAACCATTACATTCACCTAAATAGACAGTTTGGTGTAGTTTTTGGTCTGTTGGAATCATCGGTCCGTACTTCTTTCGAAATGAAGCTGATAGCACCGTTATGGTCAATGGAGAGCAGTATAGATCGATGATAACCAACTTTTTATGGCCACAATTGGAAGAAGTTGATCTTAACAACAACATGTGTTGCCAACAAGACGGGGCTACGTGTCACACAGCACGTGCCCTACCGAATTATTGCGAGAAAGGTTTGGAGATTTGATTATTTCAAGAAATTGTGATATTGAATGGCATCGAAGGAATTGTGACTTAACACCATTAGACTACTTCTTGTGGGGTTATTTGAAGTCATTGAAATTTAGCAATAAACCAGACTCTCTTAAAGCTTTAAAAGTCAATATTGAACGTGCTATTAATGACATACGACTTGATTTAGTGGAAAAAAGTGCTCAGTGCTTGGGGTCATCGAATTCGTTCTTGCAAAAGAGGTCGTGGAGGCCATTTGAATAATGTTGTATTCAGAACTTAATTGTATCGATTGTACTTCACATTAAATAAAAAATATTTGAATATCCATAAAAGTTGCGTGTGTGTGTTTTTTTTTAAAAGAAATTCTATCACTCTTATTGGAAAACCCGATATTAGCCGTTATTCAGTGTCATCCATGAAAATGTGAGAACTAACGTATCCAAGGAAGTCGAATGCTATTATTTTGACCGCATTATAATAAATAATAATATGGAGCACCAAACAAACCTACACAAATATATTTATGACATGTGTGTATCCAAATGTTCTTTTGTTTTCTGATCACTTTCTGGAAAGAATTCAGAAGCGCCAATCTACGCAAAAAGCTTCAAACGGACTTTATTTCAAGCAAAGCAAAACTGGTCCTTGGTTCATCTGATTCTTCTGAACAGTTCAGTTCCATTTACTTGAAATAGTTTTCTTTCTAGGAAGCGGATCTTATTGAAAAAATTATATCTTATTCTTGATTTTGGGGATAATACGAAAGTATCTTTGTGGCTAGACAAATATATGGAACCAAATGCCAAAAATGGATCAAAGACCGATCGCAACTTTCGGAAGAAAACCTAATATCTTAAAAGAAATCGAATCAAAAGTACGATTTTTTCGAATAGGCCGGTCTCGTCCCGAGAACCATTGTAAAAAACTGACAAATTTTCGGTATAATCTTCTTTGAATTTGAGCAGCGATAGAATGTCCCATGACTATTTTGATATTTGCTTTTGAACTACAGAGTGATTTCTCTGTCTGATAAAAATTTAATTTTCTTTTTTTTTATTCTTGCGTTCACGTTCACGCATCTGGCAACAAGATGAAAGACGTGCTAACCAAGTCGTGTAGAACCTTGGGTCACAGCTAAAATTGAGGTAGCTTCAAGGCAGCCTTTACTTAATATTCAGTTAAAGGGTCCAGGTAAGTGGTGACTCAGAGTTTTTGCGCCATATACTGGTTCTTTAATTGGGCAGATGCCACTGTTAAAACTGAAAATTAATGTGGCACTTGTTGGTGGAGAGAGGTTATGTCACCAATTATTATCTTACCACATCGAATCTACATAAAATTAAAGTCGACGGAAGAAAAACCAAACGTCGCAAAATATAAATTAAGCGTTTTGAATACATTTATCACTGTGATAAAGAAAATATGTGCTTGGGGATATCGCTTATCTTGGTTATCCACAAATATTTATACAGTCAGCGTCATAAGTCTACAAGCAAAAATAAAAAGTTTTTTTTTTTAAATAAAATAGTTTTTTAAACTAATAAATTATTGAATTATAATTTTCTTATTCTTATACACTATTGAACGTAGATTGAAGATGTCAGTTTTTTTTCACAAGTTCGCCAAACAGACGACATAACGGTACTTTGATCCTTCGGGGTAACAAAACAAGCAATCAAAAGTCTACAAGCACTAAATATATGAAGGCATTACTGTGTAAAAATAAAACTTTTTATGCAATTTAATAACGAGTCGGGTAGCCGCGGCACTTAAGGACCTCTGCCAAATGGGTTTTCATTGAATCGACAAGCTTGGTGGTCACCTAAGTTGTTAATTCAAGCCACTCTTTAAATATCACGTTTTTTAGCTGTTGTGTACTCGATATTGTGTGTTTGCGTATTTTTCTTTCTAAAAGTGCCCATAAATGCTCAATTGGATTTAAGTCTGGTGACTGTGGAGGCGTGTGTAGTTGCTTGGGGGCATTGTAGATCAACCAAAGCCGAACAATTTCTGCTGTGTACTTAGGATTATTATCGTGTTGAAGATAATACCCAGCTTTTAAACCCAATTTTTCAGTACTCGACCGCAAATTACGTTTTAAAATGTCTGAATATATATTCCCATCCATTGTTGTCTCCACAAATTCTAAGTTGTCTGTGCTCCATCATACCACCACCTCCATGCTTCACAGTTAAAAAAATATTACATTTGCCGTTTGCTTCACCTTGTTTACGCCATACAAATTTGCCGAAAATACAGTACTTCGATTCGTCGGAGAACACATTGTTCCAAAACTCATTTGGCATGTTCATATATTTATTTGCAAAATCTATTCGTTTTTTTCGGTTAATAGGCGGAACTAGAGGTTCTTTTCGTGTTGCTCTGCTATGCAAACCTGCCCGTTTCAAAATTCTCTGCGAAGTAACCACTGAAATATTTTTCGCAAAGCTTTCTTGTACATCACGTGCAATTGATGATGCTGTTAACCGCGGATTTTTTTTTACCAGATCGCGGGTTGGAAGTGATAATTCCCGTAGATTTGAAATTTTTTATTACGGTACAGACTGAAATATGCGATCTTTCAATCAAACGTGCGATTTCACGATTTGAAATTCCTTCCCGCCAAAATTTAATAATAATATTCCTTTCGCCCACACTGATTCCTTTCCGATTGGACACCATGGTAAATTTTTATATCAAGGTTATAAAATCAAAGTATTTTGGATAAAATTTTTTATTAACAAGGTGAATACAATAAAATATAATCAAAAATTTGCAGAAATACTTTAAAACAAGAACAAATGCCGTGACAATACTGAGCGCTTGTAGACTTTTGATCGCTGCTATTGCTACCTAGAAAAATAAAAGTACCGCTATCTCGTCTGTTTGGTGAATTGGGGCGAAAAAAATTTCCGTCATCATTCTACCATGTATATATCATCTATCTTCTATAAATTTATTAATTTCAAAAATATTTTCAAATAAACTTTTTATATTTAGCTGCTTGTAGACTTATGATGCTGACTGTATATGTATGTATAAATACACTGAATGGAAACTGACACTATAAGTCCTTTTTTTACTTATTTCGAAACCAAAAACCAAGTCAAGGAAGCTGGTGTAGACAACGTTGTTAAAGCCTTCAGCCGAAAGGCTCTTATAAGCAGAACCGCTTTGTAACGGCTCAAGCGGGTTTCAGCCAAGTTTCTGCTTCTTCAATTTATGGTTTTGCGTCTTGATGTTCTTTATAACGAAATGGAGGGATCTGCAGTTTATTCAAAGCCTCCTCCTAACTGCCGAGGGCATTCGAACCCAGTGTTACCCACCCCTCGTTCGCAGCAACTCGGACTGGCGTATGGAAAGCCTTGGCGCATTTTTCGTCGAGATCTTAAATTGAAAGCATACAAAATATAGCTTGTGTAAGAACTGAAGCCGCTCGACCTTCCCAATTGACATCGCTTCGCTCTAAGGGCTCTTGAAATGTTCCAAGCATATCCGACGTTTTCGATTCAAATTTTGGGGTGAAGAGCAACCTGAAGAGTTTCAAGAGCTACCATTTCATCCAGAAAAAACAACGGTTTGGTGAGGTTTGTGGGTCGCTGGAATCATCGCTCCATATTTCTTCAAAAATGATGCCGGTGAGAACGTAATCGTCAATGGCGACCGTTATTGCGCCACGATAACCGACTATTTGATGCCTGAAATTGAAGCTCGTGATCTCCGCGACATTAGGTTTCAACAAGGTGAGAGAATACTTCAGTGAGTAGATAATTTCACGTTTTGGGCCGGTCGATTGGCAACCAAGATCGTGTCATATCACACCGTTAGCTTATTCCTATGGGGAGATGTAAAGTCTAAAGTCTATGCGGACAATCCCGCTTCGATTCAGGTCTTGGAGCAAAACATCACACGTGTCATTCGCCAGTTACCAGTCGAAATGCTCGAACGATCATCTGCGATGTAGCTGCGGCCAACATTTGAAAGAGATAATCTTCAAAGAATGTCCTTTCGAATGATAATAAGCATTCCCCATTAAATTTGAATTTATTGTGTTTAAAAAAAAAAGAAGTAGAAAACCACGAAATGGATCACCCTTTACAAGACTGTAGCTCGGTCTTGAATCTTTCGAACATCTATACCGTCAACCAACATCTCAAATTCTTCACGCCTTTCGGCCATCGGCATTGACTTAGTTGTTATTAATTTTGTATAGAAAAAAAGGGAATTTTCCCGAAAGTATCTACGAGTCTAGACTATTGAAATTAATTTTAAGAGCTAACTTTGTTGTTAATTTTTTTATTTATAATTTCAAACTTTCCATATCAGTTATTTTGGAAAATACTAATCAAAATACGAAAACAAATTGAAGTGAAATAAAAACATAAATTATTATGCAAATTCATTTTAACACCTTCGATGGCAAGCAACGCATATTTGTGTTAATCTATAGGTATGTTCACCCAGAGTTTTCAGTTAACTGTTAATTTTTCTTGATTTTTTGCTTTTATGTTTGAGCTTTTGTGTATATGAAGTGTGTTAACACGGTGAAAAAAAAAATGTGTAAACAACTGGTTCGGTGAGTGTTAGACTATGTCGGCAACAGCGAGACAACGCTCGTGAGGCGTGAATCAATTCAATTGAATTGAGTTGGAATTCCATGAAAACATTAAAAAAATTGTTGGCACAACAAATGATCACCGTCTATGGGTGTATTATGCGATCGCGCTAAACTGTGAACTGCCATGAAATGCTGATGAGCGTTAAAATGCGCAATTGCGTTATTACATGGTTATCTAGCATTCGACAACAACAATATAAATGTTTTCCCGTTTTCTTATGTTTTTTGTTTGTTTGTTTATCGCTTCCTTTTACGACAAATTCCGCTTGGTTGCTTGCTTGGCTTTTAAAATAATTTAGAGTAAATACCAGTAGTACCTCTAAGGCAAGGCAACCATAAAAATAAATAACAAAAATTAAATAAATTGAACAAACTAAAATATAAAACATGAATAAAATAAAATGAAAATAAAATATACCAAATCCATAAATACACATATGTCAATGTTATGGAACTGACCTATTCGAAAAAATGGTCCGATTTGCTTTAAATTTGGTACATAGGTAGCTTTTTGCTTAGATTGCCAGGAACACCACTTTTCTCCCCAGTAAGTAGACCATGAATCGACCTATTCGAAATCTTATCTATCTATATAAAAATTCTTCTATCAAGAGTCTGTCCTGGAACTCCTCCAAAACGGCTATACCGATTTTAATGAAATTTCGTATGTATATTCGTTGGGTCTACGAATAGGATTTTATCTATTTTTCATACCAGGAAATATTCGAAAAAATCGTATTTATGTTTCGATTTGCTTGAAATTCGGTACATAGGTAGCTTTCTGCTTAGGCTTGGAAGGAACATTACTTTTCTCTCCGGGAAGTAGATAATGGACCGACCTATTTGGCGTCTCATTTATGGTTCGATTTACGTGACTGATAATTTCCAGGCTGTAGACCGATTTAATTTAGAACAAATTGATTTATGCTTCGATTTGGTTAACATTTTAGATGATTTCTCTAAATGGACCATAGATCAGGAAAAAAGATCAATTTCCTTGCAATATTCCCTTACGGGAAAGGTATCACCGACAGACAGACAAAAATTAGGTTAATTTGGATGTAAACAAGGGTCCGTGCGTATTTTTTTCGCTGCGTCATGTAATTTTTCTGAAACGGAAGTCTGCGTTCGTTTTACTTTGAAGCGTTCATATTGACATTTTCGTAAAAGTTTTTAAGTAGTGAATTAACGAAACGCACTTACAATTACGCAGCTAGATCAATATTACAAAATAATAAAAAATGTGCAATTTGATTTAGATGTTGCTTAATTAAAACTATAATGACCCTTGCAACACCAATTAGAATAAAAATAGGAGAAAATACAGAAAACCATCACCTATGTGCGTCCGGGTCAGCTAGTAAGAAGTAAATAAAAAATAAAAATAAAAATAATATAATAAACAAAATAAAATAGCTTAAAATGAAATAAGAGTAAATAAAATAGAATAATGTGAAAATTGAAAAAAATTTAAAATAAAATAAAGTAAACTCAAATGAAATAAAATAAAATAAGATAATTGAAATTATATGGATTAAATTAATTAGAACAAACCAAATCGAAACTATATTAAATTTAATTTAAAATAAAAAACTAATGGAAGTAAAACAAATAAAATAGAATAAATGAAGTAAAAAAATAAAATAAAATAAAATAAACTAAAATAAATAAAAATAAAAATATGAATAAAAAATAAATTTAAATAAAAAATAACAAAAAGTTAAAATAAAATAAACTCAAATGACAATAAAGTCAAAAAATATTTAAACAAAAAATAATATTTAATAAAAATTATTTTTAATGCGGCCTGTAATTATTTTTGGTTATAAGTAAAATGTCACTTCTACCATATAATAAAATATTCAATTAAAAAATTATATTTCTAACATAAACAGGCCTTTGAATACAGCTCATTTACTTATAACCAAAAAAAAAAAAAACAATTAACTTTATTAACAAACAAAATAGAATTTAATATAAAAAAAAAAATAAAAAAATAAAAAAAAATAAAAAAAAAATAAAAACAAAAATAAATAAAATACTCAAATAAAATGAAATAAAAATACTCCAAACAAAATTACATAAAATAATGAAAAAAACAGAAAATAAATAAAAAAATAAAAAAATAAAATAAAATAAAACAAAAATAAATAAAATAAACAAATAAATTTAAATAAAAATAATCATAATAAAATAAAATGAAATAAAAATAAAGTCAAAATAAAACAGGCTAAAATAAATCCAAACAAAAATTAAATTAAATATAAAATAAACTAAAAGAAAATAAAACAAAAACAAATAAACTAAAGTAAAATAAAATAAAGTAAAACAATAAAAATAAAAATAAATATAAAATCAAATAAAATAAATTTAAAATAATTATATAATATTAAATAAAACAAAATTAAATGAAAAAGTGAAATAAAATAAAATAAAATAAAATAAAAAAATCGAACAAAATAAAGTAAACATTAATAAAGATAAAAATAAATATAAATCAAATAAACCAAAAGATTAATAAAAAATAAATATAATATAAAAAAATTATATTTTAAAATAAAACAGAATGAAATGAAATTGAAAATAAAGTCAAAACAAATTTAAAACAAAGAAGTTTAATTATACTAAAAAAAATAAAACGGATTAAAATAAATCAAAACAAAATGAAACAACATAAATTATAACAAAATAAAATAAAATAACGTAAAAATAAACGAAAATTTAAATTAAAATATATTATTAATAAAACAATATAAAGAAAAATAATATTAAAAAAAAAAAAAATAAGAAGAAAAATGAAAATAAATAAAGAATGTAACCACAAAAAAAATTATTAAAGGATATAAATTAAAAAAATAAAATTAAACAAAATAAAAAGAAAGAATATAAAATAAATAAAACTAAATAAAAAATAAATAAATAAAATAAAATAAAAACAAGTGAATAAACACATATATTGAATTGAACATTGGTACTGAAAATCATTGAAATTGGATGACTATAACATATAGCACTCATACACCTATTTGTTCAGGTATGAAGCTTTGGTTGAAACTCCGTAAAAAAAAGACCTAAAAGCATGACGTCTGGTATTCTAAAAACATAAACACAAATAAATAATAATAATAAAATAAAACTTAATTAAAATAAGGGAATTTACTAAATAAAATGAAATAAAAAAATTAAATTTAATTAAATTAAACTTAATAAAATAAATATTAAAAAGAATAAAATAAAATAAAATAAAATAAAATGATATAATATAAAAAAAATTAAATTTTAATTAATAATTCAAAATAAAATCAAATCAAATCAAATCAAATAAAACAAAATGAAATGAAATAAATTAAAATGAAATAATGCGGTCTGTAATTGTTTTTGGTTATAAGTAATATAACCAAAATAATACAGCTCATTTACTTATAACTAAAATGAAATAAATTGAAATAAATTAAAATTAAATAAAATAAAATAAAATAAGATTAACTTTGATTAAAAATTGAATAATAATAAATAATTATATTAAACAAAATAAATAAAACAAAATCAATTAAAATAAATGAATTAAATAAATAAGGCAAAGTAAAAAAGATAAAATAGCATAAAATAAAATAAAATAATGTGAAAATAAAGGAAAGGAAAGAATATCAAGTAATGCAAGAAAATAAAATAATAACAAAAATAAAGTGAAATTGAATTAAAATAAGTTTAACATAAAATAAAATAAAATAAAATAAAATAACGAAGAGTGATGAGAGTCGGGCTTGCGACAAATTAACATCGAATACATACATTTGTACATATGTACATACATAATTTTGTATTATAGTATTTAGACTCACCTGAGAATTCGTAGCAACTATATTCCCACCTTCACCTCACAGTTTTACTGATATGCATGCACATACTCGTACATATGTATTATTAATAATGGTGCAACAAATAAACAACAACAACAACAAATAAAAATCAGACAGACAAAAAACAATAACACTTATTGTCTGGATGAATGAATGGCAGTGACGCCGTTGCAGCTTCCAGCATGTTTACTCGCCATCTAACTTGAGAATTACTCAGACGTTCATTTGTATGTATGTATGTATGTATATACATAGTAGAATTCCGTGGCCCATTCTACCTTAAAACCTATGAATCAACCTGTCAAATGGCTCGTTAGCGCCAACAGCATTTTTACGGTTGCAGCCCCCAAAATTCGTATCGATTGCTCCAAAGCATACTCTGTCTGTATGTGAATACTCGTACATACATATATATATATATTTGTGCGTACATTTATGAATGTCGAAAAGCAACAAGTTAACGATATCACCGAAGGGCTACCGTCCAAAAGGCGAATACAACAACACAGTATGAAATGAAACAATTGCTTGAACACTAATACGAATTTTGTTGAAGAAACGAAAAATTTCATTAAGAGTGCGATAAAGTTGGCCTGGCGCCAAATAAACCAGCCAAACTTGCGTATTCGTTTTGTTTTGTCTGCCACCGTTGTCATTATACAAATGTACGTTTGCATATGAATATGTATGGATATGTAGATATGTATGTATAAAGGTATGTCTATTCCCTGCAGGTAAAAGCTAAACTAGTATGTAAAAAAAACTAGTTCTGAACTAGTATTTAAGGGAAAGTCCTACACATTCGCCTTTACTAGTATTTTACTAGTATGCTGCTGATGCATGATCTGACAATTAACATCGATTCTTTAAGTAGAAACAAGCTCGGATATATTTATATCCTTTGCCGAGAGCGATCACATTAAAAATTGAAGCTTTTTAGATGTTGGTCTGCACAGAACTCGAATCCATGACCTTTCGACTAGAAATCTGCACTGCCACCTTCTCGGCTACTGCCACCGAATACTGAAAGATGAACTGGTTGATGTAATGATGTCAACTAGTAGGTTTCTAGTTCACAACTGGTTGGTGTCCCTGCAGGGTTTATATTGATATGAGTCTATTGTATGAAAAGGCGTTTTTTCGTAGGGCGCATACGTTATTTGGCAAACATACCACACGCAGGCGCCACCAGCGTGGTGAACGGATACAGGGAATATGTTTGTACGAATGTACAGGCATACAGATGTTTGGGTGTTTGTTTTTTACAAATCTTTATTTGTATGAATATTTATTTACTCTCTCAAAGTGAGATTACCAAATTCAATAAATGAAAGTACAAAAATACTAAGGAGACGCCTGGCTGGTGGAGAGAATTTCCGCCAACCTAGCATTGATTCAGACTAAAGGACATTTGATATCTCCATTGTTTTAATGGTCCTGAAAACATTGTCTGTTTTTCGAAAAGCTTGAGTCGAACGAAAGCAACAATCATCGCATATACCATTTAAGTGAGTTCATCTCGCTCCTTGGGTAACTAACATACATTGCTTTCCACTTAAAGAGGCACCGTATGAAGCCGAACCCCTTAGCACTTGCTATTCTAACTGTCAAAGAATGTTTTAGGCATAATTCTTTCATCCGATTAAGGAGTTATATTAGAGAATTGGAGAGTACTTGATTGGTACTTCGTTTCTGAGCATAGGTACATAGGGTTTACCATTCTTTCAAACAAAACCGAAAAGCTTAACAATTTTAAAAACCCAAGATTAACAAATTGGTCGAAATACAGAAAAATCTGTGAAAGCACCACCAGAATACCTAAGGGGTTGTCAAATTGTGAAGGTATAGAGAAAGCTATTAAATATCTTACTGAGGACTTAATTGGTACCTTTAAGTCCTCTTGCCCAATACGAAACGAAAGTGTTGTCCAAGGAACTCACAGTTCAAGGGTTTATTAAATCTGAGGACGTCCTATGTGTCAATATTGGAAGAGAAGCGCTGAAAATGCTTATTAACGCTCACTTTGTCTACTCTAGAGGCGACAGCCGCAAATGGAAGACATTGTTGACATGGCTACTTCAGAAAAGATTTCCTGGGCAATAGAGATCTTCTCGGATTAGAAGTCACCAGGAATAGATGAAATGTCCCCGGTCATGCTAAGGAAAGCTGAGTATATTACCACAAAATTCCTAGGCAAACTATTGATGGATGTATAAGGGAAAATTATATTCCTACTCCTTGGCGAATAGCGAGAGTTGTTTTCCTACCCAAAGCAAGGAAGACAGGACATATTTATCCACAGAACTACTGCCCAAAGAGTTTGGCAACATTTCTCCTCAAAAACATTGAAGCGCTTAGTGGATGTGCATATCAAGCAAATAGTGGATGAGAGGCTGCTCTTGGAAGCACAATATGCATACACAAAAGGTAGATCAGTAGGCACAGTCCTAACCACACGTAGTGGGGAACATAGATTGGCGTTCGAAAACGGGGAACATGCCGTAGGGAATGATTCTCGACATACCCGGAGCGTTTAGCAACGTCCTTAGCGTGAATCGAAGGGTCAGAATTAATAGGAATTCATTTTATCGCCCCTGCATAAGCGCCTTACTAAATTGCAGAAAAAATTCATGTCCAATGGCGCCAAGACGTGATAACTCGAGAGGTGCATAGAGGAACACCACAAGCAGGGTAATCCCTCACCTCTCTTTAGATTCTCGTGGTCAAGAGATTGGCGAGGAAGCTAGAGGAGGGGGTGATGGAGTTGATGACATTCCGATCATTGCAAGTGGCAAGTGCTTGGCAACCATTAGCTCCATGGCGAATCAGACACTTGTGTAATTGTAATTGGCGCTTTGTAAACGCCGAAGCGATTTTCGGCCGAGCTCCGTCTCCAATTTGTTGTGTGCATCTTGATATTTTACCAACAAATGACAGTTTTTACTAAGCCCCTCCGAATTGCCGCTGGATTTTTTTGAGGATCTTATATGTCATGTCAGAAATACACTCGGATGGCATTCACTACTACTACTATAGTTTTGGATGTTGTTCGGACCAGAACTCGAACCCTGGCTTTCCGAATGGCAATTATAGGCGCTGTTAATCAGTTCAAAGGAATACAAAGTACCGCTTGGATCAAACAAAAGCTCTGAGAGACTACTTTACAGCCGAAGTACTTGGGAATTGTGATGGATTGCAAGTTGTCGTGGAGGTTTAGGGGGAGAAGCGAGTAAAGAAGGCATCAGCTACTCTATACACCTGTAAAAGCATGTTAGGCTGTACTTGGGGGCTGTCACCGTCTCTCTCTCACTGTACCTTCGTAGCGATTGTGAAATACTTTTCTACAGAGTCATCGTACGATAGAAAGCTAAAAACAACGTAACTATAAGTACTGGAAAAATCCTTCATCGTAGTGGATAAAAGGCAAAGCATTCATAGCTGCCACAAGGCTACCCGCCTTTATTCAATTGAAAGTCTGGGCACAGTAGTATAGTATTATCTCTGAGAAGACGAATCCGGCGCTTGACTTTCGAGATACCTCTGACGAATACAATAGAGGCAGATGGATGGTGCAGACGGCTTAAGTTGGCACAAAGAGGTCTGCATGTCTTTGCAGATGGTTCTACAATAAACGAGGGAGTGGGGGCTGCAGTTTCCCGAGCCCAACCAGAAATAAAACAATCATTCAAACTACCTAACTACTAGGGTGCATTCCAAGTCGAGATATTCGCAATAAAAATAGCGGCAGCGTTACAGCAGGGAGTAGGCCCTCACAAAGGGAGAATATCTATATATGTATAAGTATGTAGATGGCGAAGCAGCCAGAAACTTTTTATGTCATATCAGAAAAACACTGTGAGGGGCTTAGTAGCAGCCGCAATAAGACACTTTTTTCCTATAATTTGGATGCGGTCTAACCAGGCCTTGAATTCATGCTAATCACTTGGCTACTGCAGACACCTGGCTAGATTTACTCACGTCGAGTGTCGATTTCACACTAGAAGGTCTGGTATTTAGTAACATCGAATCAAAGAGCTATGTATTAGAGTCTTTAAAAAAAAAAACATATGTATGTAAATCGTGTGTAGGAAGAGGAAAAAATTTTCGGCGTACAATTTTGATGAATGCAGTGAGTAGGAATGTATGTGCGTACATAAGTGTCTGTTTGCATTACCAATCAAAATACATAACTTTGATGCTTATGACCGGTTGATGTGACCGATCCTTGGCTGTGGCCAATTATTCAGTGGCAGCAATCAATAGCTGCGGCGAAAGAACAAAGTAGTGCACTTTATTAACTACTTGAGATTAGGACCGATAAAGAGATAATCCAGCATCGGCATTTTCTTCGACATTAACGAAAACCAACGATGCGAACAAATTTTACTGGCGGCAACTCATCTGTTCGCTCTTCATCTTGGAGTGATCTTTGTTTGCAATAAAGTCGGTAGCTGACTAAGTGTAATAGCCATAACAATACCGTTGTCCGCCCAATTGACATATCGAATTTTCCTAAAGTGAACAAAGCCGTTGTGAAGTGTTTCATCCCAGTTTTTGACGTACGCACCTACCTGCATATGTATGTATGTGTGTTTTTCGTATGAGTGAAGGAAAAAAGCATACATACTCATATCAATTCCACACATACATATATGCACACACTCGTACCTATATACTTATATGTATGTTCTATTGTACGCTGCATTGGTAACAATAGAGTGCAGAGAGAGCCATGTATTGTTTGTGAAAATGGATCAAAATGTTCCAAGCGTAATTTGAGGTGAGATCAATGACAGGCTTATCTCTATCATCTTTGCCGTAGAGGATTTATTTCATGCGTAAACAAAGTCTGGTAAATAGCGAAATAGATCACCACGAACTCAAGATGAGCTAAGCCTTGCGCGCATGCAACCACGGGCGTTCATCGTACGCTTAAGCCATCCTCCTCTGATTTGGACGGCTTTTTCGTCACCAGTGGTGTTGGAAGCAGCGGCTACACGTTTTTCTTTGATCACTCAAACGAATTTCTAATCTCAAACACTTTTGCTTTGATGTTTGCCGGCAGTCCCACTTGTGAGCCTGCATACGCACATATCTATTATATATTTTACACTCATACATGCATATATCCATATTTATGCTGATAATAACAATTCTGAAATTCAAAACTTCCAGCTTTTACGCACGTATATTAAAAGCAAATGCTTAACTTTGCATAGAATCCTTGCCAAGGTCTTGATGTCCAAATTCACTTTCACACATTGAAAAACTATGACAGACGTTTTTGGAAGTGCTAATATCTTTGGAGACAGAAAGAAAAATATATAGCACAAATTTATGAGTCCGAAGACCTGAAGGACCTTGTTGATATGGTAAATACTCTAAAACTCTACGAGAAGGCGTTGTAAATAGAAAGTTCGAAAAGCAAGTGTGCACGTCTGAGGAAAAAAAAGCAGCTGAAGCCAATGGTATAGGCCAGGACTTTCATATAACGGGACATGGAACTCTAAAAGGTCATGGACAACATGCTTCTATGTACAATATGAACGTATTAAAACGTGGCGATTACTTTCAAAGCTGGAGTGTTCTCATCGATTCAGAAGACATGGCTTAGGCAGTAAAGCCGCTGAGGGTTAATTCGCTGAACTTTCTCAATGTCACTGTATATCTCATACTGATAATTCCCTTGTCAGCGATATTCGTCATCGCCAATATATAGACGACCAAAGATCTTCCGCAGAACCTTTCTATCGTAGATAGCCCCTCCGATATATTCGTTTCAAGGGTTCGTTGAATTCTAATTGCAGCGTCTGCTCACCAAAGCTGTGCAAATAAAAACTCGCCTAGTGAGGTTGTGAGCTGAGTTTGAAAACCGCCCCGTTGAAACCAGCTCCAACGAAAAACTCTACAACAACTCTAAAAATGATAAAAATGGAAAGGCTGCTCAACTGAAAAAAGTTGATCTCATAGTTATCCAAGATGATCTTCTACCCTCTAACGTGTCTCGACTACGCTACATTACAAAACTCCATTCTGATTTGGCCAAAACGTTCGCATGGCAGACATCAGTATGCAAAGCGGAACGGCCTCCAACCTTCCTACACTGAAAATGCTTAAAAGTCAGCAGATCAGAAATGCATTCAAGCTCAAAAATGCCTTCGCCGCAGAAACTCCGCACAGGCAAACAGATTCGACCATTCAAAATCTTTGAACGAGAATTTTCATTCTTTGAACAAACTGTTTATTTATTCATCTAAATTGATATTGTGGCCTTCCAAATAGTCGCCAATAGAGATTACGCACTATACCAGCGCTATTCACCAATCCCCAAAACACTTCTCAAACTCGATCTTTGAGACAGCTTTTAATTTTTTCAGCGATGTGCTATTAATCATCATCAAAGGGTTAAGGGAAAAGTGAAACGGGGCCATCTATGGCAAACATGGATCGTTTTAATAATTTTTCTGTCCATCCAAAAATTCGTGAACAAATAATGAAGTGTAAACAGTTGCATTATTGTATAAAACCCCATGAGCAGTTCCAGGTCCAAAAATGGTATTGAACTTATAGTGGACATAACCTTCAAGTTCCATCGATTTATCGAGGCCTTGCGACGATGGAACCTTAGGTTCAATGCCATATCCGTAAACACATGTTCCGTCCATAATACGCATCAGTAATTGCGCTGTCGTAGGCTACATTTAGTGACTTCTGAGCAACTTCCATTCGCCAATCGGCCTACTGTGCGTACTATTCGCAATACCATGACCCATCTTGAGACCCAGCATTCATTTTTGGATAATCTTCGACCGAACAGGCTACGTCCAGCACGCAGTGAAGAAAATATAGCGGGCGTAGCTACGAGAGTACACGAAGACCGCGGAGAGTCGATTTGGCGCCGTTCGCAGCAACTCGGACTGACTTTACGTCGAGATCTTAAATTGAAAGCGTACAAAATACAGCTTGTGCAAGAACTGGTGCGGCTCGACCTTCAGAAACGACATCGCTTCGCTCTATGGGCTCTTGAAAAGTTCCAAGAAGATCCGACGTTTTTGTGCAAATTTTGTTCAGGGATGAGGTCCATTTCTGGCTCAATGGGTATGTAATCAAACAAAATTGTCGCATCTGGGTTGAAGAGCACTTTGAAAAGGTTCAAGAGCTGCCATTTCATCCAGAATCAACAACGGGTTTGTAGTGGTTTGTGGGACGGTGGAATCATCGGTCCATATTTCTTAGAAAATGATGCTGGTGAGAACGTAACCGTCAATGGCGACCGTTAATGCGCCATGATATCCGACTATTTGATGATTGAAATTGAATGATCTCGAAAGAGATAATCTTAAAATAATTAATGCCAAAGAATGTTCTTTCGAACGATAATAAACATTCCCAGCTAAACTTTAATTTTCGTGTGTTTTTTCTTTAAAAAAGTAGGGAACCTTGAAATGGATCAACCGTTATGTGTTCTGTTATTTGCATGCCTTTTATGACGATGAAATGGTATATTAAATTTGGTCCAAAATATGAAATTACAAGAAGGAGAAGAAATAGACCAATAAAAATTTATACCAATCGTATCAGAATGACGAGCTGAGTTGATTTAGCCATGTCCGTCTGTACGTCTGTCCGTCTGTCCGTCTGTCGGTCTGTCGGTCTGACCTTCTGTTCCGCCGTATGAACGCAAGAACCGGCCATATCAGACCACTGAAACATATACTAAAGCATTATAAAGGCTGACATCTCAAAATCAACTTGGCTTTCTATGAAGTTCTCTCCCGATACTCTACTATTTTATGCCGTGCCATATAACACGTAAGTGAACAAGATGAATATACCCGCACACAACACAAATGGGTTTATCAAATCGAGACAATAAAACATAATAAATATAGATAAGAAATGTGGAATGCAAACAATAAAGCATAAATTAAACGACAACAAATATGGTGAATAGTAAAACAACAACAGTAGCAATTCGAGATGTGAAAAAGCTTAATTTTTAATACGTCAAATTTAAGTTGTTATCTTTTTCTTTAACATTATTTACTTTCACAATTCGTCGTTTTAACATTTATCTTTTTTTTTTTTAATTTTTTTTTTTTTAATTTTTTTAATTTCAGCATTGTGTAGAAATTAAATATATATGCATATGTGGATATGTTAAATACATATGTATCTAGCGTTAATGTTTTACAGTGGTGGCAAATATTATTTTCAAGCACAAATTGAGCTTAGAACATTTAAGGGGAGATGGTGGTCTAGAATTAAAAAAAAAAAGGATTTTTTTTTGAATATTTCGGAAGTAGTCTTTTAAGAATATACTGTTAAAATTTGAGAATGATATCTACAGTATTTTCGGTTCTATAGGTCTTTGAGCAGGTAGTGGCCGACCGCTCGACTTCATACACTTCAAACTTTAAACTCTTTTTTCAGAACAGCTTTTCTGAAATTTGAATATATTATTCAGTATACTAGTAGTGCCGTAGCATAAAATTTTTATTATCTTTATAATTTCTTACTTTTTTAGCTCAAAAACTGGAAAAAAATAATCCTGTTTCATTATCGAAATTGAAAAATTCACCATTTAAAGTTTTTTTTACAATATTGGTACAGGTATTGGTATCTGTTTCAGATGAGTACAAAAGCCGAAATTTCATGCGCCACCCACATCCAACGTTTTGAGAGGATTATCTTAAGGACCAATTTTTAAATGTTTAAAATTATAATTTTTTTTCTAAATGTTTTTGTATTCAATATAAGTTGTAAAATATACCTACAAAGTTTAAATATTATTGTTTATTATTATCACCTTAAAAAATATTTAAAATTCCTGAAATTTACGATCTCTAGACCACCATCTCCCCTTAAGGGGTTAGGCCATTCTAGAATTTTCGGAAAATGGATTTTTTTTCCCTTTCAAATGATACATTTTGGTCTCAAAAATGTTATTCCGAAAGATTATGACTGTTTCAGTCAGTAAGGCATACTCAAAACTTTAAACGCAGTTTAAAACTGTTTCTTTCAAGTTGGACGGAAACATAACTCAAACAATTTACAACCGATTCATTTGAAATTTCGACAACATATTCAGAAATATATTATCTACAGAAGTACGTCGGATTCTTTTTTATCTTGCATAGTTTTTTTTATTAACTAATTTCGAAAAAAATTTTAGGCCAAATTGTTACTTTTTCCTTTCCTTCAGAGACCTGCCATTTTGTCAAAAATGCATATATTGAAAAAATCCTACGTACTTCTGTAGCTATTGCTATTTACAAACGGAAACAAATTATTAAAATAAAAAAATTACAGGAGCTGTGTATCCGGCCGTGGTTCCCGAAAAAATGGAGACATCCTACGGAGAACGCTGTATAGCCGCCATTTTTAAATTAATATTTCTTAATAAATAGTTATAAGCAGTTAATTATATGTATAGAGTGTTTTTTATAGAGGTATAGAACTTTAAGTTGGCATTACTTTTCAAGATGGTGGCCGATTTAATAGCTGTCAAGTGATTTATTCTCAGTTTGGTTTGGCACTTCATCATGAATAGACTCACGCCTGAACAACGCTTGCAAATAGTGCAATTTTATTTCGAAAATAATGGTTCTGTGCGGAAAACGTAACTTAAACAATAAGGTATAGGATTTTCCAATAAGAGTGATATAATTTCTTTGAAAAAAAAAAACACACACACACAAATTGTTAAGGAAATTCAAATGTTTTTTATTTAATGTGAAGTACAATCGATGCAATTAAGTTCCGAATATAAAATCATTCAAACGGCCTCCACGAATTCTTTCGCAGGAACGAATTCGATGAACCAAATTTTTGAGCATTTTTTTCCACTAAATCAAGTCGTATGTCATGAATAGCAC
Source organism: Neoceratitis asiatica (assembly GCA_030068015.2). NCBI lineage: Eukaryota > Metazoa > Arthropoda > Insecta > Diptera > Tephritidae > Neoceratitis > Neoceratitis asiatica. The sequence goes on along the minus strand of CM061526.1, from coordinate 48,024,518 downwards.
GTTCAATAGTGACTTTTAAAGCGTAGAGAGAGTCTGGTTTATTGCTAAAGACCAATGACTTCAAATAACCCCACAATAAGTAGTCTAAATGTGTTAAATCACAAATTCTTCGAGCTGTTGCACGTGATGAGTGACCCGTAGCCCCTTCTTGTTGGAACCAGATGTTGTTAAGATCAAATTCTTCCAATTGTGGCCATAAAAAGTTCGTTATCATCGATCTATTCCGCTCTCAATTGACAGTAACGGTGCTACCAGTTTTTTTTCGAAAGAAGTACGGACCGGACGTGTACAGACAAAGCGTGGATTATCGACAACTGGAAATAAGGCAGAGCTGCAATCGAGACTGCGAGAAGCAATGGAAGTCGAAGGTATCGACTTGAACCAATATGAATTCCGCCGCGAGGATGAAGATGTATCTTTGAAGGATGTTGACAAGGAAGAGGCTAGTGATCCTGCGAAGGAGTTGGAGAAGCCCTCAAGTAAGATTCAAGAAAAAGCTCCTGCCTCATCTACGGGTATGGACATGAACATGTTATTGGCTGCAATAAAAAAAAATTTGGACGCAGAGGATGCTACAATGTCACAAAAGTTGGATGCACAAATGATTGAACGAAGGAAGCAGGTATCATCCTTAGAAAAGATTATTACACAAATACAGGAAAATCTGATTAAAGAAAACGCAGAGTTTAAAGAACGGCAGGATAGAATAGAAGAACGGCAAGATAAGATAGAGGAGCTAATTGAAGCCAAAGTCAACGCATTGGAAGGTCGTTTCCGGGATTTACAGTTGAATCCTTCAACCAGATCGATGAATGGCCCTTGGGTAGAGGCACCATCCTTTGACGGCACAGCTCCATTCCAGATCTTCAAGCTCCAGTTCGAGAAGACGGCTGAGTTAAATAATTGGACCATCGAGGAAAAATCCGCTGAAAATGCGAATATGAGAGAGATAACTATGGCGCAGTAATGCGAGCTCTGGAAAGACGATATGGTAGCGAGCACAGGAGGCAAATTTACCAGATGGAGATGGAACAGCGTGACCAAAAACACAATGAATCTCTGCAGGAATATGCTTTTGAAATCGAAAGATTGGCTCATTTAGCCATTGGAGACGCATCGGGTGAGCATCTCGAAAGGGTGAAAATACGAAGATTCATCAGCGGAATTAGAGACGTGTACACCAAGCGAGAGACTTATGCGAATCCAAAGTTAACATTCGCTGAAACTGTTGCGTATGCTCAGACACGTGAAGCAGCGGCACTGCTATGTAAGCCAGCCTACAAAGTGAAGCGTTTGGAGGTAGAAACACCAGATGTGAGGACTGAAATATTGAAAACTCTGAAGTCGATAGAAGGAATTAATCGTTCTGGTGTCAAGAATCAAGCTAAGAAGTGCTTCAGTTGCGGAAAAGCAGGTCACTTCGCACGCGAATGTCAGTCGGGCTCCAACAGAGAGGAAAAACGACGCAAACGATGCTCAAAAGCTGAGGGCATAATACACGTCCGGCGAATAACAATTACACGAGCAGGAAAGTGGGAGGCAAGCCACTTAAGGAAATGTCAGCAAGAAGACCCAGACTTGGAATTGGTAATGCACGGATTGGAGGTGAACAGACGGCCCGTGACCGGTCTTGTCATTATGAAATTGTAAAAATTACTGAACAAAATGAAAAAAGACAGATCATGACATATTAAAATGGCCAAAACGACACTCAGAAATCTTATCATCCATATTGGAAAACCCTTTATTAAATATTATGGGTTAAAAATTGAATAAAGTGCTCCAAGGCACTTGAAATGTTGACTGTGACATTCGGTGAGTCCACTTTGTCTCAAAAAAGTGTTCATAAGTAATACAAGCGCTTTACAGAAGGCCGAGAAGATGTTGATGACGACGATGAGCGCGTCCTGGAGGTGCGACCACGTCAACAAGCGAAGAAAACATCGAAAGAGTGAAAAAAATTGTTCCTGAAAATCGTTGAATCACTATTAGGGAAGTTGCAGAGGATGTTGGCATATAAATCATCTCATGCCATTCAATTTTCTCGAATGTTTTGGGCATGAAACGAGTGGTAGCGAAGTTTGTTCCGAAATTGTTAAATTTTGAGCAAAAGCAGTGTCGCATTACTATCGCTCAGGAGTTGTTGAATGACGTCAACAAAGATCCGGGTTTGCTCTAACGGGTCATAACTAGTAACGAAACGTGGGTATATGGTTATGACGTCGAAACCAAGGACCGAAAAAGGCACGCCAAGCTCGATCAAATGTGCTCACTGTTTTCTTTGATTACAATGATGTGATGCATCACGAGTTCTTGCCAAAAGGTCATACAATTAATAAGGAATACTACAAGGAAATTATGCAAATTATGCAAATCTTGGATTCTGCATCACGATAACGCACCAGCTCACACATCAATGCTTATTCGTGATTTTTTGGACAAAAACAAAACCGTAATCATGCCTCAACCACCGTATTCACCGATTTTTTCCTATTTCCAAAACTAAAGAAACCAATCGAAGGAAAGCGTTTTGCCAAAAATAATGATATCAAGTCAGAATCGAAGAAAGAGCTGATGACCATACCGAAAATAGCATTTTAGAAGTGCTTAGAGGATGGGAAAACGCGTTGAAAAAAGAATATTATACCCGAGGGGATCACTTTGAAAGGGACAAAATAGATATTGATGAATATATAAGTAATTTTCAAAAAAATTCAAAATTCACCTTTTCCTTTGAACACACCTCGATTGAATACAATACGAAACCATTGCTAAAATATTATAATGGGGATCATGAAGTATATAAATTTGGTGGAAATTTTTGGACAATTTTCTTCAAATTTTCTTTAAAGAAACAAAATAACAAAGCGATCCTGAGCCTCAAAAAATTTCAAAATACTATCTAAATTCAAAACCATGGCGTACTTTTCAAATGCATAGGCTTCCTCAGCTGTTAGCTGATTTCGGAACAGGCACTCAGCGCCTACCGCTCAGTTATAGTATTTTTTTTAAATAATGCTATAAAATTATTTCCATTAAATGCTATAACCTTAAAATAAAATTCTGAGACATTTAAACTTTTTATGTATTATATATAAATATAAACAAATATATGTATGTATGTATATTAAAAACCAAAATAGGTTAATGCAGCTTCAAAATGTATCAAATCATTTTCACAGCTTTGTTTAGCTATTTTCCTGATTTACTCTCATCACATTATTCATGATAAGCACTCGTATATATGTATCCGTCTATATACATACGTGTATTTATACGTTGTGCGGTGAACATCAAAGCCTTTTACCAAAACCCACATCGAAAAAATCGCCGAAGAAGCCGTCAAATTGTTTCTCGTAATGGATGTCTTATCGATGAATTGTCTTCGACTACTGGATTTCTTTACACATACATACAATTTTACATATTTTACCATATTTGTCTAAGCTGTAGCTGCCGCCGCCGTCGTTGCCGCCGCCGCCTCGAACCCAATGCAACCCATTGTTTTGTAATCAGGCAATTTTCTTTCGCCGCCAAGTTTTTATTGGTAATGGATAATTAATTTCAATTGAATATTTTCATTTTACACACACACACACACACACAAATATGTGTACATATGTATGTATATACATAATGCATCTATTTAATTGCTTACTCGAATGCTTGATGCATCGAAAAGCTTTTCTTTTTATTATTAAACAAAAAATGCATGAGAAATTATTGCTTATTTACGATTTCGATCGGTTTTAACAACACCAGCTTTACGGTAAAAGAAATCAGGCATCTCTCTTTGCTTAAAACATTTTAAACATTAATTGGCTTGCCGCGATACAAATGTGGCACAATTTCTTACCGCTTCGTTTTAAGAGCCGGTTACGAGGCTTTATATGCGGTTACAGACGTTGCCGCTTCTGAGATAAAATTTTTCTGCTGAAGAAAACTATGATTGATCTATTAATGTTGTCAATAAACCAATAACAGCTCGAGTTAAGTGAAAGAGATAAAATTGGAACTTCAACTTGTACAATTGAGCGAATGAAAGTCATCCCACTCCCACTGCTTTGAGCTCGAGCACTTCACAAACAAACTAATTTGAGTTATCGGCGAGCGAAGTGTCATATATTAGAAGGAAAATCCTATTAGCACTTGCTGCCATAATGTATATTTAAAACTTCGAACAGGCTCGAAAAATAACGGTAAGACCAAAATACCAAAAACCTACTGGGTGGTTTCGACCCGGTGATGGGAACTGGAAGAGGGTTGGGTAGGGAAAGTCAGAGAGCAACATTCCTGCTTCTGAGAACTACGGTCACAGCTTCAAGGTCACTTGTTGTTCGCCCGTGCGCAAAATTTTCAGGTGCCACAGGCAAGATTAGGAAATCAAAGTCAAGGTGGATTAGTTACATAAGAAACATCCCTAGCAAGGTGTGGCTTCGTTGAAGAACATATAGGTTTTAACTCCTGAAGAAGTCTTATGGCCGACGATGATCAATGTTGCCCGAAATATGGTCACCTGTAGTACCAGATTCTGGCACAAGAGAATTCATTGAGCAAAATCAATCAATTGTGATAGACTCCGAGGACCGAATTTCGACTGAGACCACTATCTTGTCACAACTAAGATACGTTAAGATAACTGCCTGCCTCACACGGATTGATACGTGCCCTGTTTGGGAAAGATACCGATAGTTGAAGAGTAAAATGAGATACATTGGCAGACAGAAAAAGGGAGTGTAGTATGTCTAAGTCTGAAGAGCTTGAGAAGCCGACCAACAGAAAAAGGGAGGCACTGAAATGTCTAAGTCTGAAGCGCTTGAGAAACCGGCCAACAGAAGAGATGGTCAAAAATTCAATAAGAAAATGCGGTAACGATGTCCAGAGTATGCTGACTTTCTTCATCTTGCTTAAAGGCAGTGAAAATAAAACACCAAGATATGGAGAAGCCGAATCCCCATTCTATGACGATGGAATATACGTTCTATTACACGACTTTTATGAAGTACGAATGGCAATAGTTCGCCTGAAAAACAAAAAAGCGATGAGAGCCGATGACTTACTTACTAATAAAATGCATGGATCAGCTTCTTTGCAAAATTTGGTCGGATGTATGCTTGCCTGACGATTGGAATTTACGTATGCTATGCAAAATCCATAAAAAAGGGCGCCTTCCAATATGCGCAAATTATTCTGAGATAACTCTTCTGAATATGGTATGATAGGTCTTTTTTTCTAATATAGGTATTGTGTTAACGATTAGTACCCATTGTCAACGAACATTATATTTCGGCCTTAGACCTGGTAAATCCAACAACATCCATTTGCTAAGTGATGCAGATCAGTCGACATTTGGAGCTTTCAAGAGAACGTTTTTTCTGGCGAATACCACGAGATGTACGGTGACGTTGACTTAGTTCAGCGAGTGCTTTCTCGATAGATATTCACTCCCTATGGGCCTTAAGGTCTTAGTATATCTTAATATGATTCCAACGTCAATCTAGGTCATAAAAACTTGAAACATGGCAAAAGATTTTACTCATTGCCTTCAAGAAATTAAGTAGATAATATTTACATTTTTTCTTATAACAGGTCAATTTGAAAGTCCCCGGCCTGACGCATAGATGACGCTACTAGAATTAAAGAATTAATGATTTTGAGTTAGCTCTAACTTTCAAAAGTCGCGGGTATAAATTTGACAGCTAAGGGCTGATTAATTTGCGAATTATAGCAATTTGAGTGAAGCAACTTTTGTTATTGTGAAATGGAAAATGGATAAAAAAGAATTTCGCGTGTTGATAAAATATTGCTTTTTGAAGGGGAAAAATACGGTTGAAGCTAAAACTTGGCTCGATAACGAGTTTCCGAGCCCCAAAAAAATCTACCATTAAGGATTGTTATGCTAAGTTTAGACGTGGTGAAATGAGCACCGAAGACGGTGAACGCAGTGGATGCCCAAAAAAAAGGTTGTAATGGACAAAAAAATAATTAAAAAATGATTTTGAATGACTGTAAATTGAAATTTAATGAAATAGCAGGCACTCTAAAGATATCAACTGAACGTGTACATCGATCGTATCATTCACGAATATTTGGGTATGAGAAAGCTTTAAGCAAAGTGGGTGAGGCGCGAGCTCACTTTTGAGTTTTTCATCGATATTGACAATGGATGAAACGTGGCTCCATCATTTCACTTCGATGTCCATTCGTCAGTCATCCGAGTGGACTGCACACGATGAACCCGCTCCAAAGAGTTGAAAACGCAACAGTTGGCTGGCAAAGTAATGGCGTTTGTATTTTGGTATGCGCATAGATTAATTTTCATTGACTATCTTGAAAAAGGAAGGACTATCAACAGCGACTATTACATAGCGTAATTGGACCATTTGAAGGACGAAATCACCGAAAAACGGAAGTGCCGTCTCACCAAGCACCAATGCACCGTGTCACAAGTCAGTGAAATTCATGAATTGGACTTCGAATTGCTTCCGAATCCACTATATTCTCCAGATCTGGCCCCCAAAGACTATTTCCTGTTCACTGATTTTAAAATAATGGTCGGTGGGAAGAAATTTTCGTCAAATGAAGAGGTAATCGCCGAAACTGAGACCTATATTGAAGCAAAGGACAAAGCGTACTACAAAAATGGTATCGAAAAATTGGAGGGTCGCTATAATCAGTGTATCACCCTTGAAGGGAAATATGTTTCAGAATTAATATTAAAAATTAACAAAGATTACCAGATTGATATAATATTGATGAAATATTATATAAAAGTTTTTTTTTTATATTCGTGAACAGTTTAGTCCCTTACTGCAATCTATTTGGCTCCGCACGGCCGATGGTTTTTTTTCTGAGAAGCTTTTATTTCATATCAGAAATACACGTGGTGGGCTTGGCATTCACTGCCGAGGGACGACCGCAATTAAATATATTAATTCTCTATAATTTTGGATGTTGTTCGAGCCAAGACTCGAACCCTGACCTTCCAAATTGTATTATTTAATGCTAAACACTCGGCTATTGTAGGCCTTTATAATCTTATGGTCAAAATGCTAAGCTATTGTGGATAAAATTATGCTTTGATAACTAAAAAAAATTGAATCAAATTGAAATTTTGCTCCTGACGTTCCTTCTAGCCTATAAATCTTGAAATTTTGTTTTAACTCTCATCACGTAATCTGAAATCGTTTCATTTTCATAATTTCTTTAAAAAAATATGCGCAGTGTGAACATTTCTCTGTGAAAATGTATGCGAACTGACAGTTCACTAAAACAAAATCGAAATTATGACGTATACAAGAGCTAAAACAAATCATAAAAGGCGTAGTCTGGTATAATTAACGGGTGATCCATTTCAAGGCTCCCTACTTTTTTAAGAAAAACACAGGAGATTTTAATTTAATGGGGAATGTTTATTATCATTCGAAAGAACATTCTCTGGCATTTATTTTTTGAAGATTATCTTTTTCAAATGTTGGCCGCGGCTACGTCTCAGATGGTCCATCCGTTGAGTTCAATTCTCGATGACTCGTTCGAGCATTTCGACCGGTAGCTGGCGAATGACACGCGTGATGTTTTGTTCCAAGGCCTGAGCGGCAGCGGGATTGTCCGCATAGACTTTAGACTTTACATATTCCCACTGGAAAAAGTTTAACGGTGTGATATCACACGATCTTGGTGGATAATTGGCCGGCCCAAAATGTGAAATTATCTGCTCACCGAAGTGTTCTCTCAATAATACATTGGTTGATGTGATGTGTGGGAATTGGCCAAATGTCGCGGAGATCACGAGCTTAAATTTCAGGCATTCAAATAGTCGGTTATCATGGTGCGATAACGGTCGAAATTGACAGTTACGTTCTCAACGGCATCATTTTTGAAGAAATACGGACCCATTGAGCCAGAAAATTTGGATCGAAAACGTCGGATCTTCTTGGAACTTTTCAAGAGCCCATAGAGCGAAGCGATGTCGCTTGGGTGGTCGAGCGTCTTCAGTTCTTGCGCAAGCTGTATTTTGTACGCTTTCAATTTAAGATCCCGACGTAAAATGCGCCAAGTCGTTTCAAACGTCAGTCCGAGTTACCGCGAACAGCGCCGTATCTCCATGGTCTTCGTGTACACTTCCAGCTACGGACGCTATATTTTCTTCACTGCGGGCTGGACATGGTCTATTCGGTCGAATTTTATCCAATAATGAATGCTGGGTCTCCAAATGGGTGATGGTGTTGCGAATAGTACGGTCGGTGGGTCGATTATGTTGACCATAAGTTGAGCGAAGCGCGCGAAACACATTCTTTACAGAATGTGGATTTTCGTGATAAAATTGAATGTTTTGTTAACGTTGTTCAGGCGTAAGTAAGTCTTTCCATGATGAAATGCCAAACAATACTGAACAAAAATGGCATGACAGCTTGACACGACTCGCGCGTGATCTGTCAAAAAAAGGCTATTGAAAAAAGGACCTCTACTTGGATCACCCTTTACATTATTCTACGTAACTCTATAGCACGTTGATAGCATTTCAGCCGAAAAAAGAAAGAAACAAAGCTATTCAAATTTTTATTTTATTACTTATCACAACACACTCAGGCAACAACCCTCGCATGAGTACATACGTACATATGTATATATGAACAAATCTCACCACATAATTGAATATTGTTACGACTAAAATTAAATTAGGCCTTTATATGTATGTATGTTCGTGAAAGCCTTTCTTTCTTATTTTACCATAATTATCTACTGATGGCAGCACAATGAAGTGAATGGGATCATGTAGGTTGTGCACAGTAGCTGTGTACGCGTAATCTGTTTGTACAGGTCTTAAGTAGGCGCATAATAGAAATTATTTACCACACAAGTACTCCAGAGGCGCACTCGCTTACAAATCACATGCTTAAGAATGTTACACATTGACAAATTGTAAGCACTTGCGTATAGATATGTATGTACATACATATGCATATGTATTGCATGCACATGCGCATCTTGTCGCTGATCCATGATCCATTTGTATATTTGAAATAGCCCACTTGAGAAGTATAAAGAACATTGTCTACATCCTTTGGTGTTTGAGACAAACAGGATAATGGGAACACTCTACAACGTCTTAAAATCGTATTACAACCAACGCAAGTGCCCTTTAGATATGTGCCCATATGCTTTTGTGTATGTACATATGTATATATGTTTTCACATCAACAATCATTTAGAGATAACAATTTGCTCTACTCTAAATTAATCGTCACTTATTCCTATTTGTGCTTATTTTCTTAGGCCGTTGAGTCCTTATGCTCCCATTCGGGCTTACACAAATAAAGAATTTAGCAAAATGTCATTTAAATTGTAAGTAAGTACCATTATATAAATACATACATATGTATATATGTATTCTTTAGTTATGCTAATATTATTGTTTGTGGTTAAGTATTGTTTTTCTCAGTTTGGTTTTAAAGCCTTCTTTGTTTATTGCTTCAAGCTGTGGATTGTGGTGTGCCATTAGAGGACCGATGCCTTTCGAAAAAATTATGAATATTCACACAATGCAGTTTACAAAACAAAAACACGCATATTAATATACGAACAAATGCGTACAAATGTTTTCAATGTGCAGTGCATGTGAGTATTATAAAGCAGCTATGTACATACATATGTACTTATATATAACATCTGAGGCCTTTTAACTGCAGTTGTCTCATAATAAAATTGTGCCTTAAATTGACTTGATTTGTCGTTTTTTGCTAAAAATTTGCAGCCAATGATGGGTTATATGCCGGATCTTGAGTTATTTGCGTGGGTCACCCCTCAGCGGGTAATGTCAAACCCTCGATTTTTGATATGAAATAAAAGGGAGCTTATACAATGAGCATTTTCGCACTGCTGTGGATAGAAAAGCTACTCATGTAGATATCAAAAAGTTGAGCTGTACACTGATGCTCGCAGAATTATGAGTTTGTTAAGTGAAAACTTCTCCAGCCTGCATAATTGGAGTGAAAAAAAATAACAAAATACACAGGAAATGACAAGCCATAATCTCGAATAAATGATGAAGGATTAGATATGTCATTCCCCAGTTGTGGCCGATGGTTTACCAGTAGAGCTACGCAAATATGGGTATAGTAGCGAAGTCAAGCATTAGCTTCTTTGCAAAAAGTAATTAGATGAGGGCATGAATGAATATTGTAACCATCTTGTACTCTGCCGAGTCCACATTAAGGTAGACCCCATACTTTATCCTAATTACTGTGGGCTAGGTCTCATAAATATTTATCTATCTTTGCTTTGGACCTGGTGTATCCAGCATTAACCATATTCGCCATGAGCTAGATCTTGAAGGAGACCCTTGAGACAAGGATTGAAGCCCAGTAAATCTTCGTTGATTAGTCGGAAATTGAGATCCCCCTAAGACTAATACGAATCCTAGTGTACGAAGATAAACGAAATATCTCTTGTAATCCAAAAAAAAAAAAAAAACAGTCGTCGCTTTCGAAGCTGGGAAATTAAAAAGGAAAATACTCTCCCGACAAAAAAAGCTATAAGAGTTGTTCATTATTCTCGTGCAGCTGAAGGAAGAAGCTTTGGGTGTTTTCGAGAGAAAGGTTTTCGGAAAGATTCATGTACAAAATATGTTTTTTATCATTCGAAAGAACATTCATTGGCATATCTTTTTTGTAGATTATCTTTTTCAAGTATTGGTCACGGGTACGTCTCAGATGGTCCATTCGTTGAGTCCAATTTTCGATGACTCGTTCGAGCATTTCGACTGGTAGCTGGCGAATGACACACGTGATGTTTTGCTCCAAGGGATGAATCGAATAGACTTTACACTTTACATACTCCCACAGAAAAAAGTCTAACGGTGTGATATCACACGATCTTGGTGGTCGATCTTGGCTACTCACCGAAGTGTTCTCTCAATAAATCCATTGATTGATGCAATGTGTGGGAAGTGGCGCCGTCTTGTTGAAATCAAATGTCGCGGAGATCACGAGCTTCAATTTAAGTCTTCAAATATCGGTTAGCATGGTGCGATAACGGTCGCCAGTGACGGTTACGTTCTCACCGGCATCATTTTTGAAGGAATATGGACCGGCCCACAACTACACAAAACCGTTGCTTTCTCTGGATGAAATGACAGCTTTTGAATCTCTTAAGGTTGTTCTTCGTCCCAAATGCGGCAAAATTTGGCTCGAAAACGTCGGATGCTCTTGGAACTTTTCAAGAGTTCATAGAGCAAAGCGATGTCAATTGGGAAGGTCGATCGGCTTCAGCTCTTGCACAAGCTGTATTTTGTACACTTTCAATTTAAGATATCGACGTAAAATTTGCCAAGTCGATCCATATGTCAGTCCGAGTTGCTGCGAACGGCGCCGAATCGACTCTCCAGCTACGGCCGCTATATTTTCTTCACTCCGTGCTGGACGTGGTCTATTCGGTCGAATATCCAATTATGAATGCTGGGTCTCAAGAAGGATGTTGATGTTGCGAATAGTACGTTCAGTAGGTCGATTATGTTGAGCAAAGCGCGCGATACCCATTCTAGTCTTGTCTAGTAAGTCTTTCCATGATGAAATGCCAAATAATACTGAACAAAAATAACATGACAGCGTGACACGACTCACGCGTGATTTGTCAAAAAAGGCTATTGATAAAAGTGCCTCTACTTGGATCACCCTTGATATAGAAATAGGAAGAATTGTAACTTTATTTCCAAAATCGTAAGCAGAAGTTTCGAATTTTACATATACTTTTAGTCAGTCAATTAGACCACAGCCCTAGTGTTAAAAAGCCAACGTAACATTAAAAAAATCTTATTTTGCTTCATAAATTATAACTAACTATTTACATATACATATGTATGCACATAAATATTAACGGAAAAAGAGAATGAATTTGTCAACTGTAAAGATAAATATACATATATGTTTATTGGAAATAATTTACAAGAAGGTCGAACTCTGGAAACTATGTTGAACTCTATTAAGTCGGACGGATTGTTTACCATTCAATCCGTCAACTGGTCAATTGGTCAGCGACGTTGCTATGAAATATACATACACAAATACATACATATATATACTTATATGTATGTACATAAATGCTGACGAATTGCTTAAAGTGTGAAAATGCATTTGCATAATCAATAATCATCAATTTTGAATTCATAATTCAATGTTAAACAACAATAATAACAACTGACAATACCATATACGAGTAAGCAACCTGTTGGTGCTGAATATGAACGCGCAGACACTGTTGTACGGAGGCGCAAATGTTTCAGAAAATAATGACAAAGCAGAATAGCATGTAAGGGTGTAAAAAGGTATGGAAATCAGTGGTTTTATACCAGGCTATGCTATATACTGGGGCATATTAATTTTGTTGACTACCGTTCAGAGCACACTTTGATGACTCCAGACTCTGACGAAGGACAACCGCCTGAAGGACAGAAAGGGCTAAAGCCTTTGGTTTACCGACTGAAGTTTTAAGATATGGTGGCGAAGAATTGACAGAGTACATCAGTTGTTTTGCAGAATATGGTCGAATGAAAGCTTGTCCGACGATTGGAACTTAAGTATACTACGCACAATCAGTAAGAAATGGGAGCCCACAGTCTACGCTAATTATCGTGCGACAAGCCTACTGAATTAGCAGTGGTTAACAGCGCGAAGTTATTCTCAAGGTCGAGCTTCGAGTCTTGTCTTGGTCAACATCCAAAATTATTGAAAATTAATTTAAATAAAAATTAAGTTAATTTTTAGTATTTTGGTCGCGTCTCGGCATGAAATGTCAAACCCTCCGAGTTTATATCTGTCAAGCATTAAAGGCTCTTCATGAAAATCCATTAGCCATGCGGAGGCGGCATAGTATAAGCTGTAGTTCCCTCTACTAATTGGAAAAATGTTAAAACGCATATCACAAATTAGAGGAGGAGCTCGGCGGTTTTAACTAGCGTATTGTGCGAAAAATGATTCTAGTGCACCGTCAACGAACTGATCGGATCTTACCAGTGTGGTTTTAGACATGGTAAATTCTCCATTTGACATATATTAATCTTCTATATCCTGCAGAGGCTTGGATGATGTCAATATCCGATTAGTCGGCTTTGGAACATTTCGTAGAGAAAGGTTTTGCAGGTGATTTATCATCTATGGCCGAATACCAAAGATGATAGAACGATGAGTTGTTCGAGATATACGTCGTTCTATACCATTGAAGTGGGATTGTTAAAACAATCCCAAAAGATAAGAAATGAAAAATGGTCAAGATTCAGGATTTGACGATACCTCCCCTCAAAAGGGAATTGGCAAAGCGTGGATTATCTACAACTGGAAATAAGGCAGAGTTGCAATCACGGCTGCGAGAAGCAATGGAAGTCGAAGGCATCGACTTGAGCCAATACGAATTCCGTCGCGAGGATGAAGATATTCCTTGAACCATATTGGCAAGGAAGAGGCTATTGATTCTGCGAAGGAGTTTGAGTAATATTCAAGAAAAGGTTCCTAGTTCATCTGCGGGTTTCGACATGAACATGTTATTGGCTGTAATTTCACAAATCAATGCCGACACGTCACAAAAGCTGGATGCACAGGATGCCAAAATGTCTGCAATGAATGCCAGCATTACACAAAAATTGGATGCACAAATGGTTCAACAGAGGGGGCAGATATCATCCTGGTGAAAGAAACCGCAGAGCTTAAAGAAAGACAGGATAGAATAGAACAACGGAAAGATAAAATGGAGCAGCTTGTTGAGACCAAAGTAAACGAGTTAGAAAATCATGTCCGAGATTTGCATTTCAATCCCCCAACCAGAGCGATGAACGGCCCCTGGGTACAAGCACTATCCTTTTACGGCACAACTCAAGCTCTAGTTCGAGAAGACGGCTAAGTTAAATAATTGGACCATCGAGGAAAAATTCGCTGCGCTATTTGTTGCGTTGAAAGGACCTGCGAGAGAGATTGCTATGGCGCAGTAAAGCGAGCCATAGCGAACACAGGAGACAATTTACCAGATGGAGTTGGAAAAGCGCGACCAAAGAACCAACGAATCTTTAAAGGAATATGCTTCGGAAATTGAAAGATTGGCTAATTTAGCTATTGGGGACGCATCGGGTGAGCATCTCGAAAGGGTTAAAATGCGAAGATTCATCAGCGGAATAAAAAACATTTACACCAAGCGGAAGACTTATGCAAATCCAAAGTTAACATTCGCTGAAACTGTTGCGTATGCTCAAACACGTGAAACGGCGACTAGATCATATCGTCCAAAAGTATGAAAGTACATCAGCTTTGAAAGTAGTCGATGCCGTGCCCCTTGGCAGAAGCAGAGAAGAGGAAAACGAATCTGATGCCTATGCCCATTAAGAAGAAGAAAAAAAGAAGAAAAAATAAATAAAAAGAATACGAAAAAAGAAGGAGTAGGGGGCGGTTAACTGTAACAGCATGCCTCTCAATTAGGGTGGTAATGTCCAGTAAGGAAATTTTTAAATATATGTATATGACACCACCGCACTTCTTTTAAGGCTGAACCAAAGCTGATATAAGCAAATTTCTTGTGAGTGAAACGGCTAAGATTTTCGGTCCCATGCGGACCACCACCACCCTGTTACTATTATTTTTTTTAATATTACTGTCGACGAAGAAACAACAAAATTTACATAAAAAAATTGGTAGTCACGAAACCGCGTCTCAGCAGCACAAATATGTGCACTTCACTCGAAACAGGTACAGACATATATTTGACTAAGGCAAGTCAAAAAATAAGAAGAAGAAAAAATACAATAATAATAGACTCAAGCATGGGTCCATTGCTCACAAAAAAAAAAAAAAAAAGCGACGCGTCAGTATGTCACAGCCGTTCAAATTGGTTTAACAAATAAAGCGTCTCGCAGAAGCCACAAAATAACACCAAGCTTAAATAAACAAGCTGAAAGAAGCACCGAAGGCATCGGAGGCACCGACCCGCAACCGCCAACTCGCGAGCATGCCATAAATAGTAGGGAAAGATTAATAAATTCAGATATATATACATACATATGTGTATAGGTACATATATGTTTACAGGTACACTCTACTAGTCATACTGTTATTTTCATAATTATATATGTATGTACGAGTACATGCATATATGCACGTACATACATATATTTATTTGCAAATATTGGAATCTAGCAGAATCTTAACTCTTCTTATGGAAATCAAAATTTATGTACATACATATGTATATATGTATGTGTGTGTATGTGTGTGCTCATCTGTAAAATTCACATATGTAAATATATATAAAAAATAATAATAATGTTATTATTGTTGTTGTTGTTGTTGTTGTTGTTGTTTTAATGAAGCTAACAAAATTTACGTTGTTTATTTGCCGCTTAATCGAAGTTTTTCACTCTGCTATTTTGCACCGAATTCTGGTAAATTTTCCATGCGCTTACCACGTTGTGGCTGCTATATTTGATTTTCGATAAATTTTCTTACAAATATTGTTATTTATAGATAAAAATAAATCTTATACATACATTTGTTGTTGTATTTTCATATTGTTTATACTGAATTAATAAATAAATACAACAGCGTAAAACAGTATAAGTTGGAAAACAACAAAACTTCCTTGTTGAGGATATGAGCTCCCAGTTGTTGGGCAATATTTGTGTGAAAAAAAAAGATTTTGTGTAAAAAGCTGTAATCACACGTAAATTAAAAGTGTAAAAAAGACTTCAACACATTAGTAATCATTTTTTCCCAACACACAAATTTCACAGCCATATCCCATTTTACTGCTAACCACCCACCATTTCTAATAATATTGGTTCATAATCATAGTGCAGAGATAAAGTACACTTTAGTTAAAGTGACACTAAAAACAAAAAGCCATATTCTTGGTCAAATTAGCGTAAGTTGCAGCTGGTTTTTGAACTTATAAACTGTCTAACATAAAATATATCGCTTAACAACCGCACAACGCTTTGAAATTGTTGAGAACTACTAAAGGGTGATCCAAGTAGAGGTACTTTTTTCAATAGCCTATTTTTGACAGATCACGCGTAAGTCGTGTCAAGCTTCATGTTAATCTTGTTCTGTATCGTTTTGCTTTTCATCATGGAAAGACTTACTTACCCCTGAACAACGTTTACAAATCATTCAACTTTATTACGAAAATTCACGTTCCTTAAAGAATGGCGCTTCGCTCAACTTATGGTCCACATAATCGACTTGTTGAGCGTACTATTCGCAACACCAACACCCGTCTTGAGACTCAGCATACATTATTGGATAATATTCGTCCGAATAGACCACGTCCGGCACGCAGTGAAGAAAATAAGCGGAGAATCGATTCGGCGCCGTTCGCAGCAACTCGGACTGACGTATGGAAAGACTTGTCGCAATTTACTTCGAGATCTTAAATTGAAAGCGTACAAAATACAGCTTGTGCAAGAACTGAAGCCGCTCGAGCATCCCAAGCGACATCGCTTTGCTCTATGAGCTCTTGAAAAGTTCCAACAGGATCCGACGTTTTCGAGCCAAATTTTGTTCAGCCAGAAATGGGCCTCTCTGTCTCAGTGGGTATGTAAACAAGCAAAATTGCCACATTTGAAACGAAGAGCAACCTGAACAGATTCAAGAGCTGCCATTTCATCCAGAAAAAACAACGGTTTGGTGTGATTTGTGGGCCGGTAGAATCAAGGGCCCATATTTCTTCAAAAATGATGCCGGTGAGAAAATAACCATAATCGCGCCATGACAATCGACTATTTGATGCCTGAAATTGAAGCTCGTGATCTCCGCTTTGGTTTCAACAAGTCAGCAGCACTTCCCACATATTGCATCAATCAATGGATTTATTAAGAGCACACTTCGGTGAGGAAATAATTTCACGTTTTGGGCCGGTCGATTTGCCACCAAGATCGTGTGATATCACACCGTTAGACTTTTTCCTGTGGGGATATGTAAAGCGTAAAGTCTATGCGGACAATCCCGCTTCAATTCAGGCCTTGGAGCAAAACATCACGCGTGTCATTCGCCAGTTACCAGTCGAAATGCTCGAACGAGTCATCGAAAATTGGACTCAACTGATGGACCATCTGAGACGTAGCCGCGGCCAGCATTTGAAAGAGATCATCTTCAAAAAATTTAAGCCAAAGAATGTTCTTTCGAATGATAATAAACATTCCCCCATTAAATTTGAATTTTTTTTTAGGACACGACTTGGATAATATGTGGTTCCAATAAGTTTGTGCCACAAGCCGCACAGCACGTGCTTTATTGTTAGAGAAATTTCCCGGCCGCGTAAGCTCTCGTCTTGGCGATTTCGATTGACCACCGAGATCTTGCGGTTTGACACCGTTGGACAGTGTTTTTGTGAGGCTACGCGAAAGGCCGTATTTATACGGATAAACCATTAACTTTTGAGCATTTGAAAACCAACATTCGTCAAGTTATGGCTGAGATAATACCCAATATGTGCCAAAGAGTGGTGGAAAATTACCTTAAACGGATCGAATAAAATTATTTATTTTAATTGCATTTTATTTACGTTTATGTTGGAAACCGCAAATGTATGACAAAATGAGCGCTATGAACGATGTCAAAATTTCGGGCTGAATATAACCATCATTACAATTTCTACTGTCAAAATACCAGCAATTAGAATATAGATCTATTAGAAACTTTGTGGTGCTTCAAGTGCTTCAAGCAAAAAAATATATTCAGTTTTAAGAGCTCTCACAGGAAATCAAGTTTAGCCAGCCAGCATAACCTTAACATTTCAAAATACGCTCTCCCTATAGCCACTCTCAGCCACTTGTTTCCTCACGCATAGCCGGATTGAGAAACTATTATTTCGGAGGATGGAAGCTAAACAAATTTTTTATGTCAAATCAGAAGTTTATATTTTCCAGAATGGTACTAAATGGGATTAAAAATGCAACTCAAATTTCAATTTAGTTTATATTTTCCAGAATGGTACTAAATGGGATTAAAAATGCAACTCAAATTTCAATTTGGGCTTCCGAAGGTTGAGCGACTAGTTCAAAGAGACAGTCGAACAGACAGACAGACAGTCAGAAAGACAGACGGACATGGCTAAATACAGCTCGTCGTTGGTCTCGATATAAATTTTAGAGGATTTCCTTCTTCTCTTTCTGGTATTTACATACTTCGGACCAAAGCTGATATACTAACATTTTATGTTCATAAAAGGTGATGAAAGATATTATCAAACTTGTCATTATAACTTCCTACTCTCTCGCTGTTGTGCTCCTCATAGTACAATACTTGCTCCGGTCACTCAGGTTTTCTTTTATTTAATATTGGGTTTTGGGTTTCGACTAGAACAACAACAACTACAACTTCCGGTGAAGAAAATTATTTTTCCATGCTAATGGCCTTGACCCAACTAATGTGCATATGTACATACATACTCGTATGTATGTATTACTTGTGAGCATAGAATAAATTCGTAATTATAACATACTTCAAACCTCACTCTCGTGTGTAATGCGCTATCAAGGCCACACCATTTGTGTAAAACATATTGTCCCGCTGGCATATTGCACATTTCCCAAAAAAAAAGACAAAAAACAACAACAACAATGGGCGCCACGACGAATGGGATGATTGCATTAAGGCTCCATAAGCCAAAAAACAATCTGTAATCGGATATGGTTGGAAGCACTTGACTGGGAGTGCCAACGATTTCATTAGTCAGTCCCACACAGAAGCGGGTGGGCAGACAGACAACGGAAGCAAAGTGATGCCGCATAAAAGCGGTTAATTGAGCGAACCGAGAAGGGTGAAAAAGCGAGAGTGATTGGCGCGTCGATTTAGCATGTTGCTCATAATTACATACATACATATATCCTCTTTCGGTATGAATTACAAGCAGACATACTTATGTATGTACTACATGCACGTACATATGTGTGTTAATAAGTTTGGTGGATTGCATTTCTTTACTTCTCATCATCACTTTTATGGTATGTAAATACACATACATATGTATGCATGTATGTAAGTATATATATGTATTGTATGTAAATGGTGTGTCTTACTTGTAGTTTTTAACATTTTAATATGTATTTTTAATACCAACAATAACATAAGAGGGTGAAATGCGACTTTCTCGGAGCTTGTGGCAGGCACAGACCATGGCACGCGTTTGAAAAGTCAGTTTGTGTGTGAAGAAAGAGGTGGTACGAGGGGAGATGAAACTACTGCTGAGGAATCAGCATTGAGTTCTACATTCCATTTGGTGATTTAAATATAAATATAATTGAAGTGGCGTGTGGCTTGATTCACTTTCAATGACGACTACAGAAAACTTTTTAAGGGGGTATTCTAATCTAAAAATTTGAAAATATCGCAAAAATTTTTTTTTCATAATCCTATATATATATATATATAGCCGTTGTAGTGTCGTGGCAACTAGATCGGTTGAGCAGACGACTGCAACAATAGGTGACTGGACGTAAAACTTTAAACGCGTTTTTCTCGAAGCTACTTTCTTCGATGCAATAACCACAATATCTCAAGTTCTAATCAGCCGATTTACCTGAAATTTGGCATGAATATTCTTTAAATATCTCTCATGAAGCAACAAAAATTAAAATTTGAAATTTGTAAAATATTTAAAAAAAAAAATGACATAGTTAAAAAATTAGTGAAAAAATCGACCTTTATTTTTGAGCAGAAGCCATTTTATGAAAAAAAAATTTTGTCCACTTTTGCAGGTTCTTAAGATAGAGACTTTCGTACTTATTAAGAATCTATCATTGTTTTATTTCTCAGATGACCAAAAGGGTAGAAATCATGGCGACGAGGACACGATCTTTTTTCCCCTCTCTACTTCAAGGACGCATAATTCCATGAAAAAATTTTAATTTTTTTTAAAATTAATTTTGTGTGCTCTTGAAATATAAATAAACAAACGATAAAAAATGGATAGTAAAAATTTCAAATACTTTTTTTATTATCAATTGCCAAAAAACGATCGAAATTCGGGCCTCTAAACTAAAGGGTGTTTTTTTTATAGAGGTATAGAACTTTAAGTTGGCACTACTTTTCAAGATGGCGACCGATTTAACAGCTGTCAAGTGATTTATTCTCAGTTTGGTCAGAGTATAAAGGAGTATGGAAACTCTTTTTTTTAACATTTGACGTACAAAATTCAACTCTCATACGCCCTCGTTGCAAAATAGCATCACGAGATGTCGCATGGATCGTTTGGTATGGTGAAATGAGATTTGCGTGCAAGGGTTTGCACAGCGGCAAAAAATTAATTAATCTTGTAAAGTACTATATTTCTTTTAGTATTAATATACATAGTATATGTAGTAGTAAAAATTTCAAATGATTTGTTTTTCACTCTGAGTCCGTTTAATTACATATGTTTTATAAATATGATATGTTAAAAATATAGTACTAATTCACCTAGCTCTAATTGACTGATACCATTCCGTTAAACTGAGAATATTTTTTTAGTACCTTTTATATTTGGTTCTGATAAAGAAAAGAAGGGGGAACAGATATATCAAAATTTAGTTACCTATTTAATAAAATTTAGCAAGAAAAATATAATGGGAATAAAGAAAAATTAAGTCAAACAATATTTGGTATTTTCTTCTATGTCTATTATTAATTACAATATTACATTTTTGACTATCACAAATTTTCCTTAACTCATACTTTTCCTGTACAAGATAAACCTGTTGAAAATTAATTGTTTGTGTTTTAGTAGCTTTATATATGTTTGCATCATGAATTTGTAATTGAAAGCTTTGTATTTAATAAATTTATTAAAAATCGGTAGCGCTCCCCTTTTCAATATTATAAAAAAGTTCAATTTGTTCAAATGATCCTATTCCAAATAAGTAACAAAGCTATTTTCTTAATTTTTTTATTTACTGAAAATAATTTAAAGTTCATCAGTATAAAATTATATATTATACATTCACATATGTAATTAATACTTCCACTCAGATGGTTAAGGATTTTCACATAGCTCCTGGCAACAGGCCATATACACGGCTTTCAGTTTTCTGACAATCTACAGACGCTATAATTTTCAGAAACAAAATATTTTTATTTCAAAGACATGTCACATATGTGTTTTTCTAATGAGCAAACCAAAATTTATCGTAATGTAAAAATGCCATTGCCCGCATTCATGCGATCTTAGCTTAGCAACGTATAGGGGTACCAATTGCCAAATTTGCCACCACACTGAATCATCACGTTTCCCACATTATTAGTCGACTCTCGTCCACGCAAGCCATTCCTAAATAAAACAGTAAATCGAAGAATTAAGCTCTGCGATACCTTTGAGCTCTATAAGGCATTATGTAATTAAATAAAATTGCATCAGCAGCTTTGTTTCCCATGCGCAACACTTACTGTAAAACGGAAAAGTCGCCGAAAAACGCCCCACTTTTAGTCCTACACTAAGCTTCATTTTGTCAAAACATGATGGAGGTCATAAGCTTCACTAGACAGCGGCATTGTTTTCCAGCATATAATATATAGATCTCGACTTCTTTGTATAGAGTACACAAGCGCGGTAATTTCCTTTCTTCAGTGTTTTTTTCTTTTATGTGCAGTGTGTTTTGTAAGTTGTGGGATTTATCGTCCTGCGAATAACACATAATTTTGTATTGTGCTGGTGACTTCCGCACTTATCCATTATGTTCTGCAATATTTAATAGCAAATATTACTAATGTACAAAGATTTAATAATTATATTACATACCTTTATTTGATAGCGCCTACAAACTTCTTTGAAAAAGAATATTTATATGATATTCACCCCGACAAGGTTGCTTATAATCAAACTACTTATTTTTTGGTGAATTTCTATGTAGTTACAATTTGAACAAAAAAGGCTTAAATAAAACTTCAGATATCACGATTATTTCAATATAATATTAAAGTATATATAGAATATTTTTATAAGGGCTATATTTCCTATCGAAAAAATATAAAATATATTCATGAAATGAAAAATTTTAGGAAAACTGTTTATTAAGTTGTTTAACAAAATATCAAAGCGACCTTGCGCTGCACTATATTCCACCATACTAGCTGTCAAAATCTAAATTCAACGCCTATACGTCCTTGTCAAATACATAGGCTGTTCTCAGCTGTGGGCTGGTTCCTGGAAATCACCTGAGAGTTTCCATACTCCCTTATGCTCTGGTTCAGGCGTGAGTCTATTCACGATGAATTGCCAAACCAAACTGAGAATAAATCACTTGACAGCTGTTAAATCGGTCGCCATCTTGAAAAGTAATGCCAACTTAAAGTTCTGTACCTCTATAAAAAGAACCCTATAGAATACCCCTTATATATGATATTTCATATTTTAAAGGCCGAATGTGGGCCACTGGTTGCTGCGGGTATTGCGATGGTTAAGGCGAAGATGAGAGGGAGGATCGGCTCTTTTGATATTCATTCACACTTATGAAGCTTGTTACGGTTCGCATGGCAAAACTATATCGTTGGCACATTAGTTGGAAAACTCACTTTTCATAACGGGACGTTTTCAAATTGACTTAGGCTGGTAGATTACGCCCAGATTCTAAATATGGTTTTCTGATTAATACACAAAATATTTGGCTCAGATCGACTATGTTGAGATATACATAAATAATTGCTCCTTCTCCAATGGAATGTGTGCATCTTCAAGGTTTTACAACAAAGTGGAGAGACCTGCAGATTATTCTAAGCCGCCTCAGGGTAGCCGGTGGATTTTTATGTGGATCTTTTATTTCGTGCCAGAAATACACTCGTGGAAGGTTTAATATTCCCTGTCGAGGAGCGAGCGCAATTAAAAATTAGTTTTTCTTAATTTTGAATATAAGTCGTCCGTCAACAAACACAATGAAAGTTCGACGACGAAAAGCTGCAATCACAACAGACAGTCGTACAGTTTTCTTCTCGACTTGCATTTCTGCTCTCTGAGAGCACTCATCAAAATCTCAATATATGGTAACTGTGGAAGAGGACTCAAGCTACATACATACTGCTGCTGAAAACAGACTGTCTACCTCGCAACTTTGTGATCGACTAGAACACGGGCGATGTGGGATAGATACAGAAGAGAGGCGCATTTGCAGACGAAAAAAAAAAGCTGCCGAAATGCGAGAGTATAAAGAGCTTGAGGCCGACAAGGGTAATCCTCGAAAATTCTATGAGAAGAAGGCATACATATAAGAACCAAAGAGGTAATCTGGTCACTGGCGTCCAAGTCATAAAAAATTTGTGGGAGGAGGATTTCTCCAACCCGCTGAATGGCAGTGACAGTGTGACACTGGGAAATGGTCCCCAATTGAAGATGATGGAATAAATATCCAATACTCGACTTTCGTCATAGTACGAATGGTGATTGCCTCTTTCAAAAATAACAAAACGGCAGGAGCCGATGGCCTACCGGCCGAGCTTTTCAAATACGGTGGCGATGCACTGACAAGGAGCATGCATCAGCTTCCTTGCAGATTATGTTCGGACGAACGTTTGCCCGACGATTGGGATCCCAGTGTGCTCTTCTCAATCGATTAAAAGGTGGACCCCATGGTCCCAATTATCGTGAGATAAGCCTATTCAATATCACATACTAGGACCTTGTTGAGCGTATTGTGTGAGAAATTAAAGCGTCAACGAACTTGTATATTATCAGTGTGGCTTATACCTGGTAAATCCGCCATTGGCCAGGTATTCACCATGCACCAAATCTTGGAGAAGACATCTGAAAAGAGAATCGATACACATAACGTTTTCATTGATCTTAAAGCTGCCTTCGATAGCACGAAAAGGAGCTACCTCATGTCTGAATTTAGTATCCCTGCAAAATCATGCACACACATATCCTTTTTAACCTTTCTTAAGGTTTCCCGCTTAATGCGGTCATTCGGTACCAAGTCGAAAAAGAAGAACTTAGAACGCCAGCTTAAAATAAGGGACGGCGTCAGCAGCTATTATAGTACTTATCTGCGAAATTCCCAATAGGGTATTAGCACATACCGAGTCCACTTACATACATATATACATATACGCAGGGCCGTATTTAGGGGGTTGTCGTAGGTCTTCTGACGAAAGGCACTTCCAACTCCGGATCTTTTGCGCTGGGGCAGATCTCAGCCAAGTCTTCCAGCTTCCAAAGTACAGCAGTATTTTCCAGGCGAAGGTTTTCGAGGTAGAGAAAGCTGCATAAATAGCTAGCAAAGCAGGAAACCACATAAGAAACATTACATAGTACACAATGACATATCTGAAAGGGCTGAAACGCGGACCAAGGTGAGATTGAATGCATAATGTCCGCATAGACTTTAGACTTTACATATCCCCACAGGAAAAAGTCTAACGGCGTGATATCAAACCGTGAAATTATCTGCTCACCCAAGTGTTCTCTTAATAAATCCATTGATTGATGCGATGTGTGGGAAGTGGCGCCGTCTTGTTGAAACCAAGATCACAAGCTTCAATTTCAGGCATCAATTAATCGGTTATTATGGCGCGATATAAGTCGCCATTGACCGACACCATTTTTGAAGAAATATGGACCGATGAATCCACAACAAACCGTTGTTTTTTCTGCATGAAATGGGAGCTCTTGAATCTCTTCAGGTTGCTCTTCGTCCCAAATGTGGCAATTTTGCGTGTTTACGTACCCATTAAGCCATAAATGGGTCTCATCGTTGAATAGAATTTGGCTCGAAAACGTCGTATTTTCTTGGAACTTTCCAAGAGGCCATAGAGCGAAGCAATATCTCTTGTATATTGTACGCTTTCAATTTAATATCTCGACGTATAATGCGCCAAGTCGTTCCATACATCAGTCCGAGTTGCTGCGAACGGCGCCGAATCGACTCTCCACGGTCTTCGTGTGCACTCTCAGCTACGCCCGCTATATTTTCTTCACTACATACTAGACGTGATCTATTTGGTCGAATATTATCCATTAATGAATGCTGGGTGTCAAGATGGGTGATGGTGTTGCGAATAGTACGCTCAGTAGGCTGATTATGTTGACCATAAGTTGAGTGAAGCGCGCGAAACACTTTCTTTACAGAACGTGAATTTTCGTAATAAAGTCGAATGATTTGTAAACGTTGTTCAGGCGTAAGCCTTCCACGATGAAATACCAAGCAATACTGAACAAAACTAACAGGACAGCTTGACACGACTCACGCGTGATCTGTCAAAAAAAGGCTATTGAAAAAAGTACCTCTACTTTGATCACCCTTTATATGGTGCTTTGTAACCGCTGAAGCGATTTTCGGCCGATCTCCTGCTTCAATTTGTGGTTTTGCGTCGTGATGTTTTGACCAACAAATTGCAGGGACCTGAAGTTTATTCTAAGCCGCCTCCGAAAGGCCAGTGGGTTTTTATAAGGAGCTTTTATTTCATGTCAGAAATATCATAAATACACTCGGAGAGCTTGACATTCCCTGCCGAGGGACGATCGCAATTAGAAAAATCTATTTTCTGTAATTTTGGATGTTGGTCGCGCCCCTTTTCGAACCCTGGCAGTACGCAATGCTAAACACTCGTCCATTGCGGCTGCCTATAAATTCATACTCATAATAATCATACCGTTCCAACTGAAAAATACTTTCGGTCGTATATAATAGTTTGGTGAAAAAATATGTTAATTTTTCTTTATTTACCCATTGCATAGTTACTTACGATTAATGAATAATGCTCCCACTGGATGATCTACCTCGTTTGAAAGCAATAAACACATTACCAAAAGTCTTAAATCATCATTTCCAGATTGTATGACAATGGTCGGAGATGGAGACAAGACAAGCCAGTAGCACATAAATATGCTACGAGTGACCACTAAAAACTGACAAAAACACAATATCAAGAGCCTTACGCACTTATTAGCGACAGCGGGACGAGACGACCGACCGACCTCCAGTAGTGATTTGGCACTTAATCGTCTCGCTAAGTGCTGTGCTGCTCAACGTAGTTGCCGACGGTCTTGTGGAATATGAAACTTGGCTGCATAGAACCGGTTATTGTTTGCAATGTACGAATACTTTGGGCAGAAAAGCGTAAAATATATTGTAGCTGTTATGGCGCATTCATGCAACTGGTGTAATGTGTGGCAAGAAACTCAACAACAATATCAAGTAGCACACATTTTCAACTTTTACTATTTACTTATGATAATTTGAGTGAGTGGATGCCACATTCATGTATCCATACATCGACTTTACAATCGGCAATCGGCGTCTGCGCCAGTTCTGTCTTTGTTGGGTGCCTCGGATTTGTACTTATCCATATGTATATATATGTCAGCAAAAATGGTTATATGTATGTATGTATGTGTACGCATATGCTGAACTTATTGCTGATCAAGCTGTGTGGCGATCATCGAAAGTATGAAAACGCGATTAAACACCACGGAATTATTTGGATACACGATTCGCTACTTACATACGTCCATTCACTACTATGATGTGAATCGAATTGTTAATTACGTGTTAAACGGCTACACAGCCGTGACAAGTGGGAAAAATCGGTAGCTAAGCAGTTACATGAATCATAATACAAAAATTCTAGATTACAAAAGCTCTTTAATTGACCACACACATAGCGTTATTATTGCAACGCCAGCAGACAGACATTGCTATTCTTGGCAGTTCCATAAATACTGACTGATTCATGTAGTAGATGCCTGCATTCGTTGTCTGTGGAATTTATTTGAATTTAAATATGTTTATGCGTATGTAATATGTTCTTAAAAATCCACCAAAGCCCAAGTAGTCTTTAATATTTTCCCGAGCGATGGATGTTGTTGCTAGTTGGCGCCATTTTACGCCATTTTTATTCTCTCTAAAGTTCATACATAAAGCAAAAGTTCATTTAAAGGACAGGGTGTTAAGAGGTGGAGCCCATGGATTTGAGTTCCCAACAGACAAACTCCTTTTAAGTTTTTCTTTTAGCCACCAAAGCTTGTCTAAAACTGTAGATCCATTCATTTATCAACAATATTTGAGTACAACTTATATACAAATAAAATTTAATCGCTAAAATATATATATATACGCGTATAACTCGAGAATGGCGGGATCGATTTTTCTAATTTTGATATTGAGGTATTTAGGGAAGTTCAAGGAAAGTTTAATGGTTAGAAACATCCGTAAAGTGGACCACAATCCGACATATTCGAAAAAGTCGTGTTTATTGTTAGATTTTTAGGTAGTTTTACGCTTAGTACATCATAAACTATAATTTTTCTTAAGGGAAGTGGTGTAGGAACTGACCAATTGGAAACAATTGTATTTATAGCTCGATTTGTAGAACAGGGATCGAACTATTCGAAATCTTATATATGGTTCCATTTATGTGTATGATCATTTCCAAAATGTTGACCGGTTCGGTTAAAAATTTGTATTAAAATATGGCTAAATGGGCCATGGACTAGGAAATAAGTTAAATTTTCTCGAAACATGAATAATATTTCTTTACGGGAAAGAGATCACCGACAGATTGACAAAAATTCGGATGATTTGGATATAAGCATTTTTTAGCACATATTGGATGGTATCTCAGCCATAACTTGACGAATGCTGATTTTCAAGTGCTCAAGAGTTAAAGTTTTATCCGCATAAAAACGGTATTTTGCGCAGCTCCACAAAAAACAGTCCAACGATGTCAAATCGCACAATCTCGGTGGTCAATTGACATCGCCAAGACAAGAGATTACGCCGCCGTGAAATTTCTCTCGCAATAAAGCCATAATTCGATCGTGTTGTGCGGCATGTGGTACCATCTTTTGGTCATTATAGTTTTCAATCACACCTACAACTCTTGTTGTTCTAGCACCCAATCTACGTAACTACGGTGTAGTGAATGGTCAGCTGGTATCAGTAGTTGTGTGAGCTTTATGTGGATGTTAGTGTAAGTCCAGGTGCAAAATACTATGCCGTAAGAAATTCACAGCTTTTGAGAACGTAGAGAAATAGATACATTCTGGTCTTCACTTCGGGGCTACAATTTCACTTACAGCAGTGATGTTTGAGGTGGAACTATCAAAACGATAATGCACAGGTCTTACAATATCTGTAACTGATTCTCCAGTTTTTTTTTTTCAAATTTCCTTAAAATGGTACCAACAAAAAAATTTCAACAATTTTAACGCGTTGTGCGGTTGTTCAGCGAATCAATTTCATAAATGCCTGATTTTTAACTAAAAAAACATGTTTGGTTTGACAGTTTGAGAAATGTCAAGATACAGTCCTGCACTTTCATAACCACTAAACGGATAATCCTTTATAAACGACTTTGTCCTGAATGATTGACAGATCAACCCACAGCCTAAGAAACTGATCGTGGAGGTCTGAAACTTGGAGAGTATGTTCTTTGTAGAACGTATGTTATGCATGCCATAAGCCTATATATTCGAAAAAAAAATTAAATTTTTGGTTCGTTTTGTGTGATATTTGGATTCAAAAAAATTGTTTACTTTATGATGTTTAAATATTTTAGCATACAAAAATAATTAATATTTTATAATAAAGTAAAATTATATTAACAATCCTCTTACAAAAAAAATAAAATTCCAGGCGATAATCTAAACGAAATTTATCAAGTCTTCTCAAATCGACAAAGAAGCTGAGCTGAATATCATATAAGCGCCCATAAACCCAATACTTCAATCAAAGCAACTTCTTACATTCTTCTGTCGTAGCTCGCACGCTGGGTGGGAGATACACTAACATATATTAAAAACTATTACATATGTAAGTATTTTAATACATGAAACTGTTGGTTGTCATAATATTCTTATTAAATTCCATTGATCTTCGGAAAAAAACAAAAAAAAAAACAAAATTAAAGCATGTGGTTATGCAGTCGGTTATAACCTGCAAAAAAATTTAAATATTGAAAAATTAATGTTTGCTCTTATTTGACCTACGCTGCAGTGATATTACAAAACATGGCCAAAATCTGTATGTACATACACATAATTTTGTACTTATCACAGATAACACTGAATTTACGATGAACCACTGCGCTATTACATACATATGTATGTATGTTGATATACTTTTGCAATTATCTATGCACATATGTATAAGTACTTATACAGACGAGTATGTATTTGTAGAGGGTAATTAAATATTTGCAAAATATTATCTTCAAAAATGTTTTGGGAATTGCGAGAAAATTATACAAATTATACTCGTGTATACTTGTATATAATAAATTGCGTTTTATAACCATTTAGGTGATGTTCGGTCCATTTTGCTCCGATTTGCGATGTACATATGTACGTCTAGATATTTTTTCTTTGAATAGAGGAACCTACAGTTTTAACGCGTTTCCGAATAGCGTTTTCGAATAGCTAATGGATTTTTAGGAGAAATTATTATATTTCATGGCTGATATACATATGCTGCTTGGGATCAACCGCTTTGTGAACTAAAACACAAAGAAAATTAAAAGCAAAATACTTATAATTTTTTATCAGAAAAATATAGAGCTCAGAGACAAGGCGAATTTAATAAGATGGAGTTACTATGACAGCAAATTTTTTCATTCATTTGCTTAAATTTGATTTGTTTTTCAATTTGTAAACATGAAAATCTTTAAAATTGTGATAATGTAAATTTGAAAAAGGAATGCATCAGAGGGCTGTGCTTTAAGCTGTGTTTTAAGAGCCGATGAATTTTCCATAATAAAGAAAGGGTTATCTATTAAATGGTTTCGAAAGTGCAGGGAGTATTTTGACATCTGTAAAAATTAGCTGTCGAACCAAACAGGTATTGTTTTAGTTAAAAGTCAGGAATTTATGAAAATGGATCGGTTGACAACCGCACAACGCTTAAAATTGTTGAAAGCTACTACAAAAATGATTCAAACGTGGCCACGTTTCGTCCTTTAAGAGGAGATTATGGTGCACATAATCGTCCAACTACTCAAGCATCTTGTAAAATTTTAAAGAAATTTGAATAGACTCGGATCGGTTGCAGCTATTTGCTATGTCTGTGCATCATCGTTTTGCTCGTTCCACCTCAAATATAGCTGCTGTAAATGAAAGAGTAGCTGAAGAACTGAATGTGTGCTCAAGAGCTGTGACTTTGTTACGGCACATTATGGCGTATATTGCATTTGGACTTACATCTACCACCCCAGCTCACACAACAACTGAAGCCAACTGACCATTCTCAACGCCGCAGTTACGTCGATTGGGTGCTTGAACAACAAGCAGTGGACCGCAATATTTCCAAAAAAAAATTCCTTCAGCG
This sequence comes from Neoceratitis asiatica, assembly GCA_030068015.2. NCBI lineage: Eukaryota > Metazoa > Arthropoda > Insecta > Diptera > Tephritidae > Neoceratitis > Neoceratitis asiatica. Next base: position 47,994,259 of record CM061526.1, on the reverse strand, counting down.
ACGAAGCGCACTTGTCACTCGGTGGGTACGTAAATAAGCAAAATTGTCACTTTTGGAGCTCCGAATATCCTCAAATAATTGAAGAGTGGCCACTACACTCAAACAAAAACTTACTATCTGGTGCGCTCTTTAGCCCGGAAGTCTGATTGGACCTTACTTCTTTGAAAACGATTTTGGGGAGACTGTCGCTGTTTAGCGTTATGGTAGTATGATAACCGGTTTTTTTTGGCCTGCAATTAAAAAACATGACTTGGACAATATGTGGCTCTAACAAGATGGTGCCACTTGCATCACAACACTAGCGAATATGGCTTTATGGAGAGAGAAATTTCCCGGCAGCGTAATCTCTCGTCTTGGCGACGTCAATTGGCCACCGAGATCGTGCGATTCGACACCGTTGGATTCTTTTTTGGGGTGGCTATGCAAAAGGCCGTATTTTTGCGGATGAAGCTTTATCTTTTGAGCACTTGAAAACCAACATTCATCAAGTTAAGGCTGATATACTGCCCAATATGTGCCAAAAAGTGGTCGAAAATTACCTTAAGCGGATCGAAGTACTCAAAATTTCACGAGGCGGTTATTTGAATGATGAAATGTTTCACATATAATGCAAAGGTTCAAACTTTATAATAAAAAATGAATTTCATGACAAAAAGTATTTTAAATGCATTTTATTTACATTTATTTTGGAAACCACAAAATGGATAACCATGTACTTGGTAAATTGTTCTTATCGTTCTCCTGCTCTCATCTTCATAAATTCGCTTTGCTCAGATATACTTAATACCTTTGGTCGAAAATATAAAAATCGTAAAGTAAACAATATTATATATTTATTCGAAAAAGATATAACTCAATGTTACTTAAATTTTTTTTCTGAACAAAATAAAACAATCTCAAAAATTAATTTGTAGTTTTTCATAATGCCCCATTTTAGGATAACATGTTATATGAAATACAAACTGGAAAATTATTTCTCGTCTTCGTCTTCGTAGTTAATAATAGTTTATGAGACATAATATAAAAATTTTTAAATTTGTATTGCTATTGAGGTAATAAATCTTCAATGTTTAATTTCTTTTCCACTATCCATTTATAAATAAAATTTTATATAAAATAAAGATCAATTTTGGCAATTTTTAAATTACTTTTTATTTTTATATATATATTCCAAGTATTTAAATTAGGAAATGTTGTTTTTTGTATTGTTAATATTATCTAGTGTTTTTAATTATTCATTAGTAAATTTATTATAAATTATTTATAATTGTATATTATTTATTTTATTTTAATTTTTTTAAAAGGCTGTTCTATTTTTTTTTTAAGAGAAGCAATAATAATGCTTCTAAAACTAGTTTGCCGTTATTGAAATAATAGTGTATGTTAGAACATATTTTCATGCATATTTATCATTGTAGAAATTAATTATTGCAAAGTGATTATTCAGGTAAAACTAAATACCGGCTGAAATTTGTATGTGTAATGCTTTGTTACATGCACTTGAAATAAATATAAAGGCACATAACAGGTCAATTGAAAAGTCCCCGTCCTACCGTAGTAAAACAAAATTTGTTGGCAAAATTCATTTTTTTCATTCATCATAGTTCTCTTCAAGGGTGATAAACTGACTATAGCGACTCCCCAACTTTTCGATACCATTTTTGTAGTATGATTTGTCCTTTTCTTCAAAATAAGGCTCAGTTTCGGTGATCACCTCTTCATGCGACGACAATTTGTTCCCAGCGAGCATTATTTTGAGATCTGAGAACAGGAAATAGTCGCTGAGGGTCGGCTCTGTAGAATACGATGGATGGGGAAGCAATTCGAAGCCAAATATAAATAAATATATTTTTGCCATGAATTTCACTGACTTGTGACACGGTGCATTGTCTTTGTGAGTCAGCTCTTTCTTTTTCTGCATTATGCGGCAGTTTTTCGGCGATTTCGTCCTTCAAACGGTCAAATAACGCTATGTAATTTTTGCTGTTGATAGACTTTTTCAAGGAAGTCAATGAAAAATACTCCATTCGCATCCCAAAATGCAGACGCCATAACCTTGCCAGCAGGCTGCTGCGTTTTCCCACGCTTTGGAGCGAGTACATTGTGTGCAGTGCACTCGGATGACTGCCGATTGGACTTCGGAATAAAATGATGGAGCTATGTTTCATCCATTGTCACATATCGACGCGAAAACTCGGGTTTGCTATGCTTGAAAATCTCCAAACACAGCTCCGAATCATCAACTCGTCGTTGTATTTGGTTAAAAGTTTCTCATACCAAAATATTCGTGAATGATATGATGTACACGTTCAGTTGATATCTGTAGAGTGCCTGCTATTTCATTCAATTTCAACTTACAGTCATTCAAAATTATTTTGTGGATTTTTTTTATGTTTTCGTCAGTAACTTCTTTTGGACGTCCACTGCGTTCACCGTTATCGGTGCTCCTTTCACCAAGTCTAAGCTCAGCATACCAATCCGTGATGGTTGATTTTTCTGGGACAAACTTGTCAACAAGCCAAGTTTTTGCTTCGACAGTTTTTTTTTTCACTTCAAAAAGTTATATTTTATCAACACGAAATTCCTTTCTATCCATTTAATTCACAAAAACAATAGTTGTTTCACTCAAAATGTTATAATTCACAAACTCATGATCCGACAACTGTCAAATTTATACACGCGTCTTTTAACGGTTAGGACTGGGTAAAAATCATATGGATTTAATTCCTCCTAATTCCATCAGTCGGGGACTTTCCAATTGACCTGTTAAAATTTTACCTGTAATCAGTTGTGAATATTTACCAGTCTGCCCACACATTTAATGTAAGTTATAAATATGTTGGTATGTATGTATGTATTCGATACTGGAACACATTATCGCCTATTTTTGTTCTTTTTTTTTTGTATGAATTTTTGTAGTTTCCGGACCATTGCGGTTCAGTATATGTACACACACACAAACATACACGTATGCACAACTAAACATATGCGGAGCGACGCATTAGACATTCCTTTGCAATTTGTCAGCATTGCTAATTGTCCGACATTTAACTAGTATCTGCAGTAAGATATGTAGGCGCAAGCGCACTTCCGTCCGGTTGTGGCGGATGTTAATTTATCTAAGAACGTCTGCTGTGCGATTTGGAAATTGACCGAACCAAATTTGAAAAACGACGTGGGTAAGTAATTTGTGCTGTTTTTTTTTTGTATTATATGTACATATACATATATACATAAGTGTAAATATATATGGCGCCTTAGATGTAGTATATGCATATGATAATTTTTTTCAACTTGTAAAAACTGAAACAGAAATAAATTGAATTTATACAAATGATATAAAGGCATAGTGTAATATTCTTTAGTTTCCCTTTGTCATTTATAATAAAGTCGTGATTAATGATAATCTACGTGTATTCAAACATGGCGTCGTAGGGGGGGAAATCAGTGTTTCCGCTCCGTAAATGGCTTATAAAAATTTATATTTTTATTTTTCAATTATTATAGTTTAATACATTTTATAAATAATTAATGAATTCTACGTTTAATCATACTAGAGTTTGCCAGAAAATGGTCTGGAGCTGACAAAACTTTACTTAAATTATAAATTAATAATATTAAAATCCCATAAATAAATATGCGAAATATATTTATCCTAATTTTTTTTGTCTTAAGTATAAAAAAGATCTCCCTTTACAGGCTAAAAAGCGCACCTAACGGCCTCAATCTAAAATATTTTTGAAATAACGTTTCGATTCATATGAGTAAACCTCCTTGGCCATGCCGAATATACCATTCATGAACATAACAAATTTATTGAAAATTGCAAATTTCGATTTTGATGATTTTCAGAGTAAATATTAACTTCAATTCACGTGTGTAAAATACCAAATTTCACGTTCTTATATGATTTTTAGGATGAATTTTGATCCAAAACCTCTTATCTGAACAAACCGGTTCTATGAAAGCTATATGTTATAGTCGTTCGATTTCGATGATTTTCGAAACCAATGATTATTTAAAGTTATTTGTATAGAACGCCAAAATTCAAGCTCCTAAATGTATTTTTTTTGTTTTAACCAAAGCCTCACATTTAAACAAATCGGTGTATGGGAGCTACATATATGTAATAGTCGTCCGATTTCGATGATTTTCAGAACCAATATGTAATTCATTATATATGTGTGTTGTGATCTTAAGTACTTTTATGACGGATTTTTGTCCCGAAATTTCAATTCAGTAAAATCGATATATGTATTTTTTATATAGATATATGATCCTAATCTCAAGATTTTGGCGGGAAACTACTCATGAGCCCTGCACGATTCATTTATGTATCTGGAGCTTCTCTACAGTGCGAAGGGTCATGCAGCTTAGTTTTGAAAGTGGAAACCATAATATGTTTTGATTTTAGGCTTTGTAATCCATTGCAACTCGTTGATGAAACGTAATTGTTAGCACAATTTTTTATTTTTGTTTTTGTCATTCCACTTTGTGCTTTTCACATATTTTGTTCATTTTAGGAGAAAAGAAAATGTCAGCTAAAAAGAGTCGTTAAAAATGAGCTAGTGGATCACATAATTGTTCGTGCAAGCGACAAAATTCGTAAGCTAACAATTCGACAATCCTATTGATAAAAGTTACTGAATTCCGCTACTGATAGTGTGGTAAATTTTTTTTTAATAAATAGTAAAAAATTGTGTAAACGAGCGATGGAATCACGCAAATCAAAACGCAATATCATACTACAGTCTGACATAGTTAAGAACCATATAAGTTCTACATCCTCTTTAATAATGTTCGATTAGCTTACTGACGATTGACTGCTTCTCACAACTGCTATTAAATAATAAATCGATTGATATATTTGAATATCCTTATTCTTATGTTATTCACTGAAAATAAAGTAAATTTTTAACCAAGTTTCATGCTAGATCGAGGAAGTAGTCACAGAAAAGATGAAGTTAGGTTACATAATGGTGTCCCGGATTCCATACGAGAATCAATAAAGAATCAATTTGCTTATTGGTGCATCTTACTTGAATAAGAACCTTAAAAAAAAAATTGGAAAACACCCAAAAGTTGCGTTATTTATCTATTTCTCTGTATATATCTCAGTTATTCAACTGCCTTTCAGTTGGCTAGCAAGTTGAGAACTGATTTCTTCAAATAAATCTGCGGTTAATCAATATAAATTTCTAAACTCAGTTGTATTCAAGTCAATACGTCAAAATTGTCGATAAGTATTTTTAACGATACGAAAATCGTTAAAATAGATTAGTGAATCCTTTGGGAAACCTACCAGAATCCTGATAATTTTAGAAAAGAACTAATCGATAAAATTTGTGACAAATAAAAGTCGATACATTTAAAAAAAATTGTGTAAGGAATAAACAACAATTGATCAATTGGTAACGGCTAGGCCGATGTGGTTTAAGTTTTTTTACAGTTGTTTGTAATTTCCAAGAAAAGATTTTTACGAAAGTGAACGAGAAAATTAATTTTTCGAAAAAAATTTATGTAAGCTTTGATTTACTTGAAAGCCTCTTCTATTAGAGAACTAAATAGACCTGAAACCGATCAATTCGAAAAAATCATATAAATTATGTTTGAAGTCCAATTTAGGTTTGAAGTATTTGCTAATAACTTCAAAGTATTTTTATGACGCTTTCTGCCGGTTTCGACTTAATTAAACAAAATTATTAAAAATTCAACCATCTGTGCTTTACTATCACTCTGCAGTTTATTCGAAGGCGATAAATTGGAACGAGATAAAGCTCGCTGGGTGCGCTACTACAGAAAGTACAATAGTTTGCGAAGCAAAAGGAATAAGAGACAGGTTTCACAACTGACACAAGCTTAAGAAAATAATTAGCAAGAATTTTATATATATATATATAAATATATATATTTATGCATACGTGTTAAAAATTAGAAATAAAATCTTAGGAATTTACACTTACAATAATTCTACTCTTTTTTTGTATTCGATTTCTTTTATTTTTTTTTTTAATTGTAACAAATTGCAAATAATACAAATTTCTAATGTTTGTATGTATAAGTACATATGTAGTAAGTCTTCGTTGAACTTTTTGGGGCATTTGTTGTTGCTATATTGCAACGCAGTATTGATTTAACTTGTCTTAGACCACCATGATCGCGTATCCTACCTAATAAGTACATGCATACATGTATGTATGTATGTATGTATGTATATATTTAGTATTTATACACATAGTATGTATGTAAGTACATAAGTATGGCAGCAAAGTGCAGACAATTACGCCAGGTTAAAATGTTGAATATCACGACGCATGTAGCCATATGTATGTATGTATATATATGTATATGTAATTAAAATGTAGCTATTAACTGTGCAACAGCGCAAAAACTACGCACTAAAAAGGCAACTATCGGCAACAACATAATAAATGTTGTATACATATGTTTATACATATGTATTTGTATACATTATTATATGTACATGTATGTCTGTATGTTTGTATGCAGCGCTTGATCGCAGCTTCCTTGTGTTACCTAGCTAATTCGCACTTTGTCGTTAAACGAATTTATGTGCAGATGGTTGTGCTTACATATTTATGCAGCAGCATATGTTTGTTCTTATGATAATAATTTTTTGAAATTCATTAAAAACGCAGTCACCCAAATATATGTGCTATCCATGTATGTATGCTATTCACACAACTACCAGCCACACTCGTCTAGTCTAATATGTTTGTTTGCATGTGTGTGTAAAATAAAAATCCAACAAAGAATGTCTACATAATTAACAAAGATCCCCTCACTGTCGATCTGTATGTATGTATGTACCTGTAAAGGTACAATTGCTAACCGAAGGGGTGGAGTCAAATAGAACGACGCTAGAAGCGGCTACAACGCACACTCACAGAGGAGTAGCTGTTAACCGAAACGAAGTTGGCGCAATGTCGACAGGCGAGCGCGGTAGTGTTGAAAGTCAACAGCTTCAAGCGTCAATATCATCACCAGCGGCTGCATACATACCTACGTACAATTTTCAAAATGGAGGCAACAGCAAACCAACTAAGCCAACTGAAATCCGAATATAATGTGCCACAAATACTCACACCATCACACCAATTCCATTTCAGTGCTGTGTGTAACAACCAATCAGAACACTATACGCCTGCTCACTCACTGCATCAACACGTGCTCGAAAGCGGCTCTCACACACAGTTGCTGCAAAGAAAACACAGCTGTTTTTTTTTTGTGTCATGCTTAACGATCAACGCGGTGAGCAGTCGCAGCAGACAGAGAAAACCGGCTTTATGAAAAATATCAGCTATTGCTCGCTCGCTACGAATATTAGTGTCCTCTCAACAGTGTTGAAAAGTTGTTTAACAAAATGCTTCACATCACCATCACCACAATGTGTTAAGATATTTTTACGCTCATTTGCACATCTTGCTTTCAATTGTACATACATACATATGTACATACTTACGAGTATAGTGGGCTGTATGTGGAGCTATGTATGTTCGTATGTGTATATACATATGTGCCGACCGACCGACCTTCAACGCCATCCCAAGAAGAGCGCTTTGAGCGATGTATTGAACGCGCAAACTTGGCTATCGGCGCTCAGTTGAAATGTAAACTTAATAAAGTACGGGCACGACTCACGACCGGCAAGCCACGTCACAAAATAAATACTTACGAATTATGAATTACGCATGTGCCAGTGATAATACATACTTATTGGAAATTGCATTGAATTGTTTATGCGCGTGTGTGGCGTTACTTACTATTTGATCAAGTCAAGTGATAACGCATATTTAAATTTCAACATTCAAATTCATTTCAAAGAATTACCAACTTTAACTTGCGCGCTACTTATTTACAAACATACATATGTATGCACGTACCTATGCATTGGAAAGAAGCCTCCACAGTCAACTAATTGAATTAACGCCCGCACGCGATTAACGAAGCTTCTTAGATACATACATACATATATATTTATTGTGTTTATATGAAAATACATACATACATACATATATGTATATGTACAAACCATGCATACAAATTGTTGTACATATTTATTAAGAACATATGCATGACTATTTGCTGTGACACAAAAGCTGCACATCGCACGATCTAATACCAGTAATACTATCGTATATACATACATATATATGTATATATATGTATGTACATGCGCATCATTAACACTTTTTCAAAATTAATAACAAAAGAATCGAAGAGTTTAACGCGTTTGCTATCAACACCTGATTTCGATCATTTAACACCAGTTTTGCTAACGCGAACACTATACTATTATCGCGCTAAAATTTCAAAAGTAAATATGTATGTAAATATATACATACGTATCAATATATCTAGAGTGCCGACGTGACTTTAAATCAATCGTTGACGTGTTCCGCAAGATGTGAAAATTGATTATGCATTATATGTATAAAAGCATATAAGCAAATAAATAACTATGTAAATACATATACATATACATACATACAGGGGTATATTAACAAAATACATAAAGTGATTAGAATGTGTGAAAATCTACTAACAAATTAGAAATTATTTTAAAAAATATTCCTTTAGTATAAAAAAAATTAAATTAAATTAAATTAAATAAAAAAAAAAAAATAAAAAAAAAAATAAAAATATAAATTAAAATAAAAAACAAAAAAATAAAATTAGCTTAAATTAAAATAAAAATCCGTAAAAAGTTTGCCGAATACCAACAAGTTGAACTTCAATTCCGCGTCAATATTATTTGTGGCATCATTAACTCATTAATCCATACAAAATGATGACCATGAATGATTTGGTGGACTTGCGCATGCAACAACAAATTGCGCACGAGATCTATCGCCAACAAATCATGCAACGTATACCAGGTAAACGGATATATTTTATTTGAATTAAATCAATTTATTTATTATTATTTATACTAAAATTGAGGTTCCCCGGCGGGTTTCGCTTCACTGAAGAACAAATATTCTAATGTAAGCAATTACAGCTAAAAACTAGTATTTCTATAATATTTCGAAGGAGAGTGTGATGATTTGAGTTTTTAACGCCATATTGGAAAAATTCCTTTGAAGGCATCAAAGTGTGAACACAATTTGTTTTGTCGTAAGACGAGGCAAACTTTGCCGAAATGGGACCAGAAGAGATTATATGACTTATAATAGTTGTAGAAAAGAAAAAAATCAAAGGCAAATGGCATAGAGAAAGCTTGTAGGTCCCTCGCATTATTGGAGTCATTTCATGGATAGTTTTTTCTTTGTGGCAGAAGCTAAATAAGCAACCTGCTAAAATTCATTAGGGAGTTCACAGGTAAATGGAAAATTTCATAAAAAAATCTTGTTTCCACAGATGACCTATTTTGTCCCAAGTGACCCTTTCTATGTAACCGAACTGAGCTTTTTTTGATTTCCATATATTTTTAATTTAAAGGGTGATCCATTTCGAGGTTCCCAAATTTTTTAAAGAAAAAAACGCAGAAAATTCAAATTTAATGGGGAATGCTTATTATAATTCGAAAGAATATTCTTTGGCATTTATCTTTTGAAGATTATCTCTTTCAAACGTTGGCCGCGGCTAAGTCTCAGATGATCCATCAGTTGAATACAATTTTCGATGGCTCGTTCAAGCATTTCGACTGGTAACTGAAGAATGTCAGGCGTGATGTTTTGCTCCAAGGCCTGAATCGAAGTGGGATTGTCCGCATACACTTTAGAATTTACATATACCCACAGGAAAAAGTCTAACAGTGTGATATCACACGATCTTGGTGGCCAATCGAAATATCTGCTCACCGAAGTGTGGTAAGTGCCGCCGTCTTGTTGAAAGCAAATGTCACGGAGCCCACGCGCTTCAATTTCAGGCATCAAATACTCGGTTATCATGGCGCGACAACGGCCACCTTCGACGGTTACGTTCTCACTATCATCATTTTTGAAGACATATGGACCGATGATTCCACCGGCCCACAAGCCACACAAAATGAAGATGAAATGGAAACTCTTGAATCCCCTCAGGTTGCTCTTCGCCCCAAATGCAGCAATTTCCCTTGTTTACATATCCATTTAGCCAGAAGCGAGCCTCATCGCTGAACAAAATTTGGCTCGAAAATGTCGGATCTTCTTGGAACTTTTCAGGAGCCCATAGAGCGAAATGATGTCGCTTGGAAAGGTAGAGCGCATTCAGTTCTTGCACAATCTGTATTTTGTACGCTTCCAATTTAAGATCTCGACGTAAAATGCGCCAAGTCATTCCATACGTCAGTCCGAGTTGCTGCGAACAGTGCCGAATCGACTATCCACGGTCCTCGTCTACACTCCTAGCTACGGTCGCTATATTTTCTTCACTGCGAGCTGGACGTGGTCTATTCGGTCGAATATTATCCATTAATGAATGCTAGATCTCAAGGTGGGTGATGGTGTTGCGAATAGTACGCTCAGTAGGCCGATTGGCTATTGAAAAAGTTCCTCTACGTTGATCACCCTTTATATACTAGAGCTGTAGTTACCTGTGTACCGACAAGTGCGAGCAGCTCGATGCTCGCCCGATACTCGATCATTGCTCAACTGCTCAGCAATTCAATTTTAATTCTCAAAGTTTCATTGTCGCTTCAATGATTAACCACTTTGCATAGAAAATTTTGAAATTATTAAATAAAGATCTGACAAAAAAAAAATCTAACTACCGAAATGTTCCAAAAAAGTTCGAATAATGAGCAATGAGCAGGTTTCTCAAATGCTCGCACAGCTCGAAAATGTTTGAGCAAAATCTGAAGCTCTAGTATTACATGTGTGTATACCAAATTTCACACTCTTAGATGCGTTTTTTGACGGATTTTTGATCCAAAACCTCATATCTGAACAAATCGGTTCTATGGGAGCTATATGTTATCGTACTTCGATCTGTTTTAATGTATCAGTGCAGGTGACTATCAAGTTTGATTGAAATATCTTGAAAACTGAGGTACTAGTTTGTTTTCAAACGGACGGACCCGACTAATTTAACTCAACTCGTCATTCTGTTGCGAGTGGTCTATCAATTCGTCTTTCGGTATTTACATATTTCGAAACGGAGTTAATATATAAGTACAACTCCATGATCATGAACGTAATAAAAAATGGCACGCTCTAGCAAGCATTTGGCGAACAAATATAAATATAAAAAATAAAACGCCAGTCGCTTTAATAGCGCAAATACTTTCTTCTAAAAAAGAATAATAAAAATCGGTTAGTAAACCGGAATAAGCACACACAATATGAACTGTAGATTTATAAAATATTTATATAAACAATATACATGAAATTTGACAAATTATTTACATAAACCTTCCTCAAGAATCTCTTTACATACTGGTAGATACTGCATGAAAATCCGTTGAGTAGCTTTTGAGATTATCACGAACAGAAGGAAGGCGGGCAGAAAAACGCGAGGCAGGACTTTATTTTATAATATGTAAGGATTATTCGGGAAACTTTACATTTCTCCGGCGGGTTTCGGTGCACTGAAAAAAAATATACTTATGTAAACAATTATAGCTCAAAAAAAGGGACCAACAGATAACCAATTTGGTCCGATCGTACGATAAAGTATGCGTATCTTTCGAATTTGGTCGTTAGATCCGGTGGTTTATACGTACCAAGCGGCGGCAATAGCAAGTTCGTTGCAGGGTGAGCTCTATTTAGCATCCAAGACAAACACTGTTTATACATGTTTGTACTGGTTTTGAGTTGGTAAACACATACGCCAAGTTTAGTAGAACTTGTTACGTGAATAGACTAAATATTAAAGTGTAATTAAGTTGAGAGCCTTTGAGTATAAAAATTGGTCGAGTGTTGTATGAAATTTATATGCATGCACACGTTTATCGTGAAATGAGGAAATTGCCACAAACATTCAAAACAAGCAACAGTTTCTCCCACCTTTAATTTTCGGCTCTTTGACCATGTTATCTGTTAACTGCTACTAATTTCTTGCTAGTATGCTTTCAAACTTAATTTGAAGAAGTTGGAACCCAAATAAGGTTTCTCAGCAATCAGTCACGGTTAGTAATGGTACTTATGGTCCGACTTGAATAGTTTTGATGAAAGATTAAAGAAACACAAAAAAAAAGCGTTTTCTGGCTAGCTTGTGCTAAAACAGTCGGAGAGGCAGGGGAAGTAATCGGGATTTCATCATATCGATTACATGAATATCTTCGAAGATATAATAATATGATTTATCTTATATGCACTGAAAAGCCATACGTCTTAAGAAATTTTTCAGCAGTGCCATTTCGGTCAAAAAATTTTTTTTTTTTTTTTAAATATATTGATGATTGCTTTTCGGACGAAAAACAAAGTTTTTTTGTATTTTAACCGTTTTTGGGCTTAAGGTCGGTATGCACCCCTTGCGAAAAAAAACTCATATATTTCGTGGATGGAAAAATGAAGTAGGCACGGAAATTTGACAGACGATTTTCTATTGTGAACAGCTCTTACCATAGGAAGAAGACATGCAAACGTAAATAAACCAAACGAAAAACATGAGTAGAGCGCGGTAAATATTTGTCGCTGATTATGTATACTAATGTTTTATATGGCTAAAAATAAATAAAAGATGCAGAAATGATTGAAAAAGCTAAAAACATTACATAAATTGCTTTATATGCTTGGTTTAATACGTTTAAAAATTAGTCTTCCTTTTGTTTCTCGCGAAATATATATGAGACTATTTCGCTCGGCAACCTGTGTTGCCGTGTGTTCGCATTTGTTTACAAACTTTAGAAATAGGCAGTAGAAAATGGAGTTTTTTTCGTTCGAGGTACGTACTGCTTCATAAAAAAAATTTTCACGCATCGTTTTTTTGCCCTTTTTTTATATGGAGTTTTTGGTTTCCGTAAGAGCTACATACCGCCCTTTAAACGCGAACTCTAATAAAAAAATGTGTCAAATTTAATACAAAAACTAACGAAACGCAAACTTTAAAACTTTGTGTTTTAAATTTGAGAACCTTTGCATATATATTATGTATATTTTAAAGAAAACCACGAGAAAATAAACTATCAACAAACATAAATGTATTCGCATCAAAGGTCTTCTTGGCGGCTTTCAAATGACAATTCAAACACATTCAAACGGAAACGCGCTATGGACACGATCTCACAAACTCAAGCTCTGTTAATCCTGGATGGAAGAAAATTTAGTTTAAGGCGACCATACAAAATTTAACATCACCTCCGAACAGTCGAAAGTTCCCGTCGGCAATTTTACTCCGCTATTGCCTTTTGCTTTTTCTTTATTACCTTGAAGCCGGTATCGATATTTTAGCTCGTTCTAGTACATACTTCGGACCAAACTTAATATAAGATTTTATTTACATGAAAGGTATAATAACAGGAACTGATCGGACTTCACTGCCAACTGTGATGCCATGAACTTTCTATAAGTGATTTTAGTGTTCAAAAAGAAAATATTGTATCTTGATAGACTTTCTCGAAAATCTCTAAATCGACCCAAAATTAACATTTGATACTTTATTCAGGAAGCTCTTAATTATTTTATTATGACTATATACAAATGTATGTATACAAGTATTTAATATTGAATTTTTGTACTTTCATGTCAGATCCCTTTCCGCCTATGCTACCCATTCCGATTCCACGTCATGTGATAATGCCACCGAGGATCACTTTACCGGGCGCTGAAGTAACTTTGCAGAATGATCAGCTTTGGAAACAGTTTCATCAAATCGGTACGGAAATGATAATAACAAAGAGTGGGAGGTAAGAGGCTGAGTATTTCTAAATTATTCGTAACGATATTGTATATAATTATACTTACGTTTGTAGGTATTTTGTTTCCTAAAAAAAAACATTTTTTGACTAAAGTAAAAGGAATCAATGTGATTTAAAAATTTATTATTTTTGAGATTATACTTTTGTGTGGTGGGATTGCCAGGGTATACATACATAGTTTACTTCCAGCTGCTTCCAGTAAGCCAGACTATTAGTTCAAATCGCTACCCTCGTCCAATAAAGATATCAAGAAATAAGTAAGGAAAACTAGGTTCTGGGGAAACCAAACATTGGATACTCCGGTGACATTTATATTAATATTGTTCAAAAACTGCAGACATCCTGTTGTATGGAAGATATTGGGATATTTCTGGACCCGAAACAGTAATTTTTGATATAATATTTTTTCATTTCATTTATACCGGGTTTTTTCATCAGTACGATAAGATTCAATCTTTTATATGCTAAAGTTCTATATACTGAAATCCACATATCAAATATACTCGTATATATATAAACGCACATAATAAATTAAATTAAATAGAGATAACGCATAAAACATTTAGATTGTTCGTCAATTTCGGAGAAATACATATAAATAATATTTTTGAAGTTGCTTTTGTTGATTTTTCTTTTAAAGGTAGTAGAAATTGAAATTCGACTGGTGGCTTTAGACCTTATAAGCCCACCATTGACCAGATATTCAACATGCGACATATCTTGGAGAAGAATCAAGCAAAAATAATCGATACATGCCACCTTTTCGTCGATTTTAAAGCTGCCTTCGAATCAGCGCTGTCTTAAGAGAATCAATGTTGGGGTATCTTTTGTGGCAACCCATGTCCTCTAAAACTGTCCACAATTTGTAATCCAGCGGGTTCAAATCAGGACTGCCAGAGTGCCACTCTTCAGAGGAAATGAATGCTGGTAAATTGTTTTGGAGCCAGATTTGGGTCGTTTTAGCTTTATTGGCCGGCGCAGTCTTGCTGAAAAGACCATGATTGGTTTTGGAACATGGAATGGTTAAGTGGTCTTACAACAGCTTCCAAAACGGTTTCTTGGTAAACTTTGGCCGATGTTTTGACCCCTTGTTCGCAAAAATGCAAGTCAGTTACCCCATCATAAGAGACACCCCACCAAACCACGACTGAAGCTGGGTGATGACCTTTTTCGACCCGTGGAACCAGTTCAGATGCTTCCTTAGATGACCGTGCATACACCCTATTATTTTGTTTATAAAATTTTTCCTGCACGGTAAAAAAATTTTCATCGGTAAACAAGATTTTTCTGTGCAAGTTATCAGCGTGCTTCACCAAAAGACGTTTGCATTTTACCACCCTATTTTTTTTCAACGCTGCAGTCAACAATTGTCCGGTACAGCGTTTGAAAGCCCCAAGTCCCAAGTATTTTTTAATAATTCGACTCATGGACTTTTGCGAAACATTCATCTCCCGGGCCATGATTTTCTGTTTTCGGAGCGGATTTCGCAGAATTCTTGATTTGACAGCTTTGATGACTTGCGGCGTTCGAACTGTGCGTGGACGGCCCGACCGGTGGCGGTCTTTAACATCCCCAGTCTCCTCAAACAGTTTTATGCACCGGTAGACGAACATGCGACTAATGCCGAGCGGACGAAGTGTTTTGAAAATATCACCTTTTTTCATTTCACACTTAAAAAGCGCTATAACAGCGATACGGTTTTCATTATCTGACCATTCCATGTTGAAAACTCACACAATTTAGAATTCCCGATACAGACTAACGCTTTACAGGTTCTATTTTATAAATCATATGGGAATTATGTGGTATGCTCAATTCTTCTATTGAAATGCGTGTGTTTAATGTTGTAACAGTATTTATGTCCCTACCAAGTAGTAGCAGAAGCTCAGTCAGAATTGGGAAGAACCTCTCCGAGCTGGTTGATCCTTTATCTTATGATTTCTTTACTTTGAAGCTGGGAAAAAATACGAGCTGCAAGCTAAATAGACCACGTACAATCTTTGAAAGAGTGTACAATTAATATGGTAGTGAGCGACGGCAAAATTAAATATCTCCTGTCACCAAAAGAAAAAAAACAGTCTGCATATTCGCACCTTGGCTCTCACGTCACTGCTGAGAGTCATGGTTTTGAAGTTCGGGCTGTGTAAATTTGATTATCAATATTTTGTATTTGTTATAATCGGAACATATGTGTATCATGTGCTTCGGTGAGTCCACTTCGTCTCAAAAAAGTATTTATAAGTGGTACAAGCGCTTTACAGAAGACCGAGAAGATGTTGATGACGTTGAGCGTCATTGAGGTGCGTCCACGTCGACAAGCGATGAAAACACCGAAACAGTGAAAACAATTGTTCTTGAAAATCGTCGAATCACTATTAGGGAAGTTGCAGAGGATGTTGGCATATATCAGAAGTATCTACAGTTATAAGAACATGAAGTTATACCACCAAATAAATCAGAAACAGATAAAAAATAAAAAGTTTGTTGAAATGATGAAATGGTATATTAACCTTTGTCCGAAATATGAAAGTACCAGACCAGAGAAGAGATAGCCCCTCCGGTCGTACAAGAATCACGAACTGAATTGATTTAGCCATGTCCGTCTGCTCGGCTGTCCGTCTGTCTAATTGAACGCAAATTAAACCCTCTGGTTTTGAGATATTTCAACCAAACTTAGTAGACACATGCGATATACAATCAATTTTCAGAATTGGTATTTTTGGTCATAAATCCGTAAAAAAATTACATAAGCCCACGGAATTTGGTATTCTATGCATATGTTGTGAATTGCATATTGATGGTGACAACCATCGAAATCGGTATGCTATATCTAATAGCCCCCCACAACATATTTGTTCAGATATGAGGATTTGGGCCAAAAATCCTCCAAAAATGCATCTAAGAGCGCGAAATTTGGTATTCTACAGACGTAAATTCAAGTTGCGATTTTTGCAATTTGCAAATTTGATATGTTCATAAAAGGTATTTATAAAGACTTCAGCACATGGCCGAAGATAGTCCTTCTTTTGTGTTTCATTTAAAATAATTTCCCATATGTTTGAATCCTGGTTAGTAAAGGACTCGCACCTTTTATACACATACGTAGGGGCCAGTGCTATTATTTCGAACACAATTGTACAATAATAAGCGTTAAGGGAACAAACTTCAGTTATCTTCGTAGGGAGAGTACAGCCGAGTGTAAATATCAGGTCAAAATTGAAAACGGGTTACAGTAATGCGGCTCCTACACCAAACTCATTTTTTTTTATGTTTATGTATGTACGAGTATATGCGTTTGCATTTTATTACTTGTATTTGTTATTACAAGTGCAATTTTCTAACACACAACCCTACATACATACATACATGCAGTGGCGGATCCCAGGTGGGGTTTTCGGGTACGCCCCCCCCCCCCCTTCCACCTTCGGAAGCAATGTAAATCTTAAATTCGAACGATTATTCTCCAAAAAAAAATTAAATATATTTTAGTACCGCCCCTTCTGGAAATTCTGGATGCGCCACTGCATACATGCACTTATACGCATACAAACACACGAAATTCATTTGTTTATTCGTCCTTAACAAGTATACCTACATACAAACATACATACATCCACACATACTCTTACTGTAAATGCCGTCTTAACACATCGTTACGGAACTAGACGTTGAAAAGTGCGTCGCGCATGCCGTTGAAAAGTAACACACTTTACGTTCCTCAATGGCGCGACGGCATTAGTCAAAAATGCTGTTAAGTGGTCATCAAAGAATGGCGCCTCTGAAATATTTATTTACCAATGTGCGTATGCACATACATGTATGTCGGTATTTGTATGAGTTTGTATGCTGTTAATGGCGACAGCGTCGGCGCGACAAGAATTTCTCACAAGCAAATAAATGACGCGAAATTTCTATCGTACTTAAATGCCAAGTGTACGCAAAATATACAAACGTACATACATATGTACGATTGTATGTACGAGTATGTATGTGGAGATGTGTGTGCATACAGTACCTCAAAGTATGTATGTATGTGGTTTTAAACCGGCGTTGCCACTTTGCAACAATTTAAAAAAAAAACATTATTTTAATGCCACAACGCTTTGGGCCATTCCAAGCATCATTTCCCATCAGCTGAAACTTGACTGAGTTGAAGAGACACTGTGATAGAGACTAATCAATCTTAGAAATACTTCAAATGCTTTGATGCGTGAATACATACATACATATCTATATGTATGTTATATATGTATTCTGTGTGTGTGTGTTTTTTATGTGAATTTTAAAAGTGTTCGCACCGCTGCCGATAAATACAACCTGATTAATGGCTAACCCGGTTTAAAGACATTGATTTTTGTCGGAGATAATAAGTATGGGAATGAGAGTTGAAAATCAAACGGAATATGTAGGTTTTTATGTATGTATGTATGTATGTATGTCTCTTTGACACCTGAGAAATATTCAAACTTATATGCATAACAAACCTGTACATATAGATATGAGTGATAGCTTATAAATACTAATGTATGTATGTATGTATGTAAAAGAATTAAATTGCCAACTGTCATGCATATGCATCTACAAATTAATGTATGTATGTATGTATGTGTGTATGTATACGGCTGTGCATTCAGTAGACAATTTTTTCCAATCAAATGAAAAAAAGCATTGCTATCTCCGGCGCCAGTAATGAGGAGTCTCTACGATCTGCTATCGCTATCACACACACATATACATATGTATGTATGTATGTATATATGTATGCATTGCATTAAAAATGATACGTTGACAATGTCCGCAGCGTGTCACCATCCATTGTCCGACAGGTACTACGAGCAATTTCACACTTTCAACAAGCATTTCGATCGGTTGGCCGATAAGAAAGAAACTGAGACTATGTTGTAGACTGAGACTGAGTCTGAGAACGAGACCGAGGCGATTGTGTTAAATGCGTTAAACGAACTAAACGTATAAAAAACGGAAAAGAAAAGAGCCGGACAGTAGCCAAACACCGCTTCATTCAATTTGGATCGAATCTCGTACATACATACACACATATATATATATGTATATATTAATGTAGATTCACAACGCTGACGGTTTGAACTCTGGTTTACTGGTAGCGATTCAAGAATTAGCATAATTTGAAGTTGTCCAAAATTTTGAAATGCTTTTTTTTTCTCACAAAAACACAAAAACACAAAAACACACACACGCACATACAGCCACTCAAACGTCCAAAAGGTAAGAAAAATTAATTCTTTTTTTCGAAAGGAAGCTGTATTTGGTTGATATGAATTATTTATGAGTAGTAGCCAAGTGGCTGAATTTCCAAATGTTCATCACACAAGCCAACATACATACATATGTACAAACATACTCGTATGTATATGCAGATAAAAGCTGGCTGGCGTCCCAAATGTGTGGTAATGGTGTGCAAGAATATTTGTTTTTTATTGCTTTTATTTGAATTTTTAATTGTTGGGCGCCAGTTGTCAGTTGATAGAAGTGAAACAGTGCGTGTGTGTGTGTGTGTGTGTAATCGATACCTGTCCACGGAGTGACAAGTGATGGCCACGATCTGAGCATAGATACGATACGAGGAGCGATGGTTTCTGTTGTTTTCGATATGCTGCCGTTTGGTAGTTTTTGTATTCGAAATGTAGAAGAAGGTTTCCAATTTGACAAACCTAATGATGGTAGCAATTTTTGTGCATACATTTGTACATACATACATATGTATGTATGCATATGCATATGCACGCACGCATTTATCTAAAAACAAAAAAAAAACAATTTCAAAATTTAGCATAAAGAAACTGAAAGATTCCATAATTAATCATCAGACATTTAACTATGTACATATGTATAAGTATGTTTGTACCTATATACATACATATGTACATATTCCCTTGTCGCCTTATGCGTGGAGACATACAAAAATAATTTCACGATTTGGTATAAATGTTGTGCGGCGAATTGGTAAACTAAGCGCACGTACTCACACACACACACACACACGCATACAATTTAACACAAAAATGCTGTAGATACATATATACATACATATGTATATATATTTATGGCTGGCGCCAAGTGCTTGCCCACCTGCTGACCACACGTCGCATCCTTTTAGCCGTTAAAAATTATGTGTACATTTTAAAGTACATACAAAACGATGCACACACACACATACATATTGCATATATGTATGTACATGCATACTGGTTGGTATGCACAAATATGATTGTATGCTGTTGATATTTTTATTTGTATGCACGTATAAATGCATGTTTGATTATGAGCATTGGGACCTTTTTTGTGTACTCTCCTAGACATATTTGCTCGTACTCGCACATGTTGGCTGCTCAAATATGGTTTGAAGTTCAAGAAATTCGACGCGTAAATAAATTAAAAGTACGACGAGTCAATATTTGATACGCCCACTTTGGAGATATTGTACATAACTCAAGTTATGTTTATTAAATACCATTTGTTGCAAGGATAAATGCATGTATATACATACATACTTTTATGAACATTAGGGTGAAGTAAAAGGCCTTGCAATAGCTCATCAGGGTTGTTAAAAAATGTGCGAAACAATATAATTCAGGGTAGTCAAGGAGGAAATGCTGAGAAGAATACACCACGCCATCCTCGAGACAGCTCTTACAAGTCAGAGTGGAATTCCAACTTGACTGCAAGTTTGCCTAGCACTCAACGACGCCATCAAAAGCGAGAAGTGTCACCGAGGGAATATTCCACAATCCACTTTGGTTCAGAAGAGCCATGTGAAGGCGCACGTGCTGGTATTAAATAGAGCTTTTCAGGCATACGAGAGGGGCATCTAGCAAGGAGAAACCCGTAGTTAGCTAGAGCCATCCGCGTCCGGATCGTCGAATATTCTTTCTCAGTAATATCGAATCAATGCTGTACATTCTCATAAGCACCCAAATCAGTCTTATCGAAAAATAGCTCGACCCTATAGAGGACGAGTTCAAGTGTTCTTTTTGTAGCCTTGATCGCATCATAAGTGACGGTGGAGATGACATCCTTAACCGAATTATTACTCCAAAGCAGTAGACCTACTGCTCCGTCCGTTGCTTTGATCACTTCAACTTGAAGAACACTTCACTCACACATTAAACTTGGAGTGGGTTGCGTGTTCCCGACCGATCCTTCGTAATAGCATCCATCCATCCGTAAAAAAATTTACTGCTGTACCCTTATAGGCACTTCCGCTTCTAGAAATTTCCCCTCAAGATGCTGAACATTTTTATTTCCTGCATTACCTCAGGTAATAAAGCTTCTCATAATCTTAAGGCTTATTTGTCAGAACTGTCAATAGGGGCTAAATTCGGAATATAGAGTGGCGGGTGTGAATCCGAATGTACCAAAAATACTGTCACCAGACAAATATCTTTTAGAACAATAGCTTAACTAGCTTCGCATAGCCTTGCAAAACTTTGTTGACGAGCTTTATCGCTTAGACGATTGCATGTCTAACCACAAAGAGATGACCAATGCCATTTTAGATTTTTTCTTAACGTTTTTCTCCAAAAGATTTTTCTGTCAAGGAATGCCCATTAAGAATTTTATACTTCCTATTGAACAAACAAAGTTTTTGGCTTATTCGCTATGGATCCATCTGATTTACATATAACCAATGGATGGGTTCTAGATTCTAAAGGGTGATCCATTTCGAGGATCCCTATTTTTTTAAAGAAAAAAACACAGAATGTTTATTATCATTCGAAAGAAGATTCTTTGGCATTTATATTTTAAAGATTATCTCTTTCAAATGTTAACCGCGGCTACGTCTCAGGTGGTTCATCCGTTGAGTCCAATTTTCGATGACTCGTTCGAGCATTTCGACTGGTAATTGGCGAATGACACGCGTGATGTTTTGCTCCAAGGCTCTTAGACTTTACATATCCCCACAGGAAAAAGTCTAACGGTGTAATATCACACGATCTTGGTGGCCAATCGACCGGCCCAAATCGTGAAATGATCTGCTCACCGAAGTGTTCTCTCAATAAATTCATTGTTTGATACGATGTGTGGAAAGTGGCGCAGACTTGTTGAAACCAAATGTCGCGGAGATCACAAGCTTCAATATTAGGCATCAAATATTCGGTTAGCATGGTGCGATAACCGTTGTCTTTGTAGATAAAATGGCAGCACTTGAATCTCTTCAGGTTGATCTTCATCTCACATGCAACAATTTAGCTTGATTACACACCCATTGAGCCAGAAATTGGCCTCATCGCTGAACTAAATTTGGTTCGAAAACGACGGATCTTCTTGGAACTTTTGAAGAGCCCACAGAGCAAAGCAATGTCGCTTGGGAAGGTCGAACGGCTTCAGTTCTTGCACAAGCTGTATTGTGTACGCTTTCAATTTAAGATCTCAACGTAAAATGCTAAAAGTCGTTCCATACGTCAATCCGAGTTGCTGCGAACGGCGCCGAATCGACTCTCCACGGCCTTCCTGTACACTCTCAGCTACGACCGCTATAATATCCTTCACTGCGTGCTGGATGTGGTCTATTCAGTAGAATATTATCCAATAATGAATGATGGGTCTCAAGATGGGTGATGGGTGACGGTGTTGCGAATAGTACACTCAGTAGGCCGATTATGTTTAGAGAACGTGAATTTTCGTAATAAAGTTGAATGATTTGTAAACGTTGTTCAGGCGTAAGTAAGTCTTTCCATGATGGAATGCCAAACATTACTGAACAAAAATAACATGACAGCGTGATCTGTCAAAAAAGGCTATTGAAAAAGTACCTCTACATGGATCACCCTTTACTTCCTAGTGAGCAAAGAAAGTGTTTGCGCTGCTTCAAGTTGTAATCGACTTTAAACTCATCTGAAGATATATTTAGTGTCTTCGGCAATGAATAAATGAATTTGTGTGTTTCCAATCATGGATCTGCATGGATCGCAAAAACTTAGATATTTTTCAATTTAATAAATATCGATGTACATAGATATATTTGTATTTCTATACTTACATATGCACTTCATAAACTTATAATTTTTATATTTTTCATTTCATTTACAATAGACGTATGTTTCCATCGATGCGCCTTTCCCTTTCCGGTCTGGAGGATGAGTCCAATTATTGCGTACTTTTAGAAATGGTGCCAATTGGTGATTGTCGCTTCAAATTCTCCGGTTCACAATGGATGCCAGCTGGTGGAGCAGAGCCTCAAAGTCCGCAAAGGATGTGTTTGCATCCGGATAGTCCAGCGTCTGGTGCCCACTGGCAGGCACAACCTATTCTCTTCAACAAAGTTAAACTGACTAATAACACTTTGGATAGCAATGGACATGTATGTATAACTTAATAAATACATACAAATATTAAATAAATATTAGATACTTAAGTACACTCGTTTGCATATTTACTATGTGGCAGGGAAGCGAATATTATGTGATTGTGGGATTTTAGTACTCACAACATACTGAAAACCGAATTATTTAATGTTTTTAAGAAGAAAAAAAATTCCAAACCGTATATTTTTGAACGACAAAATTGTTCAATGAAATTTTGTATATAAAGGGTGATCCAAGTCGCGGTACTTTTTTCAATAGCCTTTTTTGAGTCGTGCCAAGCTGTCATGTTATTTTTTTCAGTATTGTTTGACATTTCATCATGTAAAGACTAACACCCTAACAACGTTTACAAATCATTCAACTTTTTTACGAAAATTCACGTTCTGTAAAGAATGTGTATCGCACGCTTTGCTCAACTTATGGTCAACATAAGCGGCCTACTGAGCGTACTATTCGCAACCTCATCATCCATCTTGAGACCCAGCATTCATTATTGGATAATATTTGACCGACTAGACCACGTCCAGCGCGCAGTGAAGAAAATATAGCGGGCGTAGCTGAGAGTGTACACCAAGACTGTGGAGAGTCGATTCGGTGTCGTTCGCATAAACTAGGACTGACGTATGGAACGACTTGGCGCATTTTACGTTGAGATCTTAAATTGAAAGCGTACAAAAGACAGCTTGTGCAAGAACTGAAGCCGCTCGACCTTCCCAAGCGACATCGCTTCGCTTTATTGGCTCTTGAAAAGTTCCAAGAAGCCCAGCGATTAGGCCCATTTCTAGCTCAATGGATATGTAAACAAGAAAAATTGTCAGATTTGGGATGAAGAGCAACCTGAAGAGATTAAAGAGCTGCCATTTCTTTCAGAAAAAAAAGGTTTGGTGTGATTTGTGGTTTGTGGGAAGATGGAATCATCGGTCCATATTTCTTCAAAAAATGATGCCGATGAGAAAGTAACCATCAATGGCGATCGTTATCGCGCCATGATAACCGACTATTTGATGCCTGAAATTGCTCGTGATCTCCGCGACATTTGGTTTCAACAAGACGGCGCCATTTCCCACACATCGCATAAATTACTGGATTTATTGAAAGAACAATACGGTGAGCAGATTATTTCACGTTTTGCTATTGTCGATTGCCCACCAAGATATTGTGATATCACATCGTTAGACTTTTTCCTGTGCGGATATGTAAAGTCTTAAGTCTATGCGGACAACCCGGCATCGATTCACGCCTTGGAGCAAAACATCACGCATGTCATTCGCCAGTTACCAGTCGAAATGCTCGAACGTGTCTTCGAAAATTGGACTACATGGATGGACCATCTGAGACGTAGCCGCGGCCAATCTTTGAAAGAGATAATCTTCAAAAAATAAATACCAAAGAATGATCTTTCGAATGATAATAAAGATTTCCCATTAAATTAGAATTTTCTGAGTTTTTCTATAAAAAATAAGTAAACTCGAAATGGATCACTTTATATATACATATATACATTGCGTTGTTGTAATGACGCCTGTTTAACGCTGTGCCTGCTTTGCACTTGCAGCAGCACCACAGGCAACTATTTTTCGCCACCGGCGATGAAGATCACCCTTGCTCCATTTAAGAAAATTTTGTCTAAGAGACAGAATTTTCCATTGTTTTTTTACAAAAGATTCCCTCTTTCCACAACCTGGCTAAAATGCACAAGCACGTTTATAACAATTTGGCGGGGACAGCGCTCATGAGTGTGGTTCACTTGTAGAAGACCATAGCGGACGATGAATACAAACAATACAGTTAACAGCGACAAATTTTAAATTTAAAACTGAATATTTCAAAGTACGCGCCCTGAAATCAGAATGGTTGGAGATTTGTCACGCTAATCGTCAAAACTAAGTTCTCATCCAATACCGATTATGGTTTCTTCATCGGATGATTTACATAGCGTATCCCACGACTTTATTTTCAGCGTACATATATATATAGAATATTTATTGAGAAACACCTATGTTGCAAGCCGACCTCTCTATTAGATTCCACCGAACCGTTAAGCTTAATATGTCGCAAAGTCTCCACTGAAGTTCCCTCTTCTTTATCCATTACCAAGGCTCTAATCTATATATTATTTTTAAATACCACTTATAGTATATTTTAAAATACGTAGTTATGTATATTTCTCTTTCGCTTACAGATTGTTCTAGCCAGTATGCATAAATATCAACCACGCATACATGTGATACGCACCGCTGATCTAACACAAATTCCTTGGGCACCACAGCAAGCATTCGTATTTCCAGAAACTGAATTTGTTGCCGTAACAGCCTATCAGGTTAGTAATATTTATACAAATGTCAAAACTTTTTGCACACAATAAACACATATACGAGAATATAAATATATGAGATGAAGAAGAGCTCTAATCTGGACTGTAAGGTGGTCAGTGTGGGTTTTCTCAAAATTCTAAAAAAAAAAAAACTTAAGCAAACATCTTTCCTGTCCAGTCTGACATCTTAAACTTTATTGGTCCTTACGCAATGTAAAAGTTTTCGATTTCAGTGGCAAGTCACACATTCTCATCGTTTTACATCAAGATGTCTTCTTAGGATTTTTTTTTTGCATCCGACCTGCAAAAGAACGCCAGGCAAGTTTTTTCAACTAGCTTATAATTTGCATTTACTTTGCAATACTAGTGTTAGCTGCGAAAATTTAAAAGAATTTGATTTCTGAAATATTTAAGCGAAAGGCTAAATAAAATGAGTTATTCCGGTAAATAAATATGTACATATTTTATATATTTAATTCGTATTCCGTTTGATATATTTTTAAATAAAATATGAAACTCTATTTAACTTACTGTTCCACTTTGAAGTGTCACTGAATTTTGAAATTTGACAGAAATTTCCAAACAGTTTGACGTTTGCCGAGAATTTTCCATAGGTTTTAGGTTTTTTCAGTTTAGTCAGATTGGATATTGCTTAAGCTATTGCAATTGAAACCGGCTAAATTGATTCAAGTTGCTTATTTTGTGTTGTTGTTTTCCGTGTTATTCGATAACCTACCTAACGTTCTTTTGCAGCGCTGTTGCAATGTTTTAAGTGTCTTAATAGGCCCTAAGCTAGCTTCAGTACTCGCAGCGAGTGGGTCATGAAAAAATTACGTTTTAAAACAAAGGTGGATAAATATTTTTCAAAGGTTTTTTTGAATTATCTGAACATTACGGTTTCTGATAGTGCATCACTTCATTAGTATGACTGTAACGGCTAGCCTTATCCATTCTGTCCAACCAATTCTACAACACATTTTCGATTGTGTGGTCCCCAATGGCAACTTCAATTTCGTGTTTCAGTCATGAACCATGCCTGTATGGTTGGTGTAGCACTTATGCTTAACGACGCCCCACTAAAAATGGTTCGACGGAGTCAACTCGCAGCTGCGGGTTACAGTTTCGGCTAATTATGCGATTTTTGCACGCATTGCTCAAAAGATCGATTGTTACGTTAGTTGTGTAACACGTAGTTGAAACTTCAAATCGTGCCTGTAATTCTCTTAAATATTTGGAAACAAATAACTGGCACGCTAATGAATGATATTGCCGGTAACGGTGGCTCCTTTCACGTCTTGTACCACCAAGCAATCACCCAGTGAGGATGCATTTGATTTTCCAATGTTACTTGTAGATTTTCTGAGCTCCAAAGTTTTGCTTGTCAACGTAGTTGCTGAGGTGAAAGTGGCTTTAATATCTTACATATCTTTGCCGCCTTAATACCGCTGAAGCGTTTTTCGGCAGAGCTCCTCTTTCTATTTATTCTAAGCCACCTCCGAATGGCCGATGGATTTTTGCGAGTAACTTTTTATTTAATATCAGAAATACACTCGGAGGGCTTGAAATTCCCTGCCGTAGTGGCCTTACCAGAAAAATGATTTTTCGGTGAAAATGCTCATCTACTGCCAAGCGATCTCCAGCCCATTGGGCATCGGATGGTCATGAGGCTTCAGTTCTGGACAAATGGTATGCACGTTGTTTGGTTCGATAAGGCACCAGTTTGACGATCTCTTGAGCGCTATAATATCCTTCACTGCGTGCTGGATGTGGTCTATGCGGTCGAATATTATCCAATAATGAATGCTAGATCTCAAGATGGGTGATGGTGTTGCGAATAGTACGCTCAGTAGGCTGATTATGTTGACCATAAGTTGAGCGAAGCGCGCGAAACACATTCTTTATAGAACGTGAATTTTCGTAATAAAGTTGAATGATTTGAAAACGTTGTTCAGGCGTAAGCCTTCCACGATGAAATACCAAGCAATACTGAACAAAAATAACATGACAGCTTGACACGACTCACGCTTGATCTGTCAAAAAAGGCTATTGAAAAAGTACCTCTACTTGGATCACCCTTTATAATATTCACTCACCTCTTTTTTTCAAGAAGTATTTACTGAACATATTAAAAAAATGAGCTCGTGTCTCTCTAGCAGCTAATGAGCAAATCTGTAACTATTATCTTTAAAAGAAAGTTTTATTCCGCTCTTTCGTTAGTCTTTCAGGGGTGGCTTCACTCCTTAGGTGCCTCCACTTTTAGGTAAACGTCAAGACGTACTCCAAAAATCGGATAAGAACCATGTTCAAAAATCGCTTAACTCTTAAGAGGAAATATTCCTAAACTATTTACCAAATAAGGTTGAAGGCTACCTTCCCTTTACTCCATTTCCCTCATTTAACGAACTTTCGGGAATTAGAGCGCATCTAATATTTATTTTACACAACTAGGTTCGGGTATACTCGTATATCAATCTCTGCATGAGACAGCAGTTAATTTAAGTTTTCAATTGATGAAGACAAGATAATTGAAAATTAATACATATGTATATCCGTCTATGAATATACATACATACACAAATAGACTTTGGGTATGGCTCCATTGGTGTGATTATGACCGAAAGGACGAAAAAAGGTAAACCAGGCGACGAGCTCAAATTAGCATGTAACGCCTACTGCCAACTCACAAGTGAAATAGCAAATAATTTTCCAATGCCACAGTTGGATTTGTTCAATTGATCAATGGACTGAATGGATAATTCGAGCTCTTGCTGTGTTTTTGTTTTCATCTCTTTTCGGCGCCAGTCTGAATATATCTAATTAACCAAATCAGTGTCTCCTGTGCGACTAAAACTGTTATGTCATGCCAATGTCGGACTGAGGATGTTTGCTCATTTACACAATTTTCTGCTTTTGAAACTGTACACACACACACACACACATATCCATATATGCACGGTCTTGTAAAACACTTACTACATAAATATGTACATATGTATGTATTTAATTTATTAATTCCAAGCATTAATCTGTTCACTTTGCACATTTCACAGAATGATCGCATCACCAAACTGAAAATAGACAACAATCCGTTCGCGAAGGGCTTCCGCGAAACAGGGCAATCGCGTAGCAAACGTAAAATGTCTTCATCGCCCTCCGATGAAGATTCTGAACAGCAACAGCAGCATCATCAACAACAACAACAACAGCATCATCAACAACAACAACAACAACAACAACAACCATCACATCAACACACCGGGCGCCAATACGGAATAAGACGACAATCACAATCTCAGTCTCAAACACATTCCCACAGTCAACGTAGCGCCATGTCGCCAACAATGTCAACGGCGGTGACCAGCGATTCGGGTTCATCAATTTGTTCTGATAAACCCGTACATACGAATAGCGATGAAGCAGCCTTTGTGGACGTTGACATTATAGCAGATGCCGATACCGATGATGGCAGACCACAAATTAAGCGCTTGAGATCAAATGAGTCCGCCGGCTCGATAGCATCGACACCGCTGGATGAGTTGAACGTTAATGCGCATGCGGTTAGCGAACGTGAGTCTTTTCCATTTGCTGCCGAAGAAACAAGTTTACAAACGGCGTTGTTTGCGCCACTGCCAGAGCATAACACCAATGCCGCAATTGCCTTCCCCAGCGGTGGTGGTGGTGGTGGTGGTCATTCGTCGTCGTTCATTTTGCAACATTTACAGCAAAACATGCAAACAATGCTCCGTCCGTCGTTAGTCGATTTGGCTTGCACTTATTTTGGTCGTTCACAGCCCATCTACGCTCAACACATGCACCCACCACATTTAGCCATCGACGATCAAAACCTGCCCGTTGCGATGCCACCAACAATCGTCGAACGCTATGCATATACAGAATTTGTCGATTCATCGATGCCGACACGTGCTAACGAAACCCCATGCCATAATACGCTGCCGCCCCACATCGCAGAGTCGGTGCCGCGAGCCGTTGACAATGACGATGGAAAAACAGATGCCACTCCGCTGTCGAATGATACACAAATACAACAGCAACTGCAGAGCTTAATGAGCCATTCACCGCCAAAACGGAAAGGTTTTAGTATCTCTGCCATTTTAGGAGGCAGCAGCTAGTGTTAACAGCTCAAATTACATACATATGTACTTATATATACATACGTATGTGCATTTGTATAAATGTTTATTGATATGTTCAACTGAGATTTATTTTTATGTGCCTACATTCAGTGGCGTAGGCAGAGCCTAGTTAGGAGGAGACGTGCGGAGGGCTCAAGATCATTGTAAAAATATGAAAAAATTCCTAGCTATTGCATCTTTTGAGAAAATTCTGATTTTTTTCATTTCTTTTAGAATTACTTATAGTTAGAGTATTCCAACGGAGTCACTGCTGGCGGATTTGCACTCCGTGTTAGGTTCTATTGTAAAATTTTTGGTGAAAATTTTAACATTACATTTCACCCAGACAGCCCCCTTGCGTACGTTCATGTCCACATACTCCTGTAGCCAATAATCTATATAGATATATATGTAAATATCTTTATAAATTAAAGTATATATGATATTATATAGAAATAGTCAAAGCACCCAGTATTTTTTATATATTTTTTCTGTAATATTTAAAATTAAAAAACTCTGAAATAAACCAAGTACAAATACAAAGACAAATAAACTGTGAAATCTAAAGCCTATAATTATTCAAAGCATCTACTACAGGACTACAGGACTACAGGTATGTGAGTATTTTTCTCGTTGGTTAGCAGCGGTGCTCCGGCTCCAATTGTAGACACCAAGTGAACACATATTCTTTTCTACATTTTCTACATTTTCATTTTATCAGACAGAGTGGAAATCCTCCTCTTCCACTGCTCTTCGGATACCACGTTAGGTTAGGTTGAAGTTGCTATTGATGTAGGAGTATCAATACTCTTAGGCTTGAAGAGGCTAATTGTGATACCACGGTATTGACCCGATAACTGAGCTTCACTATCCATTTAAGGGGATCCTCTTATATAATTGAGCAAAAATTACCTAATGTTTGATAATTTTTTTTTTTTTGAAGAAGTAAAATAACTTAGGCATGTGTGCTGTTCTACAAAATGTTTATTTAGGTTTCCTTTATACAATCGAAAATTTTGAGTATCGAGTGTCAAAAATGGCGTCCAAAATGGCGGCTTCAGCAAAAGGTGTTTGTTCGGAGAATTTTGTCTTCTTTTAGACGGGCAAAACGCAAAGTTGATTGGTTAACTGGTTCAAAAACGAGAATGCCCGCAGATTCGAAAAATCTTGTTTCGAGAAGACGCGTTTCAAAGTTTGAAAACAGTTTTTCGTGTACAATTTTAGTTACTCCACCTATTTGTCTAAGAGTCAGTGAACTTATTGGTTTCTACGGTCACTAAACACGAATTTAAGGTTAGATTTGGAAAATTCTGAATGACGGATCCAATATGGCGAACTTAAAGAGTAAAATATTTATCAATTTGAATGAAACTTCGTTTATATTGGTATTTCGGGTCAGTGAACCCGAATTTGAGGTCAAATTTGACCAATTCAAAATGATGGATCCAATATGGCGGACTAAAAAAGTAAAATATTCATTAATATCAATGAAACTTTGAATATGAGGATATTTAGGGTCGCTGAACACAAATTTAAGGTGAAATTTGAAAAATTGAAAATGTTCGATCCAATATGACGGCCAAAAAGTAATATTGAATAATGTATATGAAATTTGATCAAAACAAATGTTTTCGGGAAGAGTGAATAAAATTTTTAAATTACTTGTTTCTGAGCGTCCGCCAACGCTGAGGACATAAGTCCGTTGAAATCCGTGTAGCGACGGAACTAATTCACGGATCGAAAAAAACAATTTACCAACATATTCTAGACACTTTGAGCCTTCGATTTGAAAATAAAATAAAAATTTATTTTTCAAAAAAAATTTAACCCCCTTAATTCAATTCCTTTATAAATTTCATTTGATAATTTGCTTAGAACCAAGTAGAGATCGCCGATGTGGGACTCTGATCTACAAAACCTATGCAAAGCCTGCCGAAAAGCCTTCTAGGCAGCTATTGTGTCCTCTCAAGTGGAGCCCTAGGACAAATAAAGGGTATCTCAAGTAGAGGTACTTTTTTCATTAGCCTATTTTTGTCAGACCACGCGTGAGTCATGTCAAGCTGTCAAGTCATTTTTGTTCAGTATTGCTTGGAATTTCATCGTGGAAGGCTTTTGCCTGAACAACGTTTACAAGTTATTCAATTTTATTACGAAAATTCACGTTCTGTAAAGAATGTGTTTCGCACGCTTCGCTCAACTTTTGGTCAATATAATCGGCCTATTGAGCGTACTATTCGCAACACCATCACCCATCTTGAGACCCAGCATTCATTATTGGATAATATTCGACCGAATAGACCACGTCCAGCACGAAGTGAAGAAAATATAGCGACAGTAGCTGAGAGTGTACACGAAGATCGTGGAGAGTCGATTCGGCGCCGTTCGCAGCAACTCTGACTAACGTATGGAACGATTTGGCGCACCTTACGTCAATATCTTAAATTGAAAGTGTACAAAATACAGCTTGTGCAAGAACTGAAGTCGCTCGACCTTCCCAGACGACATCGCTTCGCTCTATGGGCTCTTGATAAGTTCCAAGAAGATCCGTCGTTTTCGAGCCAAATTTTGTTCAGCGATGAGGCCCATTTCTGGCTCAATGGGTATGTAAACAAACGAAATTGCCGCATTTAGGACGAACCGTTATCGTGCCATGATAACCGACTATTTGATGCCTGAAATTGAAGCTTGTGATCTTCACGATATTTGGTTTCAACAGGACAGCGCCACTTCTTACACATCGCATCAGCTAATGGATTTATTGAGAGAACACTTCGGTGAGCAGATAATTTCACGTTTTGTTTTTGTAAAGTCTAAAGTCTATGCGGACAATCACGCTTCAATTCAGGCCGTGGAGCAAAATATCACGCTTGTCATTCGCATTTACCAATCGAAATGCTCGAACGAGTCATCGAAAATTGGACTCAACGGATGGATCATCAGACGTAGCCGCGGCCAACATTTGAAAGAAATAGTCTTAAAAAAATAAATGCCAAAGAATGTACTTTCAAATGATAATAAACATTCCCAATTAAATTTTCGGTGTTTTTTTCTTCAAAAAATTAGGGGACCTCGGAATGGATCCCCGTTATAAACGACACTTAAGGGACTATAAAAAGGCGCCAGAAAGACCAAACGCAGATGGTCTTGGAGAGAAACTTGCAGTAATGTGGAAAGAGCAGCGGAGGGAGTTAGCTCAGGAAAATACTCTCAAGCACTCCTCCCTCGCTCTGCAAAAGCTTGCAAAAGCCCAACGGCACATGGGCCCTTCTCATAAAAACCTACTTCACTGATCAATCAAGCAGATCATCAGATCCAATAGGGAGAGAAGCTGTACTCATAGTGAAAGATCTTTTAATAGAAAGCAACATCAAGTGGGCAATTAGTAAGTTTAAGCTATACAAAGGTCCAGCACCTAACAAAATAACTTCTATCCTACTATTACAGTAACTTCTGGATAGCAGCGTCAGCTGGTCCTTCATATGTTTTATTAAAATGAGTCTTTATTCTAATTACATGCCTAAAATTATATTCTCAAATGTGGAAATTTATCACAGAGAAAACTTTAGTATTTTAGACCAATATGCCTACTGTGAATCACAAGGTGTTTCAAAAACCAACACACAAATTGTAAAGGTAGATCAACGGAACCAGCATTACATATAGTGGTATCGCAGGCTAAAATAACAGCTTAAAATGGGGTAGCGCCGACTGCAGGTACTTCTGCTCTGACTTGCGTCGGCGTTCGGGTAATTATTCTTATTCGTCACAGTCACGGATACAGGCTTGCAAGGTCTGATCATGCAGGAGTATCTCGACTTAAACATATCAGCAGAGGTTGCATCTTCTATGGGTCTTGGCAGTAAGCTTATTGCTGCCAAGTGGCCAACACTCGAGAAAAAAAAAGAAACCACCTCAAAATTTGTTAGAATGCTGATTACAACATTGCGTACCATATCAACTGACTGCTGCTTGTGCTGCAGTAAGACTACAAAAGGTATCTGAATGGAAACTAATAAACCATGGACAGAAAGGAAAGACTACTGCAGACTCTTCACTGAATTTATCAACGTAGTTATCCCGGATAGAAACCAATTGGATAGGATATATGTATACAATGTGCTTTGTAATCACTGTAAATTTTTTCTGCCGAGCTCCTCCTCCAATTTGTGATATGCGTCTTAATGCTTTTCCAACAAATGCAGAGACCAACAATATATATTAAAGCGCTTCCGAACGGCGACGGATCTTTATGAGGATCCTTTATTTCATGTCAGATATACACTCAGAGGGCTTGGCATTATCTGCCGAAGGATGACTGTAGTTAGAAAAATTAACTGAATTTTTTATTTAAATTAATTTTCTATAATTTTTGGATGTTGGTCGTATCAAACACCAACGCTGTATTATTCATATCTTTTTGAATAGTCCGGCCGCATTGAGAGGCCTGGAATCTGTAAAAATGAAATTGGAATTAGTAGGGAAATGCCGCAGATCACTTAACGTTATAGCTGAGCAGTACTCTCTCAACTTAATATGGGTGTCTGGACACAGTAATATACAGGGTAATAGTATGGCGGACGGGTTTGCAAGGATACGCACTTTCCTTCCACTTCCGTCATAATGGATGGATTTGGGCAGGACTGTCTCGACTCTTAAGCTCACTACATGTAAAAGAGTTATTCATCTAAGGGGGTAAACTCTCAGCTGCAATGTGACCAGAGAAAAAATTTCTACAATTATTAGTCTTCTTACAAGGTATCTTCTTTGCGAGGACATGTAGAGAAATTGGGCTTACCATCAAAGCAGAAGTTGTAGAGAGAAGGAGGAACGGGAAATTATGAAGCACTTCCTTTGCAAATACACCGCGCCTTGGATAAGCAGGTTGAAGTCTCAAGAGGTAGCAACCATTAGAATAGGGGTCGCAAAATTCCTCGATCGCTTAATTTTTCGGATTCCACGCATTCGTTTGACTAGCGGGTGAGGGTCATTATGATCCTCAGTGCTAATGACCGGAAACTACTTCAAGATAACACAAGCTTTCCTCTATGTGTGCTATCTTAGACAAATCATTGCGAAAAGCAAATCCTAAATATCGGAACCTAGGCAGACTTGTCGCATAAAAGATGAAGAAGCTTCTTTCCTCCTCATTGTTTTTGCAGTTCTGCAACCCCTCCCAATAGTAACTCCTAACCTCGCTGCATGTCGCCTTATCAAGCGACCTCAGAGAGAGTACATTTCACGTGACCTTTTCCGATCCTATTTCAGCCAATTTCGTTTAGATATTTTGCAAATAGCTTCCATCTTAATTCGGCTCAGTCATAAGTGAATCCTTTGACAAGCATTTTGCATTTAGCAAAATGGTTACCAATTCGTTATTTGTGGGAAACAATATGTTTGGTTGTGCCTGGTCTGACAAGTTCGTCTGCCTTACAATTTCCATCTATTTCCCTGAGAGCAGGGCGCAAAGTGGGAGACTATCTGAGATTCGCGACCGTCTAGCACAATTTTGGAGTTTATTGTAATCGGGCCAAGTAACATAGTCGCGGCTTGACTATCACTGAAAAATAAAGATATCATGTTCCGTAAGTTCAATGTAATTTGCTGCTCCATGGTGGCTGAAACACCCTGCAATGATCCAGTAGGAGGAAGGATTGCTCAGACAGTTTCTTGAGAAAACACCTCCGTCAGCTCTTCCATCGGATTACGATCCATCCGTATTTATCTCAATACTGCCGACTGGAGTGTCAAAATTATTGCTTCATCCCGCCCTTTTAGAGATTTGATTATATAATTGTTACTCTTAGTGAAAAGAATGAGTTTTAACTTTTTTGAGATGATTCAGAGTCCATATGATTAGACAATTCCTCGGATACTGCATCAAATAATTTCAAGACTATAGTGATTTCACCTATTTCAACGAACTAGCCCGCATAAACGCTTTCTCTTACCACCTGCGCTTTGCGAAATTGTCTCTATTTAAGAAAGTTACAAGAGAGGGAGTCTAGTTTTCTGAATCGTCGATTGATACAAAATGGCTCAACGGCTCTTCCCAATTCTGACTAAAGGTATACTGTAGTGATCCAAAATAAAGATCGCCTTTCCGATTTTACAAAAAAAAAACCCCGCCTCATTAGTCCGCAGAATTTCTTCAAGTTAAAATATGTCTTGTTTCCCTATTATTATTGATATATTCCCATAGTGCACACATTGCGGTTGAACTCAATCGCGTTACGAGATATGAAATCAACTCTCTCTTCTGCAGAGTGGTATTTCTCATTGTACCAGCTTTTCTTTTTACATTGTTTAAAACCAATTGTATCTCTTTCCGAGTAAGTGACGGAAAATTCTCAATGTTGTCAGAAAGCAAGAATGCAAGGCTAGTAGAAAACAGATTTGATATCTGTAGCGATTGCAGCTTTTCAAAGTCTAAGCTTTTCTGGGATTCTTGACGAGTTCATCAACCAGTTGGGATCCAAATAAGGTACTGTGCCTGCTAGATGCATGACCCCATTGAGTACCCCCGCGTAAACTGACTATGGGTTCAACCATGCGTACTCACCTCCATAATGCATCATGAATGCGACGTCTCTATAGACTTAAAGCCAGACACTCACAAAGAAGGTGCTCAAGAGCGTCGTCACCTTCTGTTCATGCTCTTCACTCAGCCGATTTCACTTTACCTAGCGTATAGAGATGATACAATTTCAGTAGTAGATGCCCCGTCAATACACCCACGAGAATATTAAGTTCTCTTTTGATTTATGGAAGTGACAGTTTGGTTTGTCTACAATCCACGCTGTCCACAATAATTAAGTGGAACGTAGTACGTTTAGAACTTTCAATGTTCCTCCATGGTCCACTACTTTAGACGATATTTGAAGACGCTAAAGAGTCTGAGGCATTCATTGGTGACAGCCTCGCCAGCATATTCGGAGATGCCACGCTGCTACGATGACAGTTAACATGCGTATCCTCTTGAAAAGAGCTGAGCACAGCCTCTAGTGCACCTTCAATTGCTATAGCTGCATCAGCAACACGTCGTGGTGTCAAAGCCAACATGGCCGAGATGGCAAACATCTTCCCCTCTCCTTTGCCGTTGCCGTTGGTCCAGCGGTATAGGTTTGGCAATCAAAGCTGGTAGCGTTGCCGCCTGCTTTCCTACGCCGTCCGTTCTAGAGGACTGCTTTTCTGCAGAAATTTAAGCAACGCACGACGGTTAGTTATGATTTGGATGGTAAGGAAAATAATGTAAGCACGTAATGTAATGTACCACCCACGAATTCAAGAAAGGAGTAGAAATCATGATGACATCTCCTTCCGGAATGCCGCCGCAGTGGCACTAACTCTCACATATCCGCCCATAATTCTTTGTTTTGCTTGGCAAGTATCTTCAGGATGGACTCCGTCGATATTACAGTCCCCCTTCTCCTGACAAACTCGCATTTCTTCAGTAGCTTGACAACTTTATTGACATCATTGCTTGGCATAATTTAACGTACTAATGGTTTTCCACAGTTGCAACACGCCTTTCGTCTAATTAATTGATTTCATTAGTCTTATTTAAATATCCAATTTCACCATCTATTAGGAGTACAACAAATCCCAATGTAAATAGTAACAGTAAAAAAAAATTAATGTGAGCAACTTTACAAGCTAATTATAAAAAAAAAAAAAAAAAATAAACAAGTGGAGAACAACAAATACAGCAGCCAGCAATGACAGCAGCAATAACAAATGCGGCAATTGCCACACCAACATCGTGTTGCGTTTGACATCTCCAACTGTCAATTGTATGCGGTAAATTGACGACATGCCGGCAAATAATACATAGTAAATGTATAACTACAACAATAACAATGACATCTGCCGCTGTTGGCGATTTCGATTGTTGCACACACGAAGATGTAACATACTCGTATGTACATACATATGTAACCGCTTCGTATCACAGCGGCTGCGGCGCTCGCGCTGCAATTGGATATGCCTTGTCGAGCCTCCAATTGATGGGCAATTTCATGCATTATAAACCTTGTTGTTTGTTTTCTTTACTCTTTCACGGTGCCTTGCCATTTAGTGTTTGTTTGTCTTAGTCCTCCTACAACTCATTTTACGTCGCCAACGTTGTGGTTTGTTCACAGACGTCGCAACAGATTGCAACCTTTTTTGTATGATTTTTTCATTTTTTTTCACATACATACTTACATACTTGCGTGTATGCACACACATACATATGTATGTATATAGGAACGCACAATTGATTCTTTTGCTATGTACATACGTATGTAGCCACCAGCGAGGGCGGTTCTGCATGTCATCGTAAAGTTGGTTTGGGGCTTCGCCGGCTTCCTGCCTCCGTCTGGACCGCTCGGTATACACAAAATAGCTAATTTACTTTTCACCAATAATTTTCCTTTTCTACAAACGCACACACGCATACACACTAGAGCGTCACACGCAGGTGGTAAATAAACACAAGTTTGTGTGTTTGTGCGGACATACGTGTAAATATCCACATAGTATGAGTATACGAGGTATGTTCAAAGGAAGAGGTGAATTTAGATTTTTTTTGAAAAGTGCTTATTTATTCATCAATATTTATTTCGTCCCTTTCAAAGTAGTCCCCCTCGGATATAATACATTTGTGTCAACATTTTTTCCAATCCTCGAAGCACTTCTGAAATGCGCTTTTCGGTATGGCCATCATTGGTTTCTTTAGTTTTGGGAATAGGAAAAGTCGTAGGGTGCCAAATCTGCTGAATACGGTGGTTGAGGCATGATTACGGTTTTGTTTTTGGCCAAAAAAATCGCGAATAAGCATTGATGTGTGAGCTGGTGCATTATCCTGATGCAGAATCCACAATTTGTTTTTCCAAAATTCAGATCGTTTGAGCCGATTGCTTCTTGCAAACGTTGCATAACTTCGTTGTAGTATTCCTTATTAACTGTACGACCTTTTGGCAGGAACTCATGATAAACTACACCATTGTAATCAAAGAAAACAGTTAGCAAAGCTTCACATTTGATCGAACTTGGCGTGCCTTTCGGTATTGGCTCATCTGGCATTGGGATGATCGGACCTTGGTTTCGACGTCATAACCATATACCCACGTTTCGTCACCAATTATTAGCCGTTTGAGCAAACCCGGATCGTTGTTGACGTCATTCAACAACTTCTGATCGATCCTAATGCGACTTTGCTTTTGCACAAAATTTAGCAATTTGGGAACAAACTTCGCTGCGACACGTTTCATGCCGAATGATATGCCAATATCCTCTGCAACTTCCGTAAGACAATTTTCAAGAACAATTTTTTTCACTGTTTCGATGTTTTCTTCGCTTGTTGACGTGGTCGCACCTCCACGACGCTCATAGTCATCAACATCTTCTCGGCCTTCTGTAAAGCGCTTGTACCACTTATGAACATTTTTTTGAGACAAAGTGGACTCACCGAATGCCACAGGCAACATTTCAAGTGCCTTGGAGCACTTTATTCAATTTTTAACGCAAAATTTAATACATACTCTTTGATCCATTTCTTTCAAAAGTCAAAAATCGAAGAGCACACAAAGGGGTGACTAACCTCTTCCATTGTCAAAAACAAGCTACTAATCGAAATTGGCTCCTAATGCAAGCACATGATAAACAAATGTGTCCGATTATAACAAAAACAAAATATCGATAATCGAATGTACACAGCCCGCGAAGAATCAAAATTCACCTTTTCCTTTGAACATACCTCGTATGTGTGAATGTTTGTATGTAGAGGGATGTATGCAGTTATTCTATCTTGGTGGCACACACTTAAAATTATAAATATTACTTTGGTTTAATAGATTACAACCTCATTTGCTGCTAGAGAGATCCCTTAAAACAGGAGCCTTAAAACTGATAGATATCTAAGCGCGTCTGATTGCTGACTTCTGTCTACCGATGCTGATAATGATGATACGGGTACCATCGGTGGTTGAAGCGCAAGGCATTTTACGTTAGGGGGGAGGGGGAAAGAAAAACAATTACATACTCACTAGAACCCTTATTAATGATGCTAATGATGATGTTGAACTTGTCGACATGGCGTGTTACGAGTACTTATGTATTCATAAATTATAATAATTTTCAAGTGCTTGTATGTACACATATACATGCATATACATATATGCACTAGGATTTAGAAGCCTACATATGTTCAAGGGTTTCGGATAATTTGCTTCAAAGATATTTATTTTAATAATGTAACCACTCATAATCTCCTAAATCGACTTATGTCGAAATTGAGCCATTGGCATTCCTTTTCTTAATTGACGTAGATACCGCTTCCGCGTTTATAACCAAATCAACAAAAGCCCGCCAATAATTTTCCCTTTATTTTTTTTTTCCTTGCTGTTGGGCGTTAATTGGAGATATCAAGTGAAGCCAGGTAGCTCTCCACTTGATACTACCAACCAGTACGGGATCGAAAACCTTCAAAACTGCAGTGATTCCACCATCCGAGCAAAATTACCTAGCCAACATAGCCCAGTTCATATCATTGTTCATCGCCTGTGGTACTCGCTTTGATGCTAATTCACAAGGAACCATAAATCTTCTGAAAAACCATGGCGATATATCAAATTTTATCTTTGTTCAAGCCTTTGCGTTGCATAGAAGGACGATGTCTTTGTGCGTCGTAGGACGATTTTACTTTTGATTTCCCCACTCAGTGATTCTTCGTTGGATTTCGAGGCTGACATTGTTGCTGCTATTAATGCTGGTTCCAAAATAGACCAAATTATCTACGATATTTTGTCTTGTCCTCGCTCACTGTCAGATCCATTCGCTTTGCATCTTTGTTTAATCTGGACAAAGCAGAATTTGCGGTACTTCTGTCATGGCCAATGATATCAATATCATCAGCTCTGCAGCTCGTATTATTTTCTTCAGCATCAAATTGAAGAAATCACACGATAAAGAGTCACCCTCTCTGAAACTGCGTTTGGTATTGGACGGCTCGTAGAGGTTCTTTCCAATTCTGACTGCGTTTGTGGTATTTATTGTCCAGCGTCAGTTTACACAGCTGTATAAGTTTTGCGGGAGTACCAAATTCAGGCATAGCAGCATAGAGGCAGTTCCTTTTCGTGATGTCATAATGTATCGATTCTTTTCTCTCGGGTCAATGGTGAATTTATCAGGTCCAAAGGCACACTAACAAGATCGAATCAGCTCATTTTGGTGGGCTGTAGACTTTCACACATTACATTAGATAGGACCTTATGACCGATATTGAGGAGACTTATGCCACCAAAAAATTCTCCAAATTATGCTTCGGGGAATATTGCGGCAGTGACAGTCCGTGGCCATAAAAATATCCACCTCGTCCCGATATATAAAGACCCGACTGTCGAGGGAACTAATGGATTTTAGTCGACTCTTACGACAGGCATGCCTTACCGCGTGTAAATTCTTGAACACCTAACACGCAGGAGGTTCTTAGTATCCGTCACCAGATCTGCTTTTTTGTTCCAACATGAGTATTCTCGATCTCGAAACCTTACGTAAGTCGGCACATGTTTTCTGGTTTATATCTACAAATCCGTCTTAAAGGTGACTAGATACGAAACCCTTTATCTCGTGAGAGCGCTCCAAAAATCCACATTCTTTATAACATTTTCCAACAGTGCCATTTCGATGATTAAGTTTCCCTTTTGGATTTTTGGAGAAATTGTGGATAACAAATAGTTGTACAAATGAATATTTGGACACATTTACATCTACGGTTGGCAAATATTTGGCTTCAACAAATATAAAAATGTTTGTTCTTAATCTGGTGATAAAGATAGTGAGAGAGTTTCATATCTAGTCATCTTTGCCCTTCTTACTACCATCTTCAACTCTTGGTATCTATCACGCTCCGCACGTATAATAGTCGACCGCAACCAGAGTATAATATACTATAATATAATAGGAATTAAGAGATGACAGTAACGGTTCTTCTCCTCCAGCGGCCTCCACGCCGCTATGTCTAAATTTGACATCCCCACAAAACTCATACGGCTATGTAAACTGACCCTGTATAATACCAGAAGCGGAGTCAGAATTGGGAAGGACCTCTCCGAGCCGTTCGATGCCAAACGAGGTTTCAGACAGACCGACTCTTTGTTGTGTGATTTCTGCAATTTGATGCTGGAGAAAATTATACGAGCTGCAGAGCTAAATAGACCAGGTACAATCTTCTACAAGAGTTTGCAATTGTTGGCGTATGCCGATTATATTGATTTTATTGGCCATAACAATCACACCGTAAGTTCTGCATTCTCCAGGTTATAAAAAGAAGCGAAGCGAATGGGTCTGGTGGTGAAAGAGGGCCAGACGAAATATCTCCTGTCATCAAAAAACAGTCATCGCACTTGCGACTTGGCTCCCACGTCACTGTTGACAGTCACAATTTCGAAGTAGCAGATAATTTCGTCTATCTAGGAATCAGCATTAACAACACCAACAGCCTTGAAATCCAACGCAGAATCACTCTTGCCGACTTTGAACTGATTAGGCAATTGAAAAGTAAAATCCTCTCTCGACGAACCAAAACCAAACTCTACAAGTCGCTCATCATTCCCATTCTGACATATGGTGTATGGACGATGAATCCGCTTTAGGAGTTTTCAAGAGAAAAGTTTTGCGGATGATTTATGGTCGTTCCCGCGTTGGCAACGGCAAATACCGCAGACGGTGGAACGATGAGTTGTACGAGCTATGAGCTATACGACGACATTGACACAGTTCTGCGAATCAAGAGACAGTGGCTACGCTGGCTAGATCATGTCGTCGAATGGTTGAAAACGTTGCCGCTTTGAAAGTATTTGATGAAGTAAGCGTGGTGGAAGCAGAGGAAGACGAAGACCTCTACTTCGTTGGAAATATTAGGTGCAGAGCGAACTGGTTGAACTTGGTATTTCCATGTGGCGCCAAAGAGCAAAGAGAAGTACGAGTGACACGCTATTGTTGATGCGGCTATAATCGCGTAAGCGGTGTCTACGCCCAAGAATAAGGTGAAGAGATGAGGCGCTATTTTACTTAATATT
Source organism: Neoceratitis asiatica (assembly GCA_030068015.2). Taxonomy (NCBI): domain Eukaryota; kingdom Metazoa; phylum Arthropoda; class Insecta; order Diptera; family Tephritidae; genus Neoceratitis; species Neoceratitis asiatica. The sequence continues at coordinate 47,951,609 of CM061526.1, read as the reverse complement.
CCATTTTAAAGTATCCCTGAATTTTGAAGTTTAACTGAAATTTCCCAACAGTTGAATTTTAGCGCGATTTTCTCTTTGGATTTTTCAGTGGCTCATTCACAATAGTACTACTTTTTTATCTTGCAACAAAATTTTCAACCCAAAAATTAAGTCAAATTGCTTATTTTTGTTATTGCTCTCCATGTTATTTGATAACCTACCTAACGTTCTCTTGTAGGTCGTGCGCAAAAACAAACGCCACATGCATATATGTACATACGGGTATATATGCATATGCATGAATGAATACACCTTTCTCTCCCTTTATGTAAATATCCTGCAGAAGATATACATAATTCCATCTATATTAAGTGCAGTAACAGTAAACGCATTCCGAAAACAAAGAGCGCGTTTGCTCATCAGATTTGTTCACACAAGAGAAATCTACAAAACATATTACTTTCTTTATAACTCCATTGTTGTATGTCTTGTCAATGGCATTTTCCAAGCCAAGCAAAGAAAGGCTCACAAGTGGTTTCATTATGATGGTCTTAGCACTGAGAAGGGATATCCAATATACAATATTTGCGGTTGGCCGAATAGGTGTAATACCTGGTTTTCTAATTGTTTTCTTTGTTCGCAGGAAGTACCACAGAAGTGAAGACACTGAACGATTGTCAAGCCAATTGTTGTGTTATTACAATAAATTACAGTTTTACATAGCCTCCTACTCATCCTCCTCTGGTTAAGTACAAAGTCGTATACAATTGCTTTGGAAAACTATTGACCACCACTTGAGTTTCCTTTACTAATGCCACTCAAAATTACAATACATATTGAAATTTAACAACTTTTCTACTATGAAACAATGTCAGCTCAGAATGAGTGTTTGCATTGCCCATCTTTGTGTTATCTTCTATGCAAATTGTGTCCTGAACAATAGGCCACTCAAGAGTTATGGCCATAAGAAGAGTTCTTTCCATACCGGTGAGATGGTTTACCATGGCTTGTATGAACGCAGGTCGGTAAAGCAGTTCAAAGTTCTTCACACAGTGCATTGCTTGAACTCATAAGATGTCATTTGCAAAAAATTAATTCTTCTGTTAAGCGCTAGAAGGTCGAACAACTAAATATTTCAAATCCGCCACTCGTAAAAGAGAGTATTGTAGAGTTAGACCAGCTGAACTCAAAAAAGGGTCTCAAGTCCAGAGACTTGATGGGTAAGGTTGGACCGTTTAGCTTTAGGTAGACAAGCATGTAGGATACCATGCTCATAGTGTTACCAGTTCAACTACATTTGACCAAATCTCTATGCTGCTAAACTTCCTGTTGTGTATTTCAACTAGAAACACATTTCTGTGAGGAGGCATTTAGACCTTATGCCAATTTAAGATTCTGTACTTTTCCTTATCAAATAAAAATAACTTCTGCCTGCCGAACACCGAGCACTCACAGATTACATATTATTCTGCACATTCCGTAATTTACATCGCATTCCCTACTTTTCATCCTCTTTTTGTAGTCGACTAGACCAATGCCCCGTTAATAGTCCTAATAGCAACCCGGAGTCTGATCTCTTGGCTCGTTCCTAACATCTGTTAAACTGATGATACAACCGCGTTTCTTGTGCGTGCTTCATTTTCCTGAATGTGACTGGTAAATCCATAGTTGCATCCTGTAATGAGGAAACATCCCTCCTTTCTACCAGGAGGTGTGCCGCAAGGGTCAGCCCTCGGTTCACTCCTATGGAATATAATGTTCGATGGCATTTTTAAAATAAGGAAACCAGATGGTGTATCTATTTTGTTGTTGTAATCGCAAAAAAAAATCACAAATTGGGCTGCGGAGAATATTGCGGGAGTGGCAGTCCTTGGTCGGATAAAAATCCGGGTCGTTCCAGTATAAAGACTCGACTGTCGTGAGAACTATTCGATTTTAGTCGCCTCTTACGACAGGCATGCCTTACCGCAGGTAAATTCTTGAACCCCTAACCCGTTAGCTACGCTGATGATGCAGCTATTTTAGTGGTAGCAAAACACTTGACTGGCGTAGCACGTATATGTCTGGAGTGAGCAGACCACAAAACAGAGGCGTTTTAATGACCATTCGGAGATAGGTGGAGGATATACAAGTAAGAGTAGGTGGCTACACGATAGGTTCTAGCACAGCCATTAAATATCTCGGAATTATTCCTGACCGCCGACCGAACTTCAAGGAACATTTGAAATACTATAGCGAGAAACACTATAGGAGTCCCAAGACAACAATGAAGGAAACTTCTTGCGATCATCAGCTCGATTATCCTGATGTATGTGGCACCAATCTGGGCTAAACCTATATTGATACCTGAGCACTTGGGAGCACCAGCTTCGGTACATATATTGAGTGTCACTAAAGATATGTTGTGCTTTTCGAACATAATCAGACGAAGCCGTAAACCTGTAGGTGACAACAAAGGTGGGATTCGTCTCCGAAAGGAAGACGTACGAAGATGCTGATCCCAAGTGTAAACGAATGGATATAAAGACAGCACGGCGAAAGTAACTATTATCTCATGCGGTTCCTTATCGGGCATGACTGCTTCCGACAATACTTGTATAAGTACACGCACGTATACCATCCTTACGGTTTGCATTGTCATGTTGAGGTAAAAAACACAGAGCATATTCTTTTATACTTCGACAGATTTAGAGAAGAGCGCGAGCAGCTAAAGCACTGTATAGGGGGCACGATGGCCCCAGAAAGCCTGTTGAAGGCAATGTAGTCTGAAAAACATATGTAACATGGACATGAAATGCGCAGATACTGAACTAATGAAGTGTATCAGGCAAGAAGAGCGCAGAGCGCGCTGTAAAATCGTACGTTGAGTGACGGGACAGAATATCGTCCAGTGCCTGCCAGAAAGCAAAGCGGGTAGTACGGGCTATTCGTATCTATGAAGATTCCTTACCTACCGGGTCGTAACCAATTAAAAAAATTGAATGTCCTGTTTTCAGCTACTAGGTTCGCCGGTCGGTTCAAAATCACAAAAAGCGCTGTCGATTATCTTGTTTTAAGAACTATCTGTTGATCTAAACGGGGTTAGGTCGCCGAAAGGCGGACAGTCGGAATCCAACCGCCGACTATTGTAGATAAATAGCTCGAGTTGCCTCGAGAGACCTTAGTAATACTGGCGTAGTTAAGGACCGACTTAGCTCCTACCTATCTAGACTTGACCCCAACGTATGCCCTGCATGTAACGAAATCCCGGACAACACTAACCACATCTGTGCATAACCTCTAAAATCTACTCGCCTACACCTAGCACTCTTCTCTCTCTGGACCTACCATTAGATGAACTCGACAACATTGACTAGTTTCACCTGCTCCTGGGTGGGGTTTAGCTAGATACTGTAAGCACCAAAACATCTTGTTTTTAGTGCTTCGATGACGCTGGTTATTGAATTTTTTCAGTCAGGAAATGGCATTCGTTTCGACTTCACCTCATTCAACTCATAACCTAAAAACAGAGCAGCTTCTGGAGCTCTCCATATTTTAAGTGAAAGAAATAAAACTTGAGATATGGTAACGCCGGGAAATTCAGGCAGAGTAAAGTCACCAACCATTCACCACTGGTTGAGGCAAAACCTAGTACATGCATACAAGCAATAAACAGTAACAGCAACATCAGCAGCAGCAGCAAACAAAACAAAGAATATAAAGTGCAATAACAATGACACGACGATTGAGTCTGGCTACTGAGCTTGGCGCCATCACTTAAGATGCGGCATTCTCTGAAGTACTGATAAGCGTGCATTCAAACACTTTTACACTCGCATATACGGCGATAAATTCTTGTGTACATACGGACATATCTACCTGTATGCATACATACATACAAACATATGTATATTCACACATGCCTATGTTGCACGTCACTTCCGTATGAAGAGGGATAAAAACATTAAAATCTATGTGCAATACATACATACATATGTATGTTTGTTGTCAGTTACAGGTTTTTATTTAAATATTTTGGTTTCAACTTGTTTTTGTCTGGCGTCGTGGATAAGACTTTGCTGTTTGCTGTTGTTTGTTTTAAAAAATATGTTCTTGTGATTTATTTGAAGTTTTTAAACTATCTATGTACAATGCATAAGTATGTATGTATGTATATGCAACTCAATGTCATTAGGCACATTCATGCCAAGAGCCGGTGGTCGTGGGCTTCAATGTCGCGCAAATCAAAAACTAAAATCTGACTTTCATCGCTACGAAAAATCTGTCTCTCGAAAACTCCTATTGTTAGCTGAGGTAATAGTATCAACGTTCACGCTTCGGCAGGATGCCGCTTGCTATTGCTACTGATAATCATATTTCGGATCAACCTGCGCCTATTCGGAAACGTTTTATCGTATAGACAGAATTTGACTAACTGTTATGGCTCCTACAGCACGCGTGTGGGTACAAGCGCAAGCTAAAACCGGCTGGCCATGAGTTTGAGCCATCATTTCTTCCTTTAACGCTGAATCGTTTAGTAGGGTTTCAACTTCACGGCGAGAGCAGCGTCGTAAGTTTGCGTCAGACGTCCCTAGAACGCATCATCCTTCTCATCCGGCGTAGCAGGAGCGAAAAAAAGCAAAAATAAGTTGAGGAACTTCTGACTTCAATAAGAATTCACCGCAGCGAATTCATTTAACAAGTGGTTCGCCTTTAGAAAAAAGTGTATTTCTTATAAAAATTATTAAAATAATTTTGTCAATGAAAAATATTTCGTATTTCTTTTTCATTCAGAAAAACAATTCATCACAGCGCAACGCGCTTGTTACTTGCGCATAATGTCCTTAAAAAATGGCCGCCAAAATAACTTTTCGTTAAGGCAATTTTCACAGTTACTTTTCATGCGCAGTCTGACTACGCTTACGCTTACCTACAACCACTTTTTGTAATTCATCATTTTGACAAGCGCGTCGAATGCCTTTTCCTTTGCACAGCACATCTTTGGTGAGCATTGCCAGTAAACAAGAATCATTACTTCCCCTCAACAATGGCGTACTGTTGGCAAACAATTTTACTAGAAAGAGAAGAATAAGAGATGTTACAAATCGGAACAGCCAATCAGAAGCCACATAAGATTACACGAAAAGCAACACTAGGGTTGCCAGTGTATTTACTAGTAGAAATAGTATAATAATGCATACACAGTTACTACTAATCACAATATTCTCCTGTAATAGTATAAATATACAAGTATTTATATTATTTGCCTTTACATATATTAAATAGCGACTAAATCTTAGCGCCCTCAATAGTTGTTGGTTGGTAATGAAGTGGTAAAGCACTCGCCTCTGAAGTCAGGATCCGTTGATTCGATCCCTGGCAAAAGAAGTCTGATGAGGAGATGTGGTGATCTCCGAAACAGCTGTCACTTCTACCATTTTCTTTTGTAGCCTTTTTTTGAGAGATCACGCGTGAGTCGTGTCAAGCCTTCATGTTATTCTTGTTCTGTATCGTTTGGCATTTCATTATGGAAGGTCTTACGCCTGAACAACGTTCACAAACATTCAACTTTATTACGAAAATTCACGTTCTATAAAGAATGTGTTTCGCGCACTTCGTTCAACTTATGGTCAACATAATCGGCCTACTGAGCGTACTATTCGCAATACCATCACCGATCTTGAGATCCAGCATTCATTATTGGGTAATATTCGACCGCAGTCGAAGTGAGCACGCAGTGAAGAAAGTATAGCGGCCGTAGCTGAGAGTGTACATGAAGACCGTGGAGAGTCGATTTGGCGCCGTTCGCAGCAACTCTGACTGACGTATAGAACGACTTGGCGCATTTTACGTCGATATCTTAAATTGAAAGCGTACGACATACAGCTTGTGCAAGAAATGAAGCCGCTCGACCTTCCCAAGCGACATAGCTTCGCTCTATGTGTTCTTGAAAAGTTCCAAAAAGATCCGAGGTTTTGTGCCGAACTTTGCTCAGCGATGAGGCCCATTTCTGGCACAATGGGTATGTAAACAAGCAAAATTGCCATATTTGGGACTGAAGAGATTCAAGAGCTACCATTTTATTTAAAAAAAAAAAAAAACCGTTTGGTGTGGTTTGTGGTCCATATTTCTTCAAAAACTTCAAAAATTATGCCGGTGAGAACGTAAGCGTCAATGGGCACCGTTATCGCGCAATGATAACCGAGTATTTGATGCCGGAAATTGAAGTATGGGATCACCGCGACATTTGGTTTCAACAAGACGGCGCCACCTCCCACACATCGCATCAATCAATGGATTTATTGAGACAAAACTTCGCTGAGCAGATAATTTCATGTTTTGGGCCGCCTGATTGGCCACCGAGATCGTGGTATGTCACACCGTTAGACATTTTCCTGTGGGGATATGTAAAGTCTAAAGTCTATGCGGACAATCCGGCTTCGATTCAGGTTAACGAAAATTGGACTTAGCGGATGGACTGCGGCTAACATTTGAAAGAGATAATGTTCCAAAATAATTCCAAAGAATGTTCTTTCGAATGATAATAAACATTCCCCATTAAATTTGAATTTTCTGTGTTTTTTCTTTAAAAGAGTAGGGAACCCTGAAATGGATCACCCGTTATAAAATATTCAATTCAAAATTCTAACAAATAGGTATTTTGAATAAAACTTACTCACTTATAACTACAAGCAATTACAGTAATTTCAATTTTTACAAAACTTTTCGAGTTGTTAGCGCTTTCAACAAGAGATTTCAAATTTTATTTCAATTAAAATACTTATAAATAGTATAAAAGTTGAAATAAAATACAAATTGGGAAATTGCCAGAAAAGCAAAAGAAAATAAACTAAAATATCTTTTGAGTATTTGGAATACGAGGTGTGTTCAAAGGAAAATGTGAAGTTTGAATTTTTTGAAATCTACTTATATAGTCATCAATATCTATTTTGTCACTTTCAAAGTGTTCCCCCTCGGATATAATAAATATTTTTATGCCAACGCTTTTTCCAATCCTCGGTGCAATTCTGAAATGCCCTTTCGGTATGGCCATCAGCTCTTTCTTCGATTCTGACTTGACTTGATCTTTCTTAGTTTTGGGAATAGGAAAATGTCTGGTGAATACGGTGGTTGAGGCTGATTACGGTTTTGTTTTGGCCAAAAAATCACGAATAAGCATTGATGTGTGATATGGTGTATTATCATGATGCAGAATCCACGATTTGTTTTTCCAAAAGGCGATCGTTTGAGCTGTATTGTTTCACGCAAACGTTGCATAACCTCCTTGTAGTATTCTTTATTAATTGTACGACCTTTTGGCAGGAACTCATGATGCACCACACCAATGTAATCAAAGAAAACAAAATTCACCTTTTCCGTTGAGGAAATAAGGCACTCTTGGTCAGTCGATAGAAGTTTGTTGCGAGATGTTGAAGTTCCTTTCAATTTGATTGAAACAGAAATTCGAAAGTTATATCGATTAACCCCAGATTGAGTTGATGAAATTATTTCTAAACTTCATATTCAACTAAAAGGCAGGAGAATAACGGCGATATCTACAGAAAAACAAGTAAATAATGCAACTTTCAAGTGTTTTTCATCTTTTATTTTATTGAAGGTTCTAACTGTCTTACGATTCTTCCCAACTGGATGCTATCAACGTCCTGACAGAAAGCAGTGGGGATAGCCATTAGCGTGTCGTCCATAAGCCGCTGTACACATCGAGCAATAGACCGTTCGATGTTTTTCACAAAGCTTAAATTTCCCACGACTCAAATAGAACGGCTAGCTAAAAGAGAAATTTTCGCTTCATCAAACTCACCATTTGTTCGTGGCACTATTGTGGCTACCGACAATCATGTGTCAATCATGAGCCCCAGAAATCATGAGGAAGCCTATGTCAACCACCATGGATACCATTCTATCAATGTTAAAATAGTAGGATTAGAAATAGAGAGTGAATAGTAGAATTTCTTTCTTAATTTTTGAATAACACAATTCGATATATGTAATTTGTGCACATATATGTGATCCTAACCTCAAGATTTTGGCGGTAAATGCTTAATACCCAGAGGCAATGCACGATTCATTTATTTGGAGCTTCTCTACACTAGGGTCATGCAGCGTAATTTGGAAAGAGGAAACCATAACATTTTTTTTATTTTTAAACTTTGTGATCCAATGCATTGTCAGCTAACAACAATCGTTATAAGTTACCGAATCACCCAATCGTTAGTACAAGCGGCAAAATTCGTTAGTTAACTACTCGACAAATCGTATCGATCAAATTTACAAAACTCACCTACTGAATTCGCATGCGGTTGGATTTGATTGTTATCTTCAGATTCAAGGTCGCTTGCAGAGTATTTCTGATTGTTACGACTTGAATGACATAGAGAGCATTGAAAAAATTTCAATAGTTTATTTAAATTCTTTCTGAAAATATTATAAGCATACATTTTTCTTATATTAAAATTTAGTAAAAATTAATTGTGTAAACGAAAGCTCCCATAAAATCAGTGTAGTATTTAGGTACTTATGAAGTTTTATAAACTTTTTAGCTTGAATCTAGAATGATACTTGCCCATAATTATCTCGATTGACAAGCCTCCCGACTTTGTTTCCGTAGACCACCGGATCTTTGTTCACTTTAAAAAAGCTAGCTGGCCCGGCTTCACGGAACTTACCGAGAACTCCTTTCCACTCCTACCAACGTCACCCATGGTGAAAAAATCTTCCGCCGCATTTTCGTGTCTGCTGCCGCCCGCTTCATCCCGATCGGCCAAATTGCGAAAAACCACCCCAACTTTCCAATCAACACTGGCGGAACAAGTGGAAAGAGCACCTAAGGTCCACTGAGGGGTAACCAAGCTCAGGTCCACAGTCAAATCAATGTCTAATCCGACGAGACGGGATGAACGGGTAGAAATTTCATTCGGTGATCACGCATTGTCGGACCGAAGAGGTGCGCGAGCTATTTTACCCGGCAATTCACACTGCACTCTTCGGTTGACAAAATGAAAAGACAAGTGACCCGCCGTCTGCGCAAACTGCCAAATACCAGCGCGTCGCCTAACTCCTCCAGGGAAGAAGTTCCGGAGATATCGGGAAGGCGAAAGCATTCAAATCCATCGGTCCCGACGGAATAAGCGCACTGATGCTGAAACATTTGGGTCCAGCGGGTGCAGGCTACCTAACCAATGTTCTCAATATGTCTTTGACCCCTCGAATTATACCCGATATGTGGAAACTGGGTAGAGTGATCCCGCTACTAAAGACGGATAAACCCGCAAATAAAGGAGAGTCTTATCGGCCGATATTTCTTCTTTACCCAATAGCGGAGACAATTGAGGCCTTGCTGCTCCCGTGTCTCACACACCCTCAGATAGTTCATGGCCCCAACCGAAATCGGCCTTCTTCACGAACTGTTTGTCGAAATCCTTCGACACGATCAATCACGCAGTACTACTATTGGACATTGAGGACTCCTCATTACCGCCAGGGTTGAAGAGGTGGGCCACCTAAGTGGTCGACAATCATCAGTTGACTTTCGAGGTCAAACGTCAAAGCTACGGAAAATTAAACAGTGGTTTTCGCAGGGTGGTGTCCTGATGCTGTTTATTTTTTATATTTCGAGGCTTCCTACACCACCAGAGGGCGTCTCTTGATCTCATACCCCGATTACTGTTCGATATTGGCGTCTGGCGTCAGCCCTTCCCACTTCTTCACTGCACGACATCTTCACTTACAGCCAGAGAAATCCTCTGCCACCCTTTCAATCAGTTGGACGAAGGAGTACCGGCTAGAACTCAATATGAAGGTCGATAAATAACCCAAAGTTACTGCATTCTCCGAAAGTCCATTAAGACCTTTGTAAACTCTCTTCCAGTGAATAGTGTTTCCGGAATTCAATCACACTGCAAAACAAAATCTCGTGCTGCCTTGAGAGACCCGCGTAACACTGACACAATTAAGATCTGGGTATTGTAGTAGACTCCACTCCTACTTATCCACACTCGACCCTGACATACCCAACGTATCTCCCGCATGCAACGAATCCCGCACGACATCAAGCACCTCTTTGCATGCCCACTCAACCCGACTCCCCTAACAACCCTCTCCCTCTAGTCCGAGCCCGTCGAAACAGCACGTTTCCTGGGCCTCCCGTTAGATGACATATGTGACTAAGACTGGACCTACCTGACCCTAGGCGGGGTTAGCGAGCCGCTACAACAACAGCAATAACAAAAACAACAACATCCTGATTGGATTAAAAAAAAAAAAAATTAATTCCGATGAAAAAACTTAAGGGGCTATAAATAATAATAGAATTCGCCAGGTTTTTTTGGTTGCTGATAAATCTGAACGGCCAAAATAAAGATCACCTTTTTTTAGAGCTCGTTCGGCACATTATCTCAAATAGAAACTGCTTCTATGAATAAAATCATAAAAATATACACTTTTCGAGCCACTCAACTGCGAATAATTTCTAATAAGAAAAACAATGCTTATTTTTGATGAGGAACATAAATTGCTGAAAGACAATTATTGTTTCTAAAGAAAAATATAAAAATTCTGATAATATAAGGGTGATCCATTTCGAGGTTCCTTACTCAGAAAATTCAAATTTAATCGAGAATGTTTATCATCATTCGAAAGAATGACCGCAGCTATGTCTCAGATGGTCCATCCGCTGAGTTCAATTTTCGATGACTCGTTCGAGCTTTTCGACTGGTAACTGGCGAATGACACGCTTAGACTTTAGACTTTATATATCCCCACAGGATAAGGTCTAACGGTGTGATATCACACGATCTAGATGGCCAATCGATCGGCCCAAAACGTGAAATTATCTGCTCAGCGAAGTGTTCTCTCAATAAATCCATTGATTGATACGATGTATGGGAAGTGGGCCGTCTTGTTGAAAGCAAATGTCGCGGAGATCAGGAGCTTCAATTTCAGGCATCAAATAGTCGGTTATCATGGCGAGATAACGGTCGCCATTGATGGTTACTTTCTCATCGGCATCATTTTTGAAGAAATATGGACCGATGATTCCACCGGCCCTAATCACACCAAACCGTTATTTTTTCTGGATAAAATGGTAGCTCTTGAATCTCTTCAGGTTGCTCTTCGTCCCAAATGCGGCAATTTTGCTTGTTTACATACCCATTGAGTCAGAAATAAGCTTCATCGCTAAACAAAATTTGGCTCGAAAATATCGGATCTTCTTAGAACTTTTCAAGGGGCCATAGAGCAAAGCGTCTCGACGTAAAATACGCCAAATCGTTCCATACGTCAGTCCTAGCTGCTGCGCCGTATCAACTCTCATGGTATTCGTGTACACTCTCAGCTACGGTCATTATATTTTCTTCACTACGCGCTAGACGTGGTCTATTCGGTCGAATAGTAAGCCGATTATTTTGATCATAGTTGAGCGAAGCGCGCGAAACACATTCTTTACAGCACGTGAATTTTCGTAATAAAGTTGAATGTTTTGTAAACGTTGATCAGGCGTAAGACTTTCCATGATAAAATGCCAAACAATACTGAACAAATATAACATCACAGCTTGAAACGACTCACGCGTGATCTGTCAAAAAAAAGCTTTTGAGAAAAGTACGCCTACTTGGAGCACCCTTTATAAATTTTATGCCTAAACAAAATAATAAATCTCAAAAATTTATAATTATTGACAATTTAATTAAATAGATAATGATTAAAAATTGAAATTTTTGATAAAACTCATAATTATTACAGTCTCTGAACCTGAACCTGAACCCCTGATTAGAGCTTCTTCTTTATCAAACTCACTCACTTTTTATACGAGGAAGTCATATTTTCAAACATTTAAATACACATTAAATATAATTAAAATTTCTTTATTGAAATTCTTCCCTTTTAATTTATACATACATATACAAATTGGTATCTTTACATTTATCTTTATATAGTAGACGAATGTCATGTAAACTTGTTTATCACAGTTATCTAAAACTTCAAATTCAAAACACGTACATATTATCAAAGGAAAAAAGCTTACAGTGTGAAGTGAAATAAAATAAATTACATACAACAGACAAATAATGCCCTAAAAGCTACGTAATTACAATTAATAGCACTAATATCTTAGCTTATGCCACCTCAAACACCAAAACAAATACAATTAAAATGATGTAACTCTGTCCGAAGAAAACTTATTACATATGCACGCACAAGTTTACACATTAATAAATGTACATATATATTTTATTGGTATTGATATGGCAAATATAGAAAATCATTAATGTTATATGTATATACGTATGTATTTATATTTAAAGTTATTTTATTATAGCAGCAATCCCCCAGGGGTAATATATTTCCAAATATTTAATTGCATTATCATACATACGAGTATATGCTAATGTGTAAGTTTGCACGCTTTGTAACCTATTACAACAAATATGTAGTCTTTAAATTCAAGTGCGTTTAAAGTATTTTCACTTAGCCAATAACCTATCAATTAGGACAATTCAAATCCAGTATTACTGCTAACAGCGTAACGCAATTTGTCTCGTAGCGTAGATTTCTTCTGATAGTTTGGCAACTTTAATAAATTGAAACAAGTCGATGATGTTGGTAAACGATTAAGTGGATCTTTTTTGCGTATGGTGAAGAAACCGCGTATGACACTGCCGATAGTATCACCAGTATCCTCGTCATCACTAACTTCAACACAGCGTATAGAAAACGGCGGCTCGAGATTGGCAAATCCCAGCAAGGGTGGCTTTGAACAACTAGTTACAAACTGCAAACAGAAGAGGTTAGAATATTTATAAAATATTTGAAAATCCAAACCTTAAGAAACAGTTTGCGCTCCTCTTCGGTAAAATCTTTGGCTAAAATATCCCATAACCAGCCAACGACACGATGTGAATCATGAAATCCACCATAATACTGTGTATGTTTTCGTAGGTCGCGCAGATCTAGCGGTGCGGTGTCGCCGGAAATTAAACGTTGCAATTCCGGTGGTGAAAATAGCGATAACCACTCTGGGTTGACAATACTACGGAATCCACGGTTGAAAGCCTGAGTTTGTTCGCGGATTTGTGTATTCATATGAAAGTATGCCATATAATGTATGTAAACTAGTTTGTTGTGATCTGTTACAGCGCGTGCTTTACCACCAGGATGCAGTTCGTGTGTAACAATCTTGCCCATAACATCCTGATCCACTGAAAATGTTAAATTCAAGTCTGCAACATCCTGCTTATAGTGTTTGATAAAAGTTAGACTGCGATAGAGCTCATTGTCCAATGAGGGTAGCTCGTCCATGCAAGAGTATAGTGCTTGATGTGTTTGCCCTAGCAGCTGTGAGAGGAAAAACGATGCAAATGGTACATCTACAACTATGCCTTCGTACACAGCTTTTCCCAACATGCGACCGACAAATTCAAATAACTGTAAATGATTGTCCTGCACATATGATAAAGGTGATGGATATAAACGTTGATCCGTAGTCGTTTTAAATAAATTCAGAGACGGATCAAATACTTTCTTGATTGTCTCTTCCAAGAACTCTTTAAAAACGCCATCTTGATCGATGCCAGCCTCGTGTAAGCCTTGTTGATTTATAAAACGTACACGTATAACACCCTGAAAAATAGTAATTTACAACTTTTTATACCGTTTTCTACGCAATAAAATTAAATCTTACTCACTTTCAGTGCGTGTGGCCTTAGCGCCGCCAATTGTCTATAGCCGTCTTCGACTATGCGATCACGATGTACCACAATCAGTGCAGAGCGTGGTGAGGCGCACGCACTCTCAGTCAAACCCATAACAGCCTTTTCATTCTGTACGAACTTTCTAAACAACTTTACACGATCTTCGTGTGGTATAATGTGTGGCATCTTCTGCAGCAGGATCACAGTGTGCCTCTTTGCTTTTTCCAAATCACTGATAAACGTCGAAGGCTTAACCTCAGGTATCAGCCAGTGATTGATTGGTGCGAATGGTCGGCGACAATCACGACGATAAAGGCATGAAAGCAATGTATGTAAGGATATAAATAACGGGCATTGCGTTATATTTTTCGTTCCTGCTGGAATTTTGTTTAATTATTATTACTCTCACGACGTTTATGTATCTTCCTACTTACCAAGTAAATTTTCGTTTATTATTTTGTATAAAATATTGTTGAGAAAATATGTAAGCATGACAAAATCATTGAGGAGAAATGGCTTTTGTTCCGTATACATTTCGTATTCATCTAAAATACTGGAAAATGTATGTATATATATTATTCATATTCAAAAACTAGAAAATCCAATTATATTCTGAACATACGTAACATAGTGTGTCATGCTGTCACAGAATAGCATCAACATTGCTACTTGGGGCTTCTGCAAGGCGTTTTCTTGTTTTAATAATTCCAAAAACTCTTTCATGCCACAATGTGGACCCAGCGATGTAAGAAGTAGCCAAAGACCGTATAAAACGTTATCATTGTAACAAATACCTTAAAGGGGTCGTAAAATAATTAGGAAATAGAGTTTCTTAAAAGAACGCAGCGCTCTGTACTACCTGTTAATATATCAAGTCGTAGCTGAGAGAGCGTATTCAGCGCAGCGTAAAACATGGCGCATACACGCGACACATGCTCCACTTCTGCACAATCTAGTCGACGCCATGATCTATTGCCTCTATTGAACGTACCGCGTGATGAGCCACGATCCAACGCACGACGTATTATGTTACTTGTGGATGCCTGTGACGGTGGTTGGAATTCTACACGTTCATACGTGGCATTAATATCTCTCAGTGTGTCCACCAACAAAACTTTAATGCAACGATGACCCCAGAGAAAATGAAATTGTTTTTTAATCAACGCTACATTTTGGTTTTGCGCTGAATCCAATGATGGTGTATGCCAGCCAAGCAATTCATGCCATTGCGTAAATACTCCTTTGCTGGAAACGGTATTTGGTATCTTCTCGAGTAGTAGAGTTGTCGCATTCTTCAAGATTTGTATACAAAAGTTAAATTACTAATGAATGCGTTCACATATGTATATGAATTAAGTATTTACCGTAAATAGCGGATATGCCAACTCTCTTGTTTCCGGAGAGTTGTCAATTGTAAAAAGATTAACAATGTTCCCCAATAATGCAAGCACTTTAGTGCCCTATAAAATTGCAAATATTCCAATTTTAAATTTTACATTTAATTAAATATTGAAACATTTGAAAACAATTCATCAACTTACTGGCATATTTTTTGTAAATTCAGAAAACCAATCGGCTTCTTCAACGGATTGCAGAAAACGTTTTAGTATTTGCATAGAGTTGAAATTTTCTATGCACTGTGGTATGACAATATTCAGATGATATACTAATGCAGGAACGGATAAAATTTCCGCTAAAAACTGAGTTAGTAAATTTTTACTAAAGCCGCCATCAATTAGAGGTCGAGTAGAGAGCGTCATTATAGCCTTAAGTGAAACGGGTTTGATAGAAAGATCTTCACGTGCTGTACCTTTTAATAGGATTGACTATGGAAAATACAATTAAGAGTTGTATAATGATAGATACATTAAATAATACTTTTATAACTTACTCTCATCGTTTGGAAAAATCCATTTTGTACTAATTTTCCCTGAACATTGCAGCATATTTTCTGCAAGGCAGGTTGCATCTTTTCGAATTGCTTATTTCGAAGTATACCCCAAGATTTTGGTGATGTAAAGACAACCAGCGTATGCAGGTATAGCGCCAATGAGATACTGTCCGCATGATTTTCTGTTGGAAAAAAGTTTAGTTAATTTCATAATTATATACAAATTTTGTTTAAAGTTAATACCAGGTTTTATGTCCCCCAGCATTAGGCAACATAACGTTAATAAGGATTTCACATGTGCCAGCCAGTGTAAACTGTAAGCCAAATTTAATTAATTAATTTAATAATAACGATGAGATTGAATAATGATTACTAATGGGTAATAACCTCTTATCTTTATGTAGACAAAGAGCAGCATATGACAGCTTCGGTGAATCTGATTCCATGGATTTATTCAAGTAGCGACATAAGGATTCAAACTTCTCATATGATGATAAAGTATCCAGCGCTTCCTTTTTGCATTGAAAGTGTGTGAGAAAACGTCGGACAACTGGATACACAATATTAGCTGGTAAAAGTTCAACATCTTTTTCGCTTTTATCATTTGTGATTAAATTATCAAAATCGGTGCTGCATTCAGGGAAATTATTATCAATGTACATACGCATGTATGTATATAATATTTTGTAGACACTTACATTATCCTATTACGATATTGCTTGCGAGTTATATATCCTTTCCATTGTGTTTGGATCCTCACTGCCGCCTCGTCACGACGTTTTTCGTAGGCACGCTCCTCTCTAGCTGCCTTAGTATGCTCCAAAAAAGATTTTTTCTGGGTATCCGATGTGACAAACATTTTCACATTTGAGTTGATAATGGATTTCTGTTGTGTTATTCCTTGTTATTTGTCGTTTACGCAATAAAGTTAACTCCAATTCACAGTATATAATAAATCTTCACATTTTGTTTATACAGAGACTACTCAAATCAATAAATTGATAATGCCTTAATAAAATTGTAATCAATTACACCTTGAAAACAGTCAGTCAGAAATTTTTGTAAAAAAATTCTACATAAGTTGACAAATAAACAAAGAACGTATGTTCATATACCTATTATGAAATTACGATATACGCAAACATTTCCTTTCCAAAGAACGTATTTGATTCATTTACGTTCTTTGCTTTTATTTTGTCGCTCATCTTGTCATTTACCAATGATTGTATTTGCAATTAGTTTCAAATATTTTCCAAGAGATTAATATATTAGCAGCAGTCTTCGATGGTATTACGTTTGTAAGTAACAGAATTTCAATTAAATACGTTCTTCGCCGCATAGCTCCAAAGAACGTAAATGATCTGACAGCAAACTTTTTAGAATTAAATTATGCCACTCTAATGAGACAGTTATCAACACTGCCGTAATGCATCTCTGTAACGCGGGCAAATGTCAAATGAATAGATGTCGCTGTGCTTAACTTTCTACGAGTGGAAATGAAAAAATTCTTCAAGTTACCTGCAAAAGAAAATTGTTGTGGATTTTAAGACAACAAACGAATTATTGGAAAATCTGAAGTGTAAAACTCATTGCCTAGATATTCTTTGAAATGAAAATGTTTCATAAACATTTAGATTTGTGAATAGAGTGACATGATGTCTATATGACGACAGGGCGGATTAATCGGAATGCATTACAAAGAAAACACGATGAGATTCAAGGTTTTTACCGAATTCTTTTTGTGCTGAATTTTTTATTAACAAAGAAGTGCTAAAAAAGAATAAGTATAAAGGAAAATAATTTTGTTGATTAAACACCAAATAAATAATCTACAAACCTTTGAGATGCCAATAACAATTGCAAATTTATAAAGCTAACAACAAAAACAACAACAACAACAACGAAAGTGGTGAGTGTCACGATGAAGTTAATTGGCCTATAGCCATAAAGTATTAACCAATAACTACAACAATTGAAGTAGTGCTCACTAAGTCTTGAAGGGAAGTTCTGCTTTCCACTAAGATTTATTTTATAGCAAGCGCCTATTCCCCTCCGGAAAAACTAATTTCCTTGATAGATAAGCGGTAACGGCAGATAGTTGAACATCATTTGCTTCGGCGTTGTAGTCGACGCCTATTGGAAGTATTTAAATTAGCTTTAAGTACCACTTCGTCGAGAAATTTATTTCAGAATATTTTGTCAACTCGTTCCTTTAAAGTTATTGCACACATATATGAGGATTGTAAAGAAATTAAAAATAATTTTAATTGCGCAATATCAATCTAAAATTGCAAGAAATTCGATGCAAAGGCGCAAAGTTTTTTTTTAGCATTTTAATCATTTATTGTTGATCTTGTTTTTTAAATGTAGCTCGTCCGTAATTTTTTGTATGCTAAGTGATAATATATATGAAACGCAAATATTGTTAGTAAACGTGTTAATAAGATTCGTCAAATAGTCGTGCAAACAGTATATTTAATTTGCGTGGAGATATACAAATTGTCAGACTGTCACTGAGACTAGTGACAAGTAATTCGCCATAATTCAATGACTTTAATTTCCCGGAGAAATTAAGAAAATATATTTAGACCAAACCAAGTAAGCATTGTAAGTATGTATACGGTTAGTTCGCAGGTTTGCACGTATTAAGAAAATATCAGTGAAAAAAAAATAATCTTCCAAAATTTTAATTTTGCAAAGTGAGAAGAAAATACGGCAATTTAATTTAAAATACAGTTATTTTAATATACAAATACATATACAACTTATAGATCACATATAGGATAAAAAATGTATTATTTGAATAATTTAAATACTCGTACTCGTAAGATTAATAAGACTAAGCTAACATCGATTTCTAAGCATAAATAAAATTATATTTGAGAAGAATACCCACATGTTATATGAATGTTAGCAAAACCTACATTAATAAAAATAACACAAAACGCTATTATACGTATATATATATGTATACCGTTATACTATTTTGTCCCCTTAAGCTAATTTATACCTACTCATGTATGTATATAAAATTGTTAAATTATATGCTAATTAAATTTTACTTTTATTCTCATAGAATTTTACAGCACAGTTAAAAAATATATATATGCATATATTAATATATATAAACGTACATATATAAGCAATAAATAAACCAAGGAAAGTTTGAAAGAATTCTCAAAAACAAAAAAAAACATGAAGTATTTTTCTGCAGAAAGTAGTGGTATTAGCATCAATCCAAAGGGAGATGACTATACTAGAAATAGTCCCGTAGCCTTTAGCGAGCAGGTGACTACCGTAATAAACTTCTTCGAAGGCTGGAATCATTGTGAACGAACTGTTGTTTTGTATGCTCTACTGAAGCGCTTAAAATATCCTAATATAAAGTTCTTGCAACATGCTATTGATCACGTTCTGACACAACGTTTAAACTCGGAAAATAATCTTTGTAGCGTACTCATTGACTTGAATGCGAATAATCCATCGTATTTGAAAAAGATTTTAAACGCCTATAAGACGTTGCACATGAATGACGCTGCTGATGCTCTGAGTTCGGTGTCATCAGACAAGGAATCCATGCAGAGTTATGGATCTGACTTTCAAATAACTAATTGCGATGAACAAAAACTATATGATAAAAAGAAGGAAATATTGATTGAGGTACTAAACATGTTACCGCTTTTAAAACCAGGAAATGACGAAGCTAAACTAGTATATTTAGCATTAATTCCCGCAACAGTTAGAGATACTATGCAGAATCGTGTACCTACAGAATTGGTTCAACAAATTTTCTCGTATTTACTTATTCATCCAGCTATAAGCAGTGAAGATCGAAGGTAATTTTATGTTTTGGTAAAAATATATAATTTTCTTTTTCTTTATTTATTGCTAATTAGGTCGTTAAATGTTTGGCTGCGACACTTAGAGGACTATATGCATGCTAATGATAAATTGGTGGACCCCAAAATGGCCAATAACGGCAATAACACAAGCCAAAGTATGGGTGTTGGCTCCGATGCGTCTGTTTCATCAATCTCGTCACTTACATCGACTTCATCCATGTCATCGGGTAGTTCTGCACCAGTAGTGGGAATAAAAACTCAACCAAAGCAACGAAATGTTGACTGGCAAACCATTGCTCCACCAGGCAAACACCAGGCATATAATCCTACACCGCCAAATCCTCTTCCAAAACTAAATCCACTGCCTGCTTGGACCAACTTCGTACCGAAGGATACCACATTTTCTAACAGTGGCATAAAAAATCTAACAGAAGTTAACCTCAACAGTAGTGGCAGCAGTTGTACAAATCGACGAAACAGTAGCATTACTGACCAACACTGTGATAATTTCAATGGTATTAATCTAAACGAATTAGGATCTAGTCAAAATAAATTGGGTTTGTCTCTGAGTATTGCCAAAATCGGTGATACGCATGCAGAAGATTCATTTTTGGTGAATGGTGTAGCTGCAGCTGCAGTAGCTGGCACAAGTAGTGGTACTAGTATAAGAGTTTACAATAATAACAATAATCAACCAATTGTAAATGTTATAGGAAGTAACAGTCATATTGATGTTAATGTATACAACAATAATAGTAACAATAGCGGCTCTAGTAATGACGAACATGATACATCATTTTCAAAGAATGGCACGGAAATTATTGATTTTGAGCCACAAATAAGAATCAACATCGACGAAGGTTGTACATATGAGTCTGCTGCAGCTACTGTTAATAACGAACAGAACCAGAAGGTGATTATACATACATACATACATACATATATGTAGTTATTATTATATTCATATCATTGTAATAATTTTTTTTTCTAGGCGACGTACCCCACAATGTTGATGAGCAATTACGAGCAAACAGATATGACGCGTTGGAGTTTAGATGGTAAATTGGCTGCATTGAAAACTCGACGATCCAATAGTCTTACAACACAAGCTATATCCACACCATCTACATCTTCGAATTCCTCAGTGATAACGGTCAATGACAATTGTTCAAATTCAAATGAAAATCTAGCACAATACGCAAATAAACCGCGTAGCTTTTCGTTTTCCATAGAACACCAACGTGGCGTTCTTGCAAACAGTGGTTCGGATACACGTCTAGATGAGTTAAAGCCCAATTATATAAAGTTTCAAACACGAAATGTGGGCATGTCCAATATTGGATTGTGGTTGAAATCTTTGCGTTTGCATAAGTACATAGATCTTTTCAAGGATATGACATATGAAGATATGCTGTGCATCACAGAGGAATACTTGCAAGGTTTGGGTGTAACCAAGGGTGCCTCACATAAGTTGGCATTATGTATAGAAAAGCTAAAAGATCGTTCGAGTCAGTTAAGTAAATTAGAACACGATTTGCTAAATGGGCAAACACAACTACAAAGTGTTGTGGAAATTTTAACCAACATGGTGCTGACACCAATGAAACCTGTAGATGTAGTTGGTAGTGATACCAATGACGATAATGTAGCGATAAAGTTTTTGAAAGTTGTGGATTTAGGTATGCATAGTTCTCATATTTATATTTTAGAGTTATTTTTTTTCGTTATCGTAAGGAAAATGAAATAATAACACTACAAATATACATATATATTGACAGTGGGCGCTGCGTTTCAACGTGATGGTTGCATGCCGCAAGATGAGGAAAATATTGGTATGCTTATGTGGGTCCTTGACCGTTCCATACACAACGAGGCTTTTGTCAATCACTCAAGTCAACTGAAAGAATTGAAATTTAAATTGTCGAAGCTGAAAATATCTATTGGACACAAGGCGCACCATGTCAAAAATGGTAGCGCAGGCAATTTGAACAAATCCAGGTAAATTAGTAGTAAAATTTCTCCTGTATTTTGATATTTTCATTTACTTTATGCACCTATATTCAGATGGGCTGGTAAAAGTCGAAAATGTGATTTGAAGAATGGCAGCAATGATCGCATTAATCATAGAAAAAATTCAAATGACACAATTAGCTTCTCTAGCGGTAGCGTTGCGCAAAATCAGCAACAACATCATCACAGCAATCATACACATCCTGGTGATTATGATAAATTTTCGCATTTAATGAACAGCAATGCAAGTAATAACGGTGGCTCACAACAGTATAAGAGTTCATCTTATCCCAACTTTATAAATAATCAGCAACAACAGCAGGGAAAGCATCAACAGCATAATCATATGCAATTACAGCAGCAGCAGCAGCAGCAGCAGCAGTCGTTGCAGCAACAACAGCAGCTGCAGCAACAACAGCAACAGCTGCCGCCTAATATTTTAACACCACATGCACCATTTGCGCCATTGCCCATACAACAACAACAGCAGCAGCTACATACACAACAGCCGCTGTTGTACCAACAACAACAACACCAACAGCATCATCGCAGATCGCTGAATAACTTAATAATGGTTACGGGTGGCCCCCAACAACCGCAAAAGATGATTTTTAAACCAGGTCAAGGCATTGTGCCCGTCGCAACAGCAACCGTGGAGAATCAAATGCGTCGAACTAGTCTCACGACAACAACAACCATCAATAATCATCAAAGCGGCAGCAATAATGTCAATTTAAATCCCACGTTTGCAACTAATATTGGCAAAATAGGCGGAAACGCCGAAGCGACACAGCAACCGCAAAGTGTAGCACAACTACCGCAACAACAACAACAACACCAGCAGCATCAGCAACAACAGCAACAACAGCAAATTGCGAATAATCCAATGTCTGGCGTTGTAATGGTTAGTAGTGAAGAACTCGGTGTGGGTGGTAGTGGTGGTGGTGGTGGTGTTGGTGTTGGTGTTGGTAGTGTGATTGGGCCACAACAACAAGCCACACAACAACAACAACAACAAACGCATCTGTTAAATAACAATAGTAGTATGTTAAATAATAATTTATTGTGTCAACAGCAACAACAAGAATTGCAACTTTTAGCAGCTGCAGCCGCAGCCGTTGGTAATAGTTGTCGTAGTACTACTAGTAATTTGTTGAATTGCTTGTGCCACGTAAATAATGCGAATAGTAGTAATAATTGTAGTAAAAATACCTGTTGTGCTGTAAGTAATGTAAACGGTTGTAATAATTTGCCAATACCATACAATGAAACCGTTAGCGGTAATCATGCAATAGCGACGACCTTAGCACCCACAGTACCAACACATTCGATTTTGACTAGTATTAATATACAACAACCAAAGGATAAATTAAACACGAAAAATATAACATCTAATAGCTCCACTACCACTACTACAACTACAGTAGCCATGAATGATATTAATAGCTTAGATCAATTAGAGACGCTCTGCTTACAAATGACCGAACAGGCTATCAATTAAGTTGATTAAACATTTTTTGTTAGTTAAATCGTTTATTGTTGTAGTTTGAGATTTATTTATGCTGCTACAACTGCTACACAGCAAACGTGTGGACATATAACAAAATCGTTTTGATATTTTTTTTGTAGATATTGGAATAATTGCTTTCATTTTATGTTTACCTAGCACGCGCTTAGACAAAATCGAGACTTACTAATCGCTGGACAGGAATGACGATTTAACAACAATGTCAAATACAAACATTAGTAATCTAAGACGTTTAAAGCAGGCATGCATGCATAGGTATCTATGTAGTTGTGTGAAAGTTTATATACTCGGTATTATGTAGCTAATTACCTACCTACATATATACATATGTAATTTAACTTAACATAATTGACACCGATTTCTGTGCTCTTTATATATATTCCTCACCTTTAGAATAATTTTTCGAAGTTTGACGAAGATTTCACACTATTCTAAAAAGCATACATACATTGGGAACCTCTGTAAGTCAACTAAGTAAACACATGGAACTCTCTTTTGCTAAACGAAAAAAAAAAAGAAAAAAAAAATCAGTGAATTTTTTTTTAGCTAATCACAGATAAATTACATCAAGTCACGTGAACGTATTTCAAATATTATTTGTGTTGTACTTAGTTTTCAATGTAATTGTGCGTGGGGAACACTGCTGCTGCAATAAGGAAGGCAAAGAAAGAGAGCGAACGAAAGAAAAAATAACTGCTAAGAAATGTTAAAAAGTAATTAGGAAAAAAAATGCATCGCGACAATGAGACTGACTAAAATTACTTTCTGGTACTAAGAATTAAATGATTAAAATGCCTATGAAAATGCTGACGCTCAATTGTTGACGCCTATATTCAAAACAAAAACAAAATTGAATAAAGCGGAGTGAATGTTACCTGAATAAAAAGAAAAAATGCCATCAAATCGTTCAGGGCATCATAACTCTCTCTCTCTCTCTCTGGTACGGAACGTAATTGCTGAATTTAATTTTAACTTACATTAAAATAAAAAGTAAAATATTTAAATATTTTACCAAAAAAAAAAAAAAAAAAAAAAAGTTTAAAAGGAATGAGCCTCTTTAGCAAAAAAAAAAAAAAATAATATTTTGACTAAACAAGAAACACTGTGCAAAAGCTGAACACTTTCATTCAAAATTCAATACGAATGTGGTGCGTATATATGTAAACGCAATACGTAACGTATATTGTATATAGGATATATCAAATAGTTTTAAAAAAACCAAATTAAATATATATATATATATATATATATATATGTAGACGACATATGGCAAAGTTTTATGTTGTAACCAACTTGCGCGCAGCAAACGACGACATATTATGTAATATGTGTGTGTATGTATTGTATCTAACGAGTTTGTCATTATATATATATATGTGTATGTATAATGTTCTCTGTGTGTTATGCTGAAACGAATAGCGAGTTGATGCTCAAGCAATTAAATTAAATGCTGCCGCAAGTTGGGTCACACACACACATATTTACATGCATACATATGATGAATATGTTGTTTTATTTAAAAAAAATTTTTTTTTTAATTTTAATTTCACTTGTAATATCTATATATAACTATGTAAAAGTATGTATTTTTATTTTGTTCTTATTTTTCTGCATATACTTTTTTGTTATGCCCAATTAATTAACAGTACACACACACACACACACACACACACAACAACAACAACGAGTGCACATTTATTAAATTATTCAAGCCATCACACTCTCAACGGCTCTATGCATGCGTGTATGTGTAAGCAAAGTAAGTAGGGGGTTGTTTTTGTAGGTTTCTGTAAATAGATTTGAACACAAATTTATTGCTTATTTTAAATGCAATTGCATCGTACATACGTACATACATAATTAATAAGTAATTAAGTAAAAAAAATAGCAATGTTTAGAAATCAATTGATTTGAGTTCGCGCTAAATATGCATACATATTTACATATATACATATATATATAGTAGACAAAAACAGAATTGAAGAGAAGTTGTGGCCGGCATCTTCACATTATAGCAAATTATTATTCTTACTATTACTATTAATTGCTATTATTAACTATTATTTGCAAATGTATGTAAGTTAGAAAAAAATTTACGACATTTTATCATGCGTATTTGATCAAGTTGAAAATTAGTTTTTATCATAGAAATATATTTAAAATTATGTAGCACAAGGGAAAAAAGAAGATATTTTATGTATACATATGTATGCGGTTTTTAATTATATATATATATATATATACGACTACATACATACATATATATGTTGAGTATAAAGCCATGCAGCGCAAAGCACGCCGACGATTACACATGTGCTGAGGCTTCTCTATGTAATTATGAGCAATTGGCATTTGTGTTGATTAAGAAAAAACAGAAAACAAAAAAGAAAAAGAAAACAAAAAACTAAAAAAAAAAAATTCAATCATTCAGGTATTTATTGTTAGTTAATTTGCTGATATGATTTACTATTTATTTGTGAAACTGTATTTTATATTATATACTAAATAAGAGAAAATTTCAAAGTAACTAACGAAAAACGAATCTTGTATCTTTGTGTAGTACAATAACAAAATTAAAAAGGTATATCTAATGTCTACATAAATAATAAAATCTGTTTGGATAATTCTCTTGTTCTTTTATTTTTAAAGGGTGTATCTTTTCTTAGACGTGAGGTTTTCAATGAGCTTTTTGATAGCTGTTACTTGTGTTGTGCTCAGTTTGATTTGATATTTCCTAAAGCGCAGACTGGCTCATGGTCGGCGTGTTGATATACGACACCAATTGCTTTAAAAATGGTCGAAAATTGGCCCTCTCGGCTGGAATTGTTTTGAGTGACCAATCTTTTATAATAAAGCTAAATTCGTGGTCTTTTATCCTGGCACTTTACCCATTTGGAGCCAATTGGAAACATCTCCGTCTGATCCTTACAACGGATTGGAGGTCTTGTTGTTGTTGTAGCGGCAAAACGCCAGCCCCGTCTAGGGTCAGGCAAGTTTAGTTTGAGTCATCGAGGTCATCTAAACGTGTTTTTTCGACGGGTTCGGACCAAATGGAGAGGGGTGTTAGATGAGTCGGGTTAAGTGGGCGTGTTGTTGTTGTAGCGGCATACCTAGCCCCGTCATCGAAGTCATCTAATGGGAGGCCCAGGAAACGTGCTGTTTCGACGGGGTCGGACCAAAGGGAGAGGGTTGTTAGATGAGTCGGGTTAAGTGGGCATGCAAAGAGGTGGTTAGTGTCGCGGGGATTCCTTGCATGCGGGACATGTGTTGGATATGTCAGCGTCGAGTCTGGATAGATAGGAGTTAAGCCTACTACAATATCCAGATCTTAATTGTGCTAGGGTTACTCGGGTCTCACGAGGCAGCTCGAGCTCTTGTTCTGCAATGGGTGGTGCTGGAGAACACCATTCACTGGAAGAGAGTTCAAGAAGGTGTTGACGGACTCTCGGTGAATGGTGTTTATGGTCTGTCTGTACGCCGTCCTGTCCAGCGGGGTCTTGTCTGTAGTGCTGTATGTCGTCCCGGTAGGCAAGTATTCCCTTCCTGATGTGCCTAGGTGGTGGCTCGGCTTCCAGCAGGTGCCTATTGGGATGATCCATACGGTAGCATCCCAGTAGGTACTGCTTACACAGCATAACATTATGCTCCTTAACTGGGAGCATGGATGTTTCACTGTGTAAGTAGTGTTCCGGCGCCAAAAAGAGGTTTGCCGTCACGGTCCGAAGGGCGGTGTTCTGGCAAGTCTTGAGCTTCTTCAATTGAGTCACGCTAGTCCCCGGCGTTCAAGTCGGCGCAGCATAGTTTACGACCGGCCACCCAATTGCCTTGTACGTTGCCAGCAGCGTTTCTTTGCCTTTCCCCCAGGTGCTACCGGCTAGCAATTCGAGTGTGACTCCCAGTAACTTTTGGTTGTTCGTGGTGGAACTTTTTACGTCATCGGCCTTCACATTGAGTTCAAGCCTGTACTCATTTGTACAGCTGCTGAAAAAGATGGCAGAGGATTTCGCTGGTTGTAGGCGTAAGTGTCGTGCAGTGAATAAGTCGGAATGGTCGGCGAGATAGCAGTTTACTTTAGAACAAATGCTATCAAAGGCAGGCAATTGGAGCTCTTCCTCTTCCTCTGCTTCCACCAGCGTGAACTCCATCGAATACTTAGCCAGCGTAGTCACTGTCCTTAATTCGGTTAATGTTGCCATATATCTGGTACAGCTCATAGTTCCAACGACTGCGGTATTCGCCTCCGCCCATAGGCAAAGCACCATATATCTTCCGAAAAAACTCTTTTAAAGACTTAAAATCGACTAATCAGCTATTCTCATCGTCCACGCCTCTGCATCATAAAGTATGATGTGAAGACAGCACTTTACTTTTCAATTGTCTACACAGTACACAAAATATCAACTGTTAGAAAAAGTAATTTTGCGTTGCTCTTGGTGTGTATACTGGTTCCAAGATAGACGTAATCGTCTGTAACTTGGGAACCAAGACGCGAGTGCAAGGTTTGTTTCGTTTCGTCCTCACTCAACCAGCAGACCCATTCACCTCGCTGCCTTGTTTTAGTCTGGAGAAAGTAGAACTTACGATTCGCTTGTTGGAATTGTCTAGAATCACCTGATGACCTAAACAGCGGT
This sequence comes from Neoceratitis asiatica, assembly GCA_030068015.2. Taxonomy (NCBI): domain Eukaryota; kingdom Metazoa; phylum Arthropoda; class Insecta; order Diptera; family Tephritidae; genus Neoceratitis; species Neoceratitis asiatica. The sequence goes on along the minus strand of CM061526.1, from coordinate 47,924,040 downwards.
ACAAGTGTGCCAGAACACCACCATGAGGACTGTGAGGGGAAACATCCAAATATCACCGAAGCACCTCTTACTCGTACACAGTGAAACATCTAAGAAGATCCTCAACCCAGGCACATAAGGAATGGAATTTTTGAATTCAAAGATTCCAAACAGCAATTTAGAATAGATCCGGTGGTGAGTCCGCCAACATCTTCGTGAAGTCCCTTCTATGAATGTAAATGGTGTTCTCGGAACCCAACCACTTCCGATTGCAGATAAAGAGATCAAGCTATCTTGAGAGAGAGACAAGTAATACTTAATTCTTACCTATCAAGATTTATCCCGACATACCCAACGTGTGTCCTGCATGAAATGAGTACCAGAACGACACTAAACACCTCTTCGTATGCACTTGAAACAAATTCATCTAACACTCCTCTCCCTCTGGTCCAAGCCCGTTGAAACATCTCGTTTCCTGGACCTACCGTTAAATGAACTCGACCACTCAGACTAGTCTCCCTTGCTCTTAGGTGGTGTTCAGCTCGCGACTGCAACAACAGCAACGGCAATGCGCCAATAAGCGTGAATGTCTGGTCAGTGATGATCTTACGAGGTTTGAAGTCACACTGACAAGGCCAAATTAATTGGTGGACGTTGACACAAAACGCCAGCAGAACCATTTATGTGATATTGAGAAGACTAATCTGCCAAATTCTGCAAAGAACCTAATTAAAGCACCAATGTATATTCCACATTTATCGAATGGGGTTTATGACTTGTCAACTGATGGAGTTTCATTCCCACGCATATTAGAAGGTTGAATAATTTGAGCATTTCTGTCTCTCTCTTTTTCTTTCTGCGATCTTCTGTTCTCGGTATCTTCCCCATAACATTCGCATTGCGGTCGATCGCAACGTTACAGCATTTTTCTCTCCACTGCGGTACGACAATTCTCATCATACCTTCTTTTTGTTCTGACCTTGTCGAAAACCAATGGTTTCGTTGGCGGCTGTAGGGAGCTTGAAATGTCGCCCAACACACAGTTCCCGCACACTGAGTTGTGATTTAAGAATCATCTCAGAGACCAGGAGTGCATGTCGAATGAAAAACTGCTCTCTTTGGCCGCTGTGATTGCAGCTTTTCGAAGTTTTCCCTTCCCTAAGCTTGTTAAGGTCCATTCTTGCCTGTAAAGAGGAGTATGCGTTCGAGCCGACATCAGGGACCTGACATCATGCCTACTTAAAACATCTGAGAGTTTTCTGCTGTTTATTGTATCATGGTCGATCTGTTTACGATTTTTCCATCCGCTGACCACAAAATTCCTACAGAAAACCATATTTCGGACCCCGGCAGGCACAATATTGATATCGTGAGTGAGGGCAACACTCGACAGGTGTGTTCTAGGCGCTCAAATAAGGCATATTTGTTCACATCGTCCTTTCTTTCATTGAGCCATGGGCGAAAACCAGAGGTACTGTAAAGAACTTCACCGTGAGGAAAGCCAGGAATGGCGACAGAGTATCTCTCACTCCACAGCTCCAGTAGCACATGTACGCTCCTTCATATGACCGCTGTTTTAAATTATACAATAACCCATTTTCGTCCGTTCTTGTTCGGTCCATCTCACTTTTTGAAAGACTTTGATGTCATCATTTTTACATTTTTACAAGGGCGACAATCAACTGGATATCATCACCATCCCAATTAAAGAACCGGACATGTTTACAGTAGCTGTCATCAGAAGAAGGGTCTCTATTCCGAGGTTTCTTGTATTTTTTATTAGAGCCGATTTTTTATGTGGTTGGCTCCGAGTCCCACGCACAATCGAAGGAGGACTTCTCACTTTAGCGCCCCTCCAAACGGATTTTTTTTTGGTCTAAGCTGTGAACTGCTAAATTTGTAAAAGAATCGTGTCTGGTCACTTTAAGGTGAAAGACAATCAAACCCAGTGGCGGATCCACGGGTGGGGTTTTCGGGTCCGCCCCCTCCCCCTTCGGAAGCAATGTAAATCTTAAATTCGAACGATTATTCTCCAAAAAAAGTAAATATATTTTAGGACCCCCCTTCTGGAAATTCTGGATCCGCTACTGATCAAACTTTGTTTAACTCTACCTTGAATTAATTCGTTAATTTTTTTTTTCGACTAATTAACACAAGTTGCTATGGAATTTAGGGGTTTGTTTATTTACTTAAAAAAAAGTGGAAACATACATATACCGGTGCTTTATTGGAATTATATTCGAATTAAGTGACTTTTCATAAAATTGTCAATTTTCGAGTGCTGAAATTTTTATATGTATAAACATTGTGGTTTATTGTTGCTGTTGTATATTAGCTCAACAATAAGAATAGTCCGAATATTTGGAGAATGGAAGAAAGTGCTGCTACTGAAAAAGGCGTCGTTTCTACACAACCGGGTAGTAGGAATATGGCAGACGACGAAGCCATAACATGGCCGAGTGAACGCATTCCTCAAGGTGGACTTTTCCATACACCCAAAATCGAATACAGCAAGGAAACGGCCGATTTGTTGCAAGGTTAATGTTAATACAATTCAGAGATTTATGTGTGTAAGTTCAAATTATGCCTTCTACTCTTAGCTCTTATGGCCGAGTCTAAAATGTCCATGATGATGCGTAATAAGATCAACTATCATTTACGTAACGGCGAGCCATTACCGAAACCCAAATCGCCTCGTATTAACACAAAAGATCCGGAAGCAGGTGCTCTTGATATATTACGACGCGCCCAGCTTGCGAAACGCAAGAGTCTGGAACAAATTCTAGCTAGTGATGCTTACAAGCTACCGCCATACCGACCAAAACCGACAGATCGTATGCCAACGGAAAAAGAGAAGAAACTTCTGCAAGAAGCAATGTCCGGGATGCATTTGGCAGAAATGTCGGTAAAGGCAAAACGTAAACCACGTAACAAAAAGGATTTCCACGCCACAGAAGAGCACATTATTGATGAACGTGAGTTAGTGGATTGAAATGCATCATATTTATATACTATATATGTAGATATCTTGATTTTATTTAACAGTTTTTGAACAAATTAATGAACGCGCCAATTGGTTGGCTGAAATGGAAGAATTGGGCGAAGGTAAACGCTTCAGAAATGAAGTGCGTGAACAAATTGCCGAACGACTTCGTCATATAAAGGCACTTGAGACGAAAATGCAGATTAAAAACAGTGGTATACGTTTCGTGGAGTAGAGGCAGAAGAAGCTTTATTTAGTATTTGATATAAAAGAATCCAATCGAAAATAATTTTGATGTGGCAAAATCCAATCTTTTCGCTTGCAAATTTTTTAAGCATTTTTTCCGCAAAAATTTGCTCAAACTGCAGTTATAATAGTTTAGCTTATCATTAAAAAAGATTTAACAAATTTTCCTTTAAAATTGTTTATACCGATTTATTTGAAATACAATATTTACGAATATGTACTCGTCCATGCATAGATTAATGGCTAAATATTTGTACAATTTTTCTTATTTTTGCAAAAATACAAATTTCCATATGTACAGTGGCGGACAAAAGTCTACATACACTCCCTGTTTTCGTTGAATTGAAGTCCAAAAAGGTTATTGAAAAATTTAACAACACAATTTATTGCAACTATTTTCCCTTATCATAGAAAAGCAACAAAAATAATTTTTTAAGGTAAAGGTTTAAAGCTATGATAAAAAAAGCGTAAATCCAACACTGACAAAAGTCATACATAACTTATCTTAGCACAAAAACTTTGATTAATATCAGGTAACCTGATCTTTTTAGTATTTAGTTGGTCCAGCGTTCGCATCAATAACAGCTTGAAGCCATCGTGACATCGAAGCTACTAAATTTAACAAATCTGAGGGAGTAATACTATCCCAAGCTTCAATAAGACGTTATTTGAGTAATTTTGAGCTGGAGATCGGAATTTTCTTTTTTCGCTTTAAAATCTCTCAGACATATTAAATAACATTCAAATCTGGGCTTTGAGGTGGTGTGTGCGTGCATTGCAGCTTGATAAAGCAACCAATCCTTAACAAAGTGGGCCGTATTCTTTGGATCATCCTGCTGAAAGATCCAGCCTGCACCAAGCTCCAAACTGTCCACCGAAGGTTTCAAATTAGCTTCCAACAATGGCTTATATTTGAACTGATCCATATTACCCTCAAGAAAAGCCAGTTTTCCAACTTCAGATGCCGCAAACGCAGTGTTTTCTTTTCTTCAAACTTTTGCTCTTCCAACGTTGCCGAATATATTGAACTTCGATTCGTCTGTAAATAGGACTTTTTGCTAAAAATACATTCCCTTAGCCATTGTTGATGCTAATGCGTTTTAAATTACAACTAAATTCAATACTAGCAAAAAAAAATAGTAAAATAGGATACCTAACCGCCATAACAACACAGCATATCGACATAACTGAGAGTAAACCTATGGTTTTTTTAGACCTTTGTCAAGGATATTTTTGCGTTTTTTCACCATAATTATTTTATTTTATGTTTTAGGTCTTGATATGGGAGGGATAAAGATTCATCTCCATTTGGTTTCATCAATTACGGAGAGATGAACCCTCATTTTGTGTCACAGTGCTATTGTCCGCCACTAGTATGTCTTTATGTTTTATCTTTAACCGTTGTTTTGCCAGTACATCACATTGATTCTAGCATACTTTTAGGAAGCGTGTACGCAAATATCATAAATCATAAAATTATCTAAAAAAAATTTACTTACTTTTTTTTCCTACGAGCCACTGTTTTTGCGATATAGCAATTCAAAAAATTTTAAATGTTGTAATCATCATAATATGCACAAGTTTCCACGCCACCTGTAAGGTAGTGTACAGCGCGTTTTTTTAACGTGGTTTCTCCAGTAGGCCTATTCCATGGGTCAGTTTGTCATAGAAGCAAGCCCAACTTCACGAGCTATATAACAATTTATTTTATCATCACCAACGCAAGCACTCGCCCACTCGCAATAGCTTATTCTTTAAAAACACTCGTTCTACCAAATATGTCAACCGTTCTGGGATTTCATTATTAAAATCTTCAAAAATGCGACCTGGTGGAGGGAAGTCAGAATTATCAAACACTGCGGTTTGAATATTTTCGCGAATGATAGCTGCAGCTGCGTCCAGGACTCTGAATCGTTCTTCTTTTTTATTCATTTTTTCATCGTACCAGGTTTGATTCAAAATATCATGATGATTACATATCTACTAAGCATATGAATGAGCATCAACATCCGATTTCTCAGTGATAATAAGTTAATCACCATACTTCAGTTTTAGTCGTAGCTTAATCGTTCCGTTACTTAAAGTAGTAGCTGTGCAAATATTCTGTAATTCGTTTAAAGTGATCTCACAGTCATCGCTATTTTCAATGTATGTAAATATTTCCTCCATTGCCCGAATCGTAGCTTCGTCTTTAGGACGACCGATTTTAAGTCCAGTGGAATGTTTCATGCAAGAGCAGAGCAATAATGATGATATTTTTGTTCTGCAGCAACTAAATCATATTCAAATTCTAGTCGAGCAAGAACAGCTTTTGCTGTAGCATCGTCACGATTCCGAGCTATTTTTGCAGAATCGAATCTTTAAATTGAAGTGTATTTAATCGACTTATTCGCCGAGATAATATCTAAGTGTTTTCTTTTCTCATACTCTTTATTCAATTCCTGGACACAAAATATGCATTGTTTTTTAAAACATAAAGCTGATTCACTGGAACGTAATTTAGTACGAGGAGAACTTTCTGTGGAAGTACTGACTTCTTGTTCTTCCCGTTGTCTTTTATTAGCTGCAGCAATAGAAGACTTTCGAATATAATTTTTACAACAATTTTTATACATTGTCACAGATTTCTGATTTTTAAGATATTCAGAAAATTCATCTGCTCTTTCACATAAAACAATATTCGCACATTTTTGTTATAAAACTTAAAACAGCACGATATAGGTTAGCACAAACACTAACGGTATATCATTTATTATAGCAGGTATAAGACCCTAGCCACGCACACAATTGAACAGGGGACTTTTTGAATCGTTATCTCAAAAAAAAAAAAAAAAAAAAAAAGCCGGCCTTTGACCTTTGACCTTGAATAAAGACTTTTCCTCACCTCACCGGGGAAAGATGGGGAATTTTCAAATTTTATTTTTAATTGTATTTTAAACAATATTACCGATTTTCAGCTTGGCGGGAATTTAGGTAGCTTTAATCTTATTTTTGTGTCTAATTTGACCGGATTAATAACCCATAAAAATTAAGTTCCATTCGATAGCGGCCATTTAAGGAAAACAATTTGCTCATCAACAATAAAGCAGGTAATTGTTTAAACTGAATTAAATAATTTATTCATCTTTTTTATAATTTAGTAATACATATTTTGAGTTTCAAGTTAGTACCTTTCCAATATAATAATTATATGTTTTTGAAATATGTTAATAATTTGTGAAATAATCTTTATGATTTTACAACTTTGTTTTTCTTTAAGCTTCTTTGACTATTTTAATTTGAATACTTAAAAGCATTTTATTTCAATCTACTACTGATTGACACTAAAATATTTAACAAGCTGGTAAGTGGTAGTGAAACTCGCCTGCAGCCTCTGCAAAACGATTACGTATCAGATAGCCACTTATTACTTCCGCTACTTCGTGGGGACGGTCTTCGTGTACAGCGTGTCCACATCTTGCCAATACTTGCATTTGAAATCGGCCTTTTGCGGAAAATGAGTTTACATAACTTGCAATGTAATTGGTATTGTGTATTGTATATATGGTAGTTTACGTACCTTGCATTTGACCGACAGTTAACGCCTTATCCAAACCATCAATGCTGGCCAGCAATAGTTGTTTTGGTACACGTAGATTTAAAAATTTCTCACTTAAACCAGTAAACCAACCAACCCAGTATTTTTCTGATTTGGACAGGTCAATACGCCAGGTATACCTAGTGAGGAATTTAAAATTTAGAAAACAATTGAATTGCCTACAAAATTACAAACAGTTAAACCTTTTCGCAGTTTCATTTTGCGTTCCAAAAGGTATTTTAAAATCTGATGACTCTGAACTATTGTCACTTTCACCAGCGGCAACAGTAGGGCTCGTAGAAGTTGTGGTAGCCTCCCCATTATCACTTCCCATTTCTTCGTCTTCAGAAATACTAAAAGGATGTGTAAAACAACTCGCTGAAGCACCATCTTCGATTTCATCCTCCGGTAAAGGCAGTTCATTTGTTGCTAGCTGCTTCGTTGTGCAACTGAAAAATCATACAATAAATTACAAAAAGAAGGAATAAATAATTGATATTTGAGTATTGATTGTCCATACTTGATAATTTGTCCCGGCATTGAGACCTTAGCACTTTCTACATTACGTATTTGACCACTTCGTATGCACCATTCAATGGCATTTGGTATACTTTTAAAGTGAGTGGGACGCGAACGCAGAAAGCTTTGCATACTGGCTAAAGCTTCCATTGCTGTTCCTTCCACCACATCAATAACGGTAATACCAATTATATTTGGTATGATTGTCGTATGCGCGAAATGGACGGCAATAGCTCCGCCCATTGAGTGACCTACAAGGTAGATGGGTGGAACATTTTCTCGATAAAGTTTTTGAACAAGATCGCCAATGTCTCTGTAAAATAATAAAAAGATGGATTTTACTAAATTTGTAAGGAATTTAAAATTTCGTTTTTTTTACGTAGCAAGCGTATCTGAGGAAAGGTCATCATCGTTATCTGTTTTCGTATCGCCATGCCCGCGTAAATCAATAGCCAGACATTGACAGTGAATAATTCGAGTTATTTCGATCTGAAAGAGGTGCATCACATTAAAGTTATTGACTTGGAAGTACTCGTACAAGCCGGCAACTTACACAAAAATGGGACCATGTCAGTGCTGAATAACCACCACCATGTAGCAAGAGTAAAATCGGTCCGGGTTTCTGCGGTTGCTTTGTGCGGTATACGCGGAAAGTTCGATTCTCATCTAATATTACATCCTGCTTTTCAGCAAAGAAGTCACTCCAGAGTGTCGGATTAAAATCCCTGATCCGTGACTTTTTAAATGAATCGCTTAAATAAAATGAAGTAAATATGTACATATATAATGAAGATTTGTATGTATTTGCATTTTAAGTTGGAGTATACAAACTATCATAGACTATATTGAGTTACCTTCTTCCGATGCGTCCACCAGGAATTGTGGGTGGTAGTCTATTTTTGAGAATAGTCCGTTGCAAGTTGGACATAATTCTTAATTTCTATCAATATTTTTAAATAATTTATGGTGTAGGAAATGGCTAAATTTTGGTAGCTATCACTCAAGATGCACCACTCGTTCATAGATATGAAAGGACACTTCCCAGAATTTAATAACTTTCACTAATTCTTCACTCCTATAAACTACTGCAAATAAAAATTATTTGTGCAATATTTCGATTTCTTGATTTATTTTCGACGGCTTTATAAATGTTTAACTTGTTTCGTTTTCGTTCGTTAAGACTGCAGGGATGCTAAAAATGGGAGATTTAGAGTTACAAATATGTAATACTATGTGTCAAGGATTTTCTATTTTTTTTTTTAAATTATATTATTTTAAAGTTTTGAGCTTCTTCGGCTTTTTTAACTTATTAGAAATTTCGACTTTTATTTTCTTTATCTTAGTTTCACATCTAGCATAACGCTATTAATTATTAATTTCAAAACTTTTTGACATAAAAATTTATTTGAATAAATAAAAGAAGAAGTAAACTGGTAAGACCAAAGGAAAGACAAATTTATTAATATTAAATTAATTTACGAAATTCAAAGTCAAAATCGACGTGACGCAACGGTCCTATCTGCAATTATAAGCAAGACTGGTCTTTAGAACAAATAAAAAACAGGAAAAACTTCAATATTTGCTTAATATAACAGATATTTATCTCATTGATAGAAACATAATTGAATAAGAAATGCTCATTGTGTCATACCATTGGCGCCTTTCGCCTTGCAAGAAAAGTTGGAAATGTCATGCAACGCAGTTCAATCTGTCAACGCTTTTATTACATACATATATCATACAACGGCAACGCTAATGTAAATGAAATGGAACGTTTCAGAAAGCACCTCTGTTGTGCCCAGAGTTTCCACACCTTGCTGCTATATGGTCCGCAGCTTTGTTTTTCGGTTAATCGCATAGTGGGCATTTTGAAAACTTCAGTGTTTCGTTTTCGCTTGTTGTATATGGTTTGCATTTGCAGCGATTGCAGCGATTGTAGTGTTTGGAGTGATTAGAGTATGGTGACTTGATTTGAAAATTATGCGGTGTTTGCGATGGGTTGTGGATTCTTTGTTTTGTTAAAATAAAAGTGTTGTGGAAATAAGGAAGAAATGAATTTTATGAAATTTTAATTCTGATATATATGTATATATGGTTTCAGCAATACAATACATTGTTGAAGATATAGCGGAGTGGCAAATATGATTTCTTGCCAAACTTACGTTTAATAGAGGGTGCGAAATGTACCGAAAACAAAGTGCATCGGAAAGCAGCAGTAGCAGCAGAAAATGGAAGAAATAGTTGATTGTGTGAGTGGAGTTTAAGAAAGAAGTGCATTGAAAAGGTGGCAAAAATTAAATACAAGCAAAAGAAAGTATGATAAAAGTGTGCACAGAAAGAAGTTAAAAGTGGTCGGTGAAACAAGAACATTAAATGCTATGAAAAAATGATTTATATTTATTAACGAATGTATTAGTCATAAAAATGTTAAATCAATTAATTGAAAATAAAACTAAAAAGTTCATAAGCAATTTTAATTACAGTGCCGTATCATCAAACATTATCCGTTCAAAGTTCAAACATATGAAGTAATAATTATGATAGACATTCGGATGTACATATATATATATATATGTGCATGTGTGAGTGTTATCTATTAAATTGCATCAGATACACGTTTAGAAGAACAGGTGTCTATTTTCCAATTCAATCCTAAAAATACATCTAAAAATATGCATTTGCAGCAGGAAATATTTTGGAAAAATTCATATAACAAAAAAAAAAGCAATAAAACATAGTTTTTCCAATTAGCACCTACATGAAAGTGTGAATATGTAAAACCACAAGTGTCGAAGTCTTATCCAACGAGAACAGTAAAGATAAAAAAACAAGATTAGCAATAACAATAAAACCATTCACAATCGAAATTAACACATACATACACCACACAAAAGAAACTTTGATCAAGAAAAAACGACCATTTGAAGATGAAGGAAGGTAAGTAAGATCAGTAATCATGCTTGCGCATATTAAGAAAATATTACCTATACATAAAACGAGCTTGCTAATTTTTGAAAATAATTTTTATGCCCTACGACAGCTGTGCAGTGCTAGCCTTTTTTTTTACTTACTTGGCTGATCGGCAATAAAAGAAATACGTAAAAAAGCAAGAAATTTTAAATAGCGCCAGAAGAATTGAAAAAGGTGGAGTAACACAGCTGATAAGCGTTGAATTATCAGACATAGAAAGCCATAAGCCATGATGTTCAGCGTTATTTAATTTGTGCCTTAGATTGAGAATGTCAACAATTAAGTAAGAATTTGTATACGAAAAATTAGCACGAAAGCTTAACGAGTTCGTGCCGGGCCTACAAGTAGGTTATACACATTCCAAAATTGAATACTGTTAACGTATATCTTTTTAATAATTTGTTCCAATATTCCAATATTTTCCATCAACGCGTTTGCCCATTTGCTTACCTTAGTAAGTAGAACGAAGTACAAATGGCCACTACAGTCAATGAAAACCGAATTGCCACATTTTGGGGGAGTAAGAATTATTCAAAGCATTGACCATCAAAAGCTATGACATTAACCCATCTTTCTGACAATTGGTGGACTCCAAAAATGAATTAATCCAATTTTTTATATCCTGATTTCATGCCAACTGTATACCAATGAGTGCTTTCGACTTTGACCAGAACAAATGGTAATTAGAAGGGGGAAGGTCTGGACTGTAAGGCGTGTGAGGCAAAACTTCCCAGCCAAGTTTTCCAAATAGTTTTGTTTAATAGGTATTGCAACATGAGCCAGAGCGTTGCAATGATAGAAAATTATTACCCCGTATACCGGTATCATTTCTTATTAATGGGTTTCCCCCGGTTTCAGAAGCTCATACTATAGTACGCGCTTCTGTTTGGGGACGTTCTTCGCCATTTAAGCCAAAAATCACCACTTTTAAATCGTTAAAACCACGTCTAACACGTTCGCTCAGCCAGAGCATGTTCGAACTATGGCAATAACTTTCGAACGCATGCTCGGAATATTGGAACTGTAGATTAATAATCAAGTTACGACATCTCTTGGCAGACCAAACGAATTAAGTTATAAACCCAATATATTACAACGGAAAAAAATATTTGTTACTTAATATTATATAATTTATAGGTTAAGAGCTACAAATAGTGAACTCCTTTTCGTATAGGCGGCCCACACTCGCGCTTAAAAAAATAACATAGTTTTTTCTAATTAAAACACCTTTGTAAATTAATTTTTAAATTTTAATCAATTTGAAAACAGAAACAGAATTTAGCAGAAACCGTAAATAAATTTTCAAATTCTCTTTAAAAGTCAAATAAAACATCCTCGTATCAAAAAAGGGCTAAACAAATGCAATATTAAACATAATAAAAAAAGGTAATTTATTCACACAATCAATATTTATTATAGTAATTTTACTTTAAAAAGAACGCTATGTGTATGATATAACAGGTCAATTAAAAAGTCCCCGGCTACCATACAAAAAAACACATTTTTTGGCAAAATTCATTTCTTTTATTCAACAAAGTTCCCTTCAAGGGTGATACAGTGATCATAGCTCCCTCCAACTTTTCGATACCATTTTTTTGTACTATTCGCCCTTTGTTTCAAAATACGCCTTAGTTTCGGCGATCACCTCTTTGAAAAAAATTTCTTCCCAGCGAACATTTTTTGAGATCTGTAAACAGGAAATAGTCGCTGGGGACCAGATCTGGAGAATACGGTGGATGCGGAAGCAATTCGAAGCATCGCTGATGGTCTCTCCTTTTTCAAGATAGTCAATGAAAATTATTCCGAGCGCATCCCAAAATACCGACGCAATAACTTTGCCGACTGAATGTTGCGTTTTTCCACGCCTTGGAGCGGGTTCCTCGTGTGCAGTCCACAGAGGTAGGTGCAGAGGTAGGTGCAGAGGGAAAGGGGTGTTAGATAAATCGGGTTAAGTGGTATGTCAGGGTCGAGTCTGGATAGGTAGGAGTTAAGCCTGCTACAATATCCAGACCTAAATTTTGCCAGGGTTACGCGGGTCTCTCGAGGCAGTTCGAGCTCTTGTTCTGCTATAGGTGGTGATTGGACTCCCCGAACTCCATTCGGGGAAAGAGAGTTCACAAAGGTGTTAATGGACTCTCGGTGAATCGTGTTTATGGCCTGTCTGAACGCCGTCATGTCCAGCGGTACTTGTCTGTATTGCAGTACGGCGTCGCGGTAGTTAAGTACTCCCTTCTTGATGTGCCTAGGTGGTGGTTAAGATTCCAATAAGTGTCTGTTGGGGTGATCCCTACAGTAGCATCCCAGCAGATATTGCTTACACAGCCGGCAATTGTCTTTACCTTAAGTGCTGCTGGCTAGCGATTTGAGGATTTTGGTGCGGCTCTGTACTTTGGTGGCAATTTCAGTCGTATGTGGAGTGAAGGAGTGCAGGCTGTCAAATGTGACTCCCAGTAACTTTGGGTTATTCGTGGTTGGAATTTGGACGTCATCGACCTTCACATTGAGTTCTAGCCGGTACTCCTTCGTCCAGCCGGTGAAAAGGGTGACAGAGGATTTCGCTGGTTGTAGGTGAAGACGTCGTTCAGTGAAGAAGTTAAAAAGGTCGGCGAGATAGCCGTTTACTTTCGAACAAAGGCTATCAATATTCTGGACAGACGCCAAAATCGAACGTTCATCGGGTATGAGATCATAGAGACGCCCTCTGGTGGTGGAGTAGGCCACCCTATGGAAACCCCTGTTCAATTTTCCATAGCTTTGAAGTGTGACCTCGAAAGTCAACCGATGATTGTCGACCAATCAGGTAATTCGTGGTTCACCTCTTCAACCTAATGAGGAATTCTCAATGTCCGATAGTAGCACTACGTGATTAACCGTGTCGAAAGCATTCGATATGGTCCAGTGCTACTAGAGCAGTTCGCGTACAGGGTCGATTTTGGTTAAAGCCATGAATTATCTGAGTGTTTATGGCGTGAAGTGCTGTTGTGGTTTACACCATGTATAACCTTAGCAGGATTGGTATTCCTTGATTGTTGATTTTTCTGGGGTAATGTCCGAAAACTCGTCATCAAGCCAATTTGTGCTTCAACTGTATTTTTTCCCTTCAAAAAATAATATTTTATCAACGCGCGAAATTCCTTTTTATCCATTTTTTCACAATAACAAAATGGCGCGACAGCTGTCAAAATTTATACACGCGTCTTTTGAAGGTTAGGACTAACTTAAATCTATATGGATTTAATTCTAGTAAAGCCATTTATGTGTCAGGCCGGGGACTTTCTTATTGACTTGTTATTACACTCTTTGTAGTTCTGGAACTTCTAAAAAACTAGACTTCAATAGGTGCGGCAACACGGGTTTCATTGCTATTTATACTTCCTTCTACTTATTAAAGTAAATAAAAACGCAAACGCGATTTTATGTTTTAAATTTTAGAAAATACTTTTTTAATAATATTAAATTGTTAAAATCAATTAAATAAATTCGGTTTTCGCCATTATTATAAGTGATATTTCTGTGTCAGCTTTTATTCGCTTAAGGGTTTTTATTTTTTAGGATGTGAAAGACCTACTCTACCCCTTTAAAAAGATTTTGTTTAGTAGGCCTAGTGCACCCTCGTAAATCTTAAAATTATAAGCTCCTTTTGCAATGGGGGAACTCAAAGAACAAGCTATGAACAAAATTGGCAGAGAGGCAGAGAGTTCAATGGGTTAAGAAAAAATTTCGGTGTAAACAGCTGCAATTTCAAATAAAAATTCAATAGAAAAAGTGTACAGCACTATAACGGTAATTTTTAATGGTTTATTTCGCGATACACATCCATATGTAGGTAAACATTTATTAAGTTCTAACACAACATTTTCTTCTCTTATAAAGTCGATTGCATCCACTCAAAGAAGCCGTCTAATTGTAATGAACGCCACATCATTGACCTCGATACAAAATAAGTGCAAAGATGAAAGTGTAAAAACAAATTCAAATGAATTTGGTATTTCGTATTTGGGCCTTCGTTCTGCAGACGGTGTTTTCCTTCTTTTGCTATATACTCGTAATGTGTTTATTATTTCTTTTCTATTGAAATTAAAGCGCAAAGTGTAAACAGGAGTAAGGCAATCAATGCATATGCATAAAAAAGTAAAATATTTCAAAATCACACTATTCAGTGCATCCGGCCTTTATGCTTGCGTTGATAAAAATAGAAATACCTCCATGACATATGCATATTGACGCTCCCTAAGTTCTATGCCACCTCATCAAAGTGCACGACATTTTTCCTCCAATGCAATGACTTGTACGCATTCATATGTATGTACAAGTATATGTCTAATTTAAGAAAGAAAGAGTTTATGGCTAGCTTTTGGCAGCTACTCTCGTTAAGACGCATTCTACTCCGAAACTGTTAGTTATTTTTTAGTTTATCAGCTGAAGTTTAGTGAGATTCTGCTTCATCATCCTCCTCTATTTTCGTTGCATGCATATTTCGAAATGACATCAATTTTTTCCTCACTCCACAAATTCTTCAATTTAAAAATATAACACAGCACGTTCCACATTACAAAAAAAAAAAAAAAAAAAAAAAAAATAATGTTTGTTTAGTGCAAGAATTTTGTGCCGAAACTTTGCTGTAAAAAACGTATTTCTTGTAAATGTAAATATTTTTTTAAAGTTTCGAAATTTATTAACATAATTTTAATTGTTTTGTGCGATTAAATCGTTGCCCCAAATGCAGCATCTGTTGGAAACATCATTTGTAATACCTACTCGGCAGCACAAAATAATCAAAAATAAATCTACTTTATCCCTGTATTTGAGCTTATTTTGCTCTTTTACTGGCTAAATTGTGTGTGCCAATTGTAGTGTTTTTGATTTTAGCTATTCACACAGGCGCTCAATTAGCTATTTGTAGCAAAATTAACATAATAAAAACTAAAAAACATTTTTTTTTCTGGCAATTTCAATTGAAGTGTAAAGTATTTATGTTTAATATATATTTATATTAATAAATTTTTGAAATTATTTTTATTAAAAAAATCATAATTAATTGCTAATAGTAATAAATTAATTAACTTAATTTAATGTGTATCAACATCAAAACATTAAAAAGGTCTACATTTCAATGAGACAAAATTTTTCACAAATAAAATAAAAACGGTATGAAATGTCAAACACTAATTGTCTCAGCTTAATTGAAGGTGTGTGTGAACACCAAATCTTACTCAGGCAATTTAAAGCTTAATTGCCTTAGCTAATTAATCATCTCGGGAGCACTAAATAATCCCGACTCTTAAAATCCAGAAAATTTTCAAAAATCCATAGAAGAAACAATGTCGACACTACATAAAACAGATATAACGAGATCGCGACCATAATAATATATTTGCTGATAATAATATATTTGCCACTTTATAACAGCTGATGCTGTTTTTATTCCGAATAAATGGATCTGTAGCTTATTCTAAGACACCGCAGAACGAAATGTCTTAGATGGCTTATAAGAAAAAAGTTTTCATTAAGCAGAACTTTGCACAACGAAGCCTAATATTTTAAATATTCGTCTTTGGAAATGGGAACATTTTTAATTTTATGAAGAAATCTCAAAGAAAGCTATGGCATCACTTCTTAATGGTCGTTTAAAAATTTTGATTTACTGCAAAATTTTCAATATTTGTCACTGAAAAAACATTGCAATATTTGTTTCGGCATTGAATTATGTGTTTCGGGATTTTATATTTCGGGATTTTGTGTATAGGGATTTCATTTTAAACTCGAAAAATAATAGTCAAAGAATGTTTCGTCTTAAAAACACCCTCACAATATTCTCTATGAGTGGATACGTTCTCACCATTTTTCGAAACATTTCGCATTCCGATTGAGTTCTCTAAAAAATACATATCTAGTTAGGTATATGTTATTTGAAGCATCAACTAACATTTCAGCCATGGCATAAGTTTAATTTTGGAGCTAATTTTTGATCAGTGCGAACTGGATTAAAGTTGGGACTAAACGGAGCCAATTAGAGACATTAACCTATAAGAGGAAATATTATTTGGTACATATTCATCGAATTTTCGTTTTCTTATTCTTTCACTGATTTAGACCATATATTAAAACATTAGAAGGCGTAGTGGAACGTTTAAACAAGTTACCGGCAACAAAACTTCAAAGTGCTAATATTGCCAGCTTAATAAGAAAAGGCAGAGGTAATGGGAGCACAAAATTATTGGGTCTATCTTTAACGATAAGAGAGATAATGGGGTTCAAAATATTCAATTTTATTTAAAAAAATTAGATTTTCTAATACTCATACTGATGCCGAAAAATTCCGCTATTTAGACTGTGCTTAAATGGATATATAGGGTTTTCCAATAAGAGTGATGTGATTTCTTTAAAAAACACATAAATTGTTAAGGAAATTCAAATATTTTTTATTTAATGTGAAGTGCAATCGGTACAATTAAGTTCTGAATATAACATCATTCAAATGGCATCCACGACTTCTTTTGCAGTAACGAATTCGATGAACCCAATTTTTGAGCGCTTTTTCCACTAAATCAAGTCGTATGTCATGAATAGCACGTTCCATATTGACTTTTCAAGCTTGAAGACAGTGTGGTTTGTTGCTAAAGAACAATGATGAAAGTGAGCCTCAACGGAGAAGATGATTTTCTTAAAAAAATAGTTTTGTTTTCAAGTTGTTCCAAGACAAAATCCATGGATGAAATTGTAAACATTACTGAATACAATGAAAAAAAAAGAAGACAGATCATGACATATTTAAAGTGGCCAAAACGACACTTAGAAATCATATCATCTTTATTGGAAACCCCTTTATGCGTTTGGGGGGTGTGCCACCAAATTACTGTAGTCTCAAATTGCGGTTTTTGCGGCATTCAGGAAATATCATTTTTTCAGATACAGTGCTCACTGTTTCAAGACGAGAATTTTTTGAACTTCTTCAGACTTGTTCAAAACGAAAAAAGGCCGTAATGGTCAAGTTTTGTATTATTTATTTGAAGAACACCCTATATCAAGCAAGGAAGAGCTCACTTTGAGGATTATTTTAGAAGTATCCGAAGCTTTTTAACTAAATTGGGATAAACGCCTGTGCAAAATATCTGTGTTTCCAACACAACATGAAAACTGGCTTGATGTGATTGGTTCTTATATATCTTTGTCAGGCATTTACGTGAAAGTTGTTTCTCAAGCAAACAGAAAATCTTGATGAATTTTCAAATAAGTGAGTTAATTGAATACTTCCTTTTTATTATTTGCAAGTATTTCAAAATTGTGTCAACTCCGACAGTTGGAGTGCTTGCAAATGTGACAGAAGTTACAGTGCGAAAATCAGACAAGCGGAAAGTAACTAGTTTAATAAAAATAGTCACTTCTTGTAGTCTTTCTAGAGTAGATAGGATAAAGAAAAGTTAAGATAAAACTAGCGAATATAAATCCAAGTCAAGTGGTGAAGCCTTTTTAGTATTTAGGAAGTAAATCAACAAAACGTTCTTAGAAACAAACCAGAAAATATACTCTTCGTACTGATAATACAGTTTTTCCTTCATAGAGAAAATGCAGTTAACCGTCCGAAAAACTTATTTTCGGGAATGAAACTACATCCGTGATTGGTATGAATGCATTTCTGTACAAAACCTTTTATACACGATTACTTCAGGGAATAAAATAAAAACATGAAAAGTTTATTTAGAAAAAGGAGGCAAAAAATAAGTACTGTCGCTAGTTTCACGAGCGTCATACAGAAAAAAACTTCAGAATAATCAGGAATACAGACTTGCTAAATCAATTTATAACTATATCAAACAAGCAGTTAAATGTTAACAGAGAGCAATCGTTAAAAAGAGGAGACTCGTTTCCAAACGAAGTGTAACATAACAGAAAAATCGCCCTCCTTAAAAATAGATGGCTCCACTAGAATTAAAACCATATAGATTTTTAGTTAGTCCTAACCTTTAAAGACGTGTGAATAAATTTGACAGCTGTCTTATCATTAGTTTGTGAAATATAGCATTTTGAGTGAAGCAACTTTTGTTATTGTGAAATGGAAAATGGATAAAAAGAAATTTCACATGTTGATAATATATTGCTTTTTGAAGGGGAAAAACAGTTGAAGCAAAAACTTGGCCTGAAGACGAGTTTCTGGACACTGCCACAAGAAAATCAACCATCAAGGATTGGTATGCTAAGTTAAAACATGGTAAAATGTGCACCGCAGACGATGAACGCAGTTGGCGGCCAAAAGATGTTACCGACGAAAATATCGTAAAAATCCACAAAATAATTTTGAATGACCGTATATTGAAATTGAGTAAAATAGGCACTCTAAAGATATCAACTGATTGCATATATCATATCATTCACGAATATTTGGGTATAAGAAAGCTCTGTGCAAGCTTTTGACCGAAAATAACGAATAAATGGATCTGTAGCTTATTCTAAGACACCGCAGAACGAAATGTCTTAGATGGCTTATAAGAAAAAAGTTTTCATTAAGCAGAACTTTGCACAACGAAGCCTAATATTTTAAATATTCGTCTTTGGAAATGGGAACATTTTTAATTTTATGAAGAAATCTCAAAGAAAGCTATGGCATCACTTCTTAATGGTCGTTTAAAAATTTTGATTTACTGCAAAATTTTCAATATTTGTCACTGAAAAAACATTGCAATATTTGTTTCGGCATTGAATTATGTGTTTCGGGATTTTATATTTCGGGATTTTGTGTATAGGGATTTCATTTTAAACTCGAAAAATAATAGTCAAAGAATGTTTCGTCTTAAAAACACCCTCACAATATTCTCTATGAGTGGATACGTTCTCACCATTTTTCGAAACATTTCGCATTCCGATTGAGTTCTCTAAAAAATACATATCTAGTTAGGTATATGTCATTTGAAGCATCAACTAACATTTCAGCCATGGCATAAGTTTAATTTTGGAGCTAATTTTTGATCAGTGCGAACTGGATTAAAGTTGGGACTAAACGGAGCCAATTAGAGACATTAACCTATAAGAGGAAATATTATTTGGTACATATTCATCGAATTTTCGTTTTCTTATTCTTTCACTGATTTAGACCATATATTAAAACATTAGAAGGCGTAGTGGAACGTTTAAACAAGTTACCGGCAACAAAACTTCAAAGTGCTAATATTGCCAGCTTAATAAGAAAAGGCAGAGGTAATGGGAGCACAAAATTATTGGGTCTATCTTTAACGATAAGAGAGATAATGGGGTTCAAAATATTCAATTTTATTTAAAAAATTAGATTTTCTAATACTCATACTGATGCCGAAAAATTCCGCTATTTAGACTGTGCTTAAATGGATATATAGGGTTTTCCAATAAGAGTGATGTGATTTCTTTAAAAAACACATAAATTGTTAAGGAAATTCAAATATTTTTTATTTAATGTGAAGTGCAATCGGTACAATTAAGTTCTGAATATAACATCATTCAAATGGCATCCACGACTTCTTTTGCAGTAACGAATTCGATGAACCCAATTTTTGAGCGCTTTTTCCACTAAATCAAGTCGTATGTCATGAATAGCACGTTCCATATTGACTTTTCAAGCTTGAAGACAGTGTGGTTTGTTGCTAAAGAACAATGATGAAAGTGAGCCTCAACGGAGAAGATGATTTTCTTAAAAAAATAGTTTTGTTTTCAAGTTGTTCGAAGACAAAATCCATGGATGAAATTGTAAACATTACTGAATACAATGAAAAAAAAAAAAGACAGATCATGACATATTTAAAGTGGCCAAAACGACACTTAGAAATCATATCATCTTTATTGGAAACCCCTTTATGCGTTTGGGGGGTGTGCCACCAAATTACTGTAGTCTCAAATTGCGGTTTTTGCGGCATTCAGGAAATATCATTTTTTCAGATACAGTGCTCACTGTTTCAAGACGAGAATTTTTTGAACTTCTTCAGACTTGTTCAAAACGAAAAAAGGCCGTAATGGTCAAGTTTTGTATTATTTATTTGAAGAACACCCTATATCAAGCAAGGAAGAGCTCACTTTGAGGATTATTTTAGAAGTATCCGAAGCTTTTTAACTAAATTGGGATAAACGCCTGTGCAAAATATCTGTGTTTCCAACACAACATGAAAACTGGCTTGATGTGATTGGTTCTTATATATCTTTGTCAGGCATTTACGTGAAAGTTGTTTCTCAAGCAAACAGAAAATCTTGATGAATTTTCAAATAAGTGAGTTAATTGAATACTTCCTTTTTATTATTTGCAAGTATTTCAAAATTGTGTCAACTCCGACAGTTGGAGTGCTTGCAAATGTGACAGAAGTTACAGTGCGAAAATCAGACAAGCGGAAAGTAACTAGTTTAATAAAAATAGTCACTTCTTGTAGTCTTTCTAGAGTAGATAGGATAAAGAAAAGTTAAGATAAAACTAGCGAATATAAATCCAAGTCAAGTGGTGAAGCCTTTTAGTATTTAGGAAGTAAATCAACAAAACGTTCTTAGAAACAAACCAGAAAATATACTCTTCGTACTGATAATACAGTTTTTCCTTCATAGAGAAAATGCAGTTAACCGTCCGAAAAACTTATTTTCGGGAATGAAACTACATCCGTGATTGGTATGAATGCATTTCTGTACAAAACCTTTTATACACGATTACTTCAGGGAATAAAATAAAAACATGAAAAGTTTATTTAGAAAAAGGAGGCAAAAAATAAGTACTGTCGCTAGTTTCACGAGCGTCATACAGAAAAAACTTCAGAATAATCAGGAATACAGACTTGCTAAATCAATTTATAACTATATCAAACAAGCAGTTAAATGTTAACAGAGAGCAATCGTTAAAAAGAGGAGACTCGTTTCCAAACGAAGTGTAACATAACAGAAAAATCGCCCTCCTTAAAAATAGATGGCTCCACTAGAATTAAAACCATATAGATTTTTAGTTAGTCCTAACCTTTAAAGACGTGTGAATAAATTTGACAGCTGTCTTATCATTAGTTTGTGAAATATAGCATTTTGAGTGAAGCAACTTTTGTTATTGTGAAATGGAAAATGGATAAAAAGAAATTTCACATGTTGATAATATATTGCTTTTTGAAGGGGAAAAACAGTTGAAGCAAAAACTTGGCCTGATGACGAGTTTCTGGACACTGCCACAAGAAAATCAACCATCAAGGATTGGTATGCTAAGTTAAAACATGGTAAAATGTGCACCGCAGACGATGAACGCAGTTGGCGGCCAAAAGATGTTACCGACGAAAATATCGTAAAAATCCACAAAATAATTTTGAATGACCGTATATTGAAATTGAGTAAAATAGGCACTCTAAAGATATCAACTGATTGCATATATCATATCATTCACGAATATTTGGGTATAAGAAAGCTCTGTGCAAGCTTTTGACCGAAAATAACGACGAGTTGATGATTCGAAATAGTGTTTGGAGACGTTTAAGCGTAATAAACCCGAGTTTTTCCGACGATGTGCGACAATGGATGAAACATGGCTCCATCATTTCACTGCGAAGTCCAATCGACAGTCATCCGAGTGGACTGCACACGAAGAACCCGCTCCAAAGCGTGGAAAAACGCAACAGCCGGCTCGCAAGGTTATGGCGTTTGTATTTTGAAATGTGTATGGAATAATTTTTATTGACTACCTTGAAAAAGTAAGGACCATAAACAGCGACTATTACATAGCGTTTTTGGACCGTTTCAAGGACGTAATCGCCGAAAAATACCCGCATTTGAAGAAAAATAATGTGCTGTTTCACCAAGACAATGCGCCGTGTCACAAGTCAGTGAAATTTATTGCAAAAAACCATGAATTGGGCTTCAAATTGCTTCCCCATCTTTTCTGTCCTCAGATCTAAAGAAAATTCCCGCTCGGAAAAAATTTTCGTTGAATGAAGAGGTGATCACCGAATTACAAAAATGGCATCGAAAAGTTGGAGGGTCGCTATAATAAGTTATTAGAAGGAAACTATGTTGATTGAAAAAAAAGAACTTTGAAAAAAAAAATGTGTTTTGCTATGCTAGTCCGGTGACTTTTCAAGTGACCTGTTAGTAGTGATTCTACACACGAATATTGGTATTGAAAATCATCGAAATCGGAAAACTGTATTATATAGCCCCCACACAACTGATTTGTTAAGGATATGGGATTTTGGATTAAAAATAAGCCAAAAAGACATCTAACACTGTGAAATTTCGCATGAAAAAAGAAAAAAATGTTAACGCTGAAAATCGTCAAAATCAATTTTTTACATTTCGCAATAAATTTCATACATTCATGAAAGGTATAAAGATGTCAGCTTGGCCGCAGCCAGCACTTCTTTCTTGTTATAATTTCGTTTAAGGTTTTTGGAAGGAAATTTCAGTTACAAAGTGGGCACATTTATATGTAAGTACGACCTAAGCATGTGTCATTTTAATGAACCGTTGCTCTATCGGAAATCACAAACATAAAGCTGCCGGTGAAGTGACAAGGTCATTATCATATTATAACAACGACCACCGCTATCGTCGTACCGTCAGCTTTGTGTAACATGCGTCACTCCACATGTGGGCAGCATTTAACAACAGCTCAACAATATTAACTCCATTCACTTTGGTTTTCATTAGCTCTTTAAGCGTTTCTTTAATTTTTTTTGGGTTTTTCTTTGTTTTGTTACTGAAAGCGTAATCTTTGTCTCGCATAAATGGATGGTCAAGCAGTTAGTTACCAGTGCCGGTGTGTAGTGTAGAGTGGGAGTCACATATAAACGTTTTGTACTGGAGCAAAACCTGATTTCGCAGCAATTACAATTTCAAATATTTCTGCGAGGATATACAGATATTTGTAAATACGGACAAGTATATATATGTGCACACATACATATCTTATGTAGTGATATTGAACATTGCAAAGCACCCAATCACCGCTGTTGCATCTGAAATTGATGTGATGCGATCCAAGCCAAGTGTTGCTTCGATGCATTCCAAGAAATATACTTGTTAGCGGCGTGGGGGCAGGACAGTAGAGCATTGCTTACCAAGGTAGTGCATAAAGTACCGCGTCGCTGCGAGAAGTTTTGTGTGTTGGCAGGCAGTGTGTCCATCAATTCATCACTTTCGCTTTTCAAAACTGGAGATTGTTGTTTCAAATAGTGAATGTGCGTTGAGTGGCATTTTATTTATGGGCGCTTGATGGGTGGGTGTTGTATGGGTTGGCGGTATTAATATTTCAATATTTTTATTTTTTTTATATTTTTTTTCCACCGAAGCGGCCGAGCTCCTTCTCCAGTTTTGGTATGCGGCTTGGTGCTATGTTTTCCAACAAATGGAGGCACCTACAGCGACCTCTGATGGCTGATAAATGCTTCAGAAGCTTTTTTTTCATCTCAGAAACATATTTTGAGGCGCCCGGCACGAGACGGGTTAGGGGTTCAAGAATTTACCCGCGGTAAGGCATGCCTGTCGTAAGAGCCGACTAAAATCCATAGTTCCCGCGACAATCAGGTGTTTATACCGGAACGACCCGGATCTTTATCCGGCCAAGGACTGTCAATCCCGCAATGTTCCCCGAAGCCCCATTTGGAGAATTTTCTGCGGCTACAACAACAACAACAACAGGCGCGTTCTCTTTCTATAAAACACAATTTAAAGCGGCCTCTGATTGGTTGCTGCATGCTTAAGGAGCTTTTTTATTGCGTCTCAGAAATATATTTTGAAGCGCGTGGGTTCGAGGAGCGATCGCATTTCGTAAATTCTCTTTCTATCAAACACATCTCTACATATAAGAGTTCTTCCCTGGAATTACACTTATGCATTTCATTACAAATCAAAATCCAATAAACATAACAGTAAAATCAAAAATTTACATATAAATCTAAATCTAGGATATGTGGACTTTTCTTTGCCTATTTTTTCCCTGTTGACTTGTCAAAAAAAAACCGTAAGCTCGTCCGCGTGTCTCACTGACTTTCCCTTTTATTTGAGTTTCAGACTTTCTCAACTGAAAAAGGAAAAATTCGCCTATCTTCTGCCCATCTATGGCAGTGATACGAGACGAACTCACCTATCTTTCTATATATACATATATGTATACATATGTATGTACATGTACCTGTATATACTTATAGGTGGATGTGTCACATGTGTATGTGCGGTGTCCCAACTATGTGGTTTTGCGCGAATTTGGAGTTCACTCTGGCTTGGCCCGGTTGTGCATGTCACAGCTTGTCGTCTGGTCTGTTTGTCGCGCATATTGCAGTGCAAAAGTGCAAGTTGCCGAACTGTAACCAAATAATGCCAAATTTTTTTCCTAAATAAATTTGAGGGTATGTTTACCATTAACTTCACGCCTCCTCACCACTCCGTTGCTGTTGTAATCCAGTCTTGTAATGAATTCAAACCACATTTTAAGTATCAAAATAACATTTATAGACATTCTGCATTGCAAGCTTCTTAGTTTTTTTCTTCTTTCTTGTGCGGCCATGCTCTCGGCGCGTTTAACTTGTGATGTATGTTTGTACAATATATATGAATATGTACAAATGTAAATGCATACTTAATAGATGCGAGTATATATTTTAATGCAAAGTGAGAAGAAAAGGAAAAATGCTTAAGCAACGCGGTAAGGTGGACTTATGTTCGGGTGGAAGCGTATATGTGTTAGTTAACTTGTTGTCTTCATACATGGAAAATAGAGGTCCAAGCGATATTTTTAGTCTAGAGAAAATTTCAAGACGAGCAAATTTCTATGCAGACAACTCTCATAAGAGATAGAACCAGAAGCAAGTGAAGAGATAAGGAATGTGAATGAGCGACAATTGTCGATAAAATGTAGAGACCCAAGGTCGAAACTCGGGTTTATTAAAAAAATTAATTCTGCAAAGCTCCTGAGGAGCGAGAGTATTTCAGACCAACCTGATTTTCTCTGCCTTCTCTCTTGGACTAAATATTACTTTAGCCTTAGCCCAAGCTTGGGCTAAATTAATATTTATCCCACGTCAATCTAAAGAACTTGCGGTCAATCGGCTTAACCAGATTTCTTTTAAAAATCTTTAAAAACTGTTTGACAGCTATGAACGACTAAATCTACCCGCGAACGACCTCTCGAGGAAGCAACACGCCTACTCTAATGACAAATCAGTCGATAGAGCACCACGTGATGTAAAAGGTGATCCATTTCAAGGTTCCCTACTTTTTCAAAGAAAAAAACACAAACATTTAATGAGGAATGCTTATTATCATTCGAAAGAAAATTCTTTGGCATTTATTTTTTGAAGACTATCTCTTTCAAATGTTGGCCGCGGCTACGTCTCAACTGGCAAATGACAAGCGTGATGTTTAGTTCCAGGGACTGAATCGAAGCGGTATTGTCCTCATAGACTTTAGACTTTACATATCCCCACAGGAAAACGTATAACGGTGCGATATCACACGATCTTAGTGGCCAATCAACCGGCCCAAAACGTGAAATTAACTGCTCACCGAAGTGTTATCTCAATAAATCCATTGATTGATGCGATGTGTGGAAAGTGTCGCCGCCTTGTTGAAACCAAATGTCGCGGAGATCACGAGCTTCAATTTCAGGCATCAAATAGTCGGGTATCAAGGCGCGATAACAATCGCCATTAACATTTACGTTCTCACCGTCATCATTTTTGAAGAAATATGGACCGATGAATCCACCGGCCCATAAATCACACCGAATCCTTGTTTTTTCTGGCTGAAATGTCAGCTCTTGGATCTCTTCAGGTTTCTCTTCGTTCCAAATGCGATAATTTTGCTTGTTTACATACCCATTGAGCCAGAAATGGGCCTCATCGCTGAACAAAATTTGGCTCGAAAACATCGATCTTTTTTGGAACTTTTCAAGAGTCCATAGAGCGAAGCGATGTCGCTTGGGAAGGTCGAGCGGCCTCAGTCTTGCACAAACTGTATTTTATACGCTTTCAATTTAAGATCTCGACGTAAAATGCGCCAAATGGTTCCATACGTCAGTCCGAGTTGCTGCGAACGGCTCTTGTAGTAAATACGCCTTGTCTCGTAGTAAACATGTTGATTCGTAAACCAAACAGCACGGCTTATGGTGTGTGGTGGCTTACGCAAACCACGTTACACTAACAGCTACAAGTATACACCAACATACTCTTAAGTTATCTGCTCCAAATTATGGTTAGGACAGCGGACTGGCCGTCAAGGCATTAAAAACTGAAATGTTCTCATTTACCAGGATGTACAAAGCACCTCCTTTTAAGCTACCTCTACTAAAAAGGGCGTGGAGATCACCCTCTCTACCCAAGTGAAATATCTCAGGATAATCTTGGATAACAAACTTAACAGCAGTCGTAACACGTCGAAAAGGTCGAGAAAGGCTATAATTGCACTATAAGCTTGCAAATCTTCCATTGGACAAAGATTGGGTCTAAAACCGAATATTGTTTACTAGATATATACAGCGGTAGTCAGACCAATCCTATTCTACGGTGTCAATGTGTGGTGGCCGGCAATCGAAATATGACTTTCAGTAGCAAACTAGAGAGAGCTCAACCCGGCTCATCTAACACACCTTTCCCCTCTGGTCCGAATCCATCGAAACAACACGTTCCTATGTCACCCGTTAGATGATCTCGATGACTAAGACTGGACCTACTTGATCCTAGGCGGGGTTGGCTAGCCGCTACAACAACAACAACAACAACAACAACAGAAAGTTCAACGGTCGTCACTGCTAACTTTCCTCATTTTTCTACATTTGCACCTGTACCATAATGGGTTACCACTCTAACCAACACCATCTCTGACTAGCCTTCATATTTGCACGTCTTTTCGGTAAACACTTTTTTGGCTGACTCGCTGAGCTTGCTTCAGCAAAAATTAATAATCTTGTTACTTATTAAGGGCACCCCAAATGGTACGCAAATTTGTGAAGGTGAAAGTGGTAGAAGCCTCACAGCGCTATCATAATGGACCTACTGGCCTAAGTGCGTTACTTACTCACCAACAGACGCATCAACTCTATCTATTTGTTGTCTTCTGCCGAGAATTGTTCTATCTTGACATTTGATATCCTGCGGAGACCTTTACTATAACCTTTTTTCGAAGGTGAATGGCTACCCTACCGACCTTCCTAACTTTTTCTTTAATATATATATCTGACCTCTCGCCCACGCTCTTTTTTGCGAGCTGGCCGACTAGATAGGAATGTCAAAGTCAATGACGTGAAACATCGAATGCAAAAAATCCAAAGATGAATAACTCGAAAGTTACTAAGAGTGTCATACAATAGCCTGTGCACTCATTTACACCGCAGAGGGCCTCTATTGCAACGCAGGCACAGAACCTCAACATAACCCTGAAGTCGTCAGTGACAAATGTAGATAAAGAACTTGCAGACTAATCAAAGCATCGCCTTGAAGAGCGTAAGGGGGGAATATGATATGGCCAGGGTACCAGATTCACTTCGAGAAATTTATTTCCGTATTAAAAAGCATTGCTGGAAGCAGGGCAGCACTCAGGCATAACAAGAGTCATGTATATATCTACACGGACTCTATACAGCAACATTTAGCAGTACCGCCGAATTCAACAAGCGTCGCCCCGACGCATCTAACGTATGTACAACATGCACTGAGTACCTGCATGATACTAATCACCACTTTATACATGCCCCCTAAAATCGACCCAGCCAGACTGCTCTCTCTTCGGTTCGCACCACTCGAAAGAGCTCATTTCCTAAGCTTGCCGTTAAATGACCTTGATGAGGGAGCCACTCTATTGACAGCTACGAATCGGGGTTAACGAACTGCTGCTACAACAATAATAAGTAGAAAATTTACTAGCAGGATTTCGAGTATTTCGAGTTTTCTCGACGATTTTAAGCTAGAAAAACTGTCTTTTTCAACTTCATATATTTATGTCTGCAGAGTTGTTGGCTTAAAAAATATGATTTTCAGAAAAATATCGTGGAATCAAAGTATATGTAAATGAATTTTTTCTATATTCCAATACATATTACTAAACTGAAAAGTGAGGTTATGTGAACAAGCGACCGTAATTGGTATACCAAAAAAGTGAGGTTATGTCAAGTGAATCATGCCACCTGTTAATCAATCGATGAAAGCGCAGAAATTCTGATAAATCAAAAATATTTTTTGTTTTCACTACGGAAAGGCTTCAAAAGCACGGTATTACGCATTAACATTGGAGCAGCAGAGCCACAAACGAGCACCGAATTAATCGCACTGCTCGATACCCAGCTATTTCGAGCTCTAACATCTATGTTTGCAGTACATACATACAGATGTCTCGAATAAATTTTTAAGCGAACAAAGCTGGAACGCCCCGTATAGACACTAGAGTTGGGCATAAAAAATTGTTGAAATTCAATTCTGTGATAATACAAAAGCGACCGGCTTCAATCTCTAGTATGTGTGTCTGCATTTACACGTAAATATATAAATTTGTATTTACGTACATACATACATATGTAAATACATAATATGTATTGAACTGTTAATCTTCGAGGATCTGCTGTGGGATTGGCTTTGTCACACTGCCATTAGTTTAGTCCAGCTGTTTCCATGCACACTGTTGTTACTAATTTTCCCCCAAACTATCCCAATCAGCGCCAATAGCACAACATGAACCACATGAGCTGAGCCTCGCTACTTTTGGTTATGCAGCGCAAGCAAGTGCCATTCTCTTTTCCTCCATGCGACCGTTAGGATCCCAACAAAAATTTCGTTATCTTTGCATTAGTTTAATGTCTTCATAATGACGTAAATAGTTTTCTCATTGAATTAAATAGGCGAGCGAACGCGTTTAACTTACTAGCGATATGAATAATGCAATTGAACCGCCCGGAGTCCACCCATAGGCGGCGGCTGCGCCTCAAATGTGCTTGCTTGCAGTGTTGGCAGTGTTGATCTCAATCGAAACCTGTCGGCTGTGTGTTATACACACATAAATATAATTTCTTTGAATTTTCTGCTAGTGTAATTGTGATTTATGCTGGTTTTATATAAAAATGTTTTATGCCTGAAATAAGCAATTTTCCAGAAGGAAAGGAAGGATATGCTTTCCATTTCTATTTTTATGTTATTTCCAAATTTTTTGATTTCGAAATTATACATTCACACACACACTGCTGCTCATTCTTATAAGCTTCCAATAACTTTTTTTTTTTTAATAACAACAACACCTACAAAAACTCAACTCCTATGTCCTTAATATTCAGCAATGTGACCCACTTACGCAACTGTAATTTGCGATTTTCCCCGCTAAAACTGTGTTTCCACACACACACACACATACTCACACACATCCCAAAAAAGTACAAAATTGAAAAAGAAACTTGTTGGTAGAAATTACACCTGATTTTGCGGCTCGCAAATTTAACTTGGATGATGATGATGATGCACCTCGGTGTGGCGTCTGCGTCTGCGTGCAGATGCGCAAATGAAAAGTAAGTGAGTGTGCTGTGTGTTTGGCGGTTTCGCAGAGCCAACCTGTTTGCTTGTCGTGTCCAATAAAGTATATTTCGACAACGGCATAACAAGAAATCACACCAAAAACAACATTGGCTTATGAACCCTCGTCGATTGGTGTTTGCGTTGGGTGTGTCCTAATTCCCACCCAAAGCAATGCATACAAGTATGTACATACCGTATGTATGTATGTATATTAAATATGTATATCAATGTCATCAAAATTCAGTTTACATACATACTAACACTCCTCTTATGAACATGCCATATTCACGTACATATATACATACATTTACGTATAGGCGAGCATGCGTTTTTCCTAGATTTTTAGTTGTAATTACATATGTTTGTAAGTAAGTGTAACGTACATAAACATATTCAAATATTCACCGCAATTAATAACGTGTTACCGTTAACAGTTGATTTAAGCTTTTACAATCTGGTCCAGATGTGGTGTTCAACTTTTACATATGTGGGCTCAAAGTATTCGTGATTATGTAACATTTTGCTAAAATAAACTTCATTTGAACCTATTTTGAGGTATGCAACTCATATCAACGTTTTCTCGTTTCCTTCGTATTCGAATGAGTCGTGAGTCGATGTTAGGAAACATAAAAATAGTGCGTGGGATTGTGACTTAAGAAGTTATGTGTGTGTGTGTGTATGTGTGCATTTATATTAAAATATTTATGCATTTCTAATGAGTGCAGCATGTCTGATTTCGCACTCAATCTTACATACATATACGTCTTCTTATTCAAATCTGCTTGCTTGCTCCCTATGTACGTACTATTTCGTTATTTATATAATTTATTGATTTTTTAATAGAATTTATAAAAAATTAAGATAAAAATTAAATTTGGAAAAAAAGTAAAAAATAAATCACAATTTTTCGAAAAATCGTTTATTGCGTAAAAAATAATAATATAATAATATAATAATTTAATAATAATTATAAATAAGAAAAAAATAAAATAAAAATAAATAACAAATTTTTAAAAAAAATTAAAAAAATTAAAAAATAAACATTAAAAAAGTGAAAAAAAAAATTTAAAAAGTAAAAAAAAAAAGAAAAATTAAAAAACAAAGAAAAAATATAAATAAAAGAATTAAAACATTTTTATTTATTTTTAAAACTATTACAAAAAATTTTTCAATTATAATTTTTTTTTAATTTTAAATCAATATGAAAAATATTTTTAAAGGTTATTAAAAAAAATTTAATTATAAAAATTAAATATTATAAAAAGAATTTTATAATTGAAAAATTTAAATATGAAAAAATTAAAATTAAAGTATTAAAAAACTAATTAAAATATTAAAAAAAGTAAAATAATTTAAAGTATCATAAAAATAAATAAAATATTAAAACAGAAAATTTAAGTAAAAATATAAAAAAATTGAATTAAATTAAAGAATTTAAATTAAAATTAAACAAAATTGAAAAATTAATATCAAAAACAAAAAAGAAAAATAAAATCAGAAACAAAAAGGAAAGATAAAATCAAAGCCGAAAATTTAAATCAAAATTGAAAAAGAATTAAATAAAATTAAAGAATTTTAATTAAAATTAAACAAAAATGAAAAATTAATAAAAAAAATAATCATAAAAAAAAAATTAAAAAACAAAAAATTAAAAAAAAATTTAAGAAAATTAAAAAAAAAAATTTGCAAAACAAAATCAAAACAAAAAAATTTAAATGAAAAAAATTTAAATTAAAATAATTAAAATTAAAAAAAAAAATAAATTGAAAAAAAATTAAAAACAAAAAAATGCAAATTAAAATAAAAATAAAATTAAAAAAGAAATACAAAAAAATATTAAAATAAGAAAAAAAATATGTGGAACAGAATGAAAAATATTATAAAAAAAAATTAAAAAGATATTTCTTT
Organism: Neoceratitis asiatica; assembly: GCA_030068015.2. Classification (NCBI taxonomy): domain Eukaryota; kingdom Metazoa; phylum Arthropoda; class Insecta; order Diptera; family Tephritidae; genus Neoceratitis; species Neoceratitis asiatica. Next base: position 47,892,395 of record CM061526.1, on the reverse strand, counting down.
TTAATTTTATTTTTTTTGTTCTTTATAATTAATTACACAAATAATTTAAATGACATGATATTTTTTTAAATTTTCGAAAAAAAAAGAATTGGTAATGAAGTTTAAAAAAACAAATTGGAGGAAAAAAAAACAAAAAAAAAACACAATTAAATATATATAATAAAGAAATGAAAAATTTTAAGAAAAAAAGGCATAAAAGCAACAATACATAAAAGAGAGAAAAAATCTGGAGCTAGAAAATGTTTAAATTGATATAATAGAGCTCTTCTAATTAATAGTTACAAGTTGTTATCTGAAGAACTCGTTTAAATATGTAATATTTTTATGAAATATTCGGCTGTATTGTAATATAACGCTTCTTGAATCTTAAGCTTAATAACTTCTGTGGAAATTTGAAATTTACATTACCTTAGACATGGAACCTTCGAATTTTAGCAATTATTCATTTATACAAAGTGCTGTTACATTCGATTTTCAAATCCATATTTAATCACCAGGGATCGTTTTATCATTCCATGGAAGTATTCAAATATTTATATTAAATATGGTGATTTAAAAATTGTTTATCGAAGAAAATCTGTTTTATTTATGCTGATGCGTTCCCAATAAATAGAACGAATTCGAAATTAGGTGCAGCTTTTTTCTCTCACAAAAATATCTCGACAATTCTTCGCGGTGGTAGTTCGATTTTGTAGAAAAGACCGCACCCGTCAGCGAATATGGTAATACTATTTCGTGATACGAGAATTTTTAATGTAAATTTTTTAAGAATTCTCAATATGATATTTTTCGTTTAGTATAGTTGGAAATTTTCGATTCACGAGAGAACAAAGCTTTTACAATCATCTTGAACCAAAATACTTTAAATAAAGTCATCTTGCCTAAATAAAATAAAATATAAATAAAAATGTTTTTTTTCTAACAAAGAATATTTTCAATAAGAATTATTTTTGAAATTTTCTTTGAAGACTACGAGGAGAAAACTTTGTTTAAAAAAATTATTAACTCGAGCTTTCTTCAAATAAAATATGATTTAAAAAAATATATTCATAATCTCGGGTTCATCTCAAATTCGATACGAAATTGCCGTCCTTTTTGTGCTTGTTAAGTTAAGAATTGATTTTCCTCGTTATAGACACAGTTCAATATTCAATGAGTTGTTGATTATTGACGAAATTAATTGTCGAAATCATCTCGTAAGAACTTAGGGCAATAAATTCATATTTTTTTACAATTACTCAATTAGAACTACATATATAACGGTTTTTATTTTCTAAAGCTGATTACTTACTGTAAAAGTCCACAGTGTCTTTCTTTATGCTTACGCCCTTCAGACTAAAGTTAAATTGAAAGTAAAAAAAAAACAATAGGATTAAATTTGGGACACTCACCTTGTAATCAAAAATAGGAATAATATGAGAAAATTAATTTCATAACATTTCATAATTAATTAAAATAATTCAAAGAATATGGGAGAAAAATTTCCACAACTGAGGAAAGAATTTCTGGCGAGTAATTCAATAGATTTTTATAGAAGTGGGTTAACTATATTTGGGTTTAGGATCAACAAAGCCTCCTCATTAAACTTTTAAACTTTTAAGTGAACTTTTGACTTTCTGTTCATATATTTCATACAAATGCACATCACCACTTGACAAACTCAAGTTTGTGCATATGTAGGTACGTATGTGGCATGAATACAATCAGTTTCTATTATTGGTTGTTTCAGAGCGGTGATAGCAATCACAGAATCATTAATTACTTGTGTCTTAAACGCAAACAAGAATGTAAAATGCTAAGCACCAAGTGGAAATTTGATAGTCATGGATTTGAAGTCTTTTTATATTTATGCACAATACATTAATCTAAATGCCAGTATGTACACTTATGTATGTATGTATATAAAAAACTAAAAAAGGAAATAACTGCATGCGTGCGTTCAATTCATCTTATCGGTAAAATACAGCACAAAGTGGAACCGCATGGTTGGTATGCTGAAGTGCAGCGTGAGTACAGAGAAGGAAAGTAAAAATAAACATACGAATTTTTGTGACAAAAATGTATTAGGGTGGGTTAAATATTATGCGACTCAGTATTTGTTCCAGTGATTATAATTTCAGTATTTAGTGCTCAGGGTTGCCAGTTCCTATAGACTTTTTGAAGTAAAACTAAATCTTCAGAATACGAATATCATAAAAAAGTTATTTAAAAAAAAACTTAAATCAAAATCTGGATTGCGTAGAGTACACTCGGATCCCAATCGTCAGAAATGCTTTCAGCTGACCAAATTCTGTATGTCGCCTATTCCTCGCCACCATATTTGAATATTTTAGCCGGCGAGCCATTGACTCCCTCTGCTTTTGTTATTTAGCAAAGAGGAATGTTAATTTTACTGTATCATAGTCTCGATCGACTGGAAGTTCAGGTTTGTCATCTCCAGTGTTTTCATAAACTCAATATTCTCCGTAGCCTCAATATACCCTGAGCGTCACTCATATAAGTTTTATCGTTCCTACCGGAAAATGTTACAGCCTTCTAAGTCTATCTAAGTATCCTAAGTAAGTATAAGTATCTCTTAGTCGCCTAATTTTTTTTTTTTTATATAGAAATAGCGACTATTTCTCTTGATGGCCAACTCACCAAGCTTTTCATATTCACAGATTTCAGTCTTTTTATGTCTCTGTCTGGGAATACGCCTCGATTCACCTCCAACTCTCCGCAACTTTATTATACGGTTATCGCTGGAGTCGATCGCTTCATTGTAAAAATGACAGTACTCTTTCGCTATACTCCGCCGCTCCCTCATACTGGATTCTTGACAAGTACACTCAGAAGCTTGATGAGCCCCCGGCAAGGTAGATCAGCCAGCTTTGGCCCAATTAGGAAGGTCTCGTTGTGGAGGCTGAATTTCTCGACAGTTCTATTAAAAAATCTTCCTTGCTCACGTTGTTAACAATTTCAGAGTAGTTAATTGGCAAATGAATTTCACGCAAGTAGTTCAAAACTGGTCAATGAATTTGAAAAATCCGCATCTTTTATCTGCGAGCCATCAAAAATAGTTTTTGTAACCAAAGGTGAGTTGAGCACAAGAATATGGTTATTTGTTGTATACACTTTGTTGTCTAATTATAAAGAGTGATCCAAAAAAAAAAAACACGGAAACTTTAAATTTCATGGGAAATGTTTATTATCATTCGAAAGAACATTCTTTGGCATTTATTTTTGAATATTTCCTCTTTCAAATGTTGGCCGCGGATACGCCTCAGATGGCCCATCCGTTGAGTCCAATTTTCGATGACTAAATGATGAAAAAGTCAAACGGTGTGATATCACACATCCTTGGTGGCCAATCGCCCGCCCAAAACGTGAAATTATCTGCTCACCAAAGTGAGCAATCAATAAATCCATTGATTGATGCGATGTGTGGGAAGTTCTTGTACAAGCTGTCCATACGTCCGAGATGCTGCGAGCGGCGCCGACTCGACTCTCCACGATCTTCGTGAACTCTCTCAGCTACGGCCGCTATATTTTCTTCACTGCGTGCTGGTCGTGGTCTATTCACCCTTTAGTTGGAAGTTAATCATCTTGAGATCCACACAAATGCTCTTCTTCTGCAGATTCTTTAGTTAGTTCACTTAGCTCTCTTAATTCCACTTTGGTAACTGGTTCTGGTTCCGCAGACACTATTTCTTCGACACTTCACTATATGTTTCTTCCAAAGATGGTTCACGGGTAGAACAAATAATTGATACAGGTACTTCGCCTGAATGTGGTGAAGGTGTTCTAGCCAATAAATACTTTTTTTTAAATTTCATAACACAATTTGGGGTATCCACGGCTTGCTTTCATTTACAATTTGCGCCTTAAAGTACGAAAAACAAGCTCTATTTATGATATATGTTACAGGTTTCCTGACCTTTTTTTTTTTTTTTTTTGACTGTGTATTTCCCACAAATGTAACAAAACACCTTTGGATCATTGAGGCAACTTCTTCGCGATGAAGACATCATATCAAAATCGCTCTCTTTATAGAAAACTTCTAATAAGACTTGAAACCACGCTCCCGGAAGTACTATTAAAAAAATTAAAAAAAAAACAGAGAGTTATTACATGTTGCCAATGGATACTTAATACAAAACGACTAACTTGATCTCGATATCAGGACTTTTTTCCATTGTTTGAGAGGTATTATTTCTCAATCGAACGGCGTAGGAAGTGTGGTGAGGGGCTTGGATCGGTTTATTTAAGTCAGTATTATTGGTTATTACTTATTGTATTTTTTTTAGAGCGCTGATCCCATACGAGACCGACCTCTGTGTAATGTGGTGAATGATAGTACTTGGCGGTAAATTCTTTCTTTCACCACAAATGCAAGGGATCATCTTCTTCTATTTTTTCTGTTTTCGTTGCGTCCATCACATTGTCTGGATAACGTTGATGTTGAGTTAAATTGAGTCACACCTCTGATGAATAGACGCTACAGTAGGGCTTCAACGAGTCCTTAAACCGAATATGTCGGCGTGGCTCCCTCTCTTACAGCCATAGTACAGGGATACCTACGGGTCGGTTATGAGATATGTTGTGCAAGAGTTGCACACTTTATAAGAATGTGCGCCGGGACATTCTTGCCGAAGGAACTGAGCTTAGCTCCGAAGCAAATTTTTTTTTTTTTTGGTTTTGAGAAAAAACTGACACACACTAATGTACATACATAATGACGGATAATGACGGCAAAATCTCTAAATAAATATGAATGAAAGGAGTGTGAAAAGTGACTCGTGTCAATGGGAAGCCAGAAGTGGCCACAAGACAATATCATTGCTTTTACGTAAGTAAGTACATAAATGTATATGTATGTATATAAAGAGAAGTGTGATACGAGTTTGGATGATGCAGAAAACGTTTTATCACCACTTCTTATGAGAAGATAATATTAATGTATGAACCACTCTCAACAACATACATACATACTCGTAAATATACTTCAAGTGGTTTAAAGGGAAATTGCTCATTAACTTCTACATTTAACAAACTTCTACATAAATGTATGTTATGTACCTATATAATTATAAATGTATATACATACATACGCACACAGCAATAGGAGGCAAAACAAATGCAAAGTTTAAGAAAAAATTGATTAATTAGAGCAGATCGCAGCAGAGTGTACTCGTATGTGGCACAACTACAAACGGATGTCTGAATTATTAAATTGTAGCAACAACTCTGACCGTTAGATTCTTTATATTCATATACATTAACATGCAAATGTACTGTTATGTGTGCACACATATTTAAATCAGAAATATTTAAATTAATTGATATCAATCAGGCACTAAATCGCATTAATCAATCAGTTATGAATAATTATTTACTGAATTAAAGAATTTTCTTCTGTGCCAGTAGTGCTCATATAAAAGTAAATTATATACATATAGTCGTTTATAATTTTTTTTTACAATTAGAAGCACGACTTTTTATTTGATTAAAATAATATTCACAGTTTTCTAGTTAAGTGATTTATTCTACCATTTTTTATACACAACACAGTCAATTCGACTGTAATTATTATTAAACAAACTTCAAGGACCTGTTTTTTAAAATATTTGTATATCTTGTCAACATTGTAAGCCAAAGTATGAATTCCCAAAATTCCACAAAGCATTTTTTATATTTTATCTATGTATGTACACATGTACACAGCATGTACATATAAAACACGAAATACAAACGTGAGTGGCCCCAGTCGCCATGTGCCTTTTTTTGGCTGTTTCAAGCACGCTTAGTTCGCCATCGCCACAACTGTTCGAGCAATAATTCGAATTTACGAGTTTGCTGTGTCGAATACTTTGGCTTTATTGACGCATTTTTTCACCACACATTTTTACATGCGTTACATACGTTACACATGTTTCGGTGTTAACTGGGCCACCCGTATACGTGTAGGTCCCAACGCTAACAACACGCTTTAGTGAAATTTAAAATACTTCGAAACTGGGACTAACAAGTTAGCCAACTGTATATATTTCTTTTCAGATTTCGATCAGAAATATATCAGAAGACTCATACTAGTCCAAATCAGGTCAAATATGAGTACTTCTTAATTGATCTTTTGCAATAATAATGTAAATAAAATAAAAATAAAACAAAAAATAATAAAATAAATTATATATAAAAAAATATAGAATAAAAAGCTAAATAAAACAAAATAATATTGAGAAATATATATAAAAAATATAAAAATTAAATAACGAAATAATGAAAATATAAAATAAAACTAACTGAAAAAAAAACGAAATAAAAAAATAAAACGAAATAAAAAATAATATAAAAAAGTAACCTAAAAAAATAATATTTAAAAATTATATAAAAAAGAAAATAAAATTATATATAAAATAAAATAGAGTAAAATACATTGAAGTAAAGTACAAACATAATGAAAAAAATTTAAATAAATAAGTAAAAAAATAATAAAAAGAATAAAAAAATTAAAAATGAAAATAAATTTAAAAAACAAAATAATGGAAAAATAAAACTAAATGAAAAATAAAAATTAAATGAAATAACAAATTAAAACGAAATAAAAAATAAAAAAAAACAACAATGATATAAAATAAAGAATAAAATAGAAAAATAAAATAAAATAAAACTGAATGAAAAAAAATTAAAATAAATAACAAAATAAAATGAAAAAAAATAAAGCAAAATAATAATAATAATAATATAAAATAAAATATAAATTAGGAAAATTAATATTTAAAAATTATATAAAAAAGAAAAAAAAATTACATATAAAAAAAATGAATAAAAAAATGAAAAAAAAAAAAATAAATAAAAAATTAAATAAAATACGAAATGAAATAAAATACTTTAATTTAATTTAATAACGAAATAATATTATATATAAAATAAATTAATTTATGAAAAAAATTAAATGGAATAAAATTTAAAAAAAAAAACAAAGAAATAGAAAGTAAGTAAAGTGAAAATAAAATAAATAAATTTTTTATTTAAAGCAAACAAAGATTATATAAATAAAATAAAATTGAAAATAAAAAGATATAATAGAAAATAAAAATATAAAAAAATACAAAAATTCAACAATTTAAATAATAAAATGACGCAAATAAAATAAAGAAGCTTAAAATAAAAAAGTAGCCTAAAGTAAAATAAATAATATATAAAATATAAATATAAAAATGAATAAAATTATACAAATTATACTTAAAAAAAAAAACCATAAAGGAAATAAGTAAAAAAAAAAATCAAATAAAATAAAAGAAATTAAATAGAATAGAAAAAAAATAAAAAGATTAAATTAAATAACTAAATAGAAAAAAATAAAAAAAAATAAGTTATGTAAAAACAAAAAAACGAAAAAATACAATTAAATTTTAGATAAAAAATAATCACAAATGAAATGTAATAAAATATAAAAATGTAAAATAAAGAAAAATGAAAAAACAAAACCAAAAATATTGTAAACCAAAACGAAATAAAAAATATTTAAAATTAAGAAAAATGAAACAATAAAAATATGTGAAATTCCAAATATAGTAAAACTAAATATATTAAAATCTCTTTAAACAAAAAAAAATAAAAATTAAAAAAAAAAAAAAAATTTAAATGAAAGTAAAGAGAGGCATGATAAAATATATAAAATGAAAAAAAAAATAAGTAAAGCGAAATAAAATAAAATAACATAATGTAAAATAAAGTAATAAAAAGATTTAATAAAAAAAATTAAAATAAAGTAAAATAAAGTGATATAAAAGATAAAATAAAAACTAAATTTAAATAAAATATAATTCAGTAAAATTAAATTATTTTAGTTTAAAGTTTATGAATGAAAACAATATAAATAGTAATAGTATAAACTAAAATAAATAATTTTGAGACATAGTAAAAAACAAATAGCTTATTTATTAAAGTTTTTAGTTAGTCAAAATTTGGTTATTTCCGTTTCATTTAGTCAGAACAATTACTTAGTACTCCATCTGGCCGTATGTAATCATGCAAATTTTGAAGTAAATAATATGACTATTAAAAAAAATCCATTAAACGCATTAAAATGAGAAATATATGTTTGTACATAAAAATATTTACCAAATTTAAATAACCTTTCAAAAATATCCTAAAAGTTTTAAACTTTTTATTTTGAGGTTATATAAATATTTTTAATTTAATTTATATTATTCATCTCTTTCAATTTCCTCCCAGTTTTATTTTTTAATTTAACCAAAAAATTTTGAAAATGTAAATATCTATGTAAATAACATACATGACTTATTGTTACTTGCTTTTCCTTCAGACATATTTCTTTTAATTTTTTGAATTGCATGTATTGTGTCCATTCAGTTTTCCACCACCGGATATTTTGATTTTGAAATTTGTACCTTTACTACTGCTTAACCTACTCTTATCAGTCGCCACCTCCACAAACATACATATCTGCGTACATATGGTGTTAAATTTTTATTATTATTCATTTACATGCGACCGTGCAGCCGTGTCTATAGTCCTTTGGTGTGGTATCCACCCGCCTAATTAGAAGCTATAAATTTTATTTATTTGACATATATCAGAATATAGTTGTAAATTGCGCTGGCGGCATAGATAAGCCATTAATAAAGGAAAATAAACAAATAAGGAAGGTATGGAACAGAATATTGGGTGATTGAAAACTACCAGATGTTGCTTTTATTTTTTATTTAATATAATTTTTTATGCAATTTCATATTAGTTTATAATATTTATATTTTTATTTATTAATTTTTTAATTTAATTTAATTTAATTTATTTCTTTTCTTTATTTTTTATTTAAGCACCATTATTATAATATAGGGTTTTCCAATAGAGTGATTTGATTTCTTTAAAAAAAAAATATCCTAATTCTAAAAGAAATTCAAATGTTTTTTATTTAATGTGAAGTACAGTCGATATAATCAAGTCCTGAATATAACTAACTCAAATGGCGTGCACGACTTCTTTTGCAGGAACGAATTCGATGAACCCAATTTTTGAACACTTTCCACTAAATCAAGTCGTATGTCATGAATAGCCCAATGACTTCAAATAACCCCACAAGGAGTATTCTAATGGTGTTAAATCACAACTTCTTCGAGGCCATTCAATGTCACAATTTCTTGAAATAATCAAATCTCCTTTCTCGCAATGATTCGGTTGTTGCACGTGCTGTGTTACACGTAGCCCCGTCTTGTTGGAACCAGATGTTGTTAAGATCAACTTCTTCCAATTGTGGCCATAAAAAGTTGGTTATCATTGATCTATATCGCACCGCTCTCCATTAACAGTAACGGTGCTACCAGCTTCATTTCGAAAGAAGTACGGGCTGATGATTCTACCAGACCAAAAATTACACCAAACTGTCAATTTATAATTATTGAATAATTTGTGGATTTTCTTCGTACCAGAATCGACAGTTTTGTTTATTTACCACACCACTCAGATGAAAGTGAGCCTCATCGGAGAAGATGATTTTCTAAAAAAATCGTTATCGTTTTCAAGTTGTTCCAAGGCAAAGTCAGCAAATTCACGACGTTTATGGTGGTCCATGGATGAAATCGTAAACATTACTGAATACAATGAAAAAAATCACAGATCATGAAATGTTAAAATGGCTAAAACGACACTTAGAAATCATATCATCCCTATTGGAAAACCCTGTATATATGGGCATTTCCACAGAATTGTCAACCGAAGTTAAAAAAATTATTTCTATGAAAGGAGGATTGTTTTAACATATATTATAATAAATCTGTAAATCTATCAAATTTAGCCATTGTAAAAAATAATTTTACATGTCGAAGAAGTCCAAAAGTTTTTTTAACATTTCTATTGTGCAATGTTTTGTTTTGATTAATGATCTTAATGAGACAAATTACGCATTTCCTATTGCTACTTGAAATTTCATTTTATATTTAAAAGATGTATGATATAATTTTATTTGAGTTGCAGTATATTTCGATGCCACGTGCGACATTGAAAATTTGTTATCAGCAAATTTGTTGTAAGCGTGCGAATCGTAGGTATAATTTGTATAAATTATAAATTATATTTTTTTCATATCCGCCCCGCTGTGTCCGTCTGTCTGTTAGCCATAAATTCAAAAATCGTTGTTTTACCCAATGCACCATAGCTTTATTAATGTACAGAAAACAGCACAAGCGGTATTAAAATGTACTTTTTTCCAGGCCACAAAAGCGGAATGGTAAGCAGTGCGTGCCAGGATTCAAGTCCCAGTACAACCAACATTCAAAATTATAGAAAATTAATTTAAGTAAAACAAGAAAGAACGGCTGTCTTCGGCCACGCTGCAGCCGTTATAACTTTCATGGACATATCAAATTTATTACAAATTGCAAAATTCAATTTTGATAATTTTCAGTGTCAATACCAAATTTAATGCTTTAGATGCTTTTTTGACAGATTTTTGTCGCAAGATTCTGAATTTGGTGATTTTCACTACCAATATGCATTTACAATTTGTGTGAATGGTACCAAATTTCACGCTCCTAGATGCTTTTATAGGAAATTTTTTACCCAAAACCTCATATCTGAAAAAATCGATTGTATGAGGGCTATATGATATAGCAGTCCGATTTCGATGATTTTCAGTGCCAATATGCAATTCATTATGTATGTGTGGTATACCAAATATCACGTTCTTATATATGCTATAGAGGTTCGATCTGGCCGGTTCCGGCGAATAATCGTTTAAATGTTTGAGGGCATCTTTCTACCAAGTTTGATTGAAATATTTCAAAAATTGAGGGACTAGTTTGCGTTCAAACAGACAAACGTATAGACGGGCAGACGGACTTGGCTAAATCAATTCAACTCGCCATTCTGATACGATCATTATAAATTTCAGTGGGTCTATATATTCTCCTTTTGGTTCTTACATACTTCGGACCAAAGTTAATATAGCATTTCATATACACGACAGGTATAAAAAGTCAATTTTTCTAATTTAGGTCGCGACTAAAATTCAGTTAAAATGAACTTATGCATGATTAATGCCATAAAAAAACTAAAAAAATATACATAAGAATTATGATGGAACAATATATCGCGTGCGACAGTGATTAAAATTAAATAAAAAAATAAACTTCTCAAGATTTGTGAATGGAATAAAAACTATTATTCACTTGAATAAATAAATATAGAAAACTTGAAAATTAGCCGCATTGAAATATTCTTCCAAGTTTCGCTGAAATCAGTGTTTAGCACCATTTTTGGCACTAACCAAGATCTATAGGTTGATCTATTTGTACAAATATGGTATTTCATGGACCTTTTTATTTTTGGGTATAAGAAAAAGACAAAAAGCGCGAGGTCAGAAGGAGCAAGACTTAGAAAAAGTATACAAATTATGCTTATTATAAAAAAAATAATGATTATACACATTTTTTTTCGGATCCCTCAATTATATTGTGACGAAATTACCCATACCAAGGACAAACAAAACTGTTGACAATGTAAATGAAATTTCCCGGAAGGACAGAAAATAAAGAAGCGGCCGTATAATGCAAATTACCCATACCAAGGACAAACAAAAGGGTAGACAGCAAATACACGCTGTTGAGGTATAAAAGGAGCTGCAGCAACTATTTGAAATGAATGAAGTTGAAGACTCAGTCCTAACGTGTGTTAGAGAAACGGATAAGCTGAGTGAAGCAGATAATAATTGTGTATGATAAAGATTTGTTAAATAAGAAAATTGTAATTACACTAGAAATAAATTCCTGACGGTTAAAAACCCGAACAATTAAATCTTGGGAGTTTGTTTAGTAATCCAGTGATCGGACTCGAAGATTTTGGAAAATAATCGAGGTGAATTTAGCAAATTCGCTACAATATTTTCACGTTAGAGTTTACCACCATATACACATATGTTTTTAAAACTATTCTCAAATGGCGTGAATTGAAGATTTTTCCTGAAAGAGCATTTATGCAATTTGCGGTATTTTCATTTGGACATAAAGTAAAAGTTGTGCGAATAACATTTCACCCGCCTCAAATAGTATCTCATAAGTTGACAAGCATTGCATCTGTTAATAAACATAACTCGGATATACATGCATGTACATATGTATCTGTTAACGCATTATGTTCGCAAATGTATTGTATAAAATATAGTATCACATATCCAACTTTGTTGTAGACGCATCTTCTGCGAGATACCATAAAACAAATATTTGCACCCATCATTAAGTTTTATCTAACGAATTACTAACGTATGTATGTGTGTATGTATGTTTAAGTTGTGCCACCGTGGAAAAGGCGATCTGTTCAGTGTGGTTAGTTGAAAGTGTTTCACTTTTTAATTGCCACACAATATCTTGCCATACATTGCGAGTGCTGATTGAGCATTTGCTCACAGATGATTACACTCATAAAATCTCATGTGAATAAAGGCAGAAAACAATTTATTCGCATTATTATATGTAGAAATTATTTTAATTTAATTTAACCTTTGCGAGTAATTCAAAGTTATTTCAATTTGTCAAGGGCTAAAAATCCTATTGAAGTGCATATATAGGTATGTATGTACACAAGTAATTACTATTAAAATGAGCTTGAAGTCCATTTTATAGCATTATCTATATTATTAGTATTTTATTATCGTTTGTTTTTATATACTTTTTATATTTATATTTCAATGCTTTTAATATTTTATATATTTATTCCTTTATTTTAAATAATTAAAGCAAAAAAAATTTATATACGTAATTTTGATTTTAATTTCATTTTTTAAATGGTTATCCTTTTCGAGGTTCCCTACTTTTTTAAAGAAAAAAAAAACAGAAAATTCAAATTTAATGGGGAATGTTTAGCATCATTCGAAAGAAAATTCTTCGGCATTTTTTTTTTTTGAATATTATCTCTTTCCGCGGCTACGGAAAACGTCTAACGGTGTGATATCACACGATCTTAGTGGCCAATCTACCGGCCCAAAACGTGAAATTATCTGCTCACCGAAGTATTCTCTCAATAAATTTGATTATACATTGATTTATGCGATGTGTGAGAAGTGGTACCGTCTTGTCGCGGAGATCACGAGCTTCAATTTCAGGCATCAAATATTCGGTTAAAATGGCGCTATAACGGTCGCCATTAACGATTACGTTCCCACCGGCATCATTTTTGAAGAAATATGGACCGATGATCCCACCGGCCCATAAACCACACCAAACCGTTGTTTCTTCTGGATAAAATGTCAGCCCTTGAATCTCTGCAGCTAGCTAGCCCATTGAGGCAGAAATGGGCCTCATCGCTGAACAAAATTTGGCTCGACAACATCGGATCTTCTTGGAAGATAGAGCAAAGCGATGTCGCTTGGGAAGGTTGAGCGGCTTCAGTTTTTGCACAAGCTGTATTTTGTACGCTTTCAGCTTAAGATCTCGACGTAAAATGCGCAAAGTTGTTCCATATGTCAGTCCGATTTGCTGCGAACGGCGCCGAATCGACCCTCCACGGTCTTCGTGTACACTCTCAACTACGGTCACTATACTTTCTTCACTGCGTGCTGGACGTGGTCTATTCGGTCGCATATTATCCAATAATGAATGCTGGGTGTCAAGATGGGTGATGGTCTTGCGAATAGTATGCTCAGTACGATTATGTTGACCATAAGTTGAGCGAAGCGCGCGAAACACATCCTTTACAGAACGTGAATTTTCGTAATAAAGTTGAATGTTTGTGAAAGTTGTTCAGCGTAAGTCCTTCCATGATGAAATGCCAAACAATAATGAACAAAAATAACATGACAGCTTGACACGACTCACGCGTGATCTGTCAAAAAGAGGCTATTGAAAAAAGTACCCCTACTTGGATCACCCTCTATTACCATCATGTACATGAAATGATATATTAACTGTAGTCCGAAGTATGTAAGTATCAGAATCGTATCAGAATCACGAGCTGAATTCATATAGCCAAGTCCGTCCGCCCGTCTGTCTGTTTGAAGGCAAACTAGGCTCTCATTTTTTGAAGTATTTCAACCAAACTCGGTAGGAAGATGCTGAGGATCATACCTTTAAACAATCATTTGTCGGAACCTGCCAGATGGGTCCACTATAGCGTATATATGACCAATTTTTCAAAAATTTGAAATTTGGGTCATAAACCTGTCCAAAAAGTACCTAAGAACGTGATATTTGGTATACTACACATGGATAATGAACTGCATAATGGTTCCGAAAATCATCGAAACCGTACTGCTTTTGGTCAAATCTTAGTCAAAAAAGCATTTAGGAGCATGAAATTTGGTATTATCCACATCTAACCGGCCAATTGAAAAGTCCCACGGCCAACCTTAGTAAAACACATTGTTCTCATTCATTTTTTTATTCAACATAGTTCCCTTCAAGGGTGATACACTAATTATAGCAACTCCTCCAACTTTTCGATACCATTTTTGTAGTACGATTCGTTATTTTCTTCAAAATAGGCCTCAGTCTCGGCGATCACCTCTTCATTTCTTCCCAGCGAGCACTCTTTTGAGATCTGCGAACAGAAAGTAGTCGCTGGGGGCCATATGTGGAGAATACGGTGGATGCGGAAGCAATACGAAGTCCAATTCATGGATTTTTGTCATCGATTTCACAGTGTATGGCCTTGGTGAAACAGCAGTTTCTTTTTCTTCAAATTCGGTCCTTCGGCGATTTCATCCTTCAAACGGTCATGTAACGCTATGTAATAGTCGCTGTTGATGGTCCTTCCTTTTTTAAGGTATTCAAAGAAAATTATTCCATGCGCATTCCAAAGTACAGACGCCATAACCTCGCCAGCCGACTGTTGCCTTTTCCCCCACTTTTGAGCGGGTTGAGTGTGTGTAGTTCACTCGGGTGACTGTCGATTGGACTTCGCAGTGAAATTATGGCGCCATATGTCATCCATTGTCGCATATCGACACAAAAACTCGGGTTTATTACGTTTGAAGATCTCCAAACACTGCTCCGAATCATCAACTCGTCGTTGTTTGTGATCAAAAGTGAGCTCGCGCGGCACCCAATTTGCAGAGCTTTCTTATACTCAAATATTCGTGAATGATATGATATACACATTCAGTTGATATCTGCCTACTATTTCATTAAATTTCAATTTACGGTCATTCAAAATCAAATTATATATTTGATGTTTTCGGCACCTCTTTTGGGAGTCCGCTGCGTTATTGTTGTTGTTGTAACGACAGAAAATTCCCCAAATGAGGCTCCGGGGAATACTGCGTGAGTGACAGTCCTTGGCCGGATAAAAATCCGGGTCGTTCCGGTTTGAAGACCCGACTGTCGCGGGAACTAGGGATTTTAGTCGGCTCTTACGACAGGCATGCCTTACCGCGGAAAAATTCTTGAATCCCTAACCCGCAGGGGAAATGTCCGCTGCGTTCACCGTTTTCGGTGCTCATCTCACCACGTCTAAACTTAGCGTACCAATCCTTGATGGTTGATTTTCCTGAGGCAGTGTACGCAAACTCGTTATCAATCAAAGTTTTGGCTACAACCACACATATATAATTTAGCCCCCATAAAACCGATTTATTCAAATATGAGGTTTTGGATAAATAAAAATCCGTTAAAAAAATCATATAAGAGCATGAAATTCGGTATTCTACAGACTTAAATTGAATTTGTTATTGACACTGAAAATTATCAAATTCGGATTTTGCAATTTGCCATAAATTTGATATGTTCATGAAAGGTATAAAGACATCGGCATGGCCGAAGGCAGCCGTTTTTTGTTTGTTTTTATTTGAATTTATTTTATTTATTTTTATCTATTTTTAATAATATCTTCTGTATGTAATTTTGAATTATAAACATAATTACATAAATATGCAACATATAAATATGTATTTAATTTTCACCTGCGTTATATTTTTTATCTTATCTGGGCGAGTGGTGTGGGTGCTGTATTTTTATCTCTCCCAACTGCGGATGCCGCGCCATTATTATTTTACTATTTCTATTCGCTTCATTTTTCTTTTATTTCCTAATTCACATTTTTCGAAAATTTTGCAATTAAACTCAAAGTAACGGTTTTCATTTAACGTTAACATTTTTATCTAATTTATCGATCACAATTGCGTACTCAGATCTAATTGAATTTAGTTACTTTTGTGTGCTCAAATTATTTCTGGTTGACTCAGACTGATAATTGTGTAGTTATGTTTGCAGAATTACGTGTTTTTTTTGTATTGTCCAGAGCTCAAAATTTGTGTGAACTTTTGTTTTTGGGTTCCTGGGTCACTTTTCGTTGCCGTTGATAGTGTGTTATCGATAATAGGTCCATCATTGAATTGCTTTCAACAAGGTCAGTCGTTGTATGTATGTATGTACATATGTATTGCTTAATTTTATGTTCATGTGCATGTGTTCCTTGCACACTGAAGACGACCTGTTCATTATCCATTTCTGGTTTCTATGGTTACCCATACATTTCTGTGTGCACACACACACATTATACATACATACTTGAGTACATTCCAAAAGTTGCAGTTGTGTTTTTGTTTTTGTTTATTTGGATCTGCTGCAGCATTTCGAGTGTGGGACCAAAAACGAACACATTTTATGCACATAAGGTGAGAGCCCCTTATTACGTGTCATTAAGAGCTGATTTAATTGAATTGATTTAATTTTTTGCTTGGAACGAATCGAGTGCGCCTTTAAAAAATTAAATCTTTTTCATAGAAAAAAAAAATATTATTTATATTTAATAAAATTTATCTGCAATCTTTTTCACCCAGCCTAAAAATGAATATCCAGCTGGTTATCGAATTACGTAGAAAGCAACAAAAAAATAAGCGAGTTAATTTCACATAAACGGTTTGAATTGAACACTTCAGGAAATTTCAGATTCATATCACATTCATGAAATAAAGCATTAATTGGCATGTAAGTTTTCGGTCAATAATTTTTTGTAAAGAAATTAAATATAATAAATATACATATATTTGCCCGAAAACTATATTTATCAAATCTATTATAATTTTTTCGAAAGGCTGTATAGAAAATGCTTAACAAAAGTCAACCGATAATATGTCAGATGTATGTTCTTTGCAATGTTTGGTGCAAAATATTACACCTATTTATGACACATTCTTATTTCCTCAATGATATGGGGGAAATTTTCTGATCTTCTGATGGTCTGTGGAAACGTGTCCCTAATTTCGGTTAGATAAGTAAAATATATGTAAAGGGTGATCTATTTCACGGTTTCCTACTTTTTTATTAGCAGCTCTTGAATCTCTTCAGGTTGCTCTCCGTCCCAAATGCGGCAATTTTGCTTGTTTACATACCCATTGAGCCAGAAATGGGCCTCATCGCTAAATAAAATTCTGCTCGAAACGTCGGATCAAACTTTTCAAGAGCCCTTAGAGCTAAGCAATGTCGCTTGGGATGGTGGAGCGGCTTCAGTTCTTGCACAAGCAGTATTTTCTACACTATTAATTTAAGATCTCGACGTAAACTGCGCCAAGTCGTTCCATACGTCAGTCCGAGCTGCTGCGAACGGCGCCGAATCGACTCTACACGGTCTTCGTGTACACTCTCAGCTACGGCCGACACATTCTTTACAGGACGTGAATTTTCGTAATAAAGTCGAATGATTTGTAAATGTTGTTCAGACGTAAGTTTTTCCATGATGAAATACCAAACAATACTGAAAAATGAGTTAAAAAAATAAGTCAAATTTTCATATTACTCGTTTTTTGTGCTTCCAATCATTCGACTAACTTTGGTCTACGATATGTAAGTATTTGAAGAATATCAAAATTTGTATTGATATGAGCATCTGTTTGTGATCCGACTGTTTGTTGGGAAAAGCGGCCGACTAAATCATACAGCTTCCATATAACTGATTATTCAGAAATGTGACTTCCTGTCGTAATTCTCACAATGAAGCATCTATAGATAGGAAGTAAGTGTACTGAAGTTCTCACGGTCGGAGGGATTCAATAATCGTCATGTTGGCAACACAGTGGTGTAGTCAGACTTCCCCCCTTTCGAACAAGATCGGTTCGGACCGTTTAATATATTGAGAACTGTCCACGCGACAACACATTTCGTGAACAATATCAATGTCTTCTTCCGTTTGAGATTTATAATGAGGTAAAAACTGCATATGGTGATAAAGCTATGAATCGTACGAGTGTATACGTTTATATGTGGGGTCGTGAGTTTAAAAACGGTCATACATCTGTGCATGATCAACAGAAGAGCGGAAGACCTTCAATTGTGACTGGCGACGGTTCTTAGAAAGGAGAAAATGCACTCCGTGACGATCGCAGATTGGCTGGGTATGAACTTCCTGTGATATCTCGGCCAATTTCCAGATCGCTACTATACTAAACAATCACAGAAAACAAAAAAAATATATATATTTTAAAGACAAAAAAAAATAAATGAACGAACATTTTGAATATAACCTAGTTTTTTTGATGGAACTTATGAGCCGTTATAGCTCTTATTTTTTGTATCTTTTTGGTAACAATATTTCCTGAAATGATAATCTCGATAAACTTCTGGGTCTGATTATTCACTCAGTACACATATTATCCTATGCCATACCGAAATTACGTGCGGTCCACAAAAAATTAGCGTTTTAAAATTTTTATAAAAAGACTGATAAATATTTTTAATGATTTTGCCTTTATTGAAATTTGTCGACATTCCATATTGCTGCGCGGTTGCCCTTGCAGTAGCGCATTCTGTCGACATTTTCGTGTTTCATGACATTAATCGTCTCTGAATAGTTGGCGTTGCACTTATCCTTGACGGCTGCTACCAAAAAATAGTGAAACGGAGTTAAATCGTAGCTGGGAGGCGATAACCCGCTATTCGTACGATTTTCGAACATACATAGTGCGCATAAGAGCAATAGTACGGCTGTCTGTGTAGCAGGTGGCGCCGTGCTGTGAAATCACATATTGCCCATTGCATTATTTGCAACATTTGGAAGCAAGTGAAATCTGAGATCATTGTAACGATTGGTATTGACGGTAGCGGTAGCTCCTGCCTCGTTTTCCAATCAGACAAATAGTCATTCGTTGAGGGAGCATTAGCTTTTCCTTTCAATTGTTTAAATTAGTTTCACTTCGAGGTGAAAATGAGTTTCAAGGAAAAAGATGATTTTTTGATAAAAATGCTCATCTTCCGTTAGGCGAAATCGCATTGGAGTGTCATAAGGCCTCAGTTCTTGGACTAATTGGACTTTATAACCCTTCATGCCGAAGTCTTTGCAAATGTTTAATTCCAGCGAATGAAGTCGAGCATACTTTGAGCTACAGTAGCAATTTTTTCTTCTGAACGAACACGTACGAACAAAAAATGCCTAGAAGGCGAGCTATTTCGCTCAAATTTCGTAGTTTAGATTGCAGACTTACCTGTTTGGTAGTAAGTTTTCAATATTTTCCAATTTTGTTTTAAGGGTAATGTAATGAATATTTGACACTGAAAAAATATTTTGGAGTTATTTTAAAAAGTTTCAATTAAATATTTCTGTTTTTTTTTTTTTTTTACAAATTTAAGTATTTTTTGATTTGTTTTCAATTTATTTTTAACGAAGAAATTTTATAGCGCGAAATAACGTGCTAACATAGCACATAATCAGCTACACCTACCCTATCAGCGACAACAAGTATGTACTGGTATTTATATGAGTATATGTATGTATTGCAGTTTTGTTTTGCTCTTCGCCAATTGCAATAATTCACATATCGGCAAGCAGGCAGCACTTCCCAACTATTTGGCTGTTGCCATTCACTTTCTACTTACTTCAACCATGTATGTTATGTATGTACTCGCATGTATATCTGCCAATAATAGAAAATCAACTTGATCTTCGCTTATTGATTTAAAGTTGTTTGGTTTGTCATCAATGCTAGAATTCTCTTTTTTCGTTTAAATTGGACAATGAGACGAGACAGACAGACACTCGTTCGCCGGCGCTTTACTATTATCTATTGTTGCAACATGTTGCGTGTAATACGAATGAAGGCCAGATAAGAGTGAAACTTTGTTGTAGGTAAAGCTTCTTTGTAGTGCTTATTTAGTTTCACTTTCGTCTTCGACTTCGTGCGATAAATCTTAGCTAAATATATTGTAAATAATAGAAAAATAAGAAAAAGTGCATTAATTTGTAGTAATTATTAGCGACACGTGCACTTTCATGCAAAAATGACATAACTCAAAATTTCTCTTTTAGGTCAATAAGCTGCGTCGCTCATAATTATAACATTTTTGGAATCTATTGAAATTTTTTTTATTTTATTTTTGCCCCCTTTGAACAGGTTATGCAATACATACATAGATGTTAATAAAAAATAGTTTGATTAGATAAATTTGCCAACCTTTTATACAATTGAACGAAAGATAAGATTATGAAACCGAACTGTACTGCTTTAGACGACTTGACATCAATAAAAAAATATCATAAATTGTAAAAATAAATTTATAAGCAAATTTTAAAAGTGCTGAAAAGTTAGTTGGTTTCTAGTTACACACTTTCAACGTATATAAATGCAAACTTGATATTCTGTAAAATTTGAAAGCGGTGTGAAACATGTAAAATTATTTTTTTCTTTCGCCAGTGAATACAACGAAGATTTTCCATTAGCTCAGTTGACGCCATGATAGATAATATCTAAATAGTTTATACTTACACAATATTTATATATTTATAAGTATTTGAATAGAAGAGTTCTGCAAGTGAAACAAGATATGGAAAGTTTGACGTCATTGCACTTCTTTTGTCCACAATAAAGCGAGGCATCGAACCGAGGAGTTAAGATATACATGCATTTGTATATATGTATGATATTCTATGGTTACAATATCTTTGAAATAAAGTAGAAACTTGATGAGTAAACAAACATAAAAGTACAAAAGAAAATATATTTATCTACTAAAACAATATTCAACGTGTAAAACTAGTAAAAAAAAAGTCGTCTAAGGTTTTCTTTGTCAGAAGTTAGCAGTTCTACGAGGTATGATCTAAATAAAAATGTGAAGCTTTTGCTCACTGTTTTCCTTGATTACAATGGTCTGGTGCATCATGAGTTCCTGCCAAAAGGTCGTACAGTTAATAAGGAATACTACAAGTAAGGAAGTTATTCAACGTTTGCGTGAAGCAATACGGTTCAAACGATCGGAATTGTAGAAAAACAAATCGTAGATTCTGCATGACGATAATACACCAGCTCACACATCAATGCTTCTTCAAAATTCACCTTTTCCTTTGAACACGCTTCGCATATTATAAAATTCACAGTGAAACGATGTTTTCGATTTTAATGCCTTCCGCAATACTCTTAGTGGGCCACCCTTGTATTATAGCGTAATTATTGTCTTCCTTTCCTGTAATTTTTTGAGATAATGATTATCTCGATATTCTATTTAATCTTACCCACGTCAAAAATAAAACACTTTTCTTTATAATCGATGAAAGCGGTGATTTTTGTGTATAACTCTTAAATAGTACTTATGCGGTAGAATGATTTGGTGTACAGTCTTATATACAGCCTAGTTACATTCATGTCTAAACCTCCTTGGAAAGAGTTTGTAACGCTACTTGCGGATTTTATTTAACTTTTCAACATTCTTCGTTTTCAACAGGAACGTCTCAGCTATATCTATTGCACAACTGGTTGTTATTGAAAATCAATCGGGCTGAATTAAAGCTTTTATAGCCAATTTCTAAACGGACTAATTTGCAGTTCATTTCTTTTGGGTGCCGCAAATTTTAATATACCCATCCAGTTATCATGACAGTCTAGACCGTTTTATTAAATATTCTGTAAAACCAATTTTGAACTATATGAATTAGCATACATACAAATTTATATAGTAAGAAACAACAACAGTTATACATTAACATTCAATACCTTCTAAACCATACCCACGCCTGGAGCTCAATGTAATCTCGTTTCAATGGAAAAATGAAACTAAAGTTTATTACGCTCTGAAGCTAGAATATTTCTGAGAATTATGATCCGATTTTATTTTCGTATGTAACGGATTGTCCATTAAGCGGTTTCGAAAGCGCAGGGTTATATTTTGATATCATCCATATAAAGTCCAGCTCACACAACAACCGAAACCAACTGACCATTCACAATGCCGTAGTTACGTCGATTGGATACTAGCAGTAACAGGCAGCGGACCGCGATTTTTTTCAAAAAAACTCGCTTCAGCGACGAAGCGCATGCATACGAAATCCTCAAATAATTGAAGAGAGGCCATTACACAACAGACCCTGGTTATGCGGATAAAACTTTAACTCTTGCGCACTAGAAAACCAACATTCGTCAACGAATCAAAGTTTGCAAAAATTCACGAGGTGGTTTTTTAATGACTTTAGTGCTTCTTATATAATGCCAATGTTCCAACTTTATAATAAAAAAGAAATATCATGAAGAAAATGATTTTAAATGAATTTTATTTACATTTATTTTGGAAACCGCAAAATGCATAACCCTGCATATTGTAATCCTATGTGGTAATCATGAACGGGGGTCTTCATTTTGTTCCACCTAAGTCTTTTTGAAACAATTCTTTTGATATTCAGATTGGAATATTTTTTGTAAATTAAACTATAAGTCAATATAAAATTTTAAGTAGGTGGCAGAACTGTTAAAATGAGCCTTAGTGTTCCATTCAATACGTAAACTGCAAAATACAATTTTTTCATTATTGTTGTATAATTTCAATGCTTTTTTATGCATGTGGGAACTCTATTGAAAACCTTTCTTTGAATACCTAATTTGTCATGTGAATTAAATTATTAGTTATTGTTTCTATTATATGAAGGTGGCAACTCTGTTAGTAGATTTTGATGAAATTATTCCAAATATTTTTCTCAAATACCTCACGTTTGATATTTTTACTTTAATACTTTACTGACATATTCAAACGTATTTAATTTTTACGGCAAGGCAGCTCCAACCAGCTCTATATGTATGTTTGTATATGTTTACAGATCCCTTATCAAAGTTTTGCATTTTCACCGCAGTCTCATAAAAATAGTATATCTTGCATACTTTTTCACACAATCTAACCGTTCAACGGAAATTTTTAGGTAGAATTATTAAAACAAAATTAAAATATTTTACTTGCTGTAAAATAGTTGTCGGCAAATAAGACTTAATTATGTGTGCAAGAGATTAAATGCTCCAAAAATAAGGTTCAGTGAGGTTAGCCGATTACCCGGTGTATAACGAAATCCCGACACACAAAATCTCGAGAAGTAATTTTTTCGTCTTTGTATTTTTATTTTTAATTTTTTTATTTTTATTTTCGTTGAGATGTCCTTATGTCTGTTCTATATATATTGTCGGAATTCGGTTCTCTCTATTTTTTTCAAAATTTTCTGAATTTGGAATGTTGAGATTATGAAGGGCACTCTTATTACTCTAGCCTTTTAGAAGATTGGAATCCCATTTTGTAGCGGTATTCATTCATTTTTGGAATTACTCCACCGCTCTTAAATTTTTGTGGCCCAAACTAATATATATATGAAAGATGAGATTGAACTGTGCTTGCTTCACTATGCGTTTAAGGTGGTAACTATTTCTGTCACAGTAATTGTTCGTGTATCACTAAGCCAACAAACGAATAAGGCACAAATGTGTTAATTTTCAAGACGCACACATTTTTCGAAGTGTAATGAGTATATTAACTCTACAGCTACAAGATAGAAAGCTCTTACCCGGCAGGAAAAAATACCAGTTATGAAGTAGTACTATAACTCACCGTTTTCTCATTTTACAATAACTAGTTCATTATTCACATTAGCCACACAGCGATATCCTACGAAAAATCATTTTTGAAACTATGCATCAGCTACATACTAGTTAAATACTAGTTTATTTGCGCAAGTTGAATTTAAATTAAATAAAAAATAACAGGTCAATTGAAAAGTCCCCGACCTATCTTAGTAAAACAAATTTTTTTTGGCAAAACTCATTTAATTATACAACATAGTTCCCTTCAAGATGACTCACTGATTATAGCGACCTTCTAACTTTTCGATACAGCTTCGTCGACCACCTCCTAATTCGACGAAAATTACTTCCCACCAAGCATTCTTTTGAGATCTGAGAACAGTAAATAGTCGTAGGGGCCAGATCTGGAGAATACGGTAGATGCGGAAGCAATTCAAAGCCCAATTCTTTGATTTTTTGTCATCGATTTCACGGACTTGTGACACGGTGCATTGTCTTGGTGAAACAGAACTTTCTTTTTCTTCAAACATGACCGTTTTTCGGTGATTTCGTCCTTCAAACGGTCCAACAGCGCTATGTAATAGTCGCTATTGATGGTTCTTCCTTTTTCAAGGCAGTGAAAGAAAATTATTCTATGCGCATCCCAAAATACAAACGTCATAACCTTGTCAACCGACTGTTGAGTTTTTCCACGCTTTGGAGCGGTTTTATCGTATGTAATCCACTCGGATGACTGTCGATTGGACTTTAGAGTGAAATGAAGGACCCAGTTTTCATTTATTGTCACATATCGACGAAAAACTCGTGTTTATTACGCTTGAATATGTCCAAACACTGCTCCGAGTCATCAACTCGTCGTTGTTTTTGGTCAAAAGCGAGCTCACATGGCACCCACTTTGCACAGAGCTTTCTCATACCCAAAGATTCGTGAATGATATGATGTACACGTTTAGTTGATATCTTTAGAGTGCCTGCTGTTCCATTCGATTCATTTTCATTTCAATTTCCGGTAATGACCTTTTGTGGATTTTTTTAATGTTTTCGTCGGTAACCACCTGTCTTCGGCGTCCATTGCGTTCACCGTCTTCGGTGTTTATTTCACCACCCTTAGCTTAATGGTTGATTTTCCTAGGGCAGTGTCTGGAAACTCGTCATCGAGCCAAGTTTTTGCTTCAACTGTATTTTTTGCCTCAAAAAACAATATTTTGTCGACAACCGAAATTCCTATTTGTCCATTTTTTTCACAATAACAAAAGTTGATTCACTCAAAATGCTATAATTCACAAACTAATTATCCGACAGCTGTCAACTTTATACATGCGTCTTTTGAATGTTAGGGATAACTAAAAATCATTCATTAATTAGTTCTAGTAGCGCCATCTATGTGTCGGGCCGGGGACTTTCCAATTAACCTGTTATAAGTATAGCCGGACTCGAATAGTGAATATTAAGTTACTTTTGCGCCGCTACGGGTAAGCTGCATCATATTGCCTAACGACTAGTGAACTAGTATTATTTCCTCTTTAAAATACTAGTTTCTTACTAGTGTGACATCTTACTCCAGCTTTTCTCTGCAGGGTACCTGCATACGTATGTATGTATGTTACATGCACAAAACATTATTGTGAATCGGTCTATGGCTGTATGAAGTGCTCATCAAATATATTACACACATAAATATTATGTACAAATATTTAGCTGACACTTGGTATTTAGCTTGGCTCATGCGATGAATACTCATATCTCATGTTGCAAAATGCCAATTTGAGATATTTGAGCGTCTTCATATGAAAAGGGAGTCGCGAATGAAGGAAGTAAGGAAAGATTAGAGTCAATGAGTGCTGGTTTTGTGCTGCGTCGTCCACCAAGTAGACGTCATAACCACAAACATATGTTAGTGGTAATATATGGTTATGAGGTACATGCGCGCATGCGCTGTGCAACCAATGAATTTTTCTCTGTTGTGCAAACATACTTACATACTTTCGTTTGTATATGCACGCAGCAGGGTAATGGTAATGGTCGTGGAGTACTCTCAACTAATGCCTATTGGTTTAAGGCAATTTGGCAACGCTGTTGACCCACATAACTTTTGCATATACGAAATGTGGTTAGAAATATTTAAGATGACATCTTAGGCTGATGCTGAATTTAGTAAATCAGCCAAACAATTGTTTTTTTTTTTCAGCTGAGAGTTGAGTACCTATTAATTTGAGGATAAGTACCACTAATCGTACTAGGAATGTAAAACTGAAAATTTCCAATTTGCTCTATTATTAATTACATTTCGTCGGGGTAGTTAGGAAGTGGTAACTATACAAAGGATTCCATACTCTGAATGCAGCGCTTAGTGATACGATCTTATACTTAGGTACCTATAGTAGATGTGGGCACAAGTGATCGCGCTGTAAATTTCTGGAAAAGGAATCTTGCCTTACTCACCTGAAAGTAAATAATACAGAAAACAGGAGTTCTGTCGGTCTGTTGTCTGAAAATGGTAGCTTGGAAACAATCCTTTACAAGAAATTGTCTAGTTTCATTCTGCTGTAGAGATACTATGGGGACAAGATTAGATCTCTTTTAAAGTAGTGCATAAAGCTTATCTAGCGTAACGGAGTTTTCGTATTGTGTAAGTCTCTTGACTGAATCACTAGATTACGTAGCCAGAACTCGCATTTTGCGTGCTTTTCGTTAGCATTTACGGTGCATTATGAACCATTTCGACATCGGCTGTAGGTACTAGAGTCGTGATAAAACTTTTCTTTATGGATAAGTCGATGCTTGACGGAAGAGTATCTGTCAAGAACATCGGTGCACAGTTGAGACTTCCACACCATTGCGAAGTCTTTCAGACGAAGTTTCTGGCTATGAAGAACTGAAGCCAAGGGTGTGCAGAATCTCTCTCTTTCTCTGCTTCCACCAGCGTGGTACAGTGGGATAAGCCGACGTGTAGTGCTTTGCTAAGAGAAGCACTACCTTTGTTATTTTAAAATCAATACCAATGGTCAATTGAGTGAACAGCAACTGGTGAAGTTTTTCTACAGCTCTGGAAAGCACAACAATCGGTGAAAAGGTTATGGTCCTTGGTATTTTGGGATATGCGAATTTGACTTAAAGAATTTTGACTTGAGGAATTGGGTGAAGCTGAGAGGTTTGCATTGCGTACTAATATTCAAAATGCCTGGGTTCGAGTCCAGGTTCGAGCAACATCCAAAATTATAGAAAATAATTTTTCTAATTACGGTCGCCTCTCGGCGCTCCGGTCGCCTCAAGCACTCCGAATATATTTCTGACATGAAATAAAAAGCTCCTCGTAAAAATCCATCAGCCGTTCGAATGCGGCTTAGAATAAATTGTAGGTCCTTCCATTTGTTTACATTACAAAAAATACACCCGCATACTGGATTTCGTTCAAAGATCCCACAAACTGAGAGACTAGTTTGCGTTCAAACATATTTGGATTTTGGTGCGTCTATCAGTTCTCTTTCTGCTACTTACATATTTTGGACCAAAGTTATTATAAGAGATGTGTTCAAAGGAAAAGGTGAAGGTTTTGCTTACTGTTTTCTTTGATTACAAAGTTGTGGGTGCATTATGAGTTCCTGCCAAAAAAACCTACAGTTTAAAGAGAGAATAATTATTTCAGATTCTTTAATAGGTTGGATGGCGCAGTCGGCCATATTGTATTGTTCAATATCAATAATAGAAAATGTTCTAGTCATAGTCAAAGTGGACATCTAATGGGATTCGGCCTAGAAGGAGAGTGGTTTTAGAGTCGAGTTGAATGGGCCTGCAAAGAGGTGAATGGTGTGGTGCGGGGATTCATTGCATGCGGTATATACGTTGGGTATATCAGGGTCGAGTCTGGATAGGTAGGAATTAAGTCAACTACAATATCCAGACCTTAAATGTGACAGTGTTACTCGGTTCTCTCGAGGCAGCTCGAGTTCACGTTCTGAAGAAATTTCTAGTAAAATGTTTAACTTGCCTGTTTCAGCTAATCTTCGTTGCAATAAATTTACTCGAAGTGTACTGAGAGGAATATTATCGTCTTCATCATCACTATCTGAAAGCTCAATTCATTTTTGTATTGCATCAGAGCTTAGGGTTGCTTTCTTCAAAAATTGCGTAACATCTCCTTTGCTAACAGCTAAACCCACGAAGAATCATCCTGTAATTTGGCTTCGTAAGGTAAATGGCAGTTTGATCTATTGGTTGAATTAACGTCGACATTTTTATATATTTTGTTTTGTGGTTTCTAAATGGTATTTATAGATCCATCAGCTGTTATCAAAATACTTGGGGTGTATGACAAGGTTCGTTGCAGACAAGCAGAATAGCCTTTGGGGTTAGCCCTTTTTTTGCGCATCATATACCTAAAGGAGGACTCTTATGACGCCCAGAAGCAATTGTGCATGCAAAATCGTAATCCTAAATTTTTCTATTTTTCTACCTGGGGCACATTTTTCAATTGGATCAACGGCTCCTTTGTAAGATGAAATCACCAAAGCGGGTGTTCATACTACACTATATTCACGCCACCCCGAGTGCACTGTCGTCTTCTGGCCTATAGGTTATGGAACATAACCTATTCTAATATTTAGTCGAGAGTGAGTATTTTATTCAAAAACAAATTCATTTTTATATATAAAAATTATCAAGTGTGTGGCCATACGACGCACATCGACTCTTCAAAGCTTTTTTTCGGTTCATTAAAATCATGAGGGATTTAAACTTCCTGCTCTTCTTGCCACGAACATTTTGTGAATTCGTAGGCGCTATAGACATAAGCTTGATTAAATAAACACAATAAAAACCTTACGCCACAAATTTCATATGTTAATTTGTTTAAGAAATTTAATAGCTTAAGGAGTGATGAAATGGAAATAAAGTTTTGTGATTTGCTAACAAAATGTAAAATTATGTAAACAATTTTGAAAATAAAAAGCGTAGCAATATTAATTCATATTACATGTATACATACGCACAAATATACATACATGTATGTGCACATACTTAACAGGTAGCTAATAAACGCTTTTATCCCACGAAGTAATAAACATTCCTACGCACTTATCAGTGCTAATAAGACAGGCGTACATACATATATATTGATGTATATACGTACATACGTACATATTCGTATGAATTGTTTATTTTTCACTAATTAAATTTTTCAATTTTATATATTTTGTAAAATTTTATAGTTCGATAATTTTTGGTATTGAATGTGAAATTCTTGCAGTTTGAATATAAAACTCGTGATTTGTAGTTTGCCATAGAAATGTTAATGAAGAGGTGTATAACTTTTCTATGTACACATTTTTATTGTTGTGTAACCTAGGGGTAAGGTTAACTAAATTATCAAAAATATCATTTAATTATACTATAATGTCTAATATTATTAATTTCTAACTAATTCAGCTCCATTTTTCTGCTCAAGATATAAAATTATATAAATCAAATTCTTTTTACACTGAAATTTTTTTTTCTTACAGTCATACTGTTAATCTGGCATTTAGCCACAGACTTACATCCCCATACATATCTGTATATGAAGTTGGCAAGACACATTTATTTCTTTTCTACAGTTCTTCTCATAAATATTTATTTATATTATTGAAAATTTTGCACTTGTGAAAAATCAATTATTATAATTTATTGTGAGAAAGATAATTGATTGTTCATGAAAAATTAAATTTTCATTAACATAGTATATGCATGTATATAATTACATTAGGTTGAATCAAGGTTTTTCTTTGAATTATTACAACGAAAATTCCATATAAAAATGTCCTTTGTAGCAAAGTTTAGATAAATACCGATCCTTCCAATTTTTATGGACAGTTATTTAAAGTTTGCATATTTAAAGTTTTAAAATAATACTTAAATAATCAAAAATATTAAGAAAAAGTAAAAATAAATATTAATAAAGCAGTTGTAAATATGGAATTATAGAAAAAAATTTATAAAAAAATACAAATATATAAAGGAATTAAAAAATATATAAAATAAAACACATACATAAACTAAAAAAATAAAAAAAATAAAAATAAAAAATAAAAATAAAATAAAAAAATAAAAATAAACAAAAAACAAGAAATCTTAACTAAAAAAAAATAAAATAAAATATAGGAAAAATTAAAAATTTATTAAAAATAAAAAATATATTAAAAATAACAACAGAAAAAATATAAAAATATAAAAACTAAAAAAAAGTAGAAAAATATATAAAAAATAAATAATATTTAAAAAATAAAACATTTATAAAAAATATATATATATAAAATAAACGATATACCAAAAAAAAATTTTTTTTTTGGAAAATAAAAAGTATATAAATGTGAAATAAATATAAAAAACGTAAAAAATATATGAAAAAAATATAAACAGAATTTTTAAAAACTCAAAATAAAATTAAAGAGAATTAAAAAATATTTAAATTTTAATTTTAATATTTAAAAAAAAAATTTAATTGATTAAAAAAAAAATATTTATATATATAAAAAAATATTAAAAAAAAAAAACAAAAAATAAAATAAAATAAAAAAAAATAAAAAAAAAAAATAAATAAATAAAAGAAATTATAATAACTAAAAAAAATTTAAAATATTAAAAAAGTATTTTGAAAATAATTTTTTTCTTGAATATTGATTAAGAAAATTAAAACTAGATAAAATAAAATAAAATAGAAATAAACAAACAAAAAAATTATTTAAAAAATTTTTAAAAGTTTAAAAAAGTCAAATAACAATTAAGTAAAAAGTAAAAAATATTCAGAAGTTAAAAAAAGAATAAAAAAATTAAAAATTATTTAAAAAAATATTAAAATAATATTAAAAAAATATTTAAAAAATTAAAAAAAAAATCTAAACAAAAGTTTAAAAAATATATTGTAAAAAAATTTAAAACAAAAATTAAGTATTTTTAATTTAAAAAAGAATTAAAAGAAAGTAAAGAAAATATTAAATACTTTAAAAATAAGATATCCAAAAAAAAAAAATATAAAACTAAAATAAATATTAAAATAAAAAATTAGAACTAAGAAAATAGATAAATTAAAAAAAAAAAACAATTTTAAGCAAAAAAATAAAAAATTATTAAAATATATAGTTAAAACAGTTAAAACACATTTACAAAAAAAAAAATTAAAAAATATTAAAAAAAATTTAACAAGAAAAACGAAGAAAATTAAAACTAGATTAATTAAAATATAAACACAAAAAAAATGAAAAAATATTTATAAGTTTAAAAGAAGATAAAACTCAATTAAGAGAAAAGTAAAAAAATTTCAAGTTAAAAAAAATTAAAATTTTTTTTAATTTAAAAATTAATTAAAGAAAAGTAAGGGATATATTAAAAAATTTAAGAAACAAGAAATTAAAAAAAAAATTAAGAACCAGAAAAAAAAACTAAAATAAATATCAAAAACTGAAATAAAAGGTTAGAACTAAAAAAAAAAATTTAAAAAATGTAAGACAGTTCCAAAAAAAAGAAGAAATTAAAAAAAACAAAAATAGAAAAAAAAATAAAAAAAAAATTGAAAAAAGAATTATAACACAATTTAAATTTTTTTAAATAAAAAAAAATTTAATTCATTATAAAAATGGTTAGAGACTTAAAAAAGCTTAATTAAAAAAATAATGAAATGTGGAACATTAAAAAAAAATTAAAAATTAAAAAAATAATTTAAAATGAAATAAGTAAAATAATTAAAAAAAATAAATAGGTTAAATAAAAAATTAAATTAAAACTAATTATATTCCTCAATTTTACATATTTAATTTTTATATTCCCTTTTATTCAATATTATATATTTATTTTGTTTTATTTAATTTAATGTTATATAAATATTTTATTTTATTATATTTTGCTTTATTTTAGATCATTTTATTTTATTTTATTTGTTATTAGTTTCTATTTCTATTTGAATTAAAATTATTTGAATTAAACTTATGTGAATTTTTTTTTACATATATTTTATTTCATTTTATTTGGTTTTGTTTTATGTTAAGTGAATTTATTTGTTAAGTAATTTCACTTTTAATTTTAATTCAGATAATTTTTTTTAAATTTAATTTGATTAATATAATTTAATTTTTTATTTCATTAGATATATGGTTGGCGCTTTGTAACCGCTTAAGTGATTTTATTTCATTATATTTGACTTAATTTTATTTTAATTTCATTTTAATATTTTATGTTTATTTAATTTATTATTTT
This sequence comes from Neoceratitis asiatica, assembly GCA_030068015.2. NCBI lineage: Eukaryota > Metazoa > Arthropoda > Insecta > Diptera > Tephritidae > Neoceratitis > Neoceratitis asiatica. Next base: position 47,860,426 of record CM061526.1, on the reverse strand, counting down.
TTACATTTATAACATCTTTTTTATACTTTATTTTCGTTTTATTGAATATTAGTTTGTTTTACTTTACAAATCATATATTTATTTATTTATTTATTTGTTTATTTATTTATTTATTTTTTTATTTTTATTTTTTTTTTGATAATTTTCTATTAACATTTTGTGTTAGTCTCTTCAAGTGTTTGCAGCTGAGGTAAGAAGACCATATGCCACCCGCCCTAATGTTTGCCAGATGAAAAAAGCTCAATCCCGTTGGGCTATGGCAATATTCTGCTAGCTGATACATTGTGAGAATAAAGCTAATTTCTTTGGTTTTTTTTGCAATATGATTTGATTTGATTTGAGTAAATTAACGCATTTCAGTTATTATAAAAAGCCATTCCTATACGAGGGTTTCTACTTTTAAGTTTTGTAACGAGTTATAGTGGGCTGCTACAAAGAAGGTCAGGGTTCTCTTTTTTTCTAAATAATCAGTATCTTTCTTATCTTTACATATATTTGCACAAGAGCTCCGTAAAATTTAAAATCAGGCAGGATGAGATTCTGCTTGTGTTGGCATATTTGAGAAGAAAAAACTTCATCAAAAATACCCGTACTTTGTCACATATATAATCTAACTTTTATTGAATGACGTCATTGTCGACAGACTTTGTTCAAGTGAATCGTACGTTTTTTATTTCCGGAAATTGATTAAGGCAGGCCCTTGCCTGACTTTTACTTGCCAATAATTAGATTTATCGAATGCTTGCAATTTCAGCAAACTGAAAACACTTCCAACAACTTTGTTGTTGCCAATATTTCTATACCAACTGTGTTTGTTATTCACACATGCGTTAGTGATATTTACACATGATTATTAACAATTCGTTCTCTTCCTCTTCTTCTTGTGTTTTTTTTGTCCCGTAGCTGAGTAGAATAATTAAACGAAAGTTGGGTTGGCAGTTCATAAATACATACATACATATTTCTCTTTAAAAACTGCGTTATTTATTGCATACCTGTATGTACAAACATATATATGTATATAATTTATGTATATAAATATTTACATACTTAAATGTATTAATTTTAATTTTCATAATATTTGCTATGTACTTACATACATACATATATAAATATGTTGTTTGCAATTTGCTTGTGTTTACTGATAAATTGCTTAAATATTTTTTCGAAAAACCATTTCAAATTGGTAACCAACACCAAATGTTAAAATCTATTCTCAATTCAGCGAATATGATCTGAAGTTTTCTTGATTTAGTCACATAAATTCCTTTTTTCAATGTGCGTATGTTTCATATGCTCGTATGCATTGTAAGACTGTACCAAAGAATCATAATGATCCTTAAAGGACTAGTTTAGGTCTAGACTGAAATTATAAAAGGTGATCCAAGTAGAGATACTTTTTTCAATAGCCTTTTTTGACAGATCCAGCGTGAGTTGCGTCAAGCTGTCATGTTATTTTTGTTCAGTATTGTTTGTCATTTCATCATGGAAAGACTTACGCCTGAACAACGTTTACAAATCATTCAACTTTATTACGAAAATTCACGTTCTGTGTAGAATGTGTTTCGCGCGCTTCGCTCAACTTATGGTCAACATAATCGGCCTACTAAGCGTACTATTCGCAACACCATCACCCATCTTGAGACCCAGCATTTATTATTGAATAATATTCGACTGAATAGACCACGTCCAGCACGTAGTGAGGAAAATACAGCGGCCGTAGCTGAGAGTGTACACGAAGACCGTGGAGAGTCGAATCGGCGCCGTTCGCAGCAACTCGGACTGACGTATAGAACGACTTGTCGCATTTTACGTCGAGATCATAAATTGAAAGCGTACAAAATATGGCTTGTGCAAAAACTGAAGCCGCTCGATCTTCCCAAGCCAGATCGCTTCGCTCTATGGGCTCTTGAAAAGTTTCAAGAAGATCCGACGTTTTGGAGCCAAATTTTGTTCAGCGATGAGGCCCATTACCTGGCTCATTGGGTATGTAAACAAACAAAATTGTCGCATTTGGGACAAAGAGCAACCTGAAGAGATTCAATAGCGGCCATTTTATACCGGTGAGTACGGTAGCGTCAATGGCGACCGTTATCGCGCCATGATAACCGACTATTTGAGGCCTGAAATTGAAGCTCGTGATCTCCGCGACATTTGGACGCGCCACTTCCCACACATCGCATGAATCAATGGATTTATTGAGAAAACACTTCGGTGGGCAGATAATTTCACGCTTCGGGTCGATTGGCCACCAGGATCGTGTGATATCATACCGTTAGACTTTTCCTGTGGGTATATGTAAAGTCTAAAGTCTATGCGGACAATCCCGCTTCGATTCAGGCCTTGGAGCAAAACATCAGGCGTGTCATTTGCCAGTTACCAGTCGAAATGCTCGAACGAGTCATCGAAAATTGGACTCAACGGATAGACCATCTGAGACGTAGCCGCGGCCAATATTTTAAAGAGAAAAATAAATACCAAAAATGTTCTTCCGAATGATAATAAACATTCCCCATTAAATTTGTTTTCGGTGTTTTTTTTTTCTTTAAAAAAGTAGTAATGGGTCACCCTCTACTTACCCAAAAAATATTAAACTCATTTTAGAAATTAGTTTCACATCTGGTAGTATGGATATATTAAAATTAGTAAAGTAAAAATTCAGCTCCTTTGCATTTCAAACGAAGGACATTTAACAGTAAAGAAAATAAAAAGAGAATTGTATAAACAAAGACCAGCTTCTGGTGACTCATGTTAAAATTATTAGATTAAATCAAATAAAAATAATTATCTATTAAATATTTATAAGCTATTTATTATTAATATTTTATTTTCTCAAAATATAATAGTTGTTGGGGAAAATTGGAACCAGTTACTTTTTTGTACATTTCGGATTAGTAAGAGCCAACTTCTCGGTCATCGCAGCGCTGAAGAAACTAGTTGCCTGTTTAAAAAAAAAAATACAGTTCGCCTCTCAGTTGGGCTTGATTGACAAACGAGAATAGTTCTCAACTAGTTACTTTGCACTGCAGGATACATACGTGTGTATGTATGTTATGTACATCTGTGTGTCAAATATGTGGAACCGCACCCTGAATTCCAAGGCGGCTACGATGAGCGGGAATCGGCCAATGTCATTAACCACACATACATACATACGTATATACAAACATTTGAATGTACATAAAACAATTTTACATTTATTTGGGGTCCGTCGCCTTGGTGCTAAATTTCGAAGCGCCCATATATGTATGTACATACATATATAACATATGTTAACAAACAATGCATGTATTGGCTTGTGACTGATTTTGCAGTGTTTTAATCAAAAAGTTGTTGTATATTGGTGAAAAAATCAACACTTCCACTCCGTTTCCAATTGTTGCAATCGGATTGTCGTTGTTTGTGAGTCACCATTTTTTACATACATACATACATATGTACATATGTATGCCTGAATTTGTCTGCTGGCGGCCCTAGAAGTGTGCTGGTGTGCTGATTGTGCTGAGCGTTGAATATGTTGTGTTTTCCTGGCGACATCGTTTCGCTACGAAATAAACTAAAAAGTCCACTTTTTTTTGCTACTCGGATTCAGTCGCGTCGGTTAAATTTAGAACTGAGCGCGTACGTTGAGGTGTTGGTGGCTGATGGTCGCAGTTTTAGCTTCTACTTGGTTTGTTGTCTCTATTTCCCCCTTGCGTTACACGTTATGCTTTATAATTTTATGGTGTTTCCCAAAGCACACTGTGACCGTACTTAATACTCTAAGCGACTTATTGTGATTTGGGCTTTTGTGTCAAAGCGTAACATATTTGTTGCTTTTGTATACCCTTCATGAGCATAAAATGATGGTGAATATTAGCTCTTGTCCTATGTAGGTAAGTATCAAGTGGAGAAGAGAAAGCACCAATATTTTTACCGATATGAACGGTATGACGAGCTGAGTTAATCCGATCATGTCGACCTGTCCATGTCTTTCTGTTTTTGAGATATTTGAACAAAACTTGGTATGGAGATGTATTTTAGTAATGTATTTTTTCGGCACCAGCCAGATCAGACTACTTTATAAAAATTACTCTCATACTAGTTAATTAGGTGATTTTGTGTAAAATTTTCTCTTAACTAAGCATCTAGGGTGTTGAGATTGGGTAATTTGCTCGTACAACATGTACATATGGAATTTTTATGCGAGGGTTACCTTATACTCTTAACTTTATCATAAATTTTGACATTTTTGATTTTATACATACTCATATAATGAATCAAATCGTGAATGCAATTTTTTTAAGCTTTCGGCGAGGATTAACTCAGCAATAGTGTATCGATGAATTTAATTCAAGTTTTGACGATGAAGCTCCATCAAAGGCCAGTGTTTCTCGATGGCTTGGTGATTTTATATCGAGGTAATACCTCATTACAAGACGAATTACGACAAGGTCGTTCAAAAACAGTTGTTGTTGAGAAAACTATTGATAACGTGCGCAATCTGATATTGCAAGATCGTCATGTGACCTATCGTAAGATTGTGAAATCATTAGGTATTAGTGGGATCAGCATACATTCAATATTGCATGAACATTTGATTGTTAAAAAATTTGTTCACGTCGGAAACCACACACACGAAAGTAAACAGCAGTCGACTGTAAGGGTGTTTCACGATGAGCCGAATCCAACAAAAGTTGTTTGCGCACTAAGAATTTTTTTTTTTTTTGAAAAACAAAAACCTCTCGAACCTTTAAAACAATGTAGTAATTTTTTGCCAGTTGTCTTCAAGAAAACCAACCGCTGAAGACGGATCTCACTTCACCACGACAATGAGGGCTCTCACGCATCGACTGAAACAACTGCATTGTTGAGCATTCAAAATATCGATTTGATGAGTCTGCCGCCGCATAGTCCTGAATACACTCACTGGCTTCTTTTTATTCCCTTATGTAAAAAATGTACTGAGAGGTCAACGATTTTCGACACCTCAGAGGCGGTTGAGGCATGCGGAAGGCATGTTTTGGAGATACTTAATGAAAGTGGCGAAAGTGCCTCGAAAATTGGTTCAAACGCATGCAAATCTTAGATCTAGATCTTAGTGAAGAATTTTGTGAAAAACAATAAAACGATTGTTCAATTGTTTTTGTTCTCTAATACCGAAATATATAATGGAATCCTCGTGATAATATAAATATGAAAATTAAACCGCCAGAAACTTAAAACCAAAAAATAATAAATTTTTTTATTTAGTCTTAATAAATAATTTAAGAATACTTAAAACTATTAAGATCTAATTAAATTAGTTTAAACATTTATTTTTATTTATTTAATTTTATTATTAAATCTAAATAAAAAATTATGTTTTGCTTTTTAGTTTTTCGGCAGCTACATTTTTTTTTTAATATTTATATAGTTCTTAATTTACAATATTTTTGGTAAAAATAAATATTGTTGTAAGAAACAGCCGCTGATACACTACTAGGTAATCTGAAAACGGACAGAATTAATTTGTACTTTCCAGCAAAAGGACCATAAAGTTTAAGCTAAGCCCTTTCGGCATATCGTTTAACTGCGACATGAGAAAAATATAAATTTTTCTAAAAACTCTTCATTTTATTCCCAATATCACTTTTCGTTAGCATTTTTTCCGAAATTCATTGTTTGAGTAAGATTTTACAAATGCTTCTGGAAAAAATATCATAATATGTCAGATGTCAGATACAACAATTTCAGTTTCGTTCAACGCATTTAGCTGTCAAGATACGCGTTGCGGCTCTTGAAATTAAATTTCAAAAATTTAATTTTGATATACAATTCGAAATTTCATGTAAAGCTCATTTCCAACATTTTCTTGATGTAATTTTATTCCCTAAGGAAACACCTTGTTCATTAAGTAAATTTTTGGGTTGACTATCTTTATCTATCTGGCATTTCGATCCAGAATGAAATAAGTTTGCTAGAAAATTCAATTTATGTATTATTATATTTCCACTATCCTGCTTCCAGATAAATAAGCGTCGGTTTTATTACAATCGTAGTCCCCTTTTAGTTCGATTAATTCTTCAGTCCAAATTTTTTTTTTCTAATGGGATCTCACAATAAGCGCCAGTTTTAGTGTGACGACCTCTTTATTTAGCCCGGATCTCTTACTGCCCAGCAATTTCTTTAGTCTATTAATAGATGACGGTTTAAATAAGTAGTGTTGCATTTAAATTTATCGCATACTCAAAAAGTCACAGAATTATCAAACTGCCATGTATCATCAGCTGTTAATATAACTTTTCCGGTATCAGTGTGCCCCTAGTGGGTGTTATTACTCAGCTGAATTGGTGTCAAATATCTAGATAAGTAAGCAGAGGAATTCCCCAGGGAAGATTCCTACTTCCATCGCTCTCGCTCTCAACAAGGACGGTTTGAGGTAGTTGAAAAGTCATTAAACTAAATCACCTAACGTTTTGAATACACCAGAAAAAGTCCAGGTGGGTTTGTCGACCCAACAGCACACTTCGTTTCGTATTAGTTTGTTTGTAACGCGGACTATAAGGGGTTAATTTTGAAATCAATGAGTCATCCCCACTTTCCTGACCCTCAGGTTATATAAGTAATTTGTTTTCCAACTTTCTGTGCGACCAACTTCAAAGTATGGCCTATCCAATACAAAACCCGATCACTCTGTAATGTTATGCATTATTATACATAATAAAAAATATGCGCGACGAGTTTAGAATTTTGTTGTTGTTGTAGGCTTCAGAGAACATTGTGGAAGTGACAGTCCTAGACCGGATGAAAATCCTGGCCGTTCCGTTATAAAGACGCGATTGTCGTGGGAATTAATTAATTTTAGTCACCTCTTACGACGGTCATGCCTTACCGCAGGTAAATTCTTGAACTGCAGGAGGTACCTTCTTTTTCGTCGGTAAAAAATCGTCAAAATTGGACAACAACGAGGTGTATTCAAAGGAAAAGTTGAATTTTGAATTTTTTTTGAAAAGTACTTATTTATTTAGCAATATCTATTTTATCCCCTATAATACACTTGTGCCAACGCTTTTTCCAATCCTCGAAGCACTTCTGAAATGAGCTTTTCGGTATGGCCATCAGCTTTTTCTTCGATTCTGACTTGATCTCATCAATTGTGGCAAAACGCTTTCCTTTCATTGGTTTCTTTAGTTTTGGGAGTCAAATCTGGTGAATACGGTAATTGAAAAAATCACGAATAAGCATTAATGTGTGAGCTGGTGCATTATCGTGATGCAGAATCCACGATTTGTTTTTCCACAATTTTGATCGCTTAAGCCGTATTGCTTGACGCAAACGTTGCACAATTTCCTTGTAGTATTCCTTATTAACTGTACGACCTTTTTTCAGCAACTCATGATGCACCCACACTAATAAAATCAAAGAAAACAGTGAGCGAAGCCTTCATCTTTTCCTTTGAACATATCTCGTATAACATATACTTCCCATATTACTGGTTTTTCATTTATGTAATTTTTGTGAGAAAATTTTCACGAAAATTTCTGTAAATAACAGTTAAACCGTTTTAAAAAGTTTCAATAATATATCAATATTTGTTTCTATAATACTATATTTATGAAAGGTATAAGGACCTCGGCGTGGCCGAAGACAGCAAGCACTTCTGCTTTGTTTTCGTGTCGCTTTTAATGCAAGCAACAACAAAACGGACACAAATGCAATTGTTGAAACAGATAACGCTTTGAAAAATTTGGGCGCTTTAAATTATATGTACATTTTTCTTATTTTTAATAGAAATTTGTTTGTAAAAAATAAATAAAGAAATATGCATTCTTTATTACTTATTTTCAGATTCTAACTGAAGAGCTAATGCGAAAAGTGCGTTATGTAAATTGAAATGACTAAAATGGAGGAATCAAATGAAGAGCAACAACAACAGCTTCTTGAACAGCAAGAAAATCTGCAAATGCAAAACACCGCCAATAATGTAAACCAAATGAAAAATATGAATGAAAACGAAGAATATGAAATGAAAGGCAAAAGCCAAAGTACTGATACTAGTGAAAATTATGGGAACGAACAAACGAAACCTACACAACACATCATACTAAACACAATAAAGCCACCGAATAACTGCTTCCAAGCTGCGGAGGAGCTGAACAGCACAGAACTGACGGCAGCGACGGAAGCGGTGGCTAACCGTAACGAAGAGACTGAAAATGCGGCCATGGTGGACGTTGATGCGGCTAAGATGAGAAGCACAGCAACAACACCTTTAGATACAAATCTAAACAAGAAGAAGGAGACGACGACGTCGACGACGACGATAGAAAATGCAAACAATTTAGCAACACCAACAGAACCAACAACAACCGTAGTGAAAAAGAAGAGCACACAACCCAATTACAATTTGAGAGAGTTTGCGGTACCAGCCATACCCCCCAACAGGAAGCTGAACAACACGAGCAGCGGCACTGGAACTGGTGGTGTTGGTGGCGTCGCATGTACTGGTGCCAAAAAGAAGCGCACTAAAGGTGGCGTTAAACACCGCGAAGAAAATGAAACACGCAATGTTGGCAAACACAACAAGACAAAATGCAATAACACTGTCAGAGGCGTAACAATATATGGGAGTCGCTGCCAGGGCAACGACACAGCGATTATGCCTCTAAACAATTCCAATGCGAGCGGTGTGGCCAATATGAAGTCATCCGTATCAATGACGTCACTGCCGCCTGATGACGAAAAGACCGAAGAGAGTCGTGACGTAATTAAGGCAAAGCTAAGAGTCGAGCGTCCTTACAATAGCTTGAAGGTAAGTGCAAATTGATAATTATGTAGGCACGTAGTGTGTATGTACTTGGAAAAGGTTAATCCACATGCAGTTACATGAATACATACATACATATATTTAATTTTCTTTGATTGGCCTCGAAATTATATGGAGATCGCTAGCTTGCAATTTTAGTTACTCCCATATCAACTGCTATAAATAAAAGTGGCGTAAGTCCATTTGTTCTCATTTGAAGATATTTCATGATTTTGCCTTGGTATAAATAAAGTTTAATTGAAACAAAAGATATGTATAACTGTAGATTGTGCTCGTTGAATTACTTATATTCTATAGCATATTGCGAGTATATTGTGTTACTTAAATTTTTTCGATTCCTCATCTGATTCAATGCAATTTTGGCGAATATTTAAAAATTCATAAGTTTAATACATGCGCGATTCCCCAGTTAAAAATTTCAGAACTTCTTAGGAATATGTTACGTGTATAACAGAGCAACTTTTGGGAAATTTTTAAACAAATCGAAGTTTAGAGAAAATGTACTAATTACTAAAATTTGTAATTTTTATACCTTAGAACGAACTTAAAAAAGTGAATGAAGTTGAAAAACTAAACACAAGAAAGTTCAATAATAAGCAATAATTGGTTAATTTAATGAAATTGAAGTTAATTTTCTCCCAGTCTTTGAAATATTTGAACCAATAATCATCATTTGTCGGAACCGTCTAGATAGGTCGACTATATGATATATCTCTCATACAACCGATTTGTTAAGATAAGTGATTTTGAGTCATAAATCCGCCAGAAAAAGCATCCAAGAGAGCAAAAAATGGTGTTCTACTTACATAAATTCAAATAAGCACTAAATCAATCATTGAAATCATTGAAAGATTATATCGAATTGTTTAAAATCTAAAACAAATCCACCAAAAAAAAAAAAAAAATTGGAGCGCGAAATTTTTTATGCATTTTGTAATAAAACTCATATGTCCATGAAAGGTATAAAGACTTCGGCATGGTCAAAGACAGCATTTCTTTCTTGTTTTATTTTAATTTTGTTTTTATCTTAAATTAATTTAATTTGATTTAATTTTTTATATATTATTGTATTTTATTCTATTTTATTCCGATTTTTATTTCATTTTATTCAATTCTATTTTATTTCATTTATTTGATCTTAATTTTATATTTTTATATAAATTTTTTCGCATTATTTTACATTGTTTCAATATATTTGATCTAAACTAGGAGACCCGGCCATATGTTGTTTTTTCTTTCTAGATTTAGTTCAATTTTTATTCTAATTAATTTTGCAATGATAAAAACCCCCAATCAGCCATCATCTAATACAAAATATTAAGTTTATGTTATAACTAACCTAGCTACGTATTTGTATATGTGAGTCCCCACTTTTATGGATTTCACGTATATATCAATATAAATGCCGCGAAGTAAGCTAAACGCCCCTTTCAGATCTGCGAAAGTTGGGCGCATAAGCATAGATTGTAGCCCGCAGCCGCAGGTTAATAACATTGCGCATTGAACATAACCCTACTTATGCTTTCAGAATCTAATCTGAACGCCATCTACCAGGCATAACTGAAACTAAAGCATACTCTTGAGAATTTGACACAGCGACCACAGCGCAGTCTGCCGGATCCTATGAAAATCGTGCTAGCATCAACAACAATTTTTAAATAAATAATTTAAGTAAAAAACAATATCTAGTTGACCAGATTGTGAATCTAAACCATTCTCGAATCCATTGAAAACACACACAAAAAACCATCAAAATCGGTTCAGCCGTTTAGGAGGAGTTCAATGACTAACACACGTACAGAAAATTTTTATATATAAAGTTTTTTTGTTTAATTATTTTTTTTATTATTTTATGTTTATAATTTTATATTATATTTTTTTTAAACTATTTTTTATATTATTTGTTTTTATTATTTTATTATATTCCTTTATATATTTTTTGATTTATTTTGAGCTTAATTAATTTTTTTATAATTTTTTTTGGTTTTAATTTATAATATTTTTTTCCAATTATATTTTATGTAATTTCATTTTTATTATTTTATATTATTTTATTTTATTTTATTTCATATTATTTTTATGTTTTCAATTATATTTTATATTATTATTTTTTATTATTTTTTTTAAAATTTATTTGAATTTACTTTTTAAATGATTAATTATAGTTTATTTTTTTATTATTTAATTTAATTTTTTTTATTTGAGTTCATATCATTTGATTATATGAATATAAAATATTGGATTTAATTAAATTAAATTTATCCTTTTTATTAAGTTTTTTATATTATTTTATTTTATTTTATTTTATTTTTTATTTTTAATTTTTCTAACTATTTTTTATATTAATTGCTTTTAATGTTTTGCTATATTCCGATATATTTTATTTTATTTTGAGCTTAAATTTATTTTAATTTAATTTTTTTGTTTAACTTATATATTTTATTCTCAATTATTTTTTTTATATTACTTAATTATTATTATTTTGTATTAATTTATTCTATTTTATTTCATTCTATTTTTTTGTTTTAAATTTTATTTTATATTATTAGTTTTTATTATTTTATTTTATTTATTTTATTTAGTTTTTTTAATATATTTAATTTTTTTAGAATGATTTACTATTGTTTATTTTTTATTTATTAATTTTATTATTTTAATTTGGGTTCATATCATTTAATTATATGAATATAAAATATTGTTAAATTTAATTTAATTTAATTTAATCTATCTGTTTTATTAATTTTTTTTTATATTATTCTATTTTATTTAAAAATTTTTTATTTTTGATTTGATTTGATTTCATATTTTAATTTGAATTAATTAATTTTATTTTTAATTAAAATATTTTGATTTTTTTTAAACTAATTTATTTTAATTTACTTTAATTTGATCTTTCTATTTTCTGAAATTTTAATTATTAATTTTATTAATATTTTAACCACTTATTTTTAATGTAATGAAATTTTTATTTTTGAATATTTTTTTATTTCAGTCCATTTATACTTATACTACGTTCATTTATAGCAGCCCAATTATATGTATAGGTTCTCTCAACAACTTTATTTTGTACACATTTACATATCTCATCTCCAGTATATTACTGGGTTTGGTTTGATATCTAGTGTCGCGCTCAGAGCCACAGAACAAAGGTTTTCCGATTTCGTATTATTTTTTTTTACGTATGCCTACCTTTGTGGACTTTTCCCATAAGCAGGATTAATCATTTATTTATGCTTTAAGGTTATGCTTTCTATGAAGAAAACTTCCCTTGGCGCTAAGGAATAGCTTAAATTTCCATTACTCTACGTTTCTATTTCCATATTGTTTTCATACTGTTTTCCGATTGTGTCCACCACTTCATTTAATTTTACTGAACGTCAAATTATTCTGGAATTCATTAAGATTTCTACAAAAGAGACATAAGAGCAAAAATATCCGTTAGATATTCAAGTTTTTAACGACTGTTCATATTTTTATTAGCATTAGAAAACTTGTCTGGTTGGAGTTTGGAGTACAGGTTTTTTTTTGTTGCATTTCGCACCACTAGAAGACGCCACCGAGATTAGACCAAGGGAAGTAGCAAAGCGTCTACATGACGACTTGAAAGTCAACAACTGCAACGATAAGGTGAAATTCCTGTAGCGATTTGCATTGATATATCGAATGGCTAATGTGACACACTACACCACACACCGCACGCAGCTTATTGGAGTTAACCTCGCCAGCTTCAAAGTGTTGCTGGTTGTAGATAGTTGAGATGGCGGTAGCGAATCCGGAATTAAAATGATGATAGTAGATACTCGTACATATGTATGTGTTTATTAGCAGTCAATGTTCAATAATGAAATGCATTTGACCACACCGAATAGTTAATTAACATTTGCTCCGCTAAATGGCTCCTCCAGCTTTGCGACTCTTTCCACATCACAATTCGCCGTGCCATGAAAACAAGCCTATCATCCTCGCATGCATTTTTGCGTGAGCGAACGCTTTTAGTAATTGCATAACATATGTAATAATCTACTCGGCTTGTGTCGGTCTTTTCTCTCGCTCTCTCTCCTCTCCGATTCCGAGTGTCACTCAAAAGTCAGAGAATTTCTTTGTTTTTTCTTGCCAATTTTACATTTGTTTGTTGCCAATCGACATTTGACATGAAAATGAGGAATTTCCTATTCTTTAAACATACTTCATACATATATATGTACGCACATACAAATTTAACGGCCAGTAGCAAAGGCAGAAAACACAACACAAAACAAAACAAAACACAACAAACACACAAAACCTCATCGCAATCGCCTTGGCCATTTGTGACTAATGCGAAGCGCAACAAAACAAACAAACCAAATGGTATGAGTACAACAACTGTCAGCTGCTTTAAGCCGTCTGCGCGAAAATGACAAACAAAAGAAAATGTGATAAATATTTCATATAACCAGTTTTGTTCTTTTTTCCTAAGCGAACTTACTTATTCGTAGTGACTATTGTATTTGTGAGCGACTTTTGATTGCTTTGATTTTTACTATTCATTATTTTTTTCGTTTGTTTTTTTTTGGACTATTTGCATAAAGTGGCGTACCTAGTATTTAGCACAAAGGGGCATACATACATACTACTATACTCGTATATACATATGAGGTTGCTTCTAATTGTCAAATACATGTTTCTTTGCTATAATGTTTGTTACTGAACTTCAAGTTGTATATTTAGTACAAAATTCGTTTTTCATGTATATTCGTATGTACGTATGTATGTACAATATACACATTGTTACTGAACTATAGAGGGATGCTTTAACTGACATTTTCGAATTGTTTTTATTTTTTTATTTTTTTTGCTCGCAGTGTTTTTTTTTTCTGATAAAATTTCATAATTTCAGTTAGCATTCAGTTAGCTTCATTTCGTCAACGCGTATATAAAAATGATAATAAAAAATGTGATTTTTAGGCTTTGATATTGAATAATTTTTTGCACTGATCCACTTTGAGTGATTTGCATTGACCTTTGCTTTAATCTTGTTGATTGCGTGCATAATGGATTTGTAAGCGAAATTTTTTTAATCTAGTATACTGATAACGTCGATGAGATAAAGAAACAAGAAAGAACGGCTGAAAGAACATTATTTGGCATTTATTTTTTGAAGATTATCTCTTTCATATGTTGGCCGCGTCTACGCCTCAGATGGTCCATTCGTTCAGTCCAATTTTCGATAACTCGTTCAAACATTTCGACTGTTAACTGGGGAATGGCACGCGTGCTGTTTTGCTCCAAGGCCTGAATTGAAGCGGAATTGTCCGCATAGACTTTGGACTTTACACATCCCCATAAGAAAAAGTCTAACGGTGTGATATCACACGATGTTGGTGGCCAATCGACCGGCCCAAAACGTGAAATCATCTGCTAATCGAAATGTTCTCTCAATAAATCCATTGATTGATGCGATGTGTGGGAAGTGGCGCCGTCTTGTTGAAACCAAATGTCGCGGAGATCACGAGCTTCAAATAGTCGGTTATCATGGCGTGATAATGGTCCCCATTGACGGTTACGTCCTCATCGGCATCATTTTTAAAGAACAACAAACCATTGTTTTTTCTGGATGAAATGGCAGCTCTTGAATCTCTTCAGGTTACTCTTCGTCTCAAATGCCGCAATTATGCTTGCTTACATACCCATTGAGCCAGAAATGGACCTCATTGCTGAACAAAATTTGGCTAGAAGACGTCGGATCTTCTTTGAACTTTTCAAGAGCCCATAGAGCGAAGCGATGTCGCTTTGGAAAGGTCGAGCGGCTTCAGTTCTTGCACAAGCTGTTTTTCACGCTTCCACTTTAAGATCTCGAGATAAAATGCGATAAGTCGTTCCATATGTCAGTCCGAGTTGCTGCGAACGGCGCCGAATCGACTTTCCACGGTCTTCGTGTATATTCCCAGTTACGGTCGCTATATTTTCTTCATTGCATGCTGGACGTGGTTTATTCGGTCGAATATTATCCAATAATGTATGCTGGGTCTCCATATGGGTGATGGTGTTGCGAATAGTACGTTCAGTAGACCGATTATGTTGACCATAAGGTGAGCAAAGCGCGCGAAACACATTCTTTACAGAACTTGAATTTTAGTAATAAAATTGAATGTTTTGTAAACGTTGTTCAAGCGTGAGTCTTTCCATGATGAAATGCCAAACAATACTGAACAAAAATAACATGACAGCTTTACACGACTCACGTGGGATCTGTCAAAAAAGGCTATTGAAAAAAGTATCTCTACTTGTTACGAAGTTTTCGTAAGGTGAAAGTCGATCGGAAGGATTATGCCAACTGAGTAGCTGGAAATTATTCTAAACGCGGCACTGACCTTTAGCGCTATTTGTAGTGTAGTACCAGTGGGTCCTGCAGGCATGTAAATCCATTGCTGCTGAAATCGCTAGTGGACTCATGGAGTCTGTCGTGAGACAGTTAACTGTTCTTGAAAGGTTAAATTTTATCCACAGCTGCATGGGTTGCTCTATATCCTAGTTGATATCGACTGGCTGGTATTTTTCATGTGGAGGTTGGTACTAACATGAAAGCAGTGGATGCACTGCTTCGGAGGGTGATTTTTGTGATGTAGGCCAACAGTTACTCTTATAGTCAATCAGTTATTACAACCCTGGGTTCACACATGATGGGCTCCAGTATTTTGAAGGAATGATTATTATCACTGTCCGACGTCGACTTCAGAAATAAAATTATGTGGATCACAGCAAAATGACTGGGAACTGCAATGCTGATACGCCTGCACGTAGGAGTACCACCGCTTCGTTAATGCTGCACTAACTGCAAGTGAATGCTCCTCTGTCAACATGCGATCTGCTTCTTCTGTACAAGTTGACCTTGATGTAAATTAGCAAGCGCTAGGCTAGCAATCATACGCGGTTGCGAAATCCTTCTGACTCGAAGTAAACCGTGGAAGATCAGGGAAGACTCTTTCCACCCCAAGATCAAAATTCTCGCACATATTGGGAATTCCGGCGGGGCATTCACTTAGTGGATGAGACTGAAAATTCTAGGAATTTTCGGAACACTAAACTGTTCACAAAATAAAGAGCAGTCTAGCGTTCAGGATAATTTTACAATTTGTGTCATCACAATGGCCGTATCTTAAGTGGCTAGATGGGCTCTGCCACCTCCCCCTAAACTTAACCTAACCTAACCCAAACTGAAATATGCAAGCAAAGATCAAACTAAAAAAAAATATATTACGAGGGCTCTTTGATAAGTCAGTGACCTTTTGAATTTACCGCGTAGTTACTGTAAATAAAACACTGCTCCCGTCAACTGTTATCGATTAATAGACTGATGTACTGAGCAAGCTGTGCCTTTTAGTTTGTTTTTGCCGAGGAGTGACTGCAGAAATACAATGGGCCTCAATTTCAATGGTTAAGAAGTGGTTTACTGAGTTCCGTTGTGGTCTTACCAGTACGAGTTACACCGATCGCACAGGTCGGCCAAAAGAAGTCGTCAAGCTAGAAATCGTCGTTAATTCCAACTGAATGGATATATCACATTTAACATGAGTATTTTGACATGAAAAAGCTATCCTCGGATGGGTGCCACGATTTTACTTACACGTGACCATAAGAGTAACCGTGTAACCACTTCAAAGGTGTGTTTGGCGATGTTCAACCCAATCCAAACGAATTTTTGCGCCGTTCCGTTACCATAGGCGAAACATGAATTCACCACACTACGAACTGCTACCCCATCCACCATATTCTCTCCATATTTAACCCCTTGCGGCTGTTTATGGTTTCCAAACCTGAAGAAATGGCTGGGCGGTAAGGGATTCGGGTCGAAGAAAAAGGTCATCACAGAAACAAACGCCTAGCTTGACTCAATGCCGTCAAGACCTATTATTTGGTTAGAATACAAAAATTATAGAGCTGAAAGGAGACTATGTTGAAAAATAAAGAGCTTATTTGTCGAAAAAATATATTTTATACAACAAGTTACTGACGTATTAAATCACCGTCGTATCACCGGCGTACGCCAGCAGCTGTACACACCTTTAATACTTAATACCTTCAATCAATTACTTTCTTGTGGAATATTGTCTGCCAGACTTGTAAACTTTCTGAATCCAGGCATCTTCACATCTTTTGTATTATATAAGTAGATACTGATGCCCGGTGAGTAAGGGGACAACAGTAAGAAAGCTATGTAAGAGGCGACTAAAATTCAATAGTTCCCGAGCGGGTCTTTATATACCGGAACGACTCGGATTTTTATCCGCAATATTCCCCGAAGCCCAATTTGGGGTAATTTTCTGCGGTTACAACAACAATGACAGCAGAGATCTTATTCGGCTGTATCTTTAATTCCTTCATTAATCCGCAGTTAATATTCTTAATTAATCTGATTGTGACAAATTATGCATTTAAATTTTTATATTTAAAAAATATTCAACACGCTCGCCATAAAACTCAAACACATATTAATTATTGCATATTTACTGTTATATTTCATAGAAAAACATCGAACGCAATGTTGTCGGCACCACGTTGGGTGTGAAACCGCGCTGTTTTGCACATCATCAGAGTTGCACTAGCAGCTGCACGAATCATCGCTACTCTTGGGGCAGCGGCTACAGTTATAGTTCGTCAAGTTTACAAAGCAGTGTCACCACACTCGGTCTTGGTTCGGCTAAAGATGACCTATGGGCAGTGATACAAGCCAATTATAATTATATTATGGACACAAACCTTTTGGATTCATGCAAAGAAACAGAGCGACATCTAGCGGAGCAATATGGTGCCGATAGTGGTGGTTGTGAGGAATCACTGAATGTGAAGGTAAGTGGTACTGCTACTGTCGTGATTGACTTTCTGAAAATTGATTTCTATTTCTGCTATGTTTAGTTGTTGGGTGTGACGCAACAACGTGAAACTTCATGGCACGATCCGAGGGAGCTGCGCAAATGGTTGCAAGATATGGAGGAGCGACTAGAGAATGCGCCCACTTTGTCGGCGGCTACAACATTAACGATAACAGAATTACAAAGTTGTTTAGCTGATCACTCGGTAAGTAAGGCAGTTCAATGTATACGAGTACATATTTAAATATGTGGGTACAGGGTGACGCATATTGTACTACAAATTTTATTATTGTTCATAACATGGGATGGTAAAAATAAGCTGATTTATATTTGCTTCTAACTGAGAAGAGATAGGTAGGTAAATTAAATGTAGAAAATGTGAAATTGTTTGTTTCTCCACAGCGCCATCTTTCGGTTATTAGCAACTTTTTATATTTAATTTTTTAACAGTTTATACTCTAATTTTTATTCCCAGATTTAATGACATTTGATATTATTGTTATTATTTTTAATTAAATTTAATTGAAAATAACTTTGATCAAAATTTTAATTTTATTTTTTTATTATTATTTTAATTTTTTTTTTCAAAGTAGACGATTTATATTAGAGCCTTATAAAATATAAAATTATTACGATATAGTTACCTATATTCTGCCAACATTTTTTTTTTACCATGTTGAGTTGCATACAGAAACTTTTGAATACACATAAAAAATACGACTTTGAACAAATATGGCCAATAAGGTCAAAAATCAGCTGATTTTGTAGCAATATAGAGTAAAATTATAAATTAGGGGGAAAGCCTTTATCATTTTTTATTCCTTCTTGTTTTTTTTTTGCTTTTTAACCTTAAAATGCTTTTGAAATTCCGTTAACTACTGACAGTTTTCCGATTGTTCACTATTCAGAGTATTCCATTTATAAATTTGGGTATTCACTGTACCCAGAGACGACTGCATCGGTCCCATGTGGCTACCTTGCGTAACACCGGATGAGACATCAATGATGTAAAGAAGTTATTTTTAAATAATATCCTTTGAGTCCTGTTACAGAGATAAGAAGATATCAATTGGAGAAGGCTTGGTTGAAAGTCAATAACATCTAGTTCTAATAAGTATCATATGATTTACTCTGTCGAATGCTCTACTAAAGTCGGTATATATAACAGCATTCTTGTTTTCTCTAAATCGATTTGAAACGTGAGTAACGAATTCCAGCAAATTAGTAAGAGTAGAATTCTCTTTGCAAAACCCATGCTGGGAACTGGAAATTAAGGGATATATGGAAAAAGCTAATTGGGCAGTAATTATGGCTTCAAAAAGTTTAAGTATACAAATTTTCAACACAATATTTAATAAAGCATGTTACAATCATGTCAGGACCGTAACTGAAAGAGCTCTTTAAAGCCTTTAACTGGCATAACACATCTTCAGAAGAAACCATTGGGGTTTTAATTGAGCCTTAAGAACAAAAAAGCTCTTGACGGACAAAATTGTTTCCAGATGCATTGATATAGTATTTAGACATGAAAAACTGTGCCAACATATTCGAAATATGATGAAAGTCACTTGATGTTGTACATTTGTATGTCATGGTGTATGGAAACAAAGAGACTCAGAGTTTGGTTTTTTCGAAGATATAAAACATCTTAGGATTACGTACAATGCTTCTTTCAACCTTAATTAAGTTATCGTTGTAAGATTTCTTGTTAAGTTCAAAGTACTTACGACGACGGATTTTCGGGGTTTTAACAAAATTAAATGCCTTTTGAACCATAAAATGGTACATTTAGTTAAGCAGAAGCACGTTTTGGTAAAAAAAAATTTCAAACTACTTTAAAATTGCATTATTAAAATGAAGAACACTCTCGACATTAACTTTGTAGTCTGGTCAAATCAATGTGTACAGTTCCTGATTTAACTTTTTTCTGTTAGCTTTCGCAAAGTTAAAGCAAGAACTAGAAACAAATAGAGATGCAGCGCTATGGACCCGCAGGCTGTCCATGATTTCAAAAATTATCTCCAAAGCAGGATGATAGGTATCAACAAGAGGATTGCACCGAATCACAGAAAATTTTGAAATGTCAACGTACACTAAATCCAGGATTTTATGAAAATTATTATTTATTTAATTTAATTTATTTTAACTTATTTAATTTAATTTAATTTTATTATTTCTTTTTATTATTTTTTATCATTTTATTATTATGTATTCTTTTTTATTCTTTTTTTTTTTACCTCATTTAATATAATTTAATTTAGTTTATGTCTTACTATATTTCATTTTATGTAATTTTATTTAATTTTACTTTATTTCATTTTACATTTGTTTTGCTTTGCAATATTTAAAATAATTTCATTTTCTTTATTCCATTTTATATTATATTATTTGAATTTATTTTCTTTTATTAAATTTAAATTACGTTTATTTTATTCCATTTAATTTAATTTAATTTAATTTTACGTTATACAATTTATTTTATTATTTATATAATTTAATTTAATCTGATATTATTTATTTTATATTATTATATTATTATTTTTTTATTTTTTATTTTTTATATATATTTTTTTTTAAGTTTTGACTTCTGTTTTATTTTTCTTTAATAAAAGAATGTATGAAAGAGTTTAAGAAAACCGAAAACATTTTATTTTACACTTAAGTCTTTTCTACACAATTTTCCCCTCTTTTAGCATATTACTATTCCTCTTGGATTAATCTATCATTTTGAACTAAAAATAATTGGAAGTAGCGCATTTCTCTACAATTCAATTTACTCTATATTTTTTCGAGGGTTCTCCGCTGCAAACAATATACATTTGCCGCCCAATGCAATGTCGCATAATTTTTTTTTTGTTTTTTTTTTTTTGGATTGAAAATATGTAATTTCAAATTCGCTAAATTGTGTCGTGAACGGACGGCGAAGGTAGGAAGTCATTGAAATGAACGATTGGATTAAATGTAACCAACTACAGCAACAACAACAACAACAACATTTGTTGCAAATGCTCATTGCAATTGCAATCTCCGAAAGTTGCCAAGTACTTTATTGCCAAAAGTGGAGTGAGCCTTCGGACAGGAGTAGTTCACAGCCGTTATATGTAGCATTGTGTAAATGTATTGTAAAATGGGAAAATGCTACAACAAAATTTTGAACTATTGTCTTATGCAAAATGTGATTGTAACTACTAAGTACGAATATTTTTTATTTTTTTATTATTTATTTATTTTTTTTTTTCGCTTTACTTTCCTGACAAAATCAGGAGTGAGTGAATGAAATTAACTACGGAGCCAGGAAAATATAAGCCGAAAATACAACACCCGCGCGTTGTTTCGTAAAACAATAGAATTAACTACGCTTCAGTGAGCAGCGCTGGGCAAAAACATGGCGGTAGAGCTTAGAGCTAGCTCGCCAGCTAGCTGGCTGGCTGGCTGAATGTTTAGCAAACGGCTATAAGTGACTGGCGTTTGTTGCTTGCTGATCGTTTGTTGGTTGTTGGCTGTATTAGCAGCGTTTGTTTCAAAGCGTCGAAAATAAAGAGACATTAAATTATGACCATCATAAAAATGAAATACAACAATACATACCACAACTCAGTAGCGAGCAAAGCGAGCGGCGGGTAAAAGTGCTGGAATGCAACAATTTTATTATTACAACTCCCTTGCTATGTACATACCTACATACACATGTATAAATAAGTGTATGTATGTATGTATGTTGTATGCACGTGTATATGCAGTTGTCAGTGGCGCGTGCCAGAAAGGCCAAAAATGGTTAAGTTGGCTTATTTGACTGCTAAATTGTACGAATCTAGTGTGACTCTTAGATTTGCAATGGCCTCCAAGGCTGTAGGGAATTGTGGCCAAACTGAATTTGCCACGCTAATCGTTGGACACGCTTATGATATATACAATTGTACGGCCACCCTCACCTGGGGATTTGCGAATGCTGTTATTACCTTTTTGCATATTAAAACAGTCATATTGCAGCGTGGTGAGACTGAGCAGGAGAGGATATCCGTATACATATATAGATTGCTACAAACATAACTCTTATCGTTCCCAGTGTTTCCTGCGTTCCGAGTTATTTAGAAGAGTTTATCTATTTGCGAGTAAAAAATTGTGAAAGTTGAAATAATCGCCGGATGCGACTGTAAAGCGGTATGAAAGCCTATCTATAGGAACTAAAAAGCAAAATAGACGGAAAAAACGACGTTGAACATTGAATCCTTCAGCAGATTGACACTGACAACAAGTAACCCACCTGCTGGGCGAACAAGCACCAGCTTGACACTTGATTTAACCAGGGAAGAAGTCGAAAGCCTTCGATACAGTCAATGCCGCAGTGCTACTACCGAACATTGGGTGAGGGGCGTATGGAATCAAGCATATTTTTTTTTATGTCGGTGTGACCTCGAACCCACAACTCTCCGCATACTAGCACTGCCTGCGCGACACTCTTCTACTGCGGCCGCCGAGGAGGTGGCCTTAAACTATACTTTCTCATATGTTTCGAAAAATATGATAAATATTTTAACATAATTTTGGGTGCAACTGCATTTACTGCTGTGCTTATGCTCAAAAATTGTTAAAATTCGCTACAATGTCGCACAGAAAATATGCTTTTACACTTCACTTGCAACAATGTTGTACATTATGAGTTGTACGTACACACATACTATCTGTATGTAAATCTTTATGCTCGAGATAAGATTCGCAGTAAAATTTTTTAGCGGATAACAAGTTGGGATGCTTTTGTTGAGTTATATTATTTTTAACCTTAAAAAATTTTTATGCAAAAACTATATTTGTTATAAGATATCAAAAAAATATGTAAAATTAAAATAAATAATAATAAAATTAATAAAAATAAAAATAATAAGAAATTAAAATATATAGAAAATAGAAATAAAAAATTAAAAGAAATTTGGAAATTATTTAAAAAAATTAATAAATTATTATTATTTTGCTAATAAAATAAATAAGAAATAAAGAATACATTAAAAAATAAAAAATAATTAAAAAGATGTAATAAATAATAATACAATAAATAAAAATAAATAAAAAATTAAAAATTTAAAAAATAAAAGAAGTAAATAAATTTATAAAAAAGTATTAACTTAACAAAAATTTAATATGAAAAGAAAAAGAAATTAAATAAATAACAAAAAATAAAAAAAATTTTATAAATCTATAAAAAAATGAGTTAAAAAATTTAAAAAAATTTAAATAAAAAATATGTAAAAAAATTAAAAATAAAATAATGAATAATAAAAGTAAATTAATTAAATTCAAAGAATGTTTCCATAATCTCGCTGAATTCTATATATAAGCTCACCCAAATATTAGATATTCAAATTACAAATTTATAAAAAATTAAAAATAAAACTAAAAAAATTAAAAAAAAAGACTAAAGAAATAAAAATTAACCAAAAAAAAAATAAATAAAATAAAAAATGATAATAAAAAAGAAAGAAAAATAAAAAAATGTTAAAAAGTAATAAAATAAAATAATAAATGAAACATAGAAATAATACTAAAAAATAATAATAAATAATAATAAAATAATATAATAACATTTAAAAAAAAAGAAAATATAGAAAAGAAGTAAATAAAAAATAATAGAAAATGAAGAAAAAATTAATAGAAAAAAAATAAATAAAAATAAAAATAAAAAATTATTAAAAAAAATAAAACATAGAAAAAAAATTAAAAAAAATAAAAAAAAAACAAAAAAAAATAAGATAAAATTAAAATAAATTTAAAATAAAATAAAAACAAAAATAAAATAAAAATAAAATTAAGTTAAAATTAAAATAAAATTAAAATAAAAGAAAAATAAAAGAAAAATAAAATAATAATAAAATAAAAAATTAAATAAAAATACAATAAAAATAATATAAGAATAAAATAAAAATTAAGTTAAAATAAAATAATAATAAAATAAAAATAAAAATAAAAATAAAAATAAAATAAAAATAAAATAAAAATAAAATAAAAATAAAATAAAAACAAAATAAAATAAATATAAGAAGAAAATAAAATAACATTAAAATTAAAAAAATTAAACTTTAAAAATAAAATTAAAGAAAACTATAAAAACTTAAAAAAAAAAATATAAAAGTATATTTAAAAAAAAAATTAAAAAAATAGAAAATTAAAATTAAAATTACATTAAAAGGAAAATTAAAAAAATTAAAAAATGGAAACTAAAATTAAATAAAAACATAAAACTAAATGAAAATGTGAAATTAAAAAAATTAAGAAAAAAAAAAGAAAAAATATTAAAACCATGAAAAATAATACATAACCTCATTTAATTTTAAGTATTTATAAACATTTTAACTAATAATAAAAAATAATATGAAAAAGTAAATGAATAAAAATAATAATAATGTAAAAATTAAAGAAAAAAATTAGAAAAGAAAAAAATATTTACTATTAAATTTTAGATCAACTCGCTCAAATTTTGCTATCAGGTTAGAAAAAATTATTTATTCCAAAAAAGTAAGGAATTTCGAAACTCAAAGTGAATATTAAATGTTTCTCCAAATTTTAAAAACATTTCATTTTATTTTATGTTTTCTGTGTTGTTGCATTAGCCTTTGTTTATGTGCTGCATAGCCACTTTGTTGCACGTAACTCGAACAATTTTATCTAATCAGTAGCTTTGAGCTGCGACTGGTCGGTTGTGTAGAGATTTTTATCGCTCTAATGTATGCTCATATATAAAGGAAAACCAACAATGCATTGAAATGTCGAAAAATGCTTGTCAATACCCACACACGTGCCGCTATTGCATTTACGTAATAGTGGGTTTTTCCTCAAACATCTAAAAATGTGTGACTGCATAGGTGTGTAGGTGTGTGTCATAGAATATATTTCCAAAAAAAAAAAAGGAAAATATAAATGGAAATATGAAAATACTTTCCATTTGTGACTGAAGTCTTCAAGCGGCAATGCAAATGGAACGCAATGTGATTTAGACATGTATATATATGTACATATATGTGTATGAATACTTTTATGTACTTATGCACTTGTAGCTTCAATAAGTGTTTGTTGCAAATCAGCTATTGACATGACAACTTTGACAGAGCAAATTGTAAGTACTTTCGGCGACGCAAGTTGGCGCATGCACTTTGACTGGTTTCAGGAAGCCGATTTCGGATTTTGGATTTTAAAAGTGTAAAGTGTATAGCGGCGCTTTTGGGTGGTAAGTTTGGGAGACAGCAGCACAGGTTTGAAGTCAGAGCGTGCGCGCGCGCGTTTATCGCACCTTCGGCTGCGACATCATCTCGCCACCAAAAGCAGACACTGAGCAGCGTGCAATGTGGGATTGGGCTTTTGGCTAGCTATCTAGTCAGCTTCAAATGAAATAAAATAAATTACCAAACTTTTGGCAATGCGCTTCGTCGCCTTGTTTCAATGCCGATTTATCCGTGTTGTCTCAATTACGCGGTGCTTGCTTGCTAGCTGGCTTGCGGTGCTGGAAGCCAGGCAGCCAGGCAGGCGCAAAACAGTTGTCACAAGTCATACCTTCACCACGCCATGGCGTTCACAATGCATGAGACTCCAACCCAGCAGCAGCAGCAGTAGTAGCACCAACAATAGTTGTGTATATATATGTGTGTGTGTCTACATTGCCAGCTACAAACTTTCCATTATATAATTGAGTTTTTTTTGGCTTGTGGCAGGTAGTGTGAAAACTGCGCTACTTTGCAACAACTGCCATTCGTTACGTTTTTATCGTTGATTTCTTTCTATTGTATACATATCTACAAGTACCTACGCGTGCGCATGAGTAAATGAAATTTTTGGCTTCGTCTGTTTTGACGTCGATATTCTGCGGTGGCGCACAGCAAATGACCTCAATGTTTTCGGCGCTTTCTTTTGGCTACTTACTGCTGCCATTATTGGTGGTTAAATGTCGGTTGCGAAGGGACGGCGGTAGTGGCGTACATTGGCTTTGCAGCATTCGACTACATACACACATACACACATACAAAGGGTGTTGGTTGAGGCCCTTAGATAACTGCGGCATTTCGACGCTCATAAAGATGTTGCAATAATTTCGGTTTATGTATGTGCATATGTACATATATGTACGTGGCCATGTTTGTTGGCAATCAAATTTTGATTGCTTCAAGTCTGGTATGTTTGTATATAAAATTTGTAAGTGAGTAAGAAGCGTACATTAGGCTGGATCGAATTACAACTGTTTTGTAGAATAAAATGAAATAAAAAATAAAACTATTTGTATTCACTTTAAAAAATAAAAATAAATTTTGAGAAAAACTCGAAAATTTTATAACATAAAAACTATTTGCAGAATAATTTATTTAATGTTACAGGAAAAAATTTTACAATTTTTTACGAATGTTTTTCACAATAACAATTTCAAATTTGAAAAGAGTGCAATAGTCCGGTCAAATTAGACCAAAAAAGGAGAGTAAAGCTACCTAAATTCCCACCAAGCTGAAAATCGGTAAGATTATTTAAAATACAATTAGAAATAAAATTAGAAAATTCCATTCCTGTAAGGAAAAATTTTTGTTTAAGATCAAAGGTAAAAATAATGAGTTTTCGGGATTTTCAGCAAAACAGTAAGTTTTATCATAAAAATTGTAGATCATAAAATTATCTACAAAAAATTTATCAATATTTTTTCTACGAGCCACCGTTTTTGAGATATAGCGATTCAAAAAGTCCCCTGTGCAATTGTGTAGGGTATTACACATGCTACAAATAGTCTTGGACGCCACTCGGTAGTGAAAACACCTATATCGTAATGTTTTGAGTTTTATAACAAAAATTCCCGAATGTTGTTTTATTTGTGCTAAACATTTAACTGAAAGTGATGTTGTTACTGTTGAACACGTTAAAAAAACGCGCTAAGTACACTACCCCATAGGTAGCGTAGAAATGCATATAATGACGATTACAACTTTTACAACTTTTTGAATAAAATTTTTTCCTTACAGGGGAAAGATTATTAATTATATTTTAAACAATCTTAACGATTTTCAGCTTGGTGGGAATTTAGGTAGCTTCGAATGTCTAAATTGACCGGACTACAATTGTTTTGTTTTATTTTGTATTATTTATATTTTTTATTTTGTTTAATTTCACCTCGTTTTAATCTATCTAAATATTTGATGTACATTTACTTTTTTTAATACGGCTTAATTTTTTTTTTAGTTCAATATATATTGTATTATTATTATTTTTTATTTAATTGTATTTTTTTTTTGGTAATTTAATTATTTTCTTTCATTTTATTTTATATTATTTAATTTCATTTTTAATTTTACTAATTAATTTAATTTAATTTAAATTTGTGTTTTTTATTTATTCATTCTGTTTTAAGTTTTATTTTAATTTGTTTTTTGTTTTTTAATATGATTTAATATAATTTTTATTATGTACATATATATATTTTTTTTAATTTGATTTTAGATGTTTAAATTAATTTGTTCTCGTTTGATTTTATTTTATTTAAATTAATTTTTTTTTTCATTTTATTTTATTTTATTTTTTATTTTTTATTTTATTGAATGAATTTTATATTAAACTGTTTTATTTAATTTTTTTCCATCAAATATGAATTATTTATATAATATTTTTTATTATATTTTTTATTTTGTCTAATTACTTGATTTTTTTAATTCAATCAATTTAATGCAATTTAATTTAATTTTATTTAATGCTCCAAATTAATTTTAACTTTTTTATTTTGCTTTATTAAATTTATTTATAATAATTCAGTTATTTTTTTTTTTACTTTTCTCTACATTATATAATTTAAATTTATATACTTTCTTTTTTATTTTAATTTTTATTTATTTTAATTTTGTTTTATGTTAATTTAACATATATTATATTAATTTTTAATTTATTTATTTGGTTTATTCTATTTAATTTTGTTTATTATAATTTATTTCATTTTCAATATTTAACTGATTTTTATTAATTTATTTTAATTTTTATTTGTATTATATAATTTAATTTTTGTTTGTTTTTTATTTTGAATATTTTTTGTTTTTCTGTTATTAAATTTTGGGTGATTTAGTGTTTACTATATTTTGATTTTATGTTTTTAATATAATTTAATTTTTGTAAATTATGTTTATTTTTAATTAAGTGAATTCAATTTATCTTAACATTTTTTTATTTTTTATCTTATTTATATTTATTTTGCTTTATTTTTTTAATTTTATTTTTTTATTAAAACTAATTTGGCCTTGTTTCTTTTTGTTTTATTTTATTTACTTTACTTTCACTGTATTTCATTTTTTATATGTTATTATATATATTTTAATATTTTATTATTATATATTTTTATATATTATTATTTTTTTCGAATTAACTTTATTTTATGTTAGTTTATTTTTTAATATTATTGTTTATGATTTTTAATTTATTTAATTTAATTTAAAAAATAATAATGTAAAAATTAAAAAAAAAGAGAACAAAAAATTAACTTAATTTAATTTATTTTAATTACTTTTTATTATATTTTATTTTATTTCAATTTATTTATTTGATTTTTTTTTGAATTTAATTTATTAAATTTTGTTTCATGTTATTTCATATATCTAATTTAATTTAATTTAATTTAATATTAATTTAACTCGGTTTTATTTAATTATATTTATTGTTATTTTTGTTTTAAAATAATTTAATTTATTTTATACATATTTATATCTCGGTTAACTTTTTTATTATTAAGAGGTTTTTTCAACTTTCAAAGTCTGAATAGTCTGACCCAGCCTAATGCGCACACTACAATACCTACCTACCTATGAACATATATATGCTTGCTTGTAAAATATTTATTTTGTGTAAAATTTGTTACTTTTCATGAACCAAAAGTGAAACCAAGTACATATTAAAAATTAAGGTAAAAAAATTTTTCAAGTGTGCTTAACTACCTTTCGGCTTGGCCATTAATCAGTTCATTAGTCTTTTCTATGTACATACAGTACATACATACATACATATAGTCTTACTGCTGTGAGGGCAGCAGCACATTTGGTGGTGCAACAACCAAGCCTTTGTTGTGGTAAACAATAAAAAAATTTTACAGTAATAATAGAATGTATGTACATATGTTTGTAAGAGTACAATTTATGCTACAAAAAGTGAAATCAAAGGCATTTAATAATATTATGCTGACATGCATTTTTCAAACAAAAGAGTTAAAATTTTTTGGTGAATTATACGATTGCCCAACTGTGCTTGCAACTAAAGACTCAAAGTATCAAAAAAGACATACATATCTAACATAAAAATACTGTTTGAGTGTACATTATCCGTAAAATTCCTATTAATTGAAGTAACTGTTGTTTCTCTATATTTAGTTTTCCTATTTAGATATATAGTAGGGAAAGCATTGATGAATAATTTGGTCAATTTGTCAAATTTTTTGAAGGTTTTTTATGTTATATAATTTTTTAACATCACTAGATCTTGCAAGTAGCAAATAAAATAATTAAATTGGATTTATGCTACTGAAAAATGGTAAAAAGTGACATAAATCTTCCCTTCCGAATTTTTACGGACCATGGGTTTTGAGTCAACAGTATTTTCTGTCAGCTGTTTTTCCCCAAAAATGAAAAATAATTTCTAATTTTATATACATATTTCCTGTGAGAGTAGTTATCTACTGCAAGTGCTCTATGGTATACTCTGATGTAATGTAGACTTGGAGTATGTGGTCTTGCCAACGGATCTACTAATAGTAGGCGACATAGAGTAATACTGGAGAGTAAGCTTTTATTAAAGCTCATTGAAAGAGCAAAAAGTCTCTTTGGTTCTTAGGTGCCGTGGACCTCGACTATAAAAGTTGCCTACCGAAAGCGATTGGGATTGAAACAGCCATAACTCGATAAGCAATGGAACGGTTCTTAGACTTAGATTAAGTAACGTCGACCTTTACCTGGGAAAGCTACAGTAGCCTACAGTAAAAACATCCCCTCTGTATGATAAAGGTATTAAGATAGAATATGGATAGGTTAAGGCGGCTGGTTATTATAGGGAACGAAGAAGTTGATAAGTTTGACAAAAGTGTCCTTATTTTGACCTTTGAAGCGAGAAAGGAAATACTAAAGACGCTAAAGGCGTTGTACAATGAAATAAACGAGCGCACAGGAGAACGAATTAGCCCAAATTCGCATGTAATCAGCTTTAGGATCGCCAAGATCATGTGAAAAAATAGCGTAGGGAATAAACTCAATTTTCACTCTTACTTCTTTAAAAGGACAACATGAGTGAGACGAAAGAATACTAACATTGTTCTTTTCTTCAGCTTTATCAAGTGCAAGCGTCTGCCATACAGAGGATACGCAGTTCAGAGACCCTAGAAGAGTCTCAAAGCTGGTAGATAACAAGGTACTCTTAAACTTCGTAAACATTTTGTATTCCTCTTGACAACTTCTTTAAGTTGAGCTAACTTGAAACTTGCTCTGGCA
Organism: Neoceratitis asiatica; assembly: GCA_030068015.2. Lineage (NCBI taxonomy): Eukaryota > Metazoa > Arthropoda > Insecta > Diptera > Tephritidae > Neoceratitis > Neoceratitis asiatica. The sequence goes on along the minus strand of CM061526.1, from coordinate 47,830,313 downwards.
CTACATACATATGTTAGGACTAACAAGCCCATGTTGGCGAAGCGGCCAGTCAGTATAACCTAACATAATCTACAGTGGATAAAGCACGGCAGTAGACGGCCGCAGTAGCTGAGTGTTTAGCAATGCATGCTACCATGCGGTGGGTCATGGGTTCGTACCCTGGCTAGATCAATTTACAAAATTATATGTCAACCTCTCCAAGGGACACGAAAACAAGAAAGAAGTGCTGACATCGGTCATGCTGAAGTCTTTCAACCTTTCATGAACACTTGAAATTTATTGTATTGTAATTTAGGATTAAATATATTTCTCCTATCTGAACAAAGGATTTTTGGAGGGTTATAGGAAACAGTCTTCTGATTTCGATGTTTCTCGGTGTCAACTCACTTGTATAGCTCTAAGATTCTTTTTTGACACATTTTTGGCTCAAAATCTCATATCTGAAGAAATCAGCTCTACCTACAGGGTTACCCGTTTTGAGGTTTCCAAAATAAACGTGAATAAAATGCCACTTGGCATTATATGTGTAGATCATTTAAATTACCGCCTCGTGAATTTTTGCAAACTTCGATCTTTTTTGAGATATTTTTTCGACCACTTTTTGGCATAGATTGGGCGGTATCTCAACCATTACTTAATGAATGATGGTTTTCAAGTGCTGTGAGTTAGGGCTTTATCTGCATAAACACGGTCTTTCGCGTAGCCCCACAAAAAAGTCCAATGGTATCAAATCAAACGATCTCGGTGGCCAATCGACATCGCCAAGACGAGAGATTACATGGCCGGCAAATCTCTCCCTACGACCATAAGTCTCTGAATTAACAGCGACAGTCACGCCACCGAATGAGAAATGTGCCTCATTGCTGAAGAAAATTTTGTTGGAAAAATCGCGGTCCACTGCTCGTTGTTCAAGCACCCAATCGACTTAATTACAGCATTCTGAATGGTCAGAATGGTTGTGTGAACTGGACTTTATATGGATTTAGGTGTAAGTCCAAGTGCAAAGTACACCATAATGTGCTGAAAGAAAGTCCCAGGTCTTGAGAACTTCGAGAAATATACACATTTGAGTCTTCGGCTACATTTTGACTTACAGAAGCGATATTTGAGGTGGAACGAGCAAAACAGTGATGCACAGGCCTTACAATATCTGTAACCGATCATGTCTCTTAAAATTTCTATCAAATTTTACCAATTGCGTGAGTAGTTGGACGATTATGTGCACCATAATCTCCTCTTAAAGCACGAAACGTATCCTCGGATTGTAGTACGTTTTAAAAACGTTTTCTGCGGCTGTTGACCGATCCATTTTCATAAATGCCTGACGTTTAATTAAAACAAAATATGTTTGGTTTGACAGTTATGTTTGACAGATGTCAAAATATATCACTGTACTTTCGAAATCACTAAATGGATAAAACTTTTTTATAGTGGTCCGATTTGGCCAATGATCGTATAAATAAAAAATACATCTGCATACCAAGCTGGGTTGAAATATTTTAAGGGCCAAATAGACGAGCAAATTAAATAAACTCAGCTCGTGATTCGGTATACATTTTTATGGGTCAATCTCTTCTTCTTCTCCGATACTTACATACTTAGGACCAAAGATAATATAGCATTTCATGTTCCTGAAAGGTATAAAAAGCTCCTCATAAAAATAATTATCAGATGTTTAGAGACGTCTTAGAATAATTTGTTGGAAAAACTTCATGAAGCAAACCACAAATTGAAGGAGGAGTTCATTTGAAAATCGCCTCAGCATTCCAAGTTTTTGCAAAAAAAAAACTATTTTTATAGCGGAAAATAACTTAAAATGATGACCTTCGCTTGTCGACGACCAATGATATGAAGAAGAGCTTTTCCATATTTTAAAATTTCACTGTTGTAAATACTCGAACCGACTTTCTACTTTATATATGTGAACAGCAATGGTTGCCATTTTATTTAACTCCAAAAAAAGCTATTTAATCGCTAGTTTTTTCAAATTCTCTTCAACTGAAGTTGATGATCTGAAAAAAACTAAACAATTTGACACCAAAAAATTTTTTGTTTTCACTTTGAAGTTCAAAATTTTTTGCAAATGGCTTAATCAACCACATTTTTATGTACATATATACATAAAGCTTTGTAAATATATGTGCGGTGCGTTTGTATGTGTTTTTGTTAGGGCATATTTTACATTTAAATGAGCTGGAGAAATTTTGAATGTTTTCTACACGCTCACATATGCTTTGCAGCAATGATTTAAAGAATTAAAGAATAGTATTTAATTAACTACTTACATATGCATGTAAAGCCAGAAGAAGAAGGTCAATGTTCGCAAAAACCTCGTGATTTCAGCTTTATTTTCCCAGCCGGGACACTTAAGCAGCAAAGCATAGATTAGTTAAAGGTTGCGGGTCCCAAGTGTTGAGTGTTAATTAGATTTTCAGTTTGCCATTTTGCATGCTCATATAAGTTTTCAATATTCTTAGAAAATAAAAATAAAATGATTGGAACCGACTTTGATGTAGATTTTTTCTTAATAATTATTTATATATTAATAAATAACTCAAAGGTTGATGAAAGTGGCGCTTTTTCTGGCCACAAGTGAACTTTTTGCGGTGTAAATTTCTTCAGTATTTGAGAAATCTACACTCTTTGTTTGCCAGAGTTCGTGCAGCTAACAAAATGGCTTGAAGCAGCATATTCGCTCTGCGTTTGTTTCTAGTTTGTTGTTAGAGAGACAATATACTTTGATGTTTGTCGTCGTTGTCTCTCGAGGCTTTGCTATTCTTTCATCGAGGTCACATATAAGGGCATTAACGCTACAACTAGTATACCGTCTGCCATCTGTCAATTGAAAATCATAAGTCAGTTTGTCGTTCACGCGCATGCGTTGTTGCATACAAACATACGAGCAGACATTCGTAGTTGACTTTCTTTGCCGCCTGGTTAGTCTCGATTTAACCGGCACAATGCATTTTTCAGTGGAAAATCAAAGAATTCTGCGCATTTCCTTGGGAACCGAAGACTTGATGATGGTCGGTTGGTTGGTGGTTGGCGTTTGGCGGTTGGCGTTTGGTTGTTGGAATTGCGTTGATTCATTTCGCGTGTTTGTTGTTGCATCCAGCATCTAACTATTGGTTGTTGTATAGCGATGATCACACATTTTTACTTTGCTTTGCTGTGCGAATGACTTTGAAATTATTGTCGGCAAATGATAATGGCCATTTGCACGTTGTGGCACATGCATACCCAACATACATACATACATATGCACTTAGAAGTGGATATACATATATACACTTCTATAGGTTATACACATTGCACTTTTATGCCACGGAAATGCAACGATGCGCTCTGTGAAAGTTAAAGTGAAGATCGAATAGGATGTTAAAAGTGTTGAATAGATGAAATATGTATCCATGTTTGTATGTATATTATATTTATTCGCATTTGCGCTTAAATACTGCAATATTTGCTTTCAAATCATGCCAGATATACATGTATGGTATGCATGTAAAGGGTTTTCCAATATGGATGATATGATTTCTAAGTGTCGTTTTGGCCATTTTTAATATGTCATGATCTTCCTTTTTTTATTGTATTCAGTAATGTTTACAATTTCATCATGACAAGATATACGCAAGAACAACGTTTACAAATTATTCAATACTATTATCAAAATATTTTTTTTTTTAAGAAAATCATCTTCTCCGATGAGGCTCATTTTCATCTAAGTGGTGCGGTAAATAAACAAAATTGTCGATTCTGGTGCTAAGAAAATCCACAAATTATTCATGAACAACCATTACATTCACCTAAATTGGCAGTTGGTTGGTTTGGTGTGGTTTTTGGTCTGGTGGAATCAAAATGAAGCTGGTAGCACCGTTACTGTTAATAGAGAGCGGTATAGATCGATGTCAACCAACTTTTTATGGCCACAATTGGAAGAAGTTGATCCTAACAACATCTGGTTCCGACAATACGGGTCTAACGGCGCTACGTGTCACACAGCACATGCAAAAACCGAATTATCGCGAGAAAGGTTTGGAGATTCGATATTTCAAGAAATTGTGACATTGAAAGGCCTTCAAGAAAGTCGTGATTTAACGCCATTAGACTACTTCTTGTGGAGTTATTTGAAGTCATTGGTCTTTAGCATTAAATCAGACTCTCTTCAAGCTTTAATAGTAAATATTGAACGTGCTATTCACGACATACAACTTGATTTAGTGGAAAAAATGCTCAAAAATTGGGTTCATCGAATTCGTTCCCGCAAAAGAAGTCGTGGAGAAGAACTTAATTGTATCGATTGTACTTCACATTAAATTAAAAAAAAAATTTGAATTTCCTTAACAATTAGTGTGTTTTATTTTAAGAAATTATATCACTCTTATTGGAAAACCCTACATACAATTTATCATACAATTTCTTTAAGAGCTTTATGAAGCACAATTTTCCAATGATACTTACTGACTACTGTACCGAGTGGGTAGCAGTGTGTGTTTCGAGCTGAAGGTCGTGACCAGAACGAGACGTAAAATGCGTTCATAGGTCTGTAGGAAATTTCAATGCCTTCGAGTGTTTTTCTTTCATGAAAATAAGAGTCATATCAATGGCCTATGATTATTATTCTTAAACTAAAAGACTTAATTCTTATTTAAAATTTTTGACAATGCTCAATTTTCTATGTTAGAACACAAATCAGATTCTTGCATTGTTCTGAAATGAAGGTCCCGTTTTCATTATATTTTTTAAAATATTTTTTATATTCTTTTTTATTGTTCTAATAAAATTTGTTCGAACTAATAAATTGTTTTATTTGCTTTCACCCTTTCACACACATGGTCAAGTGTTGGGTTGGAACTTGGAGCATCGGCGAAGATATGAGAGTTAAATCGATTGAAGTCTGGACTTTTGATAAGGGTAGTATTCTAGTGTTTCTTCCTATTCTGGGAACTATGATGTGTTCACTGTATGATAGTTTGTTAATTGTCTCCTTGCATGATCTCACAGACTTGAACCTTGTTTTGATCATTTTAATCACCTTAATTCGCATTTGAAACCTAAGAGGTTCTCTTATAAAAGCGAAAGCCTATTTGGTACTCTCAGTAACGCCCACAATTTTTGCTTGGAAGACAGAGTTGTAGTCATTGAGTTTGGAGATATCTTGGCTATTGTGACCTGCTCTACGCATTTAGTCTTGGTTTTCGCCTATTCTTCCCTGCTTGAAAGAGAGTGCGTGTCTGCAACTGCCGAGTGGGTAGCATTTCGTACTACAATTCGGAAGATCTGCGTACGAGTTCAGGTTCGATAACCATCCAAAATTATAGAAAATTTATTTTTCTAATTGAGTTTTATTATTATTTTATTTTTCTAATTAGTTTTCTTTTAGTTCAGGACAGGGTGACGACGGAGACGGTCATCTCCCCTACAAACTAAGAATTTCGGCAAAAAAAAGTCGATCGGTGTAAGCTTAGTTCTACTTATTGAACTCAGTAAGATTCACTAAAATCGCTCTTCAGCACTGTACATATTACAGATTGAAGTTTGGGAAAATAGTTAATTTCAAATTGTTGCCGAGCTGAGAATTACAAATTACGAGTATAGAAAAAAAAAAGAAAATTTGCAAATCAATATTCGCGCTGCTGGCAAAAATTAGCTGCCTCCTTCCAAGTTCCAAGAGGCTGTCTCAGCAATCGTGCCTTATTTGCCATTGAGCTGTTATTTTTTGATTTGCCATGCAATTGAAGAGGTAGTCGAAAAAAATTAAAAGTCAAGTTTAATTCGCTAACGGTGCAACTAACACCGAAAGCAGTTCCACAAATTGTACTGCACATTGTGTGGGCGGCCTCCTGTTTCATTTTCTTCATCTTCATTGCCACTTCTAACTAAGAATTCGCTGCTGCGAATACAATTATTGCCTGTGATGATGTTGAATAAATTTAATACTCTAAAGAATATAATATATGTACATACATATGCTCAAAATGCATTATAATATGACATGACGGCACTCCTCCATTCTGTTCACTCTGTAAATGTTGCTGCATTCATCCAACAGACAATTGCACAGCTGCGCCTCTTTAACTGTTTGTATATTTCGATGCTTCTTTTCATAGTTTACATTTCAAAAATTACAATAAATATTCCTTCAAAAAAAAAAAAAAAATTATAATAATAATATACCGCAACTTCAGTTGAAGTTCAAGCAAACCCACAAGGCTTGAATGATGTTTCGGCTGATCAGGCGAAAAAATCTAGATGTGCTTATGGAATTAGTTAGTGTAATTAGAAGTTGTTAAAATAATAAAGTTTTGTAGAACTAATTATACATATACACATAGACCGTAATGTATGCGTTCACCCAACACATTTTTTTAAGTAAAGTAAAAACGTTCAGGTTTACAATTATTTACAAAAGCATTAAAAATGATAACAAAAATTAAATTTAATATTTTTATTGGATAACCACGTTGTTTAAATACCTCACTTAATCGGTTTGGCATTAAATTTACCCACTTATCTGTTTCCTCAGCTGTAATTCGGGACCATTCTGCCAGCATAACTCTTCGCAAACCTCTTTATTTGTTATTATATGCTGACGAATTCTTTTTTCTAATATATTCCAAAGGTGTTCTATAGGATTGAGATCATGTGTCTGAGGAGGCGTTTTAAGCTGTCTAGAGGCATTATAAAAGAGCCAAAGGCTGGTTGTTTCAGCAGTATGCTTCGAATCGATATCCTGTTGAAAACGCCGAAGATAAGCCTAGATTCTCAGCACATTGTTTCAAGCTCTTTTTTAAAATGTTTAAATATCCCTATTTATCCATTGTCGATTCGATAAATTCAAGCTGACCCACGTCATTAGCCACCATGCATCCCCACACCATAATTTCACCAACACCTTGTTTCACTGTACCAACAGGGTTTTGTATTTTAAGGGCAGTTTCTGATTTGCGCCACACAATTTGGCGACCTTTTATGCCGAATATACAAAATTTGCTCTCATCTTAAAAAATGACTTGTATTCAAAATTCCGGAGACTTGTTATTATTATTATGAGCAAATTCAATGCGCTTTCGTCTGTTGACAAGTGAGATATAAGGTTTTTTTCCAGCGACTATACCATGATATTCAGCTTTTTGTAAAAAAAATTTCTAGCAGTTTCTGCACAAATTGGTGTATAAACATTTTATTTACATTTTCAACTATATTTGGTGACCTAATTCGCGGGTTAACTCACCAGATTTATTATTTTGCGTTCTTCTCGTGCTGATAACATTTTTGGACGGCCAGATCGGGGCTTCGACGTTAAAATACCGGTTTGCTTGAAATTATTTACTACGCACTGGACGGAGGAATACATTCTTCCAACAGTTTGTCTAATGTTTCGGAAACTTTTGCCATTTTTCCACAGTTTAATAATTATTTTTCTTTCTGAAACACTAATTTCTTTCCCTTTGGTTTCCAGTTTTTCGAACTAATATAAAAACATGTCACGAACTCTTTACATGATTAATTAGAATAAAAGAAAATAGAAATTATGCAAAAAGAAGAAACATCTTCATGAAAAGTAACGGTATTCTCAAATCAAGCAAACTGAACGCAGACTTTGTGGAGCCTACTTTTACTTACGGCTGCACTTAGATGCCGTTATCCCGAAATTGAAAATAGGAATATAAATTTTTGCTTTTGCATTTTGAACTTAAAATTATAATGATTAAATTCATGTAAATTTTTTTAGATGAATTATCTATTTCAATTGTGTTTGTACTTTACTTTAAAAAATGTGTTGGGTGAACGCAGACTTTATGGTCTATGTGTACAAGTACATAGCCATACATTGTTTAGAAAAAAAATTAGAAGAGATAGTATATTATTATACAAAAATGAACCAGTATTTTACTGTACAACTCCCAGTACATGGGGAAAATGAGAAAAAACATGAACTATAGTTGCTGTAAACATTTAAACTGGTATCATACTAGTTTGCAGCTGGTATTACCCCCACAGGGCACAAAGTTGAGTTCATACTCCGTTAAAATGCCGAAAACCAACAGCAAAACAAAGTGCGGCATTTGGCTTTTTGGCAAAGGAAATCGTATTTCTGGCGGTTGGGAAAATTTGTTGAAATCTAAATGCGCATGCGCAGTCATATTCGCGTGTTTTGCTTCAACTTTGACTTTGGCTGTGCCGGCAACAACAATGCCTTTACCTCTCCTCATCGGTTATGTTACTACTGCTGCTGCCTGCCACCGCTGTTGTGGTTTTATTTCAGTTTTGACTCGTCTTCACTATGCGCACATTTCAATATTTTCAAAAAAAACACGCGATTATAACGCAAACAATCGCTGCCTACTGCCTGTTGCCTGCTGGCTGATAGCTGATGGTTGGTGGTTGTGTTTGTCGGTTGAAATCTCAACAGAAATATGGTAAATGGCGGAAGAGTTGTGCATAAATCATAGAAGGCCGACAGACAGCTCTGCAACTATGTATGCATGTACAAACATATATATGTATGCTGAATGTGCTGCTAAAACAATGATGTCGAGCATATAAATGTGTTGGCTGCTAATGCTGTTTGGCTTATATGTAGGTAGCGTTAACATTGTGTTGCGCCACATTTTCTATTTCTATTTTCTACATTTAATTTCATTTACCAGAAGCCCAAACAAAAATCTGGTTCACTGGGTCAAATGTTACTCATCGGTCGAGTTTGCATTTGCCGGGGCAAGAACGATGAAGTTCACGAGGCACATTTGTTAAACTTTCTAAGATTGAATTATCTATGTATGTATCTACGTATGTATGTATAATCATGCCTCATATGTGTGTGCTATGTGTGGCAGTTAATGCATTGTTCTTTGGTTGTTTCAAGAAAGTAGGCGTGTCCGAAATGTAGCTGCTGATGAGGAGATAATTTGAACTAATAGTTTAACCCTTGATGAAGCGATAACCGAGTTGATCATGCCTTGCTAATGGAAATATTCACCAAATAATAAAAACAAACTAAAAATGAATAATTAAATAAAAATAAGAAAATAAAATTAAAAATATTAAAAATAAATAATACAAGTAAAAAAAAAAATAAAAAATAAAAATCATACAAAAGCATAAATGAAACTAAAATTAAAACACAATCAGAAACAAATAAAAACAACAAAAGATTAAAAAAAAATTTACAAAATATTAAATAAAAAAAGACCAGAAAAAATTAAATAAATTAAAAAATAAACATAAAATAATAAAATGAAAATAATAAAAGAAATAAAAATAAAGTAAATTTAAAAAAAATACAAATAAAATCAAAATGAAAACATAATCAAAAATTAAAAAATAAATAAAATAGTAATGAATAAAAAAAATATATAAAAAAATTTAAAAAAATAAATTAAAAATTAAAAGTAAATAAAAAAATAATAGAAAAAAGATAATAAAAAAAAAATTGATAACAAAAAAAAAATTAAACATTAAAAAAAATGAAGGGGAATGAATAAAAAAAAAATAAAATAAAATAAAAAAATGAAATAAAATGAAGTAAAATGAAATAAAATGAAATAAAATAAAACAAAATAAAATAAAATAAAATAAATTAAAATTAAATTAAATTAAATTAAATTAAATTAATTTAAATAAAATAAAATAAACTAAAATTATTAAAAAAAATAATTTTTTTTTAAATTCGAATCAAATGAAATCAAATGAAATGAAAGCAAAGCGAAGCGAAGCAAAGCAAAGCGAAGCGAAGTGAGGCAAAGTGTATCAAAGCAAAGCGAAGCAAAGCAAAGGGAAGTAAAGCAAAGTCAAGTAAAGTGAAGGAAAGTAGAGTAAAACGAAAAAAAAGAAAAACAATAAATATTAAAAAGAATTAAAAAATTTAAAAAAAATAAATAAATCAAGATGCATAAAATCATTTAAAAATATCAATCGATACATCATATCGAATAATACAAATTATGGTTACCTGGAGGCTTCAAATGGTTCTCAGTTTATTCTTAGCTCCAAGTTGCCACTGATTTTCCTTCTGTATCACTTCACCGAAGCGTTCACTAATATTAAAATATGTCGCTCGTTGGCAGTTTGGTGGTGGTGGGACTTAGGAGGAAAAGGAGGAAAACCATAAGTACTCTAATTTGAATCATGACTGCGTCAACTGCATATTGTTTTATCTTTTTTTTGTTGTTGGTGTGCTGTTCCAACGGTGGTATTAGTTGCAATCTCCTGTCGCACACAGCTGTTATGATTTCATTTTGATGGAAAGTAGCAAACGAGCAAAAAGATGTGATCATTTGTTTTCCCTATTTCTTCCATTTAGCTCAAAACGGCTCAACACAGCTTAGTGCAGCTCAGTATAACGCAGTGGCGTTACATTGGTCGCGTTGTTGCTGTTGTTGCTGTCCCGTTGTCCCGTTATAATCGGGGGAAAAATAAGGTCACATTTTGCAGTTAGAAAAATAGTTGTTAGGTGATTGAAAATTATTGCAGATTCACGAGCGTACGCCATACTTTGTTGGTTTCATGCGCTCATTCATGGCGTAAGTCGATCGCATTGTTGCCACTGTTGTTATTTCTGTCTTCAACGAGATGTTGACGCTTATGACGATCTATATAGTGTGCGTGTTGTTGTTGTTGTTGTTATTTTTGCTTTGCTTTCTTGTAGCACAGTAACGCGCTATAGCGATGCCAGGCTTTTCAGTCGACAGGCGCAGGCGCATGCGCATCTGCCTCTGTTGCCTCTAATTAATGTCACAGCAACGTCGGCGCGAAATTACCGTCAATTGTTTGCTGCCAACTTTCACCGCCCACCACTCACGAACTGTATCTGTATCAACGACGATTGAGTTTGTTGTTTGTTATGAATTTTGAATTTTACTCAACTTAATCGCGGTGGCAACAACACGCCCACTACGATTAACGGTAATTCTATATTATTGTGTGTGACAATAGCAGCAAGCGTAGCGTATAAAATACTTAATTGGATTACCCTCAGCTCGGCTCGGCTCAGCACAGCACGCAGCTCTGCTTATTTGGTCCTTTCAACTGCGTCCATTCAGCCTACTACATAACTCTTACGAAGGAAGACTCACCATTTATGGTCGATCGCATTTTTGATAATCATATCTTTCATTTCATTTCATTTTATGTTAATTTGCATATCGCATGTTTCTTTATTAGTTTCATGCGAATGCTGTTGCGTTCTGAAGTTACAACTGTTGCAGCTATGGCAGCGATATGCAATGGGGCTGAAAATCCATCAAAGTAGTTTTGTTGGTTGTTGGCAGCAGGCGGCGACTGTGTTTCGAAAGTAACCCATTCACCGCGACGGCGGTCGATCGGTCGAACGCTTAGTTTCGACCATTCTAAACTCACCGGCAGCAGCATCAGCACCGGCGTACACGTACACATAGCATAGATCACAATCGGAATTGCATCGCCGGCAAGTGGACAGTGGTAGTTGTTGATGCTGCTGCTGTTGCATGATACGGTTGCAGTTGTTGTTGTTTTGGTTGCCATTTGCTCGAAACAACTTTCAAGTCATTTGGGCAAGGTTGTCCTCGATTTAAATTTATTCAATTTCCGTTTATAATATAAAAGCGACCTGCTTAACGGTTTCTATGGGTAGAGATACATACGTATATTGCACAATTTACTGCGCCACAGCCACAGCGATAGATAGAAGTTTTCTCTACTCACCACCAGTGAGTGTGCATCAGTGGCATTTTCTTTCGCGTTCCTCCTCCTGGCTCCTTGGCGATTCTGAGGGTTGCGGAGCGGCGGGGTAGTGGTTGTTTGTGTGCAAACTGTATGCTTGCTGCGGTTGCTTATTGGGAAAATATGGAAAAAGTTGGCTCTATTCAAACTAAATGCAACTTTCATGTTCTATTCGTTGTGGCAATTCTGCCACATGTTGATGCCACAAAGAAATGATAACAAACACATACATACATACATGCATACAAATGTCTGTGTACATTACCCTGCCGGAAAAGCACTACTAGTTGTGCACTAGAATGCTACTAGTTGGCATTTGACAACAAATTTTTATTCGCCATCATTTGCTCTTGTATGAGACTGATATTTCTGTCAAGAGATGTCAATTACCCGACTACGCATCAGCATCATACTAGTAAAATACTAGTTTATGCTTGTGTATTAAAATACTATATCGCAGTAGAAGAAGAAGTTAGTGGGTTTCGTGCGCTGAATCTTAAGCCAAACCGCTGTAACCTCTAATCATCGCGCTATCGGCTATGGTTTATGTAAACGAAAAGAGACGAACAAAGGTACACGATGACTGAGAAAAGAGCACATTCGTCTTATGAATACCACCTACAGATGCGGTGCTGATTATTATTTCCCTCAATCGCGAATTTTCAAGTAAATCTTGGCTAATAGTTGATGAACCGGCTGTTTTTGTTGTTGTTGTTAATGTTGTAAACTCAAAGTCATTGTTGGTAAAGGTGTTGCGAGAAGTTCCGGCTTAAGGGCCCGTCTGTCGGCAGAAGTATTGAATTTTAGTCGCCTCTTCGTTCAGGCAGTTGATTTCATGAGCTCCTAACCCGCATCGTCTGATATTTTTCGATGTTTTAAATACTGGTTAACACTGAATACTCGCTTACTAGTTACGAGCTTTTCACTACAGGGCACACACACACATACACAAGCGTAGCACAAACTTGCAAGCAAATAAATTTTAACTATTTGCTGTTGTCATTTTCGGCTCATTTGGAATGAGAATTGAAAATGAAGAATAGAAAGTGAACACACGAACATCTGCGAAGCATACTTTTTCTTTCTGCCTGCTCACTGGCTGGCTGGCTGACTGGCTGACTGTTCTCAAGCCACAAGCGACTACTTTTTTCATTTTATGTTTCTTTATATGCGCATTTGATGAGCTCCAAACGAGAAGATATGGCAAAGCTTTGACTATCAGATTTCCATGCATCATTCGTTTTAGCATGCGATCTCAAATTTGGATTCTACTTTATGCTTTTCGATGTGAGAAACCCTCAGCCATCGTCATAGTTGCGACATATGTTGATAAAGTTGTTGTTTTTAAATAAACCGTAATGTTAAAGATTGTAAAATCTGACACGGGCAATACTGTTTTAGTGCATACATAACATACATATGTTTCACAGTACTATTTTGGCGGTCACTTTTTTGTTTGACCTTTTCGGGGAAATAAACAGTTTTTTTTGATAATTTGTTGAGACTTTAATGTGATTATTCACTCATATGTGTGGCATGTTGCACGTATGTGACATGTTTGGGCATACATACATACATATGCGCATATGCGATGTGAAAAAATATATTAAATCTGATATTAGAATTACGCCTCAGTTTGTGTAGATTTCGAAGGAAAAAGGTTAAAAAGTAAAAACAAAAATACATAAAATATAACTGTGCCCGGAGAAGACCAATCATTGAATATTCGGCGCATTTTTAGCAAAAAATTTTCAAAAAGTACGATATCCAGAAAGTAAGTTTATTTACACGCTCACGACCGGAGGAATTTTCTTTTCGCCATATTGGCAACACGGTAGTATAGCCAGACTTCTTTCCTTTGTAACGAGACCGGCTTGAGGCCAGTACGTTGAGAGCCTGTCGTTGCGATAACAAGCTTCGTGAACAGTGTCAATCCAGTATCCCTCCAAGTGCGAAATACGCGACATCATCCGTTATTTCGTCTGGAAAGGAAAACCTCCGTTTGAGATTTATAATGAGTTGAAACCTGCACATGGTGATAAAGCTATAAATCGTACGAGTGTGTAGAAGTGGTGTCGCGAGTTGAAAAACAAACGGTCGTACGTCTTTGCATGATGAACAAAGGAGCGGAAGACCTTCAATTGTGACAAGAAAATCAGTGCATCCGTGTTTTGGTACTGCCAAGGCACAATTTTAATCGAATATCTGTCTCAATTGGAGGCCATCAACTCTGCAAGATACAGTGTGACACTAAAAAAATTGCGAAGGAGTCCGTCTGCTGCACGACAATGCCAGACAACACACAGCCAACGCCGCGAAGAAACCTTTATATGGAATGTCCTGAACCATCCTACGCATTGACCTGATCTAACACTTTCAGATTACTATCTTTTTACCTCCCTGAAGCTGCACATGGGTGGAAAACGGTTTTCAACCGACGAAAAGAAGAGGTGGAGATGTGGACAAAGGGGTTGGCGGAAAACTTCTTTAAGGAAGGCATGAAAAATGAATATTTTTGTACTAAAAAGTGCCACGTAATGTTCAGATGAATGTTCAGATGAATGTGAATATGATGGTTCTAGAAAGCATAGTCGAAACTGTTATTTTAAAGGGACTTCAGTTTAAAGTCATGAATGTTGTTCGCAAAACTGCCTTCACCCACATTCATTCTTCTATTTCTTTGGCACAAGCACCTCTTACGAATCAATAATAGCACGATTGGCCTTTTTTTCTTTTTGTTGTTTAGCGCCAATTGGAGATACCAAGTGAATCCAGTTCCATCTGATCTCTTTAACGGAGGGAGTTGGGTCTCTGCTTCTCCTTCGAATATTTTCAGAGGTAGACGACATGACCTGGCCTGTGTACCTATTGGCTCTTTATTCCCTGAACTATGTTACTGCTACCATGTATATCCTACAGCTTACCATTTCGTCGTCTGCGGTATTCGCGATTGTGCGAGGGGTTTGCAACTCGTTAAAAATTTGCTCTAATGAAAAAATTTCACAGTAATCCTAGAATGAGAGAACTCCGCCTTCATTAAACCGTTTCTATTGCTCCGGATTGCCTCAAAACTACATTTTCGATTTGAACTCCATTCTTTGCCTCCACCGCAAAACTCGGTTTTGTGTTCGACGAGTTTTTTTCGCTGGTAGAGGATGCTCGCTCACCGATCTACGTATGTATGTATATATGTATGTCTTTTAGACGAGGAGACTGCCAGTATTTCAATTGCTGTCAAAAAGTTAGCTTAAAAGTGAGTTAATAGAGCTTTCGTTTATTTTTTATTTTTTATTTATTTTGGGATATACCTAAAGATCCGCGACGTATTTATTCAATAATGTATCTTAGCGTTCACTACCATCTCGGGCTCGGTTTCCACAACGGTGAATTATCGGCATCGCCACTCATTCGGTATATTTTGTGTTTCCATTCTCGTCTGCATCTATTCAGAACAAGTTCCGAAGCTTTCTAAGCAGAAATTGTCTTCGAGACTTTCCTGCTTTGTGTGATGAGCTCGCTATCGGAATTAGAGAGATCCGCTGTTGCTAGCGCGGTTTTCTCAAAGTCTGACTGGTACATATATCATCATACATTTATCAACAAAATGTCTCTTTTTCGTGCAGATTAAATCTTTCGAAGTGTGCTGTAATCGCAGGTTTGAATGATGACGTAGAAATTTTATTTTTATTTTTGTTTTGTTTGTCCATGAGATTTGGCGACGACAATAGCTGAGTGGTTAGCAATGCGTACTGCCATTCGGAAGACCTGGGTTCGATTCCAGGCTCGAACAACGACGAAAATCATAGAAAATTAATTTTTCTAATTGCGGTCACTCCTCGGCAGGTAAAGTCAAGCCCTCCGAGTGTATTTCTGACATGAAATTATCTGAAATAAAAGCTTGTCCTCTATCGGCCGCTCGGGGGCGGCTTCGAATAAACTGGTCCCTCCATTTGTTGGCAAAAACATCAAGACATGAAAAACCACAAATTGGAGACCTCCTCGGCCGAAAATCGCTTAAGCGGTTACAAAGCGCCAAATATATACATATGAGAAGCCCTATTCTCATTGGAATGTGTAATCAATAGGTACAGTGATATTATGTCAGAGTAGGCATCTACGTTTATGAAATAAGGTGCTCAGTGCCCGATCCAGTACAAACAATAGCAGTCTCTAGATAGTGACGAGGAGATCACATCATCTACGAAGTCTGTGGGTTTTAACGGCCCACATGGTTGCCACGGAAAACTATTTCGGCAGAGTTTCAGCCTTGCATAGTCATACAATACGAGTAGAATATCAACAAGCCCGTGCAGAGGAACAAGCGAAGCCAATTTAGGGTCAGCTCACCTGCCTTATTTTTGTGAGGGCCATAGTACTACCACATTAAGGGAACAAAAGAGAAGGAATAGTGGGATAAAGTCTGATCTAGCGGTCGAGAAATATAAAAATCCACTTTTTTTAAGATGTATTTTTATTTTTATATTGTACAAACACATTGTATAATTAAGACATTCTCCACGATGAGCTTCCTTAATGAGAAGTTCTTCGTTAAGTTAGTAAGAGTTCTTGTGCAATAACAAGTTAAATTTACTGCGAGCAACGCTGTCAACATAAAACTCGAATAATTTTATATATTTTTTTATTTCCGACAATGAGAAGTTAGCGAAAATGAATTTGAATTACTGAGGCAGCACAGCATTCACATACATATATTTCATGCACATTCACCACACCACATTAACCAACCACTGACCAGTGGCATCAATATTTCCGTACATTTCACTGCCACTAAAACTATAATTTAATTTAATATAATTCAGTTGAAGCTGAAGTTTGTAACTGTAACAGTAACTTTGTGTGCAACAATAATGCTAGAGCTCATTGCTTAATGGATGCTCAAGTGAGGACAAAAACAAATTATCTTTATTTTCTCTCGTCTGCTCTTTTTTTATCATTCAATTAGTATTTTTATTTGCTCGTGGTTTTATTAATTTAGGCAGTGGACTTACTTGGATATGGCTAATGAGAAGCGTTTGTATGTACATATGTTATGCACCTAGATATGTATAGTACTATGTTTATGAAAATATACCGAAAAAAGCGTAATTAATTCCACATTTATTTATATATTTTGTAGTCTTGCCACATATGAGCTTGAATATTATTGTCCATGTGTGTGTCCAGATTAAAAAAATATATACTCAAAATCTCAAAATTTTTAACAAAACTAAATTTAAAGTGTAAAGTAAATAAATTTTGAAATACGAAGATTTTTTTTGTGGTTATACGAAAAAGCAATTAATTAATTTTTAATTAAATGTCCTATTTTTTGTTAAAAATACAGTTTTATCCATTTTGCGGTTTCCAAAACAAACATAAATAAAATTCGTTTAAAATATTTTTTTTTATGAAACTCCTTTTTTATTATAAAATTTGAAAATTGACATTGTATGTGAAACTTTTATTCATCATTCAAATGACCGCATCGTGAAATTTTGAATACTTCGATCCGTTTGAGGTAATTTTCGACCACTTTTTGGTACATAACTTGACGAATGTTGGTGTTCAAGGTTTCAAGTGCTCAAGAGTTAAAGGTTTATCCGCAGAAACACAATCTTTCGTGTATCCACACAAAAAAAGTCCAACGTGTGAAATCACACACACTATCTCGGTGGCCAATTGAAATTTCTCTAGCAATAACGCCATATTCGCTCTTGTTGGGTGGCTTGCGGCATCATCTTGTTGGAACCATATACTGTCCAAGTTGTGTACTTCAATTGCAGGTCAAAACAGTCGGTTATCATACGACCACAACGCTCTGAATTAACAGTGACAGTGTCGCCGTTATCGAAATAAAGTCCAATCACACCGCAGGACCAAAGAGCGCACCAGACAGTAAGTTTTTTTTTTGTTTTGGGTGTAATGTCTTCTCTTCAATTATTTGAGTATTCTTGGATCCCCACATACGACAAAATTCCTTCTTTACGTTACGTATGATTTTAGTTGTTGTATGAGCATAATGTGCCGTAAGAAATACCAAATTCTTGAGGCCCTCGAGAAATAGACGCATTCGCATCATTGGCTCCAGTTTCACTTGCAGCAGCGCTATTTGAGGTGGAACGAACAAAACGATGATGCATAGGCCTTACAATATCTATAACCGATCTATCCAGTCTCTTAAAATGTTGGACAATTATATGCACCATAATCTCATCTTAAAGCACGAAATGTGGCCACGTTTGAATCACCATTTTTGTAGTAGGTTTCAACAATTTTAACGCGTTGTGCGGTTGTTAAGCGAGCTATTTTAATAAATTCCCGACATCTAACTAAAACAAAACATGTTTGGGTCACAGATGTCAAAATACAGCCCTGTACTTTCGAAACCACTAAATGGATAAGACTTTAGTGTTGAAATATATTTTTTTCGATAGCGTTATTTTTAAAATATTCTTTTAGTTATTAAACTGGCCAATAAGAAAAAAATTTTCGTTTAGTGCCGCTCTGTTTTTATCTGTTGTCGGTAAAGTTGATAGTATGAACTATGCTTCTACTATCAATCAGATGTCAGCTGACAGCTCTGGTTTATCTATAATTATTATTTTAAATTTTTTTCTGGTTCTATTCAAAATCTGTCAATCTTAAAATAACTTCTGTAACAGTTATCGCATAAATTTATTATGGCAAGTAAGTTGAGATGTTGTATTAATGATCGTGATATGTTTTGCTATGTATGTGGTGAATACATGATGAAAGATCAACGAAAAATGATCAATGACACAATCATTCGTTTGTATGTGGCTTACTTCGGTATTGAAATTCGTAATAATGATAAGTGTGGGTTCCTCATATTATTTGCAAGACGTGCATCGAACATTTACGGCAGGGGGAAAGAGGAACGCGAAAATCTTTGAAGTTTGGGGTACCAATAATTTGATGAGAACAAAAAAAACCAGCATTTGTATGACAAGTGTAAGAGGCATTAACAAGAAAAATCGCAGCAATTGGAAGTACACCAATATTTCTTCAGCTACTAGAGCTATTCCTCATTCAGACACTGTTCCAATACCTGCTTTTGAACGAGAAGTACAGGAGGATGAGATGAAATTTTCTGAAGAAGAAGCTTATGATTCTGAATGCTGTGGAAAAACATTAGATTTTAAAACTTTTTTATAAGGTGAGCTTAGTGATCTTATCAGGGACTTAGATCTTTCAAAAGAGCGTGCTGAGTTTCTAGTATCAAGATTAAAAAAAATTGCCTTTCTTCTGGTTAGAAAGTTCTCGCAAAAGAGAACAAGATTTATTGCAATTTTTTTCTTCTGATGAAAATTTAGTATATTTTCAGCTTGCTGACTTTCATGGGCTTGAAGACTTACCGCGCAAGTGATTGGCGACTTTTCATTGACAGCAGTAAGAGAAGTTTCAAATCAGTTCTTTTAAACAATGGCAATAAATATGCTCCTATTCCACGCGCCCACTCTACATCTATGAAAGAAGAAATTCAGATGATTTCAGGTCTCTTAGAAAAAATAAAATATTCTGAACATGATTGGGTGATTTGTGTTGACTAGCCAGCAGAGTTTTATTTGCTTCTGGGATAGTCGAGCTAAATCTAGTCATTGGACCCAAACAAATTGGCATAGCAGAAATTTTGTTCAGGGTGAAAGAAATGTCATAAATAAGCCTTTAGTTTAATTCACGAGAAAAAATTATTCTTCCACCTTTACACATTAAATTATGGCTCATGACGCAATTTGCTAAAGCTTTTGACCAAAGTGTTCGATGCTTCAAGATCCTTTCTCAAAAATTCTCTGGATTGAGTACTGAAAAATCGAGGTAGGAATTTTTGATGGGCCTCAGATACGTCAATTAATTAAAATTCCTACGGATTTTGAAGCTTCTGTGACTGAAATGGAAAGACGTGCTGGGGACACATGCGTGATTGCTCAGGACAATCTCACTCAACATTTTTTTTTTATGTATAATTTCAAAATAAATTAATATTTTTATAAAAATGTGTTTCTTTCTTCGAGCTTGTGAACTCGAACTGATATGAAAAAAAATTGGGTTTCTCTATATCATCTCACAAAAAGTACCCAAATTCAGATCTAAAATCTTAGTCACGAATATGGGTGTAGGCCAGTGTTAATATTAAAAGTTTTATTGAGAAAATATTTTCTTCACACTTAATGTGACTAAAAGGACATTTCATCCCATTCCTTCTATCTTTTTTTAACTTAAAAATTTACTTCAAATTATCTTCAATGACCATCAATATTAGTTTCGGATTCACCATCATTTTTCAATATTTATTGATTGTGAACTTCTAATAACCTGAGAGATTACATGTAAACTGCTGTGTGAAATGATTTCTTTATTATATTATTATTTATTATTATTATTTTTTGTATATAATTTGCCCAAATCGTAACACAAAGATGTTTGCAAAATTTGATGGCGACAGTTTAGTAGTTTTCGATAATTTTATATATATATATATATTTTTTTTTTGTTGAAGAAAATAGAGTTTTAGAAAAATTTGTTCAAAATTTTGAGTCAGTTGAGTGACTTAAAGCGCGCAACGTTTCAATGCTCTATCTCCAAATTTTTTTTCCAATCGATTTAGAAAAATATTTTTAAAACATTATTGAAATCAATAAAAGAGAAAGCGGATACCATCAAGCCCCAACAAGCTGTGAAAACATTTTTAAGGATAAAAAATTAATGAAGCAATATTTTTAAAGCCGATTTCCGTTTGAACAATAGAAAATAATAGATTAAAAATAAAAATAATTAATATTTTATGTTACAATTTTTTTTTAATAAGTTTCAAAATATATTTTTATTTATTTTAATTAATTATTAATTATTAATTTTTAAATAACTAAATTATCTATTTTAATTATGATGATGAATAGTTAAATTACGAGTTGATAGTTCAACAATAGTATCGATCTGCATAATTTTTATTATTATTTTATACTTGGTATTTTATTTTTAATTAATTTAATATATCTTTAATAATTTTTTTTATAATTTAATATATTTTTAATTTTTTCAATATTTTTTTTTAATTTGTACAATAAAAGTTTTTAATATTTAAAAAAAAAATTTAATTTATTTTTTTGTATTATATTTTTTTTTTTTCTAAATTTATATTATTATTATTTTTATATTTGTTATTTATTTTTCGTTCTAGTTCTATAGTTTTCTTAAATTTTTTATAGTTTTTCTATTTTTATTTATTTATTATTTTTTAGTTCATTTTTTTTAAATTTAAACTCGATTATTTGTTTTAATTATAATTATGAATAATTACATTACAAGATTAAGGCAACTACTCAGAAACTTTCGACCTACAAAATTTTTATAATGTTTTCTAAAATTTTGTATTTTAGTTTTTTTAAATAACCTAATATATTTTTATAATAAAATTTTTTTATAGTTTAAACATTTTTTTTTAAATTAACTTTTTAAATTTTGTTCAATATATACTTTTTAATTTATTATTATTTTTTATATATTTTTTAATTTTTTTATATTTTTCTATTTATATATTTTTTATATATTTTGTTGTTTTTTATTAAGGAAAAAACAAAGTCAAACAAGTTTCAACTGATTAGTAGGAGTAATTGAGATTTATAAAACTTTACAGTTCACACTGTGAATTTGGCGCCACCGTTAATGATTGGATATCAGGTTACAAATCATGGGTCTTCCATAACATATACACATATATTTTTTTCATACAAAATTTTCGAACCGAACAACAACGAAAATATGTAATTTTTTTTAACTATTGTTTCTATCAGCTTTAAATTAATAACAACAATATTTGTAATATGAACTAACAACTGCAAAGCTACATACACATATGCACTTATGTACAAACTAACGCAACGGCGTGAATCTTCAACATGTGTAAACTTACACCTCCAAGTTTTGTAATTTTTTTGTATCCGCCATGTTGACTCTTTAGTCAAACTTAACCTTAACTGTTTGCTACATAATTTATTATGATCATAGTGTGTAGGTACGTACGTCAAATGTGTGTTGTACCTCATGCCTTTTTCTTTGCATTTATAAAGTTTTAATATTTTTTTCTTAAATTTTATCATGAAAGAAAAATAAACTCATATTAAATACAGTTGACGTATGTATGTACAAGTGATGCAACAAAAAAACAACAACACAGATTTCATGATTAATGATAGTTCCTCTTGCAAAACATCATTGTATGTAGTTGAATAGACATAGAAATGCATGAAAATATTGCATAGACTTACATAACCTCAGTTTGCTCAACTTACAACTCCTATTTGGTTTTTAATAGTCGCAAATGTACATATGTATATGTTTGTACTCGGATATGGGAATAAGAAAACCATACCATTTATTTAATGACCAGTGTAACCCTTAATCCGAAGTCACAGTTTATATAATGAATAAAAAAATATCATAATTTTAGATCTAGCACTGTGTACTAATAGACAGATTAATGCAATAATTTTTATGAAATGAAAATGATGTATTATCTAAAAATTTATACTGAAAAATAAAATTTGGGTATCAAACCTTTATGACATTTGGAAAATACCAATAATTATGTATAAGTACCCAGCAAAAACTCGCTTACTTCAGAAATAAACATAAAATCGAGAAAAGGTTTTGAAGTGATTCCACTTTCATTTCTATAAGACACTATTTTAACGCAGGCGTGCCGTTGGATGTAAAGCCTTTGCATGTAAGCTCTTGAGAATCGTATGGGGAATGCCTTACCTTATCGATGTACACAGATACGAATGACAAGGTCTTACATTTTCTATCGCAGAGGAGAGAATATAATAAAAAAAAATTAAAAGAATAAAGTGTTAAAAACATATAAAATTAAAGAATTGTAAAAGAATAAAAAACAATTTTTTTCAAACAAATAAGAAAAAAAATTAAATAACATTAATCGAAAGAATAAAAAACTTAAAAGACTATATATAAAAATAATTAAACAAATAAATGAAGAAGAAATAAAAAATAAAAAGAAAGAATAAATAAAGAAGTAATAAAAATTAAATTTAAAAAAATTAAATAATTTGAAAAGTATTAAAAATAAAATAAATTAAATTTTTTTAAATAAAATGATTTAAAGAGATATATAAAACTAAAAACTAAAAATTAAAATTAAAAACAAATATTAAAAATTAAAAATTAAAAATTAAAAATTAAAAACGGAAACTTAAAAATTAAACATAAAAATTAAAAATTAAATTAAAAACAGAAAAACCAAAATACAAAAATATAAAAAATAAGAATTAACAAGAAAAATAAATAAGTTTAAATAATAAAAAAAGAAAAAAGAGTTATAAAAATTAAAAGAACCATGAAAACATTTAATTAAAAAAACAATTTTTAATAAAAAAACTAAAAGAATAAAATAAAGAAAATATATATTTCAAAATATTAAAAAATTAAAAAAAAAACAATAAATATAAAATAAAGAAATAGAAACAATGAAAAATATTTGAAAAAAAGGAAAAAAATAATAAATAAGTAAAAAAAAATTAAAAAATATACAATAAAATAAATATAAAAAAAAAATAAATAAAAAAAAATGTAAAAAAATTTATTAATAATAAAAAAATTAAAAGAAAATTGGAAAAAAATATATAAAAAAAAATATTAAAATATAAAAAAAAACATTAAAAGAAGACATAAAAAATAAAAATAGAAAAAGTAAAATTATAAAAAAATGAATTAAAGAAAGGAAACAAAAAAAAAATTTAAATTAAAAAAAAATATTTTTTTTTGTTAAGAAAAATGAAAAGAATAAAATTAAAAAAAGCCTTAATATATAAAAAATATAAACAAAAAATAAATTAATTAATTAAAAATGAAATAAAAATAAAAATTACAATAAATTAAAATAAAAAATTAAAAGACAATAAAATTAAAAATATTTTAGAAAAAATAAAAAAATTAATTTCAAAAATATAAAAATATAAACATATAAAACAAGAAATTATAAAATATAAAAGTTGATAGAAATATCAAAAAATAGAAAAAAAGGAAAAAAATTAATTAAAGTAAATAAAAACTAGAAAGATTAAAAAATGTATAATAGTTAAAAATATCTAATTAAGGGACGAATATAAAAAGTAAATATATAAAATAAAATAAATAAAGAACAAAATTATTATTTTTAACACTTCACAGGCAAATTCTTTTCCATTCATTAAACCAAAGTTTATGCTGCAGTGTAAACATGTCAATATGGGGCGCTTCTGCGGTGAATTTGTGTTTGCATGCGTCCAACATGCCATCAACATGTTGCAGCAACATACTGCCACAATGAGTAGCTGTCGCCGCTGATTTTGTTGTACAAGTATTTGACTGCGCTCCACTGAGTTGAGAAACTTCACGAGTTGCCTTCACGAGCCGCTTTCATGCTGCTGCAGCTGCCAAATAGTGTTGTTGCCTATCTGTGGTGTTTTGTCTGTTGTTAGTTGTTTGTTGTTTGCTGTTTGCTGCTTGGCTGTCTGACTGTCGAGGAGAGTCGTCTCGTGCATGGCAAAATTTTCGTTCGTGCCATACCAGCTAACGAACTAAAATGTATCTGCGCCTTGTATAGATACTTCAGTAGCACGCGAACTCTACAAACGAAACGTTGACTAACGAAAACGGTCGTTGCGCGCTACGCGTTTATTTGTTACTTTAATTTTCAAAGGGGAGGAAAAAATACCGGGAAGCGGTCTATTTTGGTTTCAAACAATTAGCTTCTAATTTTTTTTCTTCTACACAATCCTTTCGTACTTTCATTCAAAAAAAAGTAATAAAGTGTAATAATAACTGTAAATAAGTTAAAAGAGAGAATTAATGAAAATATTTGTGTGAAATTGGTTTTGCTTGTATAAACATATGCGCATTTGAATGATTTTCGAAACATTTTTTTTTTGTATAAAGAAATTGATTTTTGATAAATTAAGCAGTGTTTGAAATTGTAAAGAATTTTTGGCAAAACATATGTATACACATGTACAAATAGCTGTATGTATGTGAAGCAACAAAGAACCGGTGTCTGTCCAGTTCTGCTAATGTGGAATTGTGAATAAGCAT
This sequence comes from Neoceratitis asiatica, assembly GCA_030068015.2. Lineage (NCBI taxonomy): Eukaryota > Metazoa > Arthropoda > Insecta > Diptera > Tephritidae > Neoceratitis > Neoceratitis asiatica. Next base: position 47,805,503 of record CM061526.1, on the reverse strand, counting down.
AAAACAACAAATCGTAAAAAATCTTCACAAACACAACTCTAAACTAAGAAAACAACAACAAAAAGTGCCTTTTGTATCTGCTAAAATACAAATGCAGTAAATACATACATACATACCTACATATCAACTAACCTAAAGTGCCTGCAAAGCCAGTCGCCATCCACTCAGAATAGAGAGAGAGAAAAAAACAACAAAATAAAATAAAATAAAATATATATATAGGTACATATGTACATATGTACATGAGTAATTCAATAAAATTTGTACAGCTGTGATGGTATGTACGAGTAAATTTGTTCTGAATCGCACAGACGCTGCCACACACTGCCAATTGATCTTTGTGAAAGTGTATCTGTGTGTGTGTGCTCTGTGTATGTGTAAAAGTGAATACACACACAATTTTGTTTTTTGTATATACATATGTATGCAGTGCTTTTTCGTTCTACTCAGAACGTGGTGGCTGATGCTGTCATCTGCAATCCTCGTAAACGCAAAGAAAACAACAACAACAACAACAACCAAACAAGCAAGATTCTTGCGAAGCGTGAAGCTGCTGTAAGAGACGGAATTAAAGGTAAACCACCTTCGAATTTCTTCCTTCTTATTTTCCAATTAGAGATGTGTGCTTATGTTCTCATCATGATCGGTTGTCGTTGTGCATAGAACGTATAGAACGTTTGGTCGGTCGATCACGTCATCGGGGTTCGAGTATGAGTTTGAGTGTATGGCGGCGAGCCTGCGAAATCGTGCACATTGTGAGTCGTCCAGTGTGCTCTTCATCTTGTTGTCTGCATCTTATGTACACACACACACACACATCTGTTTTCCAATTTGCGCCACTTGTCGACACACATATAGATATATATATATATTTCTATATATACCAAAATCTGTGAAGGGCCACTTGCCTTCCTGTTTATGTTTCCAAATTCCAATTGGAGATATTCCTGCAAAAATTTTCTGGTCTGCGGTCTGCTATATAAAGAAAAGTTCGTATATCTGCCTTTGCTGGTTCTTAGATACTGGACGTTCGCTAAAATAGTTTTTGTTTCTTTTGTTTCCATTATATAGTGTTTATTTTGGTCTGTAATGAAAGTGCCAATGATCTGCCCAAGTTTCGCACTTTCGCATGTGGTCCTCAAGTGTACGTACATGCATACATACATACATTTGTGCGTTCTAAAATTAATGTTAACATTTGATTTACTATTTTTCCTTTTGAATCTTAATCAAAAAAATTGAAAAATGAGGCGAAATTATGAGCTGGCAAGAATTCTATTTCAAAGCTCTCATACTTATATATATTTTTAAAAAAGATTTAGAAAAATAAATTATTATTATTATAATTTTTTTTTTAATTTATCTCTATTAATTTTTATTTTTATTTTTTTATTTATTTTTTTCTATTTTCTATTTCTATTTTCTTTTAATTTTAATTTTTTATTGTTATTTTTTTGTGTGCCGAAAAGCGTATAAAATGTGGCCAACGCACACAAAAAAAGTAAAAAAAATAAAAGAAAAAAAAAATTAGCCTTTTATCTCTCACCAATGGACACTTTTGTGTCAGATCTTCTTTTCTCCATTGCCATACTGACGCACAGAAGACCTTCAAGAAAGTAATACGAGTAATAAAAAATGAAATAATTTTGTGTGCTTTAATTATGAGATGAGTGGACGATGGATGTTCATTATACATATGTATTATTGTATGTAAATATGTATGTACATATGAGTTTGGAGTGTTTGTACATTTATGCAAAACCCAATTTATGTGTTCAGAAAATGACATACGTACATTGATATATGTATATATATGTGTGTATTTATTTAATCGAAAAACTCAACATTTAAATTTATATCTGAGCGAGGGTTGATAATTAAAAGTATTTGATATATATTTAACCACACTAATCGAAATATGACCTAGAATTTGACAATTTCAAAGGGTGTTTGGTGCATGGGACAAAATTGAATTTTTTTATTCTTTACATCATTCTTTATTTTTATTTATAGAAAACTTTTAATTCGCTGTTTTCCATTCTTCACTTATTTGTAATGCAACAAAATATCTATAAGTAGAATCTGATTAAATTCTTGAATAAATTGTATTGAAAGAAATAGAAAAAACAAATATTTTTTTTTTGCATTATTTTCGATAATATTTTTATTTTATTTTGCTTTAATAAATTTTACAAAAATAAAGATTGACTTTATTATTATTTTTTTTTTTTTCCAATATTATATTCGATTATCGTATGTTATTTTATTAAAACTTGAACTTGGGAAAAAAAATTTTAAAGTTTAATTTTTTTATAACTCGTCTCGAGTACACACAATTTCGAAAAATTTCCATTGAGCAAATCTATTTTCTCCAATCCATCTAAAATTTGATAAATCAGGTATTTATTGGGAATTATTACACTACCCAACAATACGAAGAAAAATGTGCCGGTTGTTGCTGTAAGTGGTCTGTGAAGTGGTCTACGAGGGTATCTAAAGACTCCTAATTACTAATTTATGTCTGAAAATTTTCATCAGGTATAAATTTTGAGTTATAGAACACATTAGCTATTTTAATTTTTTCTAATTTTTTATTTTGTAGACATTTTTCTAACTTAAAAAGCTGAAGTGCTAAGAATTTTTTACCATCATTTTAGGATTTAGCCACGCAAAATTAACAAAAATAAAAATAAAATAAAACATGGCTGCAAACTTGTGTTATTTACTCAGACTTGTTGAAATATTAAAAAAAAAAATTAAAACTTGGCTCATATCAATATCTTTCTTCTAAATTTTGTTCTATAAAAAAATTAAAAAATATATATATAATTAATTAATTATATATGTAATTAATTTTTTAATACTTAAAATTTCCGTTTTTGTAATTTTATGTGTTTCTCAGATTATGGCATCCGTGAGCGGACCATACGGGCTTGTAACAGTCGTGCATGGCCAATGAAACCTTCACTTATATCGAAGGGATGACAATCCCTTCACAAAATTGTATTTGATTTCGTATAAATATTGGTAAATAGCAAGAAAACTTAAGTAATTTAAAAATATGTACAAAAACATAAAGTTTTGTAAATACAGGGTTATCCGTTTTGCGGTTTCCAAAATAAACGTAAATAAAATGCATTTAAAATAAATAATTTCTTCATGAAATTCCTTTTCTATTATAAAGTCCGAACATTGTATGCGAAACACTACATCGTTCAAATTACCGCCTCGTGAATTTTTGCAAACTTCGATCTTCTTTGAAATAATTTTCGACCACTTTTTGAAACATATTGAGCGATATCTCAGCCATAACTTGACGAATGTTGGTTTTCCAATATTCAAGGGTTAAAAGTTTATCCGCATAAACACGGTTTTTCGCGTAACCCTACAAAAAAAGAGCCCAAAGGTTTCAAATCGCACGATCTCGGTGAGCAATTGACATCGCCAAGGCGAGAGATTACCCTACCAGGAAATATCTCTCGCAATAAACCCATATTCGCTTGTTTTGTGTAGCATGTGGCACCATTTTGTTGAAACCACATATTGTCAAAGTTGTGTTCTTCAACTACAGGCCAAAAAAGGTCGATTATCGTACGACCTAAACGCTTCAAATTGACAGTGACAATCTCGCCGTTATCGTTTTCAAAGAGATAAGGTACAATCATATTTCCGGACCAAAGAGCGCACCAGACAGTAAATTTTTTTTTGGGTGTAATGTCCTCTCTTCAACTATTTGAGGATTCTCGGAGCCCCAAATGCCACAATTTTATTTATTTACATATCCACCGAGCGAGAAATAAGCCTCGTCGCTGAAGAAAATTTTGCTTGAAAAATTGCGAGCCACTGGTTGTTGTTCTACGGTGTTGTGAATGATCAGCTGGCCTCAGTTGTTGTGTGAGATGGTTGTAGATGTAAGTCCAAGGTCAAAAGGGAAGGGCCATAATGTGCTGTATGAAAGTTCCAGCTCTTAAGAATGTCGAGAAATAGGCACATTAGACTCTTCGGCTACATTTTCACTTTCAGTAGCGATGTTTGAGGTGGATCGTGCCAAATGATGATGCACAGGCCTTACAATATCTGTAACCGATCTAGACTCTTCAAATTTCTTTAAAATTTTACCAGTTGTTTGAGCAGTTGTACGATTATGAGCATCAAAAACTCCTCTTAAAGGTTGTTAAGCAATCCATTTTCATAAATACCTGAGTTTAACTAAAACATAACATGTTTAATTTGACAGTTAAGCTTGACAGCTGTCAAAATGCAGACCTGCACTTTCGAAACCATTAAATGGATAACCTTTTTTTATATAAATTTTGGACCAATACGTTGAAAACAGTTAAAATAAAATAAATAAATGACGGAGCACCACAATTTGATAAAGAATATGTTGCCCAGCTATGCGCAAGGAAAAGTAATTTCAATTCGGCTATGAGATGAGCGAACGCCGTAGGGTCACCATTTCAGAATACGATGATGTCGAAAAGATTATTATTAATATCAATCTCTCAGAAAAGTTTTTGAGAACCTTTTTGTAAGTTTAATAAGGAATACTAATCAAATAGTAAAGCTCCTTCAACAAAATCTCTGAAAAGCGCACTGTTGGAGGAACCTACGAAGAAGAGTTGCAATTGTGGAGATAATGTACTTTGATGGACATATCACATACTATGTTTTTGAAATTATTCTACATATTGTTAGCAATTCCAGTTTTTTTATAGTAATTTCAGTGCACGAGTTCTACGCAATTAGCTTCCAACTGGTCAGGGAACTGGATAAAACAGTATCTTTTACCAATGTTCTTATCTGAAGGCCATCAAAAAAACCGCCTTTACTTTTTCCTTTCTTAGACTAGGTAATTTCCGTGATTTTTAACCAATGCTTTCCCCAATTCTCTCATGAAACCTTGTTTAATGTGCGAAAGAGGCAATTTAATTTTCCTTCTTGTAACCATAGAAGGTCTTTTTTTGCATTTTGCTTTCTCATATCCAACATCTCACGTACGGACCAATAAAAGTATGTGCATGATGTATCCACTTTGTTGTTGTTGTAATATGAAGTTAATCATCTTTAGATCCCTGCAGATCCTTTAGTTAGTTCAAGATGGGTAAAAGGTTTTGAATCTGTAGAGACTATTTCTATGAAACTTCACCACTATAGATTTCTTCAAATGATGGTTCACACAATTTTATTTTTTAATAGATTAAAAATTAATAGAAATAAAGTTAAAAAAAAAAATATTCAAATTTTTTTTTATAAATTTATGGAAAAAAAAACAATTTTAAAAATGCACAAAATAAATTTTTATGGGCTTAAACTATGAGAATGACAAACATATTTACACATTCAAATCAATGTAAATGTGCATGAATGTGAAAAGTCAACAAAAAATTTAAACCGAATTGATTTCCTAAAGACGTAGACAAAGGGAAAACACCGCAAGTAAATATGTATGTATGTACATACATATGTTGAATGCATATTTACAATATGTACAAATGTATAAATCAAGCGAATGTTGACGTTTTAATGCATACATCAACACCTAGTCTACGAACGATTACACAAATATACATATGTAACATATATATGCATGTATTCCGAGCAGATGCACTGATATTCACGCATAATACATATCTACATACATATTAGCGTGCATAGGCGTTGAAATAATTTCGGTTTTAAGTATTGTTGTGGGCAGAGGAAGAAATAATAGTGGATAAGAAAAATGTTGTGCCGTGAAACACAAGTACAATTGTTGCACGCAGCCATGCCATTGTGTGTAGCAGAAGGGTAAACACAACGCGTGTTTCAGTTGCAATGCCATATCGTACGAGTATGTACATATATAAAAGCATACAAACACGTGTACATATAGTTTACTGCATTTTTGCTGCATTACTACGCTTTGCAGTGCGGAAATGCATAGTGGATGATGAAGGAAGGAAAACAAAAGATAAAAGAAGTCGCTTTCATACCACTCCACTTCACTTCACATTCACATTCACCTTCATTTCCACGTTTGTGTTTTTGTATGTGGTTGCGTATGCATGCATGCATGTGTGTGCATCTCGCACAATTAAACTACAATGAGGCATTTGCAGTTGGATGTTGTATAAAAACATCTGTTTGATTTCTGCTGTAATTTTTGTTTTGATGTTTTGTTTTTCGGTTTACTTTTCGGTTTACGTTTTGTACGCATTTTCAATGAATGCCTTCGTAGCGGCTGTTAGGATTCCCACAAAAGCTTTTTGAATTCTCCTCCCTTAAAAGCAAAGCAGCAAACATCTGATGAGCAGATTTATTCATCCGCATGGTACAGTTATACTACTTTAGCAATTTATTGTATATACAGATATATGGCATTCGTACAAATATACAATAAAAAATGCGCAGGAAGAAAATGCATCATACACTCAGACAAACCGATTTATTTATAAATTTTTTAACACTATAACTTATCGATTTTTATCATTTTATATATAAAGGGTTTTCCAATAGGGAGGATATGATTTCTGAGTGTCGATTTTTCATTGTATTCAGTAATGTTTACAATTTCATCCATGGCAAGACATACGCAAGAACAACGTTTACAAATTATTCAATATTATTATCAAAATAATCGTTCTGCAATTTGCAACTTTTCGTGTGCTTTTGCCATTTTATGGTCGTAATAATCGTCCACCTGTGCTCGCTATTCGTCGAATTGTTGAAAATTTCGAGCATGCATTTTCTTTACATAATGTTCAAGTGCCAATAAGACAAAGAACCGGTTGAAGTAATGCATATATAAGTTTTGCTGAAGATCGCAATTACGTTCTCAAGAATTGGGACTGTCTCAAACCACAACCTGGCAGATTTTGAGAAAGGATTTGACCTTGCATCCGTATAAAATTGTTCTCACTCGAGAACTGAAGCAATTGGATCACCACAAACGTCGTGAATTTTCTGATGTTGTCTTGGAACAACTTGAAAACGATAACGATTTTTTTAAGAAAATCATCTTCTCCGATTAGGCTCACTTTCATCTGAGTGGTGCGTTAAAAAAAAAAACTGTCGATTCTGGTGCGAAGGAAATACACAAATTATTCATGAACAACCATTACATTCACCTAAATTGACAGTTGGTTGGTTTGGTGTGGTTTTTGGTCTGGCGGAATCATCGGTCCATACTTCTTTCGAAAAGAAGCTGGTAGCACCATACTGTCAATGGAGAGCGGTGCGGTATAGATCAATGATAACCAACTTTTTATGGCCACAATTGAAAGAAGTTGATCTTAACAACATCTGGTTCCAATAAGAACAAACACGTGCAACAACCGAATTATAGCGAGAAAGGTTTAGAGATTCGATTATTTCAAGAAGTTGTCACAATGAATGGCCTCCAAGAAGATGTGATTTAACACCATTAGACTACTTCTTGTGTGGTTATTTGAAGTCATTGGTCTTTAGCAATAAACCGGACTCTCTTCAAGCTTTAAAAGTCAATATTGAACGTGCCATTCATGACATACGACTTGATTTAGTGGAAGAAGTGCTCAAAAATTGGGTGCATCGAATACGCTCCTGGAAAAGAAGTCGTGGAGGTCATTTGAATGATGTTATATTCAGAACTTAATTGTATCGATTGTACTTCATATTAAATAAAAAAACATTTGAATTTCCTTAACAATTAGTGTTTTTTTGTTTGTTTGAAGATATTATATCACTCGTACTGGAAAACTCTATATGTTTGGCGTTTGGGCCGAGCTCCTCCTCCAATTTGTGGTTTTGCGCCTTGATGTTTTTACCAACAAACGGGAGGTTTATTCTAGTTAGAATTGCGTATTACCATTCAGGAAGCCAGGGTTTGAGTCCAGGTTCGTCCAACATCCAACATTATAGAAATTTACATTTTCTCATTAAAAAAACCGTTCGGAGCGGCTTAGAATAAACTGTACGTCACTCCCTTTGTTGGTAAAATCATCAAGGTAAACCCACAAAATGCAGGAGGAGCTCTGTTGAAAAACGTTTCAGCGGTTACAAAGCATCAAATATATTTATATATTTCGATATTAGAAATCAAAAACAAATATTAATTATCGAAAATCGCTTTAGTGCTTTTCAAAATATTCTCCATTAAGATCTATACACTTTTGTATGCGTTTTTTTTTTTAAATTGTCGAAGCACTTTTGTCACTCAGATTGAGGCATCCACAAAAAAAAAAGAAGCTTTCTGAATGCATCAACTGCCTCTGCAGGTGTCGAAAAACGTTGATCTCTCACTTTATTTTTTAAGTATGGGAGTAAAAAAGCCATTCGCTACCAAGTCCGGACTATACGGTGGATGACTCATTAAATCGATGTTTTGAGTGCTTAAAATTGCTTGGAAGTGCTTTGTGCGCGAGCAACTTTTGCTGGATTCGGCTCATCTTGAAACACCCATCCAGTTGACTGCTGTTTACTTTCGGGCTCAGAAGCGTAAATCCACGATTCATGACCTGTCGCGATTCGTATTTTTTTTTTTTAACATTTCTCTCCACCAATTGACTCCACCCTTTTTTTTTGGACGGATGGATAAGTTGCGTGGGACCGACGTGAACCAATATTTTTTTACAGTCAAATGTTCATCCTGAATATATATGCTGTATCCACTAAAGCATATAGTTATCTCAATCTCGCGATAGATGACATGAAGATCTTGCGTACAGCATTAATAGTTTCCGGAACAACAACCGTTTTTGGAATTCACCAAAACAGCGATAAACGCTGGTCAATGGAATGGAGCTTCATTAAATTGAATTAAGTGCATCTGTTGCTAAGTTAATCCTCGTTGAAAGTTTAAAAAAAATTCACGCAATTTAATACGATTTTTTGGCCGAGAGAAATATTCAAACTTTACGATACAGTTGTCAGTTTCCAGATTGCAACACAAATAATGCCCAATCCCGATATATATTAGGCAGCCCTCGTATATCTTACTTTGCTATCGAAAACAAATATTTGTTCACCGTATCAATGATTTACCCGATATGTTTGATATGTCTAAGAAATTCATTTTCTAAAGTCGAGCAAATCGAATGCAGGTCGACAAGTGTCGGAGTTCTTTTTCTCTGACAGAGTTTTCGAGACCATTCCTTGCGACGGTAGTTAAGCCAAGTCCCATTCACAGGAGTGTTGAAACTTTTTAAGGAATCAAGTGCTATTCATTGTTGTTTTTTTTTTGCGAATTGTAAGCGATTAGAGATTTTGTTTTATCATTCATTCTAGAATTCAAAAAATTGAAGAAAAGTGATTTACTTGAGCTCCCCCATAAATTTTACACGGGCTCTACAAATATGCGCTTCCTTTTTTTTTTTTTTTTTTTTTTTTGGTTTATTGGGTTCTTTGAAATTTTTTCTTTCTTTTCTCTTACCAAAGCTCTTCATCGTCCATACTTGTCCTTTGTTGTTATGTTCTTGACCATATCTTCGTAGAAATACATGTCATGTCGTCTTCACTCGTCTTGCTTGCTTACTGTGCTGTTGTTTCTGCCCTCTGCGTTGGTTCACCCGTTCGCTTTTGCGGTTGGTTTGGCTTTATCTTCTTAATTTCTTGCTGACGAACACAAACATTACGTGTCGTCTTGTGGTTTTACTGTCTGAAGTGGTACTTGTTTACCTTGGTTTATAGTGAAACAAAAAGAAGAAAAGAAAAAACAAGCAGCAAAAAATGCGCAGAGAATTCACATCTTCCACTGTTCTTCTTCATCTGCTGCACAAAACTGCATTGTTTTATGTTCTTTTTCATTTCTTGTCTTGCCTTGCCATCAAGTATCCGTGTTGTTGAAATCTGAAGACCTTTTTAAAGTTTCCTTAAGTATTTGCTTTCTGCATGCTTGTGTTGGTGGAGTGAATTTTGCTCCTTTTTCCGTGTGGTTCATTTCGTTGATTCCTTTAATTTATATATTTTCTTTGTGTATGCACACACTTGCATAATTTATTTACTTTAGTTTTTTGTATGATTTTTTTTTTAATTTTATTTTTCATTTTTCTATGGTTTCTTCTCGTTTTTGCGATGTCATTGGCTTGCATTGAAAAAGTGCATTAAGCGGATGATTATTATTATTTGTATTTTTTTTTTAATATTATTAGTAAATCATACTGTCGCCGTAAATGTAAACTTTTTAATTAATCTTTAATCTTGTGATGATTGCTTCGAAATTAAAAAGTTGCTTACTTGTAATGGAGTGTGTGAATTGTTTTTTTTTTTTTTAAATTCACAAAGCCACAAAAATTTTCAATTGGAAATGGTTGCGGCTTTTTGTTGCAAACAATCAGCTTAATAAAACCCATATTAATAGGCACATAAAGACCTTAACTCTTTTGGGCCAAATTTCACCTTCTGTTTGTTTGGATTGCATTGGGCAGTAAATTTTTGATCAATCGATGTGAGCTGTTCACTGTGAAATTTTAAATTTTTTTTGTATATAAAATTAAAGTGTGATCCGCTGTAATGGATATTTCTCACAAATGTGGTAATTTTTTTTTTTTGGAAAAAGTTTTTACTATTGTAGAGTTTTCGGTGAAATTTTGCACGTAAATTTTGCATTTTATTGATTATGATTATTTTTTATAAGAAAATTAGTAGACTTTATTAATAACGACACTGAGTAAAAAGGACTGAGTATAATAATGACATTTTTCTAATAGAAAATAAACGTAAATAAAATGCATTAAAAATATTTTTTCCATGAAATTCCTTTTTTATTTTAAAGTTGGAACCTCGGAACCCTGTGATACATCATCAAATGACCGTCTCGGTTTCGAATTGACAGTGACAGTCTCGCCGTTATCGTTATAAAAGAAGTAAGGTTCAAGTAGGGACTAAAGAGCGCACGAGACAGTAAATTTTTTTGGGTGTAATGGCCTTTTTTCAATTATTTGAGGATTCTCGGAGCCCCATATGCGACAATTTTGCTTATTTACCTATCCACCGAGTGAGAAATGTGCCTTGTCGCTGAAAAATATTTTGTTAGAAAAATCGCGGTCCATTGCGATTGTGATTTTCAGCTGGATTCAGTAGTTGTTGTGTCAGCTGGACTTTATATGGATGTAGGTATAAGCTCAAGTGCAAAATACGCTACAATGTGCCGTAAGAAAGCCCCAGCTCTTGAGAACATCAAGAAATAGACACATTCGGGTCTTCGGCCATATTTTCACGTACAGCAGTGCTATTTGAGATGACACGAACAAAACGATGATGCACAGGCCTTACAATATCTGTAACCGACACAGTCTCTTTAAATTTTTTGAAAATTTTACCAATTGCTTGATTTGAATCACCATTTTTGTAGTAGGTTTCAACAACTTTAACGCTTTATGCGGTTATTAAGTGATCCATTTTCAAAATTTCCTGAATTTTAACTAATACTAAACATGTTTGGCTTGACAGTTAAGTTTGATAGATTCAAAATACAGCCCTGCTTTTCGAAACCACTAAATGGATAACCATTTATACTTTTGTTTTTTAAGTTATTTATTGTGTTACTAATTTCTATTTTATCCCTTTCAAAGCAATCCCCCTCACATACCAAATTAGCGTTTTTATCCAAATTTTAAAACACTTGGCATACCCTTGAGGTCCTTCAGCGACGCTGTTTTTGTCTTCTCAATAGCGGAAACGCTGGGAAATTTAAATCTCATAAGGGGCCAAAACTGGTCCAATGACACTATTATAGTTTTGCTTTGAAAAAAAAAAAAAAATTAAACCAAGGAACCGATACATTTTGTAGGCAAAAGCAATAAATATTTTTTATTCCAATTCTGGCTGTTTTTTTACGTATGGTTTCACACAAAAGGAGCAACCCACTCATATAATGCTCATTATCAACTGTACGACCTTCTGGTTAATTGAAGGATATAGAGGGAAAAAATTTGGAATTTGATCAAGCTTTCGTCTTCGGTCTTGGCTCATGGGCTCTTCGTTTGGGGTGATTCGACTTTATTTTTGTTGTGATAACCATTCACTCATGACGCATAATCAATTATGATCCTTTTAAGTTCATTAAGTTCATCTTAATTACATTTAACAATTCCTGAAGGATGCTCTGCGACGGCTTTTTCACGCTTCCGAAATAATTATAGGGCATGAGGCAAACGATATGATGCCATTCTGAGCAATTTCTTTAATAGTGATTCGATGATTCTTTATAACAATTTTTCCTTTCTCAACATTTTTTTATCGTTTGCTGGTGAGTTTGGGCGTCTCATCTTCTCGGCCTTCTGGTAAAAGTTTGTACCGCTAGCGAGCTTTTTTGACTAAGTGAACTCTGGCCGTATGTCAATGTTAATATTTCAAGTGCTTTTGCGCAGTTAATTTCGTTTTCAAACAAAATTTGTTCCATTTCGACAGTAAGGTAACAGGAAATCGATAATCGAATCTACGTAGCCCGTACCGGAACTTCAAAATTCATGTTCATCATGCTTCACAGATCAGAGAGGGTTCTTGTGATGATCGTAATTTTTTTTAAAGAGTTGCTAACTATTTGGAAAATATTTTTTTATATTTATATGATATTTAAGAACACCTACAACAACAAAAATTTATAAAAGAGTTGCCACCCCTTTAAAAACAGAAAATGCTGTCACCTCCGTAAAACTAGAAAATTTACCAACGCCAAAAATTTAATACACATAAAGCATTGCAAATTAGGGATGAAATATATTTTGGAATAGAGTTGCCACCTTAAAGTTAAATTAGGCAGAGACGTGTATCAAAAAGTATATATTTTGCAGGAAACTTTTGGGATTCTTGATTGAAAAGCGTATATAAGATTACTTTCATAAAAAATAATTCTAACAGAGTTGCCGCTTCTTTAAAATTAAAAAAGTTAACCAATAAATTATTTCACAACAAAAATGGCTACCAAACGAAAAGGTTTTTCAAAAAACTATATAAAATATATTTTTCAATAGAGTTGCCACATATTTGGAGAAATTCTAATGAAATGAATGGGATTCATATCAAACAGGAGTCATAGTGGAATGTTCAATATAGATCATCAGGTTCAAGGTCTATCAAACCGAAAACATACCAGTAAGAAAATTTTGAAACAAAAAGATTTATATTAATTACATAAAAACTATAGCGTTGAAGATTGGAAAAAATCGAAAAAATACACTCTTCTTGCTATTGAAGAGCAATATAATTAGCAAAAATTCTGTACATACACACGATATTATTTGCAGCACCTTCGCGATACACATCCACTTGTTGCTACACTGCCGTTGTGTCGTGTTGCATGCTACACTTGAGTTGCTTCACCTGCCATCATCGCTTCATTACCTGCAAATACATATATACATGCTTTGAAATGTATAGTTATGTTGGCATATAAATACATATGTGGTTGGTATGCTCCAGAAAAGGATTGTATATATGTATGTATATATGTGTTCCATTGCCGACAGCTATTAGGCAGACGCCTTTGATGACGCCACAGTGTACTTTTTGCTGTTGTTATGGCACGCCGAGTTGGCTGCTCCCAGTAAACCTAGGCACCTGTGCATATACATATATACTGTGTGTATGGATTTCAGTATGTATGTACGTATGCATGCATTTCGCCAAATGGGCGGTGTTGTTATGCCCTTGCAGACAGACAAGCAGACGGTGCGCCATATACTACCACACCAAAGCCGTTCTAATTTATATTTAGTCTATAAAGGGGCACTACTGTTAGCCACACAAGAGTCGGGTCAATGCCTTGCCTAGTCGCATGCCAACCTGCGGACGGAGCACAAAAAAATCATTAATGAAAAGTAGTACAAAGAAAATACTAAATATGACTACCAGAGTAATTACAGCGGTGTGGCATTACAATGCAAGTACATACATTCCATACATATGTATACTTGTATGTCTGTCGAATATGTAAGGTGTGTGTGGAGTGCGCGGGTGCACTTGCACCATTACACAATGACCATATAAACCGATGCTTTTTTATACTTCTTATTATATAATAATAATAACACTACTTCCGTAACGGGAAAAGCGAAATTCGGTTTGAGATCACGCAATGCTCGTTATTGCCGGACTTCGGTGTGTGGCTTTGTGGTCTGTTATAATTCGTGCGAAGAAAATACACACATATTTGATTGATGAATTAGAGAGGAAGGAGGGCTTACATTATATACACTCTTGAATGAATACATCATGTACATATGTATTTGAAAATACATACAGACAAAGAATATAAATGTATATGCCCAGATCCTTTTCTCACTTTCATAAGTAAAACAAAATTTATTTTCATGTAGATTTTTTATGTCTCCAATGTACGCGATAGAATATACAAATAAAAAATCCATTTTGAATTTTGTAATCGCCAGATGCAATCAAAAAACGATAAAAATGTGTATTTTATTATAATACATAAGAACAAATAATAATAAAATAAAATAAAATAAAATAAAAAAATAAAAAATACAATTTAAAAAAATAAATAAAATAAAATAAAATAAAATAAAATAAAAAAATAAAAAATACAATTTAAAAAAATAAAATAAAATACAATAAAATAAAATAAAATAAAATAAAATAAAATAAAATAAAATAATATAAAATGAAGAAAAATAAAATAAAATAAAATAAAATAAAATAAAATAAAATAAAATGTAATAAAATAAAATGTAATAAAATAAAATAAAATAAAGTAAAATAAAATAAAATAAAATAAAATAAAATAAAATAACATAACATAAAACATAAAAAAAAAAAAAAATAAAAAAAAAAATAAAAAAAATAAATAAATAAATAAAAATAAAATAAAATAAACTAAAATAAAATGAAGTATAATAAAAAAAAATAAAAATAAAAATTTAAAAAATTAAATTAAAAAAATATTAAAAAAAAAAATTAAAAAAAAAAATGGAAAATTAAATTAAATTAATTTAGAAAAAAAAATAAAAAATAAAAAAAAATAAAAAAAAATAAAATGAAATGAAATGAAAAATAAAATAAAATAAATTTAAAATATAAAAAATAAAAAAAATAAAATTAAAAAATAAAATAAAGTAAAATAATATAAATTTAAATTAATTTAAATGAAATTAAGTTAAAAACAAATAATAATAAAAATAAAAATAAACTTAAAAAAATTAAATAAATTAAAAAAAGAAATGAAACGAAATGAAATGAAAAAAAAAATGAAACGAAGTGAAATGAAATGAAATGAAATAAAATTAAAAAAAAATAATAATAATAAAATAAATTAAAAAAATAAAAATCATTTACTTATAACTCCAAACAATAGCAGGCCGCAATAAACAATTAAATTAAAAAATCAATAAATATAAATAAAGTGAATGAAAAGAGAATGAAATGATATTTGATATCCAAATACATATTTGTATGTATCCTCGCACAATATGATTATCTTAATCTGCCTTACCCTCTTACTGGACACTCCAGCCACTCGTTGTAACTTTACGCGATTGCCACAATTATTTTAATTGCATTTCTCCCGCTCCACTCACCACATTTTACAAATATACATATATATAATATGTATATGTGTATGTGCTTTCTAATGACCTGCTTTAAACGCTATTGTATACATAAATATGTGTGTATGAATGTCATGTTGGTTGTTTTATTATATTGCTCTGTTTGTCATTCTATATTTCTTTATGTGTCCGCAGAAAGGGCGTTGACACTTATTCTAGCTAACACTTTTCTGGTTCTAGGTAAAATAAATAAATGCCTTAACAACGTCGATTTGTCTGCTGACGAGTTCTATGTAGAATATCCTATTGCTGCCAGCACTTTGTCACACACTTCTTTTCCACTGATGTCGTGTTTCGGCTCTAATCACAGATCAAATAATGTACCTACATACAAACATATAATCGATATTTATTTAAGAAACCAATTAAATTAAGCCAAAAGTGTCAAAACAGTGGGCTCTTATGTGTATATGTATGTAAATATGTATTACAGTTTTTTTTTCTCATAATATCCACACAAAAAAAACTTTAAAATGATAAAAATGTCATAAAAGAGTATTTTTGCTTGAAGTGAGGATATATGAGGAATTTTTTAGTATAATATAAGATCTATAGGTGCATATGTATGTATGTATATGTATGTAAACATTTCAATAATACCTCTTACTTTACAGCACCTAAGCAACTTGTAAATATTTGTCAGTTGAATTATTCGAACGCTTTCAATTTTATTTCTGTAAATTGTCTACTTACATGCACACATGCATATGTTACGTGTATATACATGTGTACTATGACAAAAAGTACCTTTGGTTGTTATCCAAGTAAAAGTACAGCCATTAGGCCATTAGGCCCTTCACTACGGACCATTCACCGAACATTCCCCGCAAGCCGTTGCAATATTTGTGCATTTACCTTCCGTAATGAGCATATTTATAAATATGTTTGTGCATACAGGTGTTCAGGCATACTCACCTGTATACACGTGTACATATGCATATGTATGTGTGTAATGTTTGTGATTAACTCACCAAGCGGCGGACAATCGCATGCTTGCGCTCGTTTTTCGTCACGTCACTTTTCACTTTCATCGGCTGCAAGCATGTTACTTGTATTCACATACACATATACGAGTATGCCTGTGTGATAGGTACATGCCGCCAAAAATAATATAACATACATACATATGTATATACGATATTAATTAAAAGCCCCATCACGCCTGTCAGTGCATTGGCTGCTGAGTTGTGCCACCAAACTCACATTGGCTGGCTGGCGGGCTGCCTGCCTGGATAGTTAGTTGCCTCATTTCACTCGCTTTCATCGCAAGTTGCCTTTTGTTGCAGAATAAAAGTGAATTTCCATGAATGCGCGACAGTCGCTTAGGCTTCAAACCCATGATTAACAGCAAAGCTTCCTTCTTGTCGCCTAAAGTGCACTAGTATGTGTGTGTGTGTGTGTATATATGAGCCTGAGATTTTTTGTTAAGGTATGAGCAGTAGCAGCAGCATAAACCGGCTCTATCCCGCTGTGCTAAAAATTATGATTCATCAGAAAAATTTCGTCTAATCATCAGCGACTTGCATACAATGTGCTAGCGCCAACACATACACACATTCAAATATAGCTGCATTTACTCTGTAATGCAAGTGCATGCATATTTAATGCCCTGGATACACATACATTCAATACATATTTCCATTGTATGCAGTTTCTATTCAGAAAATTTGGTCCAGATTCTTGATTTAAAAAATTAAGCTAAAAAGTGGAAAAAGTTAGAAAGTAATCACAGCATGAATCGGTTGTGGCACAATTATTACCCATTAAGCACCCTTTCACTTTCACTTATTCTCGAAATTAAAAAACTAAAAAACCTATTTAAAAAATTTTTTTTTTTAAATTACTAAAAAAAAAATACAAAAAATAAAATAAAATATTAAAAATAAAACAAACAAAAAAATTAAAATCAGAAGTTCCATTAGACAGGGCATTTTCATCATTTGTATTAAAATTTTGAGAGCGTTTATACCAACTTTGATGAAAGTAAAATTTAATTTTTATAAATAAAATAAAATAAATAAAATAAAATAAACTAGCGTGCTTTGCTACACCTATAAAAATAATCAAAATAATGAAAATCTAACTAAAATTTAAAATTTAGGATTTTTTTTTGGAAAACGAAACGAAAAAAAATTGATTTTTAAATTTTTTTCCAAACTTTTTTCTATAAATTACATATGTACATTTTTTTTTAAATTTGTTTTCATTTTCATTTTTTCACTCTTTCTCTCTCTCAACACCACATACTACGTAATATTTTGGAATTTTACCTGTATTTGTTGTTGTGGCATGTATTTTTTATGGGTAGCGACCAATGTTCACTAAAATGGTCATATCTCTGGAACGGCTGCGCGAATCTGAATGAAAACTTCACATTAACCTTCTCCTAATATTTCTTTTTAACTCATAAAAATTTGGTGCAGATTGATCTGGTGGTTCTCAAGTTATAGGCGTTCATCAAAATTTGTATTGATTTTTGTATATATGTATGTATAGGGTGTTTTTTTTATAGAGGTATAGAGCTTTAAGTTGGCATTACTTTTCAAGATGGCGACCGATTTAACAGCTGTCAAGTGAATTATTCTCAGTTTGGTTTGGTAAAATCAACCAGAAGTGCGCTTCATCGCTAAACATCGCTAAAATGGACGTAGTGCGCGATACGTTTTCCGCACAGAACCATTATTTTCGAAATAAAATTGCACTATTTGCAAGCGTTGTTCAGGCGTGAGTCTATTCATGATGAATTGCCAAACCAATCTGAGAATAAATCACTTGACAGCTGTTAAATCGGTTGCCATCTTGAAAAGTAATGCCAACTTAAAGTTCTATGCCTCTATAAAAAACACCCTATACATACATACAGACATATATGTATATACATACATAAATACTGGGAGATTGCTAAAAGCTAAACTTTTGGAAATATACAGTTTTATCATTTTAATGAAAAAAAAAATACGGAAATACTGTTATCATAAGATTTCTATTGAACACTATCATACGATTTCTTGAATGAACGACTTTGGGAAGATCTCGATGCAAATTCGAGCAGTAATCTGCCATCATATTTGAGTTCCACAAGGCTCTTTTTTTATTGTACGAAGATTCTGGTGACATACTTTACCCTTCTCCACACTGAAATCTCACAGATTTTGTGGAAATCGGTCTAAATGCGAGCACAGAAAATAGATTTTTAAGCTCTTATGGTACCCTAGCTTTTGAAAACTTCGACATTTCTTTTTGTCTAGAAAATTGGTCATAACCAAAACAAACGAATTCCAAATTTCGGAATCGACTTCAGTCCGTGATTTGATAAAATCAGGAACTTTCACGAGTTGTCTAATCTGTGCCCCATCAAAAATAGCCGCTTTAAAATTTTCTGTACCTAATGTCTGAATCAGAGTCTTCACTTGATGTATTCCTTACGGGTTCACAGGAATATGAATCATCAGAAGATTTAGATGTGCCATATTGTGCCTCTCGTGATTTTAATTGAGGTCGTTTAGCAGAAGATAGGTTAGGTTATGATCGCTTATTGTGATTTCCAGTGTTAATGACGATTAATGACCCATAATGCAGATATAGTCAGGAACACCATGGGTTTTCCTCATTATACAATTTAATTTTAAAGTATTGATGACACTAAGTTTTGGATCACCCGATAGATTTCCGATATTTTACAAATATCTATACATTTCACATAAAATATAGCAAAAACTATGATTATCAAGCACACAACATCTTCTTGGACGAATCCTTATCGAAAACAACAACTAACTCTATTTTAGAGTCCAATAAGAAATGAAAATCTAAGTAGTAAGTAGCTCAAAAACAAAAGATCTTAGAGAAGTAATCTTGTTGTAAAAATTGAGGGAAACAAATAACTTTTTTCTTTTTGTTGATCAGTGCAGTTATCACTGAGCTTCACAAAAACAGATTTCTTTTTGTTGCCCTGTATGTTTTTGTAAATTTCAATGTTTTCAAGTATCCAGATTATGAATATATTCATGAAAGTACTGAATTTGTTCTTGTATTTATGTATAAGTTGTCTTGTGTTAATATTTTGTTTCAATTACTGCATGTCCATTCCAATATATATAGTTGTCTTTTATTTTAAAACATAGCGAACTCATAAAGTTTAAATATATTTAGTAGACTATGTCAAGGAGACTTATACTGAAACTAGTTAAACCATGGATACCTCATTACAGTTTTAGTCCTGTGTCCTCTAAGTACTACACTGCGAAAATCTGCCAAAGTCACATAAATCGGGATAGTCTACCAGTGAGAGTTAATGGGATGGTGAAACATCTACGACAAAATGAACTCTCTGATTTAATACTTTATCGAAATTTATCAAGATTGAATGCAAAAAATTTATATGCGCCAAAGTAGCAATACAGAAAACCAGAGTGTGAGTTATTATAATTTTTTAGTGAAAATGAAGGGCTATTATACTGTAATGATATCACGAAGCTGCTTCTAGACATATGTAGGTTTAAAAGAAATATTGTATTGGTGGTCGAAAATTTCCTTGATAACATAAATCACGAAATTATAAAGAAATTGTACAAGATATGGTGAAAAATTTTCAAACTAATATCAAGTAACACTTTCTCCATATTCATTTGGATAAAATAATTGTGAGAAATAGAGTGAGAGAGCGGTTTCATCACGTGCTGGAGGAAAGGTATGAAGGCCGATGTGATTGTCAAATGATGGCTAATTACCGCTGGTCTTTAAGAAGAGATTTTATTCTGAAAAATTATTAAAGAGAAGCCGATAAAGGCGTTTTATGGAAATATAAATTATGGTTTTGACATTTTTCACGCCATTTACTTTGATGTATTTTAATTATTCAAAAAAAAAAAAAAAAAAATTCATTGGAATTGCATATACTCGTAGTTACATACATATCTGTTATGCTTCTGGTTTTCAGATTTTTGTAATACAAAGTGAATATAGGGATTTAGAAAAAAGGAGCAAATCGTACAAAATCATTAATAGTTGTATGAATATATCCAAACTCCATCTTAGATCTAGGGCAAAAACACACCTGTAGTAGTCTGTTCTTATCATTTATCTATTTAATATTTTTAATCATCATAACTATTAAAAATTTATTAACATCATTTAACACATATTATTATCATTTGTCTATTGTTCATTTGATAAATGTTTTATTATTAAAATTTTTATTTATTTATTCCTTACCACTAGAATTAATTTTTTTTATATAATATCATAATTATTATTACTATTATATTTATGTTTTTTTGTGTGTGTTATATCATTGTATTTTTTATAATAATTTATTTTCAATAATATTTATCTATTAATTTTATTATTTACTATCTAAATTCATTTATTTATTTGTTTCTTTTTTTTTTGTAATTGTAATAGCTACACATTTTCTTCGCGACTTGTTTGGCTTCGTTTAAATTTTTTTTCTTCTTTATCTTCACTTTTATATATGTACATTCACAAATTTGTATGTAAGCAAACTCAGCATGAAGGTTTTCAAACCACAAACCTCAAACCTTTCCATAGCGAGTTTTGCACTCTTACAATTTTGCATACGTCAAACATACAAATGAAAAAGTTGTTATACATGAAGATATGCGTGCGAATTATATTTACTAGTAAATTTCTTCCCAGATCCATTTCTTTTTATATTTATACAGGCAGATGTTAAGTACTAAACCTGCAATCAATTGAACTAGTTAAAAACTACTGCGAAACTAGTATACTAAGTTAGAGCAACTAGTCAGAAATTTTTAACTTAAACAGGCAGCTGGTAAGGCTACATATGCACAGATTTTTGTCAAAACTATACCAGTCAGATACTAGTCCAAAAACCAATAGTTCAGTTTCAATGCTGAAAATGTGGAGGAAGACTAAAATATTTGTTTTTTCTTTAGAAATGTCATGTATTAGACATACTCATACTATTTGAATATATACTAGTTGTAAGAATATTAGTCTCACACTAGTTTAAAATTCACTACTTAAGTTACAAATCATAGGATTTCTGTCAGCAGTAGACTAGTCTCATACTAGGCCTAAAACCACCAATTCAGTTTGATCCAAAAAATTCTTGTAGGAGACTAAAATTGTCAAAATTCTGTTAGAAATATACTTCTCTCATACTAATTGGAAATGTACTATTCCCATACACAAAAGTGGTGATTTTGGTCAGCAAATACTAGTTGTAAAGTAGTACAATTTTTGACCTATTCGGTATTTCACTGCAGGTATGGATTATCTGATAAAGGGAAGAACCTCCGCGCCAGTTCAGTGACGAAGTAACCAAGCAACTCTGTTTTTGACTTCGCTTGATCGCTTGATCGCTCGCTGTTGCAGTTTCTCTTGTTGTTGTCGCGTAGATAGCAAGTGACATTAATGACATCGTCGTTACACAATTGTCAACATCACTTTGCCGTCGGTTTGTTGTTGTTGTTGTTTTCTGCTTCTCTGCTCGTTTCGCATACATTTTTTCACACTATTTTTCTGTTTTTCTTCTGTTTTTTTGGTTTTTTTTTGTTACTGCTCGCATGCATGTTTGTATGTATTTTGTTGCAAAGTGAAAGGATGAACACAACTTTTTTGTTGCTATTGGTGGTAAAGTGTAAATTTACCAGTGTTGTTGTTGTTGTTGTTGTTGTTGTTGTTGTTGTTGTTGTTGCTGCTGATGTTGTTGCTGCTGTTGTTGGAGCAATTTACGCTGATGGACATGCAAACCGAGCCCAATCCAATCCAACGAAACCAAAACCAAAACATGAAAAAATCGATACTTGTCTATGAATCTTTTCACAAACGTATGTACAAATATATAATGTATATAATGACAACAACAACAACAACAAAATTGGCTACCGATCATTTGAGAAGAACTTAAATTTTATTGATGCAAATGCAGCTGCAACAATCTGTTGCATTCTTCCTTTTTCCACAAACATATATATGTATGTGTACATACATACATGCATATATACATATGTGTATCATCTTTATATATGTATACATATGTATGTTTAAGCATGTATGATACGGTTTGATATGGACATTAAGGAAAAGTTGAAATTACTAAATATCACATCAAGCGCAACAAAATGAGCATGCACGAACGAAGTGTCGACTCTTTAGCCACCGATTCAGCGATAATGATAGTCCATATCAGCAACAACAACAACAGCAGCAACAACGAAAACGAAAGACATTGACAACTCCTAAAGTTTTTGCAGTAACAACCAGTGTCGTTGTTAATTACATTTTCGACATAATATTTGAGTTTTAAAGTTGTTTTAAACTATTTTTTAGGCTTTTCCGTTTGTTGTACGTACATGCTCTAGTCGTTGTTGGCTGCAATTCATTGACTTCGTTTACGCCAGAAGCGCTGCACCTTTTGAGACATAATATTAGTTAATTCCTCGTACGCGCGCGTATAAGCGTTGTGGAGTGGATTGGAGTGTGCGCACCTTTTTTGTTATTGTTATAGTCCGGAAAATTGCGCACGCAGCTGCCATTTGATAATGCCTTGGCTGGCAGTAAAAGGCATATTAACTGTTATCAAATGTGTGCAATTAAAAGTGCAAAATGTGTATTGTGCGCGCTCGCCTTTAGCAACTTTGGTGGAATAAACAACCGTAAACGGAAATATTCATTGAACGCCGCCAACTCGATTGAGGTGAAAAAGAAAATGCGCAGACCTCTGAGGTGCGCATTTATAATAATCTCTTTCTAATTGTTTGCACAATCTCCAGCTTGACTCGGAACGCCAGCCAACCTGTCATCTGCTGTGATTTTTTCTCCCTCCAATACAGTGGTGTATGAGTATAGTGTGTCTGCCAAATAATGGTTAATTTCAGGAATATTTGTTCGTATGGTGATTCCGAATTTATTTTAATACTAGCAGGTGGAATAGAAGTTGTTCCTCCTATAATATCCTAAAAATTTATAAACTTGATTATTTAAAAAGAATTTGTTTGACGGATTTTTTTTTACCCAAAACCCCATATCTGAACAAATCAGTTGTATAGCTTTGCTAGAACACCAAAATATATGATCTTATTTATATGCGTTATTTAAGTATTTACCTAAAGTCAATCAATAAAGTAAATAAACAATAAAAAAATATACAAATCTTTTTGTAACAGAAGAAAAACAGATTTATTTCTAAAAATTATATATTAGGAACTTCAATTCAGGTACAAAAAGTCAACTTAAAAATTTAATTTCTTTAAATAATTTAAACTTAAATAAAAATATCTTCAAAATAACATCTAAAAGGTATGTATGCATAATCAAATTAGTACTTCTAAATTCATATTTAAAAAAAAAATTAAAATAAAATTGGTTTTCAATATTTTTTGGGGTTGCCCTTTTGTTTAAGGACCGCTTTTAGTCTCGAATTCATTGAATTCACCAGGTTCCCTGTCACGCTAGGCGGTATGTTCTCCCATTCTTCCGCGAGGATCTTTTTCAAGTCATCCTTGCTTGAAATGTTGCGTTTTCGAATCTGCTGGTCAAGATGTTCCCATAAATGCTCTATAGGGTTGACATCGGGGGACTGAGGTGGTGTACGAAGTTGTTTCTTGACCTTATATAGGAGCCACTCTTTAACAATGGAAGCAGTGTGCTTTGGGTCGTTGTCTTGTTGAAAGAAAAACGACTCCTGAAGACCGAGCTTGGCGGCACTTTCGTGTAAATTTTTTTCAAAATATCTAAATATTAAAACGATCCATAATGCCGTCAATAAACACCAGCTTACCGAGCCCAGATGCTGCCATACAACCGCAAACAAAAACGGAGTCACCACCGTGTTTGACTGTGCCCATCAGATTTTTCAGAATTCACTTTTCGCCATACCTTGACTCGTCCATCGGATCCATGAATATTGAATTTAGATTCATGGAACTGTGTTCCAGAACGTCAGCTTTTTCGTATTCTTTGGCGAAGGCAATTCTTTTTTTCCGGTTTACTTTGCTAATAAAAGATTTCTTACGCATGTTGCGACCATGGTATCTGTCTGTTCGCAATACCTGACGAATCGTTTCAGGATTGCACAGTTTTCTAACCTCATTTTCAATTTCTTTCTTTTTGAATCTTGGGAGCCGTTTTTTTTGGATTTTCACGCAACTTGCGAACAATAATTCGCTTTTCTGGTGATGTAAATATGCTAGTCCATCCAGACCTCTGATTGGTTTTGGTATCTCCGTCTCATTTATACAATTTCAACTATTTTCCTCTGAGATTTTTTCTCTTTGAACGATTTTATTATCAAATCTTTTAGGTACCGAGATAATTCTTTTCCCCGCGGTGCCATCACGATTTTAAAAACTCTTTATTAATGCTGAAATTTTATTAAAAACTGAATATTTCAATTATATTCAAAAAGAAAAACCAGCTTCTATGCTCTCTTGCCTTTTCAAGCGCGACGAACCCAATGTACTTTACGTTTTGCATACGAACGTGCTATTAAATCTAACGGTACTATTAAAAATATATCATGTTGCATGAAAGCGACAGCTGACCTCGTAAGCAACACAACAGTAAAAAAAAATCAACTTAACTCAACTTTAACTTTAATATTTAATTTATGTTAAAAAAAATTTAAACAGATGGCAGCTCTTCTCAGTGAGTCTTCTCAGTTGTCTTCAGATTGATATCGCGTATAATATAATAAGCGGCCGCAATAGCCGAGCCATCAGCATTGCGTACTACACTTCGGAAGGCCTGGGCGGTCGCCCCTCTGCAGGGAATGTCAAGCCCTGAATGAAATGAAATAAAAAGCTCCTCATAAAAATCCATCGGCCGTTCGGAGGCGGCTTAGAATAAATTGTAGGTCGCTCCATTTTGCTGGCAAAAACATTAAGACGCAAAACTACAAAATGAAGGAGCAGCTCGGCTGAACATCGCTCCAGCGGTTACAAAGCGCCAATAATATATATAAATATGTATATACATAGGTTTTTCCAAAAAGAGTGATACGTTTTCTTAAAAAAAAAAAACACACACGCACACTAATTGTTAGGGAATTCAAATGTTTTTATTCAATGTGAAGTACAATCGATACAATTAAGTTCTGAATATAACATTATTCAAATGGCCTCCACGACTTCTTTTGCAGGAACGAATTCGACGAACCCAATTTTTGAGCACATTTTCCACTAAATCAAGTCGTATGTCATGAATAGCATGTTCAATATTGACTTTTAAAGCTTGAAGAGAGTCTGATTTATTGCTAAATACCAATGACTTCAAATAACCCCACAAGAAGTAGTCTAATGGTGTTAAATCACAACTTCTTGGAGGCCATTCATTGTCACAACTTCTTGAAATAATCGAATCTCCAAACCTTTCTCGCAATAATTCAGTTGTTGCACGTACGGTGTGACACGTAGCTCCGTCTTGTTGGAACCAGATGTTGTTAAGATCAACTTCTTCCAATCGTAGCCATAAAAAGTTGGTTATTACACCAAACTGTCAATCTAGATGAATGTAATGGTTGTTCATGAGTAATTTGCGGATTTTCTTCGCACCAAAATCGATAGTTTTGTTTATTTACCGCATCACTCAGATGAAAGTAATAAAATTGTTATCGTTTTCAAGTTGTTACAAGGCATAATCAGCAAATTCACGACATTCATGGTGGTCCAACGGCTTCAGTTCTTGAGTGAGAACAATTTTATAATGATGTAAGTCTAAATCCTTTCTCAAAATCCGCCAGGTTGTGGTTTGAGACAGTCCACATTCTTGAAAACGTCTTGGAATCGACGAATTGCGGTCGTCAGAAACGGGAGCAATATTTTCATTACTTCGATCGGTTCTTTGTCTTATTGGCACTTGAACATTATGTAAAGAAAATGTACGCTAGAAATTTTCAACAATTCGACGAATAGCTGGACGATTATTTCAACCATAAAATCGCAAAAGCGCAAAAGTTGCGATTGCAGAACGATTATTTTGATAATAATATTGAATAATTTGTAAACGTTGTTCTTGCGCATTTCTTGCCATGATGAAATTGTAAACATTACAATGAAAAAAAAAAATAGAGATCATGACATGTTAAAAATGGCCAAAACGACATTTAAAAAACATATCATCCCTATTGGAATACCCTTTACATAATATAATATTCCATTTACCAAATTTAAAAAAAAATATATATATATCCTACTCCCAAAGTAACTTTTTTAATATGTCGCTCACAGCGACACCCATGGTGCAAAATTTGTGACGAAATATTCCTCTTTGGTTCGCTAAGATAAATATTTATGTAGATTCGAAAAAATTGTAGCACTTAAACATATTATGACTGCTACGAAACTGTAAAATCGCGATCAATCAACTTACTTTATTGGCAGACCAACGAAATTTATATATCTGTATATATATATATATATATATATATATATGAACATGTCTGTTCAAGTTCCAAAAACCTCGAAATAACGAGTATTTGACTATTACGCACTTTACTTGCCGCAATCCTCGGTCTTTCTTTTAATTTATTTGAACAAAAATGTGATTTTGGGGTCCTAAAACAAAAAAAGTCAGCATTTATGCAGTGACACTGTGAACTGGCCTAACAAAAATTTATTTACTATATCCAATCATAGCTGGTTATTAAAAATATATTATTAAAGACAAAAAAAAAATGTAAACCCGTTGGCCATATTAATAATTAAATTTTAATTTGAAAAGATTAACGCAGCGTCTTGTGATCCATCAATCATATTCAGCCATATTTTTCTAATTTAGTTTATTACCCGCTGTTCTTTTGTAGCTAGCGTACAAAAGAACGCAGTTTATTGTGTTATGCTTTGTGTTACAAAAAAAACCTAATTTCGCAAGTAAATAATAATGAAAGTTTAAGTACTAATTTGAAAATAAAATAGAAAAATTTAAATAAAATCATTACTGCCTCACACAATTCAATGGCAATGAAAGCGGCTGTCCACGATCACCTAAACGAAAGGGCACACAAAAGCGATGGCAAGATAATACGACTTCAAAACTGCCGCCTTTTTTGAATTGAACGTAACATTGGTTGGTTGGTCAGCTGACTCGCGTGAGCATTTCTGTGGCAAACATTAACAGGTGGCTGCGAAGCGTTTGTGTAAATACAAAGACTGGAGTTTCGCAGAATTTTCTTTGTTATTTTTATTTATTAATTTTTTATTTAATTTTTTTTATTTTTATTTTAATTTTATTTTATTTATTTTTTTAATTTTATTTTTTTTATTTTTTACGTTTTTTTATTATTATTTTTTTTATGCCCTATTTGAGGCGCTGCAACTTGTTGGTCGCAAATAAAATCACGGTTGTCCTTAACAGGCCACTGGAGTTGCACAATATCTATGAGTATGTGTGTTCTTTTTTTTTTTTTTTTTTTTTTGTTTTAGGTGTATTTTTTTGTGGCCCGCATGTTGTAACAAACCAAAAGCTTTAACTGTTTAACTGTCGCTGCTAGTTGGCTTATTTTGGAAGCTTCGATTGCGATTAAATCGTTTAATGTTTGCTATATATGTATACATAATGGTGTATATACATATATATATATGTATGTTATGTATGCATGCTGATATTTTCCTACTTTGCATTTTCACAGTTGTCTAAATTCGGCAATAACCAGCAACGAATGCGTTTATTGCTTATATATATGTAGTAATGTCTGTATGTATCCACCGAAACAATCTAATAATTTCAGGTTAATTGGGGTTGTTTATGTCACAATACTTGTATGTTTGGCATTTAGCATTTGGCTTTCTCAAAAGCGCCGATACACACTTATTATCAACTCGTCCGTCCGTCCATTGTGTGCTGGCATTTTCGATGAAAAGCAATTACAATCACTGTGTTTATTTGTTTTTAGTTTTTTATATGAAAATGATTTGCAGAAATCACAGATAATTGCGAAAATCCATGATAATTAAAAACATATTATCAACTATGTTAAATACCATGTTTTCGCTTGGTCGCATCTCACGACTCACAATGGCATCCAATTGACTATTTGATGGTTTACGGTGAAAAATTCCAACATGTACATTTAAAGTTGTGCGAAATTACATAGAAAACGTTCGTTAGATATGTAATATATTTTTAATAATTGCCGTAGTACTCGTACATACATACACGTTTTCCATATTAGACCATACAGTTTTTTTATTCCCCAAAAAGTTCATTGCACGTATTCGAATCTAAATTATTTTTCAATACAAAGCTTGTATGAGTACAAGAAAAACAAAATATCGTGAACCCAAGAACTGCGTTCGAGTGATTTGATTTCTTTAAGAAAAAACACACACTAATTGTTAAGGAAATTCAAATGTCTTTTATTTAATGTGAAGTACAATCGATATAATTAAGTTCTGAATATAACATCATTCAAATGACCCCCACGACTTCTTTTCCAGGAACGAATTCAATGAACCCAATTTTTCAGTATTTTTTCCACTGAATCAAGTCGGATGTCATGAATAGCACATTCAATATTGACTTTTAAAGCTTGAAGAGAGTCTGATTTATTGCTAAATACCAATGACTTCAAATAACCCCACAAGAAGTAGTCTAATGGTATTAAATCACATCTTTTTGGTTGTTGTATGTGCTGTGTGACACGTAGCCCCGTCTTGTTGGAACCAGATGTTGTTAAGATCAACTTCTTCCAATTGTTACCATAAAAAGTTGGTTATCATCGATCTATACCGCTCTCCATTGCCAGTAACGATGCTACCAGCTTCATTTCGAAAGAAGTACGGACCGATGACTCCACCACACCAAACTGCCTGTTTAGGTGAATGTAATGGTTGGAAAACCCTATATATAAACCCATGAACTCATAGACAGGTGGTAAACTTAAAATAAAATTGGTGTAAAATCCAATAGATCTAACTTAAGGTGTATAACACTAATAATGCAATGATCCACTCCAGAATACCTCAGTAGTAGTAGTAGTAGTAGTATGAAACTGGAACATGGACAGTGAGCTGGTTAACAACCCAGTAAAAATTGATGTGGTCTTCTTTACCAGGAGATATACATAACCCACTCTATGCTTGCAAAGCGGCCATTGACATATCGACAGGCTCAAAAGTGAAAATTGTTTATTGCATATATGTATACAGCGGTAGTTAGACCCTTTTCAATTTAGGGTATGCCATTTTGGGGGTCGGAATTCGATAAAATCACTTTTAAGATCAAACTAAATAGAGTTACGGTGTGCAGTAGTCCTCATAACGGGAGCAGCTATATCATCGACTTCCTTAAAAGTCCTCGAAGGTCGTCTTATTTTTTCGGAGCATTAAATTTTAAGCGAAAGGTTCCGAAAGAACTTACAAACTTTTGTTTAGATAGTTTCTTTTTCCAAAAGAAACCCTATTAGAAGCGTATGGGATGATATAAAAGCTTCTATAAGGCTCGTCACAGATAGCTAAAAACTCCAAAATAAAGAAGGCTATGGGGTCCATTGACCAACACTCTCAGTCAATATGAACAAGAGACATAAGAAACAGGTCACTACAGCGTCGTGCAAGCAGAACCTCTGCAATCACAGAAACCGCCAAAAGACTACTCAAATCTACTGTCACCCAACCAACTAATTATCATACATGCTGCCTTTAGATCTTTACATAGAACTAATTATATCACGTCAAAGGTGGCTCTAAAATGCACAATCACTTTAAAAAAAACTTTCAAACAAGTGCATCATGACCATGTTTTGGATGCCCGTACACCTAAGCACGACTCAGGCAGCCAGACGCGACGGACTAACAAGCTAGCGTGCAATATCGATGACTTAACGAAATCACGTACAACATGGCTAGGGCAGAACCGGAAGCCAATCTTGGAAGCGTTTAAGGCTTATAGACCAATTCTCAATATAAGTCCAGTAATTGGCATATGAAAAGGGCACTATTTAATGGTACTTTATGATAAGAGCATGGAATACCACTACCTCAGCTGCTTCATAGAAAACACTGTTTGGAATACCTCGCTAAGCTGTATTCCTAATTTGGGAACATGGCAGGTGCCTTATAGCTCATAACCACACATCTCTACGGGCTATAATCGATTGTTGTCAAATTACACGTTTTTGTATGTTGGCACTTTGAATCCTTAACATAATCACTTATAAAAAAGCGTCAACCAAGTATGTTCGCTGCTTTACAGCACTTAAATGCTTGAAAATGTTAAAAGAACTTTCTGAGGAAGAGGAAAAAAGAAGCAAAGAGCAGTTTTCATTCAATTAATCGTCTCATACTTATTTAATCTAAAAATATCTAGGATATTACCACCATCAAGCTTTCCTAGCAATATCTCAAGCAATAAATTGTCAACTTCATTCATTTTGGTGCCACGACAAACAATTTGCTTGAGAATGACAATTCAAGCAATAAAAAATTGAGCGTCGAGACGTTAAGTAATGCACCGTTTACAGCCACATCGATTTCTTTTCTAATTTACTCGCTTTTCCAAAATATTAATAAAAAATATTTTGATCGCTTTCTGTTATATAATTATATACTTCTTGAGCTTTATACTCGTTATTTCAACATTGTTCCCTTCAAGGGGACCCTCGAACTTCGCCATTTACGTATTTAGTACGATTTGTGCCTTGCTTCAAGAATGCTGCTTACTTCAAACTAGGCCTCAGTTTCGGAGATCATCTCTTCATTCGACGAAAATTTCTTCCCAGCGAGCATTCTTCTGAGATCTGAGAACAGGAAATAGTCGCTGGGGCCAGAACTGGGGAATACGGTGGATGAGGAAACTATTCGAAGCCCAATTCATAGATTTTTGCCATCAATTTAACTGACTTGTGACACTGTACATTGCCTTGATGGAACAGCACTTTCTTCTTTTTCAAAAGCGGCCGTTTTTCGGCATTTCGTCCTTAAAAATGTACAATAACGCTATGTAATAGTCGCTCTTAATTGGACCTTTTTTTTTTCAAGGTAGTCAATAAAAATTATTCCAAGCGCATCCCAAAACACAGACGCCATAACCTTGCCAGCCGACTGTTACGTATTTCCACGCTTAGGAGCGGGTTTATCGTGTGCAGCTCACTCGGATGACTGTCGATTGGACTTCGGAGTGAAATAATGGAGCCATGTTTCATCCATTGTCACCTATCGACGCAAAAACTAGGGTTTATTACGCTTGAGCATCTCCAAACACTGCTGCGAATCATCAACTTGTCATTGTTTTTGGTCAAAAGTGAACTCGCCCACTTTGCACAGAGCTTTCTTCACTCAAAATGCTATAATTTACAAAGTAATGATCAAATTTATACACGCGTCTTTTGAAGGTTAGGGTTAACTAAAATGTATATGGAATTAATTCTTCCTAATTCCATCTATGTGTCAGGCCGTGTACTTTTCATTTGACCTGTTAAAGCTTTTCATGAAATGATTTGCACTTGAAAAATTTTAAAATTACTGTAATCTTTTATATCCCACCACAAAACGAACTCTTCGTTACGCATAAAATTTATTTTCCGTTACATCAACACTCTGTTGGTTTTAATCACTAAGCGACTTAATGTTCTTTTGTAGATTGGGTGCAAAAGAATGTAGTTAATATTCGTTGATATTTATTGATGAAAAATTAATTAACTGTACGTAGAGTTGTTGTGAAATCAATTTTGTTAACAAATTAAACATTATTAAAGGTTCAGCTGAAATTAAGAGCGCTCCTTAGCAATGATTATTTTATATTTTAAGCTTAAAAATGTAATCAAATTGAAATCAAGTAAAACAGCGATGGCCGTGCCTACTTTGTGCGCTATTTTAGTGGAATAACTTACAATCTTCAAGTGGTCTGAAATGTATTTTAAATAGAAAGGACTAAAAGACAAAAACTCTTTTTTCAAATGCTGACTAACCTCACTTTCAATTAAAAGTATTTAAATGCGATATGTAAATTTTTTTTGGTTTTTCTTTTTTACCTTCACAAGTGTTGGTTCTTCATTTCTTATTTTTTCTGCTTCTTTTGCTGTCATCAAGTGCCTCGAATCAGCTTCAACGTCAAACAAACAATTTTTCTAAATTTTCTTGTGTATATGAACGATACTTATGTATGTATGTTTATATTTGCGACCCTCGCCTTGACAGCAATTTGCTGACATCTGATCCATTCAAGTTCAACAGAAGTTGCCAGCGCAAGCGTGTGAGGGCATAAAGGTACATACATATCTACATACTCGCGTACATATGGCGGCAAGCTTATCGGCCCAATCGATTCGATGGCTAAGTGAAATCTCACGCCTTTTTGTCGCTACAACCGAACAACCTTTGAACTTGGGGGAAAACTGGCAAAAGTGTGCATAATGTATGTATATACATATTTATGTATGTATGTATATATATTTTATGTATATATATATATATATATATATATATATATATATATATATATATATATGTATATGTATATATATATATAAATATATATTTATAATTATGTATATATTTGGAAACTACTAATGGTATGTCGATGCTTTTATGTGTAGTTATATGCAAGTAGTTATGTACAGGTATTTTTGTTGTTGTTGTTGTTGTAAATTACAAAAATGCAAATTCTTCACCGATTGCTGTCAATGTTTCACTTTTACTTTTAGTTTCATTTCATTTTGTCTCCATACATTATTGGCGGCAGACAATTGAGTATCGCTGGTAGACGTCTAAAACATTGTTGTTGTTGTTGTTTTTTTTAAACAGCATTATCTATGTTTGTAACGCCGCGTTAAAGATGATGCGCTCAAATATCTATATACATCATTTTGTTGTAGTTGTTGGTTTTTTTTTTACTTCTACGGCTACCAAAATATCATTGGCTGCCGCCTGGTGGTGTCTGCTTGTGATGCCGAGGTTCAAAACTCTTTGTTGCACGGCGAATGTCAATCGAAGCAACAGCAACACAAGTGACGCTTTCACTACTTACTTACTTACTTGTTTAGATCGGTTGGGTTCAAAACGATAAATTCTAAACGCTTTCCTTAAAAGTTTGCCTTAGACCTTTCGCCAAAGAGACCTGCTGCAGTCATTTCCTACTTTTTCCTACGTCTTCTTCTTTACCATAACTTGAGCGCGGCGCACATAACCTCTTTTAAAAGCTACAAATGCTATTTTTTAAAACATGTTTGTTGTTGTTGTATTAGTTGAGATGGAAAATTAAGTGGCGGCAGCAGCGCCGCACAAAAATGAAAAATAGAAAAATATTGGCAAGCCATATGAGAGCTGGTGTGCTGAAAACTTCAAAGCCAAAGCGTCGCGTCATATGACAAGTGTATGTGTGTTGTTGTTGTTGTCGTTGTTTGACATGTGAGTAAATTGTCGCCTTGCCATCACATATTGGCTTTGTGTTACGCGCACGTTGCTAGCATAGGAAATGCAAATCCGCTTAGACGTGTCTAGTGTCCGGTGGCTCGTATTGCTCGTATTGCTCACCAATAACTGCAGACGAAGGTGGCGGGAATTGCGACGTTTTCCCCTCATTCATGACTTGATTTCGTTGTAGAGTTTGAGTTTGAGTGCTGGTTGGTGCTAGCGTTGGTTTTGTTGAACAGGCCTTGCACATGTCGGCGGAATTGATCTTTGCTGCAACATGACAGCAAGCGCAGCGCATAGCTGGTTGACTGGTCGACTGGCTGTTTGATTCCATGCTTCTTCCATGTCATACAAATGCAATACAATGCAACAGTCCATGGCCAAATGAATGTGTATTTGGCAATAGAGACATCGTCAATTCGTTCCTGACTTCGTTTTTTTCCTTCGCTTTTTTCTTTTGCCATCAAAAATCAAACTACAAAATGCATTTGGTTTGTTTATTGCAAATTTCTGCGAAGAAGACGGCGATGATGACGCAACATTATACAAACATAATCGTGCGTCATACATACATAGATCTGTATGTGGGTATGCGTGTAACATTCATTGACCATTTGTTTCTTCTCACCATTCAATTTGGCGAAATCTTGATTTAGCGCAATTACAATGGTTTCGCACTGTTTTTCTTCTTCTTCATCATTCATTGTTGCTTTGAAATGGAAAATTATATTGTGCTCACCTCTAGTGCGCGCGAGTCCACTTGAGGAAGTCAATCATTGTTGAAAATTAAATTTTGCTTGCGTCGTGTTGGCTTTGCGATTTTTCGTGCGCCGTAAACGCCCCGCCGCACAGCTGTGCGCATGGCTTAAATATATATATTTGCTTGGCTAATACATACATATATGTATATGTTTTTACTTCACTGCGATTAGAGCTTTATTTTGTATGTATGTAGGTAGACATGTTTCAAATTATATATAATAAAAAAATTAAGCCAAGTTTTGTATTTGGAAAAGTGCATGAAAGCGGAAAATGAGCCACGTAAAATATAAATAACGTATAAATGTACGTGCGTATGTATGTAACTTTAGCTTTGGCTAAGATATTTTAAAAAATGCATGTGAGCTCGTATACAACCGTATGCCATTTTTACATGTTTTTATACACTAGGGTTGCTCTGTTTTTAATACTTATTATTTTTAATTTTTAATTAATTAAAAAAATGTCTCAGTCAAAATGGCTGCCTTTTTTATCTTAGAGCAAACTTTTCCTGTGTAGAAACATTTACAAATACCTTTTATTGAATAGTCCTTTTGGAAGGAGAGCAGATAGATCCATCAAATATTATACCGATATGTTTAAAATGACTAGCTGAGTTGATTTAACAGGTCAATTGAAAAGTCCCCGAACTACAATAGTAAATACATTTTTTTGGTAAAATTCATTTTTTTTACTCAACAAAGTTCCTTTCAGGAATTATACTCTGATGATAGCGTCCCTCCAACTTTTCGATACCATTTTTGTAATAAGAATTGTCCTTTGCCTCAGGCCTTAGTTTCGATCACGTCTTCATTCGATGAAAATTTTTTCCCAGCGAGCATTCTTTTGAGATCTGAGAAGTGGAAACAGTCGCTGGTGGCCAGCTCTGGAGAATATGGTAGATGCGGAAGCAATTCGAAGCCAAATTCATGGATTTTTGCCATCGATTTCACTGATTTGTGACACGGTGTGTTTTGTCTTGGTGAAACAGCACTCTTTCTTTTTCCTCAAACGTGGCCGTTTTTCTACGATTTCGTCCTTCAAACGGTCGCTGTCGCTCCCTTTTCAATGTAGTCAACGAAAATTATTCCATACGCATCCCAAAATACAGACGCCATAATTGTGCCAGCCGACTCTTCCGTTTTTCCACTCTTTGGAGCGGGCTCATCGTGCCCAGTACACTCGGATGACTGTCGATTGGACTTCGGAGTGAAATGATGGAGCTATGTTTCATCCATCGTCACATATCGACGCAAAAACTCGAGCTTATTACCATTTAACATCTCCAAACAAGCTCCGAATCATCAACTCGTCGTTGTTTTTGTCGATAGTAAGCTCGCGTGGCACCCACTTCTTACAGAGCTTTCTCATACCCGAATATTGGTGAATGATATGACGTACATGTTCAGTTGATATCTTTAGAGTGCCTGTTGTTTTATTCAATTTCAATTTGAGATCGTTCAAAGTCATTTTATGGATTGTTTTGATGTTTTCGTCGGTAACCACCTCTTTTGGGCGTCCACTGCTGTCACCGTCTTCGGTGGTCTTTTCACCACGTCTAACCTAAGCTGCCAATCCTTGATGTTTGATTTTCCTGAGGCAGTGCCCGGAAACTCGTCATCGCGCCAAGTCTTTGCTTCAACAGTATTTTGCCCTTCAAAGAGCAATATTTTATCAACACCCGAAACTCCTTTTAATACATTTTTTTTCTTTCAGAATAACAAAACTTGCTTTACTGAAAATACTATAATTCACAAACTAATGATCCGACAGCTGTCAAATTTATACACGCGTCTTCTGGAGGTTAGGGCTAACTAAAAATCGTTAACTAATTAAATCTAGTAGCGCCATCTATGTGTCAGGCTGGGGACTTTTCAATTGACCTGTTAGCCATGTCCATCTGTTTGAACGCAAACTGGTCTCTTAGTTTTTGAGATATTTGAACGAAACTATGTATGCGATCGGTCGACTATATCATATAGCTCCCATACAACCGATTAGTTCAGATATGTGATTTTGACTCATAAATACTTCAATAAAGCATCTAATAACTTGAAAATATATTAGTCTACAATAATCAATCAATCAATATCAATCAAGGTAAAGTAGTCTACAACTCTCGAAGTCCAAGAGCGGCTTAATATCTAGCTTGGAGACTTGCTCCTGTCCCCTGAACAACAAAATACATAGATGTCTAAAACGAATTTTAGATGAGGCCGAGCCCTAAAAAAGAAGCTTTTACAACGTCTCACTCATTTCAGCCTTACACTTCTTTCAAGTATCGCTACTAATGCTCATTCTGCTCGCTTAAGGTTGTAAATGATTTCATCTATCGTGGAAGCAGCGTAAAGACCATGCACGATGTCATTCTGGAACAGCCAACATGTGCTACTTTGAACTGATTATGCTTTCTTTGAAAGTAAAGTCCTCTCCCGGCGAACCGAAACCAAACTCTACAGTTGCTCATCCTCACAGTCCTGTTATATAGTCCAGAAGCTGGGACGGTGCCATCATCCGATGAGTCGGTTTTAGGAGCTTTCCATAGAAAGACTTATGGTCCTTTGTGTATTTTCAACGACGAATACCGCAGACTATGGATGAGTTGTACGAGTTATACGATAGCACTGACATAGTTTAGCGAATCAAGAGACGATGCTGGCTTTGAAAGCTCAAAGACGGCAGTAAAGAGTTGACACAAGACATTGAAGTCAATATTTGGTAATTCTTTTAGAGTTTGTTTTGTGTTTGTTGCGTCTTCTATCTCAGATGAAATAGTTAGACAAAGATAAAATCGAAAAATTATTCGATGTTGCTTTAGGTTAGAAAATTTACTAATTTATTTACAAACAATTTTGCATTTTCTTTAAAACGCATCAAAGTTCCGGTTCCCTGTTTGAGTGGCCGTTCGATTTCCATAGGTGGTTTGAAAGTTCTAAATCAGTCAAAAAAAAATAAAAATCTCAAAAAATTTAAAAAAAACGGTCAACACGAAAGGATTTTGAATATACATATAAAAAATGAAAAATATATATGAAGGTACATCCTTAATATGTATATTTCTGTGTACATATGTATGTATAAAATTGCACTATTTGCAAGCGTTGTTCAGGCGTGGATCTATTCGTGGTGAATTGCTAAACCAAGCTGAGAATAAATCACTTGACAGCTGTTAAATCGGTCGCCAT
Source organism: Neoceratitis asiatica (assembly GCA_030068015.2). NCBI lineage: Eukaryota > Metazoa > Arthropoda > Insecta > Diptera > Tephritidae > Neoceratitis > Neoceratitis asiatica. The sequence continues at coordinate 47,767,697 of CM061526.1, read as the reverse complement.
CTTGAAAAGTAATGCCAACTTAAAGTTCTATACCTCTATAAAAAACACCCTTTATAAACATATGTATGTACTGAACATTTTCGGACTATTCCAGACCTCCTGCAAGAGATGTGTGTGTGTGTGTGTGTTGTGGAAAATTAATGTGTTACGCCGGGGCGGCAGTTGTTATTATTAATGTTATTGTTATTGTTGTTTGTGTTTGCGGTTTTTGGAAAGCGCGAAAAACTGTATTTGTTTAGACAATTTCTAACATTCATACATATAATTTATAATTAAGCGTTGTTGTGAACAACAAACAAACAAACACCACACCGATATCTAAACAATAAAAGCGAATTAATGCAGAAAAGAAAGAAAAATTGCAGAAAAGAAGAAAGAAAAAAACAATTAAACTATAAAAATATTTTGCAAAATGCATTAGATTGACGCACGGCGGCAAAGTGCATTAGCAGAGTCAAGATTGTTGGAGGTGAGACCGAACTGAGCGAGCGCTAAGTAGTAATGCCCAGCTAAAAGCACACGATTATTGCGTCAGCAGTCAGGAGACAGGAGCACTCGACGTTGGCTCGCTCGCGCTGCAGGCGCTGGCGGTGAATGTTTGGTTGGTTGGTTGGCTGGTTTGTGGAACATTGCAATTTGCGGCACTTGCCTTGCAATAATCACTGACAGGAGGCACTGCAGGCGATGCAACACAACAGCAGCAACAACAACAAATACCATAGAATTCGCTCCAATTTATGAGGCTATTTGAAAGTGTTGTTTATTTTGCTGCTCCTTTTTTTCCAACTATTTTTCTGCGGTTCTATGCAAAAGTAAAATTTTTGAATTTATATCCTCGTATGCATGTATGTATGTATGAATGTGTGTGTGTTTGATGTTGTTGTTGTGGCACATTCATTTGGCTTGAGGCATTATGGAGCTTTTATGGACTGACTGACACATTTAGCATAGATACTTATGTTCAGATGTATGTAATTTACATGTATGTATGTATGTATAATTCTTTCTATTTGCCTGCAGTTTCGCTTGTTTGTGAAAAATAAATTTGCCACAAAGATTTCGGTGGCACCAACAGTAGCTGAAATGCCGTCTACACTTTTTCTAATGGACATTTGCATTTTGATTTTTTCATTTTTTTATTTTTTTATTTTTTCCTTTTTAGACAGCACTGCAGTGCATTTTCTCTTTATTTTTTTTTCACACCACTTTTCCGGCATTTCGCTTGCGCTGTGAATGGTTTTTTTTTTGTATTGCTCATACACTAAATTCCACATAAACATGCAACATTTCACAGTTATTTGGTATTTCCTTCTTGCTGCCCAGATTCTCTTCGTGAAGAGACTCAACTTCTACTCAATTTGAAAGTGGAAAGGTTTAAGCTTATTCATATACATATATATATATATATATATATATAGATATATATATATATACAGTGTTATCCATTATGCGGTTTCCAAACTAAACATAAATAAAATTTATTTAAAATTCTCTTTTTATAAAATTCCTTTTTTATTATAAACCTTGAACCTTGGCATTATATGTGAAGCACTACATCATTCAAATGACCACCTCATGCATTTTTCCAGACTTCAATCCAGCTGAGATAATATTCGAGCACTTTGGGCGGTACTCAGCCATAACTTGACGAACGTTGGTTTTAAAGTGCTCAAGAGTTAAAATTTTTTCCGCATAAACACGAGCTTTCGCGAAGCCCCACAAAAAAGTCCAACAATGTCAAATCTTATGATCTCGGTGGTCAATTGACATCGTCAAGACGAGCAATTACGCTCCCAAGAAATTTTTCTCGCAATAAAGCCATATTTCCTCATGTTGTGTGGCTTGTGCCACCATCTTGTTGGAACCACATGTTGTCCAAGTCGTGTTCTTCAATTCCAGGCCAAAAAATTGGCAGTGACAATCTCGTCGTTGTCGTTTTCAAAGATGTAAGGTCCAATCACATTTCCAGACCAAAGAGTACACCAGACAATAAGTTTTGGATGTTATGGCCTCTCTTCAAATATTTGAGATATATATTTTTCGGGGCTCCAAATGCGACAATTTTACTTACTTACGTATCCACCGAGTGAGAAATGTGCTTCGTCGTTGAAGATAATTTTGTTGGAAAAATCGCGTCCACTGTTTGTTCAAGCACCCAATGTAGGTGTAGGTCCAAGTGCAAAATACGCAATAATGTGCCGTAAGCAGACACGTAGAGGAATAGACACATTCGTGTCTTCGGCTACACTTCCACCTAAAGCAGCAATATTTGAGGATGGTTTGATGGCTAATATTGACAGATGTCAAAATACAGCCCCGCACTTTCGAAACCACTAAATTGATAACACTTTACATACATATGTGTGTATGCAGTTTTCATCCATCTATGCATAAGCTCGACGTGTCATGTATATTTAAATTTTCATATTTCCAGTTAAATAATTGAAATTATATTACATAAATATCTGAGCATCTTTAATTTGTTCATAAAAATTATTGCATAGTATTCATTATTGCTAAGTTAACATTAAACTGTCCACGAACACACATTAGGGTGGTCCAAATTTCTTTCTTTGTCCAGTTTGATTAAAATAAAAAGGAAAATATTAAATTTTTTTTCGTTTAAAATTTTGGTTAAAAATTACTCGAAAATGTGTGTTACTTTTTCTCGCAATAAAATGAAATGAAATGAAATGAATTAAAAAAAAAATAAATAAAATAAAATAAAATTAAATTTAAAAAAATTATATAAATAAATAAAAAAAATTTAAAAAATTAAGAAAAAAAATTAAAAAAAGGAAATAAAAATCAAAAAATTAAAAATAAAATGAAATAAAATAAAATGAAATGAAATGAAATGAAATGAAATGAAATGAAATGAAATGAAATGAAATGAAATGAAATGAAATGAAATGAAATAAAATAAAATAAAATAAAATAAAATAAAATAAAATAAAATTAAATTAAATAAAATAAAATAAAATAAAATAAAATAAAATAAAATAAAATAAAATAAAATAAAATAAAATAAAATAAAATAAAATGAAATAAAATAAAATAAAATAAAATAAAATAAAATAAAATAAAATAAAATAAAATAAAACAAAACAGAATAACAGAAGTGAAATAAAATGAAATGAAATGAAATAAAATGAAATAAAAGGAAATGAAATGAATTGAAATGAAATGAAAAGAAATTAAATTAAATTAGGAAAAAAATATATAAAAAAATAAAATAATTAAATTTAATTAAAGGAAAATAAAAATAAAAAAATAAAA